>OX419717.1:74024826-75346157 GCA_948474765.1 Patella depressa
TATTTCTAGAGCGTTCAAGGACATGTTTTATAGAAACTAGTTTCTAAGATTGGGAATAATTCCTTGTCTAAAGTTTGCAGAATCTCATATTATTCGCATGTGTTTGAGGGTTGGTTTTTTTCTCCATTATCTAATTTTGTCCATTAGAAAACTTCCAACATATCAGTTTCATCTTATTTTCTCAATTACAAATATCTTTCTATGAAGAAAATGGCAAACTTTTTTCTGGTTTTCTTTAATTAAAACAATTTTAACTTGTCTTAAATACATGCTGGTGACTCACAACAAAAATCAGATCTTTCTTGAAACCGAAATAAGGGTGGTGCGTTCTCGCGAGGCACAAGATGGGTGTAGGACACGTGACTGACTGGTGGCGCCAAAGGGTACCAGTGAATAAACTTGGGCTTCTTTCGTTTTGGTTAATTTTTTGCTGCAGGCCTTTTGGGGGATTAATCACCGGTAAAGCGAAATAATATGAGGACAATTATAGTAATTAATGATAAACACTTGATATTTTACATTCGATATAACCACAGTTTCCTTTTAGAATAGGATTGTTGTATGATAGATATAATATACAGAATACTGATTTTATAAATATGTATTTTAAAATGATTAAAACAAAACACGTAGATTATAATTTCTGGACTTAAGATGTAGGTGAAAACTTAGCACCGGCATAGTTTTTTCACTAATAATCCAATGTAAACTTCAAATGGCAATAACTTACTTTAGATCCTTTTTGTACAAAATATGTATGATTTTGCAATGTAGGCTAATTAAAATTAGATTACAGTTTCGTTTCGTTTAATTGTTGTGACTTTCATAATTTCCATTAAAGTTCCAATTTCATATTTTCTAAGAAAGTCAAAACATAATTATTTCTAAGTTTTTTGCTCAAAAGGTTGTCAACTCACTATTATACGATCATGGGCAAAATTTTTTGGGCAGACACCGATTGATTGAGGAAATAGTTAACCAATTACCTCCCTTGTTTTCCCATTCCTCTCTATGGACGGCCATCTTCAAACGTTTGAATTTGAAGATGAAAATGATATTTTTGCCAATTTCTAAACTGGCAATAGTGAATTACAGGATTAATAGGATTATTCTTTAACAAGGTAGGACTGTTTATAGGTACAATCTATTTTTGGGCTTTATTTTAATACATTTTAAAAATATAACTTAAAAAAATGCTATTGGAGCTTTAAAATGAAGCCCTGTATACCGATGCAGGTAGCTTGATTAGTCAAAAAGATCACGTGGTCAGAATTTCGTCTAAAAAAGAAAATATAGCCTATGACTCTAGTACAAAAAAATAAGACAAGAAAAAAAGGACGTAACATCCATCTCATTTAAACATACATTATGCAAGAGCTAAATCTGCATATTACAGGTCTTTCTGTGGGCCTGAAATGTTATCTAAATTATTAATTAGGCATTGATTAACATATCCAGACCTTTTCCTCTCGATTTAATGATTAAATGGATAATCGAGACTATGCTTTTTACCGCACCGACTTTAGTAATGATGATCTGGGCAAGACTGGAATTTTCAGCAATTTTCTTTTACGTTATCTATTTTTTTTTTTTTACTTTTTTAGTGAGAACTCTCAGCTCTTTATCCAATCTCCCATAATGTATCTTTAATTAGATTTTATTTTAAGAATCAGTTCTCCAAACGGTATATGTTCAGCATTTGATATTTTAACAGCGTATCTCTTTCAGTGCATATATAATCTTCTAGTTTTCTGTTGTATTCGTTTGATGAAATTTATTATCAATGATTTTTACGGAGCTAGGGAAAAATCGAATAAGGACAAGATGGGTCAATAACGTTTACATAGAAGAAAACTGTATACATGTACATACAATTCAAACACCAAATTTATCGGCATTTTTAATTAAAAATAATAAAACTGGCTAGTTTAAATATTAAGACATTTCCTGAAATATTTCATTATTTATTGCCCCACCCACCGAACACAATTTGAGCATTAATGCTGAGGATATTGCATCCACTTATTTAATGGAAAAATGGACGAATTGTTCGTATTTAATAATTGAACGTTTTTTGAATAAATAAAATATATATATTACAAAAATCCACTGAATTTTACAATTTTATTCTTATTTTTCATAATGATTTCATTCTGTTTACCACAGAAGAAATGGTTCGAGCTCTATAATGTGGATATTGTTTAGAAGTGGTTATAAGACTCAATGAAAACTTGTTATATTGTTCGGGCAGTATGAGGGTATAAAGAGTCTAGGGGTAACTAACAGATATTCTCCTTGAGGCTGTAGACACAAACAAAACTAAAAATCACTTCTCACGTCAAGTTTTATTCAGCACACAAGATGTGTTTTGTGTCCATCAACCAGACACGCGTGTGAAGTAATTGAGAAAAGCTTGAAATGTAATTCCTCTACCCGTATTCAGCGTTCTCCGAAATTTCAATTAATTTTTGTTGCAACTTTTGAACGAATGAGAGTAGGTTGTGAGTTCTATACGCGTGCTTCAATTAATGTAGAAATACTTAATATTTATTATCAGATAAGAATAAAAAGACTACGTACTATATATCATACAGCCTTTAAAATGGTACGATAGTGGCAGATTTGGTCGGAAATAGTTTTATAATGTAATATATAATTGTTATAAACATGCCAATCTTTTTCAAACACACATTTTTTTAAAAATGATCAATAGGAAGCACATTTTCAAATTGTTAAATGCCATTTTTTTTGGTAAATTAAAAGTGTAATTTATTAATTGCACACGCGAAAATAGTCATCACAGTTGTATGAATTGCTATTGAACGAATATTGAAAAGTACCGTTTTAATTAAAAGACTAATTTAGAAAATGAAAACACCAAAAAAATCACAGTTCTGTGGAAAACAATCACTGAATTTTAACGGAGCGACATTTATACAACGGGTCTCTTGTTGTTTTTAAGTTAATGTTGTGATTATTTTAATGTGTTTTTAAAATTATAAATAGAAATTGAAAAGGCTCTTTGCATAATAAATTCAGTAATTTCTTGGCATTTTATGGTTGGGTTACCTTTTATTGTTTTCACAAAATATATAATATGTTCAAGCTTTACATTCCATTTCGTCTAATCTGGTGTTACAGACATGAAAATATAATCAAATATTAAATAACCATGCTTATTTCAAAATTCGAACCACGCAGAACAAATTATACAATATATAAAACAATATAGTCATTTATAACATCGAAATTGCAATATCAGACTTCTGTGTTAATTTTTATAGCGAATTGAGCTTTAAGATAGCTATTTCCATGAAAAAATAAAATTAATGTTTCTAATCTAACTTTGGTAAATAAATTATTATTAAAATAGAACTTCTTATGATTGGCCATATTTTATAGTTCCTTTGTTGATTTCTTTAAAAATGCGGTAAGACACCAACCAAGACAGCGGTCAATTGTTGATCATATATATTTGACTGATTCACAAATCGCCGATTTCTCATGGTTAATTTTATGTGACAGGCAAATTATATGAAATGTAGAAGAAGAAAACAATAGTTTAACGATTCCGTTATAATAAGCGTCATTTAAATTTTGTTCCACCTGTAGTTGTACTGTGGTAAATTATAACAATACCGCCGTCAGCAGACAGTTAGCTATAATTAGAGCCGTTCATATCGTAATATAAACATAGCTAATAGATTCCAGCCCCGTGGCATGCCACGTGGAACACGGAAACACAAATTTTACACTCCAATTCTTGTTGAGAAATAAACGATGTTAATTGGCACCGTAAACTCATCGGGGGTTTTGAGCGGAGGAGTTCAAATTAGTGTCCATTACTTATTTTTATTTGTTCAATTTTCTAAATTAAATATTCTAGTTTGTTAATAGTAATTCTATTTATTTCTCTAGAAAGTTTAAAAATTGTTAAAGCCTTAACGATATATATATAATAAAGGAGATAAAACTGGCATAGATTAATAGTTTATGGATTCATGGGTGAAAGTAAGAATGGAGGGCAAGAAGACTTTCTCTCCATTAAATATTGGTGCAGATTCGAGTTACGGCGAGGAACAGCGTCTTGTCGTTTAGAAAGGTGGTGGTAAATGATGCTTTCGATAAATATATATATATTTAAAGGCATTTCTAAAAACACACGGGATTTATTCATTTAGACTCTCTTCTACCAACCATAAAATGTAAGAGACAAGGGAACAGAGAGGAAGATGATTTTTTGATGTCTGAATTTCAACCAGACTGTGACAGGGAAAAAAGATATACAAGAAATAAACAACTATAATTGTGGATGTATATGTATTGATATAATAATACAAATAATACTTTTAGATCAACAAAAGAACTCTATTGCTAATTATATTGATCATTTGGAAATCATAATAACAATTCAACAAATATAGCACTGTTATCTATTCAACACTCAGTAATATGATATGGTTTAATTTTAATATGTTCTCACAATTTATTTCATTCATATATTTGACAATAACAAAAGAAATAATGAGACAAAAAAAAAGAATAAAAACATTGTTCGGTATGTTAAATTTCTGAGTAAAATAAGATCTTCCAGAAAAGGTATAAATACACTACCTAACAAGGCATGAAATAGGCTTACATAATATAACAGATAGGTTTCTTTTTGGTGGGTTAAAAAACCCACTTAAAGCTTTCCTTTCTGAGAGATCAACCAACAGTTTGGAATTACATATATCACAATAATAAAATCCTAGCAATTATCCAGAACACACACACATCTCTATAACAATTAAGTAAAGGATTTTGAGTATTTTGCTTGCTTAACAGCAGAAAAATAGTTAAGTGGAATTAGAAACGCAAGTACAGAAAAAGAGTGGGGAGTGACTCCCATCCACCAGTCCACAACAACCATATAAAGGGAACAGCCTCACATTAGCACTAAAGTCTAAAAGTTTGCAAAAGAAATAAAATGGGGTTTAAAATCCTACTGTTCTGCTCCAACTAGCAAAAGAAGGATATTTGTAGTTTTGTTATAGATAACTTGGACGGCAACTCGCCAATATATATAGATTTCTATTAGATATATAGAAACAATCAGAGATATTGTAATAATAATAAACTATGCAGTATTGTGAATAATACTTGTACATCTCAAATATTTTGATCAATCACATAATCTATTTAAGAGAGAAAAAAATAATGTAAATTTATGTCTAAAACATTTAATAACACAGATGGGTAACATATTTTAGTAAAATATCAGAATTAATAAGTTCAATAGATTGTATATGAATTAAAGCTTACACATGTATATATAAAGCATCAACCAAATTTGTATATAAGGAATATATTATTTATATGGAGAAAATAGATATTTCTGTATATATCTATCAAAATAAAGAAAATATAGACGGTTTGTGTGAGTATTAGACAATATTGTCATTCTAACACAAAATCACCAAAGAATAAACAAAAAGGACAGTGCTCAAATGAAATTCACATGTCTACAAAACCAAAGATCAATTCATTAATATTCAAGTAATTGTTTCAGTTTGTATTTGTATCTAATTTGTATTAAACGTTTTGTATCTATCAACATTTTGTTGAAATATGCAGATAAAATTTAAATCTTTAGAATCACCAGATTTCAAATTTATATACATATAGTACTGATATTATACATTTGTAACCTGTGTATTACTCAAATATAAAAAGTTGTATTAATGAGTTTGTTGTAGTTTTTCAATTAACAAAACACTATTAGTTTTCACCTCCAAAATATTAGATATAATTCTTATTTCGAACTTAAGTACAGAACTGAACACAATCTAATTAGTTACACACTGCCCTTCTTATAGATAAATATTTGTATATTTTAAAATGAGAGAATAGTTTGTTTGATGATTTTAATACATTCTTCGAGTTGAGATTTGTTGATATTGAGTGGTGGAGCAAATCGTATAATATCCCCGTGAGTTGGTTTAGCCAGTAAACCATTATCACGTAGTTTAACACAAACTTCCCACGCATCAAATTCTGTAAAAATAATAGTAAATAAAAATTATCATCAATAATGTACAGAACATAAAACAATGATGGCTTCAGTAATAAAAGAATATCGACTTTGTTCGAAACAATTCATTACACGTAAACAATTTATGGGTGGTCAAATAGCGAATGACTAACATTGAACAGATTCTCATCAATGATACGATTCTCACATAACAATTAACTTTTACCTTTCTACTACATTAATTATCAACTTTACTATGTATAAAACTCTTAACACAAATCATGAGATTATGTGGCTTCTATACGTGTGCATTATTCTGTACAGGCGTAGAATTTTATATACATGGCAGAGGTCGATTGTAACTATGTTTGAAAATTGTGTCTTGAAAATTACACTACAGTCGTTTGTAACTATGTTTGAAAATTGGGTTTTGAAAATTACACTATTTTTCTGGCATGCAAAATGACTGAAGGATCAGATTTAGATTCAGTCAATTTCCTTTGTCCTCGGTCATGTCCGGTATATGTGGCGAACATGGAGCCCTTACTTCAGAACATGCTGGATTCCATATGTAAATCAGCCTAAACTGGCTAAGAACAGTTGATCACAAAACATCAAATTAATCAAAGGAGGAATGTTACATTAAGGATTCTAATTTGTTAATTAATGTACAAGCATTAATTCTAGCATTCAAATTTATAATTAAACGAGAAACAATTTCAGGTTGATTAATGAAATATTTACAGCGCTAATCGTTGTTTGAGGGAATTTTTATTCTCTAGCAAACTAAAATATTGTTAAAGTTGAATCGTTAAAATAAAAATCGTTTCAAAGAAGAAAATACATTGGTATCCTCTTAAGATGATATAAATATGTGCCACCTATCTTTTGATACACCGCTTTTCAATGAAGTCATGATATTAATCACTGTTGATATTTTGGTTTTGCTTTTTTTTAATTAAATGCTAAATAATTTTAAGTATATTTTAGGGTGGATTAGGCCATGAAAATTTATTGGAACCATAAATAACAATAAAATAATACTTACTAGGATTGATAACAATAGCATTTAACAATCCCTTTCCTCGAACAACACTAACAACATCTTTAGGTAGGGTAGCTAACTCAGATCTTAAAAACTGTCCTAAATTTTCAGCATTCTCTGCTAGCTTTTCTTCTTCCAAAACCTACAACAGAATTTCAATCATAAGGTCTTATCACATGTATATTCCTGTTATTTTGTATATATGTGTTATTTTGTTTGTATGGAATGTATATTATTTTTCATCTATGTTGTATCACGTTATTTTGCATGCATGCTATGTTGTATGCGTGTTAAATTGAATGTTACCGTTAGTTATTTTGTAAGCGTGGTATGTTATTTTGAATGTATGTTATATTGAATATGTTATTTCTGACAATTTGATAATAAAAATGGAAACAGATAACAGCAAACCATGTGACCAAACCTGGAAATAAGACACCTTCCTGTCACAGATATTGTCAGGCACAAATTCAGGATTTGTCATTTTGTCTGGCACAGATTTGATTTGATTTTTTTTCATAATTATATTCAAATACATGTCTTGCAAAAAGATCAAAATGTCAAGTAGTACATGTAGTTTAATCTGGTATTTTGTCAGGAACAACTAAAATCATTATATCCAGCCAGACCCAATTGTGAGCTGTATATTAAAGGAGGAGTTTAACCATTCCAGATTCTTTATACTATCTCCCATACTTTACTATTGAAATTGTTTCTAAAATGCTAAAACGAAGTAATATAATATTATCTATTAAGCATTTGTTACATGTTAAATTCACTATCCCAATTTCGTAAACTTATTTGACGTGATTTTGATCGTGTATGGGCCATATTGACGGCCTAAAAGTATTTATATTGACAGAGCTGTTAGATATGCTAGCGCAAGAGGCAATGTAGTTGGTCTGTCCATTGTGGGCTCAAACTAAATATTACACAATATATATTGATCGTGTAGGGCAAACATCAAACTGTCAATACTATTGATAAAAAGTTTGTGAGTGTTCGGGTTGTCTAAGGAACCCTCGTTAGTATGGTCTAAGTGCTAAAGGTTCAACTTAAAAGTTAAAATATAAAGAATCTATAATAGGTGACCATCTCTTTTAATATTACAAATAACTGAATATCTTTAACTACCATAAAGAATATCAAAACAAAAAACAATGAAATAACATGATTGTCAGATACATACTTGTAGGGCGGCCATAGCAACACTACATGCCAAGGGATTTCCACCAAATGTTGACCCATGTTCGCCTGGTTTTATAGTTAACATAACCTCATCATCAGCTAATATAGCAGACACCTAGATAACAGTACCAGGTATACATACATTCTTGGTTCTTATTACAAAATGTAGTCAGTCAAACATTGCTGATCAAACGTGGAAATAAGGCACCGGACAAGGACATTCTCTGGCATAAATTCAGGATTTGTCAGGCATAATTTCTCTGGGTTTTTTTTTTGGGGGGGGGGGGGGGTTATTGATATTATAAACTTAAATGTTCAAAATGGTCGGTACTAGTTCCTTACATTTCTTCAGATAAAACATAAAACATTTCAAAGGATGCTTGAAATGTGTTAAAGATCTAAATTTAAAATTCTTCTCTAGGAATATGCACATTTATGAAAGTTCATTTATTTCTTGGTTTTAAGAAATAAAAGGGCCATAAAAGCTGCAAATTTTCAGAATAATAAAGGCTAAATCAAAGTCAAGTAAGGTTATGTATGACTATGTTTACATGGGCTTCTAGTGTTTTCACTCAACCATGTGTATATGTCTTGCAAAAATAAAAGTATTGATAATTCTGCTATATTTTATCATACAAGTCAGCCCATTGCTCATAGATGTGCATAATAATAACAATCTTAGTACCTCAGCAATGACTTGGTAGATTTGTTCTATTCACACACTCAATAAAAATCAAACAACAATACTTATATTTAGATTATAACTTACTGGAAGAACACCACCAGACAGAGCTTTACCCAGGATAACTATATCAGGACGTACATTTTCATGATCACAGCAGAGACGTCTATATAAAAAAATATAATTTGTAATATATTATTTGAAACAGTTTACAATAAAAGAAAAGAAGTAAAAATAATTTTGAAAGCCTGTATAAGGCACTAAGGGGAGATAATTCCATTTAATTGCCCAGCAGCAGGATGCAAACCACAAAATATTTGTTGGGCTGAATGCTCTCCAATGCAGATGGAGAAACAAAAATGGCCACGCATAAGAGTAAAAAAGAAAAGGCAGAAAAAGACTTTAAATAAGAGGAACTATAATTGGGGGTACCAAGATAGGTGAAGTACTTTAGTGGTCTGTGACCAAAATTGTAGACTTATACAAGCCTTTAAAAAAATTAATAATAAGTAACATAGCCCATAATACCCAAGATTATGATATTTTTGTAGATATTGTTTAGGATAATATCTTACCTTCCAGTTCTAGCGAGACCAGTCTGAACTTCATCTGCTATAAACAGAACATTGTATTTAGTACAGAGTTCTCGTACTTTACTCAGATAACCTGCATCTGGTACAACAACACCTGCTTCACCTTGTATAGGTTCAACCATAAATGCACATACATTTGTATCTTTTAATTCTTTCTGAAACAATAAAAAAAAAAGATTCAAAAAGGCTTTTTAAAATAGCTTTGAAGTTGCATCATGCATACTTTTTTTTAAATGGGTAGCAGTAAACGGATAAAGATTTCATTTAATGTGAATAATATAAAAATAAGTCTATATATTCTGATTCTCAGAAAATCCTTCAAAAATATCTTCTGCAGGATGTCCGGAGGTTTGTATTGTGGTGATGTTTTTGTAAATGGATTGTGTGCCTAAATAACTTGTATCAAATATCACATTTCAAGAGTCTACATAGTTACCTCCCTTTAATGTCAGCAATATGAGCTCAAGATATTCAATGTGTTTTATATTTTGTATTCTTTGTAATAAAAACAGGTCAATGTAACCCTTTTAAGTGGCACAACAGCATTTGAGAATATGGCCTAATTTAAAAGTTTAATTCCACAGTCGTCTAGGTTTCATTCTTTTCGAAAGGCTCAATGATTTTTTTACAAAAGCTTTCCTCCATAGACTAGAAGTCTCTGAATCATTGCTACAGTATCTTACCTCAAGAGCAGATAAATCATTATATGGTACCACAACATATCCTGGCATAAACGGTCCAAAACCTGAATAACTTGATGGATCGGTAGAACTAGAAATGGCAGCTAATGTTCGACCCCAGAAGTTACCATCAGCAAATATAATCTTAGCTTTATTGTCAGGTATTTTTTTTACACTATATCCCCACTTCCTGGCTAATTTACATGCGGTTTCACCTCCTTCTACACCTATAATAAAAACAAGATAAATAGCTGTAAACACCCTACTGAAAACAGCTAGGTGACACCAAATACCAGAAATCTGATGGCAATTAGTTAGAAAACTGGTGACTGATAGTGTGTTGAATGACCACTGTTCTTCAGAATCTTATCAAAGATCTACCACCAAGTCTTCCATAATTTTCAACTTGTTACATTCAATATATCTTATATAATATCCTTTACATTCGCATCCTCCAGACAACACTAGATAATCTTTCACGTCATTCGAAGTTTGAACAATGTGTAAGATAGAGAGAGAGAAATCAGGCTTTACCATCCACTCAACACAAACCAGGTCATTCTGGGATCCTACTCCTTGACACATACAACAAGGGAATCGAAACCACACCAGCTGACTCAATGACAGACCTTATGATTCAACACACACATGCTAACTATTCAGCAAGGAAATCTCTGACCATGGCTAAATAAAATCCTATCTGAAAATAATTAATTAAATATAAAGAAATTGTTGTACCTGTATTCATAGGTAGAACTTTATCATACTTAAATAAGCCAGTGATATATTCAGCGTATTCTCCTAGTAAATTATTATAGAATGCTCTTGATGACAAGGTAAATACATCTGCTTGATCTTTTAAAGCTTTGATTATTTTGGGATGGCAATGACCTTGATTAACAGCACTATAAGCACTAAGAAAATCATAATATTTATTGCCATCAACATCCCACACATGTACTCCTGAAAAAAATATAACAAAAAATAAATTAGAGATTGAGATACTATTCTTTTAATCGGGTCTCTCTTACACCATTCCTTTTATAATCATATAATGATATTGTCAAGAAGCAGACAATTGGGTCATTCTGTGTCAAATGTATCACCCAATGAGTTAAACCGTACCCCCTTCAATTTAGCTGAAATTTGGTGTATATGCTTATTTGGGCATGAAAAAATGATATTTCAAATTTTAACTTGATCCGACCAACATTTGCTGAGATATGCCTGTTTCAATTCTGGGAATTTTGGCCAAAATGGGTATTGCCGCCATGATTTATTTGACCATTACAGGGCTCGAAACGAAAGGCGCGCGAAAGCGCTCGCGCACCTTCCACGCACCTAAAGTGAAACCCAGGTACATATTTTTAGACGCACCTGAATTTTATAAACAACGCTCCTCGTACAGAAGGCTAACTCACGGTTCTCTTTTTAAAATATCCCCGACCTTTTAAATGAATTAACGCGAACGCTTTTAGTAAAATTCTCGTAAAAATAATCTATTTTTATTTAACGGTCTCAAGCAAGGCTCGACTCTGCCGTCGGTTTCGGCGGCAATGGCCTCCAAATTTTAGAATTTGGCCGCAGATTCGTGGCCGATTCTTTTATCTATCCATGTATGGTCGCCGATTTGTGTTGGGTATCAATAGTTATTTTTTACTATCGATAATTAGCATTGAAATGTCGATTGATAGTATCGAAACAATCTTATTTTCACGGTCGTAACCAAGAATGGGTTACGTATATAAAACTATAAAAGTCAAAACCATACGATGTTGCGATAGATCTAATAGATGTTTTTTGTTTGTCTAATTAATAATAAAGCGTCTCATATTACGTATAAATTGTACTTAATTTTTAAATGATGTAGCCTTGGCTCTGAATGATGAATTACCATTGATAGGCCGATGTATGCTGAGGAACCAAAATAAAATGAGCACAAGTCGATTCAAAACATTGCGTACGTGAGCCCGACCAATACCAACATGGCGGACAATTTGTTGTCAATTCGCGTGCAAAAATTAAAGAAAAAATTTAATAGCCTAAGTAACTTGTTATCACAAATTCGTAAATTGTTTATTATTATTAAAATAATGTAGCCTTGATTCCGAATGAAGAAATACAAACGTTTTTGTCATCTATCAGTCATTTATAATGAGCAGACGAATTCTGAAAGTTTAGGGGTAAAACTCCGGGTTATTTACTCATCCGTGTATATCCAATTTAGCGAATTCCACGATATGGGGATTATTGTTTCTAATGAAATGAGGGCGAATTTATTTCAACATTTTTTGGGGTGAAAAAGCTACATTAAGATTGAGACTAAGTAAATATAAAGTGACCGATGTAGGCTATTGTATTATTATACGAAGGATTAAGTCGCAGGAAATATTGAGTCGACTCAATATTTTAAAAATAATAAATATATTGAACGGGTTGTGATAGCCAGGCCTGTAACAACCGTTTGACTGAGAAAAAGAGATGTAAAATAAACAGATTTATAACATAATTTTACACATTAAAACCATCTAAATAAGTACAACTGAATTTAGGCAATTAATATAAACAAAATCTACTTTTGAAAAAACGCTCTCCTAGAATATCTGAGGTGCAGGTTTTTAGGAGAGCGATTTTCTGAATTTGTAATTTTAGGTGCAGCTTTTACAGCTCTCCATGATTTTATTCCTTTCAACCCCTGCATTACTCAACAACCAATAAGTCAAAATTGCTATAATAAGTATTTCTGGAATGGGAATTCCACAATTAGGATTCCAAATATACCCTTATTTTTCGCCGGAAGCTTGCAGGTTGGGATTTGGTCCCCGCTTTAGCGCCCCAAGAAAATTTTGTGTGATTTTTTGCATTTTGGGGGAATTTTCAGTTTGGTGTCATAAATTGAAACTTGTGTCGCTATTAATGAGTTGCAAGTGAGTAATATTTTAATAACTAAAAGATACAAAACATATTATCTGATATGTCTTATATACTAAAATCTAATAACTAATAATGAGATAGTTCTGTTAAATTGTTCATAGACAGGTTACACACTCTATAATTAATACTCAAAGTTAGGTAACTTTGTCATTTCATCATCAAAATCATTATCTACATCATCATCGGTGTAACTCTGTCATTTCATCATCTTCAAAATCATTATCTACATCATCATCGGTGGATAAAAGGGAGATTTCAGGTTCAAATGAATCCCTGTGAATATCTGAAATTTCTGTGCTAATAGGATCGTTGTCAGCTTCGAGGAGTTCCAAATTAGATCTTATATTTTTTGTATACCTTTGAGAGCAGAATTTACTTAAATTTATCTCTTTAGTTTTACCATTTGGAAAACAACTAACATGGTTAAATAAGTTTTAATAGTTTATATAGATGAAGGTAAAAGAGAAAAAGAAAATTCCAGTAAATAATTGTAATTTTAGTATTTTTCAGTTCTAAAAATTGATTTGAAAATTCCCGAAAATTCCCAACACTGAAAATTCCCAAAAAGTTTCCCTGGAACTTTCCAAAATTCACGGAAAGTTTCCCACCCTTTGCAACCCTACTTGTAGAGTTAATTTTTGAAGTTCTTTCCGAATGTACCGTTACATTATGAATATATCAATATTTCAAGAAACGTGTTTGCCATCAAAATGAGCAAAATTGCCTTTTCTGTTGCCTTTGAGTGTGGCAAATTCATTTGTAACACTCGTAAGGTTAATTTTTGAAGTTCTTTCCGAATGTACCGTTAAGCAGGCAAGGTTGTTATATCTTTGCTAGTTCATAGAAGACCGCAACCAGGTTTTGAGACGTCTAGCGGTGGAAAATGACCTCTCACTTACTGCGTCAGTTGCTGCATTGACCAGTATTAGTTTTATCAACATCATTATCTCAGACAACAGAGATGTTTCAGGTCGTGAGAGTTGCAGTAAGCTATGGTAAATATCATCAAAACAACCAGGTGCTGTAGATATGAGTTGTTGACTCAATTACCATATATATGCCTTAACTCCTGGTTGATCAAAGCATTATTAACAAAATCAATACCTTCAAAATAGATGCTATGATAATGAGCGTTGATGGATTCTGGTTTGTGGGGTTCTCCTGCACCAGACTCAAGAGGAGCACCAGAGTAGCAGGTAATTATAATCTAACTATATAGAGAGCATCATCTCACAACTAATAATGCCCAGTAAATATCACTTAAGTGGTACTACAGTTTGCAACAATGTGTAAATGTGAAACTAGTGGATATAAAGCTGAGACTTTGTAACTTGGGGGTTATCCATTGCTATGTACACAGTGTAGGATAGCCATTAACATTGTTTGTGGCTGTTTGTGGCGGGAGAATCAATGTTAAAAATTATAAATTAAACGAAATGTTCAATTTTTTTTTTTGTAAACAAGTAAACAAGGGGGGAGGGGATGCTCTGCGGCCCCTGCATGACATCTTATAAAATCATGCTGAGTGACAATTTGAATCAATTATGTCTACTAAACCATATTCAAAAATTTACATACCTTCACCACGACAAAGAGCTACGGGTAGTGGACCATAGTTATGGGCTCCATATTTGTCTTCTCTTGCAAACACTGCATCAGATTTAGCACCTATTTTGACTGCTGCTGAACTTTGGGAATAAGAAGCTCTTGCAATCTGTTTGGAAGCTAATGATAAAGGTTGAATAAACCTGCTCAACATCTTGGGGGGTTGTTTGATATCTTAATTCCAATGTATGAATTTGTTAACATGAAATCGGTTTCTTCAATCTGAAATATAGAAAACATATATAATTATAATAATATCCAGTATGTAACATATGTGATAGGCCTAATGACCTAATGTATAAAGAGACATTTTGCTGTGTTTTCAATTCATTTATCTGTGATCTTTATATGCACTGTATTTCTTAACTGTTAAATTGTCATAACTTGTGAATCCTATCAAAATAATGAATTATATATTAATATAATACTAATAATGTCAACACTTCAGTTCTGTTTCTAAATTTCTAGTCTATCTTTCACTTTGGCTCTCACTGACTTGATATCCGATTTTCACACTTTTCATCCGAAGAACTAGACCATATAAAATAAAACGCCGGGGAGTAGAACCTGCTGAAAGTTTGTAAAGCGTGCAACAAAATTGAGTTCAGTTCACCGACCGAGACAGTCAACAATCTGATCAAACTTATTGACACGTGTTCATGTTTTATGTCAATGCTATGACCGGAGGTATCATGTCATGAGTAGAGTCCATGTTAAAAATTTTACATCCGCGACCGGCTGTCTATTTCGTATATCTAATTATAACATTTATTTATCAATATAAGATAACGACTAAATGCGTGATATTACCTTGGCTAATACCGGTCGACCTTGACAATGGATTCCGCTATCAAGGGAGAGTGGGGAGGTGTGTTCTTGTTGTTGGCCAATCAAACAAATGATATTTGAGGTTAAAGGTCGTGATTAAAATAAACAAGAGACGGAACGCTTTCATTCATCACTTCACAAACTTTTATCATAATAATAATAGGATACCGGTAATGAAATTCGATAAAATAACGAGATATTCAATTTATAGAAATATCAAATAATGAAATTCATTTGAAAATGCACTGAAAACCGTTCTCGCGTCCGAAATGTTAATTATTTTAATTATTGATTTTGTTATTCTACTTCTAGTTCTACGGCCAATTCTGGACAAACTGCCAGCGAGATCTATTTGATAAGGCCAACTTCTAGTTGGTCTAAGGCCATGAAATGTAAACAGGGCTAGCGGTAGCTCTTATCCCAGCCCTAATCCTGACCCCGAAAAAGTATAGGCCTCATCTAGACAACACATCACTCGCCCTAACTTTGTTTAATAACAGTGACCTTGACGAAAATTGAGCTGGTCTTAACAAATAGATTTAGCCCAAACTGCCGTTGTTCTTTTATTAAAAGAGACAAGGCAGGCTGAAAATAACAGACATCCAAATATTATTAATAGCTAATTTATTGCGGTGTCTTTCAGTAATCGCGAAAATTACAATTAGAATGAGTTTATCGCGTCTAAAATTATACGAAAGTTCGGCTACTGAATATATATTTTTACGAGTACGAAACTAAACATTGAATCAAAAAAATTGTAAAACGCACGCTTTAACGGTTGTTCTGAAGAAACTCTGTTATTGTTTAAGTTTTATGATGTTTTAAACTGCATTATCAATATATATACTTGTTTATCAAAGAAGAAATATATTGTGAAACCAAATGTTCAGTGAAACATCTGTAATTCAACAGACAAAGTAATGGAAGCTGTCAAATTACAGTAGTGACAAAAATGTCAGTTTCAACTTCAAGCGAAGCCGAAGACCTTGTTTCCGAGTTTACTTCTTTATTAGAGAAATGGGGTACAAATCAAACTTCGTGGAATGGCGAAACAATAGTAAAAAATTTGAAAAGATTAGCAGAAATTATAGAGATAGAAACAGAAGCCTTTTATAAACTAGATCTTGACCCATTTGATGACAGACATCCAGACCGAGCAGACCCCACTTGTGGTCTTGGAAAAGTTTTAGTGAATCTCTCCAAGAATGAACGCTTCATGAATGAATTGGTTGGCAACTATATTATGAGAACTCGTGAAGATATTCCATTACAAACAGCTGCATGCCGTTTATTATTAGATGTTATGCCAGGTGTAGAAGCCTCAATATTATTTCAAGAAACAGAGGGTCTTACTGAAAAAATATTCCAGTGGGCAGAACTTGGGTCGGAACCACTTCGATCTTATGCCACAGGACTTTTTGCAGTTGCTATCAAATTACCTGAAATATCAATAGACTTTAGAGAAAAAAATGCACATCTTGTTCCAATAATGTTACGTAGATTGCACAAATTATGTGAATCACAGTCAAATCCTAGTGAGGTTTCAAAGACAAATAAGCGTCATTTCTCAGAAGTGTCTAAAAACTCTAAAGATAAATGCTTAACAAAACCAGAATCCAAGGATTTACCAGGGACATCATATGATTCAAATAAAAAAAATTCCAGTTCTGGTGGTAAAGATGAAGTACGCTTATCAAGTTTTGAAACCAGTGAAAATCTTCACAAAATGTCTATGAAAGAAAATTTTTCTTCTTCAGTATCACCAAATACCCATTCTTCATCGTCTTTAAAGAGAGGCTTATCACTTTCTCCTAGATATAATAGTGATGATTTTCAACAAAATAAAAAGAGTCGCAATGATAGTCAAATATATTTCAATTCAGAACTAACATGTAGTAACAGCAGTTGGTTAGAAATGGAGCATTTTATTATTGGATCGTATTCAATGGAACCACTTAGTGTGACAATGAAACAAAGAATAATATTGCAATATTTAACCCCCATGGGTGAATATCAAGACCTATTGGGTTTCGCATTTGAATACAATGCAATGGACTTAATAATTTTTTACATAGACTTAAAAAGAAATACTGATGTTAGATTAGCATTTGAGGCTCTAAAATATCTTGCAACTTTATTGTGCCATAAAAAATTTGCCATTGAGTTTCTCCAACGAGGAGGTATCGAGAAACTGATCACAATAAATAGACCATCTATCGCTGCTACAGGTGTGTCACTGTGTCTATATTTTATGTCATACTTTGAAGATGCTTTGGAACGTGTTTGTCTTCTGCCAGAACACATACTCGTCAATCTTGTGGAATATGCTTTATGGCTATTAGAATGCTCACATGATTCAAGCCGTATTCATGCTGCTATGTTTTTCAGCCAAACATTCCCATTTAAGGTCATGTTGGATTTATTTGACCAGCAAAATGGGTTAAGACACTTGTTTAATGCCATAAGTACTTTAGCACTGTTAAACGTTGAAGATAATTCTGAAAATTTATCTGAGGATTATGTTTTTACTATGAGACAAACTGCAAGACATGTTTGTGGTGCAATGAGGATGTATTTTGATGCTCACATGATTATGAAAGCTGAGGAAATAAAAAGATCACATGATCGAAGTGATGAACATCCCCCTGTTCATGAAACAGCATCATTCAGACCGGTGAAAATATCAGAAGAATTAATTGAAGAGAATATTGAATTGCTGAGTATGTTTTTCCCAATAAGATCACATTGGACCCCAGTCATTACATTTCAAAAACTAGGAGGAATTCATTTATTATTGCAGCTTATCTCGATGGCACCAGACTGGAATTCATACCCTGGCAGACCTGAAACTGTAAAAGCTGCGCTGGACGTATTGGCTGTGTGTACTGTTACTCCCCGAGCCCAATCAGTGCTATTAGAAACTATATGTCTACCTAATGATGTTAAGTCACCTGCAATCAGTATTATTATCGGGCTTGCTGAAGGAGAAACTTTATTAATAGATGCCGATGTACAAAGATCGGCACTGACTATTATTGTGAACTGTGTTTGTAGTCCTATAGATAGGTTTGGGGGAGGTGTCGGACGCTTTATGGGTTCAGGTTCAAAGAAGAAACTTAATACTAAAGGTGGAGAGGATATTTTGACAAAAATGTGGAATGCAGTGCGCACAAATAATGGTGTTATGGCCCTTCTTAAATTGCTATCTGTAAAAACACCAATAACGGATGCCGATGCCATCCGGGCTCTGTCATGTAAAGCTCTAGTTGGGTTGTCCAGATCTGAGACCCTAAGACAAATTATCAGTAAATTACCACTTTTTAACAATGGACAACTTCAGCTATTAATGAAAGAACCTGTTCTTCAAGACAAGAGGCAGGAACATATCAGGTTTTGTAAATATGCCTGTGACCTCTTGGAGAAAGTATCTGGAAAACAATCAAAATGTGTCAATGCTTCTCTGGAAGAGATTAGACGTTCAGACATAGTCTCAAAAACAAAAATCATTTTCCAAGAAAAAGAACTACTGCAACTAATCTGTGGTCATTTACTGTCTAAGGGTTATCCAGATTCTGCCAATTTGTTAAGAAAGGAAGCCAAACTCCCTGCCTTTACATCCCAATCTATTGTTCACATAGCAACACCAAGTATATTCTCTCCATCTACCAGTAGTTCAAAATTTACTCGTCAACTTAGTGCTTCAGCCAGTATATCTGCACCATCATTAGCTGCTCTAAGCCCAACAGCACCCCCTACAACAGTACCAACTCCAATCAAATTTACTATGGGCCGACATCTTCAAACCAGCCAATTAAATACCCCCAAACCAGCAGGTGTTCATGGGTCATCTAAAAGTAAATACATTAGAGATTGTAGAGAAAAAGAAAATCTTGCGGTAACAACTGCCAGTAGTGTTCGTACTCTCTCAGGAAAATCTCTTAGTGAATATGACATTTCTTTGGATAAAATAGTGACAGAGTATTTACGAAAACAGCATGCACTGTGCCCAAATCCAGTAGTTACTTGTCCTCCCATGTCTCTGTTTTCACCCCATCAGTGTCCAGAGCCTCGTGGTCAAAAGACTGCTCCCATCAACTTCACTACCAGATATCTTAACCGATCCATATATCCAAGAAATGGAGGCCTTGATCGTGCTAAATATGATAGAAAGTTAATCTATAGTCGCTTTAGACCTGTAAAAACTTTTAAAGATACTGAAGATGATGGTTTCGCGTGTTGTGCTTTAACTTCAGTAGGGTATCTACTGCTTGGAACATTTTCTGGAGAAATCAAAATGTGTAATATCTATACTGAAGAGTTAGGAATATACAGCTGCCATTCCTCGCCAGTTATTCATTTAGATCCTTCTACAGATGGTAATCTGCTGCTTACATCAACTTGGGGAACAATGCAGGATTCTTCTCTATGGGCATGGGTGGATGACACCTTAGAGAATAAGTTCACCTTTGATGATACTTATGCTGAATTCAGTAAAATTACTCAAGACAAGATTATTGGTACTAAGGATGAGACTGCCCACATTTATGACACAGCTACAGGTCAACTGATTATGACTTTATATGACTCTAGTAAATCTAACAACTACAAATCGAATATTGCCACCTTTAGTCCTTGTGGGGATCTTGTGTTGAATGATGGTGTTTTATGGGATGTCAGGTCCGCCAAAGCAATACACAAGTTTGATAAATTTAACCCCAGTATCAGTGGCGTGTTCCATCCAATGGGACTGGAAGTAATTATAAATTCTGAAGTGTGGGATGTGCGAACTTTCCATTTACTTCATACAGTACCAGCCTTAGACCAATGTCAGATACAGTTTAACTATTCTGGTGATGTAATTTATGCCACTCATTTCGATGAAGATCCTAGTCCAGAAGATAGGTATCGAAGTCCCTACAGTTCTACACTTCGCACATTTGACTCAACAGATTATACACACATCGGAACAAAGGATTTAAAGACAAAAAGTATCTTTGATCTTTCTACCGACAAATCAGATTGTTACCTGGCTGTGGTTGAAAATCAAAAGTTTTCTGAGCGAAGTGGAGAGGAGAGCTTATGTCGATTGTATGAAGTTGGTAAGCGAAGAGATGATGAGGAAGATCAGCCAGAAGAAGAAGAGGAGAAAGGCAATGATGATGATGAAGATGATGACGATGATGATGATGATGACGATGATGATGAGGAAGATGTAGGTGATGATAATATTGGTTCAGATGATGATCTGGAGCTCGATGACTTGAATAATGGGGATGATTTAGAAGGTATTGAATATGAGCTAGATGATGAAGATGATGATGATGTTGATGATGATGATGCAGATGATGTTATATTGAATTTAAATGACTTGAGCAGTGAAAATAGTGAAGATGATAATTCATTGTTTCAACTTATTTAGTCGTATTTCATATCTTAAAGTAGGTATTATCTGTGTAAAGAAATATTTAATAAAAATGTTGATTTAATTAAGTTTGATACATGTATGTCAATTTAATGGGAATATATCTCCACCCTATACAAATGTGTCTGTTTAGAAAGTAAAATGGAATAAGTTATAGCCAACTAAAAAAAATAGTATTAAATGATGAATTCTACAGAATGACTTCTACTAAATTTGCAAAAAAAGAAAATCTAAATTTTGAAGTGGCTTGATTACCCTTGGAATAGGCATATTATTTAATTGTTCTTTTTTTTAAATCAACAATTTTGTTTATTTTTTGTATTGGGTTATGATGCATTAAACACATATTTGGAATAGAAGTCCATGATTAACAGTGTTTGGTGTAAAACGTTATTGCGATAAGCTACTGTTTAATTATCAAAATTTATGAAATTTTATACACCAAGCACACAAGTGCATTTTGATTGTGTGACTTTTAAAAAAACCCTACTAAAACTGCTGTAAATACCAGACCTATGTATATATAAGATATGAATTTTTTTATGGTAAGATGTATATTATATTAATGTACTTTGTAAACACAAAAAAATTAATCATTCAAGTTATTATATGAATTAGATTTGTTTGGTTATTTTCACATGGCCCCATTTTAGAAATTCATATTTTTCAGAGTTCATACGCAAAAAAAAAAATTCCATCAACCAATTTGTCTTAAATTATATAAGGAACATATTTCAAATTTTAAAGAAATATTAAAAACCTAATAATAGGGGTGTATTTTTACTTTTTAAAATGCATAACCATTGAATCAGTTTGGTATTCTGGATGTCTTTTGCGTAAAATATAGTAATAAATGGCATCGGCAATGTTTTAAATTTTCTCCAGTTATTCCATTGGCGTCTGCATGTGGTTTTTGGGTAATGTTATCTCATTTAATCAGTTAATTTCAAGTTTTTACAGGGTTAAATTCAAAAGAATTATTATATTTGTTTGTTGTTAAAAATGAACACCAAGACTTGTAAATATTCAATAAATTAAATATATTTTTTTCAAACCTTAACATAGTAATTTATTTTCTTTAAGAACTAGGCAAAGGGTGTCTTTTAAGATTTGTGACTTGTTTCGGTCACGATAATGACTTATTGGTATAGAGAGTCATATTTGGAGAAGTACACTTTAGTATTGGGCAATATATTATACTAACCTGTCGTTAAGGCATATGTATCCTCGTAAGCTCCAAAGAATTTGTCATGATTTTTCGAACTAACAAAGAAAGGCGGGAGAGAAATTCTTCTGATCAGCGAATTGAACATCTTGGTGATCACTGTACAACCAACAGTCTACCGCTTTCACAACCAGCTTCAGTATGTTTTCCTAGTCTGCGTTTGGTGAGACAATTCTTTCAGACGGCAGTTAATTGGGCGGGGGGGGGGGGGGGGGGGGGTGGCAATTCTTCGTCAGACGTTAAAGTACACAGAGCTGTCTAGTTGTTTACTGTTATATATTTAACTTGTCAATCAGCATGTCAAATTAAAATGCGTGGAGTATGTTATTAGAATTGAATACAGTAGGCCAATACAATACTGTGAACATGAACTTTCTATCAACTTGAATGAAACTGCTTTCCGGCGAGATAACGATCGACGAACACCTATCTGCATTATCAGGGCCCTGTTTCACGAAATTTTAACTTAAGATAAAATCCAATTTTAGTAGATACTTCAATTTTGATTGGCTAAGCACTAAAATCAACCTAATATTATCCAATCAAATTACTAAAATTGGGATCTTATCTTAGTTAAAATTTCGTGAAATAGGCCCCTGGGCAATACAAGCTGTGTTGGGGTTTTTTTGGGGTGGGGGGGATTTTATACACTTTATTATACGACGGCCTATCTTATTGACATTTGTTGTGGGTGGCGCCCTAGATCCCCCCCCCTCAACACCAACTTTATTTGCACTTCACAGCTTTTAGATCTACTACTGAGCAGGTTGATCACGGTGGGTAAGACGCTGGCTCGCTAGCTGCATTGTCGAAGAACGTTTATCAGATTTTCCGGCGTGGTTCCTCTCGTCAGTGATGCAGGACGGAGGGCATGTCTTACGCACTATATGCAGCACAATTAACCATCTTTGTCGTACTTTTGGTTTTAAGCCCTCTGACTTTGTACCGTTGATTACAGATTAAACATTCATAAGTGTACAAATGTGTTGTTATTGATGTGTTCCCATTTGAATATTGTTCACAATAAGAAGCAAAATAAATAAGATATGTATACAGGCTCATTTTGTTACACGAAAAACTATTTTAGTGATGCGTTTTCTATGGCGCTCAGTATACATTATTTTAACAAGTAGGTACAGGCCCTTAGTAACAAGGGGGGGGGGGGGGCTGCAAAAAAATTAGGCCTCTCCTGTGAAAAACTTGTCGACCATAAAAACAATAGTTGTGCGTTGTCCATCAATTTTTCAACAGCACCTCTGAGAACACTCATCGCCCCTCTTTGCCCTGAGCTAGTTACGGCCTTTTGTATATATAATGATTCAAAGTTTAAGATGCAAATTCAAATTAGTAACCTTTCGCGTTTTCTGTCAATTTATTACACACCGTAATCATATATGGTATTTATTAATGGAATTTAAAAGAAGAATCAGTACCCTACCTTAGTAACCTTACAGTCCTCTGTACAGACCTGTTATGTATGGATTTGTTGGCTTTCTAACAATATTGCTTTTAAAATAGGTCATATGTATTTCATCATACTGTTTTTGTTATTCTGTGGTCATGTACTTTAACATTGCAATATTTCCTGGATAACGTTTTCCATAAAATCTGACAGGAGAATTGTTTTCCTTGTGGCCACCAGGGTAAAATAAAATGCCGACAATATGCAAATGTTCCGTTCTGGCACTGAGCGACGACACTGTTTAATTGTTAATATTGTAATGTAATATATAAACTGCACAACGATAACAATAATTAAAAAAACATCAAAGTATGATGAAATATATGACCTATTTTAAACCACTCTGTATTATACAGAATAGGACCGGCAACAGCTTTTTTTTCCACAAACGGTGTAAAATCTTAGCTATTGCAGAAGTATAGATTTAACATTTGTGACTATGCATAATCACGGTACAATAAACGAAATGGGGTTTAACGTCCTACTTTTCCGCACAGATTGGACTACTGAATACGACTTACAGTGTGTTATTTAAGGCATATTTTGTCAGGACAGAGTTAAGTAATTTGACTCAAATTTTCATAATGCTCTCTTTTCATTATCTATTTATTTACTATTATAGCGAGAACTGTCAACTCTTTATCTAATCTTACCTAATGCCACTTACCAAAGCCCTGTGATGACCTGTCTCCATGTTAAATTTTAAAGGAATTTCAGGAGCTAGTTTTTGATGGGAAAAGGCAAATTAATACAGATAATCTGCATTGGCATATCATTATTTTATGACAACTTTAGGCTTACAGAATTTAAGGCTCTAGACACTCCTTATTACATGAAAGAAATGATAATAGAGTATTGAAATATATTACAATAGTAAAATATTTTTATTATCAAATCAAAACGAAACATTTCTAGTCATGGGTGCATAATTACATACATTATGATATGTTATTAGGAAGGCTAAGCAGAATCAATGGTGCATATTCATAGTTATATTCATTGCACATAAAGATCTATTGAAAATTGTTTTTATTTATTTAATTAATTAAAAAATAAACAAATTCATAAAAAGAGGAATAAATACATAAAAATCATAAAATAAACTCCAAAATAGTAGAGTAATTGACATGTACCTGTCAATTTCAGTCATTCAAATCACAAACTACAACATCTGTTAGTTAATCAGATCTACTGTAATATAAATAAAGAGATATAAAGCTTGTTATTATGATAGATCTGTGATAACCATGAGTATGAAATCAAATATATATAAATATAAATATAAATATATATAAAATATTTACACAGACCATGTGAAAACACCATGTGATTAAATATATTTATACGTATAAATCTTTACAATTTTACAAAATGATTTTTTAATTCCACTGATGTAGCTGAGTCTATAAATTAGTTCACATACTAAAATATTCCCCTTATGGACATGATTTGATACTGGAATTATAATTATTTTCAAAATAAATCATTAATAAACATCAATAAAATGATTACATGTTTTAAAGTATAATTTTAATTTACTGTTTTGAAAATTATCCCCCTTTAAAATCTTCGGCTGCCTTTCTTAAAAAGTTGACTAGTATTTCTCGCTGTGCTTGGGATGCGATAAAGCGTGTCAATGCCTCTATTCCTGTACTTCCTACTAATTCTTGAATTTTTTTCACCAGTTTTTCTTTATCTTTATCATTCAGTTTTCTCAATGTTTCTACCATAGATTGGTAAGGATCAACTCTACAGTAGCCAATCACAGAGCCTGTAACATACAAATATTTTATTCCGTAAACAGCATTTATCCATACATACTTTCATGATGCATATTTCTGTCCATCTGTCCTATATTAGGTCATTATATGGTCTATTAGTTTGCCATTTTGAATCTAATGAAACTAATTCACAGTGCAAATACATAAACCCTGGAATTTCATTAGTAAAAAGCTATAATACCACCAAACCTTTTACAACAAATTTCTTTATAATTTCTTGCTGCATTTTTCTACACTACAGCATACTCAAGTATTTGTAATATCAATTCACACAAACGCTATTAATTCTACCAAATTCTAATGTTCACCCTTTCATAAAATTAATTTTTAGTATTTTTTTAAGAGAAACTCTCAAGAAATGGTGTCTATTTTTATTTCATATACAGTACCAGTACTTTTGAAATTTACTGTCAATCATCAACATTATTATAGTATCATTTATCCTGTTCATCTAGTGGCTCAAAACATTAAAAAATTGGCATAATACAATACCTGCAATGCCACCTATCATGGCACCAGGAGGACCCCCCACTGCTCCACCAACTAAAGCTCCACCAGCACTCCAACACATCTGAGAAAACATGCCTAAAAATAGAAACAAATATAAAATTAAAGTTTAAATTAAGTTTCTATGATGCTGTAAAAACAAATCAATCAATCAATCTAGTTATGGTTTAAACGACAAGGACAGGCTTGCAACTATAAAAAGATATTGATGAATTAATCATGCCAGACAGTTCTATGTTTGCTCCTTTTTTTTGTTGTATTCTAACAGTCAACAATCTTTTACATACACTACCAACTTTTCGGTTTTCCTCCCTTTCTAAACAACTAGATACTATATCGACAAGAGAGAACTGGGTATTTGATAGAGCAAGAGGGTTCTTATTGGCCCATGCAAGTCTCTAAACTGGGAAATTGGGTGACTGTGTGAGTCTAGTATCCTAACCACACATCTACTGCTGTGCCTGAAATCAATGAAGATGATGAGTATAGGTATATGGTGACAACCTTTAGCAGATTTTTTCAATTCTTCATTTGTATCCAGGAGTTCCATTAGATGATTGTAATATGGTATAAAAGCCATTCCAAATAAACCACTCGCCATCTTCTTTGATTTTTGAAATTTGATATCCTATGGCTGTGCTTTCTGAGAAAAAATTATAAAGTAAGACACATTAATATTTCAGTTGGTAATTCAAGTAAATATTCATAAACTAACAATAGGCCTCGGCCTGACTACACTTAATTTACTGTGTTTCAGTACCGTAGTGGCTTATCAAGGATATTAAAAATGGCAGAACCATACAAACTGATTTCAAGTTTTAGTAGTTTCTAATTGAGCTCATAACAGTAGGCCTACTCTTTGTCTTTGATGATGTAATCAGAAAATT
Source organism: Patella depressa (assembly GCA_948474765.1). Classification (NCBI taxonomy): domain Eukaryota; kingdom Metazoa; phylum Mollusca; class Gastropoda; family Patellidae; genus Patella; species Patella depressa. Next base: position 74,051,679 of record OX419717.1, read on the forward strand.
GATGTTTTTATAACAATTTAATTCTATGTATTGCGTTTAAAACTTGTAAAAATTTCTGACGACCAAAAATGGGTTGTTCAAATTCACATAGGTGTATTCAATACCCCATATGCATTCAACACCCCATGGATGTATTCAATACCCAGGCCCTTTAAAGGAGCTCAATCGCTAATATTTGGGACCTAGAAATTGACAAAAATGGGCCTCAACTCATATAATACTGTAAGTAATATGAATGTATATAAACTGATTTACCGTACATTCAATGGTTTCCGTTTTTACTAGAATTTCAAATCATTTTTGTTCCGCGAAATAAGCCATGTCTCAATCGAATGCAAATCCTAGCATCTGGATATTCCAGTCTACATACGTCGTTTGATTTGGTGCAATGTTTATAGCCTCGTTCCCCTAGGCTCTTGCTAGAACTGGGGCTGAAACGTATTATGGTACACGATTCGTGTACCAATGGTAAAATGTTTATTTTGTCTTAAATATTGGATATCAGAAGCCCATCTTTTCCCGGTAAGATCACAGCATCTATGTTGATTCAAATTGGCAAATAATTTGTGTTTTCAAAGTTGAAGATTTTGGATGATATTGAGTTAAAGTACTTTAAAAGTTTAACTAAACTATTCCATTAATTCAAGTGATCCTGTTCTTTTCTATCCAAATATAACAATATCTAAAACGAATTCACCCCAAAATATTTACCCTAAACAGCCAAACTGAAGAGCAAGTGGGCCTTTCCTAATAATTTAGGTCTTTTGATAATAACAAATAAATCCCAAGCCAATATCAATTCCAATACACCACACCCAGTCCAGCCTGCCCCCCAACCATTAGTCGAAGATAGTCGCTAAGCTAAATTTTAACATTCTAAATAAAAGTTTCCTCACCTCACTACATACAGTTATTGATATTACGTACCATGTGTTGATAAACAATACCGACAAAATCGAGAAATAATGCTCATTACATACTAAAAATCCATCTGACGAAATGTTGAATTCCATTAACAACTTGCATTTTGACTTTCGATTTCCCTGTTAAAGGTAGACAACTATAGCGAAAGAATTGGAGTCAGACCACAGCATATATTTTAAAATTTCCATAGATATGGAAAGTACTATGATATTTCGAGAACAACTGAAGTCTGCCAGCAGTAACTGAACCAAATGGGGTGGATTAGCTTGGGGTGGGAGAATCAAGCCAAATTTAGTTTAAAATAATATTCAAAATACTATTAGTCAACATAATATGCACAGCTCAGACTGTATAACTAAGTCTAAACAGTATTTTTTTTTTTTAAGAAATAAAATAGGGATAAGCTTATAAAGAAGCATTAATGGTGAGATCATGATCTATTGGTAAATAGTCTGGAATCGGCCTGAACCCAGATTGAAGAGAGTCTGATATTATATAAAGTATGATATTATTAAAAATGTGATATATTTATTTTCTTGGTCACATAAAACTAAAAACTATTAATATCATTTAAAGTATTTGCAAGGCAAACAAAAATTTATGTGTGATTTATTAACGAGGTGTTTGTTATAAAACAAGTATCGGGGACTAACAAAGTTACCAAGATTTCCGGTCATCAATATGCCAAGGGCCAATAAATGGGGTTTACTACATTCATACAAAAATGTTTAAGATATATTATCTTTAATTTCTATAGTCTATAGTATACTGTATATATATTTCAGACAACTCTTAAAAAAAATATAAATAACCAGCGTAGACCTACAAAGGACTGCTATAGTGTTGAGCTAGAGCAAAATATAAGAATGTTTGTTTTTTCTAACATAAAAATCATACCTATATATAGGCAATATGGGGAATCGATCAACATAAATAGATCCATGAACACAAAATATTATACAGTATATTGTGTGCAGAACCCTATACCCGCAAATCCCCGTCACATCCCTTTCTTCCCTTTCTTTATGTTCATTTAAATTTTAATTCTTCTATGGAAATGTATATGTCGCTTATTCTACCCGTGTTTGTGTATACATCCCCGTCTAAAATGGTTAAAACATAAATCTAATTCGCATCACTCATTCAAAAATTTCTGTATAATATTAATAAGTCAGAAGCGTGTTCAGGAAATTGACTATGGGTGCAGACAACGCCAAGTCCTCTTTTGACGTGAGGTCCGAAAATTTGATACACAGTATTTCTGGTCATACAGTTTTAAGGTCCACTCGTCACAAACTAGGTCATTTCGGGACTAACATATGGTTTAATTTTATTTCAACAATTCGCTTGCGCGTAGGGGTTATGTGGGATGAAGAAGGCATCCTATCTCCATGCCACATACGCTCACACCAGGGATCGAAACCACAGCCGCAAACCAGAGGTGACCGGCCAGCTAGGGGTCGAAGCGCGGCACTCTAGACCACTAGGCCATCCCAACCCCCCATACAGGTACACGATCAGGACGAAGTGTGGCCCAAATGCCCCCCCCCATCCCTTTGGATACGTGCCTGTAAGTGTTTGTTATCTAAAACAAATTCAAGATATAAATCAAACTACCACGAATCGAAATTTATTTCAGTGTTGGTGTATTCTGTCGTCACTCTGTCCGTGGATCCGTCCGTCCGCCCGTTCTACCAGCCCGTTCGTCCGTCCTCCGTCTGTCAGTCAACAATTGAATTATGGACGCAATAGGATCTAAACGGGTTTTTTTCACACTTGGGGTCATGTGAGTACGAACTCTATCGGTATTAGGCGCCCTGCGACCTGTAGTTCAGGGGCCAATTCACGAAATTTTAACTAAGATAAGATCCCAATTTTAGAAATTTGATTGGATAATATTAGATTGATTTTAGTGCTTAGCCAATCAAAATTGAAGTATCTACTAAAATTGGATTTTATCTTAAGTTAAAATTTCGTGAAACAGGGCCCCGGTGTTATCACAGCCACCTCCCTTTTCGGAGTGGATGAACCATTTTCAGCATTCAAGGACATTTACGTGTCTGGAAAAGTGTGTAATAGTATAGAAATCAGATTTCTTGAAGTCGTCGGGTATCAATCATTTATCATCTTTTGTCACGTCCAAGTTTTTCTTTTCGGATAAGCTGCTGTCCATGGAAACCCCTTTCCTGTGTTGATGTGTTCCCCGCTTTGCGCGGCTACCTATTCCCCAATACGTTACGTCCAATCAAGTCGGATGGAGAGAAAATAAATGCATACGGCACAACGGCAAACACCAACGTAAGATTTTCCCTTTAAAGTAAAATTGTACCCTTGATCTATGTTATATAGTGTGTTAACATAGAAATCATTAAGTGTTTTCAAAGGAGCTGGGTACAGTAGTGAATGGGAATAATGAGAACTTGTGTAAGTAATTAGACCGTAACATGGTTATATGGGTATTGTGGGCATACATGCGAATGTATAGCAATGACTATAATCATAATGCATGATGTCGAGTCATATCTTTTATTGTATACCTTTAACCCTTAGTCTACTAACGGACAATACAATAAATATAGAGGAGCTATGTTTACTAGTAAGTAAATTATAGGCTATATAATATACACCTTGCTCTACTGAAGATATTCAAGGGCGACCGTATTACCGAGGTGATCATAAGTGGTGTGGGAATGATATACGTACCATAAGCAAAAGATGTGTCGCATATCGATGTTTAATTCAGGTTAAATACATATTGCACATCATAGCTTTAATTTGTTTGTAATTGATCAGTTTAACAGTTCAAGGGTAAAATTTGACACTTGAGCGTGGATTTCATCAGTGACTGTCAAATTAATTGATGTGTGATATATTGACAGCCAGGCAGTAGATATTCTCCATTTTATTTGGTTTGAAAAAACCTCAAGTATTATTATTTTGATCAAAATGATCGATGATGGATACTCTATTCTGGGCGTGGGACGTGAGATCTCATTTGTATGGAGTGACCATGCCCAAACACTTGCGGAGACCCTGAAAGACAACAGGCTCCCCGTGGTGGTTAAAATTGTAGAAGACGATGTGGTTAAGTCTGAACCAGACTCGGCAATAGATTTTCAACGACCGTTATTATTATACCGTGAGGTGAAAAGACGTAAACTCTATACAAGACATATGGTGATGGACTCCATAAATAGATCTAAAGAAGCAGGCCCCTATGTCGTTATACCCGAAGAATATAGAGGTACGTGCATTTATTTTATGATCAGTAGTGGAATACCGCGTTTTATCAGTGAAATAAAAGTGTTATTTCATTGGCTGGCAGTTGTTTTACCGAAAATGATTGTAAAATCATAAAATAAATAGAACATTTGTCGTTTTGTCGTGAATAACATATTTTATTTCATCTCTAAGAAAGAAAACGTTAATATTTTCACTCATGCTACGCATTCGTGAAAATATAAGTTTTCTTCCTTCTCGATGAAATAAAATATGTTATTCACTCTAAAACGACAAATATCCTCTATTTATTATATTACCCTTGTGTTTAAGAAATGTTTACCGAAAGGAAGGAGCAAATTTTATCTGACTATGACTGATAGCTGGGTGAAACATATATCGGGGGAAACTAAATCTAATTGTGGTGGTGTGTTGTTGTAAAGATGGGGATTTGCAATCTTCTTCCGACAGTTGGTAAATCCGAGGCTTGTAACGAAAACAAGGGTTTCAAAGAGCATAAAGGACACCCAGACCATTCTGAGCCTATAAACACAAACACAAGCACGAGACATATGTAAGACGTTTGACTTTGTAATTGTGAGAGTTAGGAGAACACGATTGTTAGGACACTAACGCTTGCCTTGCATACTTTCTATAGCCGTCATCAATACTTTAAGCACATTAGTATTATTTTATTTTCTTTTCTGTAGCCATTATTGAAATACCATTGGACATAAAATGGAAATACCATCGCACATAAATATGACGTACATACTATGCATAGGTTAACCAGTTAGTTAAAAATGCGTGTTGGCAGTCAACTGGGTGTTAATCCAGTTTATTCCTAATCACTTAATTACCGTAGTTACGTCAGTGAACTCACGATCTGGGTTCACAGTTTTGGCAATCGATTATCTGTCAAACTTTAACTATACACGCCTCTAGGGTAATGTTATTAATGATAGCAATATGCCATAGAGTGTCCGGACAGCAAATGAATTTCAACTGACGGGGTTCCTTTACTTGCACGCCTGCCTATAGGTGTGTATACTACCTCTAGTTTATGCCCCTTCCGAAGGAATTGACAATTTCCCTTGCCAGACTTTCCGTCCTACACCGCTGACAAGTAAATCACACAAGAAAACCAAGGGTCAAACCCCTGAATTGATGGTTAGTGTGTGCCTTATTCGCTAAGTGATTGTGGCTACATTATATTACATGTATAATGCTTTCACTTTTTTTTAACTTTTTTAAACTTTATTTTCTCTTTTTATTCCAGGATTATTTTTAAAGATGGAAAGCTTAAAAGAGAGAGAAAGTGACATTATATCCATAGCTACCATTGCCAGGGTAATGCCAGCAACATTTCTCTCACTATCTGTCGGTAGAGGTTTTGTTCCCTCTAAAATACGCGGTGATTCCATTATCTATAACAAAAGGAAGGACATACCAACAGGACTATTTTACGCCATGAATGTTCACGAAGACTACGTCACATATATCAACAGTCGTAAGTCAGAAAAACGCCGTTTAATGAGGTGTTTGCGGTGTATAACGGAGGATAGAAAATTAGAAGTTTTATTCCCATTTGATTGGTCTGGAGATTTGTATATTGTAGATTTGCGAAGGAACCATTCCAAATATTCCGAATCTGATCCGGTAACCCGATTACACAGAATTCCAGAACTTTTGAAGATACTGGAACCTAATCAACAAGTAAAATTAATTCACGGAGACCCGCCGTCTTTGGAATCAAAGTTTAGTGGAATATTAAAGTTCTGTCATCTGACAGAAGAACACACGGTAATTGGTTGTACATTGACTTCCAAGGAACCCAGACTCTTTGAGATATCCGTTCCATCTGGTCCATTGTACACGACTGCCCTGAATACGAACGACAAACACAGTGACGTTACATTACAAAAATGTCGCGATTTTATGAACAATACCATAACCAAGTTTATTACCGAAATGAAAATAAGAAAAGATTTTGGTGTAGAGAAAAGAGAACTAAGAGAATAAAATGTTCAGATTCAATCTACACAACCAGATGAATCTACATGATGGTTCTGTGTCGTTTTAAAATGATGTGTATTTTTCATTTCACAACCGAATGTGGTGCTTTCGCCATTAGAGTTCTTCTACTCAATAATTCTGATTGTTTGTTTTTTAAATTTTATTTTCTATTAACTCTTCTAATATTAATATATTGGCTAAATATTAATTCACTTTGTTAATTATACGTTTTTCCTAGAATAAGACACTGTCTCTGCTTAATGGTCGATACAGCAACATTATGATCGGAAACTATATACCATTAAGACATTTCATTAATGAAAAGGCTATGTTTATATTCCTCCACCAGAATAAATATCAACTCTTGTGAATTTACCAATGTGGCATATTCTTCGCACGGTATAAGAGAACACAATTTTTAATTAATTTTTATTCCATTTTATTGCTTCGGCAATAATAACTGTATTTTCACAAATACCACCACATGCAGTTTGCTACAAAGATAATATAAAAGTATACAACATATATAACTTATTACCTGTGACTCGTAAAATGAGAAGTGACATCGGGTGCTCAATAATGAGATCTAAAACACATGTACGCAGAAGATTACTAAGAAAAAGCTCTGATTCACCATTACTTCTATAATCACTATATACACACTATATACAACGTACATCTAAGATCGTTTTATATTATTCGACGTTTGTGTGGCAATAGTCCTAATTAACCGTATCTTAAAAAATATTTTACCTGGTAATAATAATTAGTTTCCGTCATTCAGTAACGATCGTTATCGCAATGAGGCGTTCAAGATGATGTCCTTCTCATGTCAGCAGACACCCCAGGTGTGTAATACCAATGACGATATTAACTAAACTAGGTTGACTTCAATACAGTATGTATGTTACTTTCAAAATAACTGTCGTGTAATCATTACAACCTTTTCAAAGTTTCAATGCCGAATCAGTTTTATGTCAACTTTCACAGATCTTGTAGCAAGACAAATGTACGAGAAGTCTGTTTGAACTATAGAAATGTTTGTTTTGAATAAACAGAATTGATTTATCTAATTAGATTAATGTTTATTAGCACAATAATTATTAATTTGCGTGGCACCGAATGGGTTAACTCCATTCCGTCGGTTTACGTTTTGGTTTAGCGTTGACCCTTTCTTTGCTGTGCGGTTTTCCTTCAATGTTGATTATATACATTACTTCCCCAATACCATATTTTCACAATCTTGAGATTATTGTAATATTAGAACTATTTGAATCTGACTGTCGTGCGCTCGTTTTATAGGTAGATTTCTTTGCTCTGTAACATGCGCAAAATATTTCGTAAAAGGTTGTGCGGAACTGGGTACTAAGGGTCATATAGAAAATAAACCCAACACAATTACTAAGGAGTTCGCACAAATTCCCAAAACGCATGACTGTATTAAACAAATAATGTTCTTTTGTATAGGATCCGTAATCTGAAGTCGTATTGGTAATTAATGAACTTACATTGGAGGGAAGAGCCAACAGTGCAAACACAAAGGTTGATACTAAAACTGTGATGGTTGTTCGTCGATCATTGTGTTTAACTAATAGTCCATTCCTACTGATCAGTGATCTACGGGCGTTGGCGTGTCTTCTTAACGTAATCCCGATGGTGAAGTTTAAAACAAGAGAACAGATTAATGCCAAGTAGACAAAAATCACCTTACTGGCCAAACTCCAGGCATCAAACTCATGTGTATTGGCCACATACGTGTCTGTAAATGCAAACTTCCACAATGTTTCGTTATTTGGAGATTGGTATGGAACAACTTTGAACTTATACAAGGTAAACACGTGAAAAAGAATGGATATTGTTGTCACACAGATAACGGCCGTTAAAGGATAGCGTACAAGCTTGAAATGTTTGGATTTTAACGGGACCACCACAGCTATACATCGTTCAGCGGATACCAGACAAGACAGACAAAACGTTGCACGTCTAAATGCCGTACCTAAACAAATATTAAAATACAGTCGTATAATTAAATAGATGTAGGAGGTTGTTGAATTCCGACCGTAAATAACTCCAGCAGTTTCCAATGTCATTGTTATGAGGACATTGGCGAGTTCTGTCAGATTTAAAGCTACAAGATAAATGCTGGTTGGACTTCTCATGCGTTTTGTCGAATAAACCACAGCACCAAATACACAGAAAGCAAACCCAACAAATGTCAGTGGGTACATTAAGTATGTGATTATTGTAAATATAGTATTATACGTTTCCTTAGACACCGAACCTTGATCTATCAAAGAAACCTGCTGATCGCCTAATAACGTTTCGTTGTTCATTTCTGTAAACGTCGCAACTTTGGTAATCGTGGAATTCGGATCTACAATGAATTCCCTGGATATACCAATAGATGATGACGTAGTAATTGACACATTGGCCAGTTTTAGATGAATTCTTTGTTCAAAAGTCGCCTTATAACGAAACCCACTGTATTCTCTCAGAACCAAACCATTCTCATTAACGTATAAACTGTCTTAATGGGCGGATTCTCCTGTAGCTAATCAGCTAAAATTGATCTACTGATTGGTATTAGATGAGATATCAATATATAGTGTAAAATAATTATACAAAGCCATCAAAATACAACCACAACAATCTTATCGGTAATCTTTAATCGTATAAAAAAAACAGCACTTACGCCATTAAGCTCCTGGGTAAATTGAGTCGCCAATAATTTGAGTAAATACGTATAATTAATACATTAAGCGCATTGTCGAGAAAGGAAAACACACACGCATTTGGTAAATTGCAATCTATGAAAGTGATGGATTCAATTAAGATAAATATTTAGATGATTTTGTTTCACATTGAAATAAAGATTGTATCTTACTTATAACCAATCGTAATAGAGTAAGTGATTATAATCTAACGGAAGTATCTATATCTAAATACAATACCATTATAGACCTACAGCTACATTTTCTTTTTAAAAATATTTGTTTGAACAAGAGCATTAACCGCTGTCGGTTTCAATACAGAGAAACAAAAAAAAAGCTACAAAAACCTACTTGTGGTTTTTATTTAGTTTACTTTATTGCCTCATTCACTAAAAATCTTGGTGGCTTTACAAGAAGTTGACGAACAATTCCGCGATTCCCTTAATATAGGTTCTTTAATTTAGACGAATATCAATTTAGCGTCCATCGCCCATGAATCCATTGACATTTTCATGTCACTCTTCACGGCAACGTTTTTGTCGAATTTACTCCATTTTTATTTGGTTTCAAGACACAGTGGGGTGGTCAACGCCGGATTAACCACGGGGCACCATGGGGCACAGGCCCCAGGACCCCCCACTTTAGGGGGCCCCCAACAAAAATCTCAGTTGCGCGCCCCGAGCATGGTCGGACCGAGGGCTCCAACGGGGCCCCTCCGATGATCTGAGGGCCCACTATCGGAAGTCCCTGGGCCCCCATCAATCCATGGTCACATTTTCGACTGGTATCCGTGTTTCCTTTTTTGTTTATTTACCGGGAAACGTCATTCAAGATACATAGCAATATTGAGAATATATCTGGTGATATCTAATTGTTCTGGGGAGATATCATTCTCCAAAATTGAAACTCATAAAATATTATCTCCGGTCTACGATGGGTCAGGATAGGCTAGTGATATTTGGTTCGGCTGGCCCCAGAAAGCGATATCCTGCGCACCATCAATGTCGAAGAAACCATTGCAAAATTCGCCAGGGTCAAAAACAAAGAAGAGTGTTCATCCATTGATCATTATCATTCAACTCCGCGTAACTTGACCCCGTAAAACGCGAATTATCGCCTAACTCGAACAAAATTCGTTGAACGAATACTTTCTTTCGTTTTCATTTTATAAAACATCGCATAGCTCGGAAACTGTAACTCGAATTATCGCATAGCTCGAACCAAATTTCCGGTACAATCCTTTTCGAAATCTTATTATTTACTCGAACTGTAAATAATGGATCTTGCAGGCGAGCTAGGCAACGTTCCGGGAAACTTGAAGATTTGAAAAATAAACACTTTTTGTGGCTTTATCTAAGGGTGTAATACATGGTCTTTTAATGCCGTGAGATCTTCTATCGGACCAAACATCGTTTAACACGAACAAATTACCAGTCCCCATCATTTCGAGTATAGCGCGAATTTTGCCTCAGATTGACGTACGATTGTATATAAGCTGTAGTTGTTGTTGTTGATAATTTGTTGTGGGTATAAGCTGAATTTGATGAGATGCACATCATGATCACACGAAATATTCAGATTTCTTGATTAAATCTCGTATTACCATTTGGTACTTACAGTTTTAGACGTTCGTCAAAAATCGAGCCCGGCTTGGTCGAACGTTACGACCTCCATTCATCAAATCATCGTGGGGGATATAATACGATTCCGAACCAAGTGACCCCGCTATTTATCACTGAGCAACTTCAAAATTAGGTTTGCTATCATTTCACAGCACTCGCACAGATTGGTCCACTGAAATAACGCAAGAATGCGCTAATTTTGTGGCAGAATTTTAGTTTTTTTCCGGGGGAGGTGCTTCTACATGGCTCCGACACAAGTGCCTGAAATGCCAGGAAATCACGTTTCCGGCCTTCAATTTCTGAAAATCTCCTGAAGACCCCCCCCCCCAAGGCAAGCCCCCCCCCCTCTTGCGACAGCCACACCTACGTGGTTGGTAATCAGCCCCCCCCCACATGTACCAGGCCCCAGGGCCCCCACCATGGTTAACCCGGCGTTGGGGGTGGTGGGGTGTTTCGGCGAGTGAAGGAGTGGATCTTACCGTGCAAGCCCCCCCCCCCCCCGCCCTCTGCCCCGAGATAATTTGAAAAAATTTGACGACCACAAACGTATTTTCCTGCTGTTCCAACCCGTAAATACAGTAACTTCAAAGTGAAGTGGTATAATATAGCCTAATACAACCGCCCCGTCCACCCTGGTGTATTTATGTTCTCTTATCAATATGCACTAGTAATTTGAAAAAGCTAAGATTAAAGTTTCAGGTTCAGTCGTCCAAGATGTCATCTCGGTCTCAAAATAAGTGCTGTCACTGCAGTTGGTCTAAAAATTATGCATTGTCGACTAACTGAATTGATGTGATATTCAAACAACGCCAAAATCAAAGGGTAAACCCTAAATACTTACTGTATGAATATATCTGAGTATACGTATGATTGCGCCAGTTTTTCAAAGCTCAAATTAGTAGAAGCACTACTTGTGCGATCAGTAATGAAACAGGAAGACAAATTGACAAAATCGCTTTTGACGATCAGAATTCTGCAAAATCTTCCCCAAAGTCCAGTAAATGGAACATCAAGGACGCTAGATTCAAAATTTGTCAGGGGGGAGTACGCCCCCGTTGCCCTAGAAAGAGATCGCACCTGCGTCACTCGTATAAGGAGCCCGTGCACCATAATTTTTGCTATACACTCCCTCCCCCAATGTCCCTGATAATGCATGCCTGATAATCCTTATAATGATATTTGGAAATCCTACTATCGCCTCCAGCTTTATAATAGTGAATGATGCTTTATAGTCAGGGGCGGATTGGGGCCCGGCCCGGGCTCCAGTGTCGGAGCGGCCCCTTTCACTGACCACGAATTCAGGCTGAGGGTGGCGGCGGCTCTCCCCTGGAAATTTTTGAAAAATAAATCCCAAATATGCGATTTGGTGGCATATCTGATTATAATCTCTGTTAAAGGAGCTAAGTCTTTAACTCAATATCTTCCAAAATCTTCAACATAGAAAACACGAATTATTTGTCAATTTAAATCAAAATTGATGATGTGATCTTACCGGAAAAAGATGGGCTTCTGATATCCAATATTTAAGACAAAATAAATATTTTACCATTGGTACACGAATCGTGTACCATAATGCGTTTCAGCCCCAGTTCTAGCAAGAGACTCGAGGAACGAGGCTAAAAACATTGTACCAAATCAAACGGCGCATGTAGACTGGAATAACTAGACGCTAAAAAAATGCCTTCGGTTGACACTTCTGGTTTATTTCGCCGAACATAACTGATTTGAAATTGGAGTAAAAACGGAAACAATTGAATGCAAATCAGTTTATATACATTTATATCACAGTATTATATGCATTGCGATCCACTTGAGTCAATTTCTAGGTCCCAAATGTTAGCGATTTAGCTCCTTTAAATAATATATTTCATAAGTCGATTAACTTAGGCCAAAACCCCGACGTGCAAGTAATTTATAACCAGCAACCTGTGAAATTATCATATCGTCATATTATTAATTAACGTATTATCATTGTATCGTCAAGAGTCAAGAGAATTTAACTGGTTAAAAAATGGGACTAGTTGAGAAAATTTTGACCATTTGATTAACCAGTTAGGAATATTGAATAAGTAGGAATATTTTCATTCGACCTGTGATGGAAGGCCACGAGACACATTGGTACAGAGTGACGAAAGTGAAATTCGTAAAAGCTGATTCTGGCGTATCCCTACAAACCAGGTGCAGGTGACTTAATAATTAGTAAATTGTTGGGCGACAGTGTCGGGTTAATCCGATGAAATTTTCGGATGAAATTCAGAATCCCCATTGCAGGATTCCGAATTCTGGCCCACGCCCAGCACACCCGACCCAGAAAGTCTATTATAGCAGCCAATTCCAGACTTCAGTGATGGCGTGGCGGCCCGTTAAAGCCACCGGCCACATACAACATGATTACCATTGCTCCATGGCCGGTCCAATATCCTTCTCCCCATATAATATTCAGAAGAAAAGGGGTTTTTTTTAGACGAATTGGACAATTTTTTTTTTTCTTCATTTTTTGTCCGACCGGCCCTTCGGTCGATCGTTCGACCGGCCCTGTTTATAGTCTGTATAGTCCACCGACCCCTCTAATAACTCTTGTCATGTGGTGTTTTATACTGCTTTCTTTTTAAAGAAGAAACGCAGTTTCAATTCTTACTCGTACTATGCTTTTTATGCAAAAAATATTTTTGGCTCAGGTCAAACTGGTGTATAATATTTGTTGCGCGGGAATAGATTGGCTGTCAATATACATACATGTATATTACCAAACTGATCCCGCAGTGAATATTCGCTTGGCCAATTCGTAAGTAATTCTCTGTGAAACAGATTGGTATATTACTTATTTAGGGTAACATTAATGAGTCGGAGCACATAAAACTTGTTATACCGAAAAATGTACTAGACTCATTCAAAAAGAAAATATTAGTCCTAATAATCGCCGACAACTATAGTTTGTTTTTGTTTTTTTGTTCCGCAAAGAATGACGTTTCCCTGTCAGTACCAGACTAAACACGAATTGGGGAGCCCCCGTCCAAAACTGTCCTGATATTCACCGATACACCTCGGAAAGTGTGCTAGTAATCTATTACATACGTCACGCTACTCACGCAAAACTTTAGTATAAAATAACCTTGTCAACTTATCAGGTTTGAAAAGATGTTGTGTTTCACACTTACTTATTCTGTTGTGAGTGGGCCTATGTTGGTTAAACAACAAAATTTCACCCAAGGAGAAAAATAGTCGGTCTCAAAATAAGTGCAGTCACTGCAGTCGGTCTCAAAAACAATGCCAGAATAGATCCCAAATACTATGTATTTGCGTGAATCCGTGAGCATAAAATTGCAAACGTCACACAAAACTATAGTATAAAATAACCATGTCTGCTTGCCATGTTTGAAAAAAAATGTTTGTCACTCTTCTGTTGTATGTTGTTCTATAAAATGTTTTCTACCATGGCAAAAAATAGTCGGTCTCACAAAAAGTATTCACCGCAGTCGGTCTCTGCAGACTTAATAAATTAATGGGATAAACATACAATCACAAAACAGGCGAAATTGACAGATAAGCCTCAAGATTCTGCCCCATTTCTTATCCTGTCGTTAACGAGAATTTGGTTCCATTTGCCATGACATTGGTTTAGATTTTCAAACCCAGTCCCAAAAATTTAAAAGCTCTGTTACATATCTGATTTTCTTTCGCGCCTGTGGCGCTCATTTCATTATAACACCATTCTTCTACTCGGTTACATATTTGAAATTTGTTCGCGTCTGCGGCGCTCGATTCAGTTTGCAGTACCACTGGTGTGTGGGGCGTCAAATTGTACAGGTGTTAAATGTCAACTCTTGCAAAAACTGATCCCGAGATAATGTTCCATTGACTGATATTTCTGGTCCACTCGTCAACGAGAATTTCTCCCAGCAATGACCTCAAATGCCAGGATATTGAATCAATTTTTTAAAATTTTCTCGAATTACGCAGTGTTATATGCACAATCATCATAATATATGACATAAACTATATGTGAACTTAAATAAAACAGCTTTCGGGCGAGACAACCATCAGCAAACAACTATATAATTATACAACACTATCATTCTACTACCAGGCTTAATGTTACAGCCAGTATTTTGTTGACATTCCATGTGGGGTGGGATTGTGGATGGTGCCCTAGATTTGAAACCGCCCCTACCCCACCCCCCATATTCCCTAAAAAACTCACACCTGTGGTGCTCGGCTCCTGATTGCATCACTCGTACTGGGGAAGGGGGGGGTATGTACATCAGTCGATCGCCAATCTAATTAAAATATAGATCTATATTTCGTTTCATTTTTTATACTTTCGATGGCCTACACTCATGAAGATCTAACAAGTTATAGTGGGAGCTCACGTTCTATGACGTCAGGTATCAAGCACGGGACGTTTGACCCGATAACGTCAGTCATTCGATTAACCAATTAGCGACCACCATGCTTTTTAAAATCTACTTTTGTTTTGTTTTGATTTCTATCCACTGGTGTTAGTATAGACGTCATTGGCTGGCAATATCTACCCACAGTTCCATGCATGAAAAGGTCAAACGGTCGATTCGACAGACCATTTGATTGGCTGACCCCTCATTTCAGGCAGAACACAGTTAAATAACAAGTCCTCCAGATCCAAGAGTAGCAAAGACAAGTAAAAACGAAATTTTGAACTATAAAAAACGAAACGAAATTGGATCTGTGTTTTAATCAGATTGGTCGATCGCATTTTGGCTACCCCCCACCCCCAAACAAAATAATTATGTACGCCCTGATTCCTGTTAAACTATAAACATATTTTGACAGCAGGCAGCCATAGTTTAATACATGTATATTGTATACCCAAAGGTTCTAGATCCTCCAATATTCATGATCATGGAACATGATTTAAAATTTACTAAAAATGATCAGAAGGAATATTTAAGGCAAGAGTTTATTTACATATTGTAGTAATAACAAGTATCATAAATAAACAGTAAGTAACAGATAAAACAAATGATAGAAAAAATACTAGATTTTATATACACAATATATGATAAAAAATGATCAGCATATATACAATACATGATATCTAGGTAACAGGACCATATAAATAGTTATTAAAATAATTATATCCTTGATAGAAAAAAATTACAAGGCTCTATAGAGCTGTGTCCATAACACTAATGTAAAAAGTAAATAGGTATGACAAATATGAATTAATGTTTAACAATAATGAAAACGAAACATCTATGACTAGCACACAGTCTTCAAATATGAAAATCTTAAATCATTTTATACCTGATTAAATGCAGAATATGTTGCATTTACATAATATATAGCTGAATCAGTAGTTACCGATTTTAATGCAAGTGCAATAATGTAGTTTAAAATATTTTTTTAGTCATGCAAATCAAAATAAATGTACCTTTAAGAATGAGAAAATATCACACCTAATTTTCATAAAATAATATTATATACCGAGTATATAGTAATCAATCATAAAATAATCTGCAAGGATAACATAGATGAAAACATTACCCCAAAATTAAAATATTGTTGGGGCTGATCCTGAATTCTGTTATCTCACATTTGTGATTTGCTTAAAATTTGGTTTGACTTTTGGAGTTGCAGGTTTACTGCCACCAAAAGATGCTCGCTTGTCTTCAATTTCTACCTGTTCTAGAAAAGCCTGGGGTGCCCACCCTTCTTCACTCCCTATTCTTATTAACCACCAATCAGAATCTGTTTTATCCATTACCTCGTCAACAATTTCTCCTTCATCGAAACCCAATTCCCCAGCATTTTCTGCTGTGAAGAAAGCACTAGTTTTATATACAGTTTTCTTTGGGTACGATACCCTTTGGTTTTGTCCACTTGAACTTCTTCTACCGTGAGGAGGAACAGGTGGGATTGAAACCTTTTTCCTTTTTTCAACAAGATAAGCTGATGGAGCCCACCCTTGTCGGCCATTTAAAGATACAAGCCACCAGCCACTGTCCGTCTGTTCAATAACTTTCACCTCATCACCTTGATTAATGCTGATTTCTTCTTTTGTTTCACCCTTAAATGTCTGTTCAACCACAAATATATCATCATTTTTAGAAATATTATTATGACTATCACTTACATTGGTGTTACTATGACTTTTAATCATTGTATTATTTGAGTTGCCGTTACTATGACTACTTGGCAGATTATTGCAGGAACTACTTTTAGGAATGGTACTATTTTCATCAGACACATTACTTGATAAGCGGTTACCACCGAAGTTTAATTTTCCACTTAATGCATTCACTAGATTGCCAACATTTGCCTTCGGTAAATCTGGTTCAGTTGTTCCTTTGGACGTCTGATTTGGTTCGATGGACTTTTTAACTGGGATATTCGGTTTACTAGGTAATTTAGGGGGAGCACTACTTTTATTTTCAAATTTTGATTGGAGGGCTGCAGCTAAGCCTTGAACAGATGCCCCAACCTCAGAATCACGCTTTTTATCATGGTTATTATTATCATCAGATGCTTTTGAAGAAAGCAGTTTTGATGGCAATTTAGGAGGTACAGTTTTATTTTCTCTGAAATTGTTCGCTGCTGATTGGGACACTACTGGTTGCTTGGCTGGTAATGCCGGTTTCTGAGGGATATTGGGTTTTGCAAGGCTGGGTTTAGCTGGTATGGATGGTTTTGCTGATATAGTTGGTTTGTTTGAAGGTAAAGCTGGTTTACCATTGGGAGGCATTGGCTTTAGGCCAGGTTTTGTAGGAGGACTCGGTTTGGATAAAGTGGGTGGTTTGGGCTTATCACCATTTAATGAAATTACTTTCAACCCATCTGAATCTGAGGAACGTACGTCTGGTTTCAGAAATCTCCCGGGTAAAACTGGTTTGATATCTGATGATGAATTTTTAGGAGGAAAGATTGGTTTGATTGGAGGTGTAGTTTTAGTATCACTGTTTCTGGAATTTAAACCTTCGGCTTCATTTTGAGATGTATTCCGACCCTCAAATTTACTTTTTAAAATATTAGCCAGTCCTTGACCAGATACATTAAAACCATTTGGTTTCACACCTGTGCTATCTCTGCCAGGTTTCTGAGATGCTGTGGGAGGGACTTGTGAACTGTTGTTTGATTCATCTGTGTCTGTGCTACTCTTTCGTTTCCGTAACTGATTCATTAAACTTTCAGCTAAATTATTTTGTTTCTTTTTTGATGGCTTTCTCATTTCCACTCCATCATCTGATGGGTTGACTTCCTCATCATCTGACCAATCATCATTCAACACAGCTTCATCTTCTATTGTTGAATAGACGTCTTCATGAATCCCACTATCTGTATTTGATTGAGATTGTATATAAGACGACGGAACCCAACCTTCTTTATTATCTATTGTAACAAACCACCAACCACTTTCATTCTTCTCTTTTACCTGAAAAATAATATTGATTGTTATGTGTAATAATTTTATTAATGCCAAAGAGAGAGAGAGAGAAATGGGGTTTAATGTCCACTCAAAACAAACTAGGTCATTTTGGGATTAACTATTGTTCAATTTTATTTCCATAATTAGCTTACACGTAGGGGTCTTTGACAGTGTGAGGAAATCGGAGGACGCGGAGATAACCCACAAGGTTAGACAGGCAACCTTACTCCTTGTCACATACAACCTTGGATTCGAAACCATGCCAGTTGATTGTTGTTGTTCTTGGTGTTTAACGTCCACTTCCACCGAAGGTGATATCGCAGACAAGTCTTATTTTTTCCATTTTCATTATCTTAGCGCACGCGCAGGGGTCTTTGCTGTGGGAGGAAACCGGAGTACCCGGAGGAAACCCACGAGGTTGAGAAGGAGCCCCTATCTCCATGCCACATACGCTCACACCAGGGCTCGAAACCACAGCCGCAAGCCAGAGGTGACCTGCCAGCTAGAGGTCGAAGCGTGGCACTCTAAACCACAAGGCCATCCCAACCCCCACCAGTTGATTCAATGACAGACTTTATAATACAGTGCGCACATGCTAACCATTCGGCCATTCATCCCCCCTATTAATGCCAGACTTGTAACTGTGTACATTAGCTCAGTGGTAGCAGAACAGTAGTATATAAATTCCCATTTCATTTCATTTCTGTGACTGCGTATAGAACATATTTTATAATCAATTGGTTTCATTGTAGGTGAAAATAATCTCATCACTGACATGTGAATTCGATTGACAGATTCATTCCTTTGAGAGTTATCTCTCTTATACAGAAATGAAATGAAATTGTGTAGAAATTTCTATTTTACTGCATCAACTGGCTAATGAAGACGGGCTTTATTTCTAATTCCAACTGTCAAGGGTCTTTTACATGCATGCCATTGTGCCATTAAGACTTTGGTTTTAAGTCTCTTTTAAATGACTAGATGCTGTTCTTTGCCAGACACACTGTTTTATTTCACTGTTTTATTTCCCTGGATCAGACCTCAGGCACAACTCCTTTAATGTACAGAACACAAAGCCTGAATACGGTTTATAATATAAAATTACATTAATTTTTAATTTAAGGTCTCAATGTGTCACTCATTATTTTCGTTATTTAACCAAATATAAGGCCGGAAAAGTGTTCTTTAGATAGTAACCAAGAGACGCCAAGGGTTCCATGTTGACGGTACATGTAAATGCAGGTCAGGATTGAGGGCTTTAAAGAACTTACATCAACTACTTGTCCTTCTTTAAAGCTGATACCATCACCAACTGTATCTTGAAATTCTGCTATTGTTACATAATGACTACTTCTAGATACTGAACTTGTTGCCCCTTTTATACTCTGAAATAAGTTGGTAAAAATTAATACATTATGCACATGACAAATAGCAGAAAAACAGAGTACATGTTTTAATCATCTCTAATAATGATAAAGTACATATATTGCAGTATTATCACTTTTTTTTTCTTGACATTCCTTAAGTGTAATTTCAATATTTATCCACCTTTAACTCCCAGTTCTAAAGACTAATGTGTGCAAGTAAAATATTGGGATGGAGGGAGGGGTATTGGGAGCAGGAATCAAGAGAGTACTTGGTGAAACGTCGTGCTACATGTGTATAAACCAGTGATTGTTATTTCCATATAAAATGTGTTTTTTTTTCTAGCAGGAATCAATGCCAACAAATAGCACAGGACACGTTTTAACAGAGTGTCAATGGAATGATAAATCTGTAAAACATTTGACAATTCTGAACATTGATATTCAATTGAGAAGAATGCTGAAGTGTATAGTGTTCACAAGATTTCAGAATTCAGCACATAAACAGAGGAATGACTCTGTGATGCGCAATCAAAGAATTCCGAATATCTATAGAGGTCCCCCATTAGGCACAAATTAACTATCCAACCAATTTGACTGGAGAGATAATTCCACAAAGTGTGTTAGGATTCACAACATACATAATAAGAAATTTGCCCTCATATCATATTTTATTAAAATATTATAAAGAAGTCCATGAACAATCCTGACAAAGGCGACGACAAAATACATCCACATTATTAGTAGGTGTAGGTTTTTTATAATTGAATTGAATTTATACTTACAGTTCTACTATTCTGTCTTGGTGGTGGTTTAATATTACCACCACGTTCTAAAGAACGACTTTTCTGTTGTATCTTGGTATACGTATCTTGTGGAGGACCAGTAGGTTTATCAACAACATCTTCAGTATCATCAGATGCATCTTTATTCTTCATTATATTACTAATATCAGCAAGATTTTGTATTATTTGTACATCTGTTGATTTTCTATGTGCTAAACTTTTCACAAATTCATCTTCAGTTTTCATTAGATAAGTTACAGGTGCAAAACCTTCAATACCGTTATGCCTTCAAGAAATAATGATAATTATTATTGTCTTTATAAAGAACAAGAAGAGCTCTTTGCCAAAGCACAATCCAATTTTTATTTTGTTCACAACAATCTTTTATTCTTCATATTTGTTACCTTTGACACAGCCAGACTGCCCCAGTTTACAGCTAGAATGCCCCACATGACCAATTTACACATAAGTAGTGTATGAATCCTTAGCCGATGGAATTTCTTTTCCTTGTCTACGATATAAAGTGGACGTTAAACCCCAGAAACGAACGAATGACCTGAAATTTGTCCAGTGAAAAATTATTCCCCTTGCATTGCCCACACAACCACATAAAACCTTGTTTATGGGTGTTCAAGTGTAAATCAAATGAATGACTAGTAGAAACGCAAAATTTGTACATCATAATTCAAGGACTAAATTGCCTAGCCAGGGTTACCTCAGTCCTGACCACACTTTGAAGATGCTGATAAGGGTCTTGCTAATTACTTGTGAAAAAATGACAATTCACAAAATACCAATAATCCATAATCAGGCCTGGAAATAACGTTTTAAGATGTCCCTGATAAAATGTCAGACACTAGGGAAATAGTACCTGACATTTTCAACTTAGTGCCGGACATGTATTAATACTATCAATAAAAAAGACAAATCAGTGCCAGACAAAATGACAGACATCAGAGGTGTTGTGCCTGACAAAGCCTGAATCAGTGCCTGACATTGTCTGTGACAGGTGCCTTATTTCCAGGCTTGTCCATAATTTTTATGAAATACAATATGCATTTTCAATAACAATTCTTTCTTTGTCAGTCACATTTTTTTAAATGCTTTGGGCACTAAAGACAAACACTCTTTTCAGTGATTCGACCAGATGCATAATATACAATCAATAAATAACAGATAAAATACAAACCTTACAAACCACCAGCCTTCAAGATTTTTCTCTAAAACTTCAACAACTGATCCCTTCTCTAAACTTAACTCATCCTCTCCACCAGCCTCAAACTTCTCTATACAAATATATTTCTCTTCTGAAATTCACAGTAAAAACATATACTTGGCTCATCTGTCATAGTAAAAACATATACTTGGCTCATCTGTCATAGTAAAAACATATACTTGGCTCATCTGTCATAGTGATGTTGTTCTGTGACTTTGGATTATTTGTGAACATTTGGATGTAATATTAGCATTTTGTAATAAAGTGATATACCCTTAACATTTAATAATTAATTTATTCTTCATGACATATAATTATGTTACCTTATAGACTAGACGATTGTTGAATAACTGACAAACAAATCTTAACCCCGAAACCACAAAAAAAATCTTACAGTATACATGTATGAAAACACAAAAAGTTAGCCATAAAAAATTACCCAGTAAAATTTACAGGTAAAAAAGATTTGTCCAAAAGACACTTGAGGTTTTACTGAAAGGCCAGTGTAAGGTAAATTCCAGCATCAGTTAAAACAAAACGTATTTGATGCACCAAAACCATGTGTATTAGTGATATAATAAAACCAACCTTGTCCAGGAGTAACTTTAATAGAAATAGATTCTGTAGTACCATCAGCTGGTTGTAGATACGTACTAGGTACCCAACCCTGAGCATCTAAACTATTAACAAACCACCAACCTATAAAATAATACAGTAATTTTTAAGAATTACATGTATATGCACATCTGATTGTTATTACATGTATATTAATAAATCTAAGTATACATCTAAATTATAGGACAAGAAATTATCAGTCAGAAAACCTGATACTTACAGGAACATTTATATCAGTCAGAAAATTGATACTTAAAGGAATAATAATATGATTTAATGACAGCATTGCTTCCTTATCGCCACATTGTTCAAAATGAAGTATGTTGAAATTTTTAACTTTTAAGGAGGAACAAAAAGCTAAATAGAAATAAATTGAATGAATAATATTGTTCTTTGTTATGTCATATATTATATGTGATATTATTAATAAAGTAGGTTTAACTTAATAAGAGATGCAATGTAGTATCTCTTTTACTGCTAAAAAAATCATAATATTGTAAATCAAACAAATGCAATGGGAATTTAAACATTTCAGTATAAAAATATTGTATCTAATCAATTTGATCAAAATGAGTTGCTATTTAATAATCAAATCAGAATATACTAATAATACTGAATGTTATAATGTACTAAAATCCACATCACACTAAGGAAATGTTCCAAGCACATACAAGTTAAAACAAACATGATAATGTCCTAAGATAACATTTGAAAAGATAGGTCTTGAGGTTTGATTTAAATGAAATTAATGTTTCAGCAGACTTTTGTTTTAGGGGTTAGGAATTCCAAAGAATTGCAGAGATACGAAAACGACCTGGCACAAATTGTTTTCGATTTGCATTTGTTTGTCTCCAGTAAACATGGAATGCCAGATTTCTTGGTTGAAACAATATACTTTAGATAGGGTGGAGCCATTTTTGACACTGTTTGAAATGTTAAAGACAGCATGTTAAATTTGATCTATGCAAACTATTGCAAACCTACATAATTCCTTAAATCAGCTTAATAATTGGACTAGGTTTTTTAGTTTTAAAGGGAATATTTATAAGATAGTCTAGATTTCACACAGTGAAATTGACAAACATCTGGGATACAAGGTTATCGAAATGCATCAATGATTTTTCTTTGAACCAAGTGACCTGAGATCAACTAGCTGGTTGGTTGAGTTTGAAACTTAACAAAAGTGAATGCCCTTTTTATTGTCATCATATAGTTAGACAAATTTCAGAATGGAGGTGCTATTAGGGGGAAACTATCAGTTACTATTATTAACATCTGTCTTATTATGTATTATACAGTCTAGCATTTACAATCAAATAGTTTGTTGATAAATAATGACAATGATACAACTGGTGTCTTAATTTGTTAATTAACTATTTTAATATAGGACAATGAATAAAATATAAACAAATATCAATCATGGCTGTGACTCTCCTTCAAATCTCTTTGTTGTAACATGGTAATTTCCTTCCTCTATTAAAGGGACAATCCCGATAAGAACAGAGTCTCAAAAATTAAAGTCCGAGCCTTTATGAAATTTATGGACCAAAATATAGAGGCATGGTGTATTTACCTTGGCTCAAAGTTTCAGCTCAAAATATTGAGTCGTTTTGACGTTAACGTCAACACTGCTTATCCGGACACGTAACCCTTTTACGATTTTGGGTCAATTTTTCGATTGGGTGACCTAATAATCGATTCCCGTTTCTTGAGAGGTCTATACAGTGAATGACCAATGTACTGTACTTGATAACAAAAGGTAAATTTCACCTATATCATTTTTATAGAAAAAAAGTCTTGTTTTATCCAGATACTGTATAATACAACGGTCTCCATTCCAGATGAAGACTGTCAGGTTTAAGTTATTTACAAGCATATCAAAAATATCGGGTTAGTTGGTCGGCCTTAGGTTATGGATTTTAACACAAAATTAAGCAGTTTTATTCCCCAAAAAGTTATCTGGATTGGCCCTTTAAAGTCAACGCTGACACAGAAAATTCTATTCACATATGGGATTAAACTAACAATAATGCCTACATGTATGTACATAAAGTAAATAAAATTTCATTGAGGATAGTTAGCTGTGAGTCAAGCCTTTAATACATATAACTTCCTACTTCAAACATAACAGCTAAAACTATGATTCAATTAACTGAGCTTCAATTAACTGAGTTTGATTTGACTGAGTTTAATTTGTTGTTACCTGTTTCACTTTTCTCCACCACCTCGACCAACATCCCTGACGTTAAATCAATTTCCCCGCGATCCTGTTTTTCATAATCAGATGTCACAGTATACTGTTTCAAACTCTTTGGATGAGATATTTTCTCCACTTTCTTTCCCACATTTTTACTTTTTCTGAAATAACGTCGACACTTATTAAAACTTTTACTACTTCTTATATACTGAGAAACTTTATGTACACGATAAGACATTTATAAGCCACACAAATACACAGAGAACTAGATTTTAAATGTGTTCATTACAATTTCAAATCCTGAATGATTCACACTATACAAATATCTAAATACGAAACTATGAACAATCTGTCGTAATAGCTGTATTTCTAAGAAAAGACGGAAATTTTGTAAATACAAGTAACCTTATACTCTTGATACGCATGATTTCATTTTATAAACACATTGAATTCTCATAAATATTAATGTATGATAGGGGTCATTTTACACCTATTGTAGATTTATCACCATGTTTACAAAAAATATTTTCCTTCTTTTTCTATGCATTACAACATAATAGAAATATTGAAGCAACATTTATTGATATGGTCGATATGTTTTTATTTCTATTGCCTAAAACTTCTAAACTAATTGCTGAAACAGTATATATGCATAATGCACAGATAAATAAAGTATATTGAAAGGGTTGGGTTGTTTGGGTTTTTTTTAGATATAGATCTTTCAAGCAATTAAAACAAATTATGTATAATTATTCTAGATATTTTGCTAAATTGAATAAAATTTCTGAACTATAATGCCTAAAATCAGATTAAAATCTATCAAAAAAACTACTTAAACGTTTTTAATTCATATTTTGAACTCCATTTATATTATTTAATAACTGTATGATTATGACAACACCATAACAAGCGCAGACCTTTATACTTATAAAAGGAAGTAAATTATATATAATGACTCTATGAAGATATAGTCTGCAGTCTATATCCTGCTATTTACTACTTAAAATTCTATTTCCATTTGCATAGTCACATCAATGTCAAGTGCTGTTAATCATTTCCAAACCGAAACCTCTTTAACACAGTTTTGATACAATTCTTTCAATAAATGGGTGGCAGTACTGTATTGGAAATATAGTATTTCACTTACTCTTCAAGTCTGGGTGGATCTAAATCATCTCGGTCTACTTCGAAAAAATCTAATACTTCATCACATTGTGATATTTTAGCTGGTAGTTTTATAATACCCTGAAATATTGATAAAAACTATTCTCAACCCAATTTAACGGACGGATGTTCTTTACGTCCATTTCCAAAACATCCTTACACAGATTGTTGTATAAATCAGAACCTATAGTTCTTCTTCATTCAAAATGAAAGATTAAGATTTTCAGGTCCATTATATGGAATTAGCCTTTCCAAAGAATTGGTGTCTGTAATTCCATGTTCCACCTGTGTTTCAATACCAGACATCCATGTCTCTCCTAATAATATCTTTGAAAGCAATTTAAATTTGTTTTCACCTAAATTAGATAGAAATATAATGTTGATAACCATAACTTACTTTACAATATTCATCAATTGGTCCCAATCTTTTCACAGCTACATCACGAATATGACTTCGTCCAAATATAATTTTACCTTTAGAATTAAAAAAAATAATTTAAAATTAAATTCTATGCTCCATTGTTTGGATGAAATTTTCATGGTGTCCCCACAACCAAACATAGAATCCAGTTCATTCATGTCTAAGGAACTTCCAAGTGTTCTTACTTTGATGTATTCCTTATCAAACATATGATTTCAACCCTGCATTCAATGAGTTCATATAAATAGTCAATGCCGGATTAACCATGGTGGGGGCCCTGGGGCCTGGAAAATGTGGGGGCACCTGACCGCGAGTGCCGAAGGCGCGAAGCCCCGCATAGGGGGTCTGGGGGTTTTCTTCCCCCCCCCCACCGAAATTTTCAGAAATTGGAGGCCAGAAACATGATTTTCTGGCATTTCAGGCACTTGTGTTGGAGCCATGTAGAAGTACCTCCCCAGAAAAAAATAAAATTCTGCCACCAAATTAGCGCATTCTCACGTTATTTCAGTGGACCAATCCATGCGAGTGCTATGAAATGATGGCATTTCTAGAGGAGATGACTGTAAGTGGGCAGAGCGACATCAAACCTAATTTTGAAGTCGCTCTGTGATAAATAACGGGGTTACTTGATTTGGAATCGTATTATACCCCAAAGATGATTTGATGAATGGAGGCCGTAACGTTACGACCAAGCCGGACTCGGTGTTTGACAAACAAAATGGTAATACGAGATTTAATCAAGAAATATGAATATTTCGCGTGATCATGGTGTGCATCTCATCAAATTCAGCTTATACCCACAACAAATATCAACAACAACAACTACAGCTTACGTCAATCTGAGGCAAAATTCGCGCTACTCGAAATGATGGGGACGTGTAAGGTGTTCGAGTTATACGATAATTCGAGTTAGACAATGGTCGGTCCGATAGGAGATCTCACGACAATAAAAAAACATGTGTTACACCCATCACCGGATTACACCGAATTCTCGGATGTCGATCGCAACACAACATGGGTTGAGGGGGCCCAAGTGACTTCCGATGGAGGGCCTTCGAAGCATCGGAGGGGGCCCCGTCACTAGGTCACCAGCCGTTGGAATCCTCGGTCCGACCATGCTCGAGGCGCGCAACTGAGATTTTTGTGGGGGGCCCCATAATGTGGTGGGCCCTGGGGCCTGTGCCCCATGGTGCCCCATGGTTAATCCGGCGTTGTAAATAGTACATGTACATGTTAAAGAATTTGCTGTAAGTTTGTATTTAACTGTTTTATTTAAATATAATATTGCTTTTTAAACAATTTGACACCACAAAGATTTCTCAAATGGAAACAAATCTTTAATGACACTAGTGTTTCAAATTTGACATATTCCCATAGTATTCCAACATCACGGTTTTATACCTCAAATGGAAAATGGCATCCATAAATGGCAACTACATGTATAAACATTGTGTATGATCCTTGCTGGCCAAATAAAATTTTTACCTGGTATGAAAGGTATAATTCTAGCTTCTGGATCTACTGAACCAGCTTCTATAGGAAATTTATCTAATAAAGCACTCTGAAAATACAACATAACAGATTCTCCAGTAATTATGTATTTGATAGTTATCTAGTATGATTTACTATCTGGTAATCTATCAGAGAATATTTGTAAACAAAGTGTACAAGGTACATGTACTTCTACATTACTAATATCTGAGTGTCGGTTGTAATGTGTGTCCTAATGCATTCAATATACTTCAATCCTCTTCTTTATTGATTTAATGCATCTAGTTTTTTGGAACTAGGCCTACTTCTTCGATACATTTAACGGTGTGGTTACTTGTATATCGGAATTTATACAACAATATGCTTGCATTCGTAATTCTTGAAACATATGACAGATCATGACTCATGCTGACATTATATAACTGTTTCCTTGGGTTTTACTCCCACCTTGTTTTTCAAATATGAGTGAAGTCTGTGTCACCCCAGGCCCGGGACTGTACAGCGCAGTGGACGCTTACGGCTAGCCCCCGGATCCATTCACTCTTTTTGATTTGTTTTTGGTCTCTTAGTATGATGTCTTATCTGTATATTTGTTTTTGTGTAGAATTGTGTGTGGTGCAGTCCCCCTGCACTTACTATTAAAGCAATTTCAATAAGAATTGGCCAACAAGTACCTGTTAAAATTTTAAAATGGCTTAAGGAAAGTGTTGAAGAGACATTGAAACTCATTCAAATTCATAAATATAATTACACTTAGTGTTGAAAATCATAGATTGTCACCGATTTGATGGTGTTGATCACTTCATGTAGAAACATCTACACTGAGAATCATTTCTATCTCGTATATGATTGGTCTAATGGGAATGTTTCAGATCATGTGGTCTATCATTGAAGCAAGTGTGGCAGCTTCGATCCCAGACATGTATGCGACACATAGAGAATTGTCGCTAGACAACTTATGAGCTTATGAGAAATACCATAATATGTGTAACGGTATGTTAGTAAAGCAATTATATAAACTAGTTTGTATAGAGTGGAATTTAAACCCTGTTCCTCTCGATTTCTCTCAGGCAAAAAAAAAACAATTATTATTCAAATGTTCTTGATAATACTAGAAAATTTTAGTAGAAACATCTCTCAGTTAAAATAAACAATTGTCATCTGATAATTTAATTTATTAATAATACCCAGAGAATCCAAGCTGAAAATTTCAGGCAAAAATGCAGGAAACGTTTCTTTATTACCAGTATGTCAATAAAAGATGACTTACCACACAAATACATTAACTTAACACAACTATATATTAACCATTAAAATTTACATATAATATTAATCTACATTTATTTTATTGTTGTTCTAAAAATACAAAATAGGTCATTTTATGAAAACAAACATCTTCTTGAACTAGTTTAAAGATACCTTCCTGTGTACGTGATTTGATGATATATTTATACGCAGAACATATTCGCACTAAGTTATCTATCAAAAGTTTGCTTCAAATTCATCTTAAAACATTTTAATCATAAGAAAACTATCCCATGCCACAAAAATCAGCCATATTTGTTCTATTTTCAGCTAGTATTTGTTGTTAGTCGCTGTCCATTTACCATAAATATTGATGCCAAAGTAAATTCTTGGATAATCCTCTTTCCAATCTTTAATTGCAGAGTCTAGTGGATATTTAATTCTCTCTCAATGTTTCAAAACCGCGAGATCAACACATGTGAAGTACTCCTTACATCACTCGTGCAGACAGGCTGCCAGTTAGTGACACTCTTATATTTTTGCCCTGTTGGTGCCCCATAAGTGTTTATCAGGGAATCCAGTATTTTTCTCTGAAGATTGAAAGTTTCTACTTTCCAAATATATATTACTTTTATTGGAAATAACTACCCGATAAATAATTTTGTGGGAATATATCTTGAAGCTTACAATATTTAACATATAGGGGTCCTTTTAAAATTGTTCAACAAAAAAGGGGGACTTTATTAAAAACCCTTGTTGTTTTACCTTAATGACGGTTTTATGGCTTAATTTATAGGTAAGTCACATTACTTTTAGGCAGGCATTAATGGAAGTCAAGCGGTTATTGTGTTAAATACGGATATTGTGTCAAATACTGTTATTGTGTCAAATACGGTACCACTATATATCATTTATAGATAACCATAAAGAATTCAACAGCCTTCAAAGAGAATGCAATGATCCTAATAATTATGAAGCAGCTTCTATGCCTTTTGTTCTACCTCCCTTCTTTTGTACCCACAAACAAAGCTTAAGGAATAAAGCGAAAGAGAAAAAATTCTCAAGGGAACTTAACTTCAAGGACAAAACTGATTTTATCTGATCCCTAAAGATTCTGTTTGTGTTTGGCGTCTCTATTTATTTTTTCCCATTGTAAACAGAATTATATTATAAACTATACTTTGTTACCTCATTACAGTTATTATATATATATATATATATAGACATTTATTGTTTATACTCTAACAAAATTTCATCATACATAATATATTTGTACGTAATTTTTAAATATTTGTAATGCGAACATATATTTAAAGGGATATTATCACTGTCACCAAGAAAATAAATATCAATTACCATGTTCAAATAACCCTAGATTCACCAAACTGGGTATTTTTTTAACAAACATCATAAAACTTCTTAAAACCACTAAAAATAGTATATTCACTTCCTAAATTGAAATTCAAAACGTCTGTAGAATCTCTGCTATGATTTGGCATCAATTTTGCATACTATCTACATGTACATGTACGACACATGTAATCTGTCTGTTATCTGAGCACCATTACTGTTCAATCAAATCTAAATCCTGTTTTTTATCAACTTGTGCTATTGCCTCTTTAAATATTCTGACCTCAATATAATCCTTTATATCTATTGCGATTATCAGATTAATATTACATACCTGTAAGTCAAATAATCTACTATAACGTCTATATATAATATATGTTCCACCATCAGACCAGCTAACTCTCATTACATAAACCTGAAATACAATATTGAAAATATTATAAAATTGAAAGAGAGCCCCAAAGCAGATGAGGTGAGGAAATATATTATGAATTTATGTGCTAAATGTCAGAAAACCTGAATTACTTCCCTTGTCATAAGATTGTTTTCATTTGAAATGAGCTCTGTCCAGAGTTGCTGTCCTGTTTTGTTTACCCAAATTAACCACTTTTATTCATTAAAATATATATTTGGAAGTGATTCTTTAAAGGGGCATTAGATAAGATAAGATAAAGAGCTGACACTTCTCACTATAATGGCAAAAAATAGATATCCGGTAATGAAAAGAAAATATGCTAAAAAGTTACTCCACCCCGAGTCCAGATATCAATGATACACTTATAGTCGTCTAGCCTCGATTGTCATTACTACAATTGTTACAATAATAAACAAAGACCTGATTATCTATTTTTTTGGGGTAACTGCACCAAGCACAAAATGTATTTAAATCTACTTATATCGCTGCCATAGATGGCTTTGGAAGTTGATTATAATCTGGATAAGTTAATTAATGTCTGATTAATAATTTATATAACATTCCAGGCCTAAAGAAAGACCTGCAATAGGCAGATTTAGCTCTTGGATATTGCCTGTTAATTCAATTTTTAGTCTTAATTTTTACTATCTATACAAAGTTCAGATAATAATCATTAATATTACATGTAGCTGAATATGCGCAAAAAAATTTGAATTAAATACTACAGTGCATGTACCTTGGCAGATGATTTCCATAATATTCCTGAAATATCCCAAAACAAATTCCAGCCTGATATAATGAACTCTCATTATGCATGGCCATTAAATGTATTTGCTCAATCCTTGAGGAATGACACACAACCTCTTACTCAAATCTTAAGCAGACACATTTAGTCAATAAAATCCAAAATTATTATCTGCACTTCAAAAACGGTGAATTAAAATGATTTGATTTGAATTTACAAAATCTGTTCAAAAAGAAGGGCAAATGGCTCTTTCCAAGAAAGTTTTTGATGGTCTAATGGGCAAACTCCAAAGAAAGAAATTTAACCTGAAAAGGTTCCCTTATTTAGTTGGTTCATAACAAAGAGTATATCAGAAAGATTGTTTTAAGCAATGTCCTAATTATCAAAATGAGGCCAAAGATTTCACTCAAAGACATTCCCCTCTGTTCCACATTTATTACATAGTTTGACATTTTTTATTTCTTAATGCTGAAGTGACACATTTTACAAAATTGGTGATTGATAATAAGTGACAACTGATAATTAATAATCAAACTGGTTAAACTAATTACAGGTAATTAATCAACATTAATCAACGATCATTACATTATACATTCACAATTACCTATTTACATCTAATGTCCATCATGTACATTTTGTCAAGTTATATAACTTTATTTATTAGGTACACTTTTGATATTGGATATATTTAATTTTTATCTCAACATGTTTATATTCTAATTGAATACACAAAACTCTCATCATTTTGAGACTAACATAATGTCATTTATATTTCAATGGTTACATGTGCAGCATGAGGTGGAGAATATTGTCCGGGTGACAGTCTTTCCCTCCAATTCCCAATTTGTTGTCCAATCCAAACAGAGAGAGAGAGAGAGAAAAATGGGGTTTAACGTCCACTCGAATCAAACTAGGTCATTTCGGGACTAACACATGGTTTACTCTTATTTCAATAATTCGCGTGCGTAGAGATCTTTAGCAGTGGGAGAAAACCAGAGTACCCGGAGAAAACCCACGAGGTTGGACAGGTGACCCTACTCCTTGCCACATACAACCGGGGATTCGAAACCATGGCAGTTGACTCAATGGAAGGCCGTATGATACAGCGTGCTAGCTATTCGGCCATCCACCCCCCACCCCCAACCCAATCCAAATAACTATGCATGCTATTCATGTCAGCCCAACAAGCAGCACCTCATACACTTTTTTTCTGGTTACGTTAATCCCTCTATTGCCATTTTAAATAATAAATATATGGGAAAGGTTTGCAAATGTTTTGAATAAAATGTGCGACTGACTTGGCATAACACATATATACATGTAGTAGGTCTGAATTTGAATTAAAGGACACAATATGTGTTTTTGGCACATTGTATTAATTAGTCATATGTGTTTATCAGTAATTTAAATGAAGTGATTCTATCAAGTGATGTCAAATACTTCAAACACCACATTTAAATAAATAAATGTAAAAAAGTCTAATTAAATTTAATTAAACTGGTGCTTGTTAAGGATGTCCTTCAAGTCTAAGAATCTACAACAAAACAGGTAAAACAGGTGATGTTTACTTTAGCCATGGGTCAAACTTGTGACACCTTCGTTTCTTGACAGACAGTCAACTAATTAACGTATGGCTGTGTCTATAGTCAAATGTTGATCTACAATATTGTATTTTGACCAGCACCCTATCTCTACCTCTAGTCTATATAATCTAGAGAATAGAAGAAATAACACAACAAGAACTTGTTATAAGTACACCCTCTATACAATAAAACTCTTCAAAAAGATGAGAAAACTTTTGAACTTGTCCAGCAAGAGCTTGTGTGTAAACCTACAAAGACATACATGTACTCTTAAAGAAAGCTGTTTTGTTTCTAAAATTGTCAGTCTAATATCAATAGGACTACAAAATATACAAAAGGCAACCTCACTGACATCTGCATATATGAACAAATCTTAATCCCCATCACATACAGTTTACTAAAAGTACCTCAGCGATGTACTAAAAGTACATGTACCGATACTTACTTTATGAAAATAAAGAACATGTGCACCACAATATCAAAATGAATAGATATGAGATAGTGTGTTTCCCCTTTCTTTTACGTATGAATATGCAACTAAACTATCTATTTATTATGAAATACATGGAAAGGCAATAAAACACATCTTATTTAAATTTAACAACTATGAATAATCGTGTGTGTTAAAGTCATTATTTCAACAAGTTTTATGATTAAGCTAGCTATTTCCTTTTGACCTAATGGACAGAAGATAACAGCATTAATATCACAAGGATCATCCCATTAAAAATTATCAATGAAATTGATCATTTAGATTTAGAAGGAAGGGTTCCCAAGAAGATTATATTAAATTACTTCCTCCATTTTAGTAATCTCTACAATTGCACTTAAGTAATCTGAGAGAAAAAGTTGCATTAAGAGCTGAGCGTATTTTTTCGCCGAATTACACCGATTTTAAAATCGCCTCAATGAACCTTTTGCTTGATCATTGCCCATATCTACCATGTTGGATATTTTCGGCTGAATATTTTACACCATTGATCGATTCGCAAAAATCTGCTTGTCTGTCCTGCATATGTATGGTAGACCGAACCATTTTTAAAAGCTAATCGAAAATTCATTGATATCCCATGATCTCCAAATGACATCCACATCATCAACGTAATTTTCTCACAGAATGCAGTATGCTCTCAAACGACTGATATATGTGTTCTTTCGAGATCGGCTGTAAAAAAATCTCTAGCAAATTTCAATTGGCACTGTCAGGCAAAAAATTACACTCATCTGTACTAGGCTTTATATCAATCAAAGTTGAATGGACCATCCCAATTTGAACAGTGTCTCAAAAATAAATATCCAAATACATATGAAATTTAAGAGCCAAAATATTTGAGGAATAGTATTGAGTCGATTTGCTTACCCCAACACATAACCCTTTTAAGATTTCAGGTCAATATCACATATATTGAATTAGTTGCCTGGTCCTGAGGTAGAGGATTGTAAGGGATTCGAACTTAAAATTAAGCTGTTATATTCTCCAAAATATTATCGAGACTGGCCCTTTAAAGTATCTGTGCATTGTTTGCATTTTTCAGAAAATATCAAATTTTCCACAGTAAATCATTATTTACATATTTCCCTTCCACTTGGTCTTCTAAAAACTATTTATACAATTTATGTGGTTATTCTAAATCTATCTTTAATAAAACATATGTGTATATTTATCTATATGACAGATATCCCCAGGTAATAAACCCACTATCATTGACCCAACCCTAAGTTTATTTGATTTACATATTTCATTGAAAGTGCGTAGGTCTTATTTTCAGATATTCAATGAGAACCACAAATTAAATAAAATTTCTTCCTGTTGAAGTATAAACTTATAATACTTTATAAATCCTCCAAACAATTTTGTAATTGTATGCTGCTCCTCGTGGACGTTTTTATGCAATAAAATTTACTTTACTTTACTTTATCCAAGACAGTGACGAATTAACGCCTTATTGAAAGAACTGTTACATGTATGTATACAGTAACCGACTTCAGAACAATCCCTAATTACAAATTTCACAATACGAGATGAGGAATGGCAGCACTCCCTTAAAAGAATAGTAGAGACTGGACTGGATTAGCCGGTACATGTATATCTGTGTATCTGCTCAATCAAACGATGATACATGTACCAGCAGGGCAAGAGAGCATAAATAGTCTAGATACACAGGTATTTAAAAATACCCAGGGTTTCGAGATAGTAAACTGTACACAATAGAAAACAAAGCTTAATTTCCACACTACTACGTAATCTCCACTTGTATGTACATGCATAAGTAACATCTGAAGACGCTTAAAAAAAAAAGGGGGGGCAGACAGATAGCTTATGATTTAATGTATATCAGAAAGAAGTAAAACGACTGACAGAGAGTCGAATTCTGTCATATTTATGTCAGTTCCAATAACAAATGTGGCGTGGATAAACTCCTTGTATCCATTCCCACTTTACTTCTATCATGATAGAAACCTTCAGATTTATGATTTATTAAAACGAATGAAGTCCTACTGACATAATGTCTGTAAAATGATGATATTCGGACGATACATAACACTAAAAGCTAACAGTCTACCGGTATATTTACAACTAGATGGATTAACTGTACTTCACATCTGTTAACAAGAAGAAGTCACACACTCAGTTTAAGTCTACATATTGTAATGTCAATATTATCACACATTAGTCCTAACCTGATTCATATAATCATGGGTTATTCTGACACAGTAGCTAATTGTCAACATTATAAAATAAGTTCAATTTGAACTCTTCAACCTGTTAAACCCTTGCAATCAGATAACTTTGAATCCACAATTATACATTGTACACATTTATCTGAAATGAAAAGATAGGTTGCCAGTCAGGCAATTAAACATACACCCACATCAATTAAATCGTCTAGGTATTCCATAAACACAGGTTGTTATGGTACATAGTGAGTCTTGTAGTCAACATCCCATAATGTAATTACTGAATTTGTTCAAATTTAATAGGCTTCATCCTAGCGCTAAAACACAGAATTTATGAAACATTTTAAACTTCAAGTCAATATTTACATAATATTAATAATCTTATAATAAGTGTTGACTGAAACATCTTAGTCCATTACTGAACCATTGACTGCTGCATTATACAGTCAGTAGCGTGTGTGTCCTCCACTGGCTCTTATGCACGCTGTGCAGCGACGTAGCATGGAATTAACCATCTGTGTCATACTTTTGGTTTTGACCCCTCTGACTTTGTACCGCTGATTACAGATTAAACATCCATAAGTGTACAAATGTGTTGTTATTGATGTGTTCCCATTTGAATTTTGTTCACAATAAGAAGCAAAATAAATAAGATAATTTGGAAAATTTCGGTCAAATTGATCCACTATGAGCCGAGAACGAAGCGGGTGAAATTTTCACATAGCCTCGGTCATCATTACTAAAATCATTAATAAAAACAGCATAGTTTTGATTATTCACTTTTTTAAATCTAATGCAGCCAACATCGAAGGCTAACCTTGACATCAAGAGTTTTTTATGGTCTGGATAAGTTACGGTAATTAATGTCTAATTGATAATTTAAATAACATTCCATCCAGGCCTAAAGAAAGACTTGTAAGCAGATTTTGCTCTTGCATAATGCATGTTTAATATGGATGCATAAAAATTATAGACCAACCTACATGTACATGTATTTGCATTAGAATGCATGTAAATCATTGCATTTTTGCCAGGGCATTGAAATTCTACCTAACTGCAATAATGTGAAAATATGCCAAAAGAGACCATATTATACATTTACTTTATTTAAAGGATTTGTTAAATTGTGGTCTAAATACTCAGTGCATGTAAAAGAATTAAGTTCTGTAAAACTTCCATCAGGTTCCATCAATCCTACAGGCAAGTAGAATTAAGTTGGACAGGTTTAATAGCTTGTATCAGTTTCTTATGTATCTATTTCATTCCTTGTTTTTATATGAAACGCATTTTACATAGCCAAGAATTGATTACCGTGTCCCCTACCTTTTATGGTCTTTATGAAACATTTTGATTTATCATTAGTAAAAAAATATGATTTGGTGTCATGTTTCTTATCTATTGTAAATAATCTTATTTTTTCCTTAGCATTATCAGGTCTATTGAGTACTGCATTGTACTTTCAAAAATGTTGTGTCTAAATACATGTAAGGTACCAAGGCAACTCGGGTCAAATTCAAACACCAGAAAAAATCAAGCTATCTGCCATAACTTCAGAAGCTACATATATATGGAAATTGCTGAAATTCTATATCCTTCTTCATTTTACTAATCTAAATAATGCATATGAATTTAATTCTAATACAGATCGATGAAACAAGGGCCATAAACGTATAAGGTTATTAAAAGAAATTACTGAAATTCAATAGGATTCTTTGTTTTAAGTGAGCATATAAAAATCATTATTTCCAGGCGTATTCAAGAGTCTGCATTTACAGCTTCAAGGATAAAATACATGTACATATATGAACAAGCGCACACACCATCTTGGTAAACTAGATTTAAATTCACATACAAATGCGTTCTGACTACTCAAAGAATTGCTAATACCACAAATATTTCTCTAAGTTTTAATAAAGACAAGTCACCCATTTCACTTTTGAAGTGCTGTGGCAGAAATCTGTATTTTGATGAATTGTCTGCCTTTAAGGTTTGTTAATCTTTAATCATCCAACTGTTAGCTTTGAAGACGTTTGCCTACATGTAGAATGTACACAGTAAACAGCTCATTAACAAAGAAATATCCTTAATAAAAAATTTAACAAATTCGAATAGACAGAAATAGAGTGGTAAACAACAAGTTTTTGTTCTTCACTTTACAAATGAATATGACGACCTTCTCCAGAGGTACATCATATGCAAACATCTACATATGTGTGTACCTGATAATAACAAACAGTCTACTGGATAATACATAGTTTCATACCGACATGTAACTTGAAGGATTATTATACTTTTTATTATCTTATTTTGAGCTCCATTAATAAAGTATTTAAGACATTACCGGTAATTCATACATGTACCTTTCAGCCACATGAATTATAATTATTATCATAAATATAATGACCTGCAGTTTCATCTCAGTTAAATAAACAAAGAAAAAAAAATTGTATTGTACCCAGTCATAAATCTATGTAGTGCAGATCTCTTTTGACATTTTTTTTATACATGTATATTGCGTTATAAGGTGTTAATGTTTTCTGAATAAGACAATTTTCAAAGTCAAGTATATCTTTAATAATTGTTTTGGCAAGTTTTCTACACTGTAGATGACTGAACAACAGTTACTGTGATTGTCCAATTCATTGAAAAATACAGTAATACATTAATAGTGCAATTCAAAGCCCTCTATGTAGAATAACGAAAGAAAGTTGAAAAGAAAAATAGTATGTTTTAATTATACTGTAAGAGCAACAGAATGAAACCACACAAGGTGACAATGTTTTACCCATGACATGGGTTTTGCTCAGGGTATCTTTCAGGAACAGTCGGTACTGAAGTCTTGCCAAAGATGAATGTGGTCCTATGAAAAGTTTGTGTGGCTAGTTAAACTCTGGCACTTATGTACACGGTAGCACACTTTTACTATTGGTATATGTAGCAATACATCAGAAAATTAAATTCCCCATTCAAGAACACTTTTTTTTGACTGTACAGCTTTCATTTCTTGCAAGTTTTCTTGTTTAATTCGTTTCTTTTTGCGCTCAGTTACTTTATTATCTAGACACATCCACATTTCCCACCGAATATCAAGCCTGGGAATCAAGTCTGTTATTAATTAGAGTAGAAATTAGTCAAATTAAAAATTCTCAATATAAATTCTCCATATGAAAGAGTAGTCTATAGTATATGTATAGACTCTATACATACTTGACAAGAATGTCTTGTAGGTAATCACCTGGACATTATAATAATTAATGAGTAATATTTAAACTAATAATTAAAGTCCATCTATTAATACAATGTTAATGACACCTAATTACATGTGTAATCAGTGTATGTCATGTGAACTACATCTATACATCTACATGTTAAATATAATAGTAACTGGTTTAACCCGATTTATGTCAGTTGGGTAAAATACACAAACTGATTTTATATACACAGGTATTGTTGTGGAGTCACTAGTAATGATATTAATGTTACTGAGATTTGAATGTTAAAGGAAGTAGTTGGCTGTGCAAAACAATGTAATTACTAACTAGCCAACAAAAGGTTTTAACAAATCATATACACTACAGTTTATGTTATTAGGGTTTCACACTGCGAAGCTTGTGTGAAACACTATTGTTTTTGTTAAAATTATTATTAGGCTTTCACCATTTTTCAATGGTGAAAGGCTATTGTTATTACTAAGATTATTATTATTTATTATTTTTTTTTTTTCCACTTTGCCTATTTCTCAGCAACTATAAGAGATAGAGGTCTGAAATTTGATTTTCTGTCGGGAAACTGGGTGGTGGTTAGTGCTTAAATGTAAAACCAAATTTGTGCGCATAGCGGAAACGCGTCAAATCTTTAACGTGCACTCAAATTGAAAATCGGCCATAATTCTTCTAATTCTCATCGGACTTTTCCGATATTTACATTTTTGGATAGCTGAAAACATTTCTGAGTAGATGGCAGTTCAAAAACATCGAGTTTAGAAACTTTGTCGCTCTCATTTTTTTGGTGAAAAATGGAAAATTTTCAAAATTTTCTAAAATTGTTATTTTTAGGAATTTTTAAATATGACTTATATTTTTGGATAGCTGACATTAATCCGATTCCAACAATATAGGTTTTGTTCTGAAATTTTAACTTTGATTTTTCACTTTTTTACGCATTTTGGTCAAATCGTAGAGTTCTTATTTTTTTAAAACGGCACCTACGATTTTTCTGAAACTTCAGGCATATGAAGTCAAGAGTCGTCTCCAGTCCTTAGTCTATGAATGAAAATCCTCTAATCACCGGAAGTAGTCAAGAAAAGTATCCAAACTTTGACAAAATTCTAAAAAATGGGTGTTTGTGCGGAAAATGCGATGTTTTAATTGGCTGTTTACTGAGTAGTTAAAGTACAACGTCATTTGATAGCCACGTAAAATATCTACAAGATGGTACCACAGCGACAAGTTTCTATCATAAATTGAAAAAGTTATAGGACTTTGAAAAGTAAGGTTTTTTACGATTTCGAGCAATTTTAAACGCATGTTTCTCGGAAACGCCGCCTACGATTTTTTTAAAACTTTCTCAGTCGAGAGTCTAATGGGTGGTGTATTGTGTGAAACCATTGTACAATTTCTCTAAATGTCATGAGTAGTCGAAAAACGAGATTGAAAATCCAAAACGTCGTATTTTTACCATTTGGAGCATTTTTAGACGTCTTTTTCTCGAAAAGTCAACGTAATTTTTTGGGGGAACTTCTTCTACAGAGAGTTTGATCGGTAGTCTTAGGTATGAAACTATTGCGCAACATTTAGAAATATCAGGAGTATGAGAACAAAGGAATCGAAAACTGAAAACGTCACCTTTCATTGTTAAGCGAAACATGCAGTAAGAGTTGATACAATCTGTACGTTTTACCAACGTTTAGAGCCTATTCAAAATTCCCCATTTCTCTCACAGTGACGACATTTGAGCTAAAAGTATTTCAACTTTGAGTGTTTACTTATATTCAAAATATGGGTTTAGTGACCCTGTAACAGAAATAATTGATTCCTGTGTGTAATAATTAGTCTTTGAATTAATATTGTTTCTTCTTTGTCAAAATTATCTCTCAACCGTAATCATCTCGACACAAATCGACGGCTCCCGCTGTTTATAAGGAAATCCAATTATCCATAGGTTGCAGTTGTATCTTGCAGTAGTATCGTGCAGAAGTACGAATATTGCACCTGTGATAGAAAGCATGATGTAGTTTGAGCTTGGGCCCTATCTCTAATTAAAGATAATTTTTTATATGTTAGTGACGTCAAATCATTAACGTGCACGAAATCAGAGTTTTATCGGTAGTCATAGGTATGAAACCATTGCGCAACAGTTAGAAATATCAGGAGTATGAGAACAAAGGGATCGAAAATTGAAAACATCATCTTTCATTGTTAAGCGAAACCTTCAGTAAGAGTTGATACAATCTGTAGGTTTTACCAACGTTTAGAGCATTTTCAAATTCCCCATTTCTATAACAGTGACGATATTTGAGCTAAAAGTATTTCAACTTTGAGTGTTTACTTATATTCAAAATATGGGTTTAGTGACCCTGTAACAGAAATAATTGATTTCTGTGTGTAATAATTAGTCTTTGAATTAATATTGTTTCTTCTTTGTTAAAATTACCTCATAACCGTAATCATCTCGACACAAATCGACGGCTCGCGCTGTTTATAAGGAAATCTAATTATCTATAGGTTGCAGTTGTATCTTGCAGTAGTATCGTGCAGAAGTACGAATATTGCACCTGTGATAGAAAGCATGATGTAGTTTGAGTTTGGGCCCTATCTCTAATTAACGATAAATTTTTATATGTTAGTGACGTCAAATCATTAACGTGCACGAAATCAAAATATTGTCGATATTTCATTGAATATTCAATTTAGTTTTGAACCAGTTACATATTTGAGTAGCTGGCCTGAACGCGATTCCAAAGTTCCGTGTAACACATTGGTGTGACATCGACAAAAGCCCGAATTGGTTATAAATGGAACGTTTTGCATACGTATAAAGCATATATAGAGAGCTTTTTTTAAAACTGGCAATATTTGAACAAAGGGTGTTTGAATGGTAACCAATATCTTGCATTGGTGCTTCTAGAATGAAAATAATTCATTTTAGTAATTAACAGTTACTCCTGAAATTAATATCCCAGGTTTTATGTCTGCATGACGTCATCATTTGATACCAGTGAAAATGAAGCTCTCTGTTGAAGCCATTTATAAATAAAGTACCCCTCTATTACAATGTTGAAAAATTAATGTTGAAAGGTGCGATATTATTACCTGATACTTAAGGTAAATTTTTTTTGTCTCATTCGGAAAACTGTTTTTTTTTCTGTAGTCGTTTAGATTTCTGAAACTAAAATTGATAGAATTCGAAAAAGTTATATTTTTGTAGAGCCGGGGATATTGCGGATGCGATATAGGTCGAATTGCAATACCACGCAGTTCTCTTTTTTTCCTAACAATTTGAAAATGTACTGAACTTGTAATTTTTTTTAGAATTTTTGAGTTTTTGATTGAGTATTTCGATTTCTGGCGTCTGTAGGATTCTACCAATCCATGTTCATAATTGTTCAACTATATTTTTCACTTTCCTTCTATCGTAATGCGCATGCACAGAAAGTGTCATGTCTGAGTTGTTTAAGCGTGTGTGTGTGTGTGTTTTAAGGGGTGAGTTGTAGGCAATTTTTGCTGCCTTCGGTAAGGTGAAAGCCTTCAGCCTTGCAAGCAAGTCTAGTTCTTATTAGGGTTTCACACTGCGTAGCTTGTGTGAAACACTATTGTTTTTGTTAAAATTATTAGGGTTTCACACTGCGAAGCTTGTGTGAAACACTATTGTTTTTGTTAAAATTATTATTCTTATTATTATTATTCAGATTCCAATTTGAATAGATCTCAGCAACTACGTGTCGCATCGTTATGATTTCTTCGGTTTTACTGGGAAAGTGGGTGTGACTTAGAGGATAAAGCTATTTTGAACGTTCTGCGACAATGCGAAATGTCCGAAATCACCAAATTATCGTTTTTTAAAATATTGCAGTAATTTTAACAATAATCATTGAATTTTAACTTTCGATACATTTTGGCATAGCCGGAGACAGGGCAGATAGCTACGCTACTTTCGATTTTTGATTTTCGGCAAATCTTCGAAGATATTAGGCGCCAAATTTCGAAAATTTAAAATTTTACAAAAAACTTTTTTATTTATGAATATTTTTTAGTCGTATTGTGCACAGAATTAAAGAGTCATCTGACTAGTGCAAAAATATTAAAAAATTTTGTCTCAGTAATTTTCCTTGGCCGCCATTGGCTAATTCAGTTTTTCAGTCCTAGATTAATTTTTTATTGTTCGATTTGTATAAAACAAAGTTCATATGCTTCGTTGTCTCAATTGTCATTTTTTTTATTACCGGAAGTGTTATCTGTCGGCACCGGAAGTGGCATAATTTTACCAAAAACTACAATTTTGACAGTTAGGTACCATTTTTCGAAAACAAATATTATTTTTAGGAAAAATTATTTGACTCAAAGAGTGTGCCCTTTCAAGGCGCAAAAAATGTCGGAAGCAGTTTTTTTAATTTCAATTTCATTTTCGAGCAAATTCGATTAAATGGCTAAAAATGGTGTAAAATTGACCTATTTACAACCTATTCAGGCTTTTCAGATTTTAAAATATTTCTTCGTAACTTTTATAAACTTGTAGCTATCATCCATACGAAGAAAATGTATGTTAAAATTAGTTTGTAATATAAGCAGTTCCCAAGAAATGGGCAGTTCTGTACAAGTCACTGTTTTCGTTATTTTGCCTGTAAAATAGTCAATTATTATTGGATTTTTATAAAAGTGACATCAGTTGATTCAAAAAGCATGTAGCGTCATATCAAGTTGATTACAATTTAAAATTGACACTGGAAGTGACGTCATTTGGTCAAAAACTGCATTTTAAACTTTTTAA
Organism: Patella depressa; assembly: GCA_948474765.1. Taxonomy (NCBI): domain Eukaryota; kingdom Metazoa; phylum Mollusca; class Gastropoda; family Patellidae; genus Patella; species Patella depressa. Next base: position 74,094,829 of record OX419717.1, read on the forward strand.
ATCAATGTTTTATTCAACCATGAATAACTTACTATGTATTAATAATTTTAACTTTTGGTTTAAATTCACATATAAATACAACTCATATGGTCATATAGATATCATAAAATTGTTTCTAACTTGTTCGGTTGCCGAGAAATAGACGGTTTTCTACAGGTCACTTTTGAAGGTTTCGGGGCCATAAAAGTGTTAATTATTATTCGATTTTCATAAACGTTACACCATATTATACCTAATGCCATTTGTGATTTCATACAAGTAATTTAAGATTTTCATTATCACCGGAAGTAACGTCATTTTGGCAAAAACTGAATTTTTAGCCTTCAAAACAGATATTTTATTCAAATGAGTCTGTTTTGAAATCTTTTTCAAATTATGGTATTTGATGCCAATCAACAAATAGAATGAACCCATACGATCATACAGATACCAAAAAATGGTCAAAAACTGCATTTTAAACTTTTTAAATCAATGTTTTATTCAACCATGAATAACTTACTATGTATTAATAATTTTAACTTTTGGTTTAAATTCACATATAAATACAACTCATATGGTCATATAGATATCATAAAATTGTTTCTAACTTGTTCGGTTGCCGAGAAATAGACGGTTTTCTACAGGTCACTTTTGAAGGTTTCGGGGCCATAAAAGTGTTAATTATTATTCGATTTTCATAAACGTTACACCATATTATACCTAATGCCATTTGTGATTTCATACAAGTAATTTAAGATTTTCATTATCACCGGAAGTAACGTCATTTTGGCAAAAACTGAATTTTTAGCCTTCAAAACAGATATTTTATTCAAATGAGTCTGTTTTGAAATCTTTTTCAAATTATGGTATTTGATGCCAATCAACAAATAGAATGAACCCATACGATCATACAGATACCAAAAAATGGTTTCTAACTTGTACGGTTGCAGAGAAATAGCAGATTTTCTACAAGTCACTTTTCAAGTTTTTTGGTCTTTAAAAGTGACAATTATTATTCGATTTACATAAAATTGTCACTATATGATATCGTATGCCATTTCTGATTTCATAAGACTAATTGAACATTTTCATTAACACCGGAAGTAATTTAATTTTGTCAAGATCATTTACAAGTAACAAATGTATAAAATGACTTGATATTGCTGGATTGATTGGTTGATTCTACGTCCATTTTATTTGTGTGCAATGTTAATTTGGAAACCTGTTTAGTGGTTTCGTTGGTACCGGAAGTGACATATGTTCAAGTGTAACTTGGCACCGAAAGTGACATGTTTAAGAGTAACTTGGCACCAGTGAAACCCGTCATTCCTGCATGCAGGTCTAGTTATTCTTATTATTATTATTCAGATTCCAATTTGAATAGATCTCAGCAACTACGTGTCGCATCGTTATGATTTCTTCGGTTTTACTGGGAAAGTGGGTGTGACTTAGAGGATAAAGCTATTTTGAACGTTCTGCGACAATGCGAAATGTCCGAAATCACCAAATTATCGTTTTTTAAAATATTGCAGTAATTTTAAGAATAATCATTGAATTTTAACTTTCGATACATTTTGGCATAGCCGGAGACAGGGCACATAGCTACGCTACTTTCGATTTTTGATTTTCGGCAAATCTTCGAAGATATTAGGCGCCAAATTTCGAAAATTTAAAATTTTACAAAAAACTTTTTTATTTATGAATATTTTTTAGTCGTATTGTGCACAGAATTAAAGAGTCATCTGACTAGTGCAAAAATGTTAAAAAATTTTGTCTCAGTAATTTTCCTTGGTCGCCATTGGCTAATTCAGTTTTTCAGTCCTAGATTAATTTTTTATTGTTCGATTTGTATAAAACAAAGTTCATATGCTTCGTTGTCTCAATTGTCATTTTTTTTATTACCGGAAGTGTTATCTGTCGGCACCGGAAGTGGCATAATTTTACCAAAAACTACAATTTTGACAGTTAGGTACCATTTTTCGAAAACAAATATTATTTTTTGGAAAAATTATTTGACTCAAAGAGTGTGCCCTTTCAAGGCGCAAAAAATGTCGGAAGCAGTTTTTTTAATTTCGATTTCATTTTCGAGCAAATTCGATTAAATGGCTAAAAATGGTGTAAAATTGACCTATTTACAACCTATTCAGGCTTTTCAGATTTTAAAATATTTTTTCGTAACTTTTATAAACTTGTAGCTATAATCCATACGAAGAAAATGTATGTTAAAATTAGTTTGTAATATAAGCAGTTCCCAAGAAATGGGCAGTTCTGTACAAGTCACTGTTTTCGTTATTTTGCCTGTAAAATAGTCAATTATTATTGGATTTTTATAAAAGTGACATCATTTGATTCAAAAAGCATGTAGCGTCATATCAAGTTGATTACAATTTAAAATTGACACCGGAAGTGACGTCATTTGGTCAAAAACTGCATTTTAAACTTTTTAAATCAATGTTTTATTCAACCATGAATAACTTAATATGTATTAATAATTTTAACTTTTGGTTTAAATTCACATATAAATACAGCTCATATGGTCATATAGATATCATAAAATTGTTTCTAACTTGTTCGGTTGCCGAGAAATAGACGGTTTTCTACAGGTCACTTTTGAAGGTTTCGGGGCCATAAAAGTGTTAATTATTATTCGATTTTCATAAACGTTACACCATATTATACCTAATGCCATTTGTGATTTCATACAAGTAATTTAAGATTTTCATTATCACCGGAAGTAACGTCATTTTGGCAAAAACTGAATTTTTAGCCTTCAAAACAGATATTTTATTCAAATGAGTCTATTTTGAAATCTTTTTCAAATTATGGTATTTGATGCCAATCAAGAAATAGAATGAACCCATACGATCATACAGATACCAAAAAATGGTTTCTAACTTGTACGGTTGCAGGGAAATAGCAGATTTTCTACAAGTCACTTTTCAAGTTTTTTGGTCTTTAAAAGTGGCAATTATTATTCGATTTACATAAAATTGTCGCTATATGATATCGTATGCCATTTCTGATTTCATAAGACTAATTGAACATTTTCATTAACACCGGAAGTAATTTAATTTTGTCAAGATCATTTACAAATAACAAATGTATAAAATGACTTGATATTGCTGGATTGATTGGTTGATTCTATGTCCATTTTTTTTTGTGTGCAATGTTAATTTGGAAACCTGTTTAGTGGTTATGTTGGTACCGGAAGTGACATATGTTCAAGTGTAACTTGGCACCGAAAGTGACATGTTTAAGAGTAACTTGGCACCAGTGAAACCCGTCATTCCTGCATGCAGGTCTAGTTATTATTATTCTTCTTTTGTTTTGAGTAGATCTCAGCAACTGCTTGTCGCATCGTTACGATTTCTTCGGTTTTACTGGGAAAGTGGGTGTGACTTAGAGGATAAAGCTATTTTGAACGTTCTGCGACAATGCGAAATGTCCGAAATCACCGAAGTTATCGTTCTTGAAAATATTGCAGTAGTTTTAACAATAATCATTGGATTTTAACTTTCGATACATTTTGGCATAGCCTGAGACAGGGCACATAGCTACGCTACTTTCGATTTTTGATTTTCGGCAAATCTTCGAAGATATTAGGCGCCAAATTTCGAAAATTTAAAATTTTACAAAAAACTTTTTTATTTATGAATATTTTTTAGTCGTATTGTGCACAGAATTAAAGGGTCATCTGCCTATTGCAAAAATGTTAAAAAATTTTGTCTCAGTAATTTTCCTTGGCCGCTATTGGCTAATTCAGTTTTTCAGTCCTAGATTAATTTTTTATTGTTCGATTTGTATAAAACAAAGTTCATATGCTTCGTTGTCTCAATTGTCATTTTTTTTATTACCGGAAGTGTTATCTGTCGGCACCGAAAGTGGCATAATTTTACCAAAAACTACAATTTTGACAGTTAGGTACCATTTTTCGAAAACAAATATTATTTTTTGGAAAAATTATTTGACTCAAAGCGTGTGCCCTTTCAAGGCGCAAAAAATGGCGGAAGCAGTTTTTTTAATTTCGATTTCATTTTCGAGCAAATTCGATTAAATGGCTAAAAATGGTGTAAAATTGACCCATTTACAACCTATTCAGGCTTTTCAGATTTTAAAATATTTCTTCGTAACTTTTATAAACTTGTAGCTATAATCCATACGAAGAAAATGTATGTTAAAATTAGTTTGTAATATAAGCAGTTACCAAGAAATGGACAGTTCTGTACAAGTCACTGTTTTCGTTATTTTGCCTGTAAAATAGTCAATTATGATTGGATTTTTATAAAAGTGACATCATTTGATTCAAAAAGCATGTAGCGTCATATCAAGTTGATTACAATTTAAAATTGGCACCGGAAGTGACGTCATTTTGTCAAAAACTGCATTTTAAACTTTTTAAATCAATGTTTTATTCAACCAAGAATTACTTAATATGTATTAATAATTTTAACTTTTGGTTTAAATTCACATATAAATACAACTCATATGGTCATATACATATCATAAAATTGTTTCTAACTTGTTCGGTTGCCGAGAAATAGACGGTTTTCTACAGGCCACTTTTGAAGGTTTTTGGGCCATAAAAGTGTCAATTATTATTCGATTTTCATAAACGTTACACCATGTTATACCTAATGCCATTTAGGATTTCATACAAGTAATTTAAGATTTTCATTATCACCGGAAGTAACATCATTTTGGCAAAAACTGTATTTTTAGCCTTCAAAACAGATATTTTATTCAAATGAGTCTGTTTTGAAATGTTTTTCAAATTATGGTATTTGATGCCAATCAACAAATAAAATGAACCCATACGATCATACAGATACCACAAAATGGTTTCTAACTTGTACGGTTGCAGAGAAATAGTCGTTTTTCTACAAGTCACTTTTCAAGTTTTTTGGTCTTTAAAAGTGGCAATTATTATTCGATTTACATAAAATTTTCACTATATGATATCGTATGCCATTTCTGATTTCATAAAACTAATTGAACATTTTCATTAACACCGGAAGAAATGTAATTTTGTCAAGATCATTTACAAGTAACACATGTATAAAATGAATTGATATTGCTGGATTTGGTTGATTCTGCATCCATTTTATTTGTGTGCAATGTTAATTTGGAAACCTGTTTAATGGTTTCGTTGGAACCGGAAGTGACATATGTTCAAGGGTAACCTGGCACCGAAGGGACATGTTTAAGGGTAACGTGGCACCAGTGAAACCCGTCATTCCTGCATGCAGGTCTAGTTGTTATTATCATTACAGGATGATATGACATTTACAAGTTCTTGGCTTATTCATAAGAGGATATTTGTGATTAATAAATGTATAGGTACACTTGCAACAAATCGGTCATTAATATACTAGTTTATTAGGGTTTCACACTGCGAAGCTTGTGTGAAACACTATTGTTTTTGTTAAAATTATTATTCTTATTATTAGGGTTTCACACTGCGAAGCTTGTGTGAAACACTATTGTTTTTGTTAAAATTATTATTCTTATTATTATTATTATTATTCTTCTTTTGTTTTGAGTAGATCTCAGCAACTGCTTGTCGCATCGTTACGATTTCTTCGGTTTTACTGGGAAAGTGGGTGTGACTTAGAGGATAAAGCTATTTTGAACGTTCTGCGACAATGCGAAATGTCCGAAATCACCGAAGTTATCGTTTTTGAAAATATTGCAGTAATTTTAACAATAATCATTGGATTTTAACTTTCGATACATTTTGACATAGCCTGAGACAGGGCACATAGCTACGCTTCTTTCGATTTTTGATTTTCGGCAAATCTTCGAAGATATTAGGCGCCAAATTTCGTAAATTTAAAATTTTACAAAAAACATTTTTATTTATGAATATTTTTTAGTCGTATTGTGCCCAGAATTAAAGAGTCATCTGCCTAGTGCAAAGATGTTAAAAAATTTTGTCTCAGTAATTTTCCTTGGCCGCCATTGGCTAATTCAGTTTTTCAGTCCTAGATTAATTTCTTATTGTTCGATTTGTATGAAACAAAGTTCATATGCTTCGTTGTCTAAATTGTCATTTTTTTTATTACCGGAAGTGTTATCTGTCGGCACCGGAAGTGGCATAATTTTACCAAAAACTACAATTTTGACAGTTAGGTACATTTTTCGAAAACAAATATTATTTTTTGGAAAAATTATTTGACTCAAAGAGTGTGCCCTTTCAAGGCGCAAAAAATGTCGGAAGCAGTTTTTTTAATTTCGATTTCATTTTCGAGCAAATTCGATTAAATGGCTAAAAATGGTGTAAAATTGACCTATTTATAACCTATTCAGGCTTTTCAGATTTTAAAATATTTCTTCGTAACTTTTATAAACTTGTAGCTATAATCCATACGAAGAAAATGTATGTTAAAATTAGTTTGTAATATAAGCAGTTCCCAAGAAATGGACAGTTCTGTACAAGTCACTGTTTTCGTTATTTTGCCTGTAAAATAGTCAATTATTATTGGATTTTTATAAAAGTGACATCATTTGATTCAAAAAGCATGTGGCGTCATATCAAGTTGATTACAATTTAAAATTGACACCGGAAGTGACGTCATTTGGTCAAAAACTGCATTTTAAACTTTTTAAATCAATGTTTTATTCAACCATGAATAACTTAATATGTATTAATAATTTTAACTTTTGGTTTAAATTCACATATAAATACAACTCATATGGTCATATAGATATCATAAAATTGTTTCTAACTTGTTCGGTTGCCGAGAAATAGACGGTTTTCTACAGGTCACTTTTGAAGGTTTCGGGGCCATAAAAGTGTCAATTATTATTCGATTTTCATAAACGTTACACCATGTTATACCTAATGCCATTTGTGATTTCATACAAGTAATTTAAGATTTTCATTATCACCGGAAGTAACGTCATTTTGGCAAAAACTGAAATTTTAGCCTTCAAAACAGATATTTTATTCAAATGAGTCTGTTTTGAAATCTTTTTCAAATTATGGTATTTGATGCCAATCAACAAATAGAATGAACCCATACAATCATACTGATACCACAAAATGGTTTCTAACTTGTACGGTTGCAGAGAAATAGCAGATTTTCTACAAGTCACTTTTCAAGTTTTTTGGTCTTTAAAAGTGGCAATTATTATTCGATTTACATAAAATTGTCACTATATGATATCGTATGCCATTTCTGATTTCATAAGACTAATTGAACATTTTCATTAACACCGGAAGTAATTTAATTTTGTCAAGATCATTTACAAGTAACAAATGTATAAAATGACTTGATAGTGCTGGATTGATTGGTTGATTCTACGTCCATTTTATTTGTGTGCAATGTTAATTTGGAAACCTGTTTAGTGGTTTCGTTGGTACCGGAAGTGACATATGTTCAAGTGTAACTTGGCACCGAAAGTGACATGTTTAAGAGTAACTTGGCACCAGTGAAACCCGTCATTCCTGCATGCAGGTCTAGTTATTATTATTATTCTTCTTTTGTTTTGAGTAGATCTCAGCAACTACGTGTCGCATCGTTACGATTTCTTCGGTTTTACTGGGAAAGTGGGTGTGACTTAGAGGATAAAGCTATTTTGAACGTTCTGCGACAATGCGAAATGTCCGAAATCACCGAAGTTATCGTTTTTACAAATATTGCGGTAATTTTAACAATAATCATGGGATTTTAACTTTCGATACATTTTGGCATAGCTGGAGACAGGGCACATAGCTGCGCTACTTTCGATTTTTGATTTTCGGCAAATCTTCGAAGATATTAGGCGCCAAATTTCGGAAATTTAAAATTTTACAAAAAACTTTTTTATTTATGAATATTTTTTAGTCGTGTTGTGCACAGAATTAAAGAGTCATCTGACTTGCGCAAAAATGTTAAAAAATTTTGTCTCAGTAGTTTTCCTTGGCCTCCATTGGCTAATTCAGTTTTTCAGTCCTAGATTAATTTTTTATTGTTCGATTTGTATAAAACAAAGTTCATATGCTTCGTTGTCTCAATTGTCATTTTTTTTATTACCAAAAGTATTATCTGTCGGCACCGGAAGTGGCATAATTTTACCAAAAACTACAATTTTGACAGTTAGGTACATTTTTTGAAAACAAATATTATTTTTTTGAAAAATTATATGACTCAAAGAGTGTGTCCTTTAAAGGCGCAAAAAATGTCGGAAGCAGTTTTTTTAATTTCTTTTTCATTTTCTAGCAAATTGGATTAAGAGGTGAAAAAAGGCGTAAAATTGACCCATTTACAACTCATTCAGGCTTTTCAGATTTTAAAATATTTTTACGTAACTTTTATAAACTTGTAGCTATAATCCATACGAAGAGAATGTATGTGAAAATTAGTTTGTAATATAAGCAGTTGCCGAGAAATAGGCAATTTTGCATGAGTCACTTTTCACGTAATTTTGGCTGTAAAAGAATCAATTATTATTCGATTTTCAATTTTCTTTCGCCATTGGATGCCTAATACCATAGTGGACTATGTCAAACCATTTTACCCCTTGCGCTGCCACCGGAAATGACGTCATTTGCTCAAAACTTAAATTTTAGCCTTCAAAAAACAATATTTTATTCAAATGAGTCGTATTTGTTATTTTTTTCAAATTGTGATATTTGATTCTATTGATCAAATAGATTGAACCCATACGATCATACAGATACCACAAAATGGTTTCTAACTTGTACGGTTGCAGAGAAATGGGCGATTTTCCTTAAGTCACTTTTCAAGGTTTTTGGTCTATAAAAGTGTCAGTTATTATTCGATTTTCATAAAATTTTCACCATATGATATCTTGTGTCATTTATGATTTCATAGAACTAATTTAACATTTTCAGTATCACCGGAAGTAATGTCATTTTGGCAAAAACTGTATTTTTAGCCTTCAAAACAGACATTTTTTTCAAATGAGTCTGATTTGTAATATATTTCAAATTATGATATTTGATTCCAATCAACAAATGGATTGAACCCATACGATCATATAGATACCAAAAGATAGTTTTTATCGTGTACGGTTGCCGAGAAATAGACGATTTTCTACAAGTCACTTTTCAAGGTTTTTGGTCTATAAAAGTGGCAATTCTCATTCGATTTACATACAATTTTCGCCATTATGATGCCTTATGCCATTTCTGATTTCATAAAACTAATTGAACATTTTCATTATCACCGGAAGTAATGAAATTTTGCCAGGATCACTTACAAGTAACATATATATAAAATGAATTGATATTGCTGGATTTGGTTGATTCTTCGTCCATTTTATTTGATGTTTACAATGCTTATGTGGAAACCTGTTTGATGGTTTCATTGGTATCGGAAGTGACATATGTTTAAGGGTAACGTGGCACCGAAAGTGACGTGGCACCAGTGAAACCCGCCATTCCTGCATGCAGGTCTAGTTGTTTTTGTAATGACTTAACCAATATAGATCACATACAATCTATTTTTTAAAAGACAAAAATGTCTAAGCTAAACCTGAAGGAACTAAATCATACACTTTGGTGTATTTATAACTTTTGGTAATTATTTTCTTGGGGGATTGGATGGCCGAATGGTTAGCACGTGGCCTCTGCTTCATAATGTCTGTCAGTGAGTCAACTGCCATGGTTTTGATTCCATGATTCTATGTGACAAGGAGTATAGGGTTGCCTGTCCAACCTCGTGGGTTTTTTCCGGGTCCTACGATTTCCTTCCACTTGTAAAAAAGACCTATACATGCAAGCAAATTAATGAAATAAAATTGAACCGTATATTAGTCCCTCCCTAAATGAACTAGTTTGTGTCAGTGGATATTAAACCCGATAATTCTCTCTCTCTTTAACTCATTTCTAAATCTGGATATAATTATATTTGACATTAAGCCAAGAAAGATTACCCACAAATGTATCATTGACATTAAATTGTCAAAAGATTAAATGAGTCAGTTCCCTATAATAGTTATCTACATACAAAAAATGCTTTTAGTACATGTAATTAGCTCAGAAACTATTAAAGGGACAATCCTGATAAGAACAGGGTCTAAAAAATTAAAGTCTAAGCATTTATGAAATTTATGGACCAAAATATAGAGGCATGGTGTATTAACCTTGTCTCAAAAATTCAGCTCAAAATATTGAGTCGTCTGGATGTGAACATCAACACTGCTTATCCGGACACGTAACCCTTTTAAGATTTCGGGTCAATTTTTTCATTGAGTGACCTGATAATCGATTCCTGTTTCTTGAGAGGTCTGTACAGTGAATGACCCATGTACTGTACTTGATAACAAGAGGTAAATTTCACCTACATATTATTTTTATAGAAAAAAGTCTGGTTTTATCTAGATACTGTACACAACGGTCTCCATTTCCAGATGAAAACTGTCAGGTTTAAGTTATTTACAAGTGTATCACAAATATCGGATTAGTTGGTTGGCCTTTGGAAATGGGTATTAAGGGATTTTAACACAAAATTAAGCAGTTTTATTCCCCCCAAAATTATCGGGATTGGCCCTTTAATAAATCAATATAACCACAGTATAAAATTTAAAGAGGTATTTACTAGACAGATTAGACAGTTCTTGCTATAAAATAGTAAAAATAGAATATGTTCAATTAATATGCTGAAAACTTCAGTCATATTGTGATTGTCTCTCACTGAAATAGCTATTCAATTTTAGGCTAAGCTCAATAGCCATTATTATTATTATGTCTTTATTCAGATAATAAACAAAGTCTCGATTATCCACTTTACGGTTATTTCATTCACCACAAAATGTGTTCTATAGTAATATGGTCTTGCCTCTTGGTATAGTAATTAATAATTTAGATAACATTTAGACCTAGCTAAAGAAACGTGCAGACAGGTTTAGCTCTTGCATAATGCATGTTTAATTCTCTCTGCTATTACTCTTGTAGTAGATATGAAGAAGATTCCAGAACTTTTTTCGCAAAAAAAATATAAAACACCAAAACATAATAACACACAGCGACACGGTGGTTAATTCATATACACCGTCGTACCTAGCAGTTTACTTACATAATGTTTACTTGGGATTCGTCGTTTTTCCACATCAGTTACGTGTACTTCAGTTATGGACTTCATTTTGAGAATAGTAAACTCCAAACTTTAGATATATTCACACCACTACATTCTAATCAAAAAGAACATTTTACTCAGCTGTAAAAACTTAGCGTCGAAATAATGTCAATAACAGTAAAGCCTTCTCACATTGGTGAAACTCCCGGAAATAATGAATTTTTTTTACTGTACAAATGTCACGTGATGTGTAGGAATTCCCTTAAAACAAAACTGGTTTCAGTTGATCATTGGTCTGATAGTATAACGGAAACCGGTTGCGTCGACTGTTTTACACGTGACTCATGGGATATACCTCTAGAATCAGGTGCGCTGTATTAGTGTTAACACAATCAGAATATCTTGAGTCAGACTGTTTTTGCCTGACCATATGATTTTGACTGTACGCTAAGAAAATTATGCTTTTATCAGATCTTGACCTACAGGAAATATTTAAGTAATTACTAACAATACATGTATATTAATATTACACAACATACAATTTTACAAATTACATGTGATAAAGTAGCATACACAATGCTCTTCTAGTTCTTGACTATAATTAGAGTGATTGTTTGAGTGAGTTAGTATTGTAGTCATTTAAAACAAATGGGTTTCTTTTGTAGACAAAACGTATGGACAGTTGTCAGGCCTGCAGGCAGTAATTAATTGCATATCTCCAGCTTTCATGTTAATTGTTAAAGCCCTTTTCAGATAAGAAGAAGTTATCATTGACATTAGATTTAATTGTAATTTTATAGCCTACATTAATTTATTTAAACAGGTAATTGTAATTTTCCAGGGGTATTATGATGTAATTAAAGTTATTGTTGTATATAATATTATGCCCTGATATTCTTTTGGAATTTAAAATTTATTAGCAAAGCAGTTTGTGGATAAGTGTAGCAATATTACATTTTTTTCAATTTATTCTTTCAGGTAAATTATTTGAAGTGAATGATAGATATATATTTCATGCCTGAAACTGAAAAGAAAGGACAATCAGATTAAATCCCTGCACTGGAGACCTTTAAAATTGTAGTTCAAACCTGTATTCTTATTGTTGTTAATTATGTACTATGGAGGTGGACATTAAAAGAAGATAATATAATAAAGATATGTCTGACTAGCTCTGTTAACAATGTAACAAAATGCCGCCTGCGTTGTGGATATGGGTCATTTAGTTTACATGGCATGGATGAATGTCAAAAATGGCTAAACTGTCAAGAAATAGATACAGAATTGGTTGTGAATGAACAGATTGGAGAAGGGGCTGTAAAAAATGTAAGAATATATGCAGTATTATATTATGTACTGGTACTGGCAAAATATTGCAAAAATTTCCTTAACAGGACTTATTTCTGAAACTCAGTTATGATGTATTTTTCCCATTTATATGTCAGTATTGATACAGTTCAAAACCCCATAATAATAATAATTACTTTATTTCAAAAGGGTTGAAAATTAGGCCAATGGCCTTTCTTACATTTTGCCCTTCAAACAATGAGAACATATGTACATTAATAGATAGAAAAGAGATTGAAATTTATACATTAAAAGATATATACATATTATAAATATAAACAAATAAACAAAACACCAAACCATTTGAACATGTATTTACATTTTAGGCACATACATGTAAGAGGTGAAACATGTTTGAGAAAACATGGTAATCTATTCCATAGGCGTGATCCACTGAATTTAATACCATTTTTGATAACACTAACTGGTCTTTATACAATTAGTCGTTTATTAATGTTAGAGTAAGGGGTGGAATTATATGACAGTGTTTATATAAATTTCCATAATGATTAGGAAATATAATAATGTGACTTAAAAAGGTCATACATATAAAGCATTCATATAGTGTTGCATAATGGTGAGAGAGAGAGACACCCTTTTTGTATACAAAAGCATTCTTAACAGCTACTGAACCGCTTTAGTTCACATAAATTTAAAATTCATGAGAAGCTGAATATAACAAATAAGATTAAAATATTAAATCAACACTATTATTTCCTGGTTAGAATATATGTTGTAAAACTAAAATATAAGAAGTATATTAATTAAAATTAAATTATATTAAGTACATTAATTTAAGTATGAACTGTGTCAGGCAGTTAAATACAGTTATATTTTAGCCACATGAAAATGAGTCAATTGACATCATATGTTAGAAAAAATTGCTCATATATCCAAACTCCACCACAGTAATGTTATCACTAATTGTTAATCACCATGGTTATGATTTATAAGCTACAATTACCATCAGCACATTAGTTGTCTATGCTGTTGTTTTCGCTGTTGTTTTCTTATTGAGTTTAATTTATATATTATATTCAATAATTGATAAAATGAAATCAATTTTGTTAAAAAACAATTGGGTTAAGACTGGTATTACCCCTGATATCATGGTGGACAAAGTTAGATCTGGTATTTATAGCAGGAGATATAACAGAGATGTTCGATTTCCTCCAGTAATTTTATCAAATGACTGCGTTATAAAGTTGAGGATCATCAGAATGTTAAAAAAACTGAAATAGGCCACAAAATGCATAGATTTTACATTGAAGTTAATGTGGAGAGAATTAAAAGCCCAATTATCTCCCTTAACACATTTTCATTTATTTATAGCTATTAATTGATTAACATGTCTATTGTTTGTGGTTTCCTTCCTTGTTCCATATGGAGATGTGTAACATGTGGCAGGATAACACTTCATATTTAAATGGACAGCATATGAAATATACACATAAATTATATATATAAATAGACTACAGGATTGAGATAAGAATAGAGTAGTTACCTCCCTTTATATATTCCCCATTTTGTAATTTAAGTTATTTAATTTGTTGAATGTTCAAAAGATGTTTATCCTCTGTTACAGGTCTATCGTGGTCAATGGAAAGGAAATACTATAGTCATTAATAAACTGAAAAATCCAAATTTTAGAGATGATTTTCAGGATGGTTTGACCAACTTGATGAACTTTCAGCCAGACACCCATGTTGTCCAGCTTATTGGTTATTGTTGGGATTCAGATCTGTTTATAACTGAATACCATGAATTAAAATCTGCTGATAGAATAGAAGAAATATTTTACAAAAACCAACATTTAGACAACCATCAAAAAAGATTTGAAATATGTTTAAAGTATATAGAAGTTATCAATTTTTTACACACTGGTCTTAATGAAACTAGAGTAATGTGTGACTCAAATGAACCCCACAAAGCCCTTTCACAACTTCTTGTACGAGATGATTTAAGCTTGATATTAAATGATGCTGATGCCCTTCCTCGAGTGAACAGAAGCAGAAATGAACTAATAAAATGTGGTCATAAAGAATTAACTGGTGATTATGTAGCACCTGAACAGTTATGGCCCTTTGATTCAACTTTCAGTGACTCCCACATGCCAGGTTATGACGAGAAAACAGACATTTGGAAAATACCTGATGTTTGTAAAGTATTATTTAATGAGAGACCTGGATCAACTGGTCTACTGTTAAAATTATTTGATATAAACATCCGTTGTAAAAATGAAAATCCTTTGGAGAGACCAACGGCTCAAGAAGTGTATCTAGTATACCAGAAGGTGTACAATAATATCTTTAATATTAACCACATCGAATGAAATAACTTGTATTATTTTTTTTATTAAAATCACATGAAGTGGATTTCTTGACCCACTTTATTGAAGGGTTAGAATATTCCCTATTATACAGACTATCATGAGTACTAGAGGAGGGTTGAGTCATACAATTATTTCATGTATCCAAAGAATTAAGTTGATACAGATACAGTCCTCTATCATTATTCTTACACATTGAAATTGAATTGAATCATATGCAAGTCCTTAAATTGCCTTGTGTCAAGTGCCACCGCCTCCCCCCCCCCCCTGTCTCCCCAACGTGGTAAATGTAAGTATCTAGTAGCCACCTAATGTAAAACAAAGTCTATGTAATGGTATGGACAACTATTTTATTTGGTATTACAATTTAATAAATGCGGTATTGACAAATATTATATTGTCCACAGTACATTCCACCACAGCAGCCTCTTCCCCCTCCACACATCTGACCATAACTCTTACAATTCTATAATAAAATATTTATAACTATTATACTTTACACAATATTATCAGGTGTGTCAACTTACCAGATTATTAATGCAAATAATTTGTGTATAGCCATGTTGCAGCTCTGGGCTGGATAATAAAAATGCGCGCGCGTGTGTGTGTTGGGTGGGGGGGGGGGGGGGTGTCTGCATTCGCAAAAAAAAATTGTAAATGAGTAGATATGTCATAACTATGTGTTGCCAATAGTTTTATGAGGGGGCATTCAATTTTCACAAAGCAACCGGGTGCATGCTCCTGAATATGTCATTTTCGTAAATGATGCAAGGGTCACGCAGGGGCTTCGTGGAAGCTTAATCTAATATTGCTAGTACTTACGATATTGACACCGGGAACCTGCCTTTTTACATTCATGTCTTCTTCATTTTCTAATGAACGTGTAGAGCATGTACCTACCAACACCAAAAGACAGATAATAATCACACAGCGCATCGTAACCTGAAAACGAAATAACCAAAACATTGGCTGTAAACATGGTAAATCAATGAACATATTCTAAAATTCCGAGCAGGTTAAATATTTTGATTTCTAAAAACACAATTGCATTTCCCAGAGAGATCAAGGATGATAGGCCTAATTTTGAACGGACTAAATTCGGACGTTTTCGATTTGAACTGAGGATAAATGTATCACCAAGCTGGTGCTCGCTCAACAACCAAACGACCCTTTGGGCGAGAAAGTTCCTCGGTCAGGATGCTCCTGGCGATGGTCGAGAAAGTTCCTCGGGATGCTCTACCCGTTTCACTAGTCCAGTTGTCGATGCAGAACAGTCGCACGTTAAACCCCCGTTTCATTTGGAATGGATTATTAAAGTATTAATTTTCGTACACGCAAATGTTTACACGAGACCACGGGTTTTCATTCCAGACACTGCACCACAAACAAGGTGACGCCGCATAAGAAAATCCTACGGAATCGAACCCGAGAAATTCTGATTAGCGAGCCAGCACCTTAATTAATGAGCTGCACGACGGCCCCCTCAATGTGAAAAAGACAACTTACTTCTATTGCAGTGTACTGTCAAATATAGAAAAACAACTGAAAAGTAACTAAACTAGTACATATATATGCCAGTCATCATCTGATAAAACATAATCGACTGATCATCGAGATGCAGTTCGATATGTAAATTAGAAATACGTCAATCATTTGGGTTGGGTCACAAATTTTACTATAGATAAAATTTGACAATGCCAATCATTTAAAAATTCAGACACTGCTTTGATTTCATTCCCCATTCGATTATACATGTTGGCCTACTAGTACTTAAACACCTAGGTTAAAAAAATCGTTCCATGGACTTAAAAGAACATTCAATTTAGGTTGATGCCTTCCATTCACAACAGTATTTCAAGATCGGTGTATTTGTGACAGAAATTTTATTTCTCTGTGGCATAATAAAGTCATCATAGAAATATATAAATAGACTAGAATGGCCACGGCCAATCAAAAGCCGCTTTCACGACATGCGCAGAGGTCGGCCATCTTTGTACATTTATCCTGCGCAACAAAATGGCGTCTCCGGATTGTGCGAAGGATAACAGAACTTTCACGTTTTCCGTATCAACCAAAGGGACGCAGTGTTTTGTCATAAACTGCTCAAATTATCAAAACCCCACATCAAAATTAAATGGAATAACCTTCCACAGGTAAGAAATTCAATAGTGATTATATTTTTAAAAGACAAAATGTTCATTCAAGCGTTCAGCGACAGCGTGGACTTGCACTTTTTGCAGTCCCGTGAGAGACGACAAGCAGTGTTGTCGTACACTGTGTTTATCTTTAGTTGCCGGCCTATTATTATGTGACACTCACAATGCATGACTAGAGCACTGATTCATGTTGACCTAGCCCACTGCTTACTATTCATTCGTAGCCTATTACTATTTTTAGACGTTAAACAACCTGAGAGTTATACTTTTATAAAAGTATTTATTTATTAGATAGGCCTACAATAACTACTCACTAGGCCTAGTCTTTAGTAGTACCGTAGTAATACTAGTAAAATACACTACCATGGACCGTACTTGTAGTATGTACTAAAGTCCACTGGCACCCGTAGATCTACTAGGCCTTGTTCAAATTCACGATAAGATAGGCTTTCCTGGACTGACGACGAAGCTTCCTTTGTTTGGAATTTCACTGAGACTGAGGGAGTGATGACTGATTGATTGGCTGTTGTCAACGAACCTACTTTGTAAATTTATTAGAGACTTCCTTAAATTTTAAATGTTCAAACATACTAATAATAAATTAATATATGTATTTTTTTTTCAGCCCACCAATATAGCAGCCACTGTATTGACTTCTACTAAAAGTTCTACATCTATGAAGAATTTTCATTTGATGACCACAGGAATTTTTAAACCGATAAATTAATTAAATTTCTAACATGATGGAAGGACAATGTGAATAATGCTTAAATAACCATCGTCACTGCTTAATAAT
This sequence comes from Patella depressa, assembly GCA_948474765.1. Classification (NCBI taxonomy): domain Eukaryota; kingdom Metazoa; phylum Mollusca; class Gastropoda; family Patellidae; genus Patella; species Patella depressa. Next base: position 74,112,454 of record OX419717.1, read on the forward strand.
TCATTCATAAATCCTAATTTTAAAACAGTTTTCATTGAACGATAAGCAGGCTTTTTATGTGAGTGCCTGAATGACTTTGAAATGCATATTTCTTGTAAAGAATTTGAATACATTTAAATCTCAACTGTAAATTAATTACATATTTCTTTGTTTTGAAAAAAAAATCAATAAATATATTAAATGAGATCATTGGATTATTGTGAAATATTTCTTTCTGACTGAATATTGGGAGAATGTACTTGGTATAGAGACTATTTATCTACTCATGAAATTATGAATTTTCCTCACTCAATGAAATAAACCTGATATTTGTGTAAAAGTCAATTTCTATTACACATATAGCTCTCATGTGTACATGTATTCAGTAAACTGCAAAAATTTTCACTTTTGAATTGAATTTGACTTGCACCACCTTTATGATGGCATAAAATCATTTATTTTAACTTTTATACCCAGATCACAATTTTCAAAATATTTTTGGGACACTAGAGTTTTATTCATATAAGGTATTTTCACATTTGGCCACATTTACCATGAAATATTAAATTCGAATTTCATAAATAGGTTACATAGCCCCTTTCAAATGGCAAAATATATTGAGCTGAAATTCTCTGACAAGTTATGTGGGGTATTTCTTTAATTTGTCTATCAGAATTTTCCTTTAATTGAAATAACATTTCTTTTTGCCTTTAAATGTATGAAAGACTTGCATGTGCGTACATGTAAATCGAACATTTTACAATGAAACTCTATTGAATTTATGTGTACATGTATGTGCCTTTTAATTTTAAACATACACCAACAAATGTATGATATTATTACTACCGTACTGGGGTACATAAATGCATTGATAAGTTAAATTTATCCAACCATTGGCAATGAAAACTAAACATGTACACAGTGAATGGAAATGTCATACTTTACTTTTGCCATGTATTTGGTAAAGTTTCTCTTTGATCATGTAAATTACCAGATGTGTGAAACATTTCTTCCTGCACCACTGACAAAAGATGAAGCCAGGAAATTTTCTCGAACACCGGATTCAAACTCAAAATTTCTTTGTTAGTAAGCGAAATGAAATAGTTTTACATCCGAATTTGGCTAATGAAGTGTGCTTTGAGGGACATTTTGCCCGGGCAGCAGCACTACGGCCTACTCTTATATCGAATTCCATCTGTCAAGGGATCTTTTACGTGCACGCCAATGTGTATACAGGACCTCGGTTTATCGTCCCATCCAGGCGACTAGACAGCTGTCCTTGTCAGGCCGTCCGTCCTGCATCACTGACAAGGGAAAACATGCCGGAAAATCTGAATCAATATTCTCAGCCAATGAAGGGATCGAATACCCAACCTCCAGGCTAGCGACCCAGTGTCTTACCCACTTAGCCACCGTGTGACCCCTGTTAGTGAAGACTACCAGCTTACGCCAAACATTGTGCTATGAGGGAAATTTTGCTATAGCCTACTCTAATATAAAATTCTAACTGCCAAATCAATCTTTTACGTAAACGCCAATACTTACACTGGACGTCGGTTTTCCGTCCCATCCAAACGACTAGACAGAGACCGCTATCCTACTCAGGCCCTTCGTCCTGTACCACTGTCAAGGGAAAATCACAACAGAAAATGGCGAACTTTCTTGGCCAACAAGATCTTACCTGTGACCTATCGGCTAGCAAGACAGCATCTTACTCACTTAGCCAGGTTCCCCAATCATGTTGAGAGAGAGAAATGGGGTTTAACGTCCACTCGACACAACTAGGTCATTTCGGGACTAACATGTTTTTTTAAAAATTTTATTTCAATAATCCGCTTGCGCGTAGGGGTCTTTAGCAGTGGGAGGAAACTGGAGTGCCCGGAGGAAACCCACGAGGTTGAGAAGGCACCCCTATCTCCATGCCACATACGCTCACACCTGGGCTCGAAACCACAGCCGCAAGCCAGAGGTGACCCCAAATTATGTTAGATAATTACATGATAGCACTGTAAAATAAATACAGGGAAAGGAATCATGTTAGTTAGAGGTATATAACAGTGTCATGATGTAATTACTGCTAAGGTAAGTGGTCAAGTGGGTTTTGCTAAGTATGGCTAACTTGTGTTAGAATTCTGACACAAATAGAACCATATCAATCTTTAACAGAAAACCAAGTTCTATTTAATTAACATTATGGTATAACCTGTCACAATGGTTTTTCCCTTTTCATTCACCCCAGGAAGAAAATGTAATAAATATCAGACAAATGTGCTGCCAAACAATTTAAATACTTTTTTTTGATAGTTTATCACTGGTTTTTTTTAGAAATAGGTAGTAGTACTGTCTTAATTTCACAAACTGCTGTGAGATATCCTGCCTGCACATTGTGAAATGCTCACCTTTTCCTTTATATCACAAGGCCTAGTATTTTTTTAGATTTAGTTTTCAAATCTTCATAAAATACTGTGAGTATTCTGCCTGCATATTGTGGCTTTTTTGTTTTTGACAGCTGCTCACGGTTTTCAGAAATAGGTAGGCCTATTTCATGAGGCCTAGTGGGCCTATATTATTTTAACTTTACAAATCCTCACAAAATGCAGGGGGATATTTAGCCTGCTTATCAAGACTTTTGAGATAGCTGGTCATTTTTTAAAAATATTTATGGTAGGCCTACATTTAAACTTTACAAATCTTCACAAAATGCAAAATCTTCATGGGCCCATGGCCCCTAGTATTATTTTATTTTTATAAATCTTCGGAAAATGCCGTGAGATAGGTATGTCAAGTAAAACCATCAAATGCAAACAGGCACTAAATTATACTGAATATAGGCCTAAGTAAAATTAAATATTTTAATATTCGCCCATATTCGTTATTTGACAAATTACCTACACTAGTAGTACTACTTGAATCAGAACACCTTCCACGTTACGGACATTTTTAGCCCATCCTCGACTCTGCGCTAAAAACTTGAAACTCCTCACCATCATATTATAATTCATCAATCTGCTGAAATAAAACACTTACATGACATGTAGTAACTTGTCGAAAAATTCAAGGGAGATCGCGATAGTTTTTTTAGAATTTTTTTTTTCTTTTATTTTAAAACACATGTAGGCTTACTATAAATTTTTGCATTTTACCGGTACTATTGTTTTAGCTTTATATAACAACCAAGACATTAAAATTTAAATTTCTCGAAGCACTAAATGTACAGGCGGAGGAATGGGGTTTGTTTGTAAACAAATCTAACTTAGACCGCTACCTATCGCAAAAAAACTACTGTGAAACCAAGGCTTAGTTATTATAGAGCCTACTATTTCGAGATTAATGTGAAATATTTTATTAGGATATGTTTAAATAATGGATTTACATACATTAATAAACAAACCAAAATATCTGTTATTTTTCTTTTGCAAAACAAAAGTAATTGGTACCGCGAACTCGTCATTGATTCATGTTCAATGCCTTGCAAGGCATCGTATTTTTCGCCATTGCTCAATTGCTGGGTGCATACTGCATGTCACCCTACCTAGAGTAGATTACGCGAGACTTAGCGGCCTTATTATTGTTGCTTGTCGATCATCGAGATTACATAATTTCAAACAAACAAACAAAAAAAAAAAATACCACAATTCATAGCCCATCCATCCAGTGTCTTTAATTTGTAGGCCTAGATGGAAAATAGGTTCATTTTGACATGGCATCTATAATCTATGTACCGGTACTAATGTAGGCCTAGCCTAGTTGCTATGTTATGGACTGCCTCGATCGCGAGTCATTCCATTATGGCATTAAATTAGAGAATGAAGATATTAAATTTTACAAACTGGTACTGCAAAATCCGTGAATATGTATGGCAATGGGTTGTTTTTCGACCTTTCTTTCTTCCAAGCGTAACGAGAAACGAAGCTGGATTCATCGAGTTCACCGCACGCGACGTCAATAATCAATGCACAAAAATGGCGGACCTATTTACATGTCGCGGGTCACGTGACGGCCATTCTAGTCTATTTATATATTTCTATGAAAGTCATAATTAAAAGACGTCATAATTAAAAGACGTCATAATTAAATGACGTCACAATGAAAACCAAGGTGTTATGTAATTGTTCCCATAGAAATGATTGTTCACCCGCGGGGCGTTTTTCAATTTCTACTAATTTTTGTTGCAAAGTTTCACATTTCAGCGAGTTTTTAGTATAATTCTTCAAATCTTTTCCATGGACCGACCGTAAGTATACTATTTACTAGGACATATTTTTTTAATATTCACCTGTTTGACGAGGACATAGAATCATGTAAAAACAACACATCGAACAGTAGGCCTATAGTATAAAAATGTTGGCCCTATTTATTAGTATTAGACAGGTTCAGGGTTTTGCAAAATGTGACCAACAGTAAGATTGTATTATGATAAGCAGGGACGGGTGGTTTCGTTTCCTTCCTGGGGTTTTAAGTCCACTTCCACCAAGTCCAAGGGTGATATCGTAGACAAGAGCAGAGGGTTGGAATACACGAAATTAGGATACAGTGGACGTTAAACCCTATTTCTCTCCCTGTCTCCAGATTAGTTGGGTAAGTAAAATTGATGACGATAATTAAACACTAAAACAGTGTTAATTGGCATTGCCAATAAATTTACAAATTTAGATTTCTGACTCTTAAAGGAGCTAAATCGCTAACATTTGGGACCTAGAATTGACACAAGTGGGTCGCAACTCATATAAACTGTAATAGGGCCTATATAGACTGGTTTATTACATTCAATGGATTCCGTTTTTACTCAAATTTCAAATCGGTTACCGTTACGGCGTTATGTTCCGCGAAAAAAGCCAGCAGTCTCAATCGAACGCAAATTTCTAGCGTCTGGTTATTCCAGTCTACATACGCCGTTTGATTTGGTGCGATGTGTTTAGCCTCGTCCCTCTAGTCCCTTGTTAAAGCTGGGGCTGAAACGCATTATGGTACACGATTCGCGTACCAATAGTAAAATATTTATTTTATCTTAAAAAATATTGGATATCAGAAGCCCATCTTTTTTCCGGGAAGATCACAGCATCGATGTTGATCTAAATTGACAAATAATTCGTGTTTTCAATGTTGAAGATTTTGGATGATATTGAGTTGAGACTTAGCTACTTTAAGTTGGCAAACAGCCCCGCAGACAAGGTTTCAGTATGCTCGTAAATCTATACGCCTGTGTATCTATAAAATCTAGTAAGCTGTGTCCAAAATAAGACTGGATATACCTGCAGGAATGGAAGTCTTTTGGCACTTATGAGTATAAACGCAATCCATGGTTGCTATAAAATATATAGATGACAAAAGACTCGTTAGGACAGTTACATAACGGAGATCAGTTTCGATATTTACTGTAATCATGTGTAGGTATTCGACTCAGTTTATCTACCGTTGACTTGGAAGGTTGCTTCTAAATTAGTTTCTTACACGATATTTTTACTAATAAATATACAGTATATACTCCACGATCAAAGGGATCCATATACTATTTAAAATGTTTATCTTCTTCAAATTCACAGATCATTGGAAGGTGTTGATGAAGAGGTAAAGGTCTACATCAATCAGTTGGAATCAACATTTGCTGATCTCAGCAGTGAAGTAGATAGACTTACCGGGTACTGTACTATTTTGTTATGGGTATACTGCTGTATGTCCTTGCTATATTTTATGTTTAATAGGAACATTTTAATCTAATATCATAATATTTAGTTTAATATTCTTTGCATATTTGGAATATTTTCTATTTCAGAAATATCGACAAGCTACATCAGAAAAATGATAATTGCCTAAACCGCTTTTTAATTCTACAAGAAAGGGCCGAGAGGTCCAGAGAAAGGGTTGCTTTCTACAACAATAAATTGTTGTGCAAATGTACTAAAAATAAAGACAAGAAATGTAATCTGAGAGTACAGCCTATTGATGACGTGAAGGGTGTTAGATATCGGTTCGGTAAAAGAAGGAAAGAGTCCAGTCCAACTGTTGTGGAGCCCATTGTTACGGGTGTGGTGGATAAAAGAAATCAGTCAATTCCACATGCTAGACATAAAGATCAAGTGCTGGAGAGTGAAAATCACAAGAAGGAAAAAGGCGATACGAAAAATAACAACAAGAAGCCATTGCTTAGTTCCAACGGAACGGTCAGCACCAGCATGGATGCAAATTACAAGATTGTGGTCAGTAGCAAAAGTGAAATCGATGAAAAAGACATACACTCTAATGGGCACGTGCTCTAATTACAGCGGTATAGATGAATTCACTACGGGTAAACCAAATAACATCATCCCCAATACAGCTTGTAGCTCCAATTCCTTTTGCGCTAGTGTCGTCTTTTAAAAGAAATTTCCACTGTGTAAAAAGCTATTTGATATGAAGATATAGGGAAATAGGCTCAGGAAGAGTTTCGAAATTGCAAATCATATGCCAACAAAATAAAAACAAAAAGCTAAAATGAATAATGTCTTACTCGGAAGGTACTACCCACCAGCTAGGTCAACAATCACAACCAATGCCAAGATCATCCAAAAGGGGGACGATACCTTGACCCACCTTAAAAATTTGGAAGAATCAGACGGCAAACAAAACATCTTCAACCAACTGTTTGTTAACCACACACTGTCAGTCTTAACGTCCGCTTCCACCAAGCTGATGTAGCAGGAGAACGCTAGATCGGCGACGGTCCTACGCATTTTAGCACATATGACGTCATATATAGATTGTGAGTTAGGGTTAGGGTAAGGGCTAGGACCTGTAGATTTGGTCAGAACATTCAATTTAGGTTGATGCCTTCCATTCACAACAGTATTTCAAGATCGGTGTATTTGTGACAGAAATTTTATTTCTCTGTGGCATAATAAAGTCATAATTAAAAGACGTCATAATTAAAAGACGTCATAATTAAATGACGTCACAATGAAAACCAAGGTGTTATGTAATTGTTCCCATAGAAATGATTGTTCACCCGCGGGGCGTTTTTCAATTTCTACTAATTTTTGTTGCAAAGTTTCACATTTCAGCGAGTTTTTAGTATAATTCTTCAAATCTTTTCCATGGACCGACCGTAAGTATACTATTTACTAGGACATATTTTTTTAATATTCACCTGTTTGACGAGGACATAGAATCATGTAAAAACAACACATCGAACAGTAGGCCTATAGTATAAAAATGTTGGTCCTATTTATTAGTATTAGACAGGTTCAGGGTTTTGCAAAATGTGACCAACAGTAAGATTGTATTATGATAAGCAGGGACGGGTGGTTTCGTTTCCTTCCTGGGGTTTTAAGTCCACTTCCACCAAGTCCAAGGGTGATATCGTAGACAAGAGCAGAGGGTTGGAATACACGAAATTAGGATACAGTGGACGTTAAACCCTATTTCTCTCCCTGTCTCCAGATTAGTTGGGTAAGTAAAATTGATGACGATAATTAAACACTAAAACAGTGTTAATTGGCATTGCCAATAAATTTACAAATTTAGATTTCTGACTCTTAAAGGAGCTAAATCGCTAACATTTGGGACCTAGAATTGACACAAGTGGGTCGCAACTCATATAAACTGTAATAGGGCCTATATAGACTGGTTTATTACATTCAATGGATTCCGTTTTTACTCAAATTTCAAATCGGTTACCGTTACGGCGTTATGTTCCGCGAAAAAAGCCAGCAGTCTCAATCGAACGCAAATTTCTAGCGTCTGGTTATTCCAGTCTACATACGCCGTTTGATTTGGTGCGATGTGTTTAGCCTCGTCCCTCTAGTCCCTTGTTAAAGCTGGGGCTGAAACGCATTATGGTACACGATTCGCGTACCAATAGTAAAATATTTATTTTATCTTAAAAAATATTGGATATCAGAAGCCCATCTTTTTTCCGGGAAGATCACAGCATCGATGTTGATCTAAATTGACAAATAATTCGTGTTTTCAATGTTGAAGATTTTGGATGATATTGAGTTGAGACTTAGCTACTTTAAGTTGGCAAACAGCCCCGCAGACAAGGTTTCAGTATGCTCGTAAATCTATACGCCTGTGTATCTATAAAATCTAGTAAGCTGTGTCCAAAATAAGACTGGATATACCTGCAGGAATGGAAGTCTTTTGGCACTTATGAGTATAAACGCAATCCATGGTTGCTATAAAATATATAGATGACAAAAGACTCGTTAGGACAGTTACATAACGGAGATCAGTTTCGATATTTACTGTAATCATGTGTAGGTATTCGACTCAGTTTATCTACCGTTGACTTGGAAGGTTGCTTCTAAATTAGTTTCTTACACGATATTTTTACTAATAAATATACAGTATATACTCCACGATCAAAGGGATCCATATACTATTTAAAATGTTTATCTTCTTCAAATTCACAGATCATTGGAAGGTGTTGATGAAGAGGTAAAGGTCTACATCAATCAGTTGGAATCAACATTTGCTGATCTCAGCAGTGAAGTAGATAGACTTACCGGGTACTGTACTATTTTGTTATGGGTATACTGCTGTATGTCCTTGCTATATTTTATGTTTAATAGGAACATTTTAATCTAATATCATAATATTTAGTTTAATATTCTTTGCATATTTGGAATATTTTCTATTTCAGAAATATCGACAAGCTACATCAGAAAAATGATAATTGCCTAAACCGCTTTTTAATTCTACAAGAAAGGGCCGAGAGGTCCAGAGAAAGGGTTGCTTTCTACAACAATAAATTGTTGTGCAAATGTACTAAAAATAAAGACAAGAAATGTAATCTGAGAGTACAGCCTATTGATGACGTGAAGGGTGTTAGATATCGGTTCGGTAAAAGAAGGAAAGAGTCCAGTCCAACTGTTGTGGAGCCCATTGTTACGGGTGTGGTGGATAAAAGAAATCAGTCAATTCCACATGCTAGACATAAAGATCAAGTGCTGGAGAGTGAAAATCACAAGAAGGAAAAAGGCGATACGAAAAATAACAACAAGAAGCCATTGCCTAGTTCCAACGGAACGGTCAGCACCAGCATGGATGCAAATTACAAGATTGTGGTCAGTAGCAAAAGTGAAATCGATGAAAAAGACATACACTCTAATGGGCACGTGCTCTAATTACAGCGGTATAGATGAATTCACTACGGGTAAACCAAATAACATCATCCCCAATACAGCTTGTAGCTCCAATTCCTTTTGCGCTAGTGTCGTCTTTTAAAAGAAATTTCCACTGTGTAAAAAGCTATTTGATATGAAGATATAGGGAAATAGGCTCAGGAAGAGTTTCGAAATTGCAAATCATATGCCAACAAAATAAAAACAAAAAGCTAAAATGAATAATGTCTTACTCGGAAGGTACTACCCACCAGCTAGGTCAACAATCACAACCAATGCCAAGATCATCCAAAAGGGGGACGATACCTTGACCCACCTTAAAAATTTGGAAGAATCAGACGGCAAACAAAACATCTTCAACCAACTGTTTGTTAACCACACACTGTCAGTCTTAACGTCCGCTTCCACCAAGCTGATGTAGCAGGAGAACGCTAGATCGGCGACGGTCCTACGCATTTTAGCACATATGACGTCATATATAGATTGTGAGTTAGGGTTAGGGTAAGGGCTAGGACCTGTAGATTTGGTCAAAGTCCCGAGATATAAACAGGGCTAGCCCTTACCCTAACCCATGATCAAGCCTAACCCTTACCCTAACCCACAATTCACATATGACGTCACAATTTGCGTATAAGGACCGTCTCCGATCTAGCAGGTGTGAGTATGCCACTCACTTTTCTTGAGTTTGGGATAACTTCCACTCGTCCGTTCCTGGGGTTGGTTTAACGTCCACTTCCACCTAGGGATCAGTCGATAGTTACTCTAGCCAACTTCACCATACCAAACTCAAAAGAGTGAGTGGCATACTCATATTAAACAACATACATAAATAAAATAATGAACCACTGCCTCAACTAAAACAAAATACGGGCAATGAAAATACCATATACCGGTATCCTACGTTTTGGGATAACAGAATAATAAAACTGATAGAAATTGACCACGTATATAAACAAAATTATAATGGTCGTAAATTTTAGATAATTAACTACAGAACAAGATTAAATAAGCATATATTCACCAAATAATTGTGCCTATGAAAATATAATGAATTATGAAAGTTACACATAGAATGGAAATATTAGAAGTAAGCTGTGCCGGCCAAACGATGATTTAGTCTTTAATGTAGTTTAACCTCCTCGCTTCCAAAGAAAAACGTTTCTAAACTCTTAAAGAAAATCTCAAATTAATAAACAAAGCTGTTCCGCTTCCTAAAGTATTCAAAACAAAACATTTTTTAAAAAAACAAAGCCTCCATACACTGGAAACAAATTTTCGGATAATCCCTGAAACTTCAGCAGACCAAACTCGGCGTTGTGTAAACCCAGACCCTCCCATGCTGCAATTCATGGACACTCCCCTGCTATCCAAATTTTATTTCGTATTGTTACTACTACTACTACTACCTGGTGTTTTAACGCCCGCTTCCACAGAAGTGATATCCTGATTTAGAATATATGATTTTGCGGTCTTGGGCCATGGACTAGGTTAAGTGGGAAGTTCTTCCCTTTAATAAAAAAACATATTGTTTGGTAGTTGATCTGTAGAAGAAGCATTTATGTGGACATAATATATGCGTCTCGTCTCTGGATTGGTAGGAGTCATCTTTGTGGGTTTAGTGTTTAGGTGCCAGGCCCGTCTTATCGTGGCCTCCCTTTACTCCACTTATCCCACTTTGCAGGTTTGGTGTCTTTGTAGCGGATTAGTGTTTTGATGCCCGTTTGATCGTGATCCTCCTTTACTCCACTATCCTGCTAATTTGGTGTATCTCCCCACAGGCACTTGAAGGGATTAAAATAAAACTTCTTACTACTGCAGGGGCGGATCGAGGAATTTTTGCAGTCCGAGGGGATTTGCCAGGTTTCTGTTACGGAAATCTGCCATCATCGTCTCTAAATTACATAGGCATACATACAAATTGAGCTTTTTAAACAGAGAAATCATTTTTATACTGATGTAGGATCACTTTGTGATGTAATTTCATTGATGCAAGGCATTATTTTTTTTTTATGTAGCTGAGCAGGGGGGGTTTGGACCCCCCAACCCCCCCCCCCCCCCTCTGGATCCGCGCCTGTACTGCTTGACTACATGTATATATATATAGTATACTATATAGTCAAGCAGTAGTGAGAAGTTTTATTTTAATCCTTCCAAGTGCCTGTGTATCTCCCCTATATATGTAGTTTAGTGTTTAGATACCGAGCTCGTCTTATCATAGCCCTCTCTTACTTCACTATTCTATTTAATCTAATTCGTATTGTTCAATACATCTACATGTATATCGCTTGTGTTGATATATTTTACGAAGAAATACTTTTATGTCTATAATTGTAGTCATAATATTTCATATGTTGTTCCAGTACTGATATCAAAAGTCAGATTTGTTTGCACAAAATATATTTTTATGCGCAATTGTATTTTTTTTAAATTTTTAGATAAATATTTTAACAGGGTGTCCCCTACTTATACACTATCACATTTAAATGTTCATATTCAACTGCGCCAAGTAGTAGAGACTCTCGAGACGATGGTTGACTCGGCCCCAGAGAACTATCATTGGTGTACAAAATGGAAATTCTAGATGCGGCGTAAGTTCTAATATCCCACTAGAGTCAAGTCTCCAGGTCCTTCACAATAACTTACTACAATGTGATAATCAGGATACGTATTCAACAAACAATAAGATAAGCCATAATATACAGTCTACACATTCCACACATACGCCTTTTTGGTAAATAGCAAATCACGATATTTGTATGTACATAATAAACTGATATTAAACAAATATAAAATTCTTATAATTAAATAGTCAAATTATATTCAAAATAGTAATACGGTAAGATAGAATAAAAATCCAATTGTACACTACCTTAGGCACACCCTGGGCCGTAAAGGATTTTAAAAGGGGTGGGGTGCAGGAGAGTGGTGGGGTGCCATAGCCTCAACGTAAGTGATATAAGAAAGTTTTGATCAGGGCAAACTAACCCATTGGTGTGTGGACGCCCTTAAAACCAACTGACTGGTCGGTGCATGAAGAACATCACTGTGTGATCATAATCTAGTGTATTATTTTATAATTTAAAGGTTGTCAAATTATGTTGGAGGGAAGGGGGGGGGGCTCCATTACCCCCGACGCCTTATTGTTCTGGGGTTGCAATGTACCCCCTGTACCACCGCTAGATACGGACATGGGCATACCCAATTTAAACCAGCGGCTGTAAGGCAGGATATGCCCACGTTTTCGAGAGATGGATAGAGAACAAGCTAAAAAGAAAGTGATTTTTCCTACAATCAAGGGCCATAATTCATGAAGTTTCAATTGGATATGCGCAAATATCAAAAGGAACCAAGATCTTTGGGTTATAAACATGCGTTTCAAGTTTCATCAACATGGGTTCAAAATTGTGACCTCTATTGGGGCCATAATCCACGAAGTTTCGATCCGATACATGCCAATATCGAAAGCAATCGAGATCTTATGGAGATAAACCTATATTTCAAGTTTCGTCAAAATCGGATAAGAATTGTGTCCTGTACAGAGCCCACAAACAATTGTGGACGGACAGGGGCGACAGCATCATACTTCCACATGAAATGTGGGCGTATAGAAATGCTGTAATGATACATCGTGGTTTTCTGGGTATGATAGTTAATAAGATTAACACCCATTATTATTATGTCCGCTGACAAACCGATCCAGAGACAGTTCCCAGTTCCTAAAGGAACTAATGACAACACAACGAAGAACTATTTCGAAATCGACAAAAAGGTATTTGAGAACAATTGCAAGTTATCTAAAAGAGAAATTTGCCCACAGGAAACACTTTCCATGATCAAACGAATGGGCTAAATAAGAGGTCTACAACAAGGTTCTTAAAACTTTTGTTGGCTTGTCGCGCTCGCGATAATTATGAGTTTTCACCAAGCTTGTCAAATAGGCGTGTCTATGTGCAATATATCCTATTTTTATTCAACCATTTTAATAAAGGTAGCCAATATCAATGAGGGGCCTGTTCTTTTTTCAACTTTAAACCTTTATTCTCATTTCATGGACCGCCTGTGACTATTATATATCGAGATGTTATTAAGTAAGAATTTTTCATAAACAACCTATACGCATGACTGATGTGGACGTAGAGGATATTATACTGTATAATATTTATAAAGAGTGACAAATAATGACACTGATTTACCTGTCGCGGATAAGAATTTGGTCCTCATTATCAATTAACACTTTATACCATTAGTCGCTTTTTTGAAGGAATTATTACAGGATTCAAAATGAAAGAATTATTTGTGATGGATTTGATAGCGTTTCTAATGGTTATTTTGTTAACGGTAAATGGTGCCGATGTTTCCATGGATCGTGTGGAAAGGTTTAAACGTGCTATTAAACAAGATACAAGCAAATCAGTATTTACAACACAGGAGAAAACCAGTCTAGAGAATAAACATAATACATTAAGACGAATTCCTACATCAACTAACATGAAATATATGGTAGGTATATATAAAACTGAACCTATATATTAGTCAAGATATGGTAAAAAAAAAACCAGTGATTGTTTATTACCGGGAAATTTTTCGCAAAATATTAATAACGATACCTAAATAGTACTGGAGACCACCACCCCCTCCTCTTCACAAAAACACACCTTGATTGCTAGATTTATTTCCCAGATTTGTTACACTATTTGTGAATTCTGCTCTGTGAAAAAAATGGTGATCTTTATGTATAGTTTATGCTGCTTCTCTATATAATATTTTTTTGTAAATGATTAAAAAAATAATTAAAGATAAATTATGGGAGATAAGATAAAGAGTTGGCAGTTCTCAATATAATAGTTAAAACTAGATAGTGGCAAGGTACTTTGCTGAAAATTTCAGTCAAATTGATCCACTATAAGCCGAGAACGGAACGGGTGAAATTTCCGCCTATAGCCTAAAATCATTAATATAAACAGCATAGTCTTGATTATCCAATTTTTAATTTAATTATCAATGGCCATTAAGCAGCATATAGGAATCTAATCCAGCCAACATCGAAGGCTAGTCTAGACATCGAGTGTTTATTATGGTCTGGATAAGTTAAATGATGTCTAATTGATAATTTAGATAACATTTCAGGTCTAAAGAAAGACTTGTAATAGGCAGATTTAGCTCTTGCATAATGTATGTTTATTAAATTAAAATAAAAGAAGTGGGCAGTGGAAGTTTAACTTTCTACTTGCCTGCACTGCGTTTCCTCCTTCTCTTGAATTCCAGTGTTCAAGAATTCATTTACATGTTTTTGCCGCACATTCAAAGCTATCTGTGGCGAAGTAAACAATATGCTCTAGTGGATCAGACACAGTGGTATCTTAAATCATGTAAAGCCTCAATATTACTCAACATAATTTAAACATTCATTATGCAAGGCCTGAGATTTTATATAAGTTATTAATTACACAATAATTAACTTTCCAATACCATTAATCAATTTATGATCCCATCGGATGCCTGAGATATTTAGTAGATTTGCCGTTAAAATCGAGACTTTGTTTATCTTCGTAACAAAGGTAGTAATGACAATCGAGGCTAGTCTATAATCGTATCGCGATGGTTCAAATATAATTCAAATTTATCAATTATAACTTGAGATATGGTCATTTGAAGTTTACATAATTTGCGTTGGTTGCTATCAATTTCACAGATCCAACTTTATATCTCTAAGACAAATTAATACTATAATCTTTTTTGCACAAGAAGTGAGTCTATTCTCCATGAAAGTTTTTCAATGTCCGGATATGCATTACTTGCGAGTATTTGACCGATCTGCACCATTTTTTAAATTTTCAAATAAACGAATTTCAAAATCTTTGATTAGACCATCCCTGATGACTGAAAAGTGATTATTTTTACATTCACTTCAGATTAAAACCAACACCCAGTTCAAACTTGTTAAGCGCCTTTATTACAATAAGTTTGAACAACACAAAACTAACTGGGTGGGGGCAGCGTGTAAATTTTCAGAATCTTTAGTATCATAGCATGATTTCTATTGTTAGATTTACTCCCAGATTACGATGAATGGCATAATTGATTTAGAAATATTCACATTCACGCCCATGTATTTCTCTAAAATAAGTTTATGTAACAAGTTGTACATTTAAATATCGCGAAGAAAAAAAGGTACCTTTATATGCATATACATGTATGTATTAAAACTATTCAACTGTGTGATTTTCTCCTGTCGAAATCTATTTATGTTTAATATAAGTTTCACTCCAATATTCAAATCCTTAATCTAGAGTGCAGCTTAGTGTATTTGGATTTTGAGAATGGATGTATATAAAAGCTACATTTTTAACATTGAAAGGCTCCATTAATAATCACTGATACGAGAATTTACATTTTGATTAAGTGATAGAAAATTATTTAACTCTGTCTGCCCTTGGGATGGGGTGATGTGGTGTAGAAGTTGTATTTTTCAACTGGCTTTCTGTTGATGTTTAACGTCTACTCCCAGTATAGTGATATCTCAAGCAATATTTTTTCAACTATATAAAAGGGTAATTGTTATTCTTGTTTTATGCTGGCGTTGCAAAGGGGTACATAGTTGTCAGTTTGTCCGTCCGTCCATATGCCACAAATTTGTTTCCGGTGCATGAGTAGGTTACCATCTTACACTTAAGTTGAATTGTTCCTTTTGTTATTTACAGATTAAAACACAAATTCATTTCCTATTTCTCACCCAAATTGTTTGATTTAAATCGCATTTTATAGGTAATATTTCGTGTGGAGAGCTCAAAAACAACTGACAGACACTTTATTTGGTTTCAAACTATATATTATTATCCTTTACCAGTGACATCTTAACTCGGATGATAGTGTTTCTCAATCGGAATCCTGCGTATAAACAGTCAAGTTCGATCGAATTATTTTCATAATTGATGTCTATGAATACATCGTTCGATTGAAATTAATCCCACATGTTTTCTATTATAGTGATGTCATTGAATATGTATATATTTTAAATAAACAGCATTATAATAATCCTCAACTCTTCGGTTTATGGTTTTGTAAGATACTTACTCGGACATTCATGAGACGGTCGAGTTCATTTAATACTGATTCTACTATGTTTGTTCTGAATGCATGACTTATCTTTTAAGACTTGGCAATAACGAAAATAGTTGTAGGAATTGTCGTTAAATACATACTACTTACGAAGTTACGTTTTCAATAATAGCTTTATGATAGTATTATTGAAAGCCTGATAACGATAGGGACCGTAGCATAATTTTATCCATTTGTTCATAATTGTCACCCGTCCGCTTCCATAGAGGGTGATATCGCAAACAAGTTTTTTATTAGCTTAGCACACGTGAGAGATAACCGGGGGAACCGGGAGTAAACAAACGCCGTTGAGAACGCTACACACGTTCACACCAGGATCGAAACCACGACCGCAAGCCAATGGGTGACGGGCCAGCTACTGCTCGAAGTGAGACATTCTAGACCACTCCCCCCACCCACATACACCAATTAAAACGTCTACATTGGTACAAAGGGTTTCTTTTTTTTGTGAATTATTGGAATATTAAAACACCCACAAATATAAACCAATGGATTGCCAGTTGTTAAACATTTGTGAAATTTGAGCAACCCAACAAATCAACATCTTTCGGCAAGAACATACTTCACAAATTGGGCTGGTATTTCCTCTATGGTCATCGCCTGGTCGTTATAGGGACGAAAAGAAAACGCGGGGTCTAGAATTGTACGTTCTGGCGTGTACTAACATTATCCGAGACGGTTGGAATGAAAGGGAGCTAAATTACCGCTGGTTGTGTGGACGGGGCGTTAATTCATATCCCAATGTCGGTTCACAATCTCATATACCTGCCTCGATTGTGTACGGTATAAGTGGAAAAGTCCAATATAACCCATACTCACCACAGTGTTTCGTTTGATTAGATTAAACCTTGGGACAATTGTTTCGGGAATATGAATATATCCGATTTATTTTCTTTTTCTCCAGGAATGGGATACAACTTTGGAACAGATAGCTACTGACCATGCTGCTCTTTGTGATTTTTCACATAACTCCGATCGTGTTACGCAGGCACGGATATTTAGCAGTGTTGGTGAAAATATATTTATGCAGACGGGTGGATATGATGAAGAGTCTGCGGTTCAGACATGGTATGATGAGGAACCTGATTACACCTACAGTACCAACGAGTGTACCCCTGGTAAAGCATGTGGACATTACACACAGGTCTGTATTATCAATGTTGTAACAACACTCGCAATCTAATTAAAACACAGATCCCATCTCGTTCCCTTTTTTATAGTTCAAAATTTCATTATTTGTCTGTACTACACTCAGCTACACTACATATTCCTAAAGCAATGGCCCGAGAAATCCCTCTCTGACCATTGCTGGAATAGCGTCTGTTTCTTGAACTTATGCGGGAGTGTGTCTATTCTTTCCGTCCAATGAAAACTATCACTTAAGTACAGCAACATGACAGTCCTTCGTTTCATCTGGGTCTTCCCTAAAACTTTGGACAGTGATTTAAGGTATTAAAACGGCGAAAGTATGTTCGTTTCCAAACAGTATTGTTTACATTTCATTCGACTTGATAGCCTCGTTTGTCACGCAATTAGTTTTACTGCAGTATTCTGCTGTGCACGGGTTAATTAGGCATAATAAAATCGTGAGTCATGACGTATGTTATGTAAACATATTTGGTCCAGTATTGGCAGCTCGTGATTGGTTGGTAGACGGACTACTGATCAATCAAAATTTAACACAACAATATCCACTCATAATAGCAGTGTGTAGTTGGAATACCTCTAATCAGACGCAACACTGCGCGGAGTATGGCTACACTAGGGTCACAGGCACTTGAAGGGATTAAAATAAATTAAAATAAAACTTCTTACTACTGCTTGACTATATAGTATAGTATGTACCACAGTCAAGCAGTAGTAAGAAGTTTTATTTTAATTTATTTTAATCCCTTCAAGTGCCTGTGACTAATCTAGGACCTAAATGAGTTGATGAAACCATCTTGGCGTGCGAGGCACGGAACAATGTGTAAACCACTAGAAACTTCAACGCAAATTGATTAATCGATGTCGGACGTCATAGGGTCAAAAGTCGCTCGTGCGACCCCCGACGTGACTTTCGAGGACAACTGGTCAGATCTTCATGAAGTGTAGGCCATCGAAGGTATAACAAAACGAACGAAACGAAATATAGATTTGTATTTTAATCAATGACAACAATCAGTACCAAGTGTATATGGAAGGCTAGTTTGGTCTTAAATTTTAGGTCCTATCTACCGCTTGAGTATAACATGTATTCGAGACAAAGTGGGGTTCCAAATCTGTAATTACTTTAAGAAGTAAGTTTATGCTATATGATACAGTCTTGTTTTAGATCACCACCCTTTACTTGCATCAAAGACACTTGCTCAAAGCGCAATATTAAAATATATATTCTTTTTTCGTATACGGTATTGCAAATTATTCAATGGTATTGCCAAAAATAATACTATATAAATTATATTAACAATTGTAGGTTGTATGGGCGGATACTGATAGAGTTGGGTGTGGTATTAAGTTTTGTACAACACTGATCATGCCTAGTCCATCCCCACCAGCCTCAAATGCTTATTTTGTTGTTTGTAATTATGCGATAAGGTAACAAAACTATTCTACTCTCAACATACTACTACTACCACTACTACCTCGTGCTTTAACGTCCGCTTCCACAGAAGCGATATCGCAGACATGCGACATCATGCGGCACTTCTAATCATCCAGGGGCGGATCAGCTACATAAAAAAAAATAATGCCCTGCATCAATGAAATTACATCACAAAGTGATCCTACATCAGTATAAAAACGATTTCTCTGTTTAAAAAGCTCAATTTGTCACAGGTACATGGGGACAGGAACGCCCTTATTGGACTATGGCACACCTGACAACGATGTGATTTTTCAATTTTTTGAGTTTATGTTTTTTTCTGAACATTTTTTAAATTTTTACTATCAAACATGTAATTCATATTTAAAAAAAAAAAATACCTTCCGATGTATTTATAAATGAATTACATATTTGATAGTTATTATATCATTTAGCATCAAATATGGATAAAATAAGATTAAACATTTAAAAAATGTTCAGAAAAAAACAGAAACTCAAAAAATTTGAAAAATCACATAGTTGTCAGGTGTGCCATAGTCTAAAAAGGGCGTTCCTGTCCCCATGTACCTGTGCAATTTGTATGTATGCCTATGTAATTTAGAGACGATGATGGCAGATTTTCGTAACCGAAGCCTGGCAAACCCCCTCCTGCAAAAATTCCTGGATCCGCCCCTGTCATCCATTGGGCACAAGTTTGGCGCATGCGCCGTAGGTTAACCGTCCCTACGCTAATTCGCAAGGAGGCTAATACTGGATTTTCTTTTTTTAAAATTAAAGGGACAATCCCGATAAGAACAGAGTCTCAAAAATTAAAGTCCAAGCATTTATGAAATTTATGGACCAAAATATAGAGGCATGGTATATATACCTTGGCTCAATGTTTCAGCTCAAAATATTGAGTCGTTTTGACGTTAACGTGAACACTGCTTATCCGGACACGTAACCCTTTTAAGATTTCGGGTCAATTTTTTGATTGGGTGACCTGATAATCGATTCTCGTTTCTTGAGAGGTCTATACAGTGAATGACCCATGTACTGTACTGATAACAAAAGGTAAATTTCACCTACATATCATTTTTATAGAAAAAAGTCTGGTTTTATCCAGATACTGTATAATACAACGGTCTCCATTTCCAGATGAAGACTGTCAGGTTTAAGTTATTTACAAGCGTATCACAAATATCGGGTTAGTTGGTCGGCCTTAGATAATGGGTTGTAAGGGATTTTAACACAAAATTAAGCAGTTTTATTCCCCAAAAAAGTTATTTGGATTGGCCCTTTAACATCTGACTAACATCATGAAATCAATAGACTTTTATGCATTATCATTTCATAAGCAATATGCTTTTTCACAAGATTATTTTTGAATACCTTGAGTTGGCGCCTCGCTGAGGTAGTCAATAATATTCGGTTTTTTAGTCATGTGGTACCCAGAAGGTGGTAACAAACATGGTGCAAAAGTAGAATTAAACCTAGTCTCGGTCACTCAGAACCCCCTAGTCTTCAACGTTCGCAGAATATTTGGTTGGATGATGGAGACTAAATGAAATTATTTTGAAGATCATCATGCGGCAGTCATGAACACGTGTGGCCCCGTTTCTGCAACTGACGCCGGGAGACATGAGCCCGCTTACGACTATGATCAACTGGTTGTTCGTGGTTGCGCCCAGTTGTGGATAAATTCAGTTGTCGTTAATCGCCGTCGGTTTTATCGATTTAATACTGGCAGTCTATACATGTATTTGCCTTTCAATCAATAATGGTGTGGCTTTAAATAAAGTTTGAATTACATGTACAGTATATATGATTTTTACAGTGGTAACTTTATCGGACAGAAACCATATTTATTAGGAACGCCACCATGTTCAGGATGTTCACAAGCTTTCACATGTTTAAATGGATTGTGTGCAAGTGAGTAGAAGTACTTAACTCAGTTTTAAAATGTTGTTTGTTTTTTTTTTAAAAGTAATTGATATTATGAGTTCGAAAAAGTAACTTTTGTGCAGAATTATTAGGCTATGTGTTGAGACATTTATTGTTTTGGTTTAAACGTATTTCATCTAGCTGAAAAAACAGATATTACAGTTTGCAGTGAAGTGCGAGGGAGAGAAATGGGTGTTAACGTCCTTTTGACACAAACAGGTCATTTTGGGACTAACAAATTGGTTCAATTTTTTCTAATAATTTGCTTGTGCGTATGGTTGTTATTTGTGTGAGGAAACTGGGTGAAAGTCACGAGGCTGGACATGCGATCCTTCGCCTTATCACGTACAAGCAAGGAATTGAAACCACGCCACTTGACCACCTTGTTACAAAGCGCACGCGTTAAACCCTTCGGTCAACCAATCCCATTTATATTGAAATAAATTTGAAAAGATTATTATAGCACAGTACTAATGACAAAAATCATAAATGTTATTATCTTTAAAGCTCCAGAAAGCACAACAATTCCTACTACGACAGCCCTAACAACAACTCTGGCCACAACTACAACTACGACCACGCCTACAACAACGCCGGCCACAACTCCTACAACGACCACGCCTACAACAACGCCGGCCACAACAGCTACAACGACCACACCTACAACAACGTCTACATCAACACCCACCACGACCATGCCTACAACAACGTCTACTACGACCTCGCCTACAACACTCACTACCACAATTACTACAACATCCTCTACAACATCGACAACGACAACACCCATTACAACATCTACCACTACCACACCCACTACAACAACCACATCCACTACTCCACGATCCGCCACCAGAATCACATCTATTTCCACGACAACAACTCGTAAACTGTACGTTATAAGAGGTAGTGCCAGTGGCTTTGATCATCTAACATCACCTAGTTTGTGGATTTTAGTAGTGCTGATAATTATTCCGATCTGCCTTTAAATATAGTCAAGAACAATTATGTAAGTCATAATAAGTCTATGGGAGCCAGAATAATTTGTCACCATAAATCAGCTTTTAATCATATAAATTGTTCAATGTGCATGTTTTGAAATTGTAACAGTTAAAGCTCCGCCAATTACATTATTCTTTAATACTGGGGGTCCTGGTGGCTAAGTGGTTGAGTTGCAGGCTTGCTATCCTGGAGGTCGGGGGTTCGATCCCTGCATTGGCGGAGAAATTCATCCAGATTTTCAGACGTGATGCAGGACGGAGGGCCTGACAAGGATAATTGTCTAATCGTTCTGATGGGACCATAAACCGGCGAGGTCCCGTGTACTACAAATTGGCGTAAAAGATCCCTAGGCAGTTTGAATAAGAGTAGGCCGTAGCGCCGCTGCCTGGGCAAAATTCCCCGCATAGAACACTGTATGGCGTATGCCCTTCTTCACAAGCCCAGCTTAGGAGCAAAACAGTAGGCCGTTACACCCCATTTCATTTCATAATGTTGTTAACTGCAAACTATGAAAACCTGCTGCGGCCTTTTTGCAATTAACGACTAATTCCTTTATCCACGAATTCTCAATTCTTGATTTCTTGCCTGTTTTACCTCTAGCTGGCCGGTTACCTCTGACTTGCGGCTGTGGTTTCGATCCCTGGTGTGAGCGTATATGGAGATAGATAGGGGCGCCTTCTCAGCCCCGTGGGTTTCCTCCGGGCACTCTGGTTTCTTCCCACTGCTAAAGACCCCTACGCGCAAGCGAATTATTGAAATAAAATTAAAACCGTATGTTAGTCCCGAAATGACCTAGTCTGTGTCGAGTGGACGTTAAACCCAATTTCTCTCTCTCTCTCTCGCTTCTTTAATGCCGCCATATGTGACCAGGGGCAATAACTCTAAATACGATCTTAGGTCGAACGGAGGATAAATATTTTAATCGAAGTATACTATTCCAACACTCGGCAAACCTCGACAGATTCCGGAACCTACATCTAGTCTCGACTGTATGACGAATTCCGCCATATCAGAACTACTTTAAAGGTCCCGGATGAAATATGGCTGCGCCCATGGTGTCTTGAAACTACCACTCGGCAAACCTCGGCAGATTCCGTAACCTACGGAACCTACATCTAACCTCGGCTGTATGACGAATTCCGCCATATTTGAACTACTTTAAAGGTCCCGGATGAAACATGGCTGCGCCCATACTGAACACAAATTGGCGACCTATTTGGCTAGCGACCTACTCGACCGATCCAGCTGTAAGATAATGACGAAATTACACTTCTATATTCTACTTTCATTTGATAGACATAACGTTGGATTTTATTGGTTGATAAATAGATGAGTTAATTCGACTGTTGTCTTTATTCTAAATAGGTTTCCAACGAACGGGTTGCAGCTCGATCGGTCGAATAGGTTGCTAGCCGAATAGGTTCCCAATTTGTGTAATAGCGCCAAGTTTTCCTGTTAAAGTAAACCGATAGCCGCATCGCAAATGTATGGGCGTAGGTACATATCACTTACTGTCATACATCCGAGACTAGATGTAGTTTACGGAATCTGTCGAGATTTGCCGAGTGTTGAAACTACATGTACTTTAAATGTCCCGGGTGTAACATGGCTGCGCCCATGGTGTCTTGTTTTTTTGTAATAGCGTCAAGTTTTCCCGTTAAAGTAAACCGGTAGCCACATCACAAATGTATGGGCGTAGGTACATGTCACTTATTGTCATACAGCCAAGACTAGATGTAGGTCCGGAATCTGTCGAGGTTTGCCGAGTTCTATTCCAAGTAAAACCGTAGTACTTCTGCAATGCCGCCATTTGTTAACAGGAGCATTAACTCTTAATAAGATCTTTAGGGTAGGAATACATAGTTTAGTCGAAGTAGGCTACTCCAAGTAAAACCACAGTTATGTATTAAGTTGGTTGGGCGGGGATGTTTATTGTTCTTATAAACTTTAATCGATTAAATGCCACTATTCGAACGTTAGACAGTGCTGAGACCTTATCCCTGCACCTAACCATCGGTTGCTCGTTTCTTTCTCCGATGATCACTTCCATCAACCCCATTTTACAAGACTAGATCCGCCCCCTGAACTGAAAAGCAACTAATTAGGGTTTCATGTTCCAATAAACTAATTACGAGATTGAGATAATTTAATAATTACATACTTTAATTTACCCTGAATATAATTTAAATCTAAACAGATTCTATTTTCACTTTATAATAACTATTTACACACATATATTTACACGATTTTTGTATACAAATGTTCATAATAAAACAATCATTTTAAATAATGTCTTTATGCATAGCAGGAACCAATATGTGGTGTCACGTGACTGGAAGTATTCTGTAGTACGGGGTTTTGTAGATTGGGGTACATGTTGGTATTATGTCCGGACCAGTAATTTCCCGGTGAACCTAGGAATCCTGTTGAAACTTGAGGGACGGGTGAATACGGGTTTGTAAAATTTATTTTCGAGCCTGTGTATCCGGGGAAAAAGAGATCTTGATGTCTGTACGGTGTGGGGTCTGGCGTCGACGGCTGAATAGCCTGTGCCAAACCAGCAAAGTCAAACTTGTACGCATATCGCTTCCCGTGAACTTTGGTCATAATATTTTTGTCATAGTAGTATCTTAGAGCTCGGCTAAGTTTATCGTAGTTCATGTTTGGTTTGCTCTTCCGTTCTCCCCATCTTCTTGCCGTTTCATCAGGATCAACAAGTTTAAACTCGCCATTTGTTCCTTCCCACGTGATACACGTAGCATTACGACTGTCTGATAATAACTCCAATAAAAACTGCCACAGTTGAATTTGTCCGCTTCCTGAAAATCAAAAACAATTCTTTAAAATAAATATTTGAAATAAATTAAGAAATATCATTACCTATTAACATTAAGCATAAGCCAAATACGTGTCTGATATAATAATAGTGTCGAAATGTGTGAAGAAAAGGCTCCGAACCGTTGAGGGGGGGTGGGATGGCCTAGTGATCAGGAGTGCCGCGCTTCGACCTTTAGCTGGCCAGTCACCTCTGGCTTGCGGCTGTGGTTTCGATCCCTGGTGTGAGCGTATGTGGCATGGATATAGGGACGCCTTCTCAACCTCGTGGGTTTCCTCCGGGCACTCCGGTTTCCTGCCACTGCCAAAGACAAAATGACCTAGTTTGTGTCGAGTGGACGTTAAACCCCATCTCTCTCTCCCCGAACCGTTGATTATGTATGGTAAGGGAGGCAACCACGATTTTCAAACAACTTTCCAAAATCACCCCCGTGGATAACCCATACTTTGATGAATCCATTGCCAATGATAAACTTGGCTGTCTTTCTCGCACTGGTTTATTTTAAAAGATATCCCTTAACTTAATTAAATGTGCTATAAAATTTGAAACTGAAAAGGGATATATGTCCTGTCAAAAAACATAATACATGTAATCTCTATATCAATAACATGATAATCTCTATATTAATAACATGATAACCTCTATATTAATATTGTTACCTGTATTGCATAACCTGCTTGATAAATGGCCAAATAATTTATAAGGATCTGTAAAACAAAAAAACTAAATTAGAAATTTCCTACATACAATAGATGAAAACGGTATCGATAGTTGAATTCTATCATATGGAGACTGTGCTAAATTCAAATAAACCAGATACAGTGTAGAGGAGTGATATTTGCCCAAGCATTGACTTGACGGCTTTTCCTTCTCAGACTTGAAATGTCCTTTTTGATCTCTAGACGTTACTGTTCGGTGGCACCATTAACAATCTCATAGATTTGATTGAGATAAAAATGTATGAGTATGTGCACAGATATTTTACTCGACACCCACGGGGTTGGCTCCATCAGCACAATCATTGACAGACGAGCTGTGATGGTATAATCAGGCAACGTGTTGGTAATATCCCCGTCAGAGGGTGCCGTCCTTATGCTACGGCGACGGAAACTGGCCTGAGGGCGCTTTGAGATCGCCATAAGAGCGGTAAAAACGCCAGACATCTTGCTGTGGTATTCATGGTCGCCAATGATCGCGTTTTGGGCATGTTCAAAACAAACGCGAAGGTTTTGCGATCAGATCTGGAAAGCTACGAGAACGAGACTTTTTCCAAGTTTGTTATATATAATGTTTTGGGACATTTTCTCGCGTTGTGTTCACGTTTGCCAACGCATTTGCATTTTGGCACGGTTGCAGCAGCGCAGTAAGGACGCCACCCCGGTTTGAGATATCAATGAAAGAAAGACAATGGTTGACGTTCAGATAAAAAAAAAGGTTTAGAAGTAAGATGATCTAACTATCCTCCACGGAGAATATTATGTTGAATGCAACCATACCTTGAGTACGCCAGACTGGAGGGGTTGTGTCTATAATAGACTTGGTCATACCAGTGTAGGTTGTAGCGCCGTAACCTGAAAAGGGACATTAGAAAACAAATATTTAGTAACATCCTGATACCTTACTTCTATAGTCGCCATTTGTATTTTCAGACAATATCTATTCTAGTTAAAGGACCTAAATCGCTAACAATTGGGACCTAGAAACTGATTTACATTCAATGGTTTCTGTTTTTACTCTAATTTCAAATCAGGTATGTTCGGTGAAATAAGCCAGCAATCTCAATCGAATGCAAATTTCTAGCGTCCAGTTATTGCAGTTTACATACGTCGTTTGATTTGGTGCAATGTTTCTATAGCCTCGTTCCTCGAGTCTCTTGCTAAAACTTAGGCTGAAACGCATTATGGTACACGATTCGTGTACCAATGGTAAAATGTTTATTTTGACTTAAATATTGGATATCAAATGCCCATCTTTTTCCGGTAAGATCACAGCATCAATGTTGATTTAAATTGACAAATAATTCGTCTTTTCAATGATGAAGATTTTGGATGATATAAGTTAGAGACTTGGCTATTTTAAATTGTTTATCTAACATTTAATTAAAAAAACAAAATTAATACAAATCAGTGGTTGATAATCCCCCATCTTAGATTCAGTCGGAATACAAGAAGGCTCATCAAAAGATTATTCGTGCCGCTGGATTGATTTGGTCATATCCCATTTATGTCTGAAAGCCACGGTGGCTCAGTGATTAAAACGTTAGCGTTAAACCCCATTTCATTTCATTTCATTTACTAGATAGCAACCGGGTTTGTCGTTTTCACAAAAAGCTGACCAGAATGCATGCATAAAATACAAATAAACTACCTCTTGAACAAGTATTAGGTGACTGTGACATCCACCCACTTTTACTAAAATCACTTTCTGTAACAAATAAAACATTCAGAAAATAATCATTTTGGTAAGTAAAATATGAAAATCTATGTGAACTTTCGAAATGAAAGTGCCCCGCTATTTCAGTCATACTGATAAGAGCACACTCCTGTTCAAAATGTATTTTGAATTACTAATCTATTTAACACCCTGTAATTTACAGAAAAGGTAGGACGTTAAACCCCATTTAATTCATTTATTCACTTGTTATGTTTGGTTCAAATTGGGCCTTGATTAGTGAAATAATCAAATGTCTGGATAATCAATGCCTTTCAAAAGATTATCGCGAACGTGTTCCGTTTGGAAATGAAATGCAGGGGTTTGAGTAGTTCTTAAAAAAACGGTCTCTGGTCGAACGATGTCCGCTGAGAGTTCTTATCCATTCCAATAGCTGCAATATGAAAACACTGCTCTTCACCGCCTCTGTTCCAAGGCTAGTTTGTTGCAAAAGGAATCATTTCTCGATTTATAAAGCTATGTCTTTAGACGAAGATCGAATCTAACAAACAACCGAAAATTAAACGGATAATTTTAATTACACTGGTGAGTTACCTGTCCTTGTCATGGTGGTCATACCATCTGCCATATTGAAGGTTGGATAACTCCAATGATTATGTGTAGTATTTGGTGTCATGCTACTACACCCCCTCTCTATATTATCACTGGTCATTGCTGGCAGTGGCAACTGAGCTAAAAAAAAAAAAGGATAATAACAAAAAATAGAGAAATTTTAATTATAGAAGACCTTTTAAAAGCAATGACGAAAATTTATAGTGCTTATATAGTGGTACAAATATAGATTTACACAAATTTGAAAAATAAATAGGACTTTCAATATTAAAATTAATATTTGTCAAATATGTTTTCTATAATTTTATTGTTTTTTTCACAATTTATATTTATTTTATTTTATTCGGGGGTGGGCGGGGGATTTACTTATAATGTCTAAATTTTAACTCAAAATTTTGTAATTTTGAAATTTACTTATTTGTACAGATGTGTTTAATTAGTTTTATATAAAATCATCAAATTCAATTATTAAAGTAATAAATTTATGTTTACCTACAGAATACGTGCTCTATTAAAGCATAACTAGTTATATTTTGAAAATGGCAGCGCTATTTTTGATCTCTATGATACATTGATAAAGATAACGGACATTATATATATAATATGTCGTTGTCGATATATATTACATGTCGTTATCAATATAAGCTTGTTGGACTCCCAGCAATGGTATAAGATACCTTCCTTGTCCACAGCAATAATACTAAAACAAATCTTTCGCACAAGTTATTTATCACAATTTGGTGGCTTTTTTGGGTGAAAAGCAACATATCTAGAATAGAGCTAAAGCTATTGTCATATGTTCACTCCTACTTTAAATGCAATCTGTTTCACAGAGAATTACTTACGAATTATCTCTGTCACACATGACTGTCTACAACATGTGCATTGACTTCACGTGCCGTCAGTCATTGGCTAAACGGCTCGTGCATTGTTTACATAACACCTAACTGCTTCGGGCAAAATGGTGCGTTTTACTCATTTTAATACCCATTTACACTAAATAGGAAATATTTTTTAATTACAAATGCTTCAAACCTCTTTATTTATTTTTCTTATAATTCAAAAAAATGTTTGAGAATTTAATTTGTCGAAGTAAAAAAGTTAATATGCCGTACTCATTAAGCCTCGTCGATGTCATGCTTATCAGTGATTGTAGCGGCAAAGCGAATATTCACTGCGGGATCAGTTTGCTTTAGATGATGTATTTACTCACGTTACATTAAGAGTAAATGTCTATTTCAATCTTTATCGATCAATCATGTCTTAATAAATAAATTAGTCTGAGAAAAACCAGGAGTAAACTAAAATACTCACACAACAAGATTCTAAATCAATATACATATATAAATAATTTAAACTTGCTAAACCGTCAACACAAAATGCAGTGAATCACGAAATACTACAATGATTGCATGATAATGCTGCGATTCCCAACTCATCTATAGTTAAATGATGGGTTTTTAATTAAGATTAATTACATTAAACGTTTCCTTTATACCCAATTATTCATTCATGATCTCAAGCGAGTTGCAGAATACTATATTTCTCTATCCTATCTTTACTCATTATAGAGAATCAGTCGTCGCTTGCCTTCCGATTTTAGTACAGTTGAAGTTCATTGTCTGCAGGTTTCAAAAGAAAATGGATATTTTGAATAGCTTACATAAGTATTTTAAATTTTGATAACAACTTTATAAAAGTTTGCTATTTTTTATGGTTTTAATCGTTAATTTGACATTTTTATATTGTGATAAGTATACTGAGTCCTAAGTTCTCAGGAATAAATCCCGCATTTAAGTAGCTAATTTTGAAATAAAATTTCTTCCAGGACTTTTTAAATATCGAATTAATGTCAACGGACTAGACAAGTAGCCGAAATTATATCCGCAACTTTGAAAACTTTTTCGAATTTTTATACAGTACATCATATCCATTTCCCAAAATATTGTAATTTTATCCTTAATTTTCATTTCTAACGGAATAGATAAAACAGATTCAAAATAGTAATCAGTTTCAATTTACATTTAAAACAATGTGAAAACATACACTGTTGTTCGGGATTCTTACAGATAATATCTTATTAAATATTCTCCTTGAACTCTTGCCTTTATAGGACCAATCAAACATGTAGTTGGAAAGGACTACACAATCAAAGAATGAAACTCCGCACAAAAGAATTTATTAAATAAAACAAATGCATTTACCTTGCCTCAAATAATTTAAATGTGTATATAGTACGTCTGCTTCGTACGGTGCTACCAAACGACAAAGTTCCTCCCGTGACATTCGACACAACTGTCGTCCTTCTAAATGCAGGAATCTGGCGGGATCGACACCGCGGAGTCCATATTCTAATACAGCCCATTCTATCCACTGCTGCACATGCCATGAGTTCCACAGCTGGGGGTCTACAACACGAAAATGATTGGAAGTTAATATTTAATTAGTGTTAAATACAGTCTTTTACAGAAAGCTGTGCTACTTCCCAGGAACAACAATTACAAAAACAAATTGATTCCAAATCTTAACCGACTAGTCTTAGATTTGTGAAAGTTAATATTTTAATTATATTCCATCCTAGTAAAGATGGGGCCAAAATGACAAGTTAGAAAGAAAAAAAAACTGAAACTGTTAATTAAGAAATTAAAGGAATGATTCTGTTGCTTTCGTCATGTTTAATATCTGATCAATGTGAATATTTTAAAGCATTTATCCTAAAGGCATAACAAGCTTAATTATTCACGTATTTCTTAAAAGTCAAAAATCATTATCTTATTATATAATTCTGATTTGTTCATAGAAAAAAGACACGAACCCTGGTAGTGAAATCGCAGGAGAAATGGCCGAATGGAATATTTTTGAGTCCAAAATGTTTATTATTGTTGATTATTTATATGGTCTCGGACTCGATATTTAACATTAAATCTAAAAATAATTTAGTCTGTTTGGCAATAAAATGTGATATTTCAAGGAACTTGGATATATGTTTTTCTATAGCTGTTTCTTTTTTCGTTTTTTGTAATTTTATTAAAATATCGCAGTACGCATCGCTCGAAATCATTTTCGTCAGTTTAATATTGAGATTTCTTGCGTTTAACATTTTTTCACGAATTATAGAGAACGGAGATCTGTCCTTAATAAAGTAATTCTCAAAAAACACAGCCAAAATCTACTTGTATTTGGGTTTCAATACGCATAGTCGTAAAAACCCTGAAGTCGCGTGATGGCGATGTTTATTAAATGATTATAGAAAGGTTTATCAACGACCGCCATTTATCCAACTGTTTTTATACATCAATAATTCACAATAACTAAATACCCCCTTGATGCTTTTTACTAAAAGAAAACATTAATTGTCATTTGTCATTATTATTTATTCATTTTTAATTAGCTATTATAGAGACTGTCTCATCTTTAACTGTTCTTTAATTGATCTGGTGGATAATGTGTCATGCACGATGTTTCCCACAGTTGATCGTATTCCATTGCTGTTGTATTATAGACATGTTGGCTTGGTTTTATTTGACTGTTTAGATATTGTCTGTTAGTAAATTTTCGCGTTACGGAAAATGTCACCAAACTATATAGAGGTTTCAGAAATTGTCAACCAAATTTTTTTGAAAAAAGTAACCATTGAGTGGCGTAAGTAACGAATAGAATTAAGATTCATAAAAAAAAATATATCAGATGATCAATATCTCTACATAACCAACGCCGAGATATCTCTCCTTTTAAATGTTTTAATAGGTATGTATTTGGTAGGTGTCATGGTGTAAAAATATAGATTAAATAAGATCCGATTTTTCTATAGAATATTGAATAAAATAACAACACAGAATACTTGTATATATTTATAGATAAAATCAGCAACAGATGAATGACATGTTTTAAAATGACAAAAGCTATAACTAAAAATTACGGCTTAACCCGATATAACCGACAACCATGTTCGCATTCACAGTTAATACCAATAATATTACAGTTCAGTAACACCATTCAGCACTCAGCAGGTGACATTTTATTTCTACAGGTTATCTAATATCATGTTAGGTCGGTAAACAGTCTTGACCCCTTAGTCGTCAAGATCGCCACGAGACAATGCAATAAATTTTGTAGGCACGTGCGTTCGCGAGTCCGAACGTAATAAGCATCTGTCTATTTTGTTTACGCCATATTATAAATTAGTCGACAACATGGACAATACGTTTCCTTTAAGTCATTAGTTAGCAACTTCAAACGTATAATCACGCCTTTCCTCGCGACAGCGTAATTACCCCGCCTCGTTTTAATTGACCAATTAGAAACCCCGTATTAAGTTCTTGAATCCTTATCGGCTTCTCTAATCGCGCGAATCTTTTATCAATAATTACCACCATTTACACGTTTTGTGTCCAAAATATTATACCTTAAGTAGATTATTTCTGTCCTTTGTGGAATTATGAATTATATAACTTCCATGTTAATTTCAAATAAACCAGGATTGCATGACGCCAAAGAAGATGGTTTCTTAAATCAATGAAATGACATAGACTACTCAAACCCCCACCCCACCGCCACTACTACCCAACTCTCTAAAATAAAATATTGATAACTAAATAAAAAAAAAATACATATCGCAATTCAAAGGCCATTTATTATAAACTTTAAATGTATTGCTGTAGAATGGGCCATATTGAGAAATTATGGTATGATAGCCTACTCCCAACAAATATTACAGTTTTAGATGTAGATTCCCGAGTCTTAGTCGTCAATTCAACAGATGAATTAAAACTCATAATTATATTGCAATGTGTTTCTGCCTCTGGTGGATTATACGTTTGTTAAACTTCTTGTGGACCTTTAAATGTTATATGAAATCGTATCCAAACTATGTATCATGAGATACTATATTGGCATACATATTAAATATTGTTATAACTATGTATAAAATATTATGTCAAGTCTTTTCAAAATCACGTATTAAATAATGTATAAAAGTCCTGTTAAAACTGCCCATAAACAACTATGTAAAGTCTTGCTAAAACTATGCATTACATAATATATCAAGTCTGAATGAAAATTATGCTTTAAATACTGTATCAAATCTAGCTAAAACTATATATTAAATAATACCGCAAGTTTTGTTAAAACTAAACTATGAATTAAATATGGTTGTTAGAACTATATTGTATTAAGTCTAGTTGAAACAATTAAACATTGTATTAAACTATTGATTTATTTAAACTATTACGCATATTGTTTAAATTATGTTTATCATCTTTGTTTCATAACTATTTAGAATAATACACAACTCCTTGTTGAAACAATGACCTGTTAAACTATATATAAACATTAGCATAAAACAATATTATTCTAAACTATTTTATTATAGGTTTGAATTGGCAATATGGTTTATTTATATATTTAAACTGTAGAACAATGCATGAAGTCACGTTTCAGCAATGCGTGTATAATATATTGTGCACGTATGAATAAAATATTGTATAAAATTTTGCAATATGAGTAAAAACAGTCGTCTATGTTATAAATGTATTTGCATATCAGTTTCAAAGAGAAGAAAACAAAACCAACGCTCCGAGCATAATGATGGTGGTTATTTCACGACTGTGTGTAATCTGAATATTGCTGTTAAGATCGAAGATAATGTAGTAGACTAATAGCAAGGTCTATTCTTTATTTGATGCGTAAATTATATAACTTTTAACCTATAGCATCTCTAACCTAGACCATATGATAATCATATAAATATAGTCGTTTACGAGTCTCTTCCACACGATTAAATAAAGTCGGCAATATTCTGCACCCTGTAATATGAAATTTGATAGAAATTATCCGAAATCTTCATCTGAAATTCATCATTGCCACATCATTATATATA
This sequence comes from Patella depressa, assembly GCA_948474765.1. Lineage (NCBI taxonomy): Eukaryota > Metazoa > Mollusca > Gastropoda > Patellidae > Patella > Patella depressa. The sequence continues at coordinate 74,145,879 of OX419717.1, forward strand.
TGCTTAAAATCTAACAAAAAATACAAGTGAATATTTTCCGTGTTCGTCCTATTATCAGAAACCCTTTGCCTCAAATTCTGCAAATCTTTCAAAGAATTATGAACTGCAATGACCCTATTTCCGACTTCTTTACGCATGTGCATCGAATTGAATCCTGAACCGGGTATTTACAAAATCTGGAAACGATTTGGCGGCTGGCGGAAAGTTTCATTCCACGCAAACATATTCATATTTTCGCAAGGAAATAAATCAAAACTATCCACGTTATTTACGTTCTACTGTTGGCTATTTCAAACATATTGTGAAAAATGACTGCATGCTGGTTTAACTAGAACGAGGTGTTAAGAGCTAAATTTTGTCACATTCTGTGTTTCGTTTCGTGGTTGTTAAATTAGAGGCTTCTTTTATCTGCTGAAAAATAAACATTCGGTGAAAACTGTTAAAATTGCGTTGATTATAGACACCAGATAATTTCGGCCTTTCAATAATAACTGTAAAATGATAAGAGACAGCTTTATAATAGTGCTAGGGCGTTTATAAATTGTTGGCCAGTTAATCAGTATAAAACATGCGCGCAGGTATGTTGGCCTTTCGAGGGGTTTGTTTTTATAACGATGACGTAACCGAACATATAATACTAACAACACCAAACTTCAATTCCCCCCCCCCACTAAATACTATAGAACTATTTTATTTGAAACTTTTGGACAGAAAAATCGAACACTTAATATCAAAGATACATAATGCAAGAGCTAAATCTGCCTATTGCAGATCTTTGTTATGCCTTTAAAAGTTACATAAATTATTATATAGACATGTATTCAAAATCTATAGACTATCAAATGGCTGAGATATTGAATGGATTTCACCACATAATCGGCTAATATTATAATGGTGGACGTTTCTCAATAAAAGGACCGACAATGATACTTGGCAATCGGCTACTTCTTTTCACGACTTCAATCACTCATAACTTCGATCAGAAAAAAGTAACTTGATTGAAATTTTCAAGAAATTCATTTTTCTATATCTTTTTTTTGAACTACAGAAATAACGGCAAGCATCTAAATCTTACATAATGTATATTTAAGTCATTAGGAAACATTTGAAAAGATATCATTTCTCTTTAGTTTAAAAAAAAAATCAAACATATGCAATTTTATTTTATTTATTTTTAAGTTTCGTATGCACGTGTAAAACAGATTTTTCAATTTAAACTTATATTATCTAGAATACTTCCTCACGGAACACCCCCTTTACTATTGAAACAAACATTCACAGTGAAAATATACACATCTTACTTTTAAACCCGCCTTGATAGCCATTCAACCTGTTTCATTCTTTTAGAAGCGAGCTGCTGAATGAAGTCAGTATGTCGAAAAGGGATGTTTTTATTGAGCTGATATCCTGAGTTAAAAGATCGTATGGAATCCATCATAAACATTAAAATTATATCTGAATACCGACGTATATTAAACAGGTTTTCAGTTTACGGCGTATAGGCTTAGTGTTATAGTAAAGTAATAAAATCATTTTCCTTGTAGTTGACCGAATTCTGTTTTAAAACTGATCCGACTGCAATGATTCGTTTGATTTCGCAGAAATTTTCTCCCAATTTTTTTTTTAACAAATATAAGAAACATCTTCAGTTAATGTTTGAAGATTATGTTCCCTTGAGCATCTGATTAACTATTCGAACCTAAAAACTTATTTTGCGAATTCCGTTTTAAAGGGACAATAACACTCTTGCTGGCTTGGTAGCTCCAGAAAATAAATAATAGCCTTATTCTAAGTACTAGATGTTTTAGTGCCTTACCTGTTGTGTAAATTATCCATTACAACCTATTTTACTTTTCCAGAGTGTTCGAAAATATTTTAAAATCCAAGTCACATATGAAAGGGTTTACGTTGGACTTTTCAAATCAATAAGTTGAATTTTTCCAATTTTTTAAATTAGGTGTGTTAAAATGAAATTTATATCATCAATTAATTGGAATATTGTAAAATAATACAATTTGTTGACCAGAATGAAGATTGGGACATATTATTCAGTTACAACAAGAGTGGTATTGGGGCTTTAAAACCAATCCGACTACAATGAGGCGTTCGATTCATAAAACTAATCTAACAAATCTCGATTACTTGTTGAAAATACGTTTCAACATAAACAGGTATGATATTTGTAACAATTATGCATGAAAATTCAAATTATTGACTCGAATTACCTAGTGTCTTGAATATAATTATTTTCCAGGTGACGGTATGATAAGGATCGCAATTAACAAGGAATATAAAGGAGGCATTGCAATCACAATATGATGTACGCATGTATAAGCAATAAACAGTGTCCAGCCAAATATGGAGGCAAACTTTCTGAAGTGGGATCCAAACTTCACATAATCAATCACTCGAACATTAGAATGGAATATAATGGCGCGTTGGAGGGTTCTCTTACAGGGGCGGATCCAGAGGGGGGTTTGGGGGGTCCCCCCCCCCTGCTCAGCTACATTAAAAAAAAATAATGCCTTGCATCAATGAAATTACATCACAAAGTGATCCTACATCAGTATAAAACGATTTCTCTGTTTAAAAAGCTCAATTTGTATGTATGCCTATGTAATTTAGAGACGATGATGGCAGATTTCCCTAACCGAAAGCTGGCAAACCCCCTCCTGCAAAAATTCCTGGATCCGCACCTGTCTTATGATATGTGCGCGGCGGGGACCGGGATTTGTGATACCATCCGACCGAATAGGCAAAGATTATGACAAAGTGGTTTGTTTTTCTTGGCCTACACATATAATTATTTAGTCCAGAGGAATGAGAGAAGGGGGCCACAGTGGCTCAGTGAGTAAGACGTTTGCTGGCTAACCTAGAAATCTGGATTTACTAGGCTTGGTTCCCTCTTTTTTTATTGGTGAAGGGTTGAGGTCTTGGCCAGGGACAATTTATAGACGTTCGGTCTTGACGAAAAACTGAGGTCCGGTGGGTACACACTGACAGTTGGATTAGTATTTTCCACTTGTTTTGGCATGTCTTTTTTTGTATCTGATGTTATTTAGTTTTAAGATAAGGTATATATTGTCTTAGAATGTTTTGGTATTAATCTAATATAGTAAGATTGGCGACACTATTATTTATTCAGTTTCTATTAAAAGCATTCCCCAATTTGTGGAGTGTATGAGACATATGATTCTCACATGAGAACCCTGGTCAACATGTTTTATATATTAAATGAATATACATAATTATAGGTCTGTCCACATTAAACTTCTATATATCTCCATATGGCTGACCTTAATAATGACCCCCCAAAATTAGCCAGAAGAGGGGTGAATCATGGGAAAAACTGAAATCTACTCTTGGTGACCTTGGTATTCAAGAACATGTTCGTCCCGTTGTTTGCATATCGCCATCTAGGGTCCCGAATGATCGGGGAACAAGTGGCTAAACAGTGTCTCGAGATCTGGAAGCTATTAAAGCGGCAACCACTGTTTTCCATGGTGATAAACCCTTTTCAGATTATGGTGGACAATTTTCACTGACTAGTTTCTATAGGTTATGGTGGCATATAAAGAACTTTAAAACGTTTGGAGATTTTAAAATGTTTCGTCTGGCCATCTTGGATGTTGACAGTAATCACGGAGAAACGTGCGTGCTCAAATGTGACCTGCGGGTACCACCTCTGTTGCCATTTTATTTTACGAGATTTAACGAAACTTAACGACCTGCTTTTACACGTCACTTCTTCTTGTATCAGTCGATTACCACCACGTGCGTGTAACATCAGAAAGATCTCGATTACGTCAACTTTCTTAGATCAGAAACCAAATACCGAATAAATTTTAGCTTTTAAATTTTAACTTGCAAGATAAAAGACTGCAACATGGTTGTAAAAGTCGATGCCATTCTAAAAGTTCAAATTTAACTTCGAACTTGCCCTTTATTTAAGGATTGTCCACGTTTATAGTCTTGTTCAAATATAACAAATCTTGTTTCAGGAAAGTTAAAACAGCTTTGAATAAAAGACGACTGAATTTTGAAATAAAACCCAAAGAAAGTTAAAACACTTTGTAACACAATAATTGTATTATGTTTAAGATATAAATAAACTTATACGCACATGTGATTAATCAAACCTTGCTATTTCGATGGTGACGTTTTTTTTTGGCAACATGTCTGATAATAAAATATTTTTCAATAGATTGGACTGAAAAAAAGTCGAGATGTGAAAATTTGAAAAGATAATATCAACAATAATTTTCTTAAAAATCAAATTGAGTCAAAAGTTATTGTAAGAAAATCCGAATTACTTAAAAATTCTCAAGCACGGAGATGGGCTGGGCATATGGGCATTTTGGCAATACCATGACGTGGGGTGGTGCTGTTGTGCAAAAATAGGTCACTGCTCTTTGTTTCTTTTTCCGGATACAAAGCATTACTGGGCTGACCATAGGTTTAGTGATATTTGGGCCAGTTTTAAGACCCAGTCCACTACTGCTCAAACACAAGAGAGTCCTGTTTAAACCAACAGAATTGTTTTGAATAATTATAAAATGATGCTCAGCTCTCGTGTATTTTTTTAAACCAAAATAGCAAAGGATGTAGACTCGCTACATTTATCGCAATCAGAATGATTTTCCATGAAAAAAATGTTTAAATTTTAAATTTTTTCTATGTGCCTGAATTTCAAAATATGTTATGTTTCACGGGAGATGTAATTAGATAGGCTATTTCATGTAGGCCTAAGTGATAATGTAGTAGTTCACACAAATGTTGGGCATGTTCACGTAATATGGGACTCAGTCAAACAATCTAACTGTTTATAGTAGATATAGTATTTCATTTGAGACGCGAATAAAAATTTCCCCACTCCATCCTGCCTTATAAAAGGAAAATATTGTGATATTTATACAAGAATTAAAATGTTAAAATCACAAACAAACTTGTGGCCTCACATGAATAGTCAAAAGATCTCACGACATTTCTGGCTTTATACCTTCTCGTCAAAACCTACTCAATAAATAAATAAACGGGCAATATGGTTCTCGTTTTCAATCTTAACGTTTTAACACCCGCCCCACCATATTTATATTGTCGCGAGATTTCTGAACTTTTACATTTGTTCGTGTTGCTGTTGTATATCACCAGAACTTTTTTAGCCAGTCAAAACCATTGAAACAATGGCGCGTGCATCTGGTGCGCATGCGGACATGTGCCCTCCACCTGGAAATTGGTAGAGTCGCGAGCAACTTTGGCCTCCATCTTGGTAAAAGAATCGCAGTATGTGTGAATTACGCTTGCGATATTAACCCAAGTCAATGATTACGGTTCCGATTTCAATTACGGCTATTGTTCTTTGTACTAATCAAACAAATATGAAATAACACGTAAAGCTGATATCGTTCTTGGACTTTGTTTTGACTTGTTCGTTAGATGATCGAGTTCCCATGGGTTTTGTAACCACGTAAAAGGACCCGGGATGATCTTACGTTGGGGGGAATGGAGAGGAGCGAACACAAGACACGCACTTAACAAGTAGACACCTGACACTAGACACTGACAATCCATTTAAAATATTATTACAGATTGGATAAATTTGCCGAGAGTAATAAGCTCCTACACACAGACGACAATGTTTTAATTGTGATAAAGATCACTACCAAGTGGGTTTTTTGTGAGGTCGGGAAAGGTCAGAGAAATAATGGAAAGTCTTGTTTCTTTTTCGCCATCTAGAGTGTGGAATGCAAGCTTTTTTAACCGAGTAAATTTGAAACAGTTACAAATGTTTTTATAAACTTTTCCCGGTGCTCGTAGTTTTATTAAGATATTTATTCCTTGTTTTTTCTCTGAATTTCCTGTGATAAATATCCTGTTTTAATTAGACATTTAATCCACGTTTAGTACTGAGTCATAACATTTCCAAAAATAAAATATGTAATATCCCGTGTATACATTATATTATGTGTGTCCCCGATATACTGTAGATGTATGTAATATCCCGTGTGTCTGTATCCCTAATATACTATATATAATCTTTTCATCGGGGCTATGACGCCCATGTACACATTGGCGTACACGAAAAAAGAAGCCTTGGCAGTTGAAACTAGGTATAATAGTATGCCATTGCGCATGTCTGTCTTTAATATCCCAATCGAAGCAGAACAAGAACGTTAAACCCAATTTCATTTCATTTCCGGGTCATGGCGCTCAGCGCAGAAAGGAAGGGAGTCGAATTTAAAGAGGCACTGTAAATAGCATATTAGTAAGGGAGGTAGATAAAACTACACAAATAAATCCGAAAAGACAACCTCCGAACAAGACGTCGAAGGCGATAAAAAAACAAATTTTAATATCAAATCAAGTGAATGTATCACGGGGCGCACTGAACGGCCCCGAGCCTATATTATACAGGCTTCACTCAAAACAAAATATATAAAAAAAATATTTACAAGACGCATCAATGCGACCGGTCTTGATAGCGGTGGTCTCCTCAATCGCGTTTCTAGATAGCGATAGTCCGAGAGTGGAAGTCACGAGTTGCAACGTCACAATAACTATAGACTCACGTAATTATTGAAAACCAATAACTGACAAACTAAAGAGTGAGATATTTTTCAAAGTCTTTGGTTAAACACCCTGAAAACAACTAAACAATATGTATACCGCGTAAATTGATTAAATTTAAAAAAAAACAACGTGTATGTCTAAAAGATGACTCGGGAGATTTTCCCCAAATTTTGCATTCATTCAAATTTTAAAATACTAAACATTAGTGTATATGGTCACATCAGGTTAAATCGAAAAATACCTTTCTTCTTTTTTTTTTACCAATTTGCCAAGTCCATGCAAGTCATAATGTCTCCTTTGTCAATGTAAACAGGTTTGAACCCTTGTTTTTCATCAAACCAACTTGTTCCGTCCCGTACTCCGTTAATGAAGATGCATAGGCCCTAACTGATGTACAATAGAACGTAAATCTGTTTGGGGGGAAACAAAGAATATATTGTTGAATAAATCTCCGCCCTATGGGTCTATTTCATGAATTATCGATCAGTTTATGTATATCGCTTATTTGGCCGTTCAGTATAATGAAAAGATTTGGATTCAATAATTATCATACGTAATCTATGAATATTTAGAAAGCAAATTTAAAATGAAAATGGTATTCAAAATCAAACATTAAATGCGAAAATTACAAAATTAAACCAAATTTAGTCGAAATGAAATTAATCATAAAACTGGGATAGTTGCTTGAAGTGACAGAGAATCTTTTTCAAAAATCGATTTTTGCAGATTTGCTCCTGTGAAGGAATCATCGGTGACAAATATCCACGATGGTTATTCCGGAAATCTGACTCAAAATGTAAGTTTGTTTATAATAAAACAATGCTCCAATCTATCTTAGGGTTTTGTTTGTTTTAATAAAACAATCTCGGTCTCGGACAATGAGTTTGTAAGCATGCTGAAAATATGCTAACACAATCTGATAAAAATACAGATCTATATTTCGTTTTGTTTTGTGCACAGATCTCGATCAACAAAGGGATCGAACACGGGGCCTGCAGGATAACGAGCAAATGTCCTACTCACTGAATCATCGTGGCTCCAAACATCGTCATGAGCCAATTGGTACATTCGGCATTACTGGCAAATTTTTGAGACGGTTATACAGCACCAAATGCTGGGAAAATTTGGGCACACAATTGTACTTTGTAAAAGTTGTATCAAAAAAATATTGTGTTCTTGAATGTGTCCAATTTAACAGCGAATTTAGATTCAGAGTGTCTATATTTAGGCAATTAAACAGAAATCTTAAGACTCGAACCCTCTATTGTTTGGAGTACAGTAAGCCACGACTAACATACTAAGAATCTAACTACATTTTTAGGGCACCAGCCACCACGCCCCCCCCCCCAGTCAAAAATTTCCCCGTACGCCTATGTCTATACTACCAATATCCTGACAGGTTTTTGAATGTCATGCATAGTCATGAACAAAGTAAATTGTCTGTTCGATATTTGGTGTTGTTTTTTTCTCGAAGAAAGGTATTTAATGTAAAGTATCTAATTAAATTCTCTAGAAATTTATTTTCATACTTTTATATTACATTTTCCTCTGTATAGTTGTTTTACATTGGCAGTAGTGGTATTATATAGTTTTCAACCCAGCAAAGTTATTTTACAGATTAGAGAAATAATTCCAAGTATAGCGAATATTTACTATACGCACAATATATTTGTCACTGTCGGGGTAGTATCTGTTTTATGCGCCTGAAAACATTTATTATTTAAAGATGTGCATAGTTCGAAAAAGAAATAATTGAATTAGAAATGTTTCAAATAAATACATCAACCAAAAAAATTAAACTATTACCGCCTATACATACAGATAAATATTCCTTATTTCCTAAAAGAAGCTGTTCGTCGTCATTTGAGGGAGTCCCCTAAAGACTATAGTTGCAAATCGAGAACAGACTATTTAGGAAGGCGTCAAGTGCAGTGTGTGCATATATTTATTTAACAATACATATACATTACAACAATGTCCGCTATACTAATGATATATCGAAAACATGGCGTTATAGTACATTATGACCAGGCAATAAATAGCTGAGACAGAATTGGTTTTTTAAGAGAACTGTTAACTCATGATTAGGCAGAAGATCAGTGTAATGTCTTTTTTCTAGCACTTCGGTTCTCGACACCACAAATGATCGGGACCCATTTACCTTCGATCTTATAGAAAATTAAGAACAAACATATATATTTATATTATTATCATTATAACATACAAAAATGATAGCTAAAAATCAAATAATACATGGAGCCTGTGCACTATCAGTTCGTCGTAGTCACTGCTCGGGTCAAATGTATTTCCGCTTCACATACTGCGATTCATGCAACCTAATAAATTATGCCGAAATCACGCAAATTAGAATTCAGATTCTTCTATTCTATTAAAAAAAACACATGGCATAGATATATAAGTACAAGTACAACCCTTCGTCGGAAAAAATATAACTATTTTATTGTAATGATTTTTCCTTGATTAAAATCTAAAATTATGTTGATTACATTGAAGCAGGTTTCAGATAATTACCTAATTATCTTTTTATTGATTCTCATCAAAAAATTAACTATCTCATTAAATTATATAAACTGCACACTAGACACAAAAAAAGAAATCAGGCACAATTTACATGCACCACAGAATTTTAAATATTAATAATATTGCATGTAAAATTAGTATATGGTGTGTTGTGAATATAGATTCTATTCGTGTTTATGAAGAACTATAATATAGATGAGTGCTCCTTTTCCATTTAATTTTTTTTTTTTAATTTTCGAGTGAAATAATCATCCCTATATATAAGTAATATGGTCTAATTGAATGGTATTTTCAAAATAAACAAACATTATTTTGTAAGCCTCTTTTTACAGTTTTCTCGGGCTAAATTTGAAATTATTAATTCCTATAGAAAAGCACCTAAACCGCAATCATTTTGATGATTCTTTAGACTTTGCTCTAATCATCAATCAGAGCAAAGCTGTTTCTTCACTATTATAGTTTTCAAAGTTTTAATTTTAATATCGAAATGAAATTAAATTATGAAAAATATTGCAGCAATTGGTATCGTTTCTTAAAATAAAAAGGCAAAATATAACAGGGAAGACAAAGAAATACCGCCATTTGAACATCATTTTTGTAATGAAAATATAAAACTTACCTGCAGGTACAAAAACTTTATGTTGTAATTTGTTGGTTGTATCTAAAGTTGGGATTGTATAAGGTGTATTTCTAACTGTCGTCTGTTTTCTAACCGGACCATAAGATGGCTGTGTATTATGTAGCGTGGATATACATTCTCCTGTTACGCTTCTAGATAATAATTCTGATGTGCCTTTCCTTTCCTCGTTTCCCATCATTTCCGACACGGAACTGTTGGTCTCCGTTAAAGGAAATCCGTGCCTCGAGCTCTGGGGAACGGAGACGTCTGTTATCGCTCTAGCAACCACCTGCCCACTAGCATTAAGCTTTCCGTTCCCATCCGTTCCCTGATAGTTACACTTTGCTAGGTAATCTGGCCACACCCTATTATTTCTCCGACCCTCCGATTCCATTTTTACTCTGGTGTAGTTAGGAAAAGACATGAAGCCACTTTGTGGAACTGTAGCAAACTCTGGTGTCGGGTTCTCGCTACCTGCTAGTGGTACCACTTGACAGGATTTGAAGTCATTCACGAGCCTTCCTGCCAGTGGCACGCGCCGGGCTTCTGACGTTACGTGCAATTTCCGCAATGTGAACGCCTGGACGTAAATATTGGCCAATTCTTAACCAGAGAACTAAAGAGGGGGGAAATATCGACATCTTATAAACAAGAACGTTTGATAGAAGTGTTAAAATATTAATGTTTCCAATATGACCAATAATACAAGTCTTTAACAGAAAATATAGCATGTGAAGAACCCATTAGTAATGTATTTAATCGACAACCTCAATAGTTTTCCTGTAAAGATTTTTTTAGGCTCCCTCTCTCTCTTGAATTAACGGTGCTTGTATTTACATTAAATAGTACAACTTAAAAATAAATATTTCATTATTCGTATAGATATATTGTCAGTGATTATTATTTTTGTGAAATGAAAACCATCTGAATCGAAATAATTCTAGTCTCAGATGACCACCGAGAACTCGCGAAGCCCTGGGCAAAAATCTGAATCATTTCAAAAACAAAATAAACATAAAATCTGATAAAATTCTGAGAACATGAACATAAAGACGGTTCACATATTCTTGGATAAAAAACATGTTTCTGAAAAGAAAAAACAGCAAGAATTGTTTATAATCGAAGAAAACAATCTTGTTTTTGTCCTTTTCTTTGTCTTTCTTTAAATTGGTTAATTAAGATTCATTAATTTCTTAAACATTCAGTAATATTTAGAAGCCTAATCTTTTATTTAATATGTTTAAGAATATTGACAAATTTTGTGACAAGTACATGTATACATTTAAAAAGGCATGAGCTACTGATATTTGTATTCTTTTTGTAAGACTATATCTTATCTAATTAGAAATTGTTCGTCTGCTTTCTAATAATCACTTTAAAGATAAATGATGATAATATAAATATATACTAATATTGTATCATCTATTATGTATGTTATCTATGTTAAATTTTATTTTTGTATATTATGAATCATGGTTATGTATGAATGATGCTGTGTTTTCTAGTTGTGACCTATAGACATCGCCTACTAGATACCATATGTCTAAAAACCACCAAATTTCGTCACATCACTTACCGTATACCTGCAAATCCAATTTTACGCACCCAGAAAAAGCAATTTCTGAAAAAGGCATGGAGTTACAATTTAGAAACGGTTGCAGTTTCCAAACAGTTAAAGTTCAAAGCTGTGGTCAAAAGGCCTGGTTAAAATTTGATCGTTTGAAAATCTAAGACAAATTTGTAAATCCATTGACGAAAAAGAGACATTGAAATTTATATCTATAAAGGGTAATTCTTACTTACAACGTTTAGTAATGTTTTAGGGACTAAGTGCGTTGCGCTCAGTAGATTAAATCTTCGTATTTTTGCATATTTACGGTTATTGTGAATATAGCATAATAAATAATAAATTTAATTTCTTTTCTTAGTAAAATGCGGTACTAACCACGAATTGTTTTGTGTTGTTTTTGTTGTTATTTTAATATTCGTCACTTGGAAAAAGATAAGCTTATAACTTCATTAGTAATATACTGTCTCTTCTCGGAAAAACTTCTATATAATAGTTGTAAGGTTTAACTTTCACCATACCAAAATACATACATTATTTTGATTCAAAGCATTCTCCTTTAACACATACATCTCTGTATACGATCTCAAACGTAGTTCCGGTCACCTGGCATTAATTGTCGCAATATTAGTTAAATCACACCCATTAAGAATCTCCCAGCTAAAGCTGTCCAGGCGCGGATCCATATACCCCCCCCCCCGCCCCCAATACCCCTATCCCCAGTGTGACATAGTTGATTTTCATTTTCAGTGGCTTTGTTACTGTTGTAGTTCACATAATATCTGCTCTTTAATAGATGATATAAAAACTGATTATTACCCATTGCTCCAATGTATGCCCCCCCACCCACCTCGATAGAATCCTGGATCCGGCTTGCTGTCGAGCGAATTCTCTTAATTAATCGCGACTAACTATCTCTATGTAAAACTTAGTCAGTAAATATATATACTTTAATTGAGATATTTACGGTAAGGTTTTGGTCCTTTACTTATAGTGGCTTTAGAAAACAATTACTTGTTGTATTTCCTGTAGGACGTCATCTAAAACATAAGGTTTCTATAAAACACTCTTATATTACAATACATTACCCCTATATAGATGTTCCTACACCATTTTTATATACTACATTAAAAAGAAAATAATCTGATATTTTTCAGCCTAGAAATTATTTTACTACTCGAATTTAGGTTTTTAATGGAAAGTTGTTCGGATGCTTGAAGCATTAGTGCGAGACCTTATCATCAAACTTATGTATATTTGTTTTAAGTTATAAAGTCATTAATTTTTTATCGAATTTATTATTTACATTCGGTGTCATGCTTGAAGCGAAATTGTCTTTATCTTTTCTATATTTCAAATTATTTCAATATAAATAACTCACAGTACCAATATTTATGATTATTCAGAATTTCCTTTGCCTTTTCTATATTTCTAATTATTTCAACATATATTTTTGTCATCTTTTTGTTTAAAAACCAAACTCGTTTCGTTAAAGGAGTGTTAACTTTGTCGCCAGATAAATCAATTCATGTGTTATTAAGTCTTAAAAATAAAATTAAAAATTATATTCATAGCAACTTTAAAAGCACCAACACTGACTTCACTAGACTGTAGTGTTTTGCACGATGGTTTGCTAATCACTTTGAAACCTATTCCAACATTATAGAAATCACTTTGAAACCTATTCCAACATTAATACAGAAATCACTTTGAAACCTATTCCAACATTAATACAGAAATCTTATGAGTCGTCAACATAATGATTTTTGAGTTGGGAAAAGGTAAGGGTTGTGGTGGTGGTGGTGGTGGGTGGGGGCGGTAGTACTTGCAGAAGGATATCGATGTTAATCCGGCATCGGCGTTTCCTTTTATTGTTAAACGTATTTCAACTGACAAACATTCAGTAACATACATGTATAACGAGGTGAACCTTTTCCTTGTTCTTTCCGTATCACACTTTCCTATATTCAGTCTAAGATGCATGCCCCTTATACCCCGGTCAGACCTGGGTGGCGTTTTTACTGCGCTTCTACGGCGACGGAAAATGGTCTCGGGCGCGTTAAGAGCGCGATAAGCGTGGTGGAAACGCCAGATATCGTACTGTGGTCTTCGTGGTCGCCAATGATCGCCGGGTCACGGCAAATGCCACGGTTCTGCGATCTGGCCCGGAAAGCTGTGAGAATGGGACTTTTTTCAAGTTTGTAATTTTTCGGAACATTTTCTAGGGTTGTTTCTGCATTTACTGGCGATGTTGTACATTTTCTGGTTGCCGTACGGTCGCAGACGCGCTGGTAGGACGCCACCCCGGTCTGACGGGGGCATATAAACCCCAAACTATGTCCCTAGTCGCTTAGCTATAGCGGCCTATAGTATCACTTAAAGGCAATGATTGTCGTCATTTATGTTATATTATAAGATTGTCTGTGTTCGACGTGTATTAAGATATATCACATTTCTAATCTGTCTTATTGTTACAAGAAAGTTAATAAGAGATTTCCGAACGAAGGAACAGGAAAGTAAAATTCTTCCTTCCTGTGTCTGAATCAGTCACCCATTATCCACCGCCATCTTAACTACTAGCCCTCTAGCGGTGATTAATATTTAACTAGTCTATAATGGAAAACTGATTACCGTTATTCTGGTCGTATAGACATCAGGCGATTGTCGACTGTTTCAGCGTTGTTTCTGCGTGTCCTTTCTTGTTCAGAAACATTGAAATTAGAATTTTTTAAAAAAGGAAAAAATGTGTAATCTTTTTTTTTTTTTCAAAAAAAAATTGTATTTTTTCGGCTTACACTTGTAAGTCACGGCATTTATTAGTATCAAATCTATAGAATGTTTGACTTTTATCAAATCTGTCGTTTAGACCATGATAGGGACATAGTTTATAAGCTCTTTTACGGATTGTAAGTATAATTTTTATAGTTATAAACAAAGGGTCTAAATGATTCCGGCATATTTCAATTGTTTTAATATTTTGCAGAATTGGTTTTCTTTCATTTTAAACCGTTTCCGTTGGTCACATGACTTCATCACAAAAGACAATCGTTGTCTAGAGGCCAGGTGCCCAACTTCAACTGTCTCTGATTGGCTATATAGTTGGTTGGTTAAGATGGCTACTATTATTTGTAATTACATTTTAGTCACCCTGCAATTAACGCTCGGTTGATCTGGAGTGCAACTCAGATTATTAATTATCCTTAATTATTGATATCTTAATTTCCTTCTCGTGTGATAATCTTTGTTTCTTTATCGAAAGTCGTCAGCTTTTTAAATATGGTGAAAATGGCTACAACGCCCTTTGTTATTTACAGAAGTAATTTCTTCTATTGCAATTTAACATTTCTTTACATGATTAATAGGGATTAAGGTCGGAGTCATAAAACGCAAGGATACTATACAAGCAAGGGGAACTTTTATTTAGCGGTAATAATTTATAAAAAAAAACAAATATCAAATCGTAATTAAATTCTCGGATTATCCACTGCCGCGTCTTTTTCCGTGATTTTTTTTTTATCTCAGAAAGTGTTGTACGTCTAACTCTTCATAAAGTTTATTAACATGTACACAAAGCGCTCAATGTTCGCGTGCAGCCTTCGACGTCACGCGTGCAGATGTTCCTAATCGTCGAACTGTCGATTAGGGGAACCCTTACATTTTTGTTCTGTATACGCTCCACGAGTGTTTTTCAGGGAATCCAATATTTTTCCAGTGAGATTGTGTAACTCTACTTTCCATATATACCAAAATGGCCATACTATTACGTTTATAGGGAATAACCGCACGATAAATACTTTTCTGTGAACCTATCTTTAAATTTACTGTTAAACTGGGGTCCAAAATAAACTAGCGGTTATCCTATTTTTTTGCCCTAATCGCCGACTCTAAATTCTTTTTAGATGATTTTCCAGGTCACCCGACAATAAAAAATAAACTGTCTGGCGATTACCGTAGATTGCAAAAATGGCGAAAAGTTCAAGTTGAAAGAAATGTAGACAGGTGTTATTGACAGATTCTACCAAAAGAGAGAAGAGAGACACATAGATCAGTGGAATTTCAGTTAATCATGTCTTTGTAATCATTGAACCGTTTTTAGACAGTCATTCCTACAAGAGATTCGACTTTTAAAATGTCGTAGTTTGCAACAGATTCCCATATTGCTAAAATCACGTCAAGAGACCCTATTATGAATAATTGTGTTAAAACTGAAGAAAAATAAAGGTTTGGTCGATTATTGGGACATTATGTAATATTTTCAATGTCAGAATTAGCTATGAAACATTACGATTATTTTGTTCGATACTCCATAGGCAACCCGCTAGTTCAGCATTTATCTACGGAGACCGATTAAGATGTTAGATTCACGCTTCATGAAATGGGAGCATCCAGTACCGGCTTAAATTACCCTCACTTCAATAATAGCCCAGTTATTTAGCTATTATACCCCGAGGAGGATACACAGTGTTTGATAAAATAATAAAGTGAGTATGTGAGATGGTTATCTAATAAGACTAGGGGGAATACGGCGGATTTTCAACCTGTGATCTCTATAACGGTCGTATCGCTGTAACAACTGTACATGCCCGGTATTAACGCTCTCCTGTTTACCTCTGAATGGCGGAAACAACCAAAACCTCTAAATCTGTTGAATAAGCAAGTAAATGGAAATGATTTTAGTTGCTGATTTGACTTTCAGGTGCTGGTTTTATATTTCCTATCAATATGGGTTTTTATTAACAGATTTATTACATGTTATTTATACATTAATACATATAGACCTCGATGTTCATTTCCTGAAACGTGGCAAGGAGCAGGGTCGCTCTCCAGCCTCGTGGGTTTTCTCCGGGTTTTCCGGTTTCCTCCCACTGCTAAAGACCCCTTCGCGCAAGCGAATTATTGAAATAAAATTAATTCATATGTTAGTCCCGAAATGACCTAGTTTGTGTCGAATGGACGTTAAACCCCTTCTCTCTCTCTCTCTCTCTCTCTCTCTCTCTCTCTCTCTCTCTCTCTCTCTCTCATTTCCTGGAGATTCTTCTGAACCAATACATGTACTTTACAAGATTTTTTACATTTATAAAAAAATCAAAAAAAAATCAAAACGCCAAAATTTCAAGAAATGACCACTGTATACATTACGATGAAAGTTTCTGGTCAAAATAGCAAAATAGTTGTGTGGTGGGGGAAATAATTCAGTAAGATTTAGACAAAAGAGACGATCGTTTTTGCTATAATGATGGTTAAAATTAGACAAATAGAAATTAATATATTGAAACATTCAATCAGATCACTATTTCCTGAGCTAAGATACGAGCATTTGAAGTTTTTACAAGATAGACATGATTGTCAAGTATTGTCTTGCCGAACAATTATAGAAAAACAATACGAGAATGCTGCAGTGTAAATTCTTAAAATATCAAGTCACTCTACCAATTGATTCGCAACAAAACGGAAGAATCCTGATTTAAATAAAATGAAAATTAAATTTCGTTTTGTTTCTTTTAAATCAGAAAATACAAACGAAACGAAATTGCAATCGAGACGGTAGATGATTCCAGTTTCCCGGGATTTTAATGTTGATCTTAATTTATCAAATCAGTTTACGTTCCCTTTCGACTACGTCTATTTATATGATAATATAAGCCTATATAGTGTTTTGCTGTGGAAGTAATGTGGCTTCAAAGGTATGCAGGGTTTAGAACATAAAAGTGAATGTTGTCATAAACCAAGCAATATAATAACATTTATCATGGAACATTTATACGACTCTGTTATTGCCAGAAACAAAGGCAGCCATTACGGTCACGTGCACGTTTTCCGGTAAGCGGATGTTGAGATCACGTGATATGTAGTGTTTTCCGGAGGTAGAAGAAAGAGGTTGAAATCTCTCTATTTTTTCGTCTTTCATCTGTAAGATTGAGAGGCTCTAACAAAATATTGATTAAACGTCACATGTTGAACATACTGGTTCAATATGTAAAATATACATAGTTAATTATAACTTCTAAAGTTTAAAGGTAATACTGTTCCCAGTATGCTTATCAACATCTAAAATTATACGGTTTCATAATGGAGCTCCATGAACCAATAAAATTCCAGGGCTGTGGTTATCCTGTATCAGCCTACCTATGCCATTCACAGAATATTCATTTTACTAATCACCGACAAGAACCGACAGTTCATATTCTGCGGAGCTACTCACCACCGGCAAAAACGGATAATTCGTGTTCCGCGAACCTTCTCATCACCGACAATTCATGTTCCGCGGTCCTACTTTTCACCGGCAAAAAACGGTCCTACTGCAGATAACCAACTAAGAAACGACAATTCATGTTCCTCGGTCCTACTTATCACCGACAAGAGCGTTTACTTTTCTTGGTCAAATATTGCAAAAGATTATGCCGACAAAAGAAACGTTCTTTTCGGTTCATGTCAGCGATGAGTAGGCCGTTGACTGATACAAGTGACAAGGTCAATTTATTCTTCTTGTGTTATGATAGAACATGAATTTGCATAAGATTACTTACCTTCTCAATCTGATATTAAAGCGATGATATTTTGCTGTAAGTTAAAGATACGTTATCAAAGTTTAAGATAAAGAGCTGCCCGTTCTTGCTCTAATATTTCAAAAATACATAATGCAAAATGAATACATGTATACTGAAAATTTCATTCAAATTATGTTATATTTTATATTGAGCCAAGTTATCAATTGCAGTTTTGACAAGATGTGTGCATTGATCCTAACCACCGTACTGGTTATTCGAGGCTTAGCCACGCCTCTCCATTTTTAAATTAAGTCATTACATGGCCGAACCGTTCTAATCTACTTAAAATCGGAGCCATCCAGTTACCTAGAGAGTTGATAATGGTATTTTCATGTTAATAAATGTGTATAATACTGGACAGATTTATCTCTTACATAATATATGTTTTAATAGTTCAATATATAAGAGTGAGGCAATCTGTAATCTAATTTGTCCAAATTGTTCTGTTTTTTTCAATTTGACCAAATTCCAAAATTGTTCTTACTTTTAGATTTTTAAGGAATACATATGATTAACTCACAATACACACAACAACATGCAGCTGGTTTAAATGTTGCATTTTTTCCCATTTAATTTATATTATTTCCTCTTTTTATTTCAAATGTCAAAAATTGATGATATTTAGATGTGCACATTGGGTGTAACCAAATAACGTAAAAGTGTACGTCACAAAAAAATTGTGATCTTAAAAGGTCTTTGTCAAGCACAATGTTTCATTTTAGCATAATATTCAAACTGGTAAGAAAAGGTACGATGACTCATTTAATGATGTTGTGTACTGAACGAGAATTATACTAATTTATAATGCACATCAAAATTATCTTTATGAATTAAAATGAGAAGCGTAGGTGTGTACCCACTGGGTACATGTTTCAAAACATGAGACTATTCAACAGTTTTAAGCTGTCAAATCAGGGGTGTTTTTTTCTTTTAAATCACATGACTATTGGCATGACTTCCTTCGATCCATCACCTTGATACCTGCACAATTGATTTAATTTATTTCGGTTAGCGTCGTGGCGCATTCCTCTCAAATTTTTGAACCTATTTACAGTCTGGCTATTATCCTTGCGAGACTGCGTTAGCCATTATTGTCATAAATCTGATGCCCGGCCAAAATTTTCCGTGTTGCAGTATGACTATAAAGAATCCGATTTAATTTAATTTAATTTCTTTGTAACACTTCATCAAACTGATACACGCCGTATCTTTTTTGTAAACTGAAGTAAAGAACTTAACTGGATAAATATCCATCAGAACCGGGACCTGTTTCACGAAATATTAGCTAAGATAAAATCCAAATTTTAGTAATTTGATTGCATAACATTAGATTGATTTTAGCACATTGATCAGCGGTTAATATTCGCTTGGCCGCTACAATCACTGATAAGGATGACATCGACGCGACTTAATGAGTCCCCAGTATTAACTTTTTTCCTCCGACAAAATAAATTCTAAAACATTTTTTTGAAGTATAAGAAAAATAAATAACGACGTTTGAAGTATCTGTAGTTAAAAAATATTTTTATTGTGCATCTCAGGGGCTCAAAATATTCATCAGAATTAAATTGAAAGCACTTAACAAATTTTGCTGCCTATGGAATTCCAAATTATAAACCTTAAAAAAATCACTATTAGGTTTTATACGCATCATAATTAATTCAGAATTAGATATTTTAAATTTGTCACATAAAAAATAATAAAAGGTGGTGCCTCCTCCCTCCCCGGCTTTTTCGCCGCGCCCATGATGCCCAAAGCACGTGCTCATTTTGCTTAATGGTTAAAACAGCCCAGGGGCGGATCCAGGAATTTTTGCAGGAGGGGGTTTGCCAGGATTCTGTTACGGAAATCTGCCACCATCGTCTCTAAATTACATAGGCATACATACCAAACTGAGCTTTTTAAACAGAGAAATCATTTTTATACTGATGTAGGATCACTTTGTGATGTAATTTCATTGATGCAAGGCATTATTTTTTTATGTAGCGGAGCCTTGATATTGTGCAGCCTTTTTGACTGGAAATAACCAAGCGTATTGGCGTTGGAATATCCATTGATGAATATTTTTCAAATTATCAATCATTTATTCTTTAAACAGAATTATGAAAGAGAACACATTAACATAAAGTCGTCGATTTACTGATCGTGTATTCAACCTTTTTACCTTTAATACTGATGCAAAACTAATGGGAAGAGCGTTTTAGAGACTGCTTTAAAAGAAACACACTTTTTTTTATCTGTGTGTGAAGCGTTTGCTTTAGCTAAAACCGTTTTCTTTAAAGCATGTGATGCCTTTTATCCTGGCATGTAAAGACAAACCGCTGTGGGCAAGGTGCGTCTTTCTTTAAATATTGTTCCAAAGTAACAAAAGCTGGTATCAAAGATAAATAAGCATCTCGACTTGTTTTCTCTCGTATTTTTACTGGGATTATACCGTTTCTTTAAAACAAGTTGAACTGCTGTAAAGCGATTTTGATTGCCAGAGTATCTAAAAGCTATGAAAATAATACTTGTATCTTAACAACTACTTTATTTTCTAGCTATTTCCTCCCCTTGGGTTTTTGGGCACCCTGTGTCCACCTGTCACACCAACATTCATAGTATACAGATTAAAGTTTTGAACTAAAAATATTTTGTTTGAAATGTTTAAATTGCAGTGTATAATTTCTTTATAATTTTTCAATCCATTACAAACTAAAACGAAGTTGAATTTCTGAAAGGAATATCCATCCAAAATTGTAATTTAGTATATTAACAAAGATGTTGATGAATTTCGTAACATTTAGATCCTCTGCAGATACCTACAATTTTTGGGTAAAATCTTTCGATGGATCCCCGTTCTAATCCGATTGAGCCAAAGCCATTATCTATCGTTGGTATTTTGTTTTTGTTATTAAATGTTGGATAATCAATTTTAGTGTGGATTAAGTCCTGAAAAATAGGCCTACCATCCGAAAAATACAAGATCGGAGACTTTAGGTCCATACTAAACTCATGCTGTCTGTGTACATTCAGTTCCGTCTGAGAACAGGCACTGATCTAGTTGACCGAAATCTCAAGCCCTAAATCGAAGCTTACATCTTCTTTGATTTGATTGGCATTTAGTAATTGAACATATTGACACGAAGTACATTTTATGGATACACAATTACTGAGTTTAAAGATACATATTTATGTAAGATTTAGATAAAGAGCTGACCATTCTTGCTATAACAGCTAAAAAACAGGTTATATAAATTGAAAATTTCATTCAAATTTCTTCATTCTGGGCCATATTATCTCTGTTGTTTTGACGAGATGTGTGCATTATGGTAACCAGGACAGTGGTATATTCGAAACTTAGCCGCGCTTTCCCACTTTTAAATTAAATTTTTCAATGGCGAACCGTTCTAATCTAGTTAAAATCTCGAGTATCTGATGCCATCGAGAGTTGATTAAATGGTCTTGTTTTGTTAATAAATATCAAATTCGGCTATGCTCAACCTTTTTTGCCAACGGCACACCATGGAACACATGAACAAATCGCGGCACACCTGGCTAAATTTTATATGAAAGATATTTGCATTCTGCAAAATAAAAACATGGCAAGTCAGAGGCTCAAATTAAGATCGACAAGTTCCTAATTGAAATGTGTCGGGATCAAACGTAAACGAGTCATTTCCAAGACGATTTCGGAGGCTAATGGCTTTGTTGATAAAAAAAATCACTCTAAGCTTCAGCCAGCTGCCGATCACTAGATGTCGTAGGGAGTATCACCATTTCGACCTGACAAACTAAATGTGACATTAAACATTACCTTCGGGATTGTTATAAAAATCGCCTAAAATGAAGAGGTCACCTTGTATAGTTTGATTTTCATCGAAACGTGGATAAAGATCATCATAACACACATACTCCGCGCAGTGTTGCGTTTGATTAGAGGTAATCCAACTACACACTGCTATTATGAGTGGATATTATTGTTTTAAATTTTGATTTGTCAGTAGTCCGTCTACAAACCAATCACTACCTGCCAATATTGGACCAAATATGTTTACATAACGTTACGTCATAACTCACGATTTTATTATGCCTAATTAACCCGTGCATAGCAGAATACTGCAGTAAACTAATTGCGTGACAAACGAGGCTATCAAGTCGAATGAAATGTAAACAATACTGTATGGAAACGAACATACTTTCGCCGTTTTTAATACCTTAAATCACTGTCCAAAGTTTTAGGGAAGACCCAGATTAAACGAAGGACTGTCATGTTGCCGTACTTAAGTGATAGATTTCATTGAACGGAAAGAATAGACACACTCCCGCATAAGTTCAAGAAACAGACGCTATTCCAGCAATGGTCAGAGAGGAATTTCTCGGGCCATTGCTTCAGGAATATGCATAACACATTGAATCTATTAACTTAGTTTGAGATGGTGGACGTACAAGGAATCTCGGTTTATCCTGCACCACTGACAAGGAGGGACCACGCCGGAAAATCCCGATGAACATTTTCGGACAACGCCTAAACAAGGTCTCCAGGTTAGCGAGCAACGTCTTGCGCACTGATCTACCGCGGCTCCCGAGACAGTTCATGGTAATATTGGGTCATAAGAACGGTCAAATACGTTTCACAAGCCGACAAGACGACAATGTAGAATGGCCGCTAAAAGCCACCATGGAAATATTAGTCCTGTATTAAGATAAACAATTAAAATATTGTCACGTTTTCTTTTACCAGGACAAGTGTGACACGTGTGTCAGCAATTAAGGGTTTCACAGTTATTAGTCACACTGATAATCTGGTTCCGGAAACCTATACTGATAGACACGATTTTGACCCAATCCTAACTCGTTCTGACAAATTTCTCTATGGTGACAATATAATTTCCTAAAAAGCAATCAGAATATAGAACGTCATAATTTGGGGGAGGGGGGGGGTGCTGGAAAAGACCAGAATTGTATAATATACTTAGTCCCACGCATTTCCGTTTTTTTAAATATAAGTTAATCACAGGTTTTTGTGCTAATACAATTCGACGTAAGAGAGGAGGAGTATTCAAGCTAAAACAATTGGTCCTTAAGAAGTTTACTGTGTAAAGCTTAGAATTGGTCGAGCTGGATGGGGAGAAACACAAAATAACCATAATATGTAGTAAGTCTGTTTATTTTATTCAGATCTATTTTAAATTCTGAAATGAATATGGTTATCGCTATTTCCATTCACCTCGGTCATTTCTGGTGTTACCTATGCAATGCGAAGGAGTGTTTATCCCGAGCAGCGACTTTAGCGCCTACTCTTCTTTATAGTCCATTGTCAATGGTTCTTGAATGTGCACGCCAGCGCGAAGAGGAGTGGATCCAAATTATTGAACTATCCGAACGACTAGAGGCATTTCCAATGTTATCAAATCCAAGTAAAGACCGAACTTGAATATTCCAGGGGATTTTCTCCGTTTTGTCTGCGCCCACTCCAGGATACGAACCCGGGAAATCTGGCTAGTGCTCTAATCGCCATGACAGAAGAAAAGATTAGTTTAAATCACTTTATTTAACAGTTTGATATAAGGGTCTTTTATGATGTGAAGCTGCTCTTAGCATGTAGTTGCATATTGCCATGCGGGTGCGGATTGGGCCACGCCCGAAGTGCCGGTCGGACAAAAAATGAAAAGAATAATTTTGTCCAGTTCGTCTATAAAAAAAACTTTTCCTGGGAGGAGGGGGTGCTGTGGACCGGCCATTGGGCGATGATGATCATGTTGTATTTTGCCGGTGGCTTTAACGGGCCGCCACGCCATCACTGGAGTCTGGAATGGGCTGGTATAATAGACTTTCTGGGCCGGTTGTGCTGGGTGTGGGCCGGAATTCGGAATCCTGCAATGGGGATTCCGAATTTCATCCGAAAATTTCATCAGATTGACCCGACACTGTCACTCTCAAATTTACTAATTATTAAGTCACCTGCATCGCATATTTGGGGTTCATTTTTCAAAATTGTCCAAGGGGGAGCACCCGGACCCCCGTCCGGGCTCCGCGGTTAGTGAAAGGGGCCACTCCGACACCGGAGCTCGGGCCAGTTCCCGACCCCAATCCGATCCTGTTGCCATGAAAGAAAAAGTGTTTTTTTTTGATAAATTATGTATGTTTAAAACAGATTCTTACTGTAACCTATTTCATCTGGAAGTTCTAACGACTAATATTGTCGGTTTTTTGTTTACAGGAAATATATGAGAGAAAAACATTGTGAAAATCGTTACCAGTTTTGCCGAAGGGATCCATGATGCTGAATCCAGACCATTATCAAGATCAGTTGTTTAATGTGTGTCCTAGGACTGCTATTGCAAATAACCCTTTTAATTCCAAGGATCGCTTTCATGAATATAGATTTCAGGATAAAGCAAATTACTGTCACAATAATACAGAAGCAAATAAAATCTTAGACAGCAGCGTTGCAAATGATTCAAAATTTGAAAACCTTAAATTGAATCCAGGAATTTGTGACAGAGAAAAGCACCAGTCTATAATATTAAATGTAGCTAATAGGCCAGGTAAAACAGAAGTACAACATACTAAAGTAAAATGTAAATTGGATTCAAACGAAAACAGCAATGATATTTTAGAATCTTCAACTGTGTCAACTGATTCCGGATACACAGAAGATGATTTCGTTTTAACTAAAAAACGACGGCAATCTGTGGTGGAAATGAGCAAAAGTAGCATTGTTCAGTTAGTTGTTTTTCATGAACGAGCCACCAACATTTTGAACATTAAAATTTGCCACACTATTATAGACCAGGTTCCAGTGACTAAAAAGAATATTGGAATATTTGCAGTTTTGAATTTTGGAGACATTAAACCTAAAAGATCGAAACTCTTTTCTTTCTCCTACAATATGGAATGGGGTGCATATATAAGATTTAAGAAATTAACAATGAGAGATTTAGAGACTGGTATTGTTCATATTACCTTTTATACTCCTCACGGATTAGGGCTCTCTAAAATCTGTATTGGAGCTGCAATTCTTGAAATGAAAAGTTTCAATTATCGATTACCGAACTATAAGAGATTAGACATTGAATTGAAATAATGCTCATGAAAACTTTTACTGACACGTATGACGTTGTCGTGAATTATAGTATATTTTTATGTTAAATGTCGAAAGATTGTTGAAATGGAGTTTAATGGCCTACTTTTCTGTACCAACTGCGTGGGCTAATGAAGACGGGGTTACTCCATACAGTGTGCTATGAAGAACATAATTTCCCCGGGCAGCCTATCCTTGTTTAAAATGCCAATTGCCAAGGGTTCGTTAACGTGCCCGTCAATGTGAACACGGGATCTCGGTTCATGCAATCCGAACAATAAGATCCTGTCCTTGCCAGGACAGAATCACTGTCCTGCCCAAAATGTGCTGCGAAAGTCGAGATGTGGCGTCCAAGGTCCTGACCAAAATGGCTGCGACATTCGAGATGTGGCGTCCAAGGTCGCCGTCCAAGAGGAATTTGCCACAAACACGACTATAAGCGCGTTTACAAAGAAGCAAAAATTTGGTATGACCCTAAAGTTGTTGCGTTATTTATTAATAAAATAAAATTTGCAAAAGAACATGTGTTTTCATTTTTTTTTAATTATATATATATATGTGTGTATATATTGACTATAATGTTAAATCGGACTCTCTTAAAAATCTGTTCTCAAGATTTGAACGACAGTCAGGATATGTTCACAACTCAAATTTAATTGCGAATAACCAGATAGCCTACAAGTGCTGTTTTTGCACGGCGGTCTAGATGTTCTTTCTGGATCGGAAAAATTTCCCTTCCATCGCTCTTATTAACAAAAAATTACATTTCCGTCGAATTTCAGCCAAAAGTGTCCAGTGTAAACGGGAATTCGTTTTTTGGTTGCATCCGAACAACTAGACACTGTTTATTATCAGGCACCCCGTCCTTCACGCATGGGGACAACTAGTAAAATCCCGTATGTTATAATGATTCAATGAATTCAGGGGCGTATACAGAAGGGGGAGCAGAGATGCGTACCCCCCTCCCCCCGACCCCCCCCCACACACACACACACACTCTCCTTTATAAACGTTCGTCGGTACCTTGATCCGAATTGTTTCTTTTGCAAATTTGGTGTTAAGCATTGTTGTCATGTGAGGACGAACCCTGTCGATTTTCACTGTTCCACGACTTCTCGTCCAAGAGTTATGAGCCTTTCCCGAAAACCTTGTGCACACAATAGAGGCTATAGTTTTCGGTTTTGCCGAAAACTCTGTGAACACAAAAGAGACTATAGTTTTCAAATTTTGCGGGAAGTATTATGGTCATGAGAGGACGAAGCACGAAGCCCATCAATATTCAACATTCTGCGACCTTTTGTACTTGAGTTATCTCCCCTTTGTAGAGACAGGGGATGCTCGATTCACAGTTCCGGAATTAAATTCCAAAACTGGTATCAATCGAGTGAAAAGGAGAATTTCGGAGCACAGCGCATGTGTCGACTGTATAAAAAATATCTCAACCAATCATGACACCTGAAACATATTTTTTTTTTCACCTAGGAATACGTCCCGATTCTACTCACTCCACCTCAGTTCTGCGTCACTCGATTGTTCTGGACTGTGAATCGAGCATCAGATTTTGTTTCTAAATTTAGCTGGACGCAATGGGGTCATAAGAACATGAACGCTACAGATTTCTTCAAATATCCGAAATCTTGATCAAATTTGCTCAACATCCTTAATTGTGTTCTTCTCGGAGTTATGATATAGCCTAGGCCTAAGCTGCAGTTGAGACGACACTTTGTGCAGCTATCTTTTGAATATGCCTTGAATAACAAAAGTAAAACGCTTTTCGGGATTAACAGTAATTCTTTCTAGAGTTGAGGATCTAACTGTACCCATGTCGTGCGGTTTACAGTGGGACCGAGTATCATACGGCTAGCCCCTAGCATTAATTCAGGCAATGATCGTTGAGGTAAAGTGACAAACGAACGGACTTGCGAACCTCGACGAATCCAACTCACGAGCGCCAATGTAGGGTGCACTTATGGAGGGTATGGGGGACCTCCCGCACAAAAATTTGAAAAATAGACTGTAGGAAATGCTATCTGTCAGTATTCAGTCAGGCACCGATCGTCGAGATAAATAAGTCTGACCAAAATGGCAAACGAACGGACATGCGAACCTCAACGAAGTACCTTTGTGAGCGCCAAATTAGCGAGTCCTTGTGGGGGTTTGGCGACTCCCCAAGAAAATTTTGAAAAATAGACAGTTGGAAAGGCTACCTGACAGTATTCAGGCACCGATCGTAGAGATAAATAGAGCTGATCGGATGTCGTCTGTGGCCTGATCACTAGTCTTTCCGACCCCAGAGAGGAAAGTGTCAAATGAAACTGAACGAAGTCCCCAATAATTTGAAAGTAGACTGCCCGAAATGCAGTCTGGCAGTATTTCAGGCATTGATCGTCGAGATAATAGAGCTTAACAGATACCGCCTGTCGCCAAATCACTAGTTTATCCGACCAGAGAAGAAAGTGACAAACGGGTGGAGTGAGTGACTCAAAGTAAATGATTATTTTCGCCACTATATTTTGTGAAATGAACGGACTTGCGAACCTCAACAAAGTCCCCAATAATTTGTAAAGTAGACGGCCCGAAATGCAGTATTTCAGGCATTGATCGTCGAGATAAATACCCAGATACCGCCTGTCGCCAAATCATTAGTTGATATGACCAGAGAAGAAAGTGTCGGCCGGGCGGGGTAAGAGTGACTTAAAGTGAATGAATATTTTCGCCGCTATATTTTGTAAAATAGACTGCGGGGAATGCAGCCAGGTAGCATTTCAGACAACGGTCGTTGAGATAAATAGAGCTGGCCAGATCACATTTTTTTTTTTTTTTTTCGAAAATTATTGTAGAGGTGGGGGGTGCAAACAGAGGGCAGGCCAGATTTTTGGGGGTGCAAATGCCCCCTTGCCCCCCCCCCCCCGGCGCCGCCACTACCACAACACTCGGTAATGGGACATTAATAGGCTATTTAGCCGTGACCCCCCCCCCCCCGTCAGCACCAGTGACATAGTTGATTTTCATTTTCGTTGTCTTTGTTACTGTTGTAGTTCACATATCTGCTCTTAGGTAGATGATATAAACATGATTTACGCATTGTCTCCACCAAAGCAATTCAAAGGTTACAACGTATTACCCTTTCCTCCAATGTACCCCCCCCCCCCCCTCGACAAAATCCTGGACCCGGGCCTGACGCTCATGTAGTTTTGGGCGCCCCATCAATCATGAGTTGTGGTGTTTATCGTGTGATTCATTATGAGGCGCCTCACCATGATTTGGACGGCGCCTCGTGGCCAGCTACATAACATCATGATGGGCACCCAACCAATGTCACCTTGGTTGGGAGCCGAGTCACCGTGGGCAGCAAACCAATGTCACTTGGCTAAATGAAGGTTGCGGGGGGCGCTTATTTAGGAAACGGGCCCTTTATGGAAGCTGTTTTAGGCGCCGAATTTTCCAGGTTGTGCGGGGTGGGGTTGGTGGCAGCTGCTAGCTACTGGCTTACTATCGTGAATTTCTAGTTGTGCACCCTTGCACTCCCGAAAATCGGCCCCTGCGCCATGTCAAGTCCCAATCTGTTTCACAGAGAATTCACCGCTGATGAGTGTACTGGGCCATGATACTTCAATTTTGATTGGCTAAGCACTAAAATCAATCTAATATTATCCAATCAAATTACTAAAATTGGGATCTTATCTTAGTTACAATTTCGTGAAATAGGCCCCTGATCTATAAAAAATAAATGATGGTGTGGTCTAGTCCCAAACTGATCCCGCAGTGAATATTCGCTTGGCCGCTACAATCACTGATAAGCATGACATCGACGAGGCTTAATGAGTACGGCATATTAACTTTTTTACTCCGACAAATTAAATTCTCAAACATTTTTTTGAGGTAAAAGAAAAATAAATAAAGATTTTCAATTTAGTATAAATGGGTATTAAAATGAGTAAAATGCATCATTTTGCCCGAAGCAGTTAGGTGTTAAGTAAACACTGCACGAGCCGTTGAGCCAATGACTAACGCCGCGTGCAGTCAACGCACGTGTTGTGGACAGTCATCTGTTACAGAGATAATATTCTCGTTTTTAAAAATACACCTTATACCAATATTAATCTTCGATTTGATATTCCCCAACCTAATAAATCAATATATAAAAAAAGTTTAAAATACTTTAGACCTTATCTCTGGACACGAGCCGTTGAGCCAATGACTAACGCCGCGTGCAGTCAACGCACGTGTTGTGGACAGTCATCTGTTACAGAGATAATATTCTCGTTTTTAAAAATACACCTTATACCAATATTAATCTTCGATTTAATATTCCCCAACCTAATAAATCAATATATAAAAAAAGTTTAAAATACTTTGGACCTTATCTCTGGAATAATCTATCTACCTCAATTAAAAGCGAATATTCTTTTAATGATACGTTCCTAACCATAGTAAACCTTATGTACATAATTAATAGTAAACCTTATGTACATAATTAATAGTAAACCTTATGTACATAATTTTGATTCATAATTTTTGTTGTTCTTATATTGTTTTGTTATGTTTCATGGGCAGAATTGTAAAAAGGCCTGGCCTAATTTCTTACCCAAATAAAGATGTTATTATTATTATTATTATTATTCTCTATGAAACAGATTGGTCAAGTCCACGTTCGTATATTGGACGAAGGGGAGGTAACTGTCATTAAGTTCCTGAATTTTCAGCTTCTCAGTTCAGAATTTAATTTACCAAAATCTACCCTGTTAGAGCTTGCCTAGTGGGTTTTCTAAATAGGTTAGAATTACTAATCAATATAAAATTAATATATTGACACTAGCACAATATATGCAGTCAAACGGTCCATATAATATTAGTGTCAGACAAGTCAAGTGAAGTGAACGCCTTCTTTCTTGAGTTCTCTTTCTCTTCTCTATCTAGATAATAAACCTCATCTCTCAAACAATCCGTATTTCGAGATAAGATATGGTCCGATTTAGTTCTAGGTAGCAAAGCCGAACGTGAATTACACTCGCAAAAAGTATGCAAAATTGACAATATTTTTCATCAAACCAACGATTGATTATTGTTGTTTATAACATTTCTGCCACATCCAACTACAATTATTATTTTAAGCAGATAATTCTACCAGACATGGTTACAAATCCGCTCTTTTTAAATCATAGTCATGACTCATAGCGATAGCATTTAAGTTTACGTTATTAACACATAAAAACAACGCCAAATTCACTTTATTGTCAATATTTGCTGATAAATGAATGTTGTTTTATTAGATTGGGTTGCGTATGTGTAATAAGTACTAATACCGGTACTATAATTAATAGTATAAAATTAACTTATTTTAAAGATGGCACATGCATTAATAAAGAAATTCAGTTTGCCACTTGGAACTAAAGGCATCCAACCGTAGCTAAAAACAAGCACATCAGTTATCTCAACGTTTTTACGTTCTCTAGCTAGAGTTCTTCAAGTTCTTGCACAGGAATCTGACTGTCGTCCATCTATTCACGTATGTATGCACACACCATACCGAACTAGACAATATACAATAAAAAAATAACAGGAATGCAATGTCTGTTGAAGCTTCGATTTTACCTGCTCTTGCTTTGGCTCGTTATTTTTCAACAATTCGTAATGTCAGTCAGTCTCTAACCTCTGCCAATTCACTCAGATATGTTTTTTCTTCAATCTAGCATTACTTTTTGAATTGCATAAATACTCCCCTAAATACAGATGTCCTAGCCACTTACATTACATGTATTTTCAATTGTTAACATTTTTCCCTTACTCCATGCGCTAATGTCACAAAAAACCTAACCAACCTCTGAGTCTGATTGCAAATCAAAACTCATATTATATTAATATGTAGTTTCTGACTCAACTTCACGCATTTTAGGTTCCAAAATTAGAGATTTAGCTGCGTTAAGTGTTATTTTATTGATATTGTAATGTTTGAATTATTTTACCTTTGAAGTTTTGTTGTAAAGATGATGCAACCAATGTATCCTGTACAGGGACGCCCTGGTGGAACAACTGAATGTGTATCAAAGGTTGATGTAAGAATTGAATGTAAAAATTTAATGAATAAAGATACTACATCTAAATCAGATCCCTGTGCAGTTCTCTACATATCAAGAGCTGGTGGAAAATTACAAGAGGTAAAGGAATTAAACTTCTTTAATTTGTTATGTTAATCAGTGATGGCAAGCTCCACCCAATGAAATTTGTGTTTTAAAAGATTAAGCAAAAGTTGGCCTGTTCTGTATTACACTTATATTTTGGCTTAATGGAGGCAAGTCCTTAACTCGATATCATTCACAGTCTTCAACAATGCAAACACAACTTACTTTAAATCAACATGTTAATATCTTAACATGAAAAGATGGACTTTTGATATCAAATACTTAAGACAAAAGGAACATATTGAAATTGCCAGAATGCTTTCGAGTGCCATTTGTAATGAACGACTCAATCAACGATGCAAAATATCTCATCAGTAGTCCAAATATTGTGTCCAAACATTATGTCCTCAGAAACAGTTCTCCTGTTCTTCAAAATGGTGTACCGGTACTAATAGTTTCTTTGACTTCTGCTATGATTTCAATCTCGTGGATATTCTTTACAGGCTGGTAGAACAGAGAATGTGAAGAATTGTTTGGATCCACAATTTGCTGAAAGTATTACTGTAGATTATTATTTTGAAGAAGTTCAGAATGTAAAAATTGTGATTTATGATGTGGATAACAAAACACCTGAATTAAATGATGATGATTTTCTTGGTGGTATTGAATGTACTCTAGGACAGGTAGGCAGTTTAATTTGTTTTTCTCTATATTTTCCTACGTCTTCTCGTCATCATGTTTATCAACATACACATTTAAGCGCTCCCTAATGCAAATAAGTCATGCAATACACTCAATTTGATGTCACTCAAACAGACAGCCCCAAACATTGGGCTGTCTGCAGGGGCTCAGGTATTTTTCTGGTACAATTAAGTGGCTACTTTGTATTTATACCCAAATTGCCCTACTTTTGTTGGGAATAACCACCTGATAAATATTTTGTTTGATATTAAACTATAATGTTTTTCAGCTTGTTTCCAATAATCCTTATATTAAACCATTATTACTTAAAGATGGAAATAAAGCTAAATCTAGTTCGATAATTGTAAGTATAAGATTTTTTTTATCAGAGTCGGCACCACTATTATAATAAGACTTTTTTCCATAATCACTACAACTGCAATTATGAGATTTTCCACTGATGAATGTAACCATATTATTATGACAAAGGACGCATAAATTGTTTTATACATCGTCACACTAGTCTGTCATTCTGTCTATCACAATTACTTGTTTACAAACGTCAGAGGTTATAATAATTTCTCTTTTTGAAATTATTATGGGTTGTCTATCTCATTGAAAGGGAAAAGTTTAATTCTTTTATCAATATCTGCCATCGCCTCCAGAGTTATGTGCTTCTTTGTTAAGAAATCTTGTTGGTACTTTGTGTACGTTTATCATGAATCTTTCTAGATGAAATCTATAATTGTGCCTGTTCTGTGGATTTCGTTACACCTGAATATTAAACTATCATCCAGCCTGGAAAAATTCAAAACTAATCTAAAAACTCATCTATTTATGAACAATTATGGATAATATGCATTGATTGACAGACTTTCGGGGGATCATTTGGTTAAGTGGGTAAGACGCTGACTCACTAGCCTGGAGGTCGGATGTTTCGAGAAAGTTCATCCATATTTTCCGATGTGGTTTCTTCTTGTCAGTCATGGTACGCCTGTGTTTGTTTATGTACAAAATTAATATTGTATTTATTTCTATATCTTGAAGGTTCGAACTGAAGAAATAAAGGCAGGGGGTGGAGAAATTCTTAATGTAACGTTAAGAGCTACTAAGTTGGAAAACAAGGTAAACTAGGGCCTTATTATAATATTTGTTATTTATATATATCTAAACAGTAAAAGGGCCCATGTCTAATATACTCTGGTACTAAGAAGCTTAGATGTCTAATACACGGGTACTAAATAAATTCGATGGATTGAGAAATGTATGTGTCTAAATCAGAAATATATATGTATGATTTTTTTTTTAGGATTTTATGGGAAAATCAGATCCATTTTTAGAAATATTAAGAGGTACAATGGATGGATCATGGCAGGTCGTCCATAGAACAGAGGTAGATAATGTTTTATTTATACTAAATCACTTGTTTGATTATAGCATCTTTTTCATATTATTATTACCAGTAACTGTTGCACCCAGAATTATTAGATATCAGAGAGTCTGCAGAATATTCTTTGTTTCGTTGACTAATCATAAACATTCTCTCATGTAGTGAAGAGAACATGGGCTCATAAAATATGAAATGAACCAAGTTTTGACGTCTTACTTTTCTGCAAATTAAAGGTATGAAAGGTTCTTTTGGGAGAACATGGGTGGTCAGCGTTTTTTGCTCTCATCCAACTGAATAGATGCTTTTGCTTCTTTGCCAAACTGGAAAATTTTAAGCTTTCTAATTAAAATACAGATCTATATTTCGTTTTCTCTTCTTTTTTTTTTTTACTTTTGATGGCCTACACTTTATGAAGATTTGACCAGTTGTACTGGAAGGTCACGTCAGGGGTCATACGAGCAGCTTTGATACTAAGATGTCATGCATTGATTAATCAATCAGCATTGATGTTTCTAGTGGTTTACCCATAGTTGTGTGCATCACACGCCAAATAAAGACACAGTAACAGACGATTTCTTTGGCTAATCCCTGACTTCAACCAAAACGTCAGTAAAATTACAGCTCTTTCAGACCCTAGTGTAGTAAAGACAAGTAAAACAAAATACACAGGGATCAAGACAGGGATCTCAAGTATTTTAGTTATTCTCTTTTACTAATGTGATATTGCAGATAAAATACCCAGATATCTTTATTTTATTTTAGGTAGTTAAGAACGATCTGAATCCACATTGGAGGCCATTTTCTATTCCGTTACAGACACTTTGTGGTGGAGATAAGAAACAAAGTATTAGAGTAAGTCATGATATTTTTTTTTGATGGGATTGATCTTGAATTATCAAAATCTCTCATTTGTCGTTTTTTCGAAGCAACGACAGCGAGTCTTACAAGTCTGAAATTCCTGATTTTTTAGGTAATTTGTCAAATCAGCCATTGCAGCCTTTTTAAGTTGAAAATCTGACAGAAGACCAAATAAAAGCAAACTTACTAGCATAGTAGAAGAATGGAAAAGTAAAATGTGAAGTGGTTGATATAATAATTATAGCAGAAGTTGAGTTTGAAGTGGAAAAATTCCAGCAACCTTGTCATCGACGAATCTCAAACTTTGCAACTCCATTGTCGCAGGTAGACATTGCAGATGCAAAGCGTGAGAATTGGTATCCTCGATGATATTTTCTGTCAAGGAATCAGAGAGCTTGAAATGAGTGACAAAAAATGTAGGTTATTAGGTGAAGGCCTTGATAAGATGTATTCAATTGAAGATTTGCGTTTATATGATTTGCAGATGGATGTATATGATTGGGATAGCGATGGTTCACATGATTTGATTGGTGGATTTACAACTAACGTAGAAGAAATGCTAAATAAAGATAAAGAGGTATTGTTATGATATTTTCATATGTATACAAAGATAAGATGAATTTAAAACATCCCAACATTTGGCAATCAATATTAATTTTTGAAAAACAAGATATTGTCCAAAATATGCAAATGAAGTTTGGTAGCTTTTGTTTTTAAGAATGGCAAAGTATATTAGGATGCATCCTCATAACCCTAGTGGTATCGTTCTGTTCTACTCAACTAACATATTTAAATTAATTGCTCTTGATGATTTCATTGACCACGTAGGTTGTTTCTACGAACCAATCAAAAAACAGATTACATACCATATTACCAGTCGTAGCATTATTGTTTATGTTCACCACAATACAACAGCATGTGACAATGAGAAACTTTTCAAGAAATTTAATATCAAAGACGTGCACACAAAAAGACGTCCTAAAGTATTTTACAAAGTATACAGCAATGATTCAACAATCTTAGTTAAAACAACTTTTTTGATTGGTCAATAAAAATAACACGATCAATATGTGCAGATAATTTTACTCTTCCTGGGGGACCTAGAGGGGTTAGTGGAATAAAACGGAACTCTCACTTGGAATACGGAGGTTGATTAGGATAAAGTAATTGATAGATATATTCCAAATTGCTCTGTGTTATTTTTAACCCAAATTCAGTCTTATTTTTCTTTATTTATGATTGTATTTCAGCCCACATGGCCTTGTATAAATGAGAAAAAGAAATCAAAGAAGAAGAATTACACTGACTCGGGTATAGTTATTGCATCATCTTGTAAGGTATGTAAGTTAAGTATACAATAAATATGTGGTATTGGTATACCTTAATTTCTGTTATAAAACTTCATGTCTGACAGCGACAGCATATTACCCCCTTTTAGCTAATCGTAACACATTTATATCTCAAGACAGAACTTTAACCCAGTGGTAAGGATTAAAAACTTAACATAAACTATTAGTTTTGGCTATGAAATGGTTGGCAATATGTGGTTTCCCTTGGAATTTGTTTCAAGGGAGAGCAATGAGAGCTAGAAATTACGAATGAGGAAGGTCCAGGAAATTACTAACTTTGTTAATGAGAAAATCAGGTATACAATTTATACTGAAATATCGAGAAACCTGGAAACAAAGTAATAAATTTATTTACTTACACTTATATAATTTTTATTCTTTCAGTTAACTAAAGATTATTCGTTCTTAGATTATATTTTTGGTGGTATGCAGATTAATTTTACTGTTGGGATAGATTTTACAGCATCAAATGGTAACCCACGAGAACCTGCATCTTTACATTATATAAATCCTAATCAACCTAATGAATATATGCAAGCTATCAGAGCTGTGGGTTATGTCTGTCAAGATTATGATAGGTAAGAAATCTTAAACAGCTACAGCTAACAGATAAACATAGGCTACATATGTCATCAATTTGCTTTCAATTCTTTTGTTGAATATTTTTCACATTTATAGAAAATGGTAAACTTTGGAATTCATAATAGAAAATAGGATCGACAACCAATACAAATTTTAAAAAAGATGAATTAATAAATCAGGCTATAAAATTCTAAAGATACTAAAGCAGGGGGCCTAACTCTTGGAGTGACTATCAAAAAATGCTGAAAACATAAAGATGTAAAGCTTCTTTGAGTCGCTTTTGTGCCCGCAAGAAATTTAAATGATGGACATTAGGGTCAGTGATTGACCACTTTTATATGTGAGCATATAAAATCTAGAATATAATCTTTTCATAAAGTAAATGTAAAAGACTGATTATTTGAACATTTATATTTACAGTGACAAATTGTTTCCTGCTCTTGGATTTGGTGCTAAACTTGCTCCTAATTATGATCAAGTATATCATGAATTTGCTATCAATTTCAACCCACAAAATCCATATTGTCAAGGTAAGTTACAGAACAAACATTGATTTCAATAGGGATATCTTTTTCAGGGCTGCCTTCTACATCATGCATAATGTAGAATTGTTTTACTTTATATAGCTATAGGTTACAAATTAATTGGAGCCCTGGAGGAGCTGAAAAGTTTTATGTCCTCATGTGGCCACATATTAGTACATCATGTGAACAACATACTACATAGCGGGAGTGTGAATAGCTATTCACTAAACATTATTAAGTACAAACTAAACAATATTCTCTTTTTGTAAGGAAACTTTTATTTAATATCTTCATCTGTAGTGTGTCGTGGCATCATCGGTTGAATTTATAATCTTAATTTTGCAGCATTTGTTAATATATGTTGAGGTTATTTATTTATATCTAGAATAATGCAATAATCTCTTGGGTTATCTTTAACTTTTGATACTCTCTTAAATTTTGCTAACACCTCTTGATTTCTGCACAGTTTCTTGTTATATCTTGATTATTTTGATTTCTGCTATTATATCTTGAGTTCTACTATTATCTCTTGAGGGTTTGTATTATCTATTGCATTTTGCTATTGTAGCTTCAGTTCTGTTATTAACTCTTGAGGTTTGCTATTATATCTTGAGTTGTTATATTATCTTTTGAGTTTTGCTATTATGTCTTGAGCTTCGCATATTATCAGTTGAGTTTTGTATTATCTATTGAGTTTTGCCATTATCTATTGAGATTTATTGAGATTAGCTATTATTGCTTATGTTTTGCTATTATCTATTAAATAGATTCTGTTGAGTTTTGCTATTATATCATGAGTTTTGCTATTATTATATCTTGAGTTTTCCTATTGTATCTTTATTATATCTTGAGTTTTCCTATTGTATCTTGAGTTTTACTATTATTTATTGGGTTTGCTATTATTTATTGGGTTTACTTTTATCCATTTAGTTTTACTTTGATCAAGTTTTGCAATTATCTGTAGACTTAAATGGCTATTATCTCTTGAGTTGTTCTATTATCTATTGAGTTTTGCTATTATCTATTGAGTTGTTCTATTATCTATTGAGTTTTGTTATTATCTTTTGAGTTTAGTTATTAACCATTTAAGTACTGTTATTATCTATTTGTATTATGTTATATACCTTGTGTTGAATTGCTATCTCTTTCTTGTATCATCTCCTGATTACTGTTATAAATGACTTATTATTGAACAGGAATTGAGGGTGTGGTACAAGCGTATATGAATTGTATAACACAAGTACAGTTATATGGACCAACTAATGCATCACCTATTATAAATCATGTTGCTAGATTTGCTGCTGCAGCTCAACAAGAAGAACCAACTAAAGGAGCTCATGTAAGTTTTCAATTCTTATTGTCTGTAATCAATCACATGAAGGGTAATGCTTTGTGTCTGAAAGAGTAGAAGGTGGGGATGGGAGCTGTTGTTTAAAGAGGTATGATGCAGATTATAGACCATTGTTCCTTTCTATGGTCTTCTTGACAAGGAGTATTGTCATCTTGTTTATGTTGTCTTTTCTCGAAGATCCTGATACATGTATAGAAAAGAAACCCAATGCGCAAATATTTACAAAATTAATTTTCTTCATGTTCTATATTACATTGATCCGTAACCAAAGATATTATTATTTTGTTTTAGGTGTACTATGTATTATTATTACTAACTGATGGTGTTCTATCAGACATGAGTGATACTCTATACAGTATAGTTAAAGCATCAGCTTTACCGATGTCATTGATTATAGTAGGAGTAGGTGGTGCTGATTTTACTAATATGAATACATTGGATGGGGATAATGGGGTTTTAAAAGCACCCAATGGTCAACCTGTTTCGAGAGATATAGTGCAGTTTGTACCCTTCAGTCAGTTTAAACAGGTAGGTTTTACAGCCATAATATTTAGTGGGTACGTGGACCAATCGACATAAATATACACAGATTTTAATATCTTGACACAATATTCAATTGATACAAATTCTAAGTGTAAAATGTTGTTAAAAGTATTAGAATGTCCACATAAAAGTGGTTTTACCATGTCTTAAACTTTACATTGTTGCAAATCAAAATTCAAATTGTTAGAAGCAGATTAAAAATAATTAACCTAATAGATAATTAATTTGTTGAATGTCAAATGTTTAAAAGAACATAATTGAAGTAATAAAGATTGTAATGACATTCCCTTTATGTTAGAAATTGATCTATCCTGTTATTACTTTTAGAAAAATCCATCTGAGTTAGCTCGTCAGGTATTGGCTGAAGTACCAAAGCAGGTGACACAGTATTTCAAACTTAGAGGCCTGATACCAAACGTAATGAAACCTAATCCACCTCCTGCTACTCAAGATTCTTAGATTTAGAGTCTCTGATGGGATTCTGTTTTCCTACAATTCCTAAGAGATTATAGAGATTTGTTTTTTACTTTGAAGTTTTCTATGCTCTGAATTAGTTATTTTATTCAAAACTTCATTTAGCATGACTTTACCTACCTACAGTCCATTTACAATTTATGTAAAATGTTGCATATCATAACTGTGATTATTAAGGACACAATATAGCCAAATACACAAACATCAAAAAAACTACCAATCATCAAAAGCTATAGCCATTAGAATGTCAATTATCTAAAAAGAAAAAAAGAATAACTCTTTTTTTAATTTTTATCCATGAACATCAAGATCAAGCTGGTAGGTAACAATGTATTTTTAAATTTAATGGTCTAGATTACTATCTAAAGAACACCTTTCATGCCTTATGTTTCAAATATGAAAAATGGCTATTAGACTTTTGATGCAAGGAGTCTGATAAAGTTAATTTGATGCTATATGCCCATAACTTCTTCATATCAAAAAATCATGAAATAAAGCTATTTCTAGAACCAGATAAATAATTTAATATTTTTGAATTGTTTTTATAAAACAATAATTAATATAAAATAAAAGGTATTTTTTAATGTTATTTATATATACATTATATAGGTATATAAGTCTGTTGAATTTCTTTGTCTTTCATATACATCTCTAACTTTTTGATATGTTAAATTTATCTATTTTCTTTAAAACTATAATAAAATTGTCTACGTTTGTAACATACAAGTGTTTATATAATCCTTTATACTAGGTATATTTTTTAATAATATTAAATTAATTAAACATACATTATGGGAGAGCAAAAACAGACTTTTGTTGGTCTTACTTTGGGCCTCAGAAGTCATAGAAATTATAAATTAGATCTTTATTTAAACAACAAGCCTAAAATGAACTATGTAGACCCACGGATGGCTTGGATTGGGCCCGGATTAAAACAGGATTTTGTTGACTGATTTAATCACTATGGCGTCGTGGGCGGGGCTTCTCCGTGACGTTGACGTCATCATACTTCCGGACTGTTTTCTATTCGTCTGCTTAGGGAGTCGCTTAGGCCTACCTGAAGTACAAAAGAGTACACGCAGGCAACGCAAGAAGTCTGCTATTTAATATAATTTATTTACAATACTGCCTCGTTGATTTGGCCCATTCCTTTCAAACTTTAATATCCTATCGCAGACTTTCTCTTCTTATCTATATATTAAAATCTTAATTCTAATTTATAGTAAAAAATAAATGTATACGAATTGAATTGCAGTCCTGTCTCAAACCAAATACGCTATCAGTACTAGTCATTGTAAACATTACTTGATAATCGAGACTATATAGGAGGAGTTAACGCCTGTCAATCAACAATCGGCCATAATGGGAAAAGGGTGTCCATGAATTTAACTCCCATTTCTAGTAAAAAATTATAGTGGTAACAACTTTGTTCAGGATAAAGTAATTTGACTGAAATTTTCAATATATTCTTGTTTCAGCATCTATTTTTGAACTGTTATAGCAAGAATGGCTAACTCCTTGTAAAAATAATGTATCTTTAATATATAATGCTGTTTATTTCATTTGTTAAAATGTGGCCGAGTGGTGAGCTCTTTAATCAACAGCTGTCATCACAAATGACACGGTTAAGATCCTAGGTTCTGCATAACAAGAGGTAGGGTTGCTAGAGTAACCTGATGGGTTTACTCTGGGTCCTCCGCTTTCCTCCTGCTGGTTAAAAACCATGACATACATGCAAGAAAAATGTTAATAAGAGATTAAATTTTTCACTTTCTCTTTTTATTTGTTATTTGTTAAACCATCTTATGATAATCAGATGTTTTGTATTTATTTATGCTAAGAACACTTTAAAAACAAACTTGTTTTGTTATAACATCTGTATATTTAATCTCAATATTTTAATCTCAATATTTTATATATGTATAATGCTGAATTATATTTAAAGTACAATGTTCTGTTAGTTTATGAGGAAAGTAGTTGTATACATTTGTTATTTTTATTATAGTCTAATATATTACACACAATGTTAGAGGATCTGTTATATTTGTATAACACTTGATTATTATCACTATAGTAATGTTTTTATTCCTCTTAATGCTTGATTAGTTTTGTTTACTTTCCAACATGTAGTCCAGTTTTGATATACATGTATTTTATCTTTTATATTAGAACAAACTTACCTGTCAGTTGATAGGTTTTATATATATTATTCTATTAAATAGACATGCAATACAACTATATATGCAGGGGGTAATATAGGTTTCATTTCTAAAGGTTATCACACTAAACATATGATATAATATTTCTAAAAAATTTCTGTAAAAAAACCAATTGGTCTTCTGTGTTCCTTATTCAGCTTTAGCCTACTGGGAATGATAAAACTGATTAAGAACTTTATATATAATGTGTATTAAACGATTTATACAGTTGTCTTTGCTAGTTGACACTCTATCCTTTTTATATAAAAATAAAAGCCTTTGGCTTCTGCAAATGTTCATTGTTAAAACTTCAATAATTATTTTTTTTCCTTCAAAATCTGTTTTAATTAGCATCTTTAAATATCTGTGCTACAAGATTTGATTTTTTGTTATCTTTTTGTAATCCAATTATCAGATGAAAAATACAAAGTTAATGGACATCTTGCCACATGAAATAAATTTATAATGAAAAGTGTACAATCTGTTAATATTCTGAAAAAGGTAAGCCTAATGCCTGATGTGCCTTGTTTAACTGTGAAACCAGTGTCACCAGTGACTCGTCGCCGACATTCCATCAATGCGATATGTCTGAATTTATCAACCCCAGGAATTGGGTGGTGTTTATAGTTTATCTCGGTCACATTGTCAAAAATCAATACTATCGTTTTTGCTTTAAAATTCTAATAACATTGTTTTGACATTTTGGGATCAATCGTTTGACATAAATTTTAGATTTTACAGAAAGTTAAAATAAAAATTTGTATGGCAGGAAAATTATTATTAGTTAGTTTAATAAGGCAGAGTTCGATAAGAATCGTCTATCCACTGACCACAACAACTGGGTAGTTCTTATCCAACTCTTAGCCAACCAAGGGAGATAACTGCAAATACTGGTCAGTCTAAATATTAAGGCCGCCTGAAGATTTCGTCACAGTCTCGATATGTAAACAGGGTTAGGGCACGTGGTTGTTGTCGAGGTTTGTCAATAATAGTTGGGGTAAGGGGTAGTTGGCTGGGTTTCGGGTTGGCCGTAACCCTATTTACATCTCCTGACCTTGACTAAATCTGCAGGTGGTCTTAACATTTAGGTATTGGCCTCTTCCCCCCGACCCGCAGGTAAACGAAACAAGATTTTGTTTCTAATTTAATTATTGTTACTTTATGTTTATGACTTCTTTCGTTTGAATAACATAACTACACTTTGCAGAACAATTTATAATAATATTGGACGATTTACTGACGTCAATGATCGGAATTGTGAAATATCGTGGAATATTTGTGGAATTTCCCAATATCAATATGTGGTGAATAAACTATAAACAAAACAAAATAATGCATATTTCCACAGAATCGATGTACATTGCGACAAACACTGTTTAATTAACCTTTGCGATAAACAATAATTGTGTAATTTATTGATAAATATTATTATTACAGCCATATCATGAATTGGATCACGACCAGTCCCACATTACCACAGTTTTTGCATTTCATTATCATTATTTAAAATTATAAAGCCTAACAGTAACAGTTCAGTACTTGCAGACATATCCTACTATAGTGTTTAAATTTTGTAACTATATAGATCCCCAACTCTAAATTATTATCGTGGAACCAGACTTGATAGAGAAGATTGTAAGGTACACCGTATTATAAGGTCGATGGTAGTTCAGCTCTGAACGTCGGTCTCATTACACTCACCCTGACCGTTCAGGGACTGGTCTATTCAATCAATGTCGAAAATAATTTGAACCCCAGTCAATTTTACTGGGCAACTTTTCACTGCGAAACATCGGAGTGTCAATCCGTGTGGACGTCTGTACAGTGTAAAGGAACATCTTAGTGACAAAATAAGACCTTGCTTACCTCGCTAGACTCAGTATGAGCGAAACAACACACTGTTTAAAATACGTCCCCTCCTATCAAACTACCCTTTCGCCACCATGACACAACGTGTTGTGATGCTCACACTGACTCTAGCGAAATGAACAAGGTCTTATTTTCTCACTGAGATGTTCCTTTATACTGTACACGCGTCCACCCGGAGTGACACCCATCGTTTAGCAGTGAAAAGTTGCCCAGTAAAATTGGGGGTCAAATTATTTTCGACATTGATTGAATGGGCCAGTCCCTGAACGTTCAGGGTGAGTGTAATGAGACCGACGTTCAGAGCTGAACTAGGTCGATGGGTACAGGGCCTAGACAAATTCATACCATTTTTAATTCATATACCAGCAAAACACAAACTGAAACTTGAAAATGAAATGCCAGCTATTTCGAAGTCTGATAATTTATGATTTAATCATAATTTGGCATAAATGTTTGTGGCTCTGCTTTATTCTATACTATTTTATTTTTTTCCCTGTATCTTTTTCAGTAGAATTTTGATAAAAGTAAAGCAGATATTAAAATTAACAACAATGGCTCAACCATATCCTCCTATGAATCAGGTACCTGGTGGATCAGCTGAATGTGTAACTAAAGTTGATATCAGAATTGAATGTAAAAATTTACTAAATAAAGATGTTATGTCTAAATCAGATCCCTGTGCTGTTCTTTACATGGCAAGATCTGGTGGAAAGTTATCAGAGGTAATTTATAAATAGTACTAAATACTTGTTAAAAAAATCTTGGTCAGTATTCAAAGGATATCTTAAGTCTAAGATAGTCACTTAACTACTAGCTTTCACTGAAATATAAGTAATTTCCTGTAAGTTAAAGGCAAATGTTAAGTATCAAATTTTTCCTTAAAGTTAAGCTGTCTTAACTTTTAAGTGTTATTTTTTAAGTTGTATTCAAAGGCCAGTTAAAGTGAGAAATATCTGCTTAACTTTAAGTGACCTATGGGAGGTACCTTAAAGTTAAGTGAGATTATAAGGACTTCTTTAAACGCTGTCGTGGCAGTACCGTTATGTCGATTTTAAAAGTTAGAGGATTCGGATTGAAACAAACACAATGTCACCGAGCGTAGCTGGCCTCAATATTTTTTTTTTTGTCGTCAACTTGAGGATATTGTTGTGCCATAATAGAGTATAAGGTTATTACCGCCGAGATAGTTAAGGATATCTTTTCCTGATCATATCATGTTCATATTGCTTTCCACTACTGTGATATATTAAAGTTGAATCCATTTGTGTTGGCAAGATATGACTTATTTTTTTACAATTCAGTCCTATATATACGTAATGGGTAGTATTTATTTTGATAAAATATAATAATGCAATGTGTATCCTTCGTACACACAATGTATCAGCAGCAATGCATTCCCTTTGAAAATCTAAAATGTAGGTACTTACATAATGTCTATGAATTTCTAAAATGTTAGATTTATAAACAACACTGAATGATTTATCCTGTCTAACTTATAAGGAAAGGTCATTGTGTATTGCTAATATGTTGTTTTCTATTCTTGATACATTGTTAAAAAAGGTTACGATATCTATCATTATACTTCCATAGTCTATTTATTGTAATCTATTGAATTGGTTTTTTTTTTTAATAAAAAAAGTCTATGAAAACAGCCCTTCCGGCAAAATATGCACACTATCATAATTTATCCTAAATTATATTCATACTATTTTCATGTGCTACAATATAATATTTCGACAAACATTTACCTAGTAATTTAAACTAAGAATGTAATAGAGTATAGTGATGCTCTTAAGGGGGCATAACTTGCTTACTATGTTAGAAATTTGTGATTTTTGGCAGTGGAAGGTATTCCATAAATTGAAAATTCATGATTTTTGGCAAATGTGAGTATTCCATAATTTAAGTGTGCAGTTAAGATTTTCACATAGCCAAGTATTTGTAAAATACAGCCTTTGAATACCGATATAAGGTAATACAGTCAGTTCTGTGGAAAAATGAATTATTTTTACTTAACTTATAGAAAACCTTTGAATACGAACCCAGAACTTTACTAGATGACCATCATTTTATTGTTTGCGAAATGTTCTTGAACAGACATGACTTGTT
Source organism: Patella depressa (assembly GCA_948474765.1). Lineage (NCBI taxonomy): Eukaryota > Metazoa > Mollusca > Gastropoda > Patellidae > Patella > Patella depressa. The sequence continues at coordinate 74,190,840 of OX419717.1, forward strand.
TTCATCCCAGTATATTTACAGTTTCCTGTAAATGATAAGTAGGTTGCCAATGCAATTAGTTGAAAGTAGAAGTAACCAGTATGATGATTTTCTTCAACATTAAAGGAACAGACAGCTTACATTGTACAAAAATGGTATACTGCATATTAACTTATTCTGGTTAACAGTTTATTTTATTTTAAAGAAAGTTCAAACATATTTGCTTGGGTAGATAAGATATCAGTACTTTCATTTTTCATTTTAGATTGGAAGAACAGAAAATATTCAGAATTGTTTAGATCCAAAATTTGCTAAGAGCTTCACTGCCAATTATTATTTTGAAGAAGTTCAGAGAATTACAATTGCTGTTTATGATTTAGATAATACAACCCCAGAATTAGGTGATGATGACTTTCTAGGTCAAATTGACTGTACTCTGGGTCAGGTAAGAGAATTATACTGAAACTACATTTAATTGCTACTCTTCTTTTTACCATTAACAAAAAGCATCTTTTTAATACCACTACCATATATCTACATGGTACATGATACAAACCAGAGAAAACCCAAATGACATTCAAATAATAAAATATAACATACAAAATAGCATGGCTGCTAACAAGGAAGATATACATTAAGTACCAACAAATGCTCATGAGAACATTATTATTAATAAAAGGGAGATAAATCCACTTAACTCTTAATGTTACAGACCTTAATTGATGTGAAGTATAAGCCGAATTGTTGAATTAAGGGATTTTTTGACTCTAATCCATATACAAGACAAATCATTGCCAACTGCTGAGATCAACATTCTGTCAATCTCTACAGTTTATACTAGCTGCTGGTATTAGATTTTAAAAGTGAATATATTTTTGTAATTTATTTTTTTTCAGCTTGTTTCCAACACACCTTATGTTAAACCATTGTTGCTAAGAAATGGGCAAAAAGCAGGAATGGGTACAATCATTGTAAGTACGTACAATCAAATTAAAATTGGTTCTTACAATACAATGACTTACTTTCTAACATTGTAGTGTATTGCTAGTGAGACTTGAATTTTTACCAACAAATAAAAAACACTCAAATTTAAACTTCCAATAATTGAAAATGAAATGTATTCGGGTATACAAATGCAGACAATTTGATTGGTCAGTAAGTTCACATGATCTTAACATAATCTACAACTTGGAAAATATGTCAGATGTCACTGGCAGTGTAGAGTACATACATTCTAAATCAACATGTTTCTTTGGTGTTTTGCTTTCTATATTTTCTACTTTTGTTTAACAGGAGTCTTTTGGTGCCGTTTGTAATGCATTATGATTGATAATAAATGGATTTAGTTCAAAATTATCTTTATGCGGGATATTTATTTTGCTAATGAATTTACGGTAGTTTAAAATGAACTTTATGCAATACATTTTTGTTTTGTTAAATACATAAGCTGGTTATATTGTGTATTCCTCATAATCAATGGTGAAGTCTTATTGTGGTATTTTATTATATCCCATTTGCTAAATGCCATTTAAAGAATGAATACCGGTACATAAGCTGTTTATATTTCAGGTAAGAACTGAAGAAATAAAAGAAGGTGGAGAAATTCTCCAAGCAACATTCAGAGCTACAAAGTTAGATAACAAAGTATGTACTTATGTCTTTATTATTGTATTGCCCTTGCATTACTGTCAGTCTTTCTGTCAGATAGTTTAGAACACATTAAAATTCTGCGTCTTACTGAGATAGAATGTTAGGACTGGGTGTAGATGTTCATTATGTGAATGACTGAATGTCTTGACTGAGTTTGATGATGAACATTTTATTTCGCTGTGTTAGAAACATGATAACTTGCCGTTTCTTCAAATCATCATTACGCATCTACCGTAGCCATGATCTCTGTATTGAAATTATATTTGGAATATGGTAAACCAGTTTTATCACATATATGTAAAACTAACTGACACCAACATTGTCCTTTAATATCTGAAAACATCTAAGCACCTGTGTCCTAAATGTTGATTTAGAAAACTAACTGGAAAATTGAATTATATGCTAGTTTTTTCTGTTGAAATCTCACTGGAATGGACTATTTGATTTGTTTCAGACCAGACAAGCCCCAGGCAGTCTCCTAGTGTTTTCGGATAATTACTTCATGGGTTATTACTCGTGTGTTGTAAATGTTCCCATTAACTTACAAAAGAAAAAAATATGCGACAAAACTTGTTAACAGCCCAGACGACTTAGTTGCTGTGGGCGTATGTTTTGTTGCCTGGCAACCTATCTTTGCTATATAAGATATTATTGTTTTTGTTCATTAATTATTTTCTTTTTATTAAATTAAGGATTTTATGGGTAAATCAGATCCATATTTAGAGATATTAAAAGAAACAATGGATGGTTCATGGCAGGTTGTACATAGAACAGAGGTAAGTTATAATGTCTGCAGACTACTTTCTTGCATGAATTGTTCATTTAGTGGTAAAAAGGTAACTTCATTGAAATAAGACCAATCACAAATTTCAGATTTATCTCCCCTTTCAAAGGCAATCGCTCTCCTTGACGCACCTTAATGTCGCTCGCCTCAATACTCTAAATTGACTCTCAATGAAATTAATCAGGAAAAAGAAATACTTTCAAAATATTGGATGAAAATGTTTGCAGAAAAACTTATTGCTTTCCTTCTTTTGACAGGTCGTCAAAAATAACCTTAACCCAAGTTGGAGACCATTTTCTATTCCTTTACAAATTGTCTGTGGAGGAGATAGGAAAAAGAGAATTAGGGTTAGTATAAAAATATTTCTGTCTGTTTGTCACACCTCATAGAACACAATAACTCTGCTTCTAATTGAGCTTGAATGTTCAATCTTGACTGGATTTAATGCTGTGGAACATGATAACTTTGTTTCTAATTGAGTGAGAGTGATAAATGTTTGATAATTGACATTTTCTAAGTCTATGAAGAGTGGTAAATAATTGGATAAGTTAAGACCTCGCATCACATGGATTCTAAAGTGAGACAAATGAAACTTGGTGTATAGTTCCATATATCAGTACATTTACTGAGTTTGACAATGAGCATTGTCTGCTTAGGCTAAGCAGAGATAAGGAATTTGATTTCTCAATGCTTTAATGCAAGGTAAATTAGATTCTAATTGGTTGACTGTGGTGACATGATTATATTTTTCTTACAATTGAAAGTATTTTCTTAATAGTTTATAAAACTTAATAGTTTCAATTCTTAAATATGTTTTTTAAGTTAGTGCACAGTATTTGATATTTGGATATGTGCTTTATTTATATCAGATGGATGTATACGACTGGGATAGTGATGGTTCACATGATTTTATTGGAGGCTTTATGACAAATATAGAAGAAATGACAGCTCAGGGCAAAGAAGTAAATAATTATGTTTGATCATATTTTTTTTCATTTTTTAAGAGATAATTAAACATCAGATATTGTTATTTCATTAATTCACCTGTACACAAGACTCGTAAACAGTGAAATCCCCAGTTCTATGTGTTAAGGAGTAGGGTTGCCTGTCCAACCTCATGGTTTTTCTCCGGGTCCTCCAGTTTCTTTCCACTGCTAAAGAACCATATGCGCAAGCAAATTATTGAAATAAAATTAAACCATATGTTAGTCCTGAAATGACCGATTTTGTACCGAGTGGACCTTAAACCCCATTTCACTCTCTCTCATAAACAGTGATACCTTGAAAAACCCATCAGGTTAGGCAAATAATATTTATACAATTCCGAGATTGTAAACACGAGGGCTGGCTGAAATGTTCTAAGCCTATATCTGTAAAAGACATGAACAAAGTCAATGGTTTCCATTTAGTTTTCTACATAGTCCATCTCTTAAGGTCTATACACTTTTGCCAATGATTTTGAAAGACGTGGATGGTGGTCACAAAGAAATATTCTCAGCCACCCTAAAAATTCGTTCACATCTGAAATGACATCTTCATTAATGGGACAATGAAGACCGGCTAGCTCCTTTTTTCATTTTTGGAAACAGGTCTCATCCATGGTTACAAATCTGGCCAAAATATTTTCAGGATCTTGCAAAAACTTTTATCATTCCTAAATAATTTCAGGCTTAGAACTTTTCAGCTAGCCCTTGTCAAATTAAAAGGATTTGTTGCACAAAACTACCCAAGTTAAATCATTGATTGTACCTTATGTTATATTATTTTAATTTTAGCCATTTAAATTTTTTTTTTTTTAAATTGTAGCCATCCTGGCCTTGTATAAATGAAAAGAAAAAAGCAAAAAAGAAAAAGTACACCGATTCAGGTGTCGTAGTTCTGACATCTTGTAAGGTAAAGTCTTTTTGAATTTATTCAATAGATTGTGAGTAAAATATAACTACAACAAAAGCCCAAATGAATCTGACCTTCGCAAAAAATTAATATTATGTCTTGTATTTGCAGATAACTAAAGATTATTCGTTCTTAGATTATATTTTTGGTGGTATGCAGATTAATTTTACCGTGGGGATAGATTTTACAGCATCAAATGGTAACCCACGGGAACCATCATCTTTACATTATATAAATCCTAATCAACCTAATGAATATATGCAAGCTATCAGAGCTGTTGGTTATGTCTGTCAAGATTATGATAGGTAAGCAAAATGTCCACTCCTTTCATAATAACATCCAGGTAAAATATCTGAGGTTTTAATGTGAGACAACTCTTCTATTCCATTTGGATGCAGACCACCATTGCATCACTGACAAGGGAAAACCACACTGGAAAATCCTGATAAACTTTCTAAAAAAACAACACCATATCGAACCCACAACCTTCAGGTTAATGAGCCAGCTTCTCAGTTACTTAGCCACTGTGACTTAAGGAATATAAAGTTATCATAACTATAATATAATATTAAGTTTCATCATGCTATTATTTATTTATTTATGATAGTGATAAATTATTTCCTGTTCTTGGATTTGGTGCCAAAATTCCACCTCAGTATCAAGTTTCTCACGAGTTTGCTGTCAATTTTAATATGCAGAATCCATATTGTGCTGGTAGGTTTATTATAATGACTTCAGAATATTCAATCATGAATTTGTAAATTATATACAATATGTTTGTACATAAGAGAAATAGAAGTATTATTTGAGAGTGTGATATGTTTATAAATCCAACTTTTCTGAGCCAACCGGTCTAGTAAAGATGGTTTGTGAGTAAATTTTGCCCTAACAGTGGCATTCCAACTGCCAAAGGTTATCTTGCCCTCTGAACAACTAGACACTCTTCCTTGTCGGACTTCAAAAATTGCAAGGAACGCCAGGACTTTGATCAAACCCATGTCCTCTTGATTGATGAGTACCTCATTCACACAGCCAATGCCCCCCCCTCCCAGTCCAATTCTTGTTGTAATATGCTTGAAAGAAGGCAATGCAAGTTGGATGGGTTGTTCTCTCCCATTGTTTTAGGTTTGAGATGTGATCTAGCCATATAATACAACTTGTTATTGAACAGGAATTGAAGGTGTGGTACAAGCGTATATGAATTGTATAACACAAGTACAGTTATATGGACCAACTAATGCATCACCTATTATAAATCATGTTGCTAGATTTGCTGCTGCAGCTCAACAAGAAGAATCAACTAAAGGAGCTCATGTAAGTTTTAACTAAACATATTGATTAGACAATGAAATAGGAAACGTGATGGATCTCTGTTCCAATATTTCTATTTATATATTTCAATATGGAAAAAAGAATTACTCTTTTAGACTTAATCATCCAGTCCAATTTTATCTCTGTCTATTTTTGTAAAGATTTAACTGTCTATTTTTGTAAAGATTTAACATATTTGTTAAATATACAAGAAAATTTTGTTTTATAATTACAGTCGTGGCCAAAAGAATAGGACCACCCTTGAAAATGGTTGGATTTCTTACTTGGTTTGTAAATTCATTTGATCATATATCGGCCACCTGAAGGCCGATTTGCACAAATGAGGTATCGATGGATAGGGTATGTGAAGTATGCTCATTACGCATGCACATGCATGTTTGAATGATGACGTCATCACGGCTATGACGTCATCAACGACGCCCTAAATCGGAGCGGAAGCAAGCACCTTTTAAAGCCAACTGTGGGGGACACACGAAGTATTGACTACTGATCATCATCGATGTTAGTTTGCATGTTAACTAATCATCTAGAAATGAAATAAACGGTCCTTGATCGAATTCGAATTTTACCTTAGTTTGGTAATAATTTTTGCCACCATCCCGATGTTGCTAGATTCTAAATCTTCAGTACACTGTCATGACGTCATAGTCGTGATGACGTCATTGTTCAAACATGCATGTGCATGTATGATGAACATACTTCACATACCCTATCCATCGATACCTCATTTGTTAAAATCGGCCTTCGGGTGGCAGATATATGATCACATGAATTTAGATGGAAGAAATCCAACCATTTTCAAGTGTGGTCCTATTCTTTTGGCTACGACTGTAATTGTGCCTGGTTAGACTGTATCCGCTTTGTTTTGAAATGACAACAATTTGCAAATACATGTAATATACATCCAAAGTGTAGACATCGTCATAATCGGATAGAAACGACTAATAAATTGTTTGTTTGTTACTGAATGTATGTGTACTTAAAGAAACTAGCTGGAAGAAAGACTGGATAATTGAAATTCAAAGTTCACAGATACTCTGTAGATCACATAGCATGTTATCTATTTAAGTCTAAGTTAGTATGTGACAAGGAGTAGGGGTGGGGCGTCTCCCGTGGGTTTTTACTCCAGATACTCTGGTTTACTTACTCATCTAAATTTTTCATATTTTTCAGGCATACTATGTTTTATTATTATTAACTGATGGTGTTTTAACTGATATGTCTAATACTCTATACAGTGTAGTTCAAGCATCTAAACTACCAATGTCTTTAATAATAGTAGGAGTAGGTAATGCTGATTTTCATGACATGGATACATTAGATGGTGATAATGGAGTATTAAGAGCACCCAATGGTCAGTCTGCTGTAAGAGACATCGTTCAGTTTGTACCATTTAGAGATTTTAAACGGGTAAGGCATATCACTGTACTTCATTTTATTTTAATGAAAGTAGGCAACATAAACATTGTGTTATTGTTTCTATACTAGCTGGACAACCAGCTTCACCAGGGGCCCAAGATCTGTGACTTTGACATTCATAAACCATGACCCAAGACATCACAGGGTCATGCTAGTTAATTTGATACCAAATATGTGGGGGTTAATTTGATACCACGTATGTGGGGGGGGTAATTTGATACCACATATGTGGGGGTGGATAGCGGCAACGCAGGTTGATGGGTGAACATACACACAGACATCTTTGATTTTATTGTTATAGATTTGTGAAAGCCTATTTGCATCACTGTTTAGGACATTACAATTTGTAGTATTAAAGGAGAAATCCCAGATATATTTTAGAGTTGAGTTATGTTAAATTGGTGATCATATCAGGGGCGGATCCAGGAATTTTTGCAGGAGGGAGTTTGCCAGGTTTCTGTTACGGAAATCTGCCATCATCGTCTCTAAATTACATAGGCATACATACAAATTGAGCTTTTTAAACAGAGAAATCATTTTTATACTGATGTAGGATCACTTTGTGATGTAATTTCATTGACGCAAGGCATTATTTTTTTTATGTAGCTGAGCAGGGGGGGTTTGGACCCCCCAAACCCCCCCTCTGGATCCGCGCCTGCATATTGGAGCCAAAACTTGGCATTTGCTTTACTTGCATAAAGCTTATTGTATTAATTGATATTGTATCACATCCGAGACTATTCCTTTAAATTATGATAAAGTATTTGATTGTTTCAGGCAAGCCCTGCTGAATTAGCCCGTCATGTTTTAGCTGAAGTACCAAAACAAGTAACAGGTTATTATAAGATGAGAGGTATGATACCTAATGTAATGAAACCCAATCCTCCACCACCATCTTCATAATAAACATCTCCAATGAAAGGATAATACCAAGTCTCATTAATCCACCCAACAAGTAACTGAAACGACTTATACTTAAAGTTGAATTCTTACTGATGGTACCAGACTTTCAACAGTATGAAAACAGGGTATTTGTTTCATTGGTTATTCTATGGATGTTTCAGTCATCATAGTCTAAGTGTGATAGGAATCTGCATATGAATTATTACATGAGTGTCAGTTTTAGTAGACTTGGACTACTATACTGCACATTATAAGGCTGAGTTAGCGAGACTAGATAATACCAACAAATGTTTTCCAATTAACGTTATAATTTATTATATTAGTCCATGTTCTCTGCCTTATCCCCTTCCTCTACTTGTTGTTAATGAATGTTAATGCTCAGTACAAATTAGTTCAGTTATCCAGCTAGTCGAGTCCATTATATGTTGACATGAATTGAAAGTTATCACCTAAAAGAGGAGTTTTATTCCTGAAATCACATGTTATACATGTATATTAATATTGTGTTCAGTGTCTACACTAAAATATGTATGTGATGATACATGTCAGAATGTTAAAGAATGAACCCATTTTGTATTCTAAATATTATCTGTGGCATAAATAAACCAATCAAAAGATGGTTAAGAATTCTTATAAATAACTGCAATTAAGTAATTCTGTGCACATTTAACAGTATTTATACTAAAATTTTAATAGCTTAACCACATTTTGCAAAGTGAGTTCATTAAGAAACTGCATTTTGAATCAAATAAATTTGTAGTTTCTGTTTTAATTGAAATTTTATATTATGTATTTGTTTTGTATAATAAAATGTGCATGTGTATATATCATTTTATAGTGTGAAGTATATATAATAATTAAGTCTATTACAATAATTAGTAATACCATTCTCGACATCTCAATAATTTTGTTACTACCTACTGGTCTATTAGTGTAGAGAGTACAGAATTTATTCACTTTTGAACAGTAATAATACATGTATAGTCAAGGGTAAAGTAAAATGTCTAAATTATCCCGTTTATGTGGATTTTCTAGAATCGGGTGGTTGACACAAGATTTATCTTGAAACAAACAAGTTTGAAATATTTTAAAAGGATTTTATCTTGTTGATTTTATCTATTTTATTACTTTATTGTGTTGTTATATTGAATATCAGGAATTTATACAAAATTTTAATATTTGTAAAATCAATTTGTTATTGAAGTATAATGTGTTCATGAAAATGTCTTCTGATGATGTTGTAATAAGATTTTTAAAATATTACAATACTATTTTTCTGTCTTAACTTCAATGGGTTGTTTAAATATTTTATGATATATTTTATTCCTTTATATAAATTTTACAACTCTTGTAGTATATGAATAAACTTGTATCAAATACTGTGTTTTTATAAATAGATTTTCTTAACCAGAATAGAGCATTTGGGCTTATTATCAACACTTATTTTCTAAACAGTAATTATATTACTACCCTACTTTTGTGAATTCAAGATGTAGGTAAGGAGAATGTAATTGGTATATTGGTTTAGATCAGTGGAGGCTGCTTATATATTTTGTCTTTCTGGTACAGGTGTGATTCAGGTTGTCAAGTGTAGCTTACAGGTGTCAAGTTGAATGAATGTCTTTTAGAGTAGTCAACAGAACAGAATCTTTAACCAGAACAGAGAATTGGGTGTTAAGCGAATGGAATCTTTAACTATTGTACGCGTAATTCCAGATCAACCCTCTTGACACCCCGAGAATCCATAACCCTTGCAAAAATCATGTAGTGATACAGTGAACATTTTGCTGGTTAACGTATTTGTTTAAAGTGTACTGACATTGTGTAACTAAGAAGAAAACAAGAACAAAATATCAATGGTATAATCTCTTGTAGTGTATTCAATCCCAATGAAAGAGCCCCATTATACATTTACAGACGAAAAAACAATTTTGATATATTTACTATTTAGACATTTCTCCACTTGAGTAATTTAAAATCGAAAGAATCAGTAGTGAGAAATATAGTTCCTTTAGGACATAGTTCATTCAGAGATAATTCCTAAAGAAAGGAACAATAAATAATGACTCTGTTTTACACGTGTCCAAAGAAAATTTAACGCCCATGCCATGCAGTATGAAATAAATTATTAGTGGCCTTAATCGATGGCGTTGTCAGTCAAGGGAGATAACTATCAACCCCTTTCTCTATCGTACGTAAACTGAACCAAAGGAGTACGACGCACAAATATTTTCCCTTGGATTGTGGTTCGACTTAGGTTTATCTAAAACTATTCTGAAGGGTTAGGGTTAGAATTGTGGCTATAAACACGGAAAAGTATTTGTCCGTTGGGAAAGATCCAGTATCGTGCCAGTACGACTGTAGGCTACTGTAAACAAGTTCTTTCTAAATTAGTCATTACCGGTATGATGTATAAGTATAAAGTAGCCCATACGTAATCTTGGCATATTACTGAATAACGTATAAAGTACCGGTAGCCCATCCGTAATCTTGGCTTACAATTACTGAATAACGTATATATATATAGCAGTATTATGAAATATCGTCGACTGTAAATTTCGACAGAATCAAGTACAGGTACTGAGGTATGGTATAATCAGATTAATTATGTTATGGGATGAACAAAAAATATGTAGGCCCTACATGTAGATTCGTTGGTGAATATATATTATATTAAATTTATAACTACGTATATGTACAAACTTACTCAAGTACTCAAGTCTTCTTTTTAGTAATACAATTATATTGTATACATACTGGTAGCACTTAGGAACTACATTAGGAGTGGTAATTTTGATAAATTACTAAATTAGTTTGTTCTATTTACGTTACGGTGCCTTAAATAGCATGCCCTAATTAGATTATAATTGTATGATTCGTGTGTGACAACTTTATTGTATTGTGACTGTAGTTATTTTTTCAGTTGTGATTTTGTTAATATTCGTTTGTAAATATTTCTCTTCTAAATTCAATATTCAAATTTTTATTGTTAACTTCTGTAGTGTTATTTATAAAGGGCAAAATGTGAGACTTAGACAGTTCTCCTGGACAAATTTTCAACCCTTTGAAAATAAAGTTATTATTATTAATATTATTACATATTTGGCACTTCACTAAAACGTAGTGTAGAGTTATGTGGTGTGCCTCCAGCTGCTCCAGTATGAATCGTACTGGTCTAAAAATAACATTTTAGCGGCCAGTAATATCAGTGGTTCATTTTTGTTTGCGTCTCGGTACATAAAATGAAAAACAAAGCTTTACCTAAATAGTCATTTGTTTAAATATTCTAGCCATATACAGCTGATTCTAATTCTGGTAATTTATGATTGTGTGTGTGTGTGACTTTATTCTATAGTTTCTTTTTTTCTTTTCAGCAGTATTTTGGTAAAAGTGGATATCATTAGAATTAACAACAATGGCTCAACCATATCCTCCTATGAATCAGGTACCTGGTGGGTCAGCTGAATGTGTAACTAAAGTTGATATCAGAATTGAATGTAAAAATTTACTAAATAAAGATGTTACATCTAAATCAGATCCCTGTGCTGTTCTTTACATGGCAAGATCTGGTGGAAATTTATCAGAGGTAATTTATAAAGAGTACTGAATACTTGTTTAAAATGAGCCCACATATGCATCCATTGTTTTATCACTTGACAGAGATATTCACAACTTGAACAGATATGACTTGCATATATCCTGTTGAACTCCAAAGTTTCTATCTCTCTGATGAATGCTAAACAAGTCAAAGTGTGCAGACAGACTTCTTTGAAAGTGTTACTGTATATTATATTTAATAGATTTAGTTTGTGGATTAAATATAATCAATTATCAGTAGCCGACAGTAGGTGTAGTTTTATTTTTTTCATTTCAGATTGGAAGAACAGAAAATATAAAGAATTGTTTGGATCCAAAATTTTCTAAAAGTTTCACTGCCAATTATTATTTTGAAGAAGTTCAGAAGATTACAATTGCTATTTATGATTTAGATAATAATACTCCTAATTTAGGTGATGATGACTTTTTAGGCCAACTTGAATGTACCCTGGGTCAGGTAAGTAATGCTTTCTTACCACCCAGAATCAAACACAACTATCTTTCATTACTACCATTGTTTAAGAACACAGACATTTCACTTGGAGAGAGTTAAGTACAAATTGTAACTCTTGGCCAGTGATTCAATTGTGAACCAGGGCTCTGGTTATTCTGCCTTATTTTATGGATATTTAAATTGCTGAATTTTAAGAGGTTTTTGTCATCTTTGTCTGCCATTATACTCTGTACCTACTTAACAGGATTGCTTGATATTAATTTTAGAGCCAGCGTGTAAACTTTGAGGTTTTTATTGGGTGGCCTGACAAAGCTGTCGTGTATGTTTTAAAAGTGAATATATTTTTGTAATTTATTTTTTTTTTAGCTCGTTTCCAACACACCTTATGTTAAACCATTGTTGCTAAGAAATGGACAAAAAGCAGGAATGGGTACAATCACTGTAAGTACAATTTCATTGAAAAAAGATGTTTTGTTTCATTTTTCTGAATTTATACCAACGAAAAGAAATATATTTGGATTTTGAAATTCCAGTAATTCATCTTTAAATCATTAGCACAGAAACAGAGAATGTTAATTTCATTCCAGGTAATGTTACTAGTAGTTAATGCATTTTTCTAAGCCAGCAAAGCTTTATAATCAAAAGTTCACAAACTTCCGAAAACAAAAGAAAGCAACCTCACTAGCCCAATGGAAGAACAAAAAGTAAATAAGAAATGAAGTGGGCTATAACCGAAAAGCAGAAAGTTCCAGAAACCTTGACAATGAACACACCTTGAACATGGCAACATGATTATCGCAGCTACATGTATACATTTCAGTTGACGAGGAGCAAAAGGAAAATGACCGAAACTGTATTTGACCCATCGGTTATTTTACATGCTGGAAAAATGGCGTATTTTTCAAATCTCTTCAAGTTATACATAGATCGTTCTTGTATTTTTGGGGGAAATGCTGTTTATTTTGTTGAATACATAAGCTGTTTATATTTCAGGTAAGAACTGAAGAAATAAAAGAAGGTGGAGAAATTCTCCAAGCAACATTCAGAGCCACAAAGTTGGAGAACAAAGTATGTATTAATATTGTTTAGAGCATATCAGATACAAATTTTTAGACCGTGTCTCCTTTTACTACTGAAAACTCGCATGAGGAGTCAGTAAACTTTTTTGTGGGGAGAATCTGTAGCAATATCAATGCATGTGTTTTAAGGGGGGCTTATGTCGACCTTGCAACTGAAAGCAACTGGCGTTTCGGCAACTGGGAGCAACTGAAAGCAACTGAATGCAACTGAAAAAAGTCGACCTGAGCGCCTCTTGCAACTAGTTGCAGTCAGTTGCAATCAGTTGCAGTCAGTTGCACATGTTCAACTTTCTGCAACTAGCGGCAACTAGTTGCAGTCGACATGAGCATTCTTGCAACTGGAGTCAACTCGTTTCTATGGAAATAACATCACGTGATAAGAAACATGTGTCATGTGACTTTATAAATAAACAAATGGAAGCAAACGAAGACACCCACTTTTCAAATGTTGACAATAATATACTAATAGAATTTTAGTAAGACCGACCATGCCTTTGTGTTGCTTCGTTTAACTTATTCGCCATTTTGTTTATCACGTGATGAATAAATTAACAGTCACATGTTAAGTCGGATCGCTATCAGTCCCGAGTCGACATAAGCGCTCCGAATTCAGTTGCTCCCAGTTGTCCTCAGTTGCTGATATGATCGACATAAGCACTCTTGCAACTGACTGCAACTAGTTGCTTCGGGTTGCAAAGTCGACATAAGCCCCGCTTTAGAACTGATTAGCCTATGTCAATTTATATGTTGCATCGATAGTAAGAATATTTCCATTTTCTTTAATGATTACTATGATTTTTTTATCTATAATAGATGAAAAATAGATAATGAAAACTGGACATGTTGAAAATTTCAGTCAAATTACTTTATTCTGAGTGGAGTTATTGCCGTTAGAAAAATGATGTAGTCTTGATTGTCATTACTAACATTTTTACGGTAATAAAAAAAAGAGTCTTGATTATCCACTTTTCAATTAAATTATTAACCATTAATCCAGATTAAATCCATTGAAAATCAATAGCAATCGATGGTCTAGAGTGCTGATTATGGGCTTGGCATGTAAAAAAAAATGTCTAATTAATGATTTATACAACGTTTGTGGCCAAACGAAAGATCATCATCATTAGGCAGATTTAGCTTTTACATAATACATCTTTAATGGATTGCAGTTAAAAGGGATGTGTTGATTTCAATTTTTCTCTATACTAAATATTATAATTATTGTCAATAAATTGTGTGTTATATTTTATCAAGGATTTTATGGGTAAATCAGATCCATACTTAGAGATATTAAAAGAAACAATGGATGGTTCATGGCAGGTTGTACATAGAACTGAGGTAGGTCATAAAAAAAAGTAATTACCCTTTCCATGCATGTACCTATAGCCCAAATCTAATTACAATCAGATGTAAATAATTTGTCTCAAACTATCAACTGCCCACGTCTTTTTCCGTGATTTTTACCTCAGAAAGTGTTGTACGTCTAACTTTTCATAAAGTTTATCAACATGTAGGCCTACATCAAGCGCTCAATCTGCGTGTGTAAGCTTTGTCATCACGCCTGCAAATATTCCTAATCATTGGGCTGTCGATATGGGTGTTTTTCAGGGAAGCCAGTATTTTTCTAGTAAGATTGGATATTTCTACTTTTCACATGCCAAAATTGCCATACATTTATTAGAAATAACCACCCGATAAATACTTTCCTGGGAACTTATTTTTAAATGTAAATTACAAGGAAGGTAAAATTTTCATTCTTGCGATTGTGTCCGTTCTACTTTTCATAATAGTAGATGAAAATTTTCAAGCAAAAAATGATTTTGTCATTTATTGACAGGTTGTTAAAAATGACCTGAACCCAAGTTGGAGGCCATTTTCTATTCCACTACAAATTTTATGTGGAGGTGACAGGAAAAAGAGAATTAGGGTGAGTATTGGGGTTAAGATCATAACAAGTCTGTATAATTTATTTGATTTTTTTTTTCCAAAGATTAACTTAGAAAAAAAAATGATAGATAGATGTTAAATATAAAATTATAGATGTTTATTAAACCTATAGTAAATTCAGTGGCAAGGTAGTAGATAAACAGTGTGTACTTGAGTATGACATCGTTTTCTGGATGGCCGAATGGTTAGCATGTGCGCATTGTAACATAAAGTCTGTCATTGAGTCAACTGACGCGATTTCTATGGGTTTTCTCCCGTTTCCTCCCACTGCTCTAAAGACCTCTAGTACGCAAGTAAATTATTGAAATAAAATTGAACTATATGTTAGTCCTTAAATGACCTAGTTTGTGTGGAGTGCACATTAAATCTCATTTCTCTCACTCTCTGTATATGACCTAGTTAGTGAATATTAAAGACAGCACAGGCTAATGTGTGTTGTAATGTATATTAATTTACCTGAAATTCAGATCACCCATCTATCATGACCTATTATTATATTTGTGGCAATACCTACATGACACACCTGCAAACAAGACAAACTATATATACATTGCAAGAAATAAAAAACAAAATATGAAATCAAGTGAATGGATCCGGGGGCCAGCTTGAAGCATCAGCTGTGCTGTAAAGATTTAAAACATTCTTATAATTTTATTGATATGTCTTAAGTTGATGTAGAGGTTTGGATTGTTCGTACTTGGTTTTATTTTATTTGATATTTGGAATATTATGTTTTATTTATATCAGATGGATGTATATGACTGGGATAGTGATGGTTCACATGACTTAATTGGAGGATTTATGACAAATATAGAAGAAATGACAGCTCAGGGCAAAGAAGTAAATAATCATTCTTTTCATTAAAGTTGTAAGAGCTAAACCTGCTCTTATTTTAGTTTCAAATCTCCCGTAATCTGGAAAAACCTAGCAAGTCAAATTTTGGTGAAAATTGAGTTAGACCCATATTTGGACTTAGTACACATGTATATAATAATTTTTTTTTTTCTCCTTTGCTGAAAAGGCTTCTAATTATCTTCATCTAAAAAGACAAAATAAAATTGGTTATATATTCCATAGCTTAACAAAACAGTTTTCCTTTGTTTACTCAAAACTACATTCAACAGGTTTTTCCAGATTATGGGAGAAATGTTATATAAACTATTTATTCACATGACAAGCCTATAGTCAACTGGCTAGACTATCACATGGCTGAGATTTAAATGGATTAAAACACCTGTGATTTAAAAATTTAACGATAAGATGAAAAATCAAGACATAGACTTGATTGTGAAGTACCATTCTATGATAATGAGCACTCTAAGTTACCCTTGCAAACAGTCATAATGTCATTCAAAATAAATTAATTTGAATACAGTTTTCAATATATCCATATTTAATTTTCTATTTTTGAATTATTATTGCAAGAATGGTCAGCTCTTTATCTAAATCTTACATAATGCATTTTTCAATTGGCAATCACATGCGGTTTGACAGACGATATTAATTAATGTTACTATCATGAGATTGTTAATTTGATCAAATGTAAACAAAATTTGAACATAATGATCATATAACCCAAGATAAATCAGTGATTGTATATTATGTAATCTTTATTTAAATTTTTTTTTTTTTTTTTTCTAAATTGTAGCCATCCTGGCCTTGCATAAATGAAAAGAAAAAAGCAAAGAAGAAAAAGTACACCGATTCAGGAGTGGTAATTCTGACATCTTGTAAGGTAAAGTCTTTTTACATTTATTTATTTAATAGATTGTATGTGAATTATGTCCACATCTGTAAAAAATGCTACAAAACAAATCTCAAATAAACATTGATATTTTGTCTTGTATTTGCAGATAACTAAAGATTATTCGTTCTTAGATTATATATTTGGTGGTATGCAGATTAATTTTACTGTTGGAATAGATTTTACAGCATCAAATGGTAACCCACGGGAACCATCATCTTTACATTATATAAATCCTAATCAACCTAATGAATATATGCAAGCTATCAGAGCTGTGGGTTATGTCTGTCAAGATTATGATAGGTAAGAAAAGATAAGCATACGCACCTTTCATAATTGCATTGTCTTCTAATCCTTTTTTATTCCTTCATGGTGTCTCACCTTAGCCCACGAATTGCATAATGATGGAATATAACATTTGATATAACTATTAAAGTATTATCATGCTAACAAATTCATCAATGTCGGAGACTAAATGTGTGTTGTTGATTAATTTTGTTGACTTTTTATTTATTACAGTGATAAATTATTTCCTGCTCTTGGTTTTGGTGCCAAAGTTCCACCTCAGTTTCAAGTTTCTCACGAATTTGCTATCAATTTTAACTTGCAGAATCCATTTTGTGCTGGTAGGTATATTACAATACCAAATGTCACCCATTTTCAGTTACTAATCCAGAATTAAGATGAATAGAACTATTATGTTAATATATATTCTATTATATATTTATTTAATCCCTTCAATGGAACACAGGACCTTCACAGTATGTTACATTGGTTACAGTACAAATCTACTTTCTTTGTGTTTCCCATGGAATATCTAAAGTCTTTAATTCAGTGACTTTCGTTTCTACTCCAAATTATACTCGTTATTCGAGTGGAATATCTTTTATATGATGCTTGAGGTAGTACAAGGTGTGTTCAATCCATCACATGGGCTGTATCATACGCCCTGCTATTGAGTCAACTGGCTTGGTTTCGAATTCCCAATTGTACAGGCAAAGAGAAGGGTTGCCTGTCCAACACTGCGGGTTTTCTCCAGGTACTCCAGTTTCCTCCAACTGCTAAAGACCCCCCAAGCGCAAGTGAATTATTGAAATAAAATTAAACGATATGTTAGTCCCAAAATGACCTAGTTTGTATCGAGTGGACCTTAAACCCCATTACTCTTTCTTGATTGAATGTTAAATGCCATTTCTCCCTCTCAATCCATCACCACTTTCGTTATTTGACGGTTTCAACTATGGTTGACTGGTTCTTAAGCCAGGCTGACACTTGCACGACTTTTGGCCACGATTGACACGAACTGGCACGACGAGATCACGCATAGTTTGTGCATTGTTTACACACTTCCCGCATTGACACGATGAGTTTGCGCAAATCGGACGGTGTCGTGCCGACTAGAGTCGTGCCTCGGAATCGTGCAAGTGTCAGCCTGGCTTAACCCTCACTATTTTCCTTTGAGATGTGATCTAGCCATGTAATATAACTTATTATTGAACAGGAATTGAAGGTGTGGTACAAGCGTATATGAATTGTATAACACAAGTACAGTTATATGGACCAACTAATGCATCACCTATTATAAATCATGTTGCTAGATTTGCTGCTACAGCTCAACAAGAAGAATCAACTAAAGGAGCTCATGTAAGTTTAACGTACGGTACGAACATGAAGAAGAAAATGACTTTATATTCTGATATTTTGTTAAAACTATTTATGAATTTCAAGATGGGAAAACAAATCAGAATTCTATTAAAGTTTAGACTTGATTTTCAGTCTAAACGAATCTCTGGTATTGTGTAGACATTTTTTAATTTTTTATTTATCGCAACTCAATTGGAATTTGTATATTTTTAAAACGTCTAAATATTAATTCAACTAGCCACAATATTGGTGTTAAATGTAACAATTTTTGAAAATGATACCTCTATGTACTGATAGTTAGGATTCAGTAGGGTTTGGGGATTGGTGTAAAACATGTGCTGCATCTTTGGCATCAACAATAGTATTATCCAAGACCTTCAAACAGATGTTTTAATTCCGATATGACATGATTCATATTAAGTGAAAGTTAAACACCCCTCTCTCTCTCTCTCATTATTCTGCTGATAATTTTATCTTAATTTACATATTTTTCAGGCATACTATGTTTTATTGTTATTAACTGATGGTGTTTTAACTGATATGGCTAATACTCTATACAGTATAGTTCAAGCATCTAAACTACCAATGTCTTTAATAATAGTAGGAGTAGGTAATGCTGATTTTCATGACATGGATACATTAGATGGTGATAATGGAGTATTAAGAGCACCCAATGGTCAGTCTGCTGTAAGAGACATTGTTCAGTTTGTACCATTTAGAGATTTTAAACGGGTAAGGCATATCACTATGTACTATCTATACTTGTAAAGAGCCATTTGGATCATTGTTTTGGACATTACATACAAAGTTTCACAACTGCCAGCTGTGATAGTGTCTGGGCAACTGTGTTTATAAGCCACTGTAGTGAGGTTGTGTTTTTATCAAGTCACTTATTACACATAATAGGCCAACATTTTGCTGATCATTTCCGTATGGCGAGTATTTTAAGCTATCTTTTAGATGAGGTAAAAAGGGCTATCTATTTGCATTTTGATTTACATTACATGTACTTAAAGCCATGTGTATCATTGGATACCGGCCCCATGACACCCAACTACTTCTTTAAATTATAATAAAGTATTTGATTGTTTTAGGCAAACCCTGCTGAATTGGCCCGTCATGTTTTAGCTGAAGTACCGAAACAAGTAACAGGTTATTATAAGATGAGAGGTATGATACCTAATGTAATGAAACCCAATCCTCCACCACCATCTTCATAATTAACATCTCCATTGAAAAGATAATACCAAGTTTCAATAATTTGCCAACAAGTATCTGGAAAAACTCATATACTTAATTCTTGCTGATGGTGCCAGACTTTCAACAGTAGGCAAAGAGGGTACATATACTAGTTTAAATTATCACAATAGTTTAGTGAAAAAAAAGATACTCTTTTTGTTTTAAACGACAAGACTTGCTTTCATAAATATTTATGTCATGTTAGTTTTTCTTTATGAGTGGATTGTATATGTTATATTGCTAAATGACACATGCCTGGGAATAAAGAAACTGCTTTTTGAAAAAGAATTAATTAGTAGTTTTTGCTTTTGAGATTTTAAATCATTTTTATTTGTCTAGTAAAATGCACATATTTGTATTTATTATTTTATAGTGTGAAGTATTATTTTATAATTTTTTAGTCAGTTAAATAAGTTATTAATATCATTCTTGATACCTAAACTTGCAATAATTGTGTTAATACCGACTATAATCTGTTAATCAGTGCTCACTCTGGGCTCCATTTTTTTTCCGCCAATTTTTCATTTTAATTTATTAGCCAGATATTTTTTCCGCCAAAATAAAATAACTATTAAAAATTTTTTTTCGGGAATTTTATTTACATAAATACATACAATATACATCTTAAAATTTACAAAATTCTTTTCTGCTTTGCAGAGGCCCATTTTTTGAAGGCTGATTCATGTTGAACAAAACATTGTTTTGGTAGCTGCATCATACCTTAACTGATCTACCTTTTCCAAATGCACTTAATATTTTACGTTTTTCGAAATTTTTCTCTGCGGTGGTCTTTTGGGGTATCAGTTCAACATCTAGGGCTGTAATATCATCAGATGGACGAGAGCTTATCATGTCAGTATTATCTGTAGTCTTCGGGCGTTTTGGTGGTGGAATACTAAAAAAATCTGACATTCTTCTGTCACTGTCAGACGTTGAAGAAGGCTGTTCAATTTTTCGCTTACGACCCATGGCATATGATTTGATAATTATTGGCTTTCGACAGTCCCAAGTTTATATACGCATTTATAAACTGTTTACAGTGTCCGCCATTTTGAATATATCGAAACCATCAACAAAGCAACTGATTCGTATAATTAAATCTTTTGTCTCTTAATTAGTTTATTACTACCCTGACTGTAAATACTTATCAACACTAATCCCAGATTGATCAAGAGACAAAAGATAGGGCTATTATTGATACCTAATTGATTTTTGATTGACTCAACGAAGCGCGATCGACGGTACACTGTTTAGTTTAGTATGTACGCGTGGAAATCAAAGCTTTGTGCCGATAATTTTTTTATTTCCAGGTAAAAAAAGAATAGCCATACAGGAAAAAAATATCGCCAAAAATTTCGCCAAATTGAATATTATATCGCCAGAATTATATTTTAATCGCAATTGGCGAATTTGGCGATCGACAGCGTGAGCGCTGCTGTTAATGTAGGAAGTAGATTTTCAAGGTATTATTTTGTAGTCAGTGTTGTATATACCATGGTATACTGTTTTCTATAGTTTATACAGAATAGACCCAGCTTTAACAACTATTTTATTAGTTAAGTAGACAACAGTTCAAAATTTTGTTTTACTTGTCTTTACTACACTAGGATCTGGAAGACGTGACCTTCCACTACAACTTGCTTTGTGATTTTATCTATTTTTCAATTTTTTGTTTTTTCATACTAAAATACTTTCAGGAATTTATACAGAATTTTAATATTTGTAAACAGTCTTTACTGTTTATGAACTGAGATGTTTTAATAGATCACAGTTACTATTTTTCCGTCTTGACTTAAATGTTTTATATGAAATGTTTTATATGAAATGTTTTATATGGTATATTTAATTTCTTTATATAATTTTTACAACTCCATGTTATATGAATAAACTTATATATATATATATATATATATACTTTGTTTTTATTAATAGACTTATATTTTGACATAATCTTACATCTAATTATCTGCAAATCAACCTCAAAACTGATAACAGATGTGGATGTATGTAACCACGAATTAATAGATCACTTCAGTGTTTAGGAAGTACCGGAATATCAACTTGAGTCAATTCTTAGGACATCAATATTGAAATTGTTTTACAAAAGATATCTGAATTAGACTCTGTTGGTGAATTGTTGGTGATAAGTGGTCAGTTTTTAATCAAGCCCTTACTGGTTCTTTAGACAACCATGCTCCCCTTAAGAAGCCCACTAATTCTAAAACACTGTTTCAAACTTTCAACAATCTTACAAAAGAATTTTCTGGAGATAAGTACCCATCATGTTTGGACAAAAATACTCGACCAGAGGTTTTCTCTGACCTTTTCATTAAAAAGATAAACAAAATCTGTGATTTGATTCCTGATGTGGTGGAGACAAAACAACATATCTCTTCACTTGACAGTGTAGATGATTCGAAACGACTGAATTCATCCCAATTTCTCTAATAATTAGATCAGTACATTATACCAACCTTACGTTTAAAGATATGTGAACCAAACATGCTTTAGATATTATTCACTTTAATAAATGATAGAATTTCTAGCCACCAGTTTCCAACTGCATACAAAACCGCCCATATAATACCATTACTAATTAAGTTAAACCTTCATCCAGATTGTCTTAAAAAGTAGCCTACCAACCAGTATCAAATTTATCGTTTGTTCAATAAAGTTATTTAACTCATGACTCTTTTCCACAAATCAAGACAATCATATTTGTGAAAATGAACTAATCAGAGTGAGTAATGACTAATTGTGTGGTATGGAACAAGTGTGCCATATTGTTTGTTTTGCTTGATCTATTTGCAGCATTCAACACTTTAGATCATCATATTTTACTTCACAGATTCAAATATAAGTTAAAATTATATAATTTATTCAGTCATACTTATAAAATCGTAATCCGATTGTATGTGTAGACATTGGTAAATCAAATCCAGCCCAAGTAGACTTCCACCTTCTTTTCTTTGCTCATAATATTAAAGAAAGCCAGAACATTAGTCATTTAAATCATGCTTGAAGACTGACTTATTTAATTTTGAATACTAAACGTAACAGTGTGGCTCAGAGCTGTCGAGTAGAACAGTTTTAGATGAGCTTCACAATATAAATTCATCATTATTATAATCTTCAGTTTTGTGATATGTTGCAAGAATTCTTTAGAAGATTCTCCCATAAAATGTACATTCAATTCAAACAATATGTTGTCAGGCAACAAAATATACACCTACAGCTGTTATGTTGTCTGAGCCAGTGCCGGATTATGGCTCTGCTGGCCCCATAGAACTGTACTAGCCTAAGGCACATTTTGATAGGTGGCCTGAAAATACAGATATGTTGGCCTTTACCTCTCTTCCTGTCAAGGGATTATCAAGTGAGGCTACTCTTGTGGTCATATCAGGATACAGACCACAATGTGAGTGGAATACAGGCCATTTTTTTTTCTGTATTATTTTGTGGCCTGGACTTTTGGCTGGCCCTAAGGCACGTGACTATTTGCCTTATGGTTAATCCAGCACTGGTCTGAGCAGTCAAGTTGTTGAATATTGATTGTTTTGTATGTAATTGGAGCATTCAAAAACACTAAATACTAATAAAGAGTAACAGCCCATTAAGTAATTATCAGAAATAATTAAAACTTGCTAACATTTGTAGTTCAAAATATGTTATGATAACAATGATAAATTTAGCTGTTCAGGTAATTCAACATCTTTGAATTAATAACTTTAATCCCATATAGTGTATCAATTAGAAAAGAACTTTACCCCCCCCCCACCCCCAGTGGGACCACAAGATTTTAAGATGTGATCAAAGGCAATAACTCACCAAGTTATCAATATACTTTTTTGTCTGGGGACCATAAACCATGTGAATAATTTATAGTCAAACGGGTGATAACTGTAGCCTCTAGATCATCCCCAAGATAGGGGGGTTGGGATGGCCTAGTGGACTAGAGTGCCGCGCTTCGACCTCTAACTGGCCAGTCACCTCTGGCTTGCAGCTGTGGTTTCGAGCCCTGGTGTGAGTGTATGTGGCATGGAGATGGGGGCGCCTTCTCAACCTCATGGGTTTCCTCCGGGCACTCCGGTTTCCTCCCACTGCTAAAGACCCCTACACGCAAGCGAATTATTGAAATAAAATTAAACCATATGTTAGTCCCGAAATGACCTAGTTTGTGTTGAGTGTACGTTAAACCCCATTTCTCTCTCTCTCATCCCCAAGATATTTCAAAGTGATCAAAAGCAGTGGGCTAATTATGGGAAATCACTGAAATTTATAGGCCTCTTCGTCTCATGATCTTAAAAACACTGTATATAAAATTAATCAGATGATAACTTTACAAACACTCTACAGTGATCAAGGGCCACAACTGTTGATCCTTTTAAAGATGAAAAAATGCCCAGATCTGCACTTGCCATACTATAAACCTAGCACTATTATCAATTAAGCTTTGTTCAAAAATTAACATAGAAAGTATACATATTTACTGTCTTTAATATTTAATATATTCAATAATTTAAAATAAAAATGTTAACAAAAAAAACATAGTAAAAAGGCCATAAAATAGGCTATATAAAATTTGCATAAATAAACTATTGAAAATCCCTTTATCATAAAACCAGCAAATGACACGATTCAAAACAACTTGTAATATATTGGCCACTCAGGCATTTAACATTTGATCATTTACCTGTCAGAAGTTAGTCATGCTTGATTATCCTCGAGCTTTCACTACGTGCTCTCTGATTGGCTAAGTGCGACCAATCAAATTGTTGTACAAATTGTCAAAATCATTTTATAAGCAGCCAGACCCTACATTTTTTTTTTTTTTTTTTATGGGGGGCTGGGGGGGTGTCTACGATATCACCCTAGGTGGAAGTGGACATTTTTTGGCGAGCTTGACCCAACATTTATTTACCTGCCATAAGCCCTTCCTACTACAAAAACTAAAATTTTCTCCAACCTCTGGAGTTTTCACCAGGTCCTCCGGTTTCCTCCCACTGCACAAGCAAATCATTGAAATAAAATTGAACCATGTGTTAGTCCCAATTTTCATATTGATATCACAATAATAAAAATTTCAAATATCGGCAAGCCCTACAAGATACTATATTTTTGTCAGACTTGGCCTCATACTACATATTGGCGAGCTTCGTAAGAAATGAAATGGGGTCTTACGTCCTACTCTTCTGCACCTAACCTGGGCTAATGAAAGATGGGCATATGCCATACCGTTGGGTCAGAGCAAACACATCGTAAGTTACAAATTTTACGAAAACTGTTTTTTGATTGTTTTGGAGCCCAAATACATATATACACCTTTATGGAGTATGAAAGAGTGAATTTCTCAATTTTGCTCGGAGATATAACTTCCCTCAAAATATTGTATGTGCATAAATATCATATTGGTGAGAGCAAGAACATCGTATCTGACTTGTTTAGAGAGAAAACATGGTAAAAGAGGGAATCTATCTCTCTGACTATGTCATAGCAGATATGACGTCATAATTTATGACATCACAGCTACGTTTCCATGGTAATTTATTGGAGTTGATTAAAATATAGCCTACAATTTTTATGCTTACTTGCCTCCAATCTCAGATGGGGATATTGTTGCACAGTCTCCTGGTAAAACAGGGGGTAATGAAATATCAAAACTGAAAATTCTATAAAAACCAGAGGCAATGTGAACATCAGAAAATGTTAATAGAGCCTATAGGCCTATGCGGAAAAAAACAAGTCATTGATAAGCAAGCCTAAAACAAAACTGATCTTCTAAAACGTGCAGAATATCTACAAAGTGTTAACATTTCTAGAAATGCATTTCCGATGTCTATATAACAGTGTTAACAAGGCATGTTAACAACTGCCATAGATTTTTGAGTCATAGTAGTCTACCTCTAGTAGCTTATGATAAAAATTGTATTAGTTCGTTCAAAATACTTCCATAATAGGCCTAGGCTATATCCACTCATATGAATAACGACGAGGGAGTATTTAATGATGATTTAAAGATGACTAAAAGCGCAACATCACTCCCCAATCACACCATACACAATTTCCAGGGCTGGCAAAGTAAAGCCGAGAGAAAGGTTACAATGTTTTTGCACTAAACTAATTCGGTGGATATTAAATTTAATTCAGAGCAAAAACATCGTAAGTGATATTTTGGACAGAATGGATGTAAATTGCTGTAATTCCAAAATTTCACTAAAATATTTCAGTTACCCTTAATATCATACACCAACTGCAGAAAAGTGAAAAATATCGCAAAAAAATTGGATTTACCAGAAAGGTTTCAACCTTTAAAGTCGTTTTTCTCCACTATTGAAAAATGTCACTTACGATGTTTTTGCTCTAACCCAACGATACAGTGTGCTATGAGGGAAATTTTACATATCGAATTCCAACTGCCAAGGGATCTTTTATGTGCATGCCAATGTGTACACGGAACCTCAGCTTTTTGTCCATCAAAACTAGACAGCTGTCCTTGTCAGATCCTCCATTCTGCATCACTGACAAGGACTAACCACGCCGGAAAATCAATATTACCTTTCTCGGCCAATGCAGAGCTTCGTAAGAAACATTTTTGACAGTCATAAGCCCTTCGCTACTACAAAACTATAATTTTCTCCAATCTCATGGGTTTGCTTTCGGACCCTCCGATTTCCTCCCACTGCTAAAAACCCCTGCGCTAAAGTAAATTTTTTAAACAAAATTGAACCATGTTTAAGTCCAGAAATGACCTAGTTTGTGTCGAATGGAATATAAACCCCATTTTTCTCTCACTATAATTTTCATTCATTAATTGGTCGATTTAGTTACACGATGTGATGGTATAGAAAATATTTTAAATTTATAAGTGGTGAGAATTTGTGAAACAGCAAATAATAACATAAGGAATATGATCAATGACATAACTATAACATAATGACTGATACTAGTACCAATATCTAACCATGAACCGGTATCCTTTACCAAAAAATAAAAATGCTGAAACCAAAAAATAAAACCATCATTAAACAAACTTCATTGCAAAATTTATATAATAATAATAATGTGCATTTGTAATTGCACTCTCTCCATCCATATTGCATGCTCTAAGCGCATGGAAGATAATAGCTAATCCAGATAATAGGTAACAAACAGATGAGTTTTAAGTTGGGATTTGAACACAGCTAATGTTTGAGAACTCTGTATCTCTAATGGTAAGTTATTCCACAAACGCGGACCACAGACACTGAAGGCTTTATCCCCATCATATTCCTGAAGCAATGGCCCGAGAAATCCCTCTCTGGCCATTGCTGGAATAGCGTCTGTTTCTTGAACTTATGCGGGAGTGTGTCTATCCTTTCCGTTCAATGAAAGCTATCACTTAAGTACAGCAACATGACAGTCCTTCGTTTCATCTGGGTCTTTCCTAAAACTTTGGACAGTGATTTTTAAGGTATCAAAACGGTGAAATTATGTTCGTTTCCAAACAGTATTGTTTACATTTCATTCGACTTGATAGCCTCGTTTGTCACGCAATTAGTTTTACTGCAGTATTCTGCTATGCACGGGTTAATTAGGCATAATAAAATCGTGAGTCATGACGTATACGTTATGTAAACATATTTGGTCCAGTATTGGCAGCTCGTGATTGGTTGGTAGACGGACTACTGATCAATCAAAATTTAACACAACAATATCCACTCATAATAGCAGTGTGTAGTTGGATTACCTCTAATCAGACGCAACACTGCGCGGAGTATGTATCCCCATAGGATTACAGTTTAGCTTGCGGCACAAACAATGAGGACTTATTTTGTGAGCGAAGTGGTCAATTTGTTTGATATGATTGAATGAGGTCCGTGAGGTAAGATGGGGAAAGATCATGCTGACACATATAAACCAATGCTAGACTCTTGAAAGTTATCCAGGCTTCTATTGGTAACCGATGTAGTGATTTTAAGATTGGAGTTATATGAGAATAATTTTGTGTTCTTGATATTAATCTGGCGGCGGTGTTTTGAATTTTTTGGAGTTTTTTTTAATTTGAAGGATTATAAATATTACAGTACTAGATTTATATAGATGTGTCAAGCAGTTAGAGTTGAGTATGTGAAACAATTAGCATATTAAAACAGATATGAATGAAAGTTTTAATAAGTATATTTCTTTACATTTATCACAGCCCTTTAAAAAATGTTCATAGTTTTATGTCATGCATTCTACTAAGATCCATTGTAGTGGTAATAATTGTACATATAAATGTACATTTTGATTCAAAAAAATCCCTAGGTTTCTCCACTGAAAAAAGTCTTTGATTTGAAATAGATGAAAATAGCAATATAACTTACCAGACCCATAAAATCACACATCAATAATACTATCAGAAATAAAGTTCTAGTAGGTACTTTAGTTATAACATGAACTCCTCTAAATGCACAAGTTACCACTAATAATGGTATTAAATTCTACAATATAAAAAAATAAATATTAACAATATTCTATTCATTAATGCACAACATAACACAGAACCTGTAAACATATATTTTCTTTTAACTGAGCATGACTATAGTTAACATGTGACTTTTTTTAATAATAATGTTTAAGTGAAGTTCACACAGCAATTGGCATACATATTGGATACTATAAACCAAGGCTGTCACAAGTTTCACATCACTGTATCAAATATCTTGACCACATTAACTTACTTTTATCATCATCAGTGTTCCCATTGTAAATGGTTTAAATACTGTTACAAAACAATTAATAGATGCTGGATCAAAACTTTATTAAAAAAAAAAAAAAAATATTGCATTAATCAATAATCTGACATATCATCAAGGCAGGATTATAGAAGTCAAACAGAGTTTTGCCACTTGTAGACGTTGAAAAAGCAAATTTTAGTAAGTATGTAAAGATAAATCCTTTTTATTCCCTAACAACAAAACATTACGAGAAGAAACTGTAGTTTACACAACTATCAAACTAAAATATATTTAATTGTTAGAAAAGTTCATAAATTTGTTATTTATGGAAATATTATCTGGTCGGTATCCTGTGAAATAAATATGACTAGACCTCTTTGATTTGGGTAAAATCTAAGTGTTGAATTAATTACGTTGAATGTGTGAAGTTGATTTCTATGTTTAAAATAAAATTTTAAGAAGTTCACAGAGAGAACGTTGAGTCATGATGAGTTTCCTGTATAACTGACAACAGATTAAGCCAAAAACTGAATAGAACATATAACATAGAAATTATTCCATATAGCATATCAGATCACCGAAATCAACACTTATTTTGGTATAAATCAAAGAGTATTAGCTTCTTTAACTTTAGTTTTCCTACCTGTTCATACTAGCAATATTTCCTGTACCAAAAAATCCTATTAGTATTAAAAATATCTTATAATAGTTAAGAATTAAATTTATCAACTTGTGTTGATATTTTTTTATATCAAAAAAAGACTCATAGAAGATACTCTATATATCAATTAAAATGCGGATTCCAGGAAAAATATGCACACACTTTGCAAGAATTTCTCATACAATCTGAAATACAAGAATATCGAAAGGGACTGAGATCTTTTTGATATAAAGATACATTTTAGGTTTCCCCAAAAACAGACAAAGATTGTGATAACCTTTGTATTAAATACTTTTTACACAATTTGCATACATGAAACAGACATTTGTCGAGTAGCTTTGTTTCGATTTTCTCTAAATTCGAACTCAACCTTCATTAAAAGTGTGGCTGTATAATGAAAAATATATTTTATTAAATTCAAAAAGTAAACATATATATATACATGTATTATAGAAAGGATACATAGAAGAAAGCTCGTCTAAGATCTGCTATCTCTAAACTTCTACAAAAAGTACTGTTGTGATGAATTATAAAATTAGTATTGTTGAACTGTATTTGATTTAAAATCTGAAAAAATAAATCAAATATATATCTATTATGATGAAATGTGAGCTATTTAAAATTTTAAAAAGTCACATCATTTTCCTCAAGTAAAATTTAGCTTTCAAGGCTACAAAGACAAGAATGTTGGTCTTGATGTTACTGAGACCAACAGGGAGGAGGAGGTGTCTTTGAGTAAATGTAATTTTTATTTTACAGTACTTACTTTTTTATGATTATTATTTGATGATTCATGCTCCATCTTCAACCAAAAATATAACAACATGAATAATGACAAGAGGAAAAATCCCTCATAACTTAACACAAGATAAGGAAATTAAGATGTCTGTACATTCCGCCTGTATATACTCTTTACTTTATAAATGTTTTCGGGGGGTTAAATATTTACACCATAAGTTCATATTTATAGCCCAATATAGCAATATTAATTATTTGTCTTGCACCATAAAACCTGTTATATAGGTTAAACAAGGTACAAGAAAAGCCAACAAATCCTATATAATTTCAACATCTAATATTTAATCTATAAACAACACATGCGGATTGTGTTAGTAATTATAATCATCATTCCCTCATTAGTAATTATTTCAACTCTCACAATATTAGTAATTATTTCAACTCTCACAGTATTAATTATGATTTCAACTCTCACAGTATTGATAATGATTTTAAGTCTCACACTATTAATTATGATTTCAACCCTCACAGTATTAATAATGATTTTAAGTCTCACATTATTAGTAATGATTTCAACTCTCACAGTATTAGTAATGATTTTAACTTTCACAGTATAAATTATGATTTTAAGTCTCACAATATTAGTAATGATTTCAACTCTCACAGTATTAGTAATGATTTTAACTCTCACAATATTAGTAATGATTTCAACTCTATTACATTTTTAGTAATTATGACCTCAACTCTCTCAAAGTATTAGTAATCTTTATTTCAACTCTCCTACAGTATTAGCAATTATGGTTTCAACTCTTCTCATAATATAACCTGGAAGTAATTTATGATTTTACCTGCTAGTTGGCAACTTAGCTAGTGGTATCTACCACCATAATATATGAAATATCTTATTCCACCATCACACTACCAAGTGGGAAGAGGAGTTATAATTGGTGAAGACAATGTTTTAATGAGGCCAAGTTTTTTTATAAAAAATAACAAACTCTTCTTGTGATATATTAAGGACTGTACATGTATAAATAAGGATACGTAATACACATCAACTGATATAAAGCTAGAAATGATAAACTAACACTGGTTAATCTTTCTTCTACACTATTCTCTGATAATAGAGGTAGACATGGACATATCACTGGAAAAAACAAAAAAAAACAAGCCTAAATAACCACATAAAAATATGTTATTGATTATTCTGTATTCCTTAAAGTGCCAATCCCGATAACATTTTGGGGAATAAAACTGCTTAATTTTGTGTTAAAATCCTTTAAAACCTAAGGCCCACCTACTAACCCGATATTTGTGATACACTTGTAAATAACTTAAACCTGACAGTCTTCATCTGGAAATGGAGAACGTTTTATTATACAGTATCTGGATAAAACCAGACTTTTTTCTATAAAAATAATATGTAGGTGAAATTTATCTTTTGTTATCAAGTACAGGGCATGGGTCATTAATCAATTATCAGGTCACCCAATGAAAAAAATGACCCGAAATCTTAAAAGAGTTACGTGTCCGGATAAGCAGTGTTGACGTTCACGTCCAAACGACTCAATATTTTGAGCTGAAATTTTGAGACAAGGTAAATACACCATGCCACTATATTTTGGTCCATAAATTTCATAAATACTCGGACTTTAATTTTTTAGACTCTGTTCTTATCGGGATTGTCCCTTTAACATTTTGAAAGAGCAGCCGCCAGGCAGGATATGCCCACATTTTGCCAGAGATGGATAGAAAACATGCTAAAAACAAAAACAACTTTTTTTACAATCAAGGGCTATAATCCAGAAAAGTATGGACTGAAATGCGCAAATATCAAAAGGGACTGAGATTTTTGGAATATAAAGATATGTTTTAAGTTTCATCAAAATGGATAAAAATTGTGCCTCTAGAGGTTCCACATACTGCGTGCAGCGTTTCGTTTGATTAGAGGTAATCCCACTACACACTGCTATTATGTGTGGATATTGTTGTTTTAAATTTTGATTGGTCAGTAGTCCGACTACCAACCAATCACTAGCAGCCCTACAAAAGCTTTACAGTGGCAATATTGAACCAAATATGTTTACATAACGTTACGTCATGGCTCACGATTTTATTATGCCTAATTAACCCGTGCATAGCAAAATACTGCTGTAAAACTAATTGCATGACAAATGAGGCTATCAAGTCGAATGAAATGTAAACAATACTGCTTGGAAACGAACATACTTTCACCATTTTTAATACCTTAAATCACTGTGCAAGGATTTAGAGAAGACCCAGATTAACGAAGGACTGTCATGTTGCTGTCATTGAACGGAAAGAATAGACACACTCCCGCATAAGTTCAAGAAACAGACGCTATTCCAGCAATGGCCAGAGAGGGATTTCTCGGGCCATTGCTTCAGGAATATGGAGGTTCCATAACCTTTGAATTACAAATTTGCATACAAAGAGTGGCCATTTTGTCGGGCAGTTTCATCTTGATTTTCCCTAAATTCCTATTCAACCTTCATTATGGTGTAATGGTGGTAAATCTAAAAGGTTTTCAAAATTGGAAAAAAAAATTGTGACCTATACAGTATAATACACAAGCTAAAAAAAGGGCATTTTTCGACCAAGCAGGGGCCATAATTCATGTGGTTTTAATGCAATATGCACGAATATCGAAAGCAACCAACACTATTTGCATACAAACGGCACCCATTTTGTCTGGCTGGATTAGTCTGATTTTCACAAAATTCAAACTCAACCTTCATTACAGTGTAACGGTGATATAATCATATGTTCTTTAAATCAGATAAAAATTGTCACCTCTGGAAGGGCCACAAGCCAAAAACATGATTTTGCGTACAATCAGGGGCCATAATAGGAACCAAAATCTTCAGATTATAAATATACATTTCAAATTTCATCAAAATTGGATAAAAATTGTTACCTCTAGAGTGTCCACAAGCTAAAAACATGATTTTTCATACAATCAGGGGCCATAATTCATGAAGTTGCAATCTGATACATGTCAAATTTGATGAGGATATAAAAAAACAAGCCAGTGCTGCCAGCAAGTAAGGCCCACATTTTGCAAGAGATGGATACAGAAATCTATACAGGGTCACATCCTTTGTATTACATACTTTTACACAATTTGCTTGCAAGGAGCAGCCATTTTGTGGGCAGTTTCTATTTTTTGAACTCAACCTTCATTATGGTGTTATGGTGATATAATTAAAATCAGATAAAAATTGTGACCTCTAGAGGATCCACAAGGTAAAAATGTGATTTTTCTTACAATCAGTGGCCATAATCCAGGAAGTTATAGTCTGATATGCACGAATATCGAAAGGAACCATGATCTTTGCGAGATAAACATACATTTAAAGTTTTCTAAAAATCAAACAAATATTGTGACCACAACCTTCGTGTTGCATACTTTTAAACTATTTGCGTTGAAGGAGCAGAGATTTTGTCAGACAATTTCAGTCTGATTTTTACGAAATTCAAACTCAACCGCCATTAGGGTGTAACGGTTGGTAATACAGTTACACCTTTTGTACAATCGGATCAAAATTGTGACCTCTCAAGGGATTTTTCATACAATCAAGGGCCATAATTCAGGAAGTTAAGACCTCGAGAGTGCCCACAAGCTATAAATAAGATTTTTCGTACAATAATTCATGAAGTTATGGTTCAATACATGCCAATATTGAAAGGAACCAAGATCTTTGGGAAGGGTCTAGTTTGTGTTGAGTGAATATTAAATCACTTTGCTCTCTCTTTTCAAACACATTTTGTTTTTGGACGTATCTTAGAATGTTTCATACTCACTTAACATTAACCAGCTAAATATTTGACAATACAGAGGTAGACCATCACCACTCTTAATACTAGATTTCGTTATATATACAACACATGTAGCTGCCAGGATCAATATAAACTGAAATACATGTTATATATGTTGTTTTTGAAAATCTGCCACTACTGCACAAATTACTCTACGTCTTTATATGAATCTAAGACTATTAGTCATAGCCCTTTTCTCATATTTCTCTCTAATTCTTGAAAACAGATCAAGTTCAGGACCTGGTTGTGGCTATTTCTGGTCAACAACAGATTTTTCACTTCAGTTATTAATGCTTCTACAATTTAATCACAAGGTTGGGTTTACCAAAATAAAAAAAAATCGCAAAATACTGTATATCAATAATGATGCCACCATTATCATTTACATGAAGCAACTCTGCAATTTCCCCCAAATCTGACAAAAACACTCACTTATAGAGTGCTCACAAGGAAGTATGCAGATAGACAACTGACACAGTTTATGACAATATATGTCCACCAATCCATGGTGCTTTAAATTTTATAGTAAATATAATAGTTAATTGAAATATCCATCATAATTTCATGCCAACGACTTATCGTTACTTTAAGAATAACCATATGCAGTACCTCTATAATCAATATCCAATTAATCCTCTTTCTTTTATATCTTTTATGTTCCCTGCAATGGAAAATACTTAAATTACATCTTTACATTTATTCACATTTTGTATTCTACTATAATTGAGAATTTCAAAGTATGGTATGTTAAATCACTGATATAATTATTCTATATCCTGTTCCTTACTTGTTTGTGAAGTATCGTATTATAATCACTAGGTTTCGAGACGTTAAAGATTGCATACTTACCACCACACTATTACTACACCTAACATAAACTCTACCAAACCAGATACCACACTGAAATAGATCAAATATCAAATAAATATTTATTGTACTGTTATGTGTATTGAAAAGTGAAATGCAAGTGTGAACAATGTTATCCTTGAAATTTGAATAAACACTGCAGTTTAAATGAAAAACACATAAAGAAAAGACATTTTATAGGTGTTAGAGATTTCAGACATAAGAAGAGTTTTCTATTTGTATTACTACTACTACTACTTTTATATATTTACATATATATATATTATTATAATGTACAAATCCAGAATAAAAGAAAATATCTCCATCTTTGGATGGGGTGACACTTTGAAACAGACACATAAATAATGAGAGTAGTTCCCCTTGAAAAACTCCACCCAAGAAGAGATATTTTTATTGAGACGGGAGACATCATTGTAGGACCAAACTCGGCGTTTTCCGGATTAATGATCAACGTCATCAACCCAAATATGGTCATAGTTCGCTAATGCATGGCTTGCTAATGCAAGGCTCGATAATGCAAGTGTCATTAATGCAACTGTTGAAACTACAAATGTTGAAATTACATATCTTGAAAATACAAATGTTGAAATTACATATCTTGAAACTATAAAGTTAAGCTGTGTTATTTCAAAATTTGTGCTTTGTAGGTTCGACATGTGTATTTTCACACATGAAAAAATGTATTTTTGTTGTATGACAAATCAACAAATGCATTTTCACAAATCGACAAATGTATTTTGCATTTTGACAAATTAACAAATGTACTTTCACAAATCGACAAATGTATTTTGTATTTTGACAAATTAACAAATGTACTTTCACAAATCGACAAATGTATTTTCACAAATTGAGAGTTTTGGAGAGGATCCCCCTCCATACAGCATGAGCAACAGTATCGTTACCTGTGTTGAAATAGAACTTACTTATTGTGATTTTTACCTCATTCTTTATAAACCTACGCACGCTTTAGAAATACTATAAAGTGTGTACAATTTGAAAATGGGCCGATAACCCTAACTTAGGAACCAATTATGTGATAAACCTTCAAGCAAGAATTTCATATTTTCTAAGAAAGTCAAAACATATTCATTTCTATGTCTTTTGTCAACTCACTATTATACGATCATAGGTAGCATTTTCACACTTAAGAATCATTCACACTGGAAATAATAACACATTTACCTCCCTTGTTTTTCTATTACCACCCCCTCACCCCCCATGGAATAGTTATCTTAAAATCTTTGAATATGCAGTTGAAAATAATATTTTTGCCAATTTCTCAACTGGTAATGGTGAATTATAGTATTAATAGGATTATTCTTTAACAAGATAGGACTGTTTATAGATACCATCTATTCTAAGGCTTTATTTTAATACATTTTAAAAATATAACTTAAAGATAGGCTGGCACTGCCAGGCAGGATACGCCCACATTTTCGAGAGATGGACAGAGAACAAGCAATACCGAAAGTGATTTTTCCTACATCTTTACGTCCTGTATTTCATACTGTATTGGGAGCAGCCATTTAGTTGGTCAGTTCCAGTCTGATATTAATGAAACTCGAAACCGACAATGATTAAAGTGTGACGGTACACAACCTAGAAATGTGACTTTTCATCAAAATCGGATAAGAATTGTGACCTGTAGCGAGTCCACAACCATGATATACCATATTTTTACACTATTCGCGTACAAACGGCGATAATTTCGTCCGGCAATTTTGGTACGATTTTCACGAAATTAGAACTCAACCTTCCTCATCAAAATCGAATTAAAACTGTGACCTATACAGGGTCCACAACCATGATATATCATTTTTTAAACAGTATTCGCGTACAAACGGCGGCCATTTTGTCTGTCAATTTTGGTCTGATTTTCCTGAAATTCAAACTCAACCTTCCTTACAGTGCAACGGTGATATAATCAAACGGTTTTTTAAATTGGATAATAATTGTGACCTCCAGAGGGACCACAAGCTAAAGAAAGGGGGATTTTGCGTATAACCAGGGGCCATAATTCAGGAAGTTACGATCCGATATGCGCAAATATTGAAAAGAACCAAGATCTTTGGGTTATAACCATGAATTTCAAGTTTCATCAAAATCGAATTAAAATTGTGACCTTTACAGGGTCCAAAACCTTGATATACCATTTTTTAACAGTATTCGCGTACAAACGGCAGCCATTTTGTATGACAATTTTGGTCTGATTTTCCCGAAATTCGAACTCAACCTTCCTTACGGTGTAACGGTAATATAATCAAACGTTTTTTTAAATCGGATAATAATTGTGACCTCCAAGCTAAAAAAAAGGCGATTTTGCGTATAATCAGGGGCCATAATTCAGGAAGTTACGATCCGATATGCGCAAATATCGAAAGGAAGCAAGATCTTTGGGTTATAACCATGAATTTCAAATTTCATCAAAATCGAATCAAAATTGTGACCTCCACAGGGTCCACAACCTTGATATACCATTTTTTAACAGTATTCGCGTACAAACGGCGGCCATTTTGTATGGCAATTTTCGTCCGATTTTCCCGAAATTCGAACTCAACCTTCTTTAGGGTGTGACGGTAATATAATCAAACGGTTTTTTAAATCGAATAATAATTGTGACCTCCAAGCTAAAAAAAAGGCGATTTTGCGTATAATCAGGGGCCATAATTCAGGAAGTTACGATCCAATATGCGCAAATATCGAAAGGAAGCAAGATCTTTGGGTTATAACCATGAATTTCAAGTTTCATCAAAATCGAATCAAAATTGTGACCTCCACAGGGTCCACAACCTTGATATACCATTTTTTAACAGTATTCGCGTACAAACGGCGGCCATTTTGTATGGCAATTTTCGTCCGATTTTCCCGAAATTCGAACTCAACCTTCCTTAGGGTGTAACGGTGATATAATCAAACGGTTTTTTAAATCGAATAATAATTGTGACCTCCAGAGGGACCACAAGCTAAAAAGGGTGATTTTTCGGACAATCAGGGGCCATAATTCAGGAAATTACATTCCGTAAGCCGCAAATATCGAAACGAACCAAGATCTTTGGGTTACAAACATGCCTGTCAAGTTTCATCAAAATCGGTTCAAAATTGTGACCTCTATAGGGTCCACAAGCTAAAAACGTGATTTTTCGTACAATCAGGGGCCATAATCCATGAAGTTTTGATCCGATACATGCCAATATCGAAAGCAGCCGAGAACTTTTGGGGATAAACCTATATTTCAAGTTTCGTCAAAATCGGATAAGAATTGTGACCTGTAGAGAGTCCACAAACAAATTGTGGACGGACGGATGGACGGACGGACGGACGTCCGGACGGACGGACGGACGTCCGGACGGACAGGGGCGACGACATAATACGTCCACATGAAAATGTGGGCGTATAAAAATATGAAATTCTCGCTTTAAAACTGATAGGAATCATCATTAGTTCTGGTTAACAATTTTCTGAACCCTTGTCTAGTTTTGCATTGCCATGCTTTAAAAGTAAATTTATGATCATAAAGACAAGACTTCAGTTTCAATTTACAATCTGAATACCAGAATCAACTATCCCAGAATTCTATCCTGTATTGCATTCACAAGATTTCATAACTTTGAGCATAAACAAAGAAATTTATGAGCCTACACATTCCACATTAAAACTGGGCAACATAAAGCAAACGATTCCTTTACATTTTATATGATGAAATACTTACACGACAGCTATATTAGAATTCCGACCAACCAATGGCAAAAGTGGAAATACAGCTACTAATAAACAACTAACACACCAACCAATTATACTAATCTAAAATATATATATATCAACAAATTCTAATAATATATTGCTAGAGAGAGAGAGAGAGAAATGGGGTTTAACATCCACTCCAAACAAACTAGGTCATTTCGGGACTAACGCATGGTTAAATTTTTATTTCAACAATTTGCTTGCAGCTTGCACATAAGGGGGGAGAGAGAGAATAATGGGGTTTAACGTTCACTCAACACAAACTAGGTCATTTCGGGACTAACATATGGTTTTAATTTTATTTCAATAATTTACTTGCGCGTAGGGGTCTT
This sequence comes from Patella depressa, assembly GCA_948474765.1. Lineage (NCBI taxonomy): Eukaryota > Metazoa > Mollusca > Gastropoda > Patellidae > Patella > Patella depressa. Next base: position 74,229,382 of record OX419717.1, read on the forward strand.
TAGCAGTCGGAGGAAACCAGAGTGCCCGGAGGAAACCCACGAGGTTGAGAAGGTGCCCCTATCTCCATGCCACATACGCTCACACCGGGGCTCGAAACCACAGCCGCAAGCCAGAGGTGAGCGGCCAGCTAGAGGTCGAAGCGCGGCACTCTAGACCACTAGGCCATCCCAACCCCCTTGCACATAAGGGTCTTTAGCAGTGAGACGAAACTCCTTGTCAGGTACAACGAGGAAAGTTGACTCAATGCCAGACCTTATGATACAGTGCACACCATTCAGCCATCCACCCCTCCAAACACCCCAATAAGTACGGCAGGGTTCTATTTTAATCAAGAACAATTATGGCCAGTTTAGTATGGTATATTAAAAAGATGGAATAGAAATATCAATTTTCAAAGAAACATAATTCTTTCAGCAAACAACATATCTGGCTGCTGTTACACAATGCTTTCTTCTTATTTATTGTATTAAATTATATATATTGATATACCTTGTTAAAACTAACTGATAAATTAAAGAATGGCCACAATGCCATACCAACCAGTCCAATAGATAACAATTCACGATAGAAAAAACCTAAAACCTGAAATATCAAACAATTATTTAAATCATAGAAATATATACTGGATTATTTAAATCATAGAAATATATACTGACAGTATATATTTCTATGTTTAAATCAACTAAATATAGAAATATTATATTTTCAGATATAAATGAGTATAGGCAGTGTAATAAACGCGATATTAGTAGGGGATCTTTTACAAGCAATCTTGGCTATCGCTGCATTCCAATCAAAGTATAAATTGATAATAAGAGAATTATTATCATATCTATGTTGAGATCATTACATTTGACAAAACTCCAAATAAATTGTAAATATCTTACCAGAATCTGTAAGCCTATTAAATTTATAAAGATAGATAATGATAATGTTACGATTTTTTTTCTCTCCTTTATCACATTTAAATGATGCATCATAAATTTCAATCTAAAAAAAAAAAAGAAAAAATTAATATTACGTTACTATTCATTATTTGCACTTGAAATTTGATTATCTAATTATCTGTGTCAAAGTATAGTACCGACAAAATGTAAAAGATAGTATAATTAAAATGATATAGAACACATTGTCTTACCCTTGTGTAGCTTTATTCCATAATATTACTGGTAATAAACAATATAAATAGTACGTCCAAGGTGAATGTTGAACTGAAAAGAAAATTCATTAACACAGAATCTTAAAGCTGTAATTTCAACACTAGAGGGTTTAATGGATTTTTTTTTTATTTAAAACTGAAATAACATCAAGATCTTTGGGTGTCCAGTTAGAAGAATCATCATGGGAATCAGATTCAACACATTTCCAGGACTGTAATTTTTATACAATTAAGCCTTAAAAAAATCAATTCTAAAATTCTGTTTTCTATACCACACCAGCAATTAATTCAAATTCAAGTTACCTAGTAATAATATTAGCACCAATAATCCTAAAATAACAAAAAGTGTTGTCTGCTGCAAGTCTGATTCTCTATGTAAATATATTGATGAGTTTTCTTGTAAAGCTTGTTGTAATATAAAAGCCATCCATCCTAAAAACCCAGATACAATACTAGCACTGAAATTATACAAAAGAAACACGATTATAAATTTGTTAATAAATCAAGTTACTGTGAAATTAAGTCTGGTGTATTTGTTAGCCATTTGAGGTATATGACCTAAGTTATCTGAAAACAAATTGACATCAGATGCTTAATAATTGTTACAAATCAATGCATCAGTGCAACTACCAGATACCATACAGTCCATGGTATTACTACCGGTAGCCCAACTTCTTTTCATTTTTATTTCAAGGGTTTGAAGTACCTAGTTGTGAAACTATACACAGAGTTTCATCACTCTCCATAATCAAAGTTATCTGGTCCCGAAGGATGTATCAATGAAATTGCTTAACTCTGCTTTGCTTTAGTAGAAAGCATCTATGAACATTTACATCAAGTTTAAACATTCTACCTCGATTAAAAGCAGAGTTTCCATGTTTCAAATTCTTGACCAATCAAATTGCTTATCACTACTTAGTCTAAGCCGAAAATGCTCATTATCCAACTTAGTCAAGGTACCGATGTAATAAAGCTATACACCGTGTTTCATCAATCTCACTCAATTAGAACTACAGTTATCGTGCCCCAAGGCATAAACCAATCATATTGCTATCTCTGCTTTCTGCTTACCTCTAAGCAAAAAATGCTTATTTTGGAACTTCATCAAGGCATTCAACTAATGTACGTCTACACCAAGTTTGAATATTTTACTCTAATGAGAAAGTTAGTGTATTCGAAAGTCTCAACCACTCTGCTTACCCCCAGCAGAAATTGCTCATTATCGAACTTAGTCAAGGAATTGATGTAATGAAATTATACATTAAGTTTCGTCACTCTAACTTAATTAGTTATTGTGTCACAAAGCATCTGCCAATCAAATTGGTTATTTCTGCTTAACCAGAGTATTCACCTAATAAACACCAACACCTAAGTTTGAACATTCTAGCTCAATTAGAAGCATTTGGAGTTATTGGTCCAAAAAAGTGTGATAGACAGTCAGACAGCAAGACAGCAAGACAGATGCATTTTAATAGAGCCCTGCTTTCATAGATAATTTATTTTTACTAGATATAACTCACCCTAGAAATAATCTGTTATATGTTTGATAATAATTTAATCCTTCTAGGGTGGTTTTAATCAGTAGATCACCTTCTTTAATCTGAAAAATATTCATTATATACAACTGTATCTTCAGAACAAAATCTTGTTTATGGAGAATTTATAGTTATCAGAGGTTAAATCAGGGTCCTTTCTGTCATATTCTAATTTCAGGGCCACTTAACTTTAAAGCTAATATAAAACAAATATTTTGACAGCACATCAGCCTAAAAAAACACGGTTATTTCAATTAAACAGCCTTCATTCAAACCCTATGTTTAATGTAAGTTTTCTGCCATATAGGAAGCAGGGCAATTTAATCATTTATAATTTGGTACCGAGTAGAGCTATGGTTCAGAATAACGCCCATTCGAAGCATCAAGTTCCAATTTTGATGACAAACTGTGCCAGAAAATAGAATCCTTCAAAAGTTGAGAAATGCCTGTTAAACCTGATTTACTATTATCAACAGTATACATATACTCACTGCCTGCTGGTAGAGGCCATTTTTCATCAGAGTTCTTAAATATTTTAAAGATTCAAACTACAAATAAAAAATAAAATCCTATAAGCCCTTGTCAAAGTATACTACATATCTTAAAAGCATCAAGTTACTGTATTTCAAGACATTAAACACAGTTTTATAACAGTTGATCAAATATTAAATATATACAAATACAAGGATATTAGAACAATTAAAAAAACATAAATTACCTTTTTTGTTGGTGTCAATTCTCTGAAAAATAAGCAAAGTAAACCATTCTTAATTGCAGGTATGAAAGTACTGATTATTATCATAGTTAAACATACATTATGCAAAAGCTAAATCTGCTAATTGAAGGTATTTCTTTTGAAATGTTTTCTAAATTATTAATTGGACATTTCAGACTATCATCAACTCTCGATCGCATCGCTAGCCTGCTATCTTTGGTGGATTATGATCCGATTTACAGCATACTGTTTCTTCTCGATTTAATTATTAAATGGATAATCAAGACTATGCTTTTTACCGTACCGACTTTAGTTTTGATGATCGAGGCTAGACAGAAATTTCACTTGCTTAATTTTCGGTTCATAGTGGATCAATTTGACTGAAATTTTCAGCAAATTGCCTTTACATTATGTAGTTTTTTACTATTATAGTGAGAAATGCCAACTCGTTACTTAATCTCCCATATTGTATCTTTAAGTTCTAGATGAACATACAGCAGAAAAGGATTTCTCATAAAAAATCTACATACTTGTACGGTCGGAATGTTACAGCTATTGAACTTTCTTTAACTTGATTCATTTTAACCTTAAAAAGAAAATACATCTATTAAATATATATTATTATATACAGCATATGTCATTACATACATCATTTATCACTACAAGTCCCATATACCATTACATACACAATATGTCACTACATTCAAAATGTCATTACATTGTACATACACCATATATCATAACATTTATCCCATATATGATTACAAATACCATATGTCATTACATACACCATACATCATTACATACACCATATACCATATGTTATTACATACATCATACGATATCCCATATATCATTATATATCCCATGTATCATTACATACACCGTACATCATTACATACACCATATGTTATTACATACATCATACGATATCCCATATATCATTATATATCCCATGTATCATTACATACACAGTACATCATTACATACACCATATACCATATGTTATTACATACATCATACCATATCCCATATATCATTACAAACACCATATCTCATTACATACATGACAGCAATAATCTTAACATATATAGGCGGCGTCCCCAAATATTGTCCAAGCTACCCAATCAGACAATCTGACAGAGCAATACTGCTATAGCCATTTGAAAAGCTTGATCCTCAATCATTAAATATGCATTATTGAAGAGATAAATCTGCCTAATGTAGGTCTGTTCTTTAGGCCTTAAATGTTATACAGAATACTAATTAGACGTTTATTAACATGACAAGACCATAATCAACTCTATATGTCACTGGATGGCTCTGATTTTAAGTAGATTAGAACGGTTCGACCATTTAATGACTTAATTTAAAAACAGAGAAGTGAGGCTAAGTCTCAAGTAACTAGTATCATGGTTAAGATAATAAACAATCAATGTACACATCTTGCCAATCTACAAACGAACCATCACTGCAAGAACAGCCTGCATTTTTACCTAAATCTTACAATGTATCTTTAAGTGGGATTAGTCAACCATTCTGGAAATGACTATTCTTGCTTAGGTCTTATTTGCTTAGGTTTTATTTGCCAGTGATCGAAATTACCAATCAGTCAATGTACATGTCATAAAATTAGATATTTTAAAGTATTGAACTTAAAACATTATCAATTCATTTAAATTTTTAGTTTTACGTGATATCCTCATTAATGGCATTCATCTAGAATATCTATCAAATACATCTAAGCTAAATTTGTTAACCTTATGCAAGTATATGTCTGATTCCACTTACCTCATACTGCTCTAACATTTGAAGTGCATTAGTATATAAAGCCTCTGCTTTCTGCCAATCAGTGATATTCAAATAATCTTTAGGTAGAGTACCCTGAAATGATTAGACACATCCACATTTTCATAATTATCTAATCTTGTATGTTATCCGATTAAAATAAATTAGAATGTTGTCAAACCTATGTTTCAAAAGCATTTAACAATTTCAGAATAGGTCTCTTAATAGGCAAAATGGAACTTACCACAGAATTCATTGGAAATGGAGCACCTATTAAATATGTCATCAGTGGAGCTATATCGGCCTGTATAGAAGAAAAAGCTGTGTTTAAGAACTTAAATATACTGAACAGTCATAATTCATTTTATATCATCAAAACAATAATAAAATGAGTGGCCATCTTGGTACATACATCCACTTGAAGTTTTCGGAAATGGCAACTGCCAAATAATGAAATGATATTCCTCATATAATGACTTGCTTGAAGAAAGAGAGAAAAAGTTAAATCTATTACTATGAGTAAAACCAATTAGTCCAACAGAAAACTCTTATTGAAAGGCGAACAGCAGACTCTGATTGAGAGAGATTTTACATCATTATACACGACAATGTTTCTGTTATCGTACCTGCTCTACATCATTTCTTAACAGATGATTTAATTTCCAATCTATAAATAAAATATTACATACATTATTTTAACAGAACAATATCACACATTAAATTCAATTAGGCATACACAGAATCATTTTTTCTCTAAAATCGTAAGTCGAACCCTCAATGATATTTCTTTTCTATCAACAAACATCAGACACAAGGTGATTTCTAACTTTTTTTTGAATCATTTAGATTATCTTTGTAAAGTCAGTGAGAAAAATATATATACTGATAATAAAAAATATTGGGGGTATATTTTAACAACAGATTATCGTACCTTTACAGAAGTTATCATCATAATGACCACATGTTTGTTGATGTACAGCAGATCGTATACCCGCACCCCATGCTACTAATGGTGTTAATGTTTCACTAGGATCACCAGCACCATGAGATCCTTCAATAAAATACAATATTCAACTCAATCACCAAGTCTACTTTATGTGTGACTTCTCTAGAGAAGCACATGTCCACATGCCCAGCTCCCGAAACTAACCACTCCGATTTATATTTTGTTCTGTATTAGAAAAATCCTTATTTCACACCAAGTACATGGATATTCAACCATGTACGAAACATTGTTTGGCCAAAATAAAATGAAATGGACGGAAATGGCTAAATATGTATATCCCATCATACTTTGCGGCTAAATGTCACAATCTATTTTAAGCTTATGAATTTAAAGTGCTATAAAGCTGTAAATGTAAAATGCTCTGATTCGGCGATCACGTGGCTTAGTAGGCAGGACGCTGGCTCACTAGCCTGGAGGTTGGCTGTTTGATCCCTGCATTGGCCGAAAAAATATTCATCCAGATTTTCCAGCATGGTTTCCCCTTGTCTGTGATGCAGGACGGAGGGACTGACAAAGACAGCTATTTAGTTGTTCAGATGGTACGAAAAAAACCGAGATCCTGTGTACACATTAGCATGCACGTTAAAGATTCCATGGCCATTGCTCATAGCACACAGTATGGTGTATGCCCGTCTTCATTAGCCCAGGTTAGGAGCAGAACAGTTGGATGTTAAACCCCACCACATAGCCTAATATTTTTTTTGATGACATCCTTTCCACATTGTGATATATCAATAACAAGTACAGCATCATATGAATTAAAACTTCATAGACCAACATGTTCTTTATTTTATTTATACACATAATAGCTAAAAGGTTTGAAGAATTATCAAGGTAAAAATAGGCATAGAATCATACCCCAATCAGTCATGCCATGATCAGATGTAAGAACATAAGCTGTTTGACCATCATTATCATAATAATCTTCTATTAATTTTTCCATCATCTTAACTCCTTTATCAACATGTTCTATATTGTGTAAATAAGCTCTGAAAAAAGGCAACTAGATATTTATAATTACTATAACAGTAAGGCAGATTAAGTAGTTAATCAAGGTAGGGTGTATAGACAGTATAACAACATTAATACGTCGATCACTTAATTACCTAATCAATCCAGTCTATTATCAACGATAATCGGGTTGAGAGGTAGTTATACACTCAGTACACTTTATTTCAGAATTTTGAATATTATTCACCATGTTGTGACGTCCGATTTGGAAAATAGCATTGGACATGTCTGGAATATACAGGCAAAATATATCGATTTCTTAGCCCAAAATTCACTGGTTTATAATTTCGTTCGTTGGTTCTTGGAGTTTTACATCTACTTACACCAAAGAGAGAGAGAGAAATGGGATTCAATGTCCACTCGACACAAACTAGGTCATTTCGGGACTAACATATGGTTTCAATAATTAGCTTGCACGTAGGGGTTTTTAGCAGTGGGAGGAAACAGGAGTACCCAGAGAAAACCCATGGGGTTGGACAGGCGACCCTACTCCTTGCCACATACTTACACCAAGGTGACATCATAGACAATGGTTTAAAAGTCATCAGTTTGGAGCTTTATAGTATAGTCTTATTGATGACGTTTCATATTTAGGTTTCTAGATAAGGAAAGGAGTATACCGGCATATATAAATGTAAAATACTTACCGTGAATATGGTTTACGTGAATGACCATTTGTATCAATACCAAGTAGATGTAGAAAGAAAACTATCCTATTCTGATGAAGTTTCTCGTGTAAAGATTTATCTAACTTAGAGTCTGCAAAAAATTTCTGAAATAAACAATATACATTTGCTTATGTTTATACCATCTTTTTTTCATCTACAGAGGTCTAGTTTTGTGGTTTGATATCCATTTCGATCATAAACTTTATGATACACTCTGATAAAATATCTACATGTCATTTACAGTCAAATGGAAACAAGAGCATTGCATGCTAACGGTGCAAAATATGTCCACATTTCTACTTTGATTGTACTTTTTAAAATGAAGAGAAGAATATATGAAATGGCTGTAATATGACAAGACTGCAAAAAAGTTAGGTGTTGGGTTTGTTTTGCCAAATTTACAGAAAAAAATATTATCCAAAAAGTGGGTGTGACACCACCCCAGGGGGTCAGGGCATGCACCAAAATAAATAGTTCCTGTCTTTACAATATAAGGAATAAATATGCCAAGTTCCAAGATGATCAATTTAGAATTCCAGTCTGTAGACAATAAACACATAAATTGATGTATGGCACAATATCGCAATAGAACAGTCATTTATTGGTGTGATCGAACTGAGAACATTTTGACCACCCGAGCAGCCCATTGAAAGAACATTTTTTATTGATTCAGCCACTTAAAACTTTTAATTTTCTAAACCAATCTGACTGTATGTAACCAATCGAGGAATTGTAGACTTGTCACTTGACACTCATTGTGGTCTTTAACCTGTAAATAACTACATTTTTTTCCTCCCTTTGGCCACACATGGGGAAAAAGGCAATTTAACCATTTTAATTGATGTGCGGTGCAATATCGCAATAGAGCAGTTTTTTATTAGTGTGTCCAACAGAGGATGCACATTATGTTTTAAAACCGACAAAAGAAGACTTGTGTGTGGTGAACATCAACAACCAAGTACACATGCACACACTCATTGACTAAAGGGACCAGTTACAGGAAATAGATTACAAAAACATGACATTGTGTCTGAGAACCATGTTTCCTAACCTGGGGTTCAAAGGGATCTGTAGGGTGTAAGCAGGAAGAAAAAAGACATCCAAGTAAATTAGAGTATGAACTTTTTGGTATTGCACCAATTTTTAGTATTGGTACAGTCAATTTCTGTAGTCACAGACATTGTCAGAAATTCTGGATATGTCAGGCACAAAACCTCTGATGTCGATTATTTTGTCTGGTACAGACTTGATATACATGTCCGCCACAAAGTTCAAATTGTTAGTAACTATAATAAGTAACTTTTGTAAAGTATAATCAATACTGTTATATTCTGTATGTAAATGTAGAGCCTACATATTCTAACTACTAACCGTAACTTTGTCAAAAACCCAGGTATCGAGTCTAGTTGAATCATGTCCACCAAAATCAACCAAGTGAGCAGAAAAACAGTCGATGAATACATGATCACCACTAGCACCTTCAAATATAAATAAAATAAAACCAAAATGAAATGAAATGGGGGTTTAACGTCCTACTCTTCTGCACCTAACCTGGACTAATGGAAGACGGGCATATACGCCATACAGTGTGATATGAGTGAAATTTTGCCTGTGCGGCGGCGCTACAGCCTACTCTTATATGGAATTCCAACAGCCTTGGATCTTTAACGTGCACGCCAATGTGTACACGAACCTCAGTTTTTCATACCATCCGAACGACTAGACAGCTGTCCTTGTCAGGCCCTCCGTTCTGTATCACTGACAAGGAGAAACCACGGCAGTAAAAAAAAAAAGTATGTATAATCCAAACCATAAGACAAAATTCGAAGTCCTCAAAAAACGTTATAGGTAAAATAGTGTAATCAGCATATGGACTGTTCACCAATATAAATAATGATGTAGCACTGCTGGGCTATTAGTCGGGGAGGGATAACGTTTTACCCAAAACAAATTGCAAAAGAAACGAATGCAGTTTGGTTCAATGATACACATGTCAGACAACACCATACTCAAATTCGGCCGAATTCTACCAAGGCGAAATAACGTAATCAACATAACTAAATATGGCGGTCTTCATGAAGTTTCACAGAGCAATATCCCGTAACCAGTGTGTTTTAGTGGTGGGAGAACTAATTTTTATTAAAATTCTTCAACCAAAAGTAGTTATAAAAACAAGATATGCATGGACGGCTAATGGCTGCAAAATTTGGTAATATAAATGCCCTTTTCCTATATAACCAGTGGAATCTCGTAAAATATGACTTTTACTTTATCCTTTATATGGTTTTTTATGTCTCTGAATTTAAAGAAAATTTCAAAAATTCAACATGGTAGTAATTCAAAATGGCAGCCAAAATGGAATTCAAAAAGATAGAATTTAAGTTAATCGTCTTTTATTCCTGTTGAATATGCCTTGTAACATGGTTTCAATTTCAAATTGGTGCCAAAATGAAATCCAAAATGGCAGGGGTTTAATTAATCGTAATAAAATGGCATTTTTTCTGTAAATAACCAGTGAAAATATCTCGTAAGATATGACATTTTATGTCTTTTATATGGCTTTTATATGGCTTTTGATGTCATCTATGGCAAGGTTTGGGGGAATTTGTGTGGACCTTTTCACCACAACACTTCCACAAGATATATGACTTAGAAAAAAATCAATTTTTTCAAAAAGAAAATGACCATACTCCATCTAAGATATCTTTCAGAATTTTCTTTCCGCCTACACTATTTCTCCACACACTCCAAGTTTTCCTCAGGCTTTGGATAGATCCTCATCATATTTGCATTCACATCAATTCTATCGTCATTATGGTGACTAAAATGGATTGATTATTCATCTGGCTTCGTTTTACTATCCCTTTTGTTTTTACTTTCTCCAAAATGGCGACATTTAAATTAAACATTTGCACGTGACAGCTTCGGTAATTTTCGCATTTTGGCGGAAACTGTCGAGCAATTATCCAATCAATGTTGCTTTTTTTGGAAGAGCCCATTAAATTTAAAGGTGAACCCGTTGTATATGTCAGATATAAACCTACTCTCCCTCGGATTGATAGGATAGAGAACACTTGGGCTGCGCCCGCGTGTTCTCTATTATATCAACCTTAGGTAGGTTAATATCCTATACTTACGTTAGAGACCCTTGAAACTACCATAATCCTTTTCAGTCCATGGATCACATAATCATTTCTGATCTAATAGTGGACTTAAAGGAGCTAAATGGCTAACATCTGGGACCTAGAAATTGACACAAGTGGGTCGCCACTCATATAATACTGTAATATGAATGTATATAAACTGAGATACATTCAATGGTTTCCGTTTTTACTCTAATTTCAAATCATTTATGTTCTGCGAAATAAGCCAGCTGTCTCAATCGAATGCAAATTTCTAGCATTTGGTTATTCCAGTCTACATACGCCGTTTGATTTGGTGCAATATGTCTAGCCTCGTTCCTCGAGTCTCTTGCTAGAACTGGGGCTTAAACGCATTATGGTACACGATTCGTGTACCAATGGTAAAACGTTTATTTTGTCTTAAATATTGGATATTAGAATCCCGTCTTTTCAAAGTTGAAGATTTTGGATGATATTGAGTTAAGAGACTTAGCTCTCTCTTCCTTCCCTCCCTCCCAACCCCCACCAATTCGGACTTCATTTTAGCGGCAATTCTAGATTTCAACCAAATGATGACTAAAACCATGTGAAAGATATCCAAAAGGGAACAGTAACCATTAACTTAAAATCTGCCATTTTGGCAGCAATATTGAATTTCCTCCATTTCATTTTTATATCCAGAGACATCGAAAAACATCAAATTGGTTTGGTCAAATTTTGTATATTTGGAACATTTCGCCTCTATTACCAATTTTAAGATTTTAATAAAAGGACATTAATTGTTCCATCACTGAAATGCACTGGTCGCAAGATATCACTCACAGAAACTTTATGAAAGACTGCCATATTGAATTACATGTATATTAATTACGTCATTTTGCCTTGGCAGACTTCGGACGAATTCCAGTATAACAGTGTCTAAGTATTATTGAACCAATCTGCATTTTTTTCTTTTGCAATTTGTTTGGGGTCACTCCACTTTTGAAATAGACTTACATATAAATGATATATAACAGTAGTTCAGTGAAATGTGCATACATTTTGTTGACTTCTATGTGTTTAATGCTAAATATAACAGAAACATCCTTATTGTTATCATTTTCTATGAGCATCATGTCAACACAATCAAAGATAAATAGCAGCAATACACGTCATTGTTATTTTCATTATTTAAATGTAACAAAATAAGAGCTTAAATGTTTTATTTACACAATAAACTACCAAGGTTGGATACCATCTTGAGCGGGATGTCCAAGGATAGAAATAAATTATACTTCAGGTATTCACGTTCAACAAGGATCATAGAAGGTCAGAAATTATATTATGATTTGAATAAATTTGGGACCAATGTGTTTTCTGGTATCGTCTAAAAAGCTATATTTGCCTTTAATCTTGAATATTGTCTTTAATTAAGGAATTCATACAAAATAAGCCTCAAATTAACAATTCCACAACACTTCATATACCAAATATCATTGGTCGAATGAAACTAATACATTTACTGACTACCATAACAATTCCATACCTTTAGAAAACATGGGGAGAACATCAGGACTTCCCCAGGACCAGGTATATCGACTTTCATTAAACACGGAATCAAAGTTAACTGGATTTTCTTTCCAACCTACAAAAAGTATCAAGACAGAAATATAATTTATTGATAAAAATTAAAACTTGGCTGATCCTATCTGATTAAAAATCTAAATATAAATTGTGTCTGATAAATGTACAGTAAACAATATAATTCAAGGATTGAAGAGATCAATTACCTATACGGTCTTCAGTTTCAAAAGAAAGAAAAACTTTTCAAAGCTGTAAGCAATTAGATCAAATTGATTTTATTTTATCTCCCTTTTGAAAAAAAAAAAAACATGTAAACTTTGACCTTTAGCTACAGCACTGACATCTTCATAAAATCCAGCTATTAGAGCCACATGACCAGGTCTTGTTTCAGTTGGTACTCTAGTGTGTGACACTCCCCATGATCCTCTAGTTTCTATTATATTTCTATAATAAAAACCAATATTTAAAAATCTGATGTCATCAAAATATAAATATTTAATCAACAAACATTGTAAATATGTCCAGGGAGAAATTTGAATGCATCATAAATAAAGCTAATAAAGGTTCTTCTCTCAACTTAAAGACATGTTACAAGATCGCATTGACCTACATATTCTTCCCCCTCCTCTCCAGGATCCATTTCTGTAGTTTAGTGCTTGCAATCTCTGTGTAGTGTGTGTGTCTTGTCTTGCTTTTGTTTGTATGTAGTCCTCCTGAACTTACATGCACTAAATATATAGCTTCTTTTACCCCTCAATTATAAATAAATATTGTCTACCTCAGATACGGTGCAATTGTTTTTCCATCTTTTCCAAGTTTATAAAATTTATCAGCTCTTAATCCATCTGCCACAAACAGCACAAGTCGTTTAGCTGGAGGAGGTAAAGTTGAGGAATAACTTGTCATACCATGTACCAATGGTGAAGTGAAATAAACATCAAATATTGAATAGAATAATATAACATGAACTACTAATCCAGTAACAATCAACTGCCATAGTTTCATCTTAGACAACTGAAAAATATAACTACAGAGATTACATTCATACGGGTATAACTTTCCTACAATGGCAACAAGATACTAAAATCTTACCACTACTTTTGGTACATAAATATTATGATCTTAAATTATAAATGACAATTTGGCATAAATCATTGTCATATGAGATGAAATGAAGTGGATTTGGGTAAATCGTGCTATCTCCTTAAACTTGAATAACTAAATTTCCACACAATTTTACCTTTAATCTTACACATTTCCTTAACTTACAGCTTAAAGATGCATTATGAGAGATTAGATAACAAGTTGGCAGTTCTCACTATAATAGTTAAAGATAGGCTGGCACTGCCAGGCAGGATACACCCACATTTTTGAGAGATGGATAGAGAACAAGCAATACCGAAAGTGATTTTTCCTACATCATTAAGTCCTGTATTTCATACTGTATTGGGAGCAGCTATTTTGTTGGTCAGTTCCAGTCTGATATTCATGAAATTCGAAGCCGACAATGATTATGGTGTGACGGTACACAACCTAGAAATGTTATTTTTCGTCAAAAGAATTGTGACCTGTAGAGAGTCCACAACCATGATATACCATATTTTTACAATAATCGCGTACAAACGGTGACAATTTTGGTACGATTTTCACGAAATTCGAACTCAACCTTCCTTACGGTGCAACAGTAATATAATCAGAGTTTTTTTTTAAATCAGATAACAATTGTTCGAGAGATAGACAGAGAACAAGCAATACCGAAAGTGATTTTTCCTAGAATCAAAGGCCATAATTCATTAAGTTACAATTTGATATGCGCAAATATCGAAAAGAATAAAGATCTTTATGTTATAAACAAGCATTTCAGGTTTCATCAAAATCGAATTAAAATTGTCACCTCTACAGGGTCCACAACTTTGACATACCATATTTTTACACTGTTCGTGTACAAACGGCGGCCATTTTTTCTGGCAATTATGGTCCAATTTTCTCGAAATTCGAACTCAACCTTTCGTAGGGTGTAACGGTGATAGAGTCAAACGTTTTTTCAAATCGGATAATAATTGTGACCTCCAGAGGGACCATAGGCGATTTTTCGGACAATCAGGGGCCATAATTCAGGAAGTTATGATCCGATATGCACAAATAACGAAAGGAACCAAGATCTTTAGGTTATAACCATGCATTTGAAGTTTCATCAAAATCGAATTAAAATTGTGACCTCTACAGGGTCCACAACCTTGATATACCATTTTTTAACAGTATTCGCGTACAAACGGTGGCCATTTTGTATGGCAATTTTAGTCCGATTTTCCCGAAATTCGAACTCAACCTTCCTTAGGCGGCCATTTTGTATGGCAATTTTCGTCCGATTTTAACGAAATTAGAACTCAACCTTCCTTAGGGTGTAACGGTGATATAATCAAACGTTTTTTTAAATCGGATAATAATTGTGACCTCCAGAGGGACCACAAGCTAAAAAGGGTGATTTTTCGGACAATCAGGGGCCATAATTCAGGAAATTACATTCCGATAGCCGCAAATATCGAAAGGAACCAAGATCTTTGGGTTATAAACATGCATGTCAAGTTTCATCAAAATCGGTTCAAAATTGTGACCTCTATAGGGTCCACAAGCTAAAAACGTGATTTTTCGTACAATCAGGGGCCATAATCCATGAAGTTTTCATCCGATACATGCCAATATCGAAAGCAGCCGAGATCTTTTGGGGATAAACCTATATTTCAAGTTTCGTCAAAATCGGATAAGAATTGTGACCTGTAGAGAGTCCACAAACAAATTGTGGACGGACGGACGTCCGGACAGACAGGGGCGACGACAATATACGTCCACATAAAAATGTGGGCGTATAAAAACTACATAATGTAAAGGCAATTTGCTGAAAATTTCAGTCAAATTGATCCACTATGAACAGAGAACGAAGAAGATGAAAGTTCCACTTAGCCTCAATCATCATTACTGAAGTCGGTAATTCAAAACTAATAGTCTTGGTTATCCATTTAATCGTAACCATGAAGGAAAGTTTTGAGTGTTAATCTGTCTATAATCCAACAAATATCGCAGGCTAGCCTTGACATCGAGAGCGGATTATGGTCTTGATAAGTCAATTAATGTCTAATTAATAGTTTTTATAACATATCAGGCCTGAAGAAAGACCAACAATGTCAATAGGCAGATTTTGCTCTTGCATAACATATGTTTAATCTTAATTTGTGTGTTTAAAAAGTTGCAGGAGAAAAACTCATGAACTTTAAGTAAACTTTCTCAAATTGGTAAATTATAGTTGAAAACCATTGTTATTTCTTCTATTGTGAACAAACTACTTAATAATTGTTATTAAAAACTTGCCTGCATGTCTGAAATCACCTCCTGTTTATTCAAATCTGTTGAACATTTCAATATCCCAACGAAAAAAAAAAAAAATTCTCTCTCGAAAAGTCAATATCTTTGCTTGTATTTTCAACAGTGTTCATCACAACATTACACATGTGACACATGTGATCAGCCAAAAAATTCATTGAACAATTAAATATCCCAACGAAAAAAAAACAAAAAAAAATTCTCTCTCGAAAAGTCAATATCTTTGCTTGTATTTTCAACAGTGTTCGTCACAACATTACACATGTGATCAGCTAAAAATTCATTGAACAATTCAATATCCCAACAAAAAAAAAACAAAAATAAATTCTCTCTCGAAAAGTCAATATTTTTGCTTGTATTTTCAACAGTGTTCATCACAACATTACGCATGTGTTGTGCTCAACCATCCTAAGATGTCGACGAGGGTAAAGGTTGACAAATTTTGACAATCTCATGTGTTGTAATCAAAACAACACACAACCTCTTCAATCGTTTGGGTTTGGGCTACATAAATAGCAACTAAATTTTATTCACAATGAGTACATGAACATAACTGATTAGTCGTATACTCGTAAACATAATACTGATTTTTACATCATCAAGCCATAATTGTTAATACCCAGTATATTATATATATCTTAATCAATACATCCCTGTCAATTATGGAAGACTTTTTTGTGGCTATCATTTATAAATAAACACACTTTATTTCATAATTCTTATTGATCATATTTCATAAAGGGGTCTAAAAGTAAAATCCCAATGCTCTGTGGTTGTTAATCCATTTCCAAAGTTTTATAATTACAACAAAAATTTGAAAAAAGGTCACCGCTTTTCAATGTGTCATTTATATTCCTGATTAAATTACGTTTATTTGTTTATTCAACTGATACTAAAATCGAAACATGTTTCAAAGAATAGTTCAGGATGTCTTAACACCGTTTATCGTCTTAATAAAAATGTCTGCTCAAATTAGGCATCACAGATTGCGTGTATTATTTCAAAATGGAGTGACATAAAAAGCTTCCATATTTGTGAGTTTCTCAGTTGAGTCTATGTCCAAGTTTGTGATGAGTTCAATTTTACAAGACTTTTTATTCGTTAGGGATATTTAGTTGCACAATAGATTTTATTTAACGAGATAGAGAGAGAAGACAGAAATTGGGTTCAACTTCCACTCAATTTTTATTTCAATCATTCACTTGCGTGTAGGGGTCGCAGTAAGAGGAAACCGGAGGACCTGGTGAAAACCCACAGGGTTGGACAGGCGACCCTCCTTGTCAAATACAACCCGGGAAACGAAACCATGCCAGTTGACACAATGACAGAATTTATGATACAGCATACATGCACTAACCATTCGGCCATCCAACTCCCCTTTTTTAAAGTAGCTAAGTCTCTAACACAATATCATGCAAAGTCTTTGACATTGAAAACACAAATTATTTGTCAATTTAAACATTGATGTTGTGATCTTACCAGGAAAAGATGGGCTTCTGATACCCAATATTCAAGTTAAAATAAACGTTTTACCATTGGTAGACGATTTGTGTTCCATGATGTATTTCAGTGTCATTCTTAACAAAAGATTTGAAGAATGATGCTAGACATATTCCATAAGAAATGTCAAACGATTCGTGTACCATGATGAATTTCAGTGCCATTTTTAACAAGTGATTCGAAGAACGAGGCTAGACATATTCCATAAGAAATGTCAAATGGTGATAACTTTATTCTTATCTGGAGAACATGCACAATAAATACTATTGGTGTAGACTGGAATAACCAGATCCTAGAGATTGCCATTAGATTGAGACTTCTGGCGTATTTCGCAGAACATAACTGATTAGAAAGAAATTACAGTAAAAACGGAAACGATTGAATGTAAATCAGTTTATATACATTCATACATGCGCTGTGATCCATTGGTGTCAATTTCTAGGTCCAAAATATTAGCGATGTAGCTCCTTTAACTGTCGGGTAGGTGATTTCAAACACATTGGCAAGTTTTTAATACCGGTACTCTATTAAGAAATTAGTTTGTTCATGATACCTACATTCATAATTACAGCTTATTACACCTGCACAACTCTGAACAGGATTACACACGCTGCCCCACCTTTATGTGTTAAAGGCGTAAATTTAAAATGTCGGAAAAAGCAATCTACTAGTACTATCGCTTTGATTTAAAAAGAGCCAGAGGTGATTTGTACCCTAGTAACTATACTTGTTACCTTAAACTGTTGGTACAGTCTAAGACCCCTTACGCAAGTTCAAATAGGTTCAAACGCACAATTGTCAACACACATCATTACAGTTTGTATTAAAATAAGTAATTCTATCACAAATAGTGAAGACTGGACCATTAAAATAGTTACCGAACAGTTTTTCTCTGCATAGCACTGTTTATGTTGTAGGCCTAATGACGTATTACGCAACTTCGGCCATGACGGTCGGCCAGTTGAAATTTCGCGTAGGAGATGAGTTTCATCAAATCATATAATTATGCGGTAAGGCCTCACCTATTTCAATAAGAATTGATTTATTATATGTTAAGCTGCGTGCAGTACTGTTTTGGGTCAGTTTATTTATAAATTAAAGGGACAATAACATTCTTGCTGGCTTGGTAGCTCCAGAAAATAAATAATACCCTTATTCTAAGTACTAGATGTTTAAATGTCCTACCTGTTGTGTAAATTATCCATTACAACCTATTTTATTTGTCCAGCGGGTTCGAAAATATTTTAAAATCCAAGTCACATTTGAAAAGGTTTACGTTAGACTTTTCAAATCAATTGGTTGAATTTTTCCAATTTTTTAAATTAGGTGTGTTAAAGGAGCTAAGTCTTTAACTCAATATCTTCCAAAATCTTCAACATAGAAAACACGAATTATTTGTCAATTTAAATCAAAATTGATGATGTGATCTTACCGGAAAAAGATGGGCTTCTGATATCCAATATTTAAGACAAAATAAATATTTTACCATTGGTACACGAATCGTGTACCATAATGCGTTTCAGCCCCAGTTCTAGCAAGAGACTCGAGGAACGAGGCTAAAAACATTGTACCAAATCAAACGGCGCATGTAGACTGGAATAACTAGACGCTAAAAAAATGCCTTCGGTTGACACTTTTGGTTTATTTCGCCGAACATAACTGATTTGAAATTGGAGTAAAAACGGAAACAATTGAATGCAAATCAGTTTATATACATTTATATCACAGTATTATATGCATTGCGATCCACTCGAGTCAATTTCTAGGTCCCAAATGTTAGCGATTTAGCTCCTTTAAGATGAAATTTATATCATCATTTAATTGGAATATTCTAAAATAATACGATTTGTTGACCAGAATGAAGATTGGGACATATTTTTCAGTTACAACAAGAGTGTTATTGGGGCTTTAAGCGAGCTATATGCCGGTAAACTTTTTGTAGTCATTTGACTAAAAAACTTGCGCAAAGGAACTCGGTAGGAAAAACCACTACTGCGACTGGAGTAAGACGGAAGACAGCAGTAGGAGAACCATTTCTAATTTGTACCCATGTCAGGTAGGGTTTTCTGCTTAATTGTAGTTGGATGTGGCAGAAATGTTATAAATAACAATAATCAATCACTGCTTTGATGAAAAATATTGTCAATTTGGCTTAACGAGCCCGGATGTGATTCGCGTTGCTACGTGCAACTAAATAGGATCCATCTCTTATCTCAAAACATGGATAGAGCTTTCGAAACACGGATGGTTTTTAGAATGAGAGATCAGGTTTGTTCATTGTTGAGAGAATGATAGCACCCTCCTGACATCCTACAGAAAAGGTTCCCTACGGATGTTACTGCAGCGACTTGACACAAACTGCTATCAACAAATAAAGTATAGATTAAACTTTACTATTATAAAAAGTGCTTTAAATCTTTTAACTCATTGCTTTCAAGTTGTGAAGAATTTTCTTACGGAGTAACTTCCCTTCTTTCTGTAAGAGAATGTTTTCGATTGGATAGCTGCCACAATGACAATAAGTCTAGTCCAATCGTAGACGTTGATACATCACAAATACCTTTTGTAACTTCAATAGAGAAAAGTTCAACAGGAAACGAAAGTTTGTTAAGACACATTTTATTCTATAAGTAAAAGAGAAATAATTAACCAATTAACCGTTCTAACGCTAGTATGTAGAAACCTAAGCAGATCTACATCCATACCGAATTATTCATATAATTATGGGTAAAATTGAGTGGGCCATGTGGGCAAATGAACAGGCCCTAGCCACCTCAGCAGGTATAACATAACATAAACGTTGTTTTATATTTTATTTTAGAAATTTTATACAATTTAGTGAATATATGACCACTCGAACCAAGACCACTTGGACCAAAACGGAGACCACTCGGACCAAACAAAAAGACCACTCGGACAAAACAAAAAGACTACTCGGACCAAGTGTTTTAATAGATAAATAATTGTTAATATGACTACTCGGATCGCTAATAAATTGTTGTTTTAATAAATCGGAGGCAATCATCACATACAACGTGGTTGATATGGGGTCTCAGCATGGAAAGAGAAAGGTAGTTTCAAGTGATGGGCATACATTCACTTTTAAAAGGCAGAACAAGAGCAGCACCGACTGGAGATGTAGTGTCCAGAACAAGAATACGACGTGTCCGGTAGTCATCAGACAGGAAGGGGACTCCTACAGAGTAAGGAACAACAACAAGCACTGCCACTCTTCAAAACCTGGAATTCTGACAGCTGTAAAAATTCAAGCCAAGGTAAGATTTTTATTAACGAAAATAACACTCCATATATTTAAACAACAAAAATAGACAACGAACCTATAATTGAACAACGAAATGTACATAATAATTGAACAACGAAATGTACATAATAACAAAAGTGTGTCTTTTTTTCAGTTGAAAGTAAATGCAGTTTTAAACCTATTTGAGTCTGTGCAGAATATAGTGGACAATATTTTAGAAGAACATGGTGACACCAGAGAACCAGAGTCGTCTAGACCAGGTTATGCCAATCTGTTGAGAAATTGTAACCGAATACGCCAGAAAGACCGACCGGATGACCCAACTGGCTTGGATTTTGAGGTATGATGATAAATATGTGATAATTAATTTAATTAATAAATACTTATTCAAATTATTCATTTGTTTGTTCATTATTAAGATTCTGTGATAATTAATAAATATTTTATATATTTCTATAGCTAAATGAAGACTTTTTAGGAACAGCAATTCCAGAGACATTTATGCAACATGACATTCATAGAAACGACAGCCACTTAATATTTGCCACAGAACAGCAATTGGAGATACTCAACAAAACCAAAACATGGTATATCGATGGTACATTCAAGAAAAGGGTCTTCAGGTATGTAAACCATGGTTTAATTAATTCCTTTTATATTGTTATATAATATTTCGTTAGGTTGGTAAAATATAATATTTCGTTAGGTTGGTAAAATAAATTTCGTAATTAAAATTAGTAATATAAATTATATTATATTTTAGGTTGCTTACAATCAACGAGACAGTATTTATAAGTTTTTTAGAAAGCTCCTGGCCTTGCCATTTTTGCCTTCAGAACACATCTTGCCAGCATTTACCAAATTATGTGAGCAGACAGACAACGAGCAAGTCAGGTCCGTGTTGGATTATGTAAGGGATACATGGATAGAGAGTAGAGTGTGGCCCATTTCATCATGGTGTGTACTCGGCCTCAGCATCAGGCCGAATAACGATGTAGAAGGATGGCACAACCGGATTAACCAGAAGGCAAAAAAAGGAAACCTACAATTTTACTTACTCATCAGCTTGCTGTACAAAGAAGCCAGTCTTCTACCGCAACAGATTAAAATGGTAACAGAGGGGAAGCTAAAGCGGTATCAAAAGAAACAGACCAGATCGATACAAGGAAAATTGTTTGCGCTTTGGAAGTCGTGAATAAATGCGCCGATCAGAGACATCAAAAAATAAAATAATAAAAAAAAAAAAAAACTTAATAAATTTATTACATCAAAAACAAAAAAAAAAATATTTAATAAATTGTTGATGTAATAAATATGAATATGCTACTTTACCTGTACCATATGTTACGGGCATATTAAAAATAGAAAAATATATTTTATAAATTGTTGATGTAATAAATATGAATATTTGCTAGATTTTGTATAGATTCATCTGTAAATTATTTGCTTCTTTGAATTAATAAATAATATTCATTTAACTTAAAATTTGTATTTTATTTCTTAAATTGAATGGTCCGAGAGGCAACAAATATTGGGACGAGTGGTCTTCCAACGTAAATTGAATGGTCCGAGAGGCAACAAATATTGGTCTTTTAGGTTGGTCCGAGTGGTCTTTTGGGTTGGTCCGAGTGGTCTCCGTTTTGGTCCGAGTGGTCTTTTTTTTTGATCCGTGTGGACTTGGTCTAAGTGGTCTTTGGTCCGAGTGGTCCGGGTACCAATTTAGTCATTCAGAAATCTCACCCACATACATTATATCTTCTTTGTGACAGTTTTGGTGCAGTTTTTAATTGATTATGTGATTGTTTTTCAGTTGTAATTCTTGGTGGTATCATAGCTGTAGCTGGACAGTTTAAAAATTGGCAGTTTGGTGTATATGGAATGTATCCTTGAATAATACAAATAATAATACCGGTAATGATAATGGATTCAGTTTTTATACGCCCACATTTTTATGTGGACGTATATTGTCGTCGCCCCTGTCCGTCCATCCGTCCGTCCGTCCGTCCGTCCGTCCACATTTTTTTGTGAACAGTCTACAGGTCACAATTTTTATCCGATTTCAATTAAACTTAAAATATAGGTTTATCACCATAAGATCTCGGTTCCTTTCGATATTGGCATGTATCGGACTGTAACTTCATGGGTTATGGCCCCTGATTGTACGAAAAATCATGTTTTTTAGCTTGTGAACAGCGTAGAGGTCACAATTTTGAACCGATTTGGATGAAACTTGACATGTAGGTTTATAACCCAAAGATCTTGGTTCCTTTCGATATTTGCGCCCATCGGATCGTAACGTTCTGAATTATGGCCCCTGATTGTCCGAAAAATCGCCCTTTTTAACTTGTGGTCCCTCTGGAGGTCACAATTGTTATCCGATTTAAAAAATCGTTTGATTATATCACCGTTGCATGGTTATGAAGGTCGAGTTCGAATTTCGTGAAAATCGGACCAAAATTGACGGACAAAATGGCCGCCGTTTGTACGCGAATAGTGTGAAAATATGTTATATCAAGGTTGTGGACCTTATAGAGGTCACAATTTTGAACCGATTTTGATGAAACTTGACATGTATGTTTATAACCCAAAGATCTTGGTTCCTTTCGATATTTGCGCCCATCGGATCGTAACTTTCTGAATTATGGCCCCTGATTGTCTGAAAAATTGCCCTTTTTAGCTTGTGGTCCCTCTGGAGTTCAAAATTGTTATCGGATTTAAAAAAACGTTTGATTATGTCACCGTTCCATGGTTATGAAGGTTGAGTTCGAATTTCGTGAAAATCGGACCAAAATTGACGGACAAAATGGCCACCGTTTGTAAGCGAATAGTGTGAAAATATGTTATATCAAGGTTGTGGACCTTATAGAGGTCACAGTTTTGAACCAATTTTGATGAAACTTGACATGTATGTTTATAACCCAAAGATCTTGGTTCCTTTCGATATTTGCGCCCATCGGATCGTAACTTCCTGAATTATGGCCCCTGATTGTCCGAAAAATTGCCCTTTTTAGCTTGTGGTCCCTCTGGAGGTCAAAATTGTTATCGGATTTAAAAAACCATTTGATTATATCACCGTTCCATGGTTATGAAGGTTGAGTTTGAATTTCATGAAAATCGGACCAAAATTGACGGACAAAATGGCCGCCGTTTGTACGCGAATAGTGTGAAAATATGTTATATCAAGGTTGTGGACCTTATAGAGGTCACAATTTTGAACCGATTTTGATGAAACTTGACATGTATGTTTATAACCCAAAGATCTTGGTTCCTTTCGATATTTGCGCCCATCGGATCGTAACTTTCTGAATTATGGCCCCTGATTGTCTGAAAAATTGCCCTTTTTAGCTTGTGGTCCCTCTGGAGTTCAAAATTGTTATCGGATTTAAAAAAACGTTTGATTATATCACGATTCCATGGTTATGAAGGTTGAGTTTGAATTTGGGAAAATCGGACCAAAATTGACGGAAAAAATGGCCGCCGTTTGTATGCGAATAGTGTGAAAATATGTTATATAAAGGTTGTGGACCTTATAGAGGTCACAATTTTGAACCGATTTTGATGAAACTTGACATGTATGTTTATAACCCAAAGATCTTGGTTCCTTTTGATATTTGCACCCATTGGATCATAACTTCCTGAATTATGTCCCCGGATTGTCCAAAAAATCGCTTTTGTTAGCTTTTGGTCCCTCTGGAGGTCAAAATTATTATCCGATTTAAAAAAACGTTTGACTATATCACCGTTACATGGTAATGAAGAGAGAGTTTGAATTACGTGAAAACCGGACTAGAATTGACGGACAAAATGGCCGTCGTTTGTACACGAATAGTGTGAAAACATGTTATATCAAGGTTGTGGACCCTATAGAGGTCACAATTATTATCTGATTTAAAAAAAAACCGTTAGATTATAAAAACCAAACAAATTCTAATGATTTTCTGATAATTCCTTAATATGCGACAACTCTTGTTGACTGCCCGGACGATTTGGCTGCTGTGTGGGCGTATGTTTCGTTGCCTGGCAACCTATTTTAGAATAATAATGTTGAATGATTTATAAAATTATGTTTGATAATAATTTGACACCTCAAAACTATAATATGATATTATGAGAACCACTGCAGCTCATGGCTCGCTAACCTTGAGCCAGGCCCCATGATGTTCAACTGTGTTGACTGAGATAGTTCATCAGGACATTCCGGCATGATTCCCCTTTATCAGTGGTGCAGGTTGAAGGTCCATGGTTGGAGAGCCTGGCAGCGGCAAGGGATAACATATAATCATTCAGATGGGACAAAAAAAACCCGAGGTCCCATGTGTAAACATAGGCATGCATGTAAAAGAATCCATGACAGTTGCCGGAATTCGATAGAGAGTAGTGCCGCTGTTGGAGCTTAAGTAGGACATCAAACTATATTTCATTTCATCTTCACCATTTGACCATACGCTTAATGATTTCCCCTGTTTTTAGAAGTTCCAACATTAAAATATTTTGTCCTTTATAAAAAAACAGAGTTGTTGGTATATTAGTATTCATATTAGAGTATCCTAGAGGTGAAAGGAAGAATGGTAAATGTTTAGAAAGAAAGTAAGTGTCTGTTTTTAATTGATCTTCAAGAGGAAAATTTGCATTTACACCAAAATATCAAACTTCTCACGGCTTAGTGCACATGCTAAATATGTACTCACAGCAGGCGCTGAAATAAGCGGCCGGACACGGACAATATCCGAACAAATTGCCCCCCTTTGACAGTCCAAATTGCCTTTCGTCCGGACATAATTGTCCGAGCGAGCTTGGGTAAAACAGTAAGCCAAAAATTCGCGAATTCGAGTCGATCGCTAATTATTACTAGACTCGAAAATCCAGCCACAAAAATATCAACGACCCGAGTCATAGTGAAAATATTACTATTTATATCTAGGCTGCGTGCAGATAAAATAATCAATAATTTTTAGAATCAGCTTTTTTTTACGCTGGTTGTATCAACGACCCGGGTCCTAGTAAAAATATTACTATTTTTTATAAAAATCGGCTTAAAATCCAGGCCCAAAAATATCAACGACCCGAGTCATAGTGAAAATGTTACTATTTATATCTTGGCCGTGTGCAGATAAAATAATCTTTAGAATCGTCTTTTTTTATGTTGATTATATCAACGATCCGAGTCATAGTAAAATTACTATTATTTTTTTAGAATCGGCTCTTTCACGCTGGTTATATCAACGACCCGGATCATAGTAAAAATATAACTATTTACATGTATAAAATAATGAATAATATTGAAAATCGTCTCTTTTATGCTGGTTATTTGAGTCTACGGTTAGTAGCTAGCTTTGCGTTACTTTCGAATATGATTAGCTCTAAATCACACCTAACATGACATGTAATTATACAAATTATTAGTAATAAAAGTAATAATATTTAAAATGTTACAAGGAAATGTTCAAGTTGACTATGGGTGTAATTAGGGAGAGACTTTTTATACGAAAATTAAAATATCTCACTTTATTGGACACTTCCAATGAATAAGAATAAGAATAAGATTTTATTGTATCTAAACACCCCATGAGAGGCAGCATACAAATATCCACAAAACATTTTAAGAAAAAGAGAAAGCATGAACATCATTTATGACAAAGGCTAATAATTAAAATTAAAAACAAAAAACAACATATCATGTAAATATTTACATATTATATAAGGATAAATCTAGCACGTCACAAGAGATTTCAAAGTAATATGTTTATGAATAGTTAATGGAAAACATCGAAAATGTGAATGTAAATAGAAGAGCCTTGAAAACATGTCGAATAAAATAACTTCTTATTTTTCCCAACCCTCGGACATGGGATATCCCGGCTAGTGGGACCGTTCCAAAAAATTCTAAGACTGGTACTGTGTCTAATGTCTCTCAAAATGACACTTTAAACAGGGACCATCACTGTCACTAGTTCGAAAATTACATACAAAAAGAACCGCAGAAAAGTAGGTCAAAAATGACGTAGCAAAATCCAATGCTGACGTGTGGTTAACATACGAAGAAAACGATGGTTTTGTGACAACCGGTACACTAAAATGTGAACTCTGTATAAAGTATTCTAAAATATCAAATATATGAGGGAATTTTCCACTGCATGGAATAATGGTATTTGTCAGACTGGTAATCTGAAATGTCCGGCCGAAATTATTTCAAGGCTTGACTCACAGTGATTATTTAACATCTTATTTAGCAAACAGAATCAAAATACCAATTCTAGATAACCTTCTGACTTGGATTAAGTAGGATTTAAACTAGGCCCATCAGGTTTTTCTGCTACCAATAAAATATGGTGGCGTCATGTTATGCTCAAGCAGTATAGAACAATGAAAATGCAACTGATCATTACTTTGTAAATATTGAATAGAAATGAGCCATTTTTGGACTGATATTGATATTGGACTTATAATCTGAGACTTGGCCTTAATTGTTTATCCATTTTATCGTTAAATTGGTAAATCTTGCACATGTTTTTTTAATCCATCTAAATCTCAGCCATCCGATGCTCTAAAGAGTTGATTATAGACTTGTTGTGTACACAAATGTCTAATTAACAGTTTATTTACAATTTGAAGCAAAAAGACAGACCTGCAAGTGGCAGATTTAGATTTTACATAATGCCAATGCATCTTTAACAATGAGTGGTAAAAAAATTTATCTCTATTTTAACAGTTGGAACCGGCAACGGATCTATGTTTTAATTTTGTTCAACATATTGATAAAGTTAGGGCATGTACTTTTTTATTTTAGATTTCAAAGACCATTAACAAAATTTGTTCAATGTGGAGGATTACTGACAAGGAATTATTTTGTTCGTTTTGTTCTTTATCTAATGTAAGTTCATGCAGTACTTATTCTTGTATGTCTAATGAACTTAAGATCTGTTTGCACAATTTGTGAACACACTTTCATTTTATGCAATATTTTAAAGCATTAAAATCAAGGAAAGTGAACACATTTTCATTTTCATGCAATCTTTTACAGCGTCAAAATCAAGTATAGGTTATAATATAATGTTCTAGCAACTGCCTGGCAGAATGTACATTTAAGAAAGTGTTACATAACATTTCCATTTGGCACATAGACAGACATGTTCCTTAAGCAACGTTCGCGAGTTTTACAATGTCTAGACGTTGCTTCAATACTCAGCAATTCCCGAACTTGTTTTTACATGTGACTAATTAGAGCTCAAGGCACATAACACACTATAAACAAATTGAGAAACGCTTGGAAAACCCGCAACCTTGACATTGATCGATCTTTTAACTTTGCAACTCGATTGTCACATGAAGGCATTTTAGCTAAAAGCGTGAGACTTGGTATTCACGACAGCCGATGAATCTGATAGGTTCCTAAGCTGGGCTTGTGAAGCCAATAGAACTTAGTTGCGAAATATGCATTGTATTACGCAAAGGGCTTGATAAGATGTATGTAGTTAAGACGAGATCAAGCCTTCTATTGAAGATGATAGACAGAGTAACAATTAATGATAAGTTATTTACAGAAAATATGTTACTATTATTGTTTATTAATATTTTCAGATTTACTGTACCATGTTGTTTTATTCTACCTACTTTATTAGGAGGAATGTGTTTCTTTATTACAAGTGCAATTTATTTTACAGTAAGTTTTATTTTTAATTAGATTTATTAAAAATATGGATTTATTAGTTTTAACCACAGGAATGATCCAACAGTCGATGACTGATAGAGATGTATTGTTTAACCAGAATTTTATGCCCCTCTAAATCTGTCTTACTGTTGAAAGCATGTCGGTTACTGGAACAACTGGTAAAAATAATCTGTGTATTTTTGTTATTTAATTATTCTTATTTTAATATTTTATTACAGGCTGCAATAAATGGTGAAGAATGGAAGCCTGTATTAGAAGATGTCACAGAAAGAAAACAAGGACCAACAGTAATAGATCCACCAAGACATCCCCCACCTAGACATCCTCCACGACAGCAAACAAACGATAGCAGAGTCTAAAGTTGTTACCTTAAAGATTGTTTTGTCATGTGAAAATAGGGTCTAAATTTATTTATATTTTATAAAGAGTTCTTTAAATGTATTAGTAGGAGTAAATAACTTTGAATTCTAAAGTTTCAAGATTTAGTAAATCTATCTATTGGCACATGGGTACTTTTCTAAATCAGTATATTTGGATGTTCATCCTTTTTCTACTAGACCAATGAGGATATCTACTCAATAATTAGTGAGATTATTCCAGTGGATGTTATAGAAGAGCATATCATATTTATATTGTGACATTCTTTACATGATACTCAGTTTAATATTTGCTTTATTTACCAGATTTTAAAATTTAGAAAATGAAATATTATGGGATAAATCATTTATTTTGGATAGTTACATCATTGCATGTGGGGTAGTCAGATTTTTATTTGGTACAATTTTACATTTATTGATGATTGTTATTTTAGTATAGGAAACAATAAATATAGATGTTGTATTTCTCAGATTCAACATAAACAGTTTGCCAAAATATATATTTCCCATTGTAACATATCCTTGTATTTTATGCCTTGTTTATAGTTTGTTTATTCAAAATTCTTTTTAAAATATTATTAGTTTTGTATTTAGTTAAAAAGTAGTTGCACCAACCTTTTGTTATATTACCCGTACATAGAAAATATCTTATTTTTATAAATACTGTATTACTTAGCTTTTATTATTTACCACAATACATTATGTGAGCACAAGATCTTTTGGATTGGTGATATATAATTTATTTACACATTATTGGGTTTATTAGAACTTATATTATTTTTAATTATGTATTTTATATCACACAGATTTATTTATATACGTGTAGTACTTATTACATTTTATGTCTAATATTTCAGCTGGTCCTGAAATAATTTATAACTATCCGATCATCATGAACAAATTCACATGGATATATTTATATATTAAAGGGGAAGACCAACGAATTTCAACAAGGCTTCCATAAATCTTAAATGTATATTGTTAAATAATCCCCTCTGTAACAAAAGCAAAAAAGTTTTTGTAAGCGAGAAATTGATTTTTATTAAAACCAGAAGTGACATAGTTGGTTCAACACGCTCACTGGGCTCTATAGTAAGCATACAGATTTGGCATAAGTTTACTGCTGTGTTGTGTGCACTCATCATCCTTTGACCAAAGATCTGATAAAATTTATATATTTATTTGAATATATATATGTGTCACAAGTCCGTTGAAATAAATCAAACATCTGTCACCGGATACCCAACACATGTAAAGACATTCAAGCAGACGAAACATCTCTCACTTGCCGGGTGTCAATCAAACCACGTGATGTCAACAACTGGCCATGTGGCGTGAATTGAGACACCATGTACTGTTCAGTATGAGTGAATTTACGTAGCGGCTTTGTGTACTAAACGTTAACAAAACATAAATTCATGTTTATAATATCCTAATAGACAGCCCATTTTATCAGATTTTTGGTCAAAGGACGATGCGAGTACACAATACAGCAGTAAACATAGACCAAATTTGCATGCTTACTATAGAGCCCGGTGAGCGTGTTGAACCAACTATGTCACTTCCGGTTTTAATAAAAATTAATTTCTCGCTTACAAAAACTTTTTTGCCTTTGTTACAGAGGGGATTATTTAACAATATATATTTAAGATTTATGGAAACCTTGTTGAAAATCGTTGGTCTTCCCCTTTAATCTATGTTTATATTCAATTTCTCTGTAGAACAAATTTTTCACTTCAAGAATAAGCAGCATCAAATTCATTTTATTATGTAAATATAACCTCGCCTTGTGCCTTTTAAACTGAAAATAACTACAAATAATGTTTTTTTAGTAAAGATATAATATATTTAATTTAATTTCAAGTAGTTTATTTGTTTATTAAGAAATTTTCAAAATTATTTGACTAATTCGAATGACATCCCCACTGTGATGTAGACTTAATTTAGTTCAATAGACCCTTCACAAAAGATAGAATTAAAATATAAAAAACTAATGACAGAAATCATGCACAAAAGCTGGACACATAAGAAATTTATAATTTTCAAAAGAATAGCAGTTGGACCATTGTCATATTAATAGGTCTCTTGTTATTCGGTTGGTCCTACCCAACTTCAACTCTTATGCAGATGAAATGGTGATTCTTGCCAAAAATATGAGTTATAAAACAACTGCAAGCAAAACTTACAATCTGATACAGATCTATATTTGGTTTCGTTTTTTTATACTTTTGATGGCCTCTACTACATGAAGATCTGACCGTTTGTAGTGGAAGGTCGCGCCAGGAGTAATACGAATGGCTTTTGACCCTATGACGTCAGACATTTGATCAACCAATCAGCGTTGATGTTTCTAGTGATCTACCCACTGTTCTGTGTACACCTCACGCCACAAACTTATCATAAGAGACGGTTTGATTGACTAATCCCTTACATCATCCAGGACATAACTTATATATAACAACTCTTCCAGATCTTAGTGTAGTAAAGACAAGTAAAACAAAATTTTGAACTATAAAAATAAACACGAATCTAGAAGACTTTATCTTTAAATAGTCGGTCGCGAGGAGCTCCATATACGGACGGACCCACACACGACTCCTTGATTTTTTAAAACCTGATTTATATAATAATGAACACAAGAATCATTAATACATGTATATTTATTTGTATTTATGGGTTATTTTGTACAAATTGAGTTAAAGTTAACAGCCCCTGTAAAGTTTCTTCACCACTAGGAATAATTTGATCAGCAGGTAACAAGAAGCCATATTGTCCTTGATCCCTTAATTCTACGCCATAAGAATATTTTATACTGGCATTAGCATAAGTCCAATCAGCACTACTTCCGCTAGCTACATCTACAATTATATAAATAAATAGCTTCATTTCCTTATAATTATAGCACAAAAGCATGGCTATAACTAAATTGCACACACTCAAATGAACATTTGGCATCGTAGATTGCAGAAAGAAAGTAACCATTCCCGTGAACATCGACGGCGTCACTAATCCTAACCGGCACGATGGTTTGGAACTCGATTTCAGAAACTGAAGCTGCTTCGATGACGATAAGAATGGGACAAATCACACCAGCTAAATGGTTTCAAGATGGAAGTTCAACCATAATTATTTTAAATTAAATGCATGCAAATCACGACTTGACGGGGATATTTGATTATTATTAAAATGTCACGGGGATATTTGATGATTATTAAAATGGCATGGGGACAATTGACAATTTCGTTTTACTTTGTACAACTTGACATTTTAGCGTATCATTTCGTTCTTCATTTGCCAAAGTAGCCGCGGGTAACCCAGCCAAACCATTTTAATTCTTGGAATAGCCACAAAAAAGAGTGCCTCCATACCAATCCTCGTGTAGCAATATTTAATGTTTAAAACGAGAAAGTAACCATGTGTTTTTCAACTAATATCTGTTGTCCACAAGTAATTTTAAGAATATCATTTCAACAAATACAAAATCCATGTTACGTACATATAGTTGATGCAATTGGTCCGTATATATATTTAGTTCCGTGAACAGCTGTTAAAGCCTGTACTGTTGCTGCTGATGACGCTTCCTGAAAATAATGACACTGTTTATCAATATTTATATTCAATCAACAACCCAGCTGGCATAGAAAAGTAGGACCAGAATCTCCATTTAATTCATTCATTCACATTTGGTGGGTCCATGTGGGGTACAGACTGGAGGGAAATCTTTAGTTCTGTAATGTCGGAGTTTATTATAACTTTTCATATTAGATCTAATCATTTTTAATACCTTCTCCTGCGTTAAAATTGACCGATTATTTAACGTCCAAATATTATAATCATATATTAAACACCATTTCTTAAAATTATTAAATTTGAAAACGGAAAAGATTTTGCATAAAAATATTCGGGTAAACTTGGGGAAATGAAATAGTTTTACCTGTTGCTCATAATCCTTGGGTTTTGCTTTTGTATATCCCCAGGGTGACATCCACAATTGTGAGTAACTATGAAAATCAATGAATATTTTAAAGTAACCACTCGGTTTTGATAAAATAAAATCAGCAACACCTTTAACTACTGGTTCGGAAAATGGTTTAGGTCCACAATAAACATCTGAACAAGGATTATGGCCGCCCGCAGATTCTGAAAATTCAATAATACAACAGTGTAAACCAGGTTGTCCAATAAGTTTTATGAGAGTAAGAGAGAGCGAGATAAATCTCACATTGTAAACGAATATATTTTTTTAAAATAATTATATATATACACCTCACCTCCATTACACCAATGATTATCCCAGTTTCTGTTAGGATCTGATCCGTAGCACAATAAATGTTTTGTTCTTGTCTTTCTCCAATTACGATCCTTGAATAATTATAAAAAAATATTTATTGTGTGTTGCGTATAGGCAATAATAAAGTTAAAAAATTTTTTACAGTACAGTTGTCTTGCAGTAATAGATGCTGCGGAGTATAAGGGGGAATATTAAATTTGATAACTTACCCCTGTCCATGTATATTTGTAACCATCTACATTAACGACGGGTACTATGTACCAATCAAATGCATCTATAGCTTTTGTTACATTTTCTACTTCTCCATAACCTTCCAGCAACTGTAATATACCAGGCTCATTTCAATACGTTTACAATGCCTTAGTCAGTTCATTAGAAAATCATTTTTCTTTTAAATTCAATTTGTTTAATGGTCTTTTTCGAACGGAATTTTTAAGTTCAGAATTTTCTTGTTGTGATTTAGGCTACTTTTTAGTGGAGACCAAGAACTATCCTCCAAAACATACTGAATTACTCATTTCCAAAGTTACAAAACCCCCAAAAATCTGTTGCCTTACTTTTCCTGCCATGTAAATGACTGTTGCGGGTGATATCCATTCTCTAGCATGTATACCTCCTTCAATCCAGATACCTGCCTTATTACTACTACTGTTTGATCTAATCTGTAAATACAATTTATTACCATAATAATATACATGTATGAATTGAAATGGACTATGAATTGAAATGAAATGAAATAATGGAGACGGGCATACACTATACAGTTTGCTATGAGGGAAATTTTGTACACTCAGCGCCAATACGACCTTCTTATATCGAATTCCAACTGTCGAGGGATATTTTACGTGCACGCCAATATGTATACGGGACCTCGGTTTTTCGTCCCATCCGAACTACTAGACAGCTGTCCTTGTCAGGCCCTCCGCCCTGCATCACTGACAACGGGGAACCACGCCGGAAAACCGGATGAACAATTTCACGGCCAATGCAGGGATCGAACACTCAACCACCAGGCTAGCGAGCCAGCGTCTTACCCTTTCACACCGTTATCACTTCAATGATGATATACAGATTGTACAGCGGAGACTTACCAGAGGGGTTCTATTTATAAGGTTATTCGGGTGTGATCACATTTATATCAAATTACAAACTAATCAATGAACGCATAATTTCATACCTGAATGGCTAGCATTTCTCTTCCCTCGTATGATTTGACAATACTGACCATATCAGCAATATTGGGATATCTTTTCGTTATATCTTCAACCCATCCTTGAATCTGGAAACACAAATCCCAAAGACATAACAAAATCAAAGCAATAAAACGGTTCAGTAGAATATTTGGTATTGCAGTGTTTTGGTTTTTTTTATCTTTCTTGGTTGTATAAAAGCTTCTGTTGAAGCTGCATATTATAGTTAAAGCTAATATCCGTTTTATCACCAATATCATCGTAGATACCTACCTCTTCCAGGGTGTGGTATTTTCCATAATCGAAGTCGGCGTTAGCATCACCACTTCCCATATTTGTTTTTAGTTGATAATCAATGCCCTCCTGTAAATCATTCATTAATACAGCTGGATTCATCCCAAATCTTTCAAAACTGCCAATAACTGTACGTAACTCATCTTCATTGCCAGAAAGATCTAAAGGAATACCAATTCCTGCTGATCCACGCCAAATGTCTACCTTCAAATATAATAATTATTAAGAGTCCGTAAAACTATTTTCCGAAAGTTCTATTGTCATTTCGGATTCTTTGGAAAACTGGTCTTGAGAAATTATCACAAGGTAATACTAATGCATCAATGATATCAAAGTAATATAGACTTTATTCTTTTTCCTATAAATACAGGTGCAATAAAATAAGAATGGTTTTAATAACGGCGGTTGGGCCGTTATAAAAAAAAATACTTTCATAAGTGTCTTTTCCCTGCATTTCTTAGATTAAAAAGTTAATATCACCCACACATGTTTATTTAAAGACCCGTTTAAATATACACAGTGGAAGGTATCGGACTCATCATCGACCAAAGACATTACTTGTGCAATTTAAAAATGCATTAGGCGAATAAACTGGGTACCCGAATAAACTTACCTTTCCTGGGTTGAATTGAAATTTTTCTACATATCTGAATTGATCCTCATTGTGGGGAATGAATCTGATAACTTTGTGACTGGAAAATAAAAATCGGGAAATTTTTGGTTTAATTCATAAATAGATTAATGAATTTACCAAAACTATATGAAAAGGTCATACCCGCTATAGTTTACTTTTGTGGCTGCACAAAAGGTAATTAAACACCAAATTATACAGAGGGCGTGTGTCGTCTCCATGGTTTGAATATAGATTTAGCCTGATAAATTTACGATATGAATATAAGTATGTCACACCTTCATCACAAGATACGCGTTATCTTGTATTTACAGTCATATGTTTCGTGTTTTATCTATAGGCTTAAAGCCCCAATAACACTCTGGTTGTAACTGTAAAATATGTCCCAATCTTCATTCTGGTCAATAAATCGTATTATTTTAGAATATTCCAATTAAATGATGATATAAATTTCATCTTAAAACACCTAATTTAAAAAATTGGAAAAATTCAACCAATTGATTTGAAAAGTCTAACGTAAACCTTTTCAAATGTGACTTGAATTTTAAAATATTTTCGAACCCTCTGGACAAATAAAATAGGTTGTAATGGATAATTTACACAACAGGTAGGACATCTAAACATCTAGTACTTA
This sequence comes from Patella depressa, assembly GCA_948474765.1. Taxonomy (NCBI): domain Eukaryota; kingdom Metazoa; phylum Mollusca; class Gastropoda; family Patellidae; genus Patella; species Patella depressa. The sequence goes on from OX419717.1 coordinate 74,265,176, forward strand.
GAATAAGGGTATTATTTATTTTCTGGAGCTACCAAGCCAGCAAGAATGTTATTGTCCCTTTAAAGGTATCACGAAAGAGCCAATACTTCCTGTAGCAGATCTTTCGTTTAGTCTCAAATGTTGTTTTAAATTATTGATTAGACATGTCGTTATCACACGACGAACCCATACTTAATTCTGTAGACCATCGGATGGTTGTGATTTTAACGGATTGTAAAGCGAGCACTATTTAATGGTTTAATTTAAAAATGTGTAATCGAAACTTTGTTTATTATCGTAACATCAATGAAAATCGTGGCTACACTATTCTTTACATCCATAAATCGCCTAAAGGAATTAGACTCGGGCCCGTATCTACAGGGGGGCGCGGGGGGGCATGCCCCCCCCCCCCCGCGTGAAATGCTCGCCCCCCCGCTCAGAAATTGCTAACAATCATTAAAGTATACACAGTTCCTTATATTAACCTAAAAAAGCTAAAAAATTTTGTTTGAACACTTATTTTAAAATGCTTATTAGAAGTCTAGGTAACTTCATAGCATGATGATAACAACAGTCTGTTAGAATGACCTTTCCGAAAATTTCCTCAAAATGTTCGCCCCCCTACCGAAAGGTAATGCCCCCCGGCTTAATGGTGTCTAGATACGGGCCTGATTAGACTGACATTATCAATATCTCAAATTCGAGATCATTACCTATATTTAAACTATTATTGCAAGAACTGTCTATTCTTATCTAAATCTTACATAATGCATTTTTAAGTATTCAAACTCTGAAATTAACGAACGATAAAAAAAACAACAACATTTGATGTGGGTATAAATTTGTGTGTGTATGCTTCTTTTCTCTTACACTTTGGGGTTTTTTATTTGAGGGGGGGGGGGGGTCAGTGTTTCTCGTTTCGACCATATTTTGAGGGTATCATTTTATTCACACACAGATGGTGAATATGACTAAAATCCTGAAATAACCTGGGGCCTATTTCACAAAATTTTAACTAAGATAAGATCTGAATTTTAGTCATTTGATTGGACAATATTAGATTGATTTTAGTTCTTAGCCAATCAAAATTGAAGTATCTGCTAAAATTTGGATTTTATCTTTAGTTAAAATTTCGTGAAACAGGGCCCAGGAATGGAATTTTGACTTGTTTGAGGTTTGTGGAGGCAGACCACCCTTAAGTTCGTCTATTTATAGCAGTTCTCTCTCTGTCTCCTTTCTCCCCTTTTGCATGCCCATTTTTGTAGATTTTTTGGCCTAGAATGGACTAAGAGGGTTTGAATTAATATTTTCTGCTAGGTTTTGGTAAATATTCATGATTTTGAGGCGGAAGGATAACGGCGTTATGAGGTTGGCTACGGTGATATGTACGGCAACTAGATACATGTTTTGAGTATGCTTCTTCAAGTTCGTGTATCTCAAAATTTTGGTGGTCAACCTCATAAAAATTTTAGTGCAAAGACATGACCATTTGTTCCTCTGTCTATAGTGAAAAGCATTTCGCCCAACGAAAATTTGGGGATAAGTTGGAGGTGGGCAAAGAGTCCAGAATTAACATTGAAGTCAATGGGGAAATTAATGGTGGTCTGCTTCCTTGTCAATGTGTAGAGTTACTTCCCTTGGATTATGCAACAAACAAGATGGCTGCCCCCATGTACTCCAAAAATTATCTGAAAACGATTTTATTGTTATCAAGAGGTATTTAATTCAATTTAGAACATTAATCTTCTTGACATGTAAAGCCTACCGAATTGATCCACGATCATCATAATCTGTTAATCAATATTATAAATCGTCATAGTCATAGTCGTCGTAAGGCACATATGCATCTCACCCGGCGTCAGTTGAAAAATCGGATTCACAACTGGTCGCATGATAACCTTTTAAACTACCTCATTCCACGTCCGCGCTGTATCATAAAGCATGTCATCAACTTCGAAACCCCAGTTGTACGTGACAAGGAGTAAGGTCGCCTGTCCAACCTTGTGGGTTTTCTCTGGGACCGAAAAAAGCCCCTACGGGCCCTAGGCAGTGGCTACTCACAAGCAAATTACAGATTTAAAATTAAAAACTATATGTAAGTCCCGAAATGACCTAGTATGTGTCGAATAGATGTCATTTCTGTCTCTCTCTTGCTCTCTCTGAGACATGGATGGTTGTTACCACCACCTGGGTACCATGTGACTAAATAACCGAACTAATTGGCTATGTCAGCGAGGCGCCGACTCCAGCCAGTCGTATACGTGCTCATGTCGCTTACGGACTAGGGACAACTCATTTGTAGGAGTAGAGCATGTGCGACTCGGAGAAACTGGAGATGAATGGTTGCTGTTCAACTTTTACCAGTCGTAAGAGCGTTCATGTAGTCACGACTGATCAGCTCCACTTGATCGTAAAGCATTCATTGATTTGGAGTTGCTGTCAGTTTTATCATGTTGTAGGGCAACATAAGCTAGGCTTAATAGGTTTGCCTGAGTAGAGTGAAGGTGATACAATTAATGTAGTTCCTAAGGAAATGTAGGAAGGGATAGGAATTGCCAGCGAACATCACCAGATCAGAGACAGTTCTTAAATGAACTACCAATAAAGGAGCTACTAAATCGCTAATAGTTGGGACCTAGAAATTGACACCAGTTGAAATAGGTCACAACACTATGAATTTATATAAACTGATTTACATTCAGTCATTTCCATGTTTACTCAGTTATGTTTGGCAAAATAATCCAGAACTGTCAATCGAATGACGATCTGTAGTGTCAGGTTATTCGAGTCTACACCAATAGTATTTTATTGCGCATTCTCTCCAGAAAAGAATATGACGTCACTGTTTGACATGGCTTGTGGAATATATGTCAGATTGAATTTTAATTTATATAGATTTTTTACAGTATGACAGGAAAAGGATTTATAAAATTTGTGGCATTCATTAGATATCTGAAATAAAATATTGGTTTTGTGAACAACACTTGTTTTAGTATATCTGTATTAATAATCAATATAAAATAAAATGATTTATTTTGTACATTATATGTGTGATTCTGTATAATTGTAAAGCTGGCAGGATTCAACTTACTTAATGCAGCAAACAGTTTTAACTCTTTTCTAATATTAAGTTGTATAATATAGGAACCAATTACTTGTAATGAATGAAAAATCTCCCTCTGACGTATCCTTTTATTTTGCAAGATTACATGATTTTGTCATTTCAACAGCCAATTACTGTTTTAGTTGTTCGATACAAAAAACTTATCTTGATGTTATTTTGGATTTATTTTGCAGATTGAAGTAGAGTAACTTTTGTATACCTATAGTTACCTCCATCTTGACTAAAATCTGTGATTGGAAAATAAAATTTACGTTTTTCTTCAAAGATGTTTCAAAAATGGCTTACAGTATTTTTTTTAAGTTTGAATGCCATAAAATCTTACACAATTTAAAGTCTCTTATCCTGCCAGCTAAATAAACTTTGTTATTTCTGTCTGTTTCAGATATTTGATAAATTGACTTTTGAAGTCTACTGTCAGTTATCATTAGAAACATAACCATTACCTACCTGTAGTTTACATCATACAATGGAAGTCAATGAAGAAACCGCACTAAAGGAGGTGATTTCAGAACAGCCTTTGAAGGAAATCATGAACTTTTTACAACACAAGGATGGGAAAGGCCTGAAAAAATATGTTCTGGATCGTAGATTATCAGATGAGACGATTTATTGGGAAGTTTGCTCAGAAGTTTGTCAACATGTAACTGAGCACAACTGTATTAATAACAATATTTTATTTGAAGCTTGTGAAATGTGTTTGAGATATATGGTAACAGAGGGAAATCCAAAGGAATTACTTCTGGCATTGTTAGAGCAATGTGAGTTTTTTGATGATGATATCAAATTTACTACTCTTATGTTCCTTATTCAGAAAACATTATTAAGATTGCCAAACAAAAGATTTCACTCATTAGACCTCGCACTGGAAACACTAACAGGACATATTTTATCGAAGCCAATCCCAGAAGACAATGCTCTAGAAAATGAAGAAAGGAAACTTCTTGCTATGGATGAAAGAGTTCAACAAATAAACAGTGTTCTCAAAGCATTCCTTGATTTTCTTAAGCCTTTTGTTGAAGAAGTATCATTGAAGAACTCATGCGACCTACATAATGAAAATATACAAGCTCAGATTCTTGTGTTAAAAATTCATCTGTTGAAGATCTTAAATCAGCCTGTAATATACCTTGATTTACATGTTGACCCTGATAGCAATGTTGGTAAAAGTAATAGTCGAGTTTGTGTGGAAAATTTGATGAAATTATTTTCCCATTTGGAAACCAATTTCCAAAAAATGATGGAGTTTGCTGTCAATAAGAAACCATTGATCATAAAGCTGGATGAAAATTTTAGAAAAACTGAAATGGAGATTGAAAATGAAGAAAATGAAAGACGTGTGAATAAAAAAGACAAAAATAATTCTGCAAAAGTTCCTAGTCTAAGATTCAATGAAGTCATACCAACTCATAGTCTGTGTTGCTTGTCTTACTTGATTCATTCTGAAAAACTTGGCATTGACGAGTTTCCTTGTGTTTATTCAAATTTTTATCTCTTTGAGTTTAATTTACCATTTATAGTAGACATGTTGAAAACTACAAAGTCACTTTTGCTCTTTAAGGGCTTGAAACTTTTGAAATCATTTGTTTGTATTTTGCCCAGTGACAGTATATCTGGCTATAGATTAGACAATGATAATTATAACAAAGTTATAAACAACCTTATTGAAATTATGATCAGGTGTTCAATGAAAGATTTGCGACAAGAAGCAGTGCAACTTTTTACTAGTTTGATCAAGGTCTTCCAACATAATGGCCGCTATCAGTTATATCAGAACATTTTGAATAAGTGTAGCCATTCTGGGGTCAAAGGTTATGTGATTAATCTCATAAAAGATGAAATAAAAGACACACTCAAGGAAAATATACCGAATAAATCGTTCTTGGGACAACGTCTGAAACGGTTAATCAAGATGGCTACCACCTTACCTGACAAAGAAACAACTGATCTCTTGGAACATTCTGATAGAATTATTACAGTTCTTAATTTATTACGATATCTTGTTATTCGCGATCCACCTCAACAAAACACTACAGGAATTTGGGATGAATTGAAGAATATGGAAATAGATTTTTTGAAACCGCTTCGTGTTGGATTGGACATGTCTAAAGCTCACTACAATCTTGAGCTTCAGAAATTTACGGATGAAAAGAAAAAGAGAAAAATGGCGCCAGATTTTGATGTGTCTGTGGGTGGCGTTCATCTCCCACCAGTTACGGAAAATCAAGAAATCCAAGTTATGCATTCAGCACTTAATACATTTGATATGATTGACAGTTTATTGACCAGACTTACAGAAATAATTGATCAACAAAACATTTGAAAATTATTTGCAAATAACTGAAACTTAAGATACATTTTAAAGAAATAAGTTTTGAATGGAAACATCATGCTTCCTTTCATGATTCTGATAAACATTATCTTATTTTATAATTTTGGTGCTAACTTGAGACTCTGGATGAAGTCTGTTTTTAACAATTATTTAGTTTACGTGGTTGTCTGTCAACATGTGATTTTTAACTGTGGTCTGAATCCGTCTGATTAAATAATGAAAGTTATGTCCCTTTATTTTCGGTAAAAATGTGTATGAGGCTATCATGATAGAAAATCAGCTACATATATGACTTAACTAATTTGTTCCTGAAGAAAACTAGCAACTTTGTAAAACATACATTTGTTTGATTTTCTAGTGTTTATATATTATTTTGTCATGTTCAACATGTTTCTCCGATTCCGGATTTTACGTTACTTTACTAATTTTGTTCCCGGGGAAAACCAAAAGTCTAGCAGCTTTATAAAACACAAATTTGATAATTTCAGTTTGTTTTTTATGGTCTTAACTGGTTTATTGAAATTGTTTCAAGGGTAGGCTTCCTCTAATTCATGCTTTTCTTTTAGTAAAGGTTTCCTCCCATTGCTAAAGACCCCTGTGCACAAGTGAAATATTGAAATAAAATTAAACCATATGTTAGTCCCAAAATGACCTAGTTTGTGTGGAGTGGACGTTAAACCCCATTTCTCTCTCTCTCCCTCTCTCTTTTAGTAAAGATTAAGGAATCATTATACAAGTGCTTGACTGGTCTATTGCCAAGTGTGTTTTGAGCTTTAAACGTTATATAAATTATTACTATTTGGACATTTATTCACATGACAAGCCCATAATCAGCTCTCTAGACTATCAAATGGCTTAGATAATGTGTTGATTAGACTGGGTCTGCCATGTATGGCCAGAGACTGCTGCTGAAAGAACTGACAATCAAGACCTTGTTGATTATCTTGGCAACGGTGCTTGACAATCGAGATTATCAACAGCAGGTGAAGTTTCCATCTGTTCAATAAATTAAATTCTTATTATCTATTTTGGTTGCTTAAACATCGATCTAATTACAATGCAGATCTATATTTTGTTTCTTTTTTTATATACTACATGAAGATGTTACCAGTTGCACTGGGAGGTCAAGTCAGGGGTCATATTAGTGACTTTTGACCCTATGACGTGAGACATTGATTAATCAATCAACATTGACGTTTCTAGGGGTTATCCACAGTTCCGTGCAGAGCACGCCAAGAATAGACTGTTTTATTCGCTAATTCGTCACATGAACTAGAAAGCCTGTTATATAACAACTCTTCCACATCCTAGTGTTGTGAAGACAAGAAAAACGAAATTTCGAACTATAAAAAATGAAACGAAATAGGATCTGTGTTTTAATCAAATTGCTTAAATATCCAATGTAAATTCAACATTTACACTTTAAACAATAAAGAAACTTCAGAAGACAACAACTACAAAGAACTGCGTAAAAAGATATTAATTGCGACTGTAGTTGATGAGTAATTGGGGTATGTAGTTATCTTGATAATATTTTGATATGGGTCACATACAATAAAAAGACAATGCTTTTGTTTGATGCATACTTTAGATTATCCATAGTTCATTACAGCGTCTGTCAGTCTTTATCAATTCCCAAATAAATGGATGGAATTATAAGGTAAACTGACCATGTAAAAATCAGATACATTTTGGTCAAAGATCAAAATTGATTGATACTAAGTAATGGTCATCTGAAGTTAACTCTGATGTCAAATGCAATGGGAGAAATTCTGCCAGGAAATCAGGGTCTTTTACATGCACGACAAGGACACATGACCTCACTTTTTGTCCCATCCAGGTACTTTGTCCACACAGTCAAAACAAGCCACCATGACTTCAAGATGTTCTAAATAGAAATTTCAGTAAAATGTTAGTATAACTAACAGGCTATAAGCTCTTTGCTCAAATGAGCATTAGTTCTTCACTCATACAATATAATTAAGATTGAGGTATAATTTCATTTTGTTCAATTGTTTTTTGATTTTTTGCACTTCATTTGAAACGAACCTACTACCTGTCACATCTATGATCTATTAGTGAGAGTTTTATTTATAAAAACCAATCATACTCTTGAGTTTGAATCCAACGAAACTAAAAAGCACTAAAATACATGAATGTGCTTGGGTTTTAAAATTTCGCCACCATAAAGTTCATATTCTGAACACAAACTGTAAAGAATATGTCATTGTAGTAAAACATCAAAACGAAAACCAAATCAAATTGTGCCTTACTCACTTAACCACCTCTACTCTTAAATAAGACTGGAGTTATCATGTACAGTATGCACTGTTCTCACTATGTGTAGAAAATGAAATGAAATGGGGTTTAACGTCCTACTGTTTTCTTCCTAAACTGGGCCAATGAAGACGGACATATGCCATACAGTGTCCTTTGAGTGAAACTTTGCCCGGGCAGCAGCGCTACAGCCCACTCTTATATGGAATTCCAACTGCCAAGGGATCTTTTACGTGCATGCCAATGTGTACACAGGACCTTGTTTTTTTTGTCCCATCTGAACAACTAGACAGCTGTTCTTGTCAGCCCCCCCCCCCCCTGTGCTGCATCACTGACAAAAGGAAACCAAGCCGGTAAATCTGGAAGAACTTTCTCGTTCAATGCAGGGATCGAACACCCCACCTCCAGGCTAGCAAGTCAGTGTCTTACCCACTTAGCCACATGATCCCCTAACCATGTATGGGATACATAATTTTTCAGGTATATATATTTTGAAAGTAACCAGAAAAACTGATGAATGTTATTTTTCAGGTATAAATCAAGCTTTTCAGTTACAATTTAGAAGTTTAAGTAAAACATGTAGAAATTTTGGTAATGATGAAAACACAACTTATACAGATGAGTTCACAAATGAGTAAGTAAATAAAAAATTGATGTTACAGGTAGGCCTAATTTTATGAGTCTTTCACCTCAGTGCATATGTCTGCATTTAAGACTGGTATGAAGGAGTGTCAAGTTGGTTGTATTCAGAAATCACATGTGGCTCATGAATAAGACAGATTAACAATTCATGCAATTGAATAAATAAAAATAAATCTGCTGGGGACTTATGTACTGTCTGTTTCTGAATATAATGAGTTTTAGATTAACTTTATCTATGTTTTATTAAAAGGATTTGACTTCCTTAAAAAAAAAATTGAATTTGAAAATTGTGTCCAGTTTGAAGGAATGTCTTGTGTCATTGTGTGTCGTGTGGTCCCCTACTTTTACTATTAACTATTTTACACCATATTATTTTCAATTTTTTTGCAATTGATAAGTTATGAAATAGTTTTCTTATTCCATTTTAAAATTATAAATTTTGGAGGATTAAATAGATGACTGTGAAAGAACATATCTTTCAATGTAACCTTCTTATTAGGACATCAGGACATTAAACCCCATTTCATTTCTTTAATGTAAATATATTTAACTTCAATCATAGACCTAAATACCTAAATATTAATATGACAAATATCCTGTTGACTCTTGTTTGACCAACATTTTTATATCAACCACTTAAATACGCAATAAAATCAGAATAGATTCTTGAGAGAATGTAAAACTAGGTGTGAATTAAAGTGGATATGATCCCCCATGTGGTTTTATTCATTGAATGTTTAATATCCTGTTCAGGTACATCTATAATCAATAAGTATATACTCATTGTGAAAGAAAAAAGTTTCTATTTGACATATAAAACACAGGAATCTTAGTATTATTGTATTAATACAACAATGACATATGTAGTACCCCACCCCCGTCATTACATCATTAAAGGAGAAATCCTATTTTTCACGGAACCAAAAAAGAAAGTATGTAGAATCAAAGGCTAATATGTAAAGAAATATCCTATAACTACCTTGTCTAAGAGTTCTATCTCAAAAATATAGGACCACTTTGTTATAACTGTAAGATTTTATTTATACTGACCTGATAAACAGGCGTCTTTTGTGGATTTTAAGGTGATAATGATGCAGCAATAATCTGCAAATGTTATTACAGATACAGACGGCAGTAATGATGTTTTGATATTGTACATTGAATCTGTATTTAATAAAATATTACATTGTTTTAGGGAGAGGGAATCGAGAAAACAAAGGGAATCTGTTGAACAAGAAGAAGAAGATATTAGACAAAGAATATTAAAGGCATCACTTCCCTTTGTAAATGTACATGGGTGGACCAATAAGACTTTAACTGCTGGTTAGATTTTTTTCATGTGTTTTATACAGTCATCAATTGTTAATAAATTTTATTAGCTATTGCAAGCAATGGTGTTCTGAATAAGGCATGGTTCTGCTTACACTTTCTAAAACACCTGATACCACTGCTTATATTTTGAGAGGTTTACAGTACCAACTTTTATTGTACTTTTGTATAGCTGGTACTGCTGTTAATGGTTTGAAGTGAATCTACATGCACACAATCATAACTTTTTGCTTTCACTTATGGTTAAGGTTCTTGTCCAAATCTTAAATAAATTCTTTTGATGAATTAATTGGACCATCACTAAACTAAAGGTTGTTAATTAGCTAATTAGCTTATTTGTTTTAAGGTGCTGAAGCAGAAGGTTTACCGTCAATATCTCATGGAATGTTTGAAAGAGGAGGAGCTGAATTAATTCATTATTTCTATTCTACAAGTAATGCTCAATTAGCTGACTATCTTGTCCAAAAAGTTGCTAAAGCCAATGAAGAGGGAGAAAAGTAGGTGCTTTATTAGTATAACTAAATTTCCGAGTTAGACAGGTACTTAAATCGTCTTTAAAGTGGTAACAAGTCTATGCAGACCAGAATAATTTGTTGTATTTTAATCATACTAATTGTTGCACATGCATTTTAAGTCCGAAATTCTAACCGTTTTTAAGTTGTTGTACTGACAATCTTCTTGAATGATACCCATTGTGTTTCTATGACATCAATGTAATCAAACGTTAATTTGGTAGCTTAGCAAGTTAAAGATTCAAGTTTTGGAACCTTGTACTTAAGAAATTTGGAGGTTTGCAGGATTCAATAAGTTTAAATTCGCAAAGGCAGCGGCAATAAAATCTATTCTATTTGTGTAAGTTAAATTGCTTATACATGAACCCACAGGACAGAAACAATATTTTCTATCATTAGGTTAAAAACTAAACCATTTATACAAGATGCTGTAGAAATACGACTAAGAATGATAACACCTTACATAGAGAAGTGGCCTCAGGTATGTTATTCATCAAATATTTTATAATCACCCACTATAATATATACATACCTGTAGTTTCATTACGCAAATCTATCTAAGATAAACCCTCTTTCTCAAAACTCTAAAGTACATATTAGGAAGCAATCTGTTGAAATTCCATGTGACATTTGAATGGGACATGGGGATCAGTGGCTAAGTGGGTAAGGTGCTGGCTCGCTAGCCTGGAGGTCGGGTGTTTGATCCCTGCATTGGCCGAGAAAGGTCATCTCGATTTTCCAGCATGATTTCACCTTGTCAGTGATGCAGAACAGTGACAAGGACAGCTGCCTAGTCGTTCAGATGGGACAAAAAACCGAGGTCCTGTGTACACATTGGCGTGCACATAAAAGATCTCTTGGCAGTTGGAATTTGATATAATAGTAGGCCTTAGCGCCGCTGCCCGGGCAAAATTTACCTCTTAGCACACTGTATGGCGTATGCCAATCTTCCATTATCCCAGGTCAGGTGCAGAAGAGTAGGACGTTAAACCCAGTCTGAATTTGAAGAAGAGAAAGGCGAAAATGTAGCAGTATTGGCAAAATTCTTTCCCACTGAACCATACTAATGATCATTACAGTTTGTTTGTCGCAGAATGAACTGTATATATTAAGTATTGATGAGATGTTAAACCCCATTTCATTTCATTAAATCAAAACCTTCTGGCCACTTTACAGCTCAATTTTTTTCAGATTTACTGTTAGAAATGGACTTAACAAGAAGTCATAAAGACAAAGTTTATCAGATTATTCGATTGCCTTTGTAACATGTATATAAAGGTGGTTGTACTTTATTGGTGTCGATATCTTTGTACTTACCAAAACTTTGAATGACTTCTACTTGCAGGCTATGGCAATACAAACACTACCTCAGAATGCTGTAGAGTCGTGGAAAAATCTCTCACAATTAATGGATGACATCTGGTTTTATGCTGGTGATAAATCTACTGATGTAAATTTACTATTTATTTTTTTACCACTTTTTTGGTAGTGCTTCAGAATTGTAAAATTATTACACTGCTGGTAATAGTTCTGTCATTTATTACACAACGAAAGAGGTGTTGCCTAGTTCAGATTTGACCAAAAACCAGGGTACACCTACCCATGTGTACACTGCAGTACATATAAAGAACTCTTGACATTTGGAATTTGATGCTAGACAGATGCGGAACTGTCCAAGCAAAATTATCCTCATTAGTATTACACGAAAAAAAGAATAATTGTCTGTGTCTCAAAATGACCAAAGTAAAATGTTGATGAGATGTTCCATTCCTATCCTATTCTCCTTGGTACACATATGTATGTTAATAAACTACATGTGGACAATCAGATTTGGGAATCTGGGTCCGTATTCAAAGGATATCTTAAGTCTAAGATAGTCACTTAACTACTAGCTTTCACTTAAATATACGTAACTTCCTGTAAGTTAAGGGCAGGTGGTATTCAAAGGCACTGTTAAGTATCAAATTTTCCCTTAAAGTTAAGCTGCCTTAACTTTTAAGTGTTAGTCTTCAAGTGGTATTCAAAGGCCAGTTTAAGTGAGAAATATCCACTTAACTTTAAGTGACCTACGGGAGGTACCTTAAAGTTAAGTGAGATTATAATGACTTCTTTTAATGCTGTAGAAGCAGTCCCATAATGGCGATTTTAAAAGATAGGGAATTCAGATTAAAACAAAGATAATGTCGCGTAGCTGACCTCCAATTTATTTTTTCGTCGTCAACTTTGATGTTGTAGTGCCATAATAGAGTATAAGGTTATTACTTCCGATGTAGTTAAGGATATTTCCCCCGATCATTTATCATGTTATGTTTGTATGTTTCCATGGCTGTCATAAAATATAGTTAAGTTCATTTGTGGAGACTTGGCTTTATAGATTTCGGAAATTATTTTTACTACTGCTAGAAGCAAGGCATGATCTAATTTTTACAACTCATTCACATACATACATAATCGGTAGTATTTATTTTGGTAAAATATTATGAAGCATGAATATTTCGTACACACAATGTACCGTCAATGCCAGACTTGTCAAAATCTAAAGTGTAGGTACTTACACAATATCTATGAATTTCTCTAATGATAGATTTACAAACAACACTGTATAATTTGTCCAGTCTAACTTAGAAGGCAAGGGCCATTGTGTATTGCGAATAATATGTTGTTTTCTATTCGCTTTATATTGTTAAAAAATTAAAGCTTACAATATCCATCATTATACTACCACTATTTATTGTAATCTATTTGAATGGATTTTATTTTTTTTTAAGTCTATGAAAACAGCTGTTCCGGCAAAGGATGCACACTATCATAATTTATGTTAAATTATAATCATACTATTTTCATGGGTTACAATATAATATTTCGACAAACATTTTCCTGGTGATGTAAACTAAGAATTTAATAGAATACAGCGATGTTCTTAAGGGGGCATAACTAGCTGGCAATGTCAGTAAATCGTGATTTTTGGCAGTGGAGGGTATTCCATAAATAAAAAAATTCATGCTTTTTGGCGAATATGAGTATTCCATAATTTAAGTGTGCAGTTAAGTTTTCACATAGCCAAGTATGTGTAAAATACAACCTTTGAATACCGATTTAAGGTAAGACACTTGGTTAAGTGGGAAAATTAAGTATTTTTACTGAACTTTTAGAAAACCTTTGAATACGGACCCTGATCTACACTGACATTACATTAACATAATTATTAGAATATAATTGAATGTTAGTCTCAAAATTTTGTAAGTTAAATGTTGGCAAGGCGTAAACGATGCTTACCATTTCTTTCTTTTTGAGTATGAAATTATAGTTAAAGTAGCTAAGTCTCTTACTCAATATCATATAAAGTCTTACACATTGTAAACACGAATTATTTGTCAATTCAAATCAACATTAATGTTGTAATTTTACCATGACAAGGTGGGCTTCTGATATCCAATATTTATGCCAAAGTAAACTTTTTTCCATTGGTACATAAATCGTGCACCATAGCGCGTTTTAGCGTCATTTGTAACAAGTCACCAGAAAGAACGGGGCTAAACATATTCCACAACTCATGTCGAACGGCGATGCCATAACCTATCTGGAGAGCATGTGCAATAGATTGGAATAACCAGACACTTGAAATTTTTATTCAGTGACTCATATGCTGTATTTCGCTGGACATAACTGATTTGAGATTAGAGTCAAACCGTAAAAAATTGAATGTAAGTCAGTTGATATACAATCAGATTACATTATTATATGCTTGCCACCCATTTGGGACGATTTCTAGGTCCCAAATATTAGCGATTTAGCTCCTATAATGTGACATGTGGTTTTCTTTATATGTAGTTTAATTGGTATACAAAAAGAGTATCATTAGCTGCAGTGTATAAAAGTACTGAGATCTATATGGTTCAAGATAACTCTGAAGATTTTACAAATACATGGGAATTCCTTGACAGACGACTTAATGATCTTACAATATTTGGGTCTCGAGTTAGAAATGTAAGTTAGAAATATAAGTTTTAACTACTCATTGTGAATGGATAAGATACTGGCATTGAAATCTAAATTTGATTAAAACCTCCTTTAGCATTTACAAGCCAAAATGAATTTTAAGATTATGCTTTGTGTGTAAAATTGTTAATGTTATAAGTGAATTGATGCAAAATTTTATTTACAGGCACAACAATTTGGAACTGCTTTGTCTGAAGGTTTAAGGGGAGCTTTTATAATGGTGAGCTTTTTTCACAGAATTCTTTGAATAAGATTATTACAAAAATAAATTTGTTATGGTATAGTGATCATTGGGGTCAGAAATGAGAACAAAATCTATAAGCCTTTTATAGTGAACTCCACTGAGCACAGGCATTCTACTCTAGTCTACTTTGTTAAACCCATCTACTCTAGTCTACATTTTAAGACACAATTACTCCTGTCTACATTGTTAGACGCAACTACTTCTGTCTACATTGTTAAACCCACTTTTTCCTGTCTACATTGTTATACACAACAACTCCTGTCTACCTTGTTAAACCCACTTTCTCATGTCTACATTGTTAAACCCATCTACTCTAATCTACATTGTTAGACACAACTTCTCCTGTCAACCTTGTTAAACCCACTTTCCCATGTCTACATTGTTAGACCCACCTACTTAAGTCTGCATTGTTAGACCCACCTACTTAAGACTACATTGTTAAACCCACTTTCTCATGTCTACATTGTTAGACTCACCTACTCAAGTCTACATTGTTAGACACAACTTCCCCTGTCTACATTGTTAAACTTTAAACCCAACTACTCCTGTGTACATTGTTGAACCCACCTACCCCAGTCTACTTTGTTAAACCCATCTGCCACAGTGTACTTGCTATGAAAAATAGTCAACAGGCATGGTTTAGAATCCTCCATTGTACGTGACAAGGAGTAGGGTCGCCTGTCCAGCCTTGTGGGTTTTCTCCGGGTCCTCCGGTTTCCTCCCACTGCTAAAGTGAATTATTGAAATAAAATTAAACCACCGGTTAGTCCCGAAATGACCTAGTTTGTGTTGATTGGACGTTAAACTCTATTTCTCTCTCTCTCGCAATGAAAAACATCTTCCCATAGCATTGCACCTAAAGGAATCAGCTATTTCTGTCCTAATTGTTGAATAATATAAATTCTGTTTATTTGCTTTTTCAGACAAGCAATGTTATGGGTGTTAATTATCGGAACAGATACGATTGAAGACTTTCACTATACTGATTTTGATGTGAATGAACGACGATGAAGTCTTTGAAACAGACAGATATAATAACAATCATGCTATCAAACTGTAATTATAAATGTTTTTTGTTATTATTCAGTTAGAGGAGTAGTACCGGTACCATCACTGAACTGTAAATATAGTATTGTATATATATGAATGTTAATAATAATAATATACATGATATTGATGTATCATGATATTATTCATAAGTGTTTCAGTATCGTTTTGTTTTTTTTAATAAATTGACTCTCAACACTTGTGTAGCTAAAACGTTCTTCTGGTTTAATGCAGGCTTTTGCTATTCTTTATTTTGTCTTGAATAGCAAATAATGTGTGCAGTGATATTTTAGATACGATTGTTAATCAGTTCTCAACAATCCTGTTTGCTTGATCACAGAATAATCTTGATGTACGTACGTAAGTTGGTCCAAGGGATTATCGAAAAGTTCGAAATATTGAACCCAATATATGCGTGACAAAAATCATGTAATTGAAGCAGCAATAAATTTATTTTTATACGCCCACATTGAAATGTGATTGTATATTGTCGTACCTTTCGATGATCGTCGGTCCGGCGAGGACGCCCTCGAGACTAAAGTTAAAATCCAGTTGACTTTAAATTTATACACAGTGTTTAAGGTCATGAGATGAAGAAGCCTAATGATTATCGATAATTACTGTGAGAATTACAGCCCCTGACTTCAAAATATCTTGTGGACGCTCTAGAGGCCAAAGTTAATATCTGATTGGCGATCAAGTATATTCATTTTCAATGAATTTTGATAACTTGTACAGCTAAATCCACGATATCAAAATGTTTCATAGACCGTCAAATCAGTGGTGACCATATTATTTTGTTACTTCATCAACAACATAAATATAGGAAGATATTTAAATTTTTATTAACTCTGGGAGTCTGGTTATTATGGAAATGTTACCCTTGTTTTCTTGCTGAAAATCATAAAATGCAAGCTTTATGATTCATCTACAGGTACATAGAATATCTTGGTTCCATGTGTAGATTAAAGATTTTAATCAATGAAGGGGCTCACATCCTGCCCTGGTCTAGAAAAGTTACATTTCATAATGATACACATGTCAACTATAAGCATTAACAAAGACTTGTGTGATTAGGAGTGTGGTGTCCCACATCTTCAAGGCCTTCGCGTAATACCCTGCATATTTCTGCACGAATTTCAATTAGGAACAAGCCCAGCTTGTGAGTCTATCAGATTCCTTGATTGTCCCGAATACCAAGTCTCGAGCTATGTCACAACCTCTGACTGGACGCTACTGTTCACGTGTCTGTCGATAACTTGCATGTAGCTATAAGTTCGGGAATTGTGAATTAATCTAGCAACGTCCAGATGTTGTAAAACTCACAGTCGTTGCTTCAGGAATATGGGTTTCCATGGCTCACATTATCTGGAGATAAGGGTCGATTAACAGCATCAAAATTCTATTAATCAAAAGACAAAAACTAAATATTAATACCAAACATACAGAAATTTATTTAGTATAAATTGGAGCATACATACATACATACATATCACGAAAAGTGCTACCAGCACTTGCATATTGGGGCAGTTTTCATTCAATTAACGTAAAATAAGCAAAACAAAGCTTGTGAATAATTACACTTCAATTTTTCAAGGAAAATTCAATCCAACGTCAGAAAGAGATAACTGAAGAAAGGAACCTTGTTAAAAGAGAATATACAGATTAATATTCAATTTCTGCATATGATTTTAATGTTCTTAAAACTCAATTATCTGAATGGAATTAAAAGATAATTTTGTGTTAGTAAATATATGTAATATAACAATTTCTAATTTATGTATTGCTTCCACATCAAAATTTGAAAAACTACAGTATCTGAAAGTTCTGCATTACTCGGTATACCTTGATTCAGTCATCATACTCTGAAACTCTGAATGCCAAGTATCTTGCCAAAAGTTTTATCAACAGAATTTTGTCTGCTTTTTTTTTAAAATCAATTTCTAAGATTGACAAATATGTATTAGGATTTTTGCACAAATAAAAAATACAAAATCAGTAGAGATTATGCTACTTATGGGCAATAATTCTCAAAAACATTGTATTTTATGGCATTTTAACTGATCCAGAAGTCGAATAATCTTTTTTAACAAGGTTCATAATTATGTTTCCTAAATTAACTAGGATGAAAAGAAGAGGGGAAAAGATGTTCCCTTTGTTAAAATATGATTGTCACATAATCTAAATCTCTACAGTCATCCATTATATATTAATGAAAGAAACAAACAAGAAATGGTATAAAAAAAATTGTTAAAGTTTCTATTCAGTTTTCCAAATTGTTAAAATGGTGGAAGGCTGGCAGGTAATTGCTTTGTAATATGTAAATGGCTTTTAAATTCTGGATTTCATGAGTTGATTTTCTACAATTCTATAAGGTTGTATATTACGAACTATTTACATTATTTATGATTATTACATGATACATTGTACATGCTAATCAATGGCAGTGATCAGACCATTTCAAACGATGACAACCAAATTTGAAAAATTTATGATTATGACACGATTCAGAACAGACAACGAAACATGCCCACCACTGCTAAGCTGTGTGAGCATTTATGAGTTGAACTCATTTTTTTTTTTTAACAATATCAAATAATATTTTTTTTTTTTAAAAAAAGAAATAACTCTGGTAGTTATGATAGAAATTTGCAGAAAATCATTATTGTCTTTATTTCAATAAAATACATGTCGACAACCCATATCAATTTCAACAAGAAGACTCAGTGATTAACATCCCCGACCTCTGCCCTTTGGACATGTTTTGGAAGGTACAGAGATAAACAATCTCTGTGTTATTAGTAATCAACAACAAACACAAAGAAATTCGACAGACTACCAATGACTGACAGATGAACTTACAGAATATGATAACATCAAAGAGTGGGCATATAAAAAGACTGCCCAAGCCATTTCGCAAGTTATTTGTTCATAAATGAATATACAGAATTTGTTTTTACTACATTTATCAAGAGATTTTATGAACTTTGGCTATATGCATAAAGCAGTATTGTCATAAAGTAGTAACCTACTAAACTAAACAAATTAATAATAAGCCTCATATTAGTCTAAATACTGCTTTATAAATAGGTGCCAAAATCTACTAGTAATAACTTTACAAGTAATTTTCAGTATTTCCATGAACAATAACATAAATGTAACTCTTTTACTACAGTCTATTTAGTGTATTTTCCGAAAGAGATTTATACAGATTTGACTAGCAAATATCAGTGAAATGTCCATTAAAGGCCCAATCTAAAAAGAAAACTCTTGTTAAGTCCAAAGTTCCCACTATACTAAAGTTTTTGTAACAAAGTTTCCAAAGCCAAAATGTGGTCACTTGCCACGGTAACTGAAAAGAATTGCACTGTACTTTATATAGTGTACACATATTTCAAGACAATCATATCATACAATTATAATTAATTATATAAATTATAGTTTAAATAACACATAACAATCATTCAGAGAATGTTATATCTAGACCATACATTTATACAAGTCAAACTCTTTATTTATAATTTATTTCAAAGCCTGACTGTTAAGACTTGATATTTAGTCCATATTATTGCACTTGGATCAAAAGTAAAAGTTCAGACTTCTTTTTTCCTGTACTAAATACTAGTGTTAGACAGTTTACTCAAATATTGATTCTATGTAGTAGGTAATTTACAGCTGGTAATTCAGGTGAATAGTTTCTAAAAAAAAAAGACATGCATTACATTTCTATTAGTTTAAAGATGCATTATGTAAGGTTCCGGTAAAGAGAGAGAGAGAAATAGGGTTTAACGTTCACTCGACACAAACTAAGTCATTTCAGGACTAACATATGGTTTAATTTTATTTCAATAATTAACTTGCACGTAGGGATCTTTAGCAGTGGGAGGACAGGATAAAATCCACGAGGTTGGACAGGCGACCCTACTCCTAGTCACGTACAACCGGAGATTTGAAACCACGCCAGTTGACTCAATGACAGGCTTTATGATACAGCACGCACATGCTAACCATTCGAGTCTAATTATCATTTATATAACATTTGAAGCCAATAAGAGAAGATTTATTCTTACATAATGCATCATTAATGTTATAGTTCATGGGCTAATGAAATATAATGAATATCAAAATGAATAATTTATACGAATATTTAACATTTGATCTTTAATTAGAAGTAATTATATCCTTAATAACAACAATCAACATACTTCGTTCATTAACCAAATAATTTAGGCTACACTGATTTTTTTTAATATTATTATTATTGAC
This sequence comes from Patella depressa, assembly GCA_948474765.1. Classification (NCBI taxonomy): domain Eukaryota; kingdom Metazoa; phylum Mollusca; class Gastropoda; family Patellidae; genus Patella; species Patella depressa. The sequence continues at coordinate 74,284,924 of OX419717.1, forward strand.
ATTAAATATTGCAAATGAGATCAACAGAAATTTACATCTGCTTATAAACTACTTGTACTTTTACATAGAATATGTATGTACAGTCATATTACATTACTGATTATTACACTATTGCTACTACAGGGTATGGAGACAGTCTTTCACTCAAAATAAAAACAAAAGTATTATTTTGATAAGAAACACAAACCACCATCAAAATTTACAATGTATAGCTACAGTTCAGCTCAATATTTTTGTTCAGATCACAAAATAATATACCAGTAATAAAGAAACTGTATGTCTGATGTTCATTTTAGTATTTTACTTTAGCCAAATTTGCAATGGAAGCAGTCAGAGGTAATAAAAAAAGATATCATACATATATATTGTCATTATAATTAATTGTACAAATTCTCTAACTGCTGGTGAATGGTAAAACCGTTGAAGAGACTTATTACTTTGGGAAATACATGTACATTCAGTTGTAATTTAATACATTAAAATAAATGTTTGTACATGTACTTGTAGCCTGAAAAATTCACTAGATAAACAAAATTAATGTTTATTTCTATTTATTTATTAATAAAAATTAAAGAATTAATAGAGACAGTGTTCTTATTAAAATTATTATTAATGTCCGAAATTACAACGAATAGACAGGTCTGTGATTATTGCAGTGAATGATTAGGCCTAAGCTGCCTGCATGTTACATGTACATGTCCCAAAAGATATGAATATTACTGTGTAATCTTACTTACTGGTACGTACACATGTATAAACTCAATCTGAACTCTTTATTTAAATTATTCAAATTCCTAAAAAAAAAAATTCTAAACTATTCAAGTTTTTAAATCCCCTTAACATTATTTTTCCATCTGCATACATGTATATTATTTTTCATTTTTATTTCAAATAAAACTACTTAGTTAAAAAAAGATTTAATCTGTTAGGAATTTTCTACAATTGTCCTATTATCATATTAATTTTGTCAGTTTAAGGTCATCAATTACCGGTAAATGAATAATAGGCAACATTACAACACATGTGCATGTACATGTAGTCTATGTAGATCAAAGGTCAATGATATTAATTAATTCAATAAGACACTGACAGCATAATAGCTGGTTAAATGTACACAAAACCATAAAAATTTATTTGCCCTCATAACCTTTTAATTTCTGGTACAGATAAAAAATTTAAATTTAGAAAAAATAAAGATTTTGGTTTAAAGTCATCAGAATGCAGGATACATTAATGTGTTGGTACATGTACATGCAATTTATAAGACAAGTGTTCCTTTAACTTTTTGTTAATGAACTGAGTACATGTACAGTGTAGGCAACACCATGTAGGCCTACATTGACTTGTCCATGTGCAAAAATTTTTTTTAATATTAATATTATTGAAAAATGTCTAAAGAAATAAATAAAGCGATTCAAAACAATGCATTGACAAAATATTTTATGTAACTGTTCAGAGCCCTATTTCGTCTACAAATCAATTAAACAGATTATTTTTAATACATTTACGATTACTGGTAACGTTATTATGCTTTTTAATTCTATGCATCAAGCTTACTGGTAATACATTTTTCAATACCAGATATGAAACTTTAAACAATTAAAAACTAAAATATTATGAACTGATACAGCAGGCCCTATTATACACATTTTCTAAATGTCATGAAAATTATACAGAGATGTTTAGATGATAAAAACATAGATCAGCATGATTTAAATGTAATTTTATAAATAAACCTGCCAGGGACAAGTAATTCAATTTATAGCAACACACCACTCTCTTGCTTCAAAATAAAAGTAATCAGCTTAAATATAGTTTAACCAGAATTTAAAAACCATTTTCATTCAAAAGTCTTATTAAGTTTAATATTGATTTTCTTCAATCCATCCTTTGAGACTGGAAGGCAATGGTAATTGCTGTATATGATCATATCGGGTATATTCACGAATAACAAATCGACACAAATATTGTAACGATCGCACTTGTGTGAATCTGGACACAGGTTTAGTCAGTCTCACAGGGAATGAAGGGGCACCTGGAGATCGTGAACGAGAATAGCAAAATATTCCAGTCTGTGAATCATTCATTGAATGTTCAATAAGATCTACGATCGATGGGTAGCCCTCTGTATCTGGTTGGGCATAAAAACTAAACATGCCATTACAATGTTCAATACGAGTATGCAAAGTACGTCCATAAGAACGAAAACTTAAGCTTAACAAATATCGTTCGTCGGAACTGTCCCGCACTAAAAAAGCACCATCTGTTTGATTAGCTAGTTTATCTTCGGCTTCATTGCGAGTTATAGGACCCCAATACCAGCCAAATTTAGAAAGTCTGAAAAGCTCGTGAGTTAAACTCCAAGTTTTGGGTTCTTCTAACCCAAAGAACCCACACCTTTCAGCAACTTCATAACTGTCATAAATATCAGACTTAATAAAACTGTCACTATCCCTATTTATTTTATTTTGAGCACCATTTCCACAGCCACTGACATTTCCATCTATTTTATTTGGTTTAGTTGAGACATCAAGATGAAATTTAGAAATGTCTTTTGCCCTACAACTAGATTTTTCCTTCTTTGAATCTAATTCACTGTTATCCGTGTTGGAATGCATCTCACTGATCTTAGTTGTAGTCAGTGTTTGAACATTTGCGTTCAGACTGTCACTACTCTGAGATGTTGGATTTGACCTTACTGGCTTGTCACAAAAAACAAACAAATGTTTGCCTCTAGCTTTACTTTTCTTTGTGTCAATTATAATCTGTGAATTTGACTGTAAATGTGACGTTTGGCACTCTTCTATATGAGCTTCACATTCAACAGTTTCTTCACTTTTTCGATGAACGGATTGAGTAAATTTACGCCTAAGATTTTTTAGCAATCCCATTTTTTCTCTTTTCCTCTTATTTAAATCTTCTGTCGTTGTCAGATTTCCAGCATAACTAAGTTGTGATAAACCCTGTGTGTGTGAGTCATTCCGTGCAGATTCTTCACGATTTTCGTCTTCCACTTCGGAATTAGTGGATGCTTTGGGTGAACTTTCACGCGATCTCCTATCCGATGTTAGTCGTAAGCCTTTTAAGCTTATCTTCTTCATCATCGTGTTAACCCTAACACGACGATAGATTGCATTGCAGTGGTAGTAAAACACGAACAATCTCACAAAACAAAACTAAGTCCTCATCTTCCCGAGGGTAAAGGCTGCATTTCAGCATTTGCGCAAGCGCACACATATCCTTCCGTATTTTGAGAAATAAGAAAATCGCATAGTTTAGAAAGCGATTGGTTAAAATAATGCCAGCTCCCATTTTTGATCAGATCGTTTGTGCATGAATATGATTGATTGGAATTTGTGCGATGTTCATTTTGAAAATATGTTATCAAAATTTTATGCACACTTTATACAATTCCTCACAAATCAATTTTTGATCTTGCTGCGGTTCTAAGAAAATGGCGCTGTCCATGAAGATGGACTCAGACGAAGAAGAATCGTTTGTTATCATCGGAAAACAAGTTGAACAACTTGAAGAAGGTAATCTAAAACGAATGTAAATGCGAAAAAGTAACACCTTAGATTAATTGTCGCTGCTGCCATTCTCTAATAATGAATTTTAAGGACTAGTTTTCAGACTTGGAACAGTTTTTAAAAAGTTTTAATAATATTATTATTTAGCCTTAAAAAAAAATAAAAATCTAAAAACAGCTTTACAATTTATACCCATTTGTTCATGACTTGCATCCTTTAGACGTTGTAATGAGGCCCTCAAGATGTTGGCAATTTTCTGGCTGGGTAACCACTAACCAGCTCAATATTTATTCCAAATGCCATTGTATATATAATATAAACAGCTTCTTTTAATAAGAAGCCATAGGATAGGGATAAAAAATCTCATTAATGTAATGAACATTCATTATTATGTTATTATAACAACTCAATAAATGTAATCCATTGATTTCTTATAAAAACAACTCAACAATGAATGTAATCCAATTATTTCCAAGACTGAACAGATCATAATATAAACAATGAGTTACCCGACAATTCTATTTTCAGCTCTTAGCAATAATTTGATTTAATTACATATGATTAGTAATACACATTGCTGTTTAGTGATTGACAAATAGTATACATCTTTGATGTTGATTGTCTGATAATTAAATATTGATATTGTATACTTTTCAAATCAATCTGATCATGGCATGATTAGATTAGTGTTTTCTCTTGTGTTATTTTTTTTGTTAATAATATCAATTTGTTATCTTGCAGTTAACAACAACATACAATTCAGATCTAACTGATTAGCCTTACATTTTGTTTTCTTATTTAAGATGAAGCTCGAAAGAAACCAGTGTCAGTACATGACCTTCCTGTTAAAGATAGTAAAGGCAGGCAAAGATTTCATGGAGCCTTTACTGGGGGTTTCTCTGCCGGTTACTTTAATTCAGTTGGAACCAAAGAAGGTATATTAATATTCTCTGATCAGAGTACATGTAAAGTTGATGAACATGATAAATATCAATAATTGTATTTATTTGTTATTAATTGCTGTTGTCTCCTTTTTTGGGTCTGTCACATATTTTGAAACACAATAACTCAGCTTCTAATTTGAGGTATAATCTTCCAACGTGGTGTACATGTGATGATGAAAATTTTCCACTGAGGGTAAACAGAGAAAAACACTTTGATTTGTTAGTTTTTTCAGATTCCAATTGCCTGAAAGCAATTTCTGTGGGGTTCGTTCTTGTTAAGCAGTTTGATCACTCAGTACCCACTTTATGTAAATGGATGAATGAGCAAGTAATGAATGATTGTCTGCGAAATCACCTGGGTGGAATCGGACGTTGAATAAACCTATTTCACACAGTAATGAATGAATGTCATCATTTTGAGATTGGGAAGATGGCATGTTTATTTTGAATTGTAATTTTGGCAAATTTTCGATCTTACATGTACATGTAATATAAATTTGAAAGATAAAACTTGTTTCAACTCTAGACTTTACAATTTTGTTTTTGTTTATATTAATTGTGTAATGAATTTTTTTCTAGGATGGGCACCTTCTACATTTGTATCATCTAGAAGTTCTAGAAATGATCAAGTCAGTCAAAAAGCAGAAGATTTTATGGATGAAGATGTAAGTAGTATTGTGTTACACCAAGAAATATTTAAGTTGCTCATTGGAAAGTAAATCATAATGTGTTGTGTTGAAATTGTATGATTGCCTTGGAAGTTATAATAACATAAAAAGTGACCTAATGGATATATATATACATGTAGCTAGAAATACTTCAAATGATTATGCTTGTCAGCATTTGTTTAATAGTAATGTAGTGTAGTTAATAAATTCTGGCATATCAGAGACTTAATGGGGTTTTTTTTTGTACTTTTAATTTAAGGACTTTGGAGAACATGGCATAGCTCCGAGAAAAATAGCTACTGCTGAAAGTTACACATCTGAAGAAAGACAGAGAAAAAGAAAGGCTTTAGCTCTAGCTGTAACTGGTGATGCTATTGGACAAAAGGACACAACTTTAATTGACTTAGTAGTGCCTGACAGGTAATGACTAGTAACTGAATCCAAGTATTAATAGTAGTTAGTAAAATAGTATTCTTTATACAAATAATATAAATATTAGTCATAGTACTGAGTCCTACTATTCTGCGTTAATATTGGTATTGTAAATTCACATAATTTTTAAATATGAATATTTTGATTGATATAGTCTACCAATTGGTATTCGGTTATTGAGAAAAATGGGTTGGAAAGAGGGACAAGGTGTTGGACCTAGAATTTCTTCAAAAAATAGAAAGAAGAAGAAAAATTCAAATGGTATTGTATTTATGAGTTATTTGAATTATATATTAGTTATTGTTTTCGATTATGTTTTGAATCGTAAGTTAACACCTAGTTTTATCATTTTAACATACACTGTATGCTTTAAATTAAAGTTGTAACATTTGATAATTGCAGAAGGAAAAGTTTATGGATGTATGATGCCAGATGTACCAAATTCAAGTAGTGAGGATGAGGTAAGTTTTATAATTGTTTTTTCTACTCACAATTCATAATCTTCTTTGAACATTATAGAGTTGTCTCCCCTCCTAAACCTAAATAAATTTATTTCGCTAATTTGTTTTATGCACTAGACCAGGGCTTCCACTTCAAAATTTTCCCAACCGGTCATTTTTCTCACGGAGAAAGTGGTGCTATTTTAAGCACATAATAAGAAGCCAAAAACTACATGCTATCCAAAGGTCGATCGACTTTAATTGGGTCATGGACAGTCACACAAAAAGTCAATCTCACATCGACATTTATATACCCACCCACTTATCCCCCTAATAAATAAAAGGACACATGTAATCAATTATTATCATTTAGTTATTTATACATTCATAAAGTATAACAATAACAAGATGCATTCATTTATCGAAAGTACAGTATTTTCTTAAATTCTTTACGACATCACCCGTATATACTCGTCGGTTTTTACAGGATTTCCATTTCTGTAAAGCATGTGCCGCTTGAAATTCTGCAAGTGGTGGCCCTTTCATAGAAATTCTCATTAATTCGTCGAGATTTTTCATGCTCAAGGAACATCGTAACTTGGTTTTAATTATTGTTTTGATGCGAGAATCCTCGTTCTCTTAAACTTATCAATTTATTAACTCGTATTGATATTTTGAGAGCTCAAATAATATCGTGCTAGTATTTTAACTCTATAACATGTAAAGACATTTGCACATATTTCAAAATGGCGGCGATCGTAAAAGCTCATTGTTTTAACCAAATGACGTCTATATAAAAGGAAATAATGGATTAAAAACACACCTGGGAATACATCTTTTTGTGTGGGAATATCATATCTTAACCACGGGAATATTTGTGACAATTTAGTAGAGAATTTACGGCCGACTTTGTTTTTCGGAGCGGAACTGTCATCCTCGTGGGCCGATGTTGAAGAAAGGTGGTCGGATTCATTGACAGCGATATCGTCATCTTGCTTTCTTTTCTTTTGTTATTCTGGGAGGTGAGGAATTTGAAATGATATAGAGAATGCTAGCATTTCTGATATATCTATATCATTCGCAACGTTGATACAATTAACTCTTGTAATCAAGTGAAGACATCAAAGAAAATGTTCTAATTTGTTTGATGTTCAAACAGTGAATTGCCGCACGAGCGATGAAAGTCAGCAAATATGCTGTAACAACAACTCAACTTAAAGAATGATCACAGTATCACTAATTGTAAAACAAAACACACCTAAGTAAATTGATTACATGTTGAGCTTTTAATCTGTTGGTGTTGCTCCTCCGTTAATTGTGATTAGAGCAATATACACAAGGATAATTGATTGGCAGTGGTTTCCATTCGTGGGCTACTGAACACTGTTAATTTTATTATACCCGATAGTTTACATCACGCCACGCACAGAGTTTCGTCGTCTCCCGGATTTTATAATTTAGCACAAAATATGCTATTTTTCCGGCGTGCAAAATGACCTACGGGTTTGATCCAGATTCGGTCATTTTCCAAAGCCGTAGGTCCCGACCGGCATATACCGCCGAAATGGAACCCATGCACTAAGATTTCTAAGGGAGTCTTGTCATCTTTGTTTTGTTGCTTTCAAATTGCAGAATGTTTCCTGTGTTTTCAACATGACTTTCACTTGACTAGCGATACTGTTTCCTTATCCGTATTATAACTTCCAGATTAATCCCTGTTCTGTTAGTCTAAAGGAAGGTGGATGTCTTTAAGAAATATTCTTAATCTTTTCACCTGTACTCATTATATAATGCACGGTGGAAATTTATTTAACAGCATGTTTTGTCTCTCAATTACATAAATTTCAAAATTATTGATTAAAGATTATGTTTGATATTTTTATCTTCAGGGTTCAGATGAAGAATATTTAAAGAATGTGACTTTTGCCCCAAAAGACAGTAACCCTATTTCATTTGATGCTAAAGATAATGTCCATGGTATAGGTTATAGAGGTTTAAATCCATCTGCTGCCCTGCCTTCTGCTCATATTAATCTGTTTGAACCACCCCCTGTCAGATCTTCTAAAGGAAAAAGAGGGATTCGGGGAAAGGTATGTTGTTAAATGAATCGTTATTAATGTGAATTTAAACAGAAGTAAAATGTTTTTTTGAAAAGAGTGTCATATGAAGAGAACTGCCTTTCAAGCAAAAATGTTTATAAATGTCATTCCACCAACAATCCCCCAATTCCATTAAGAAAGGGAGAAAGAAAAATAATTAGATTTCTCAGGTAAAAAAATTGTTTTCTTCAAACTTAAGACGTATAAAAAGTTGTGGCATATCCATCCTTATGATAGCAGTGATAATACACCACTGCTTACTCAGCTTACTGATTGAAAATACTAAGTGGGAATTAGATAATATTAAATAGATTAATTACGCAGCTACACACTGGTTAACTTTTATTTGTATAAATTTGTTTAAATGATCTTGAATGTAATAATGTACTAAAAGAAATGTACTTTAGTATAGTTGTGATATGTTTGTAGGGTTTTGGTGTAGGTGCATTAGAAGATGATGATGATGATGATATATATGGGGTAGATCATCTGTCAAATTATGATATGTCCATGGATATAGAAGATGATAATCATCTTAGTGGATGGACAGCTCCTAAAGGATTGTCAAAAGGTAAATTGGAAATAATCTGTTTCATAGAAGGGTAGAGTATGCCTAACTGAAAATAAATTATGTACACTTTCAAATTAAAAAAATAGCCCAGAAAAAGATATGTTGCCACAGGGAAACGATAACACCTCACTGGCATTTTTATTTTTCCCTTTATAAACAACAGGCATTAATTTATGTGCTGGCCAAAGAACTGATCTAAAATTATATCTGAATATTATTATTTAAACAGTCCTTGAGTCCTTTCCAGAATTAATGACTTGTGTATACATAATTTCTAATAAATAATTTAATTGATAGATTAGTTATCAATTGTTAGTTGCTTTAATATCTTTGTTTTTTAATATTAGATAGTGGTTCAACCCCTGTTGGATATGTGGGTAAATTATTAGCAGGCTTTACCTTATCAACAAAAACTCAAAAACCCAGTAAAGTTTATCCACCACCTGTTTTGCCTCGCCATTTTAAACCATTTCACAAATTTAAAGGACCTGTAGTAGACGAGTCAATCGCCAGATTAACAACAAATTTAACAAAACCAGAAGTGAAGAAAAGCACCTTGACGGCTGCGGACAGAGCATTGGCTTTAGGAGAAGCACCAGTTGTAGTGGGTAAGATAGAGAGAGGGAGGGAGGGAGAGAAAGTCGAACTTCCACTCAACAACACAAACTAGGCCATTTTGGGACCAGCGAATGGTTCAATTTTATTTTAATAATTTCTTTTGCGCGTAGGGGTCTTTATCGGTGAGAGGAAACAGGAGTACCTGGACAAAACCCAGGAGGTTGGACAGGCGACCCTACTCCTTGTCATGAACAACCAGGGAATAGAAACCACACGAGTTGAGTCAATAACAGACCTTATAATACAGCACGCACATGCTAATTATTCCGCCTTTTCAACCCTCCGTAGTGGATAAGCCAATTAAGATAACTTTAATAGTGGGTGCAATGTTACTTGAAAAACAAATCGGTTTTATAGATTGTGATTATTTTATACATGTTCTTCAAACACAAGTTGATGTAGCCAAATAATCTGTCAATTAGATATTTTCAACGGTATTCGTATTGTTTTATTATGTGCTTGAATTTGTAGCAATAGAATTTGTGATGCCGCAATAGAAGGATTTTGAGATTTTTTTATAGATGAATCAAGGTGCCAGCTGAATCCACTATGACCTATATTCAAGAAATTGCAAAGATGTTTTAAACTTTTATTGTAGGTTCTGTATTTGATTTGCTATCTGAAGAAGACAAAGACAAAATGAAAAAAGCTAAATCTGGAAAATTATCTTTAGAAGAATCTGAAAATTCTGCACCAGTATTTGTGAAACCTGTTGAAAACAGTCCTGCAGATAAGTTGTCTAATAAAACCAAATCATCTAGATGGGACTTGACAGTTAGAAAAACAAATGAAATAGAATTGAAAAATATAAAAGAAAAGGTAGATGAACATAGAAATAATGTGGCATTTAGTCCATCCACAAGTTTTCAAGCAACTCCAAGTCATCAGTCAAGTCTGTCTATTACATCAGTCGAATCAACTCCTGCTACTGTATCAACCAAACCATTATTTGCTGGTAATTTGACAGCGTATAAGCCATTTGCTAAAACTCCTGATAAACAAGAACGCTATGAGAAATATTTATCTTTGGTGAATCAAGGCAAAAAAGGTAATGAAACATTTTTTAAAAATTTATTTACAGTAGTGTGTCATGTTAGTAAAATAAAAAACATTTATAATTTCACATTGTTCACAGTACTATTATATGATTAAAAAATTGTACTGTATTTGCATTTTATATGCCCACATTGAAATGTAGTCGAATATTGCAGGTTTGCCCATCAGTCTAGAACACACCTTAATTACTTGTTTTCCAGTTCTTACACCTGTCACAGGGGTTGTCAGACATGCTTCCCATGGTGCATGTCATTACATCTGGCAGAATGTGGTCTTATTGACTATTTCAATATAATTTTGGCACAATTTTGAAAATGTCATGAAGTATTGTAAGGTACACTTTAAATCACTATTTCCGGTGCTTAATACTTGATTGTGTTCAATGATATATATCTTAGACAGCCTTCACTTAATACAATTGACTATTCTCTTATCTTGTTTTATATATTATAATTAATTATAGATGCATATCTAGAAATTACAAGTGGACAGATGACAGAATGGGAGAGAGAACGAGAAAAAGATGAATTTATACGAGCTTCTAAATTATATAAACCATTATCAAATATGATGGCTTCCAGATTTACGACTGCTAAATTTGATGATGAAACCAAGACTGTTGACATTCCCAAAGAAGAAGGAGTAAGTATTATATAAGTTATTTACGTCCAGCTTTTTGGGCTATCCTAAGTAAAGGTCTCTTCATGACATCATATCTATCATACTTCTCATTTCTCATTCCTATTCATACAATGCTCCAGAACGTCCTTTATTTTATATGCACAACTTAATATATCATATTGTTGCCTCTTTCCAGATCATACAATGCAGCTCATGTACTTTATTTATTGTTGTCATGTTGTAACCTTTACTTGAAGAATAAATAAATAAATAAATAAATAAATAAGTTTATTCACCAATAGTCGAGTTGTTTGGCATTCAGAAAATTGATAAAAGAAAGCTCTTCTAACTACATACTGTAATGTGGATTTTAGGAACCAAAAATAAGACCATACTTATTCTTGAATACTAAAATCAAGCATTTCTTCATAATACATATGCATATATATGTATTTTGAGTTTGGACCTATTTTAATACTAATGTGCAATCAAATCCCAGATTTGTGAAAACTATGTTCTGTCATAATCAGATGACCCGTGCCCAAAAAGAATATTGAATTTACTTTGGTTTATGTGAGAGCTTAGATTCTGTACATATATATAAATACTAATATATTTAAAGTCCATCGTTTTTCTTTAGAATGATAAATCCGACAAGGACAAGGCAGCAGAAATGAAGATGTTTGGTCAGTTAACACGTGATAATATAGAATGGCATCCAGATAAAGTTTTATGTAAACGATTCAATGTTCCAGATCCATATCCAGGGTAAGGATGGCATGCTTTCAAATTATTTCTGATAAAAGTTAGGTGAAGTTGTCTACAATATGAGTTTTCTCCCTGTTCTTGAATATTCTCCTCTGTTAAAGAGTCATAATATTGTTAAGTGTATGTTGTGTTGACTGGCAACCAACTCTTCTCAATTTAATCTTCCTAAATGCAGTATTTAAAAAATTCTAAAATTTAAATTAACTGAAATGATTTGATACCAAGGTGTTTTGCAATTTTAAGATCGATGCAGTCAAATATTAGATGAATGCCATAATAACTGTCTGTCCCACACCAGTAATTTATGTTGAATGGTTTATGTTTAAAAGGATGTTAATATTAATGTTCGTCTTTGTTACAGATCATCAATTATTGGTTTACCAACTACAAAAAGAGATAAATATTCAGTTTATAATTTTCTAAGTTTTCCCAGTCAAGAATTTGTATCCCAAGATACTAATAACACTCCACCTTTAGCTATAAAACCAAAGAAAGGTAATAAATGAGAAATAGATTTCTATATATCGATAGAATTAACCCTGAAGTTTTTTCCAACATCCAAAATTTTGATCATCCAAACCAAAATATAATATGGAACACAATTACTGTACAACTTTAATTAATGTGACGTTTCATTGAGGATTTTCTCAGCATTATCAAGCTAATGATATTATGTTTTTGTGTTTATTATGAGTCGATCAAAGAAAAAACTGTTCCTATTCTAATTTTAATGTTTTGCTCCTTACATCAAGTGCTCACTGATTATTATCTGGTATATTATATAGTCTGTTTACTACCCCCCTTGGCATCTGATTTATATGTAAATACATTTTACTACATATATTTTTGGGGTTGAGTTTTGTCACAATCATATTACTTTTGAATTATATCTGAATAAATTTGAATACATTGATAAAGGTTTCAAATTGTAAGTAATATAATGATTTTGCCCAAGAATTCCTCAAATTTGACGCTGTCTATATGTTATATACGCTTATTTTATTTGAGAAATGTAATATTGTGACCAGATTTAAATTCCATCTGTCTGTATATTGCCAAATTGTATTTTAATTGTTGTGTTTCTTATTACAGACGAAGAAAGTGTTCCTGAAACAAATGATGATAAAAAAGAAACTTCTCGGGTATCATTTAATATAAAGAAAAAAGTTTCAATCTTTAATGTATTATTTGAAGACAATGTTTCTGTATCTGGTCAGAAAACAACAGATAACCAAGAAAAAAAAGTAGATATCCAAAATAAAGCAACAGAAAATAAAACAAGTGAAAGTACTTTAACAGAAACTAAGGTATTTTTACTTTTTACAAACATCATACTTCCATGATGTTGAGGTTTTCGGCATATTTAACCATTTTGATAAGCGTTAAAGTCAAATTCTCATTCCTCACCTCTGCATCCACCTTTTGTTAATACCCATCTGGAATATGACAACAAAATAATTTCCAGTATTAGAAATACATATTAATTTCATAATCAAACAGATAGATTAAACTTTAATGCTATCATTATTTGTTAACAGCATATTGTAAGCCTCCTGATTAAAATACAGATCTATACTTTATTTCTTTCTTTATACTTTCGATAGTCTCCACTACATGAAGATCTGACCAGTTGTAGTGGGAGGTCACGTCAGGGGTTAGTAAAACTTAAAATAGCTTTAGCTTTTTTCTTCGCTACGAATTTCTACCCCGAGCACCGCACACCAAGCACCAAGAACTTGCCACAACAGACATTTGCATTGGCTAATCCCTCACATCAACTATATATAATGTATGTTATATAACACCTCTACCAGATCCTAGTGTAGTGAAGGCAAGTAAAAAACGAAATGAAACAGGATCTGTGTTTTAATCAAATTGTATTTTAATTATATCAACTACAAGTGGAGAACATTGACCTTACAGGATAATGTTTCTAGTGGAACAGAACCAACTACAGCTCCTCCACTAGATTTATATCGAGCTATATTTAACAGTTCTGATTCTGATGAAAATAGTTCTAGTAATGATGAGGAAGAAGAAAAGATACAGCCTGGTAATTTCCTATAACTTATTATATTTCCTTTAACTTATATATGTATTGGCACTTCGGAATTTGGAAATTGCCTCTTTTATTAAATTGACAATTTCATTGTTATTCAAAAAGAACAAATTTAATTTGTTTTTGATCCTTACATCAAATTTCTTTTTTCTTCAGAAAAACCAGTAGAACAACAACAAAACTTAAATGTGTCACTTGATGAAACGAAGCCACCAGACATATCACCAGCTACTTTAAAACCATCCATGTCCCTACCAAGTACATCTGGTTCCAGGTTGCCAGGAGATAATAGTAAAATACAAACAATTGAAGAAAGGTTATCTCCATCAATTTCTAGTCACCATGATGCATCAATGGCCTCTTCTTCCCTGAATGTATCTAGACACAGTGTCTCATCTAGTGACAGTGATGAAGAAATGTTTGGTCCAGCTTTACCCAAACCAAGTTCATCACATGGTAATAATATAACTATTTATATCATTAAGTTACGTCACTCCTAATTTCAGAATTGGGAAATGTAGCCATTTGATTTTCTGATCAAGTACAATCACACATTTCAAGCATTTGAGCAAACATCTGATTACCAATATATGTACTGTTTAATTTGTCAATCATTATTTTTTTCCTTGATCACTTTATAGCATCTTGTTAATGCTCCCATGGCCTACAAAAGAATAAATATGTAAAAACCTTGATGAACTGCATGAATAACTTGGGTGCTGTGAATGTATGTTTTGTTAACTCATTAATGATTGCTTATAGACATCTTTTGTAATTACGAAAATAATCATTTAATTGATTATCAAAAATTCATCTTTCCTGTTCCATATTAAATTAATATAATTGTGGGGTATTTTTGGTAGAAAACAGATTACAACAAGCTCTCGATGATCATGGTAAAAGTTATAAACCTAAACATAAATATAAAAGTAAACGTAAAGAAAAATATGAAGAAAAACACAAAAATAGACATAAAGAAAAATCAAGAGAGAAATTAAAAAGTAAACATAAGATTAAAGAGAAAAAGGTAAGTATTGGAAATTAATGTGTTGTGTAAAGATTATAATTTAGTTTGTGTATTGAAGAATTTTGTCAAGGCAGTCCTATTGATTGTTTTTCTACCTATTATTAAACAAATATCTTGCATTACCTGTGTAACTCACTACCAGTATTTTCTGTTACTATAGATCAGTGGTTCCCAAACTTTTTGTGATAAGAGTACCCCTTAAAGGTCCCGTACAGTCGCCACATACCACCAGTCCAGAGAAACTGAATTCCATCAAATATCGCTTTATTTGCATAATTTTACTAGTAGAACACGCAAAAGAACTAAAAACAGACCTCAATGTGAGGGCTGTATCCACTAGCTGGTCAATGCTGGGCATGACTTTGCTCACAGCACATTAGAAAGTGCTCGCATACTACCTGGAAGGCCCTTGGGTACCACTAGTGGTACGTGTACCACAGGTTGGGAACCACTGCTATAGATGATAAGTATAACAAGGTTGGATGCAACATCTAAAACCATCTTTTCAGCTTTCCCATGGGGTTACACCCGAGTACATTGACATAGCTACCTTACCGTCCATCCACACACAATCAGGGTTTGTCTGCATTACATGGACTTGAGGAAGATGATTTTGAAGAGTTATACAAATTGTTTATTCACATTGACAATGTTGTTGGGTTTTTTTTCAGTCTAAACACAAAAAGAATAAAAATAAAAAATCTAAGAAACATAAGAAGAGAAAAAGTAAACATATGGAAAGTGAAAGTAGTGATGATAGTGACTGTATTATTGTATCTGAAGATGAGAAAAATGTAAAATCATTAGATCAAGAAATATTATCAAGGTTTGTAAGTTATGTCATTGTCATCTATTTATTTTTTAATTATAGTGATTTGTTTACTATAGCTACAAATACAGATGTGATTTTTATAAGCATCTTTTCTAAAATAATATTTATTAAATCTGTCACTTCTATACAACCTTTTTAGTCAGAACATTGTAATTGAGGGGGAGAGAGAGATATGAGGTTTAGAGTCCAGTTTACACAAACTAGGTCATTATGGGACCAACATGGTTAATTTGATTTCAATAATTTGCATGCACGTAGGGATCTTTAGGTGCAGGAGGAAACCAGAGTACCCACATGGTCAATGACACACCTTCAACCATTTCCCCCCCCACCCAACCCTCTTTAGGGAAAAAATTCATATCAGCAACTAAGCTGGTGGAAAATGTATGTTTTAATACTGGACAGGGAATCTTTAATTAAATAATAACAATTATTAATTTCAGGTTAAGAGATGCTCCTGGTAAGAGACTGACAGCAGCTGATTTTATGTAATAACATGTACATGTTCAACTTTGTCTACACTGTTTAACTTTTTAAATTATTAATCTATGATAGTGTATACTACATAAATATATATTTTATTACTACTATTTACTTGTATGTATACTTTCACTATTAGCTATAATGTTGATTGATACAGAGCAGTGTGGAGAAGGTTGTGGAGAATGTACAAAAAACTATTTACTCCAATTTATTTAAATAATTTCAAATGTTCACACATCGCCAACGAATTGAGTTGTATAGTAACTTAGCAGACATGGATAAAATTTTATAACTGCATAATTCATATGTCAACGAGAGTCAGAATCGAGAGTCAGAATCACGCTTCTATTAAACACATAAAATGTTTCAATCTGTTTCACAGAGAATTACTTACGAATTATCTGTCACACATGACTGTCTACAACATGTGCATTGACTTCACGTGCCGTCAGTCATTGGCTAAACGGCTCGTGCATTGTTTACATAACACCTAACTGCTTCGGGCAAAATGGTGCGTTTTACTCATTTTAATACCCATTTACACTAAATAGGAAATATTTTTTAATTACAAATGCTTCAAACCTCTTTATTTATTTTTCTTATACTTCAAAAAAATGTTTGAGAATTTAATTTGTCGGGGTAAAAAAGTTAATATGCCGTACTCATTAAGCCTCGTCGATGTCATGCTTATCAGTGATTGTAGCGGCCAAGCGAATATTCACTGCGGGATCAGTTTGAAAATGTTTATCTAAGTTAAACATTTTACTATACTGAACTCTAATGAATAGCTTTACAAATGCTTTATGAAATTGCTGAAGGGTCTTGTCATTGAGGAGCGAAAACATTCATGAAGTAGATGGGTGTGGCAGTGCGACATGTTAAGTCTATAAGGACAGAATCGTGCCTTTGGCCACATAGCTATCCCTCTCCTTTCATTTTCTCCAGTTATACTTTCTTAGAAATGAAATGAAATCTGGTTTACTGGACTAATGAAGACAGTATAGCGTACATGTATTAGCTACATAATAATAACGTATATTTATGATTGTGCTTACTCCATCCATTATGCATACTCTAAGCACATGGATGATAATAGCTATACATGATAAAAAGTCACAAACAAATGGGTTTGAAGTTTGGATTTGTACACAACTGAAAACTTTTTATCTCCAATGATAAGTATTTCCACAGATCCTGGAGGCTTTATCCCCATAGCCTATAGGATTTCGATTTAGCAATGGGGCTTATTTTGAGAGCAAAGTGGTCAATTGGTTGAATGAGGTCAGATGGGTAAAATATAAACCAATGTAGTGATTTTAAGAAAGAAATGAATTGGGGTTTAGTTTAACGTCCTACTATTCTGCTCTGACTAGTCTAATGAAGACAGGGTGGTTTTAAGATGGCAGTCATGTGTGAGTACTTTTGTGTTATTATTCTGGCTGCAGTGTTTTGAATTTTTGCACATAGGTTTTGGGGAATTCCAATCAAAATGCTGTTGCAGTAATCGCACCATACCTGTTTTTCCACGGTTAACAAGGAATCCAATAGAATACAAAGTACAAAGATTCTCTACACATGATCAGAACTGAATATTGGTTTCACAGATTACCACACAAGAATTTGTTGTCCCTTACTTTTCGTTCATCCACAATTTACAGATCTAGAGCAGAGTGTTCATTTGGATTAGTGTCACTGATGAATTAGGTGTCATCAGGGTAGGATTGTAGGAATAATGAGGCTTATTATATTCTAAAGGTCTATTTCGAGAACAATAAGTCAAATCTAGATATTTACCGCGAAATACATGTTTTTTCTAAAATTCCTGAGAAGTTGGGGCAACCTGAAGTCATGAATGAATCAAGCTGGAATGTTCCAGATTCAGGGCTCACAGTGGACAAAAATAAGCCATATGGAGAGAATTTACTATCATCACATTTTGCCATGGACTGGTACCGCTGGAATATTCAATTACAAAAACTGAATCATCGGATTAAAATTTGAATATGCCCAATCATTTTCTGAAGAAAAAGCATGGGTTGTAAAAAGATAGGTTGCCAGGCAACGAAACATACGCCCACAGCAGCTAAATCGTCCGGGCAGTCAACAATGGTTGTCGCATATTTTTACTTTTTTTTGGTAATACACTAAAATCTGATTAAAAGTAACAACTCATTATGTAATCATCTGAATATCATTAGAATTTGTTTGCTTTTTATATGCCCACATTGAAATGAGGTCGTATATTGTCGTCGCCTCCGTCCGTCTATCCGGCGTCCACAATTGCTTGTGAACGCTCTAGAGGCTAAAGTTAATATCCGATTGACTTTAAATTTATACACAGTGTTTAAGGTCATGAGACGAAGAAGCCTATTGTTTTTCAGCGATTTCCGATAATAACTACCAGAGTTATGGCCCTTGATCACTTCAAAAAATCTTGTGGACGCTATAGAGGCCAAAGTTAATATCCGATTGGCTTTAGATTTATACACAGTGTTTAAGGTCATGAGACAAAGAAGCCTATTGATTTTCAGCGATTTCCAATAATTAGTGCCAGAGTTATGGCCCTTGATCACTTCAAAAAATCTTGTGGACGCTTTAAAGGCCAAACTTATCATCTGATTGACTTCAGATTGATACACAGAGTTTAAGGTGTTGAAACGAACAAGTATATTGATTTTCAATGAATTTTGATAACTGAACAGCTAAATCCATGATTTTAAATGTTTCATGTATATGTAAAACTTTATAAAAAGCAATCAAATTCTAATGATTTTCTGATAATTACATAATGAGTTAACAGAACACGGTTTTTATGGGTTACAATCACTAGTTTTATTCTAAAAGCACGACGTTTCGACAAGTATCCTCTTATCGTTATCAAGCACAATGACATTTAGTAAACTTGAGATCAATATATACAAAATTCATAGTGAAACCATAAACATGGATTAAAATAACAGTGCCAAAAGGGGGGATCTAAGAAGTAAAGGATATTTAACAACAACAACAACAACAAAGTAATTAACTGATTAAATAAACTCTGGGGTTGAGTAGGGGGTTGTTGACTAGTATGAGGCCCTTCAAAGGGTACCTTGAACAGGCCGGTTAAAGCTGATGAGGCACAGAAAGTAAGGCCATATAATTAACTTATTAGATAAACTCTAGTGTTGAGTAGGGGGTTATTGACTATTTTGAGGCCCTTCAAAGGATGCCGTGAATAAACCTGTAGGCTGATGAGGCCATAACGGTGAGGCCATATACATGAAATAGGTAGATATGGTTTTATAACAACAGATATGACAATACACAGATAATTGAAAGGTTAGGGAGAATCTATAATAGCGAAGATTTAACAATGAAAGGGGGAGGGGGAATGCAACCAAGGGTGCTAAATTGACATAGTTAAATTTTATTATGCATATTAATAACATCATCATATGCCCTGGGGATGTAAAGCCCTAAGTCCCTATTAAGTTGAGGTGAGTGTCTTCTGATGTTAATAGCTTCAAGGATCTTTCTGGTTTTCTTGTTCTGTTGATTGGCGGTGAGTATTTGGACATCATTCCATTTAACTTGATGTTGTGGGTGGTTCTGTAGATGTTCTGCTATGGCTGAATTATTAGTGACGGCTTTGGATCTATGTTCTGTTATTCTTTTATCAATTGGACGTTTCGTTTCTCCAATATAAGAGGCATCACAGGAGCAAACCACTTGATATACAACTCCTTTGGGTTGAATCGGGACAATTGGTAGCAGCTTACCATTGGCTTTGAGTATTTGTTTGAGGGTGGTGGGGACGGAGAATGTGGTATCGATGTTGGCTTTCTTTAGTAGATTGCTCACTTTGTATGTCAGATTGCCATAAAAGGGCAAGGTTATTCTGATAGGGGATTTTTCGGGTTTTTGATGGTGTGTCCTGTTGGTTTTTATCGTTTCATTGATCTGCTTATTCACTAGTAAGGGGGGATAATTATTCAGCTTACAAAACACATGGCGTAAATGGTCCAGTTCTTCCTGCAGGAATTCGGGTTCACAAATGGTAATGGCTCTGCGTGCTAGGGTGGATATAAGAGCTCTTTTGATAAGATCCTTGAAGCTATTAACATCAGAAGACACTCACCTCAACTTAATAGGGACTTAGGGCTTTACATCCCCAGGGCATATGATGATGTTATTAATATGCATAATAAAATTTAACTATGTCAATTTAGCACCCTTGGTTGCATTCCCCCTCCCCCTTTCATTGTTAAATCTTCGCTATTATAGATTCTCCCTAACCTTTCAATTATCTGTGTATTGTCATATCTGTTGTTATAAAACCATATCTACCTATTTCATGTATATGGCCTCACCGTTATGGCCTCATCAGCCTACAGGTTTATTCACGGCATCCTTTGAAGGGCCTCAAAATAGTCAATAACCCCCTACTCAACACTAGAGTTTATCTAATAAGTTAATTATATGGCCTTACTTTCTGTGCCTCATCAGCTTTAACCGGCCTGTTCAAGGTACCCTTTGAAGGGCCTCATACTAGTCAACAACCCCCTACTCAACCCCAGAGTTTATTTAATCAGTTAATTACTTTGTTGTTGTTGTTGTTGTTAAATATCCTTTACTTCTTAGATCCCCCCTTTTGGCACTGTTATTTTAATCCATGTTTATGGTTTCACTATGAATTTTGTATATATTGATCTCAAGTTTACTAAATGTCATTGTGCTTGATAACGATAAGAGGATACTTGTCGAAACGTCGTGCTTTTAGAATAAAACTAGTGATTGTAACCCATAAAAACCGTGTTCTGTTAATGTGTTTACCGATCGCTAAATGCCACTTAAAGATTATGTTTAAAGATTATACATAATGAGTTGTTACTCTTAATCAGTTTTTAGAGTATTACAAATGTTTCATTACCGAAAAAAGTAAAAATATGCGACAACCCTTGTTGACTGCCCGGACGATTTAGCTGCTGTGGGCGTATGTTTCGTTGCCTGGCAACCTATCTTTATAAAAGTTTTGCCCCACGCTAACAATTAGTATAGGAAACATTTAATATCATGGATTTAGCAGTTCAGTTATCAAAATTCATTGAAAATCAAAATACTTGTTCGTTTCAACACCTTAAACTCTGTGTATCAATCTGAAGTCAATCAGATGATAAGTTTGGACTCTATAGCATCACAAGGTTTTTTGAAGTGATCAAGGGAGACAACTCTGGAAGTAGTTATTCGAAAACGCTCAAAATCAGAAGGCTTCTTCGTCTCATGACCTTAAACAGTGTGTGTGTATTTAAAGTCAATCGGGTATTAACTTTGGCCTCTACAGCGTCCACAGGATTTTTTGATGTGATCAAGGGCCATAACTCTGGCAGTAATTATCAGAAATCACTGAAAATCAATAGGATCTTTCGTCTCATGACCTTAAACAATGTGTATACATTTAAAGTCAATCGGATATTAACTTTGGCCTCTAGAGCATCCACAAGATTTTTTGAAGTAATCAAGGGCCATAATTCTGGCACTAATTATCGGAAATTGCTGAAAATCAATAGGCTTATTCGTTTTATGACCTTAAACACTGTGTATAAATTTAAAGTCAATCGGATATTAACTTTGGCCTCTACAGCGTCCACAAGATTTTCTTGAAGTGATCAAGGGCCATAATTCTGGCACTAATTATCGGAAATTGCTGAAAATCAATAGGCTTATTCGTTTTATGACCTTAAACACTGTGTATAAATTTAAAGCCAATCGGATATTAACTTTGGCCTCTAGAGCGTCCACAAGATTTTTTGAAGTGATCAAGGGCCATAACTCTGGCACTAATTATCTGAAATTGCTGAAAATCAATAGGCTTCTTTATCTTATCACCTTAAACACTGTGTAGAAATTTAAAGCCAATTGGATATTAACTTTGGCCTCTAGAGCGTCCACAAGATTTTTTGAAGTGATCAAGGGCCATAACTCTGGTAGTTATTTTCGGAAATCGCTGAAAAACAATAGGCTTCTTCGTCTCATGACCTTTAACACTGTGTATAAATTTAAAGTCATTTGGATATTAACTTTAGCCTCTAGGCCACAGTGCGATCCATACTTAATGAGTTGAAAACTTTTCTTTTTCATGTAGTAAGCAAACGACTACGCGAGGAAATAAAGTGCATTTTACTCAACAGACGAACAAAAGTACAGTTAATTTCCATCCGGACCGACGGACGGGGGCGACGACAATATACGACCACATTTCAATGTGGGCGTATAAAAAACAGTAATACATTCTAACACATAATAAATGTTTATAAAATATTTAATAAATATCTATATATAATAAGTACAAGCATGTAACACACACGTATGATATACTTTATATATCACACCAAATCTAGAATCAATATAATAAAAACTTCATTCTTTTCAATAGATAAATATAAACACCCAATTGACTTAACACATTTCAATTCGAATTTGATCATGCATTTTAACAATGAAAAATGCAAACCAATAAATTATAACCTGTAGACGTATGTAATGATATACTTATATTTTAACTTTTATCAAAAGTATCTTTTTTTTTCAAAAACATTCTTTAAAGTTCAAATAAATTTTAAAAATCCCTGTGAGAGGTGTACAAGTATTTATAAAGAATAACACTTTGCATATTTTCAAATCCAAAAACTTTTTACCCCGCCATTTGAAAAGATAATTTTAAACAATAAGAAAATACTTTACATGCATGGACAAACGATGATATTAATAGTATGATATTTAATTCCATCTACCGATATACAAAATTGTGAGGGCACAGTGTGATCAATTTGCTTATATGTGATTTATCATTTAACAACTACAATACTCTTTTAAATTACATCAAATAATTGTGACAAAAACAAAACAATAGACGTGTTAAATTGAATACACACATAATTTCATTTCATTTAGTTTTGATTATCATGTTGCTTAAAATGCAATATTTAAATTTGTGCTTTTTTATCATCATGGTTCTTAAATAGTATTCCTGCTTTTGCAAAACTATGACATTTCCTACCAGCAGATCTGGAATGTGCTGCAACATTCATTCTCTCTGATTTGTCCTGCAATATTCAAAAGGTTAGCTGCTGTCAAAGAACCACCAAGAAAAAATTACTGTATAACATAATGGATGGAATGAAAAAAAGACAATAATGATCACAGGCTCTGTTCATTGTAAACACTTGCTACAACTGTACTATTTAAGATCTGCCATCTTCCACTCCAGCTTGCGTCATCAAGTCAGCAATATTTTTCTCTAAATCATCAATACGGTGACCCATATCATCTAGTAAAACTATTAAGGAATACAATTATAACAGCGAGGGTGTTTCAGTAATCTCTATTTATATCAAATTTTCGGTCTGGTTTCCCCTTGTCAGCGGTGTAGAACAGTTGGTCTAAAAAGGGACAACTTTTATTTGTTCAGATGGGAAGAAAACTGTGATCCCTACTAGACATTGGCATGCATGTAACGATCCCCTGGCAGTTGGATACCCATAGAGCATTACTTATCACTTATCGTTATCATCGGTCTAGTGGGATCAGAACAGTGGGAAATTAAAGCCCATTTCATTTCCATGTATATTGGTTCCGTAAGTCCTTTCTGTGTCTCAACAATGATCTAGCTCTGTTTGGCCACATGCAGAATCAATAGTATGGACCATAGTCATTGCCCAAGAACATTTTACACCTCCATTTGAAAAGATAATGTTAAACAATAGTATAGAAAATACTATGCATAATATAGACACCCTCACCCCATCTCAAAATGTAAATTACAGCTGGTAAATTTCTTGTATAGAAACAAAAATATATAAAAGGATATTTCTTGTAATTATCTGATCTGACATTTGTTGAAATTTATCTTGCATCTGTTGAAGTAAAGTCTGGACCTGAAAAATAGCAAGATAGGGTTACAGTTACAGCAAGTGAAGAAATGTGCTTTAATGGTAAATCTTAGTGCAGGGGCTACATAAACACAAAAGACAAGCCTATTGGCAGAAGAGAGAGAGAAATTTATGATACAGCACGCATGTTAACCATTAGGCCATTCACCCACCCACCCACCCCACGCACACACACTTCCCTATTGACAGGACACAATATACAGACTAGACACCACAAACAACAAAAGCACACAGACCAAGAGAAAGGATCTGGGACTAGCCTGTGTGCAGTATAGCCTACTATGCCGAATGGCTCTGCTTGTAATAGAAGGTAATTTGGGCCAAAAGACTCTGGCGAACCTTTAATACTTGTCTAAATTGTGATATATTTACAAAGAATACAAGCTTTTAACTTTCCACGTTGGTTTGGTGCCGAGTGTTATAATTCCAAATCATTGTCCTTTTGTCTGTATGCAGATTAGTTGCTTTAAAAGATCTCTATGCACAAACAAGAGGCCAGATTGGTCAGAGACAGACAAGGAGATCCAATGCCTTGTATATAATTTGTAAATAATGTATTTTTAAACTGTATATAAAGTAATATTGAAATGGATTTGGAATTGGACTTTTAATGAACAGTGACCGCCTTCACACGAATATACTTCTCCAGTAATAATGAGCTATGCTACACCCCCAATCCTAGCTCATCTATATGTATGATATATTTCATATGTATCACCAGAGTACATATTCGAATCAAGAATAACCCCCACAAGCGTCGGTGATATATACATGGTATTGGTCAATTAAGCTACCTACATGTACAATATTTTATTGGGGTACGTACATGTACTTCACAACTTTTAATCTGATCTGTATATATCTGTGAAATATACATATCATTAGGACAAGATCACCTCTAGCTTTCAATAAACTGTGATTGACTCAGTAGTTAGTGAATAGTAGTCTACTGATATTGATCACAAGGAACTTTTTTAATCATCTCTATTGTTACTGCGGGCTTTGTTTATAGCTGGTTACTAAGGACGGTATTGCTCTCTACAGCCATAAGCTTCTTATATTTAATCAATCAATTAATCTGAACTACAGTTATGTTAGGGCAATATATGTTACGCGAAAAATGGAAGGTCACAGTGAGCGGACTTTTTAATTTATTGTCTTGTAACATAGAAGTATTTCTAATCTTAAGTTGCAATTTGTTTTTAAAAAGCATCTTTGTTAAATAATTACATCATTACTAATACAGCTTTTAAAACCAATTTCGAATGTAAACAAACAACAAAGGCTTGACTCATTATACAGTCGAAAAATTTGACCAGGATGCTGGTTGCTCATAAATCAAAAAGATGTACTGGTAGACTATGGTAATATGTCCCAAAGGGAATAAATACATCCCAGTATTCAAAACATGATTTACATCTACATCAAGTTCATAGCACATGTACTGAATGGCTCTGGTTTAAATGCAGACAGAACTCTACAGAAACTTGTTATCATATTAGTTGAAGATGCATTTAAAACAAATATTAGATAATGAGCTGGCTATTCTTGCTTTAATAGTTCAATCAAAAAAGATAATGAAAAATGAATCAGAATATGTTGAGAATTTCAATAAAATTAATTTATTCTATGTGAAGTTGATTGTTTGAACTTTTGACAAAATGTAGCCTAGATTGTTTATTGTCGTAGCAATGGTATTTGACTATTATAATAACTTAGTTATCGCTGAACTCTCAAAAAAAAACTGTGGAAAAATCATGACTATAAGTTTATATTACAGGGGCATTAATATGTAAGAATAGATGATGAGCTGACAGTGTTCACTATAGTATAATACATGTAGTTAGAAAATAGTGATTAAAAAGGGAGTATGTTGAAAATGACTTCACTCTGCTGAGCCAAGTTATCAGTGTTAGATAAACAATTTAGTGCTGATTGATATTGCTATCGTAAAGATAAACTAATCCTTGGTTGATTCAAATCTGTTGAAAATATCCAGCATTTTGCTCTTGTAATATACATAAATTTTTGAGTACTAATTTATATATATATATAACATATGAAGTCAGAAAAATAACATGTTTATGTAATAATATATACATGCACTAATAGGCAGATATACCTCTTACTTGATATAGTATAGTCACAGTGCATCTTTAAAGATAATATACTAAGATTCAAAGTGAACAGAAGAAGCAATATTGCTGGTTGCTGGAATGTGATTTTGGCATGATTATAATCTGGACATAGATCAGATGATAGACCACCAGGCCATACTAACCCCCCTGTTTTTCAAAAACAACGATGACAATGTCTCACGAGAATGTAAGTCAAAAACGGTCTGAATTGCAATAAACACCTCAACCTATTAGTCATAGAGCATAGACAATAAATGAATGAGTTAGGCCTACTATACTATAACTATCCAACCTGCATCCCCCACCCACGAGCCCCAACCGAATTGTTTTGCAGGGTCGCCCATCTTCAGTTTTCTGTGTTTCAAATGAAAGTAATTAATTCATTTAACTTTCCGTGAGAAGATGGCACCACTAAATGAATAAATCTGTACTTACGAAACCAGTCAAATCTTGTACATTTTTGGGATCGGCGCCGTTAGCTAAAACATCTTTGCTTGTCGTGTCCGCCATGGTGATTTTCTGGATGTTTAAGGGGACCTACGGCTCGAGTTCAGTATGAAATGTGCAAATTTCATCATTTTCATGGACATTGAGATTTTGCCGTATTTGACTCCACAAATATGTTTACTTTCACATATCCGTTCATTTTTTTATCAAATATTTTTATTTTACATATAATTAGTCATTTTCTCACCCTATTTGTGTTGTTTTGTTGATAAAATTAATATTATTTCCTGAAATTGTTCGTATTTCGCCGTCGATTGCCGCCATGATGGCAGAGGAAATCCCAGCATGCTTGGTATCAATAGAAAGGGGAATTCCAGTCCTGTAACGTCATACAAATTACTTCAATGTGTCTCTATACTGTAAACGACAGTAGCGCGCGAAATAGAGGGTGTTCCCGACCCAATTGTCCTTATTTGGTAGTAAACTTTGACCTTTTGACGTTTAGTCTATTTTCATTGGCTGAACGGTATGTAAATTAGTCAACCGCGTCACGTGAGAGGTCATGTGATCGACCATGTGATCCATACAACTATGGCGGATAGCTCACGCTGCAGATGGATTTAGTCGGTATTTCGACCCCAAAACAAATAAAATGGCTCGCCAAAAGTATATTTGACAAGAAGGAACGACCTTGGCGTCCAAAATGTAATATCTCTGGTATATTTGGTAGTGATAAGCCCGATAATGACCGCGATCAGTCGCTATTTTCGGAAACAAGTAGCGTCGTTAGTGATGTATCTCCGACCGCCCCCCCCTCCCCACTCATCTGATCCCATCTCAACCCCTTCCCACATTGTGAAACATACAACCCAACATCCTGTGGTGTGAATGAATGTATCTGTTGATGTCTTTAGTCTCAATTATAATTTATTAGAAAGAAATAATATTTTGTTGTGATTTCAGCAACTCGAGACTCAGATCTGTCCCCACCCTCCATCCTACACAAACCCTTAGTACTCGGACCTGTACAGCATCCAAAACTTGTACCACCCTTACTTTTATGAAATATAGGTATTATGTCTCAAATGTTCAACTGCAATAACCTAATTTCAACAAAAAAACAAAAAACAATGCCAATTCTGTTATTTCATGATACATTACTTTGGGTGCATTTTTGTTTGCCGATTTCTCAAATCAGACTTTTATGATGTCATACAGTTTTGTGGACACAATTTCTCAAAAACCGTTCAACGGATTATCCTGAAATTTGGAATATGTAACCAGTGCTATGAGTTGTATGCAATGAAAGAGTTTTAGCATTCTAATTTGAAAATTACTATATGTCGGTGAAGTTCGAAACTTTGATTTCATACAGATTCTCGATCTTTCGAATCTCAAGGGGCACAAAATATTTCAGAATCATCCCAGGTGGATATTATTATTTCATTGCACAGTTTAGACTATCAGGTAATAATTGCAGTTGGAATTTGTAAAATATATGTATTAGGCTTTGAGAAAAAGCTTCCACAAAAAAGCTTCCACAAAAAGTGGGCGTGGCCAGTTACCATGGCAACGGCGGAAAATTGGGTGACAAAAGTTGTGCATTCCAGATCAACTACCTAAAGGGGTTAATAATATCACATATTTGCTGAAATCTAAGTATAAATATAGAATTTGGTTTTTCGATGAGTAGGTCCCCTTAACGTTCTGACAGGTGCTTTGCGCAAGCGTACTAATATACTTTCAATTGCCACTAGGGGCGCTGCATTTGTGTACACATTCGGTCCAGTTTACCACGCAACGGTTGCCCTAGATTTTGTCGCAAATCGGATTAATAACGAGTTTAAACCATTACTTTAACAATAAACAATAGAAAGATAATTACTTGCCATAACTTAATCAACGTTATTAAAAATACTAGTTGATCTCAGTTTATGCCACGAATATTATACTAAATTAAAGATTGGCACCGGACGGGTTTTAAAAGATATGAAACTAGACCACCAATTCAATGATTACCACACTTATAGTTAATCCTTATAACTGGCATTTCATGTAATAATTATGTTATTTCACTAATTTCCGAAAAAAATTTTTTTATCTTTTAAGGTTGCGGCTATTAAAACTTAAAACCATATCTCAGATGCAAAGGCCACTCTCTTAGGTTTAATCAAAAGAAACGATTCGGGGGGGGGGGTGTATCTTTTTTTGATAAAAAAAAAAGGTACATAACATTAAATTTTTAAATTATCGGATAATATAAAAATTTGTTGCAATCGGATTCAATATTTTCGCGATGTATCCGTTTTGTTTTCTAATGAAGATAGCCCAAATTTCCGGTCTATGTTCAAACATATTTACCGATATTCCGAGAACTGCACGAAATCAGCTGCTTTGGGCAGATTTGAACGGATACGCCACCGCGGTTTATCTCGCGTCCATGCATTCCCGACAGGAAGAAAGAACTCTTTTTTTTCAAACCAGTAGATCAAAGATACCCGTATATCTGGCATAACTGTGGGTGACTTTACTAAATCACAGAAACTTAGATTTAACACAATTGGTATATGTCATGTTGTGTTAAATCCAGTTTCTGTGATTTAGCAAAGTGACAACATGGACAGTGCCAGATTAACCTTGTGGGGGACTCGGGCATACCAACTGTGTGTGTGGGGGGGGGGGGGGTGCCATTGTTTGTTCAAATTGTTCGTACCGACCGCGGATCGTACTGGTATGTATCCCGCTTCCTTGAGTGCCTGGGGTGTTTTCCTCCAGGAATTTTTTTTGAAACTTAGGATTAATTTCAGGGCATCTGAGACCATTTGGGCAGCGATTTCAACTGGGCCCCGAAAATCTGTTGGTAACTATGAGTCCCGGGCCCCCAAATATCCCATACTGTTCAGGGCCCCAATCTTCGACCTCTCAGCCTAGGTACTGGTTGGCTCCGTCCGAGATAAAATATTAGTATGACTCAGAATTGGGGGGGGGGGGGGGTAAATGTGGAGGGGGGCGGGACATTTGTCCCACTTTGCCCCCCTTAGATCCGGTACTGGAGAGAGAGAGCATCCTCGTCGAAAAGCCGCTTAGTAGGCCTATTAAACTCAATAATTGTGTATCCCTAAAATTGTAAAGACCTGTACCTAGTTTTGTGTCGAGCAGACTTTATCCACCACCCCCACTCGGCCCCCTCTATTTCTCTCGATGTTGTTTTCAATTTCAATAATCCGCCAAACCATTCCGGAGGCACGGTGTCTAAGTGAGTAAGGCTCTGGCTCGCTAGTCTGGAGGTTGCATGTTCAATCCCTGCATTGGCCAAGGAAGTTCATCGCGATTTTCGGCGAGGTTCCCTAGAGTCAGTGGTGCAGGAGGGAGGGTCTGACAAGGATAGCTATTAGTAGTCCGCGTGGGACGAAAACCCGAGGACCTGTATATTACACATTGGCATGCACGTACAAGATCTCATGACAGTTGGAATTTCCCCCATAGCACACTCGTAAGCCCACCTTCAATAGCCCAGTATAGGATCAGAACAGCAGGACGTTAAACCCCCCATTTCATTGCATTTCGCCAAACCATTCAACTTGACGAAAATCGAGTCGTTTGTATCAACAGAATGGTATTGATCGAAAATACATGAATGGAAGTTAGAAATTACATGAATGGAAGTTAGATATTATACGATAGCATGTTAGAATTTTGAATGTTTACTGTAACCGATTGATTGAAATTGGAGTCGGCCACCTGAATTAAGCTATATTAGACCACTTTGAAGTTGCTTTGTTCATGGGCCGAAATATCAGGAAAACATGTTTACAGCCGTCAAATATTCCAAAATTTTCTGGGGGGGGGGGAGGGATGTCTGTAAACCTGAAAATTTTTCGGGCAATTCTGGTTCTGCTCTCTAACTCTCAACGAGCCCGTACGCCTATGTACCGCCATGACGGCAAATATTGTAAAAGTATGTAATGCGACTCGTGCAACATCCCAAATAAAGTAATCAAACAACTGGACTGAAAAAATCATAAAAATCTTAAAATTCCACTAAAAGCTTTCATTAGAATATAAATTTTTGACAAAAATCTGTGTATGGTCCCTGAATACGCTTAATAACGTCTACACAAAGTTTAAACATTCTACCGCAATTTAAAACATACAGTTTATCGCGACTAAGCCTAAGCAGATAATGCCCATCATTAAACTTATAAGGCGTTTTTATCGACCACTGATTAGCCAAAGTGATTTGCATTCAATCACATTTTCATCTTTAACGTCCATCTAATTCAAATTGGTTACCCTAATCAACGAATTTATCGACATCGATTTCCGAAGTGATTACATCAAATCGCCAAATCAGTTCAGGGTGCGATTTGGCGATTTGATCGGGTGGTCACGTGTTTTTTTCAACTGTGTCCAGTCACAGTAATTGTTTACTGCTAATCGGAGCATTTAACGAACTCGCCAAAGTACTTTGAAATCGACTAAATTGTCACATGACATCTCTACTAAATTCAAATCAATTTGGCAAGTCGATAAAAAAGCCTTTTGTCAAGGTATTGATGTAATGAACAGGCGCGGATCCAGGATTTTTTGCAGGGGGGGGGGGGTCCAGGTTTGATAATTGCCACCGCCACCATTACCGGGGGGTTTGGGGGCCCTCCCGCAGAAAAATTTGGTAAATTAGATTCAATTTGGTGCATTCTGACGTATTTCCGGAAGGTAAATTCCAAAATTACAGGTCTAAAAATCGCCAATAAAATCGCCTAAAAAATTTTCAAGCCTGAGCAGGGGGGGGGGGGTCCGGATTTAGCTGCCGTGGGCGTATATTTCGTTGCCTGGCAGCCTATTTTTATTGTTGTCTCTCCCATTTTGGCTTTTTTCATAACAGAATGGGTAAAACAAAATGGGTAAATTTTAGGTAATATCTGTGAATACAAAAAAGAAAGAAAAACAATAAAAAAAAATGTGTTGTTTTATTTTTATTCAAATACAGGTTGTTTTGGGTAAATATATTGACCGCAGGGAAATTTTAAAAAGGGATTTTCCAGAAAATTGGACTTCAGACTTTTTGGAATACCTATGACGACTAGACACTAGTGTATCCTACGTTGGATTAATTTCGTCGAGATTGCATCAGAGCACGTGTTGCATCAGCTATTTGCAAACATTTATATATTGGGATCTTTAATAGGCTATGTCTTTATTATTTATACCCACAGAATAACAGTAGAAACTTACCAATTTAAACAAAAATCGAGTTTTCTATTTTTCAATTATCAATATGAAAGACAAACATTGTAGAATGGTAAGTAAGCTGCAAATATAATAATTTATATGTATAATATTAAATATAAATAGGAATAATATATTTCATAGGGACCACTAGTGGTGGCACGGGGAATTAAAACTGCTTATTTCACCCCCTTCAGGTGGGAAGGGGTGGGGGCTGTTTTTTGTTGCCATCCACTTACCCGTCTGTCATTTTTATTTGTCGCATGTTTTTTGTTTCTTTTAAATTAAACTTTGGACACTGAGCAGTGACATTGCGAGTCTAGGCCAATAGTAGGCCTATAACAGAGGCATATAAATATAATATCATAGTACAAAACAATGAATGGAATCTGGAGTTTAAGAAATGTTATGTACACGTAGCCGGTGTCTATGCAATACTATGTTATTTGAAGTTTTAGTGGGGATACCCCTTGCTAAAGTGGAAATTTGTTACAACTCAGAAATCATTCTTTTCAATGTTATCTCCCTTACATAGCTCTTTAGGAAATCAAGTCGGTATTGTTGTTTCAGCTGATGCAAGAGAAAAGCCGGAAAAATTGTTGATTTTGACATTTAAACCAGTTATTTACAGTTTATAGATCAAAATATTTATAGGGACTTCACGTGAAAGTAACGTAAATCGTTTTTCCATTCGTCACATTATGGCCGAGGATGAATTAGTAAGTATGTTTTGCCAGATCAAACGATTCATTTGGCACTTGCAACATCAAACAATATGGCGGCCTCCATTAAGATAAAAAAGTGGCACGTGCCAGAGATAATGCGTATCAAACTATTATTCCAGATTGAACATGGCAATGTTCAATACATACTTTTGGGACCTTCGTCGTAGAATTGCTGATATTTTTTTCATGACAATCAAGTGAATCGCGACCTCACATATGCATATGGCATGGTGATCAACAAGGAATAGAATTCGAACATATAAAATTGTGAGCTTGACTGTCGGTTTCAAAATTTGGTCACTGCACTCTTGATTCAACTCATGTTGACTGAGAAGAAACTGTAGGATTTACCAAGCCATTTTCCCACTTGTCTGTAGGACTTACAATTTGTTCTCAAGCCATTTCGGTGGCAAAAGGATGGAGGACCACCCATGATGATGTACAAATTGTCATGTCCATAATGATAGAGTCCTTGAGACGAATAGGCAGAGACACATTGATCTGCTGACAAAATTATCAGTGAAACTATGCCCATACCTGATCTCTAGCAGATATTCGCTACCTCTATAGCATCTACTCTAGGTCTAAGATTGCATGTTGGGGTGTAGTGTTGAGGCTGCTTTTGTGAGAAAGCATTATATAACTTTGGTAATCAGAATCCTTTAAATT
Source organism: Patella depressa (assembly GCA_948474765.1). Classification (NCBI taxonomy): domain Eukaryota; kingdom Metazoa; phylum Mollusca; class Gastropoda; family Patellidae; genus Patella; species Patella depressa. The sequence continues at coordinate 74,318,211 of OX419717.1, forward strand.
GTATTAGGTTTGGTAAAAGTTATACGTAAAAAAAAATCATTTTAGGTGCCGTTTGACCCAAATATGAAGAAGAAGAAAAAGAAAAAGAAGATGCCTTTTGATCCTGATGCAGGAACAGCTGTGGATGGAGAGGTTGAGGCAGCTACTGATGGAGCTCCATCTACTCCTGTGACAGTAACATCTACACCTCAAGAAGAAGTACCTGATAAAATAGAAGACGGTAATATAAGCTTAATTTAAACTTACTTTTGTTTACCGTTTATAGTCTACAGTATTTGTGGTGCATTATGTGCCCCTCTTTTTACCACATATTTGGATTTACAGAACTTAAAAGAGCTGCATCTAATACATAATTTTAAGCAAATCTAGGTTTTGGCGGGGTGTCAGCTTTGAAGCCTAAAGATGAAGAAAAAATAACTGCCTGAAAATTATAAACCCATAATATTGTCCCCAAAATTAAACACAATTCTGTCCCATTCATGCCCTTTTATCTTTGTCACTAATGATTTAGTTGTGCATAATGATCAATCTGTATTCTATTCTGTATACTGCTAGTCATTACTGGCAATATAAACACTGTATCAGACGATACTTGTTCAACGTTAACAGTGATTAATTCTGTTATTCCATATACGGTGTACTGTTAGCCATTATCAGCAATGCGAAAACTGTATGAATGATGTCAGAATGCAATAGAAAGCAGTGAAAAGGCACAGTCTTCTTGTGTTCGATACTGAAGAATGAACCATTTTTTATCCCATTCATTATATTCTCAAAATTTTTTGGTTATCCCTGTCTTCATAAGCTCAGCCATAGCAGGACGATGAACCCCATTTCCTTTCTTTCGGCAAAGTTGTTCATTGTTCACATTTTTTCTTCTTTGCTTATCACTTACACATATGTACTAATAGTAATATTGATATAATTCTATTTTGTACTTACAGACATGTCCCTTGAATTTGGTGGCTTGAAAAAGAAGAAAAAAAGTAAAAAGAAGATTTTAGATTTAGATGATTTGGGAGAATCTGTATCTGTGAGTGTACAAACAGCGTGGATTATTTATATTAATGAAGGGGGCCAGTACCTTTCTCGGTGTACAACTGTCGGTAAACAACTCCCCTCAAGGACAGCTGTAAAGTGATATCTTCTCTGTAGATATTGCTCAGTATGAAATTTGTCATACAAACAATATCTAGTTAATGGGTGATAATTACATGTATAGATATATTATAGTGCTCATTCATCAATAAACTATACTATCAAAAACAATAAAATCACTGCCAAAAAGATAAACAGTGAAGTTTCTATAATGAGTACGTGTATAGATACATAAGATAAGGCTCATTTATCATTAAATAAACTTATACCAAAACAGAACAAATAAAATCACAGATAAATTCAACAAGTTAAATTATCCTTAAAAAGATAATAAAAAGGTTGACCATTCAGCGTTGTTCTGCCATGCAGTTGTCGTTCTCGGCAATTGTCCAGCCATGCAATATCAGCTTAAAACGTTATATTTGTTGAAGTTATTTTGGTTGTTGAAGTGATCATTAATGACCTTTTTTTTTGGCTTTGGGGCCAATTGATTTATTTCATGTTATGCAGTTTGAGTAGGTGTACAAAATGTTATGAAACTAGCTCAATTTGCAATCAGTCAACTTCCTGAACAATAAGGTTATCAGAATATCAGTGGTCCTCTCTGTTGTCTTACCATTATGAAACTTTATTCTAGTGGCGTGGGATATGTTATCTTAAAGGATACCCAACTTTGACTTGTCAATGCTTCTCTTGAAATGTTTCCAAGTTAAATGTCGTCATTTTTTCTCTATTTTTAAACAGAATACAGACAACACAGACACACCTAAAAATGAGGGTGGAGATGACTTTAGTGATGATTTTTCATTAGATTTTCCAGCTCGTAAAAAGAAGAAAAACAGATCAGTTGTATTTGATCAACAAGATGATGATGGTATGCAATCTACACAAAAACTATGCATCTCAATGTCTTTGCTGCCAATGAACATAAAATATACATACTGTAAATTGGCTAGGAATCATTATTTCCCATATGTATTTTATCCCGAGTGTTCAGTGGCAGATCTTAAGCAGATTGAAGGGTTAGTTTGGGGTGTGGGAGAGGTTCTTATAAATTAAGATGTAGGACTTGGTAATACTAATAGTTGTGTAATGAGGCCTAATTCCACACTAATTCATGAACTGTGTTTGTATAAGAATGTATCAGATATTATGTAAACTATAATAGGGAGATGCCTTGTGATTGAAAACTTATGATTTATGATAGGAAAGGAAATGGGATTTTAAGTCCTACTGTTCTGCTCCGAACTGGGCTAATGAAGACGAGCATACACCATATACTGTGCTATGAGGGAAATTTTGCAGGGGCAGCAACGCTACAGCCTGCTCTTATATCGAATTCCCACTGCCAAGGCCTAATTTTACATGCATGATTTTTCGTCCCATCTGAACAACAAGACAGCTGTCCTAGTCAGTCCCTCCGTCCTGCATCACTGACAATGGGAAACCACGCCGGAAAATTTGGATGAACTTGCTCGGCCAATGCAGGGATCGAACACTCGACCGGCCCATGCTAGCGAGCCATGGTGTTAGCCACCTTGGTCCCTGATTTATGATAGGACTCTTTCTTACAGCCAAATGTGTCATTGTATTTATAGTATGCTCCAGGTTTTGATACACAAAGGGAACAACTCTTTCTGTTGAGCATATTTAGTCCGTCATAGTCTACTCATCGTATTGCTAAAATCACTGATATATATTTCATATTTAGATGAAGGTGGTTGTAGTAGTAAGCTTAAAGAAGATATAGTTGGTGATAAAACATGGAGTGGAACAGACAGAGATTACACATATGATGAAGTAAGTGTTCTTAGTGCAGTGACTGATCCATTACTGATTTTCATTTTATGACCTTAACGCTTATGCTCTCAAAATCCCTGCCAACAATTGGTAGTGTAATGAGACTGTACTCCACATCTATTCAAATGGACAAATAAGAGGTGTAGAATTTCAAATCGTATGCATTGAAAGCTATATTAAGATCCAACAGAAACTATACCAAAAATTTGAGCTATCAAAATGAAAACCAGAATATATTGCATATTAAAAGATATCAACCTTTTAGCACCTTAGACTGGCCCAAACTGCCCTTTCTTTTGCACAGTTTAAGAACAAGTAAATGGTCATATATAATATGGAAAGCTATTTGCATATCTAGTACAGGTTGGGGCAGAGGAGCAGTTTCGGATGTACCAGTATTAATCTATAACTTTTCTCTAATTTTCTTCAATACATATACCAGGTGTTGAAGGGTTAAAAGTCATTGTATGCATTTGTTGTATTCAGGCAACATATTTGATGGTTTAAGTTCCATCTTTTGGGTTTCAGTATAATGATGTTAAATTTGAATTTAAGTCGAATATTGGGTTCCCATTAATATTTCGATTCTTGTTTTTCAGTTATTACTTAGGGTGTTTGATATTATGAGAGAGAAAAACCCAGAGATGATATCTGGAGAAAAGAAGAAATTTGTAATGCGACCACCACAAGTTTTAAGAGTGGGAACCAGAAAATCTTCATTTGCAAATTTTACAGATATTTGTCGATTGTAAGTCAATTGGAATTTATAAGATATGCTTATAGCCTATGTTATAAATCATTAATTCACTGGGAAAACAGATTTATTTTAGTTTTCCAGTTAGTGAAATGAAGAAGCCTGTTGAATTTCAGCTATTTCCTTCAATTGTTTCTAGAGTTATGGCCCTTATTTTACTTTGTTGATTTTTGTGAATGCTTGAATGACAAAAGACTCATTCTATCGGTATGAAATTATATAATTAAGGCTCTTGTTTCAGTTTGGAGCACCTTATGGAACCTCAAAGGCTGAAAATTATGATGTGATCTGTGTGAAATTGTTTTGTAAATTCAGCCTATTACCCACAAAGATTAAATATGCGACTACCACATGTTTGACAGCTCATACGACTTGACTACTGTGGGCATATGTTTATTTGCCTAGCAACCTATCTTAATAGTATTAGTATAGTAGCTGTTTAATATAAATTAACAGTACTGGCTACATTAATTTATCGTCTTATTTGATTTAAATTTTATGTGTGTTTGCTTTGATGTGACGAAAAGCCAGTTGAAGTTCTTTTGGTGAATGTAGCTTTAAATATCTTGTGCAATTTGATAATCTTTTTATTCGATAATATATTTTCAGATTACACAGGCAACCTAAACACGTTCTGGCCTTTTTATTAGCAGAATTAGGTACAAGGTAAGTCTAATAATTGTTCTCTTGGGATTACAAACCAAGAGATGTGAAAGGGAGTAGAATTAGGACGAAAAGTAGACATATTTGTTGGTGATTTTGATAAACAATGATTAACCTAGTGTCTTTTAATTGGACATAATTTTGAATATTGTTAATATTTATAAGGTTAGTTTTCAAACAGTAAATTTACAAATTTTTCTTTATAAAATTTTGTATGAATGGTTACTTCCTATCCATGGCATACCCAAATTTTTCTTTACTGAATTACTTCCACATAAATGACTACCTATTAGAGAACGGAGTCAAAGATTTCATCCAGTAGATCCTTTAATAATAATTTTTGTGGATGCATCATTTTATAGAAATTTTATTTTCTTGGATGGAAAATGAATATGGATAATGAATATAGATAAAAGATCAAAGATTTCTAGTCGAGTACAAGCAAAATTGTGACTTGTAATAATACATAGTAAATGATGTTTAGATAATAATTAGTTTATTTCTTGATAAACTTTACAAACTTGATTATTTTCAGTGGGTCTGTTGATGGTAACAACCAACTGATTATTAGAGGCAAATATAATCAAAAACAGATAGAAAATGTATTGAGAAGATATATAAGTAAGTAGATTCAAATTAATATCAGACCAGTGATAATCCAAGGATTATAAAATCATGGGATTAACATTCAGATATAAGGAGATAACTGGTTTTAAATTATATATACCATCACTTCAAGACTAAATAAATAAATCCAAGTATAATATTGCCTCAGTGAGTGTTTTCTGACATGGAATATACCACATGTGGTCCAACATAACACAAAAATGTCAAATATAAAATTTGGTGAAATTGTTTGATTTTGATATATTAATCGATGATAATAGATGTCCTTAGAGAAATCTGGTCCAAAATGACCTAGTTTGTGTCGAGTGGACATTAAACCCCATTTCTCTCTCTCTTGAAATTAAATCATGCAAGTCCTGTTTCTTGATCTGGAAAAGGGTTCTAAATTCCATAAACTCTCCACTGATCTGACTCTATGTATATTTATTGTAAATTCCCCCACCCCCCCAATTGTAAAATTGGTCTTGGCTGTCAAGAAAAATGTTTGACTAAAAATATGTTTAATTACTTACAATAATATTACTTGTGTAAGAGAATTTGGTTTTTTATGTATATTATTTTATTAACTCTATATTATTGTATTACAGAAGAATATGTGACCTGTCATACCTGTCGATCACCAGACACATTATTACAGAAAGATACCCGGCTTTATTTCTTACAGTGTGAAACATGCGGGTCTCGATGTTCTGTGGCGAGCATCAAATCTGGTTTCCAAGCTGTAACAGGGAAACGTGCTGCTATTCGTGCAAAGACTACATAAAAAAATCTCAAGTGGTTAGGATGTATGAAAATTTTTGTGATTGTTTAAAGCTCAATTTTGGTTTGAGTGAAATTTATTTTTATTAGACCTTCATTTATTGGGTGAACTAAAGATCGTTGATTTTGGTGAAGTTTCATAATTAATTATTCATTCATTTGTGAATTGGGACTTTTTTCACAATAATTTTGACCGTAGCAAGTTTATGTGGATCCAGGACATTAAAATGGATGGTTTATGACAGGACTAGTAAAAGACCATCAAAGGTGAATGAAAGCAGTAATTGAATACAAATTTTATCGTCCAATTAAACATAATTATGTAAAAAGTTATTTTATATTATAGATATGTCTGTGTATTTAATTCTCTGTGTCTGTTGTATTCAGATGTTGAAATTTCAGGATATATATTTTGAATTAATGACTTTTGATTGTGTATCTATTTGCAAAGGTGATAGTAACTGAATTGTAAATGTCAAAAGCCTGTTGAAGATGTAATGTCTACGTAAACCAAATCTTATCACCTTAAATATCAATAGAGTTTTGAAAAATGTAAATACAATTCCCATTACACTGAAGACTTTATATATTTAAATTATATGAATTAGATAGAATTAACCATGAAGAAACAATATTATACAAAGTTCATTGAAGTTTAGTTTTAGTGATACATTTTGATAATTCATATCCAACGCATGTTGATATTTAAACCACTTACTCACCTACTTCATATATGGAGGATAATTTTACTAAGCTAAATATCTTTGTGGTGAGTTGACCATTGATATATATATCATATTTGAACATACGGGAGTATTGAAAGTCAATTTTTAATACTGATAGCTGTATACAGGGAGATAACCTTGTATTTATTGAAGAAATAAACTCTATGAATCTAAATAAACTTGACTCATATTTTACAAGCACTCATTTCAGCAAATAGACAAATATTTCTTTTCCATCTCAACAGATTCTTATTCTCTGGTATCTTCTCCAATGGGAAACCTCACCAATTGTAATGTTGCCATGGATTGTTGAATTTGAAATATCTGTTATACCAATTTTGATATGCTCACTTTGAAATGTTGCGTATTGTTTTCCATATTTCTTGTGAATACAGCAGTCACGGTGGGTAGGACTCTGGCTTGTTAACCTGGGGGTCGCGTGTTTGATCCCTGTAGCATTGGTTGAGAAAAAGTTCATCAGGATTTTCTGGCAAGGTTTCCCCTTATTAGGAGAGCTGTCTAATCGTTCGAATAAGATGACAAACCAAGGTCCTGTGTATACATTGGCATGCACGTTAAAGATACCTTGGCAGTTGAAATTTGATGCGAGAGTAGACCATACTGCTGCTTCCCAGGCAAAATTTCCCCTTTATAGCACACTGTATGGTATATGCCAGACTTCACTAGCCCAGTCAGAGCAGAACAATAGTACGTTAACGGTTAAACCCAATTTCATTTCATTCCATTCTTGTGAACACACTACATTTATGATCAAACCTTTCAAAATTATGCGAGTTGTTTTTTAACATTGGTGCAACAAAGAATCCTGATAACTTCCACAGTGATTTCCTTTGCTCACTTGGAGTCTTATGAAAACTGAGACAGCACAGGTTGTCACACAAACTGCATGAATCAGATTAGACAAACATTGAAACCTATCAAATTTCAGCAATAATACCATTGTCTATGTCCAGAACCTTGAAAATGTACTAATATAGTATCATGGTTTTACTTTATCATTACCAAAACTTTTTTGGACTAGTCAAAGTGACTTAGCTGCTGTGGGCATATGTTTTGTTTCCTGGGAACATGCATATCATCAACAAAATCCTCAGAGAAGTTGGTAAGCCCTGGTAACATTTGCCCAATCTGTTTCACAGAGGATTATGAAAGTCTAATATTGTTGCGGCCTAGCGAATATTTATTGCTGATCAATGTGACATTTGCCATGCAAATCCACATAAAGAATAGTTATACAAAACATTTTCAAGTAGAGTTGTTACTGTCGACATCATCATCACAAATCTGTCAACTTTCATAAATGACACCTGTTTCCATATTCTCAAGGGGGGTTACAACTCTAGTAACCCGGTTTTAATTTTTTTTTGGCAATTTGTGATTCTTGAGGTGTCAACATGGGTTGAGTATACTTCACCATGAACTGCCCTGACAAGATTTATAATATAGATGTCAGTTGATTACATATCATCTTCCATAGTACTACATATTAGTACATATGCTATCTAACTCTGCTACCTATAGTTTGCCATCTCATTCATGTAGATTCCTTTATACATTGCAAGTGCATCTTAGGATTTTGCTGGTTCAACTCTTTCCCCAGTTACCGAGACATTTTAACTGTTGTAGAAGTCAGAATTTGACGTTTTTTAAGAATTTGCTACCAGTGTTTGGCAAGTCAAATAAACACAAAGTTCTGAGTTGTACAGCAATTTGATGTGGAATACTTTCACCTGTCACCCGAACTCACTGTCCAAATAATAGTCACGGGTGGGATTTTGAAGAAAAACTTGATGGAAGTGGGTAGACTAACGTACCAAAACTAAATTCAAACCCATGCCTTTTTTTTTTATCTCCTGTCAACAGAACCTGGCTCTGAGAGATTTTAGATTTTTTTTCCATTCCATTTGAATGCATTTATGATGGATAATTCAATGTAAAATGGATAATCAATACTTTGTTTATACAAAAAACGTTATTAATGAGGATCGAGGCTAGCCTAAAATTGAACTGCTCAAAATACCTTGATTCAGAGTGAAGTAATTTGACTGAAATTTTGAGCAGATTATGTTTTCATTAGCCTATCTATTTTTTGACAATTATAGCTAAAACTGTCAGTTCTTTATCTAACCTTACCTAATGGCCCTTTAATCAAAAGGGAAGCACGTAGGCATACCGCGAAAGTTGGTACTTTTTTGGTCCCAGCAACTTTAGATATTTAATGAATACACGGGACTTTTGTTTATATATTTTTTTTTTTTTTGTGTTTTGGCTTTGTTGGGATTTTTTGTACCATCGATCCAAACGAATATTTAGGCCTATCCGTTGTTAAGCCCCCCGTCTTGTACCATGCACTGACAAGAAGGGGCTGTGCCTATGTCACTGAAACCTTTTCAGGCACTCTATCCTACACCTATCTCGACAGTTCAATCTAAACAGTGAGAGTAAGCTTAATTAAGGGGTATTTATTTTTTGTAAAGTATTTAAATTGCATATATGAGATGGTCGATGACTCGATGAGCTTATTTCTATATTAGTGCTGCTGGCTTTTTTTCCTGTTTGGGTGCTAGGGGACCGGGTGGGCGGTAATTTATGGAGAATTATTGTTTAAAATTATCTTCTGAATCTATAGCCGGTCGGATAATTAATGTGTGAGGAAACCCGCGGATGATTGCCGCAACCAATCACATTGCTCGCTGTAAATATTGTAAATGTGGGGAAATCCATTCTCGTGTTAGCCACACTGCATCATCATGACTGTGCGGTTATCGGAATCTGGTGTTTAAAATATTTTTTTTCAGTGTAGACAAGAAATAAGGACGACACAGTGATATAAATATGATGTAGTTTCTTGTTACGAATTAAATCGTTGGTGAGTTATGAAAAAATACAGAATTTTTGTTTCTTTTATGTTGTATTTAGTGATTACACGCTTGAACAACGTGCTTGGTCTTTTTTAACCGGCCTTGACTTAACGTTGTGGGCAAATCGGGACAGGTCTGGTTCCGCTGTGTTTATGAATAACGGTACTTGAGTGGGTTGGATAATACTTGAGGATTATTTGATAACCATTCATTATATAAGTGACTCCTTATTTGATATTATTTACTATCAAAGGGTAAATTATTACACTTGGTGTGGATTTTATTCATGAGAGAGATTGTGTAAAGTTGTCCCTGATATACCCACATTTGCACTTTTAAGCCATGATGCAATTTGCAAACTAAAAATTAAACTGTGAAAAATACAATCAATGAATATTATTTATGACAATTTTTTTTCTGTCAAGAAAAATGTCCTAAACTATTAAAAAGGTAACCTACTACCTGAAGCATCTATTTTTTAAATCAGAGATTTTAATTTAGACCTATTAAGCTGCTCCAAAATTGATTATGCACTGTCAATAGTTTTTTGCACACATGCACAGCTCCCTTAAATTTTTCGTCCTACTCGAACCCCAAGATGCTTTTCCTTTCCAGGCCTGCCATACTTTATCCCTGACAAAGGAATCCATGCTGGAAATCCTCACAAACCTCAGCCAAAACAATGCACTAGATCCAACCCCAGACCCCCTCCACGGCTATATAGTCAGCCCAAAAGTGTTCTAGCTGAGGGCCGGAGGCACCAGCCTCCTGGCAAAAAAAAAATTAAAGAATTTGAAAAATTAAAACGGGGGGGGGGGGGGGGGGGTAAAATGCTAAAACTGATGAGAAAAATGAAAATGTACCCAAGTTAGGGTGGGCTCTAAAGGCATACAAAAGGGCCCCACGTCTGACAAGATATCAACATTCAAGCTCCAGACGAGTATTGAATTAGGCCCCTACCCTCATATTAAACCGGCCAGGAAGGGCCTGGAGGATATGTCAGAATGCCGTAAAATGTTTTCTATTTTACAGAAAACCCCACGACCCCTCCCACCCACGAAAGAGTGTCCTCAAAATAGTATAGCCTTTGCCATGATAAACCTTTAAACGCCCCTGAGTCAGCCAGCTCCTTCCTATGCCACTGTGATTTCCCGGCTTGTTTTTACAACTGGAGCATCAAGACCCTTCTAAAATCAAGTGAAAGATTCTGAAACATATTAATGTATGTTTTTTTTGTATCAGGGAATGTAACTAGTTTTATTTTTCTGGTTTTTCCTTATCTATAACAGTGACATTCATTTTTTTTTTCAAATTATCAGATATCTTCTCACAGCCTCAATTAACAACTTTAAATTTGGTCTTCAAAGGAATTATTTGTGAACAGAAATTCATCTTTATATCTGTTATCACTCGTCACTTTAGTCAGTTATATAGAAGAATGATTTAAGTGTTTTCTTTTTACTTTCTTCACTTCCCTTTCTTGAAATCTTCATAATGATCTCTGAAATAGAATTATATTTAGAACATGTTTAACAACTTCTAGAGTATCACACCAATATTGTCATTTAATGTTGGGTATACCCAAAGTTCTGTTGGCATTCTTGTGACAGCAGGTTTTTGTTTTAAATGCACTATTTTCATCATCAAACCAGATAAAGAAATCCATTATGTTGCTGTCAAATCCTGCATTTTCTTTAGGGTCCTACAAAACATAAATTTGTGGGCAATCTTCATACAGGGTGATCAACTTTAAACGTGGGATATCATGATATGTGGACCAAGAATATTATGCTGCTTATGCCCAAATGAAAAATCTTACACTGTACCGTACATATTAAAAGTGATATAATTTTAAATTTATCCCAGTTTTAAAAAATATATAGTTTATTTTATTATAAACAAAACTGGTAAATGGTATGTTAAAATGTGTATGCCTTTTAGTGTCTCATTGGCCACCATGGACAGGTGATGTTTGTAAGAAAGTAGACCTTTTATTATGTAAATCAATCATGTGACATTCTTGTAAAACATTATCTATTTTTTCTCCTGTATTTACTTTTGGTAAGAGAACTTTCAGTCCAGATTTTATCTATTGAAACTAGAAATAGAGAATACAGTGTCCTAATTTATTTGTGGCCCTCTGGCTCTGAATTCTGTCAGATTTTTGGATGGTTTGATGTATTATTAACATTGGTCTTGAATATTGATAAAGAATATGTTAATTTTCTATTCTGTATTACTATACTAAAATATTACAAGCTTTACAAGTCTTTAAAATACCAAAGTCTTCTATCATTTTATATCTTTATGTAAACTTGACCTTCATAGATATGGTATTTGTAGTTCATATTAAATTTAGAATTTCTTAGGACATTGGCCATTGAGCACAGGAAGATTAAACAGTTAACCTTAGCTGATGATGGTAAATATTTATTGTTTCAAGATCTGAAAGAGATCCCTTTTTCTTCTAAAGGTTTTTTTAACTGACTATATTACTTTTAAAAAAAAAGAAGGGAAATTTAAAAACTAGAATTGTGAAAAGTGGTACTGACGTCAGTGAAATGTTTCAGTACATCAAGTCACGCCAACAATAATGTTACACCATGAACCATACATCCAATACCTATGAAAGTGGAAAAACATGCCATTTTGAACTCTTAATAAAACCCACAGTTAATAAAGACCGAACCTTTTGATATTAGTCAATGGTCATTGAATGACTAGGTCACCAGATAGTAGGTCAAAAGTAAAAGTGAAACAGTAAATAAATGAAATAGAAATTCAAAAATTGTCACTTTAAGAATTGTTGCCATTTGGAGTTAATTCAAAACAGATTTTTTTTTTTGAAAATCGGAAACAAAAAGACGTCTGAATATCAATTTGTTGCCATTTTGAGTAAGTTCAAAACAAAAAAATCTTTTGAAAACCAGGATCAGCTGAATATCAATTTTGAAGGTACCAAGTTTTAGCTTGATACCTCAAATAGTGACCCAGATACACCACCTTGAATGTTCAAAAAGTGCTGAACAAGACTTTTGCAATTCTATGATTCTAACACTTATTGCAAGAACTTTTATGGGATTCCTCCAAAGAATCCAAAAATGAAAACCCGACGAAGATCAACACTATCCACAACACTATTCCAGTTTGTCAAAAAAGACCAAATTTATATTTAATGAATAGCTCCACGGCAGACAGCCCTGCTTGTCTACAATATCACCCCTGATGGAAGTTGACGTCAAACTCTGGAAATGAATAGCAGGCGGCCAACAATAACTACGTTGGCAGAGTGTCTCCACCATCCACAGTTTCGGCTACAACAAAAAAAAAATCGGTAAACAAAGTAATAACAACAAAATACTTTTACGAAAACAATATGTGCTGCGTACCAAAACCAGTAATAAAATCTGGAAGTACCAAAATTGAGTCGCAAAAATATGTGTAAAAATTGTTTACCAATAGCTTACATGTTACGTTAATAAGAGAGATTTTAATTGCATTGATTCGAAAGTTGATTTTCAAATCTTCCCGACTTGTCTAGTCATTTATATGAGACAAAAAATTAGGTCTTGTGTATTCTTTAGATAGCTTATAGTGCATTGTATATCCCTGTCTACACAAGTCCATGGGTGGACCCAGGAATTTTTCCAGGGGAAAAGGAGAAATGACATTTGGCAATGCATGGTGCCATATGTCTAAATCATTACCTCACGCTTTGAATGCTTATCCCATCTGATCTTAGATCTTAGAAAAAAGGACAAAGTCCCTCCCCTTCCCACTCAAACACCCCTTCTGTTTGGTGCAGAAAAATATGTTGTTGAACCCCATTTCATTTCATTCAATTCCCTATTGTTAGAAATGGGTGATCCATATCCTTTTCTTTACCTATTAAGACATCTTTTTTTGTCAGTGGAGTTGATAATAAAATATTGAGGATAAAGAATGTATATATCAGAACTATGGTATTTGTTATGGTAAATATATGATGTCAGCAAAAAATTATAATTGATGGCATGGTTCTGTGAACAGTATTCACGTGGCAAATCATGTGCAAATGTTCTAAACATTTTTAGCTCAAAGTAGGTGATAATTATGGCAATTACCGTAGTACCAGTACTTTTCCTAAAACTGCCAATATCAAAACATCTACAATTTTTACATTCTTGTTTTGTTAAATTTTAAACATTAATGTTTTATATCATCAAGAATCTTGATAAATTTTGATAAATATTCTGTGGTGTATTAAGGAGGAAAGAACTACTGTTAGATCAACAAGCGTACCAGTATGAAATGGCTATTTGTCAGAGATTCATTAATAGAAAATGTGAAATTCTATACTACATGTACAAACCTAAAAATCAATGTATAATGATGTTGAATCACCCCAAAGAAGGTTACCATAAATACGTATTGAAAATAGTTGACTTTCATATTATACTACAGTATGTAATGTATTGAAATCCTGTTTTCATTAGCCATGTAGGTGCAGAAAAGTACATATAGGACGTTGATCCCCATTTTATTTCTGTTTTGAAATGACAGGTGTTGTTTATATGGCTTTGTGTACTGTTTGATAATTGCATCACAGATCACTGTCATGTAATAAGTACAGGAATAACCTGTTGATTATTATTTTGAACTTGTTTAATATTTTATGCTTCAAACTGCAAACTTAATACAACAAAAAGTCATGCTCTAAATGTCTTCCAGCCATATTGAGTGTTAAGGAATTGAAATTTACAATAGGATTATATATCCTTTAATCAAATTAAATTAATTTATCAGATTCTATTTGTAAAGAACTAGACCCTTTACTGTTGACTGAGTGAACAGTTTTCAAATTTGAGTAATCAAATGAAACCTAGTAAATTCATGAAAAACTACAATGCAAAGTTAATACACCATTTTTACCATATTTGGACTCTGTGAAACTGCAGTTGTCAATATTTAACACATGTAGGTGACAAAATATCAGTTGAAAAAAATGCAAGATTCAACTACTTGAATTTGTTTCTCTGGGTCTACGCCCTCCTGTTTTTCAATTTGTAGAGATGACCTTGGTTTTTTGTCCCATATCCAGCACCACTGACAAGAGGAAATGACATTGAAATATCCAGATGAACTTTCTCAGCCAACACCAATCAAACTGAGGACTTGGCGCCCTCACCTACTAAAAAGCCATGATAAAATAGATAACAAATATCTGATAAATTATGTTATATTTGACCCAACGACTCATATAAAGTGGCAACTGTTGTGCAGATGCAATTTGTGTTAGAGATTGCCACTTATTTATTTCATCCTGAAAGTTTGTGTATGTATCACAATTTAATTCTTAACGTTAAACAACATTTCATTTCACTAACTACTGGAAGATTGTATGGATAATATTTAGAAAGTCTGAATACTTGACTTCAAGTTTTTAAACTAAAAGTAAAATCTTTGAAACACTCATTTTAGCCTAAATTAAAGAGTTATATCTCCTTTAAGGCTTATGTGGGTGTGAACTCTATTAATAGTGTTTATTTTCATAGATAGACCAAGACTGGCAATAAAGTATCCTTCTTTTTGAACCTGTGCTTGAATATATAAGAACGGTCTAGAATGAAAAGTAGAAAAGCAATAACATATTCCATGGTTGACCTAGTAAGTTGAAATAGATGACCTATTTCTTGGAGGAAACAAGTATAATATGAGATCAATGACTCCAGTTCAGGGGTTGGCCTGAGTGCAGAGTGTTTAGCATAAAAGATCCTCTTGATATTTTTGACAAATAAAAAAGGGTAATAAATATGGTAATAACAATTTTTTTAAGATAGTATCACCAAAACTTGAAATGCACATCTATCAAACAATGATGCTGTACTTAAACAATTATTTTATTTTTAGAGGTTTTGGTCCGAGCATTGGGTCATTCATTTTTACTTCAACCATTAGGTCAACCATGGTTTATATCTATGATTTTAGCAATGTTTATTCTGTATACCGGTAGTCATTATTCAAGGACAGGTTCCAAAAGCAGGTTACTTTGAATCGACTATCAAAATATTGCTTTTTTAGTCTGTCTTTTAAAACAAACACTAAATAAACTGTGCACCGAGAAAAGCTTTAAAGGGGGTGTGTTGATTAGCATTTTACGGTAGTCATAGATAAATTCATTCACTTGTGTGTTTGGGCCTATTAGAATGGCCAATTGGCTGATCAGCAACAGGCTTTGGGGGAAATGGCATGTGTGTTTTCTTGCTTGTCAATCAAGGTTTAATATTATCTGTAAAATATTTAAATGAGCAACCATTGGCAAATGTTTCTTGATAAAAATTGGATAAAAGTGATTAAATTAGAAATGTGCAATTAGTTTTTATTATTATTTAGTAGATGAACTACAGTGTTTGAAATTTTAAGATCTTAAATTTTGAACATTTGTGGTGAAATTGAAAATATAGTACCTTCTTTCCAATCACATTTTTTACTTTAATGCTTTTGTGATGAATGTTTTGAAACTTGGTGACATTATTTATTTGGGCCATAACCAGCGCTCACGCTGTCGATCGCCATTTCCGCCAAGTGCGATAAAAATATAATTTTGGCGTTAAAATATTCAATCTGGAGAAATTTTTGGCGATTCTTTTTTAACCATGGCTAAAAAAATTTCTTGCCACAAAGTTTGGATTTTTACGCCGTGCACACACGTAACAATCTATCACGCTTGGCTGAGTCATTTATCAATCAATCAAGTACTAATCCTTTGTCTCTTGATCAATCTTGAATTAGCGTTGATTAGTATATACAGTAAGAGTATTAATAAACTAATCAAGAGACAAACCATTTAATTGTTTGTCTCCAAATACAAATCAGTGGCTTTTTTGACGGTTTTTATATATTCCATTGGTGGCGGACACCATGAATAATACTCGTTCGATTTGTGTGAGATTATATAATATGACATCTGTTTTATCCTTTTCCTACTCCTGTTGCAAGTATCGTTAATAAATGAAGCCAGGTTTGTTGTTAAAGTTTATATGGAAGTCGATATTAAATGCCAGAACTGAACGATCATCATTAATAATAATCGGCCTTAAGCGAAAACTTGAACAGCCTTCGTCAAACTCCGATAGAAGAATTTGAAACTTTTTTTTTGTATTTCACCACAAAAATACTCCCGAACTGACTATATAATAGTTAAAAAATAGATAACGTAAATGTTGAAAAAGCTTTTAAAAAAATGGGCTTCTGCAAAGCTGTGATGAATTTTGTAAATTGTAATATTATATGTATATTATATGTAAATAAAAATTACTGAAAAAATATAATAGAATAGATTTTCGTTCTTTTTTTGGGGGCGGAAAAAGTATATGGCTAATAAATTAAAATGAAATATTGGCGGCAAAAAAATTGAACCCAGAGTGAGCACTGGCCATAAC
The DNA here is from genome assembly GCA_948474765.1 of Patella depressa. Lineage (NCBI taxonomy): Eukaryota > Metazoa > Mollusca > Gastropoda > Patellidae > Patella > Patella depressa. The sequence goes on from OX419717.1 coordinate 74,334,940, forward strand.
TGATTACAGGTACATTAAAATTTATGAAATTTTATTCTCGAGGTAATGAAAAACTTTTGAACATTATATTTACCTTAAAGCCTGTGATCACAATACAGAACAAACAATTATAAATGATATCTTTTACTACTTTGTTGGATTGTTAATACACATGTAAATCTATATGCATGTTCCATTGATGCTATTTTGGTTCGATTGAATAAAGTTGGACTGTGGGAAAACATCCATTAAAATATTATAAAATCACAGAATGACTGATTTCTTATATATATGGGTGCCTTCTCAGCCTTGTGGGTTTTCTCTGGGCACTCCAGTTTCCTCCCACTGCTAAAGACCCCTACACGAAAGCGAATTATTGAAATAAAATTAAACCATTATGTTAGTCCCGAAATGACCTGGTTTGTGTCGAGTGGACGTTAACCCCATTTCTCTCTCTCACTTATTGGTATATAGTGGCAGTCCATTTTGTATGAAAATAATTTTTAAAGCATAACATGGTAAAATGTACATGTATATACAGTAAAATGTTGTTTATGTAATATTTTACATGAATACCGGTATTTATATGGTCTGACGGATATCATTAATTATCAATGTAACAATGATATTGATAGATAATCTCCCTTAATAATTGACATATATTATATAGGTATTGAATTAATGTCTTACTCTCTCCTTACATTTACATTAATGATCATATTGAGTACTAACTTAATCTGTGACAGAAATGCTATTGTTGTAGTCAAGGTGCATTATTTTATGGACCAGGTAGTTTTGTTTGTCCAGGAGACTAGTAAAAAAACAAAAAGTTGGGAAAGTATTAGGTTTGGTACTGGTTAGACAGTTTGGGCAACAAGAGCAGGTTTGTGTTAAGATACATGTAATTATCAGACAACAAAATTTTGTTGTAAATGATTGTTGTTGGTAAATTGTTTGTAAGTAAATATCTAGAAAATATCCTAGTATATTGTTGCTATTTATAACATGGAAGAATTCAGTCTGCTTTAGGTCCTGCTACAAATTCCCAGCTTAGTGACTAAACATGTTCAGACTTCCTTCCATAAGCAATGTTACATAAACAAAATGTTGACATGGAAATATTGATTTTGGATGTACCTAACAAGATGTTGGGAATTCTTTTAACTATTACCTTGCAGTTTTTATACGCATACATTTTCATGTGGATGTATATTGTCATCATCCCTGTTTGTCTGTCTGCAATTTGTTTATCGACTCACTGGAGGTCACACTTCTTATCCAATTTTGATGAAATTTGAAATATAGTTTTATCTCCAAATGATCTTGGTTCCTTAGCATGTATTGGATCGAAAGTCTGATTGTACGAAAAAGAGGTCACAATTTTTATGCGATTTTAGAAAGCGCTGCTGCCTGACAAAATGACCACTCCTTGTAGGCAAATAGAGTAAAAGTATGTAATACCAAGGTTGCAGACCCTCTAGAGGTCACAATTTTTATCCGATTTTGATGAAAATTAAGATATATGTTTATATCCCAAAGATCTCGGTAACTGTAACTTCCTGGATAATGGACCCTGATTGTACAAGCTTGCATGGTAAATGCTTGTTTTTCTTTGTGCCAGACATCATAAAAATATCAACAACAAAAAATGAAAAAGAAAAAAAATATTAGTGGACCTTTGTGTAACAACAGGCACCCAGAGAGATTGTTCCTGACAAAGCTTGAATTTGTACCCAACAGTGTCAATTAAATGGGATGTTCCTAATTTCCAGGCTTGTCATTATGTAGTAAACCAGAAAAAATAGGCCTGGATTAAAAAATCATGAGATTCATTTGATAATCAGGTTTAACATGATATCAAAAATTAGAAATTGTACAATGTGAAAGGTACTTTGTCCTTACAGAAATACAAAATAATAATTGGCCAGGGAAAACATTTGCTTCATGATACATTGTATGTCATTATGCCATCTTCATTAGTGCTGAAAAATATATGGTAACAAATTTAAGGTTTAAATGAGAGTTGGTTGGTGTAAAAAGCCTTCCACCCCTTTATATCTATAGGCCAATGAAATGCTAGGGTTAGGACTAGGGATTTAATCATGCAAAAAAATTTGTGTACTAGTGCTGTCAATATACTAGTTCTTAGAGATGGTGAATTAAACCATCCCCTGTTTGGCGATGGCATAGTCAGGCATTTCCAGTGAAAATTGTTATATTCAATGATATCATTTAGTGTAACTTTAACTTTTTACCTGCAATTTCCCAAATAGTATGCCATTTAATATAATAAGAGCGGGGTTAGCTTTTACTTCAGATATTATTCAGAAGTTGGGAAACAGACATCATTCAGACATCATTTAGACACCACTTGGATTCGACCCCCTGTTAAGTCATGGGAGGGCCATATGATGTTGTGGGGTCTCCATCCGTAAACAGCTGTCTAGTCATTTGGATGGGATAAAAAGGCAAGTTCCTGTGTACACATTGGCAAACACGTAAAAGATCCCATGGCAATTTGAATTTGACATAAGAGTTGGCCGTAGCACTGCTGCCAGGCAAAATTTCCCTCATAACAAGTACATTGTATGGCGTGTATGCCTGTCTTATTAGCCCAGTTTAGGAGCAGTGTATATAAAATCATCTGGTGGGTAGGTTAATGTTATTCTGCTTTTATTTGATTTGGTTTTAACATTTTCATGCTATGGTGTATTAACTCTCTTCCTGCATAGTTGTTAAAAGTGCAATATCTTTTTTTAGAGACTTCAAATTAAATGAGCCTTTTAAAGATACAATGCATGATTTGCATTTTCTGGAAAGTATCTCCTAGATTGGTTATTTAAAGGTAAATTATGGGAGATTAGATGATTAGATAAAGAGCAGTCAGTTCCCACTATAATAATTAGAAACTAGATATTGATCCAATCTGAACCGAGAATTCAGTCAGCCATTCAATTTTCGGCTTAGCTTGATCATCATTACTAAAGTCGGTGCAAAAAAAAATATAGTCTTGATTGTCCATTTCCAGATTAAATCATGAATGAAAGTTGAGCAGTATATCAGATCCTAATATTGCATGCTCGCAATGACATCGAGAGTTGATTATGGTCTGGGAAGTTAATTGATGTCTAATTAATAATGTAGATAACATTTCAGACCCAAAGAAAGACTTGCAATAGACAGATTTAGCTCTTGCATAATGTATGTTAGATGATTCCCGGCTTGGATTCAATCATTAATTTAGTGTATGGATCGATAGAATTTTTAATTCGCTGTATCTGTGGATGGATATTTCTGATCGGGATTTAACTTTCACAATATTGTAGATTCTAACAGATTTGTATATAGAAATGGTTGTTTTATGTACTTACATAGCTTTGGTTATCTTGTGGTCTAAGATTAGGTTCTTTCACCAGAATTAACAGTCTTTTCACTAAAATACTGTTGGGTGTTCTCCTTTAATTTTGATACTTTAGAGGCTTCATGTTTTTTGTTATATTTATTCACAGTAATCTCTTTGGTTTAGGTAACGAATTTTGATAGGGTTGTGTGTTGGTAGAGCTATGCATTAACGTAGACCTGATAAGACAACTAAGAGTAACATTTATCAGAGAAACTATGGTAAACATAGCATGGTTTATATAAGAGAATTGCTGATTCATCTTGCCATATGAAGGGAAGGTTTACCGAGGACCAAGGCATGTATAATTGTAAGGTTACAGCTCTATTCTAGTACATGTACTTAGCTACCCATTCTAAATGGTAAATATATTTTAATCCATTATGCAATCTAGTCACTTGGATAAACAATCAATATTAAATAGATTATTTTTTATTATTATTATGGATTTATATAGCACCACTTCCACAGTACTGTGCTTTACAATATACATGTAGATATAAAAGTAAAATATGAAAATAGAAAAACATAAATACAAAAAGGATATACAGGTAAGGTACAACATACAATAGGAAAGGCATTGTACATTTAAGATTCTTAAAACCTCACCATATAGACAAGTGTATATAGAATATTAGAAATTAATAAAATAAAAGTAAGATAAGAGCATACATAACAGAATAAGATAAATATGATATAATTAAGTCTTGTTGGAATGGATGCTATTAAAATTAGTATTTTTGCAAGTTTTATAGGAGTGAATATTTTTAAAGATGCCGAATAATAACTTTTCATTTAAAACAATGAATCTGGAATTCTAAATAGATAGATAGATTTTATTACATAAAACATCCTTTTCAAAGCAGCATGCAAACTATACATTATGCATGGAAAATACATAAAAAAATGGATGAAAAATAAATGAAAAGTGGATGAAATGTACATTTATGTACATTAAGGGAGTACATGTATTTACAAAATATAAACCAAAGTTTTGAATATGTCATAGTCACCTGGAATAAATGTGAAGAAGAGGTGTTTGAATTGTTGGTTATTTTTGTAGGGTTTATATAAAAGTGGGGTCCACATCCCGTATTTTGAAAGCATGTTGCAAAGATAAAAATCCCGGTCATTTGGGAGATTTTTAATCACTTGCAAAATGCTGAATCTCTTATACATCTACATGTAGGACTATCAATAAACACACTTATATGGATGTGTTTATTTTTAATGAAATCTATTTCTATATGTCTTATCAGGATTAACCAAAAAATAATTTCCATTCTGTATAGACTAATATAATATGATTAATTGAAAATTTGTCAACATGTTGTCAGAACAAGCCAGCACTAACAACAATAAATTTGTTCAAATCTTTGATAGAAACCTTTTATATCCAATTGAATGCAAGCCAGTAGATTATTTACTCTTCCTTTTGATTAAATCAGAGATTGTCTGATAAATGCAAATGGCAATTTTAGATTCAGCAGGGAAATGAATTCCTGAAGGAATAATATTAATTCCATCTTCATTAAAATGTGCATGCAGAAGTTGCACTGGGATATACAGCAATACTGTGTGTATTGTACAGGGTTTCTTAATAGTAATAGCGTTTGTGGGTGTGGTACAAATTGTTTACCTTACATGAATTGTAAAAGGGAGATTTCTTATTAAGTCAGTTAAAAGCACATGTGTACTGCATTAATTTTATAAATATATCTGGTCATTTAGATATTTGTCAATGATATATGGTGTGTCATTCAAATACTATACTGTGCAATTTACTCATTTCTTAATAGAATTAGGAGGGTTTTTTTATATTGCATATGTTTAAGAACATATTTTTAGTGTATTGCATTGATCTAATTGCGACTGTCAGAACTTGGACATCAATATTGACTTCAATGCATATTATTAACTTGAGAGGGGAAGGGGATGGGGGCTAGAGCCAGGGCCCAGATTATTTAGGAAAAACATTTGATAGATCAGATGATAGATCTGTTTAATCTGTTAGTATGGAAAATGAATTATAAGCTTGTTGATTCATGAGGAAAGTTTATAAACACAGATATAATGGTTTAAATATGTGAATAGAATTCAATATAAATTAAAATTCATGTTTTATTATTACACTAGTAATTAGTTTTATGTAAGGAACCCTGTTTGAATTACAGTCAGGAGTCCAAAGCAACTTTAATCTGGCTCTGATGATTCTTGGGAACCACTGCAAAGTTAACGTTTGTTAATTCCTTTGATTTAATTTTCTTTACTGTTGGTTTTATCATGGCAGCATCGTGTTATAATTAAAGGCAATTAAAGCTTATGGATTTAATTAGAAAGTTATTTATATTTTTTTTAAAATTCCATAATGTATAAATTTTTGTCTTTTACAGCTGGAGACTGTATAATACAGTCGGCCATTGACCAGATCAACGAACGCAAATAAAATGGCATCACATAGTTGTTCATTTATAAATGGTACACAATTTACAGATGTTGTTATTGTTGGTAAGTAAAAAATAATCAGAAAGCAACTGTTCATATTAAAATTAGCCTTGACAACTGTTCATATTAAAATATTAGCAATGGTAACTGCTCATATTAGAATTAACTCTAGCAACTGTTCATAATAGAATTAGTCAAAGCAACTAATAAATCCTAGCAAACTGTTCATATTAAAATTAGTCCTACCAACTGTTCATATTAAAGTTAGGCTCTGATTCAATATATTATGAAAAAATAACATGACACTTCAGAATTACTGTCTATTTGATGAAAGGAGTTGAACTTGTCAAACCAAACAAATATTAAAGGTCACTATAAAGAAAAGGGTTCAACTTACAAAATCATTCACTGTAAAGTGTTTACCCTTTAAAGAGCACATAAAATGAGGAAACTAAATTCATTGAGCTTATAAACATTGGTTACTATATGCATTTTACGGCAGTTTAACGTCGATCTGATGAAAATTAATTCAGATATCGTCACTCAAAGTCGCAAATATAGACCTCCCGTAAAAACGACTTAGCCAATTATTGAAAACACTCTTAATCCCCTCAGACGCCAGTGACGTCACAGTGACCGAATGTATATTCAGGATGTTTATTCCTTAATTACCTATATACACCCGGCGTTTGTATTCGTTAACGCCTGACTGATTCCTTAATCTCCCTAATTAAATAACAATTGACTACGGAAGAATTTGTTTTATAAAGACAGTTGTTGTAGCCATATTCCCCATGTGTTTTTTTTTTTATCAGAATAAGCCGACCGTAAGCCAACAATAATTGGCTTCTGATTGAAACAAGATTGGTGTGAAATTGTTATAGCCGGCGCTACGGACATCTTTTTAGCCGATAGAAATAATCAATTGTCGGCTTTTAAGAAACGAAATGGTTTCAAATAATAATCATTAGGGGTGTAACGATACATCGAACAATCGATGCATCGCGATAGTTTGACTGTCGATAGTGTATATCGATAGTAAAAAGAAACTATCGATAAAAATTGCGATAGTCAAGCAAACTATCGATAGCTTCGATAGTTTGTAATAGCGAAAGTAACATGGCTCAAATTCACTTGTATTTGTCAAATAATTACTCTGTATTTATAACAAAAAGCTCCGTTATCACTAAAATAGCGTTACACGATCTCAATGTCACATGGAAATCTTCGTCTACCATATAAGGCATGGCTTACTAAGAAATGTGTAAAATGGTTGATTTTGGCGCGAAAAAGCTGAAAATGGTCACATACGCCAATAACAGACATGCTGAAAGCATGTCGCATATGGCAGGAAAGTTGACTATGCCTTTTTAAACAAATTACTAAACTACCAATGTAATATTAATAATATACAATTTTATATAATATAAAGAAAAAAAAAATTTACTTTATTATTTAATTCACAATCAGAATGCGATGTTACCGTGTACCTGAGATACCAGCTTAGGAGGCTCTTATATTCGCCCCCCTCCCCTTTTGCCGCACCTTTAGAAGACACATGTTTTTATCTGCACCGTCTTGTGTCGTTTCATTCTGTCGGTTTATTTGTCGATATGACTACCGATAACCGTGTTAAAATATTACGTTCTGATTTACGGGCTGGATATGTTGATCAACTAGTGAAATATAATCTATTCTAGTCACAAATATATAATCTATTACAACTTAAGACGAGAAAGGTCGGCTTTTGAAAATGCTTTGACTTATATAGTATAGTGATATGTAGCTTACGTGTAAAATTAATGATTACGCCAGTCAAATGTTAATTGGACCGACAAATACACACGTGTTAACTGGCGGTGTGTATACAGTGATATATCGTACAGATAGTGCTATATTGTATAGATAATGTGTATAGATTATGTGTAGTGCCTGTGACGTCACTAGCCAATCAACCGGGTAAAGCTTGTAATTGAAAATTTGAAAACTGTTTTTGGCTGTCTGATGTTTAAACGTTAATATCTCAATTAATTTTAATCAGATTGGAGTGAACTTGACATAAAATGCATACAGTAACCAATGTCTATAGGCTCAATGAATCTAGTTTTCTCATTTTATGTGCTCTTTAAAGGTTTTTCACTCCTTCTGTACACTGGGAAATTGACAGTGAAATTAAATTCTTATTTATAATACCTGATTATACAAGCATTAAATTGTATTTCATTTTCAATTATTATTAACCATTATTAGCAATAGCCTATAGTCATAATGGTTTGAATGACAATTCTGTGGCACCGTGCAAGAACCTGATAAACCACATTTTCCCCCAAATTGAGATAAGGGTGCCACTGAAGGTGGCCCCTGTTTTTAGCTTGTGTGCACTCTAGAAGTAACAATTTTTATCCGATTTGGGTATCAGAGGTTAACATTAATTTTGGCACCTGATTGTTCGAAAATTCACATTCTTATCTTGTGGACCCTCTGGAAGTCACAATTTGTATTCAATTTAAAAATCGTTTAAATGTATCCCCATTAAACTCCTATAAAGGTTGAATTCGGATTTTGTAAAAATCCAACCGAAACTGCTGGACCAAATGGCCACTCCAGGACCATGGATTTTAGTTATACCTGGTACGATTGTGAATTAAAGGGACAATCCCGATAAGAACAGAGTCTCAAAAATTGAAGTTCGAGCATTTATGAAATTTATGGACCAAAACATAGAGGCATGGTGTATTTACCTTGTCTCAAAATTTCAGCTCAAAATATTGAGTCATTTTTGACGTTAACGTCAACACTGCTTATCCGGACACGTAACCCTTTTAAGATTTCGGGTCAATTTTTTCATTGGGTGACCTGCTAATCGATTCTCGTTTCTTGAGAGGTCTATACAGTGAATGACCCATGTACTGTACTTGATATCAAAAGGTAAATTTCACCTACATATTATTTTTATAGAAAAAAGTCTGGTTTTATCCCTATACTGTATAATACAACGGTCTCCATTTCCAGATGAAGACTGTCAGGTTTAAGTTATTTACAAGCATATCACAAATATCGGGCTAGTTGGTCGGCCTTAGGTAATGGGTTTTAAGGGATTTTAACACAAAATTAAGCAGTTTTATTCCCCAAAAAGTTATCGGGATTGGGCCTTTAAGGCATAAAGTGGATCCGTATTAAATAAAATTAAGAATATGTGTAATGTGATTAATAAAGTTAATTTCAAAAATGTTTTGTGAAATGGGAAAGAGTTTTCTATAGAATTTTTAAAACTTGCTCGTTTTTATTACTTGCTTGGAGGGATTTGTTGACAATGATTTTAAAGCGAGCATGATGGGCGTATAAGTGGCCTGACAAATCCAGGTCAATGTTCAGCTTTTGAGATACATGTAAATAATCAGGCTTATATAGCATTTGAACAGTTTGGTAGGGATACATGAAGCTTGTGCAAGCAGCAAACAAATAAGAATATACAAATAATAATAGTTTATTCACAACTATATGTACAAGCATGAGCATGTAAGTTACAACAAACATTTCACTTTGTGATATGATACAATATCTCACAAAATAACAAATTTTCAAAACATTTATGGTACATATAAATGTTGATCTAATCCTCAGTATTTCATGCTACATATTACCTAGCTAGGCTATATTAATATTCCCTTTTCTTAAAGGCATTAAGTACAAAACTTCCAACATTTTCCATATTACACTCTTCATTATTCATCAGTACATTAAGTTAAATTGAATCAGTTATGAGGTTCAATAAATGGAGAGAGATATTGTTGTCGCAAATTATCATAAAATGGATGATATAACAAGAAATGTTTCTCATCTTCTACTGATTGAAGGTTACAGTTTTTACGCAATCTCTCATGTACGAGGAATGACAGGTTTGCTCCTTTCTTCCTTCATCAGTGCACATGAAAGGAGTGCACTCAATAAATTGTGACTTAGTGCACATAAACCAGAAGTTGGCAATTGAAGATTAAAATGGCATTATGCAAGAGCAAAATCTGCTTATTACAGGTCTTTCTTTAGGCCTGAGATGTTATCTAAATAATCAATTAGACATTAATTAACATATCCAGACCATAATAAACTCTTGATGTCAAGGCTAGCCTTCGATGTTGGCGGATTAAATTCTTATATGCCGCTTAATGGCCGTTGATAATTAAATCAATCAAGTGGATAATCGAGACTATGCTGTTTATATTAATGATTTGAGTAATGATGACTGAGGCTATGTGAATATTTCAAACGCTTTTTTCTCGGCTAATAGTGAGTCAATTTGACTGAAATTTTCAGCAAATTATCTTTACACTATCTAGTTTTTAACTATTATAGTGAGAACTGCCATCTCTTTATCTTATCTCCCATAATGTAACTTTAATATGCTCACAATAAAAAACAGAGAAATAAAAGACCATGACATGATCAAGTTAACCGTATGTACAGAAGATTTGAATATTAACATTATAATAAATATTCATGAGGACACACTTCCGACACAGTAGTCTTAGACCATGTCTCTTGAATTGTATGCAGAACATCTAAAAAATAAATTGGTAACATAAAACTAATTTTTAGATAAAGAAATTTTGTCTTACTTTGATAGATAAGGTGAGCCATAACCTTGAAGTGAGTGTCCAGGACATGTAGTTCCTAATGTCATGATAGTGACCTGTTGTGCATTAATATTAGGGTAACCATGTTTCACTGGAATGATAAGCGAGTCTAATTGATAAAATACAAACATTTGTACTATTGTTTAATAAAATATCAATATAACTATATCAAATATCAATATAACTATATTTCACTGGAACGAGGAAGCCACAGTGGTTCAGTGAGTGTGGTGCAAGCTCTCACTAACCCATATTCCTGATGCAATGGCCTGAGAAATCCCTCTCTGACCATTGCTGGAATAGCATCTGTTTCTTGAACTTATGCGGGAGTGTGTCTATTCTTTCAGTTCAATGAAAGCTATCACTTAAGTACAGCAACATGCACACGACAGGTGTAGATAAATCTTCATTAGCCCAATTTGTGCAGAAAACTAAGATGTTAAACCCTATTTCTTATATGACCTTCTCCCCCATATATTTTTAAGAAATGATAATAAAACTATTAAAGCATCATTATGATGTCCTTAATTAAATAATAATGAGTCTGTAAATTAAAATAACTCTCGAGATACATACAAACAATCTGGCTTGTTGCAAATAAATTCTAAATGAATCATATCACACAAAATATTCCGTTTATGAAACTTTATACCCACATAATCCTATTAAAGTAGTTGTGCTTTTTGTTAATTAACTAGACGTTTCTTAGTTTTCGGTAAACAATTTTTGTTCTGGAAAATACTTATGAAACTTTGTAGACATCAACGAACAATATAGTAAGTAGGTCTGTGCACGCCATTTTCTTATTTCAAATTTCTTTAGTGAAAATGTGTTAAGAATAGTTATGACTGCTTAGTTAAAATAAAACTTTACCTTAATTTACATTATACTTAAATTCTATACTGGTACAGACATTCAATTCCTTAAATTATTTTCATATATTTACAGGAAATGGACCATCTGCCATTAGTTTATCTTTCTTGTTATCAGGAAACCGTCCGTACTATAATGGAATTCCACATTCTAATGAAATTTTGACCAGGAAGTTAGAAGATATAAAAAATGGATTATCAATTGTTGATCAGGTAATTTTAAACTCCATCAATCACAAGATTAGACCCTTGCTTCTAACATTATGGGGCAGGTTAACTCTTGATAAATGTACGTCCAATGGTTGGAATTCTAGATTTAAAATCTGGGTTCCATTTAGCATGGCAGAACAAAATGCCCCCTTCCCTTGTATTAGATACATGATCATGTTCCTAAGAATTGACATTTATGTCTGTCTCCAAATTTAAGTTTATAAGAAATTAAACCCACTATCAAAAATCCATTTCATTCCAAATGAAGAATTTGTCTTTGTATTTTATTGTAGTGTTAAACACATAGTGCCATACCAATACCAATAAGTTCACTAATCAATATTATTGAATATTTGATTCTGAATCTGAACAAAAACTAATGATGTCGATTCGGTCCAATTATTGATTACTTTATTCAGCTCTATGTTTTCGTCATGGTGGATAACTATCAACAAAACATCAATGTTTTCTTTATATGATATTTATATAACAACTCAATACAATAATATACTTTTTAAATTCTTGTCTTTTCAGGATTTGGAATATTTATCAGAAGGTTTAGAGGGAAGGACATCAAATCCTGTTGCGTTACTTTTAGATGCTTTGCAACATCCAGACGCAGATCTGGGAGCAGATAACCCATCATTATTAGATTGGAAAAAAGTGGAAAATGTGGCAATACCACATGTGGTATTGGGTAAAACAAAGCCTGGAGGTTCATGGCAGGTAAATTTCATGTTTTGTTTTGAAATTGTGGTCGACAACAAACAAAAGCATGTCTAATTATTGGTTAGTTGCAAGTTCGTTGCACCACACTATAAGTCATCTCCGAAACCGTTGTATCTATTTCTGCTTTCTAAACATTATCATGCATGGCAGTTTTTATTATACCTCTAAATATTTTCATAAATATGACGAAAGTTTTCTAGTTTATAATACAAGGTAGAACTTTGTATGAAGATAGAATTTATACACCCATTTAAGAGCGCTCTTATAAACCTTAATTGCATGATTATATAACTCGACAGACTCCAAAAGTGTCATACTTGTTGATAATAAATTTTTTTTTTTTAAACTTCCAAAATAAACTCAAATTTGATATAGAAATTGACATCAACATCTGTTGTATTTATATGTACTTTATGAGCTGTATTTTATGTCACATTGACTGTGACATGCAATTTAGAATTCAGCTATAAAAACTGTGTGTTTATGGTACCAAGATTCGCCCACATTTTGAAAGAGCGAGCTAAACATGTAACTTTTTTTGTACAATTGAGTCCACAAACTAAAAATGTGATTTTCCATACAATCAGGGGCCATAATCAGTGAGTTACAGTGTGATAAATGTGAATTTTGGTCCAGGGTAGATAAACCTTTATTCCAAGTTTCATCAAAATTGTTTAAAAATTTGGACAAACAAATTGAGGACGGACGGACGGACAAGGGCAACGACAATATATAGAAATAGAAAATTATGCACTGTTTTGTAATTGGTATTAAAAACTTTGCATTGAAGAAGTTTATTACATGTGCATTAAATTTAAGACGTCAATCTCTATTTCTTTTCTTTTCGTAACATCTGAGACTGATTTTAGCATGTATTAAAACTTTTTATCAATTTTGTCAAGTTTTCAATTTGAAGCCTTTTGTTTAACTCTGCTTCATTTTTTTTAAAAAATACGTAAATTAAATGATATATGAGAATAATAAAGTATGCATGTATAATAGATCAAAGTAAAATATAAAATGAAACTACATGAAACAATAAAAGTGTCCGTCTGCTGCAGGCTGACTGCTCACACCTGTTGATCATAAATTATGTAAATGGCCCCATTCATATCGGAGAATGAACTTATGTATAAGAATAAAACTATCATATTTATTTATATATATTTATTTGTTGTTTATGGTAATAACAAGTTGAAGTATTAATATTAATCATGAAAGAGTATTATAAACATTCCACCAAGAACATTGATCTGTTTCAACAAGCTTTTCAGAGGTTTTATCAGAAATGGGAAGAATTTGAATTGGGTAGTGTTTTGCTATACAACCTACTAAACAATGACTGAGAATTTAAATCAGGGAAAGAACTCTTTTCATATTTTTTTAATGTTTTTTACCCAAGTTAGCTTTCCATTCACTTTTTGACTATTAAAGTTTGTGAAATCTCTTGAACACATTCTCTTGTAAATCTTAGTACACACCTCTGTTTCAAACCAGCTGCAATTGTTTGGATAGTCGTGTTAGGAATCCGAAGATTCAGGATTGCCCTTCAAATGACAATTTTTTCAGTTTCATGGTTATTGCTCTTTATCCTAATACACTCCTGGTTGGCATATATTTTTTACCTGACAAAATTATGTTCGTATTTGTTGGATTATTGCAGATGTTATTGTTTTATTTTAATTAGAGAATGGATGGAAGTATGCAGACACTCAGTTTAAATTCTTGGATGGAATTACCAACAGCCCCATTTAGAGAATGGTTAGCGAAGAAAAAAATGTAATTATATAATTTGGTTGTATTTATGAACTTTTCACTAACAAAACAAATGTCTTTTATTTTCAACAATATCAAAACTAATATATGCATGGAGGACGGAGGTATTTATTAATAATGACCTCTTATGGTGTCACAAGAGGTCCTTCTCCAATATAAAGATCCTGGAGATCAGAGAAATAATTACTACAAGTTTAACATCCACAGATTTTACATCTATGAAAGAAATGTTTAAACTGATTCCAAATATAATTTTAAAGGCTCAATACCACTCTTGTTGTAACTGAATAATATGTCCTAATCTTTATTCTGGTCAACAAATTGTACTGTTTTACAATATTCCAATTAATTGATGATACAAATTTCATCTTACCACACCTAATCTAAAATATTGGAAAAATTCAACTAAATGATTTGAAAGGCTAAGTAAACCTTTTCAAATATGACTTGGATTTTAAAATATTTTTGAACCCCCCAGGACATGTAAAACAGGATTTAATGGATAACTTATACAACAGATTGGACACTTAAACATCTAGTACTTAGATTATGGCTATTATTTATTTTCTGGAGCTACCAAGCCAGCAAGAGTGTTATTGTCCCTTAAACATAAGAGATTATTGCTGTGGTTCATCCTAACAATAGTTTGAAGATTCATGAAATGACACAAAAATCAAAAATCACTCATTGTTATACAGTAGGAAACATACTTATGGAAGACCAATTACTAACTTTTTGGAGTGATGTTTCAAAGAGCATTCTCTCAACTATTTCAAGCAATTACTGTAACAAATGTGTTGATTATCGTGACATCTAAATATTCTCATTTGTGGTAATTATTTCTAATCCATATGAGAGACACAGTAATAGTGCACAGAGACACAGTAATATTTCCATTTGTAGTAATTATTTCTAATCCATATGAGAGACACAGTAATAGTGCAATGAATTCTAATTGTAACGCTGCTCGATAAAAAAAAATTAACAGTTATCCTGTAAAGTTTTGGTTCATAACAGTCTATGACTTACAGAATAGAAGAAATTATTTGAAATCTCTTTTTCATTTCAGGTCTACAATGGCAGCAAATAGTAGTAATCGTGCAACAATAGCTGACGTTAAGAATTACTACTTAGATTTTGTTCAGCAAAAGGAGTTGGCTCCAAATTTCTACGACTATCACACTGTGACATCTGTTCAGAAGGTTTTTCAGTTAAAGAGCTGTATTGATGGGGAAAGTGGAGAAGTTGAACCATGCTGTCAGAACGTCAAACAAAATCACAGTTACTTATGGGAAGTTCGAGGTTATCGTTTGGTTTCTGGCACCGATGATGTAGAAAATGGCAATATTATTCGTGAAGAGTTCTGTTTCGTGGCTCCATGTGTTGTGCTTGCTAACGGTACATATGACATTCCAAATAAACTTGGCGTAGAAGGGGAAAATTTGCCCAACGTTATTCATTCACTCTCAGACTTCGAAAAAGTCATTAAAAATAACAATCTTTCGTCTACTTCAGATCCTATTTTAGTTGTTGGAGCTGGGTTGAGTGCAGCAGACGCCATCTTAATGGCAACCCAAAAAGGAATTCCTGTGGTTCATTCCTTTCGATGTAGTTCAAATGATCCGTCACTCATATTTCGTAAATTACCTGCAGTTATGTACCCTGAATATCACACAATTCACTCGTATATGAAAGGCAACCAAGAATGTGAACTTTATAAACCGTACGCTAAACATAAGGTAGTGGAAATAATGGAGGAAAATACAGTTCTTATCCAGGCTTTGGGATCAGATACCATTACATCTGTCAATGTTTCCTACACAGTCATCATGATCGGATCAAGATCTGATTTGTCCTTCTTGCCAAATGAGGGCAGAAATTTGGGTGTGGTACCAAAATGGCCTATTGACAGTAAACATAATCCGTTCGATATTAATGTGTATAGCTATCAGTCAAATTACGAACCAGGACTGTATGCTATGGGACCTTTAGTTGGGGATAATTTTGTGAGGTTTGGTATTGGTGGGGCTCTGGGAATAGTCAACCATATGTTGGCACGTCAGAAAGAATGATTTATATATAGTTGATCTCAGGTTATTTTTTTATAGCATATTATTTGTTACCTACAGTTATATATATATACTATGTCAATTTATGATTTAGTGGTTTTATTTGACACTGTGTGCTCATAGTAATAGCTCTTTTGATTTTTCCTATAGAGTAATTATATGTATTTGTAAATAGTAAGTCAGTAATCTCCCTTTAGGGCCTGTCTTTTTAGATGTTTGGAGATACTAACTGTGTGTGCCTTATACTAACCAGACTTTTATAATGTATTTTGTTATATGCTTACCAATTGCATATAAAAGAGTTTATATATACATGTAAGGTTTCCTATATAAAATGGGTTTAGACATGACTTGTTAATTATCAGGTTTATATGGTACTAGTCAAGTTAATTAATGATATACATACATGTAGTAAGAAATATTACAAAAGGATCATGTGCACATATACATGAGTTTCATTATACATGTAATGATGTAAGGTACTGATACCAGTAGTGTATCTTGTGCACACAATAATATGCGTTATATACAAGTGCATTATAAAAATTAATATTCCAGACCATACCATTTTTTGACTCCAATATTGTGAGACCGTTCCTGGCCTATTCACTTGTTAACTAGTCCCTTGTAAAGAAGTTTATTGTCTAAATGCATATTATATATTTTTTTGCACTATAACATTGTAATTCTTTTGTATGTAAATAGCTGTACATTTCTCCAGAAAATATTCCAAGTTCATCAAAAAAATGATGCCATAAGGCAGGTACAGCATTTTAGAAATGGGCTTTTTACAGAGAAACAAACCCGGTGGTTCAGAAATATCTCAGTTGAAATTAATATTTGATGTAATAAACAAATAAAAAACAAATAATCACATCCAAGGATAGGGTAACCCACCATAAATGACTATCTCCAAATATCTTGACAATTACGCCACAATATTTATATATATACCAAGCCTTAAATTATTTTCACACATTTATAGTTACTAAATAAACGATCATGTTGTACTTAATAAGCTATGGCCATCTACCCATCTATAAATAATAGACTGAAAACTGGTTCTGAGTGTCGTCCCTAACATCCTGACACTTTTGAGTAAAAGATAGGTTACATGCCCTTGTTTTGAAATTAGTCTCACTTAACCAGTCTACAGACCATTCTAAATCTGATTGACAGGTCGGGATAATCAAGACTACCTTTTTACGAAACATAACAAAAAGCTGGAATAAAAAAAAAGGAATTTAGAGATACGCATGTAAGTTAAGAACCTTGTAGAAGTAAAATGAAACTACTGCTAGTATCATGTTCTTGCCGACGAAAGTTTTTCAGAGATATTATTTGACTACTAAACCTAAAGATGCCACTCCTATTCCTAACGGTACAGTTAATGATAAAGCAATTTAAAAAATAAAACGAACTTAATTTCTAAAGCTGCTAAGCTAAATTTTACTGCTATTCAAAATCGTCAACACAATAGTTTTTTTTACGGCTGTTATTGTTGATCGACTGGTAGAGAAGTGCACTGCCATGGCTATTTATAGTATCATAGACTCCACGTCTGGCTATTCATAGTCTCGAGACCCAGCCACTGCAGCATGTGCATTAGCCGTATTGGGTCCAACTTTCTGTAGAGAGCATGGCTCACCCTACCAGAAAGTATCAGTGCATTTAAAAGATGGTCCGACTTCTGAGATGCATACTATGTCAGACTAACAGTAACACAAAAAAGATAAATTTTTCACTTGATGTTTGTTTTGGCATGTCTTGTTTGGAAAAAACTGAACAAAAGCTATTCTTTACATTGACATTACATGTATATATTATTTATGTCTTGCATAATTTGGATGTGAAGCAAGATTTGTATGGTTGTGTATAATTATTTAGATGTACAGTAGTTGTGTTAATGCTAGAAACATTAATATAAATAATTAAAAGGGAAAGATTTATGCCTGCAATAATGATATTACTTAAGCATAACCTATTAGCTTGTGTTTGATAGCCATTTCTTCATTTACCTGATGTTAATGTTATGTTACCCTTGGTTACACAGATATAGGTTTATCATGTATAACATGTGATGTCATAGCTACTGTATATAAATAATGTAATACAATCATATTGATTCCCCTAGATATTTTTCACAGTTTCCACCAGATAACAAGAAGTTTTATTAGATTTCGTTGTTATTCATGCTTATATCACATTATATGATATAAGATATTTATTATAAAGGGGAAGGATCATATCAAGTTTTTGTCAGCTATTTATTAATTAAAGACACTGTCTCTTTAAACCCCATACACAAGCGGCTGTGCATGTACTGGAATAAACTGATTATAGAGGGAGTGTGCTGTAGAATAAGTAAAATAGATTTATGTTAATGGAATGGGGATAACGTCCTACTGTTCTGCGCAAATAATGAAGATGGGCATATCCATACAGTGTGCAATGAGGGAAATTTTGTATGCAATTCTTTAAATATGGGCATAATGTTTTGATGTTTTTGTGATTAACATAATTAATTTACATCTATAACTACTTACCTATTAAACTGATCTAATCTTGGGCTCTAAAAACATGACTTAGACCGAAATTAAAACCCTGAACTGACTAAAGTATATATTATTAATAATGTCATAATTGTTTAATATTAAGTTATGTATTAATAATTGTTAACATTATATTATGTTCAGTCTATAATTTTTATTTTTATATATGCATTTTGTATTCTGGTTTAATAATAATTATTGTACATTTATTAAACATTTCTGCTTTTCATATATTCAGAGACAACATAAGATAATGTGTATCCTCTATTTTAGTTTTTCTTTACTTGCTCATTCTTCAAGAATTCCTTCTATTTAATTTTACTTATTTATACTAATTATTACAGTCATTGTTTTTAAGAATATTGCATTTACTGAAATGAAATCATGTAGAAATACAGTGGAATATAATAAGTCTTTATATTTGATACAGAAGGGTGGCTATAACACCATTTTTTTTAATACAACTCTAGTGTACTAGTGTTGTGTTTTAGTCTTGCCGTGGCGATAGATATATAAACTAGAGAGTACCATTAACTTTGCATAATGCATTTCACCTTTAATAATTTACAGGAAGAAAGTGTCTGCATTTTATTAATACCATAAATGCTGCCAATTGTTCCCAGATAAATATTAATTTTATGTCACATTTTGCTATTGTTTTTAAACTTTACCATATCTAAGGTACTGTTAAATCCATTATAATCCTATCACTTTGTATTGATATTTTACATGAAATAGACATTCAATATATAAATCAATATGGATACATCAGTTTGTGTCTCTAACTGAATGTCAGTAGAAAAAGTGAAGAGTCATTTAAATTTTATTCCTTCAAAATTATTAAAAAGTTGTCTGTTTAAAGATATATTTCCTCAACTGTCTTTATTGATTGGAAAACAAATCCAAATAACCAGGGAAAATATATTTGTTGTCAAAAATCTAATTTTTCCAAATTCTTTGAGTGAAACATTTTGACAATCACTAATTGCAAGAAGATAAAATGGCCAGATATCAGTTATTATGGACAGACTAAGATATTAGCGATAGCTACTCCCTGTTTGGTAATCAGCTTGTTTAAGTTATTGCAGACTTTTTATGCAATTTGAAAATTTACCTCGTTTAGTGGTAAAAAATAATCTTATAAAAATCAGTTTTGGGGGTCAAATAGATGACCTATATATGCTAGAGGGAACATATCTTTAAA
Source organism: Patella depressa (assembly GCA_948474765.1). NCBI lineage: Eukaryota > Metazoa > Mollusca > Gastropoda > Patellidae > Patella > Patella depressa. The sequence continues at coordinate 74,354,810 of OX419717.1, forward strand.
TTTATTGTATTTATAATTCATTTTATAAAATGGTTACAATGTGCTACTTATAAATATTTTTATTCTATATAATTTCTATCCAACTCTGTGATTTACTTACGAATCTAATTGATATTTACAAAGCATTTAATAAATATCTTTCCACAATTTAATAGTTTGATTTATTTATCTGGATCCAGTAAAATACTATTGTTACTGTCTTGTCAGAGGTGTGGGGGAAACTGAAATACCCAATGCCAAGCAGGTTAATGTATAAGAAATGATGTTCTGAGGAATCTAAAATATAGCTGCACAAATTGTGGGATATGCCCATACAGCAGCCTTGTCTCAACTGAAGCTTATCCGAAAGGAAAAGGGCATTACCCCATTGTTTCCAACAGCTGTTAAAACCTATACCATTCCGTGTTTTGGGGGGAAAAGGGCACAAAACTCTGGAATGGACAGTCGCAGAATGGTAAATACTGATTGGGTTCATCAAACTACAGCCTCTTTTCTATTCACAAAGTTTTCACCAAAGGAGGGTAACGGAAAGTCACAGTACACTGAATATAAATGCAAAAATTGGGATTTACTGTTCTATATCATGTTCATAAGGTGTTCAACAAAGAATATTGTAAATAAGCTAACGACAAAAATGAACATCCGATATTGAAATTTATTTGCATTGTACAGATTAGTAAAATACGGTCAATTTGATTTCCATTTATTGCCCTTGTTCATTTCGTGATATATCGTCTAAATGATCCAGCTCACAAGTTTTCGTCCGACCTTGATTAAGATTTAAATGCTTTGTTAAACAAATTAACTTGAATGTAAAAGTATCTTGCCAATGTAACATTGATAATATACGGCGCAATTGCATAAAGGTTTTACTTTGTCTGAAGTTACAGTAAGTACAAAGAATTTGTCCGGTCTACTAACAGAAACTCATTAAAAGTTTCTGGTTCTCATACTACAGTCACCAATAAATGTGGAATGACATATTCCAATGACCAAGCCTATCGTACGAAAAACACCAGTTTTGTGGCTTCTAGAGGACTCTAACCAGGAACAATAAAGAGTGGCATAATCTACCCCAGATGAAAAATACATTAACAACCGTCAATATGTCTATTCATTGTTCTAAAAGTAGGTACCAGTATTTAAAGAGACGGTCGTCGTCACCTGCTCAGATTTTATAAATAAGACAATAGAGGGTATGTTTATTTAACATTTGCATATTTGTGGAAAATCCACAGATCCCATAGCAAGAATTTATAATCTGCAATGAAGACGAAGGATGCATGTAGCGCCTTCATGTTCGCAAATTTATTAAAATGACGATTTTGTGTTCCATGTCGACACATGCCCAAAATGCTACTAAAACTAACCCATCAACAGCAACTTAACTTGACACTTCAAATCAAACCAATTTTATTCTTTATTTTGATCTAAATTAAAGAGGTTATATAGGTCCTTTAAGTCTTCTGAATATGATTTTTGATGAAAGTATACTGACCCCGCTTTAAACAATAATAGTGAACTACACGTCAGCAGGTAAGTCACTTAAGTATTTCCTCAGTAAATTGTTGATTTTAAACCGAATTTTCAGGTTGGAAGTCTTGAAGTTTCGGGTTATCAATATATACATGCTCACCCACCGGTATCGCTGTTTATAGCAATTAAAATTGTATATAAATTACTGTATCTGCTTAGTATTAGTACACATACATGTAGTTGAAATATAATTAAGTTTTTATACTGACTGGCACAAAGATAAACAGAGAAGTTAATCTGACATTATAAATGAAGGAAACAGAATGATGCTGTAATAACTATGTAGGCTATTTATATACTACGTTGTTCATTTAAAAAGCTTTCCTTATTTATTTATGACTGTTTCCATTTAAAATAAAATCGCAATGCTAGGAAACACAAAACCTGTGCAAATCATAAGTGACCTTGTCATTCATTAAAGTCTCAATACCACTCTTGTTGTAACTGAATAATATGTCACAATCTTTATTCTGGTCAGCAAATTGTATTATTTTTACAATATTCCAATTAATTGATGATACAAATTTCATCTTAACACACCTAATTAAAAAAATTGGAAAAATTCAACTAAATGATTTGAAAAACCTTTTCAAGTGTGACTTCGATTTTAAAATATTTTCGAACCCTCTAAACAAGTAAAATAGGATGTAATGGATAATTTACACAATATGTAGGACACTTAAACATCTAGTACTTAGAATAAGGCTACTATTTATTTTCTGGAGATGCCAGGCCAGCAAGAGTGTTATTGTCCCTTTAATAAGATGTATTAATAAATAGTCCATGCCATTTCATTCACTGTGCTTTGATCAAACTATGTTGGCATAAAGAACTTTAAAAAAATTGTGCCCAGCACTCTTCTTTTTTTGTCAAAGATTAGTTTTACCATTTTGTATTTATTTTCTGTTTTAGGAATACACTTCTACAACATGTCCAAAGAAAAGTTCTATCATTTTGGATATGCCAGTAATATGTTGAAGGAGAGGTTGTTAGTCGATAGACCAAATGCCTACAAAAAATTTGTTTGTGTTGCTAAACTTCAGGTCATTTGCTTTTTAATATCAGTGTAAACTAACGATTATTTGTCGCCGACGTTTTGAAAAATGAATTACTAAGTATTCTCGCCACAATTCAACGATAGAAAGTCATCATAGTCTGCTGTCATCTGTCGCCGAAAAGAAATCTTCAGTGCATTACACTTCCTATCGATATTTAAACTGGACGATTGTTTAATGAAGGGTAAAAAAAGAATACCGAAACCACTTTATTCTGGTCTGTTACCAACTCACGATCTGAGTTATCAACTCAGTCAACAGTGACAGCCAAAACTATTCCGACCATTAGTATTTTTTTTTTTTTTGTAGATCACGATAAAACCACCCATTGCATACAGTAAGCTATACAAGGACGTATAGAAACAGCGATCTGGGCTATTAAGGCGGGCATATGCCATACAGTGTATATGAGCGGCGCTACGACCTACTATTTTATCGAATTGCAACTGCCAAGGTGTCTTTAACGCGCACGACAATGTATACACGGGGCCTCGATTTTTCGTACCATCCGAACGACTTTACAGTAACGCCGTCCTTGTCATGGTCTCCCGTCCTGTACCACTGACAAGGGGGAAGACGCCCAAACAATCCCGAAGAACATTACTTGGTCAACACCGGGAAGGAACCCGCTATCTCCAGGCTATCGATCGACCGAAAATGACTTCTTGACATATATCTCTGATTTTTATACTCGATGTTCTTTATACAATTAAAATGATCTCAATATATTTGACAGGGCTACAAATTGACGTTTGATCGTATCTGGCCTTTACCAGGCGATTGGCATGGACCATGTGCTACTATTAGACCAGACCCAGAAGGTGTTACATGGGGAGTGGTATGGGAATTAGAGACGGGAGATAAAGATGCTCTGAAAAAGTAAGTAACCCTTATATATAGATTGTAATGAATAAGCCCTAAAATAAAAGATGAAAACATCTTAGAATATGAGTTTATAACTGATTATAATAATACAATGATAATTTGGCGGTTGTCTTTTTTTCAGTCAGGAGTGTAAACTGAATGATATAGATGTCACAGTGGAAGACCAAATCGGTAATAAATACACTTGTCTAGTGTTTGAAATGGGTGGAAGTGATCACCCGGGTGAACGTCCTTCTCCTCAATATAAAGATATAATTATCAGAGGTGCCAGGCAAAGTGGAATTCCTGACGATTATATAACAGTTTTGGAAGCTATTGAAGACAGTGGTTATGATGGACCTCATGCTTTGTATTCACAGGTTTTAGAAAGCTTGGGTAATCGTCAACAGTAAATAATTATACATGATGCCAAACCACGTTCTACCTGTACAAAATAAAACCAATTTGTAAGATTTATTCCGGCTTGTGTTATTTTCGGCCAGAATATAGAATGCGAGGCTATTCCTCTCTCATTCTTATCAAGATTATTTGTTAGGATGTTTGATACAGACAGGGGCAGATATGATGCTGCCCTTTGTTCCGAAATTATCATCCGACATACTTGTGAGTTTGAGATAATTCCTCTGCGATATAGCATGATGGTGCGTGCCAAATTCAAATAATATGTTTGTTTTTGGTTATGTATTCGGCCTGTACAAGTTTCAAACCCAAGTGCTAAAAATGGACGGTCTTTACATTGCAAAATATAATTACTTATATAAAGCAAGAGATAATTATTAATTGCTTTTATACGAAGTACATTACCACTCATATAGATAATTATTGAATATACAAACTAAGATAAGGAGCCCCGGAAGTTCACCAAAAAGGTTCCTGCTTCTAGTGACCGGAGTTGCATTCTGATTTGATGCGGTTGAATGTTAACCGGTACGATAGCGCCAAATTACTTCATTTACCACACCAGAATTTCAGAAACATCTCATGGTAGGACCATATGGTTAGAAAACATTCTCTGTCCCTACCCCCATTGACCCCCTGTGTCATGGCCGCTCCGTGCCCCTGATTAAAATCTTTGGAGAAATGTGGATGCATGAGCTAACATTCCCTCAAATTTCTGCCCATAACAAAAAAGCCAAGGATTTACATTCCGGCATCAGGTGAGTGGTTGTTAATCGCTCAACTGCTATTGACCGCCGATGTGGGCGTATAAAAATGACATCAACGGGGTGCAGTAGAACTCGAAGAAACATTGACCTGCAGATAATCTCTCAACGGATATACTATACGCTTGCGAAGCCTTTGTCTTACTTTATGTTTCGTCGTTCGGTTCCCAAAAATTCTCCATGGGAACGTTTTTGTATTTTGCCTTTGGGAGCAACTTGCTCAAAGAGAGATTGCATATAGAAAATCCTTCAGCAGCCTTTAAAGGCATTGCTAAACTACAGGTGGGTGATCCATAATTACTAACCAACCCTCATGCGTCGTTATTTTAAAATAAGAACAATACATATTATATATTATAAAGATGCAGACAGGTGAGTAAATCAATGTACAGACTCTATGATAAACCAATGTCGTTATCGTGCGTGACTAAGCATGTAATTCGTTTAGATCATGCTTCAAGAAGCACACCGTAGAACTGTTATTATGAGCACACTAACCGCTCGTACACAATATGGAGCGCCGGTCTGGAAATATAATGACAATTCTCCACACCACAAGATATCACGGTTTATACCCTAAATGCTGTATTTGAAGTATTTATTGGGTGATTCGAAGAAAAACTCAGAAAATGGTGTATTTAATCAAAACTTAATTTGTAGTACTATCATCCGACATCGATCCGAAAAGGTAATGAAAATTATTTAGGTAATCTGAACATACATCACTAGGTACACATGTTTAAGGAGCACAGGATTATATTCCGACCAAACCTCTATTGTCTTCGATCTCTTGATAACCAAACAATGAACTTAGTGTCATTTACAAGGATGTATGTCCCGGTTCAATAGGCTAACATAATACGATATGTGCCGATGATTTTCGGAGAAAAGTAGCGAATTGTTCATCGTCTTGATACGGTATTAAATGATCAAATTAGGTGATACTGCATCACGGACGGTGTTAAATAATTGATGTATACAGCCTAATCTATAAGCCTTCGTGTGAAAATATCTTGTGGAAATAAAAAGGTACTATCTACTTGGTTGGTCAGTCTGGAAGGACTTTATCCCAGTTTCAACGGTAGCACGATTTACCCAATCCACCGTTATTTTAACTCATATAATAACAATTTATATCTGTATTTAATACACGGTTCTCTATGCCAAATTGTCAATAATAACAATTTATATCTGTATTTAATACACGGTTCTCTATGCCAAATTGTCATTGTTAATTTAAAATTGCAACATTTTTTGTTTCAAAAAATGTCTTTTTAAATGCAATTCCAAAGCAAAACGATTTCGTGCAATACATGAGTTATGTCCCTTGGTTACAGCTTCCAAACATGCTTTGAAATCGCTGTTTACGGTGAATTTTTGAAACAAAAACGTTACGATTTTAAATTAAAAATGACCATTTACCATAAAAACAGTATATTATCATATATCGATAAGAATTATTGTGATACAAGTTAAAATAATAGTGGATTTGGGCATAACTTCCAAACTTCCTTGAAAATCTTGAGGGACATTTTAGCACAAAAATGTTACGATTTAATGATTATATATTAAAAATGACAATGTAGCATAAAGGATGGTACACGTATATTATCAAATATAGATATAGAAAGTCATCGCATGTTTTCGAACCTGATATCCGTTCAGCTGTAGTGAGCAGCAATAGAGATATTTTATATTTGTTCTGTGTAATTAGATCATTTATTCTAATCCTAGAACCACATTTAATTCAGTTTATTTAAAGTTATAGACAGGTGAAATGCAATTGTGTAATAACATTTTCTTATTTTATATTCTAGGGTTATAAATTCCACTTTAGTTGGACCAATCAGATAACTTCATCTGAAGAGGCTACCTGGAAAGGGTGTGCTGCTAACATTACTGTAGATCCATCAAGCCATGTTTGGGGATCTTTATGGGAACTGAAAGATGAGGATAGACCAAGTTTAGATAGGTATACCAAATAGTTAACAGATTAACCATCATATCTTTTTAATAAAATAATATGCTATTGTCTCACTGCATTTATGCTTCAAAGAACTAAATTTACAATGAATAGGTTTCTGAAGTCTGTCTAAACGTTCTTTTAGGGTTATTGAAGAGGAAGAGACCTTTACCACAGTGGTAAAAAAATATTATTGCCAAGGAAACCATACTATAGTATCATTAGGATAAATTTTACTTTGTCTCGAGTGGTCATCTTTGAGGAAGCTTCACAGAGGGCTTTTGCCTGGTATACGTATCTCAGATTGCTGATACATATAATCAATCTTCTTTGTTTTATTCATAGAAGTATTCAGGTTGAATACAAATTTTGATATATATATTTTCTGATATATACACCTGAACTTATTTTACAGGCAAGAATGGGGTTATAATCCAATAACAGTAACTGTTTGTGATGATAAGGGAGCAACATATACCTGTTTGACATATCAGATGAAAGGTGAACCTACAGGCGAGACTCTACCATCAACGCAATATAAAGATATCATTTTAAGAGGTGCCAAACAATCCATGTTACCTCCAGGATATATTAAATTCATTGAAGCATTTCCTGATAACAAAAATACTACTCCAGTTGATATTTATAATCATTTAGTAAAATTATTAACTTAACATTAATTGTTTCTCAAGTCAAATATTTTGTTATAGTTTCACTGTACTTGTGACAGGAACAGTTATATAGTAATACAAATTCCTTTAATTTCTATTTTATCTTCTCATGGGTACTTATTCTTAATTTGTTTATACTAGTAATACAAATTCCTATCATTTCTATTAATGGTCTTGTGAGTACTTCTTAATTTGCACTTTTCAGATTCATTACACATACAAATTATTTTAATTTTTCTATTATATTTATTTATTTACTATTTGCCGTTATTAACCACTTTATATGTGATTCTTACAGCTGTTCAATAACAGCTTTGTTTTTTGTTTTTATGGCCGAATGGTTAGCACGTGCATGCTGTATCATAAAGCCTGTCATGGAGTCAACTGGTGTGGTTTCGAATCCCCTGGTTATACATGACCAGGGGTAGGAGCGCCTGTCCAACCTTGTGGGTTTTCTCTGGGTCCTATGGTTTCCTCCCAGTGCTAAAGACCCCTATGCGCAAGGGAATTATTGAAATAAAATTAAACCATATGTTAATCCTGAAATGACCTAGTTTGGGTCAAGTGGATGTTAAACCCCATTTCTCTCTCTCTCTGTTTTATGATATATATATTTTAGTTCAATATAATTTCATAACCCTTTGCTCATAAATGCCACTCATATGTCTGATACAGTGACACTCGCATATAAATATTCTTAATCAATGGAACTTATTGACAGGACACATTATTAATTGTGAATTGCTAATCATGTGTTGGACACTCATATAAATATTCTTAATAAATGGCACTTTTTAAAAAATTTGTCCTATTCAAAGGAATGTTTTAAAATTAGTGTGATTTTTAATTTAACACATTGTTATTGCTTTATGGTCAAACAGAGATGTGTAATAAATACCATACAAACTATTAAGAAATAAAAATGAATAAATGAAGTTTTTATTTATTTATGAAACCGCACCAGTATATAAAGATATATCTTCTATTAGACCACATGTAACTGGTACATATTCTATTATAACAGTTGATCCACTATATACTTCATATTTATCATTATCTATTATTGTCTCTAGTAGCTGGTCAGTTTCTAATAATATACCATTTTCACCACTAAACAATCGTAATTTCTGAAGGAAAAATATAGAAATAAGGAGATAATTTTTTAGAAAGTGATCAAAAGTAGGTTAATGTCAACATTAGCTACGTTTACAAAATTTAGATTTGGAATATCACATTACTTGATTACTTGAGCTTTGTTTAAAACGGCATGACCTCTAGGATTTAGATCAAAAAAATTTTTTAAAAAATGGACAGTTGTTACTCTATTCCAACTACATGTACTTTTTATTAAAATAGATCAATTCTTCCATTGAGACATTATTTTGAATTTGATGAATATCCTACCTTCTCTGTGCCTGTATTATTGGTATTAGTAAGACCGGTGGAACTAGCTATCTCATCTATAACTCTACCTATACTCCATTTCTATAATTTAACAAGAGTTCTTCATGCATATAACAGAACTTCTAGGATACTAATACTTCTATTTTGTCAGTTAAAAATATAAGATGGCTGTTTAATGACTAATTAAAAAGTTGGTAATTTTAATAGTACAGTAACTGAACTACCGGTAATATTAATTTGAATAGACTTTGAGTTTAGAATTTAAATGAAATGAAATGAAATGGGGTTGAACGTCTCACCGTTCTGCTTCGATTGGGCTAATGAAGACAGGAGTATGTCATATAATGTTCAACTGCCAAGGGATCTTTTATGTGCAAACCAATGTATACACAGGACACCTCATTTTTTTTTACCATTCGAATGACTAGACAGCTGTCCTTGTCAGGACCTCCATCCTGCATCGACATGGGGAAACTATATCGGAACTTCCTGATGAATTTTCTCGACCAATGCAGCGATTGAATAAACGACCTCCAGGCAAGGGAACCTTGTTTGAATGTCTTTTATATTGATATTCTTACCTTTGAGAAAAATATATTTTTAGTTTTTGTTGGAGATTTTAATGGTAAATATACTTGGAAATATATTTTCTCTGTATCTGGGATTCCTTTATCACCAATAGCATTCATCTTCATCTTCATTAATGCTACCTTGGCAGCTGTTTTAGCAGATTTACTTCCCTTCTTTATTGGTTTTTTAACAACAGGTTGTTTAGAAGCTGAAACATTGAGATATTTTCCTTTGTATAGGTCTCATTTTGGTAATTTTTAACCTATGCACCTGAGCCAAGGTTTCAAAGTTTTTTGTTGATAGAAATTATTTCTAAAAAATTTGATATGACTAGCTGTGTCTCAAATGCATTTTATCTCTGTGACTGTCACATTTCAAGATATAATTCTTTATAATGTGGGAGAAGGTAGGATATTCATCAAATTCAAAAGTTGCTGACTCACTAACCAGGGTATGGTTTCCCCATGTCAATGATGCACAACAAAGGTCCTAGCAGGGAAAAGCATCTAGTCATTTGGATGAGATAACAAAAAACCAACAAAGTATACTAGTGTAGGGCACAACTCAAAAAAGCCCTTGGCAGTTGGAATTTGATGAATAGTAAGTACCAGTAGGTGGAAATGCTGCTCTCCAGTCAAAATTTCCAACATAGCACACTGCTTTAAATTGAACTCACTTGGTCCAGAAAAGTACATGTTATAAACATCATTTGATTTCGTTGGTTTTTATTTGTTAACAACATGTACTTGCTGGTGTTTTTACCCATACAAACCAATATCCTTAACTGATCATACCTAATATATCTTTAACATGTTCAGCAGTTTTTGATACTTTATTTAATGTTTCTGCAGCTAAAACTTTACACTGATGATCCTGAGCATGCCGATGTCTGAAATAAAATTTGAAAAAGGTGTTTTATACTTTCTGTATAACTTACTGTGTAGCTGTGGACCAAACTGATACCGCAGTGAATATTCGCTTGGCCGCTACAATCACTGATAAGCATGACATCGACGAGGCTTAATGAGTACGGCATATTAACTTTTTTACTCCGACAAATTAAATTCTCAAACATTTTTTTGAGATAAAAGAAAAATAAAAAAAGATGTTTGAAGTATTTGTAGTTAAAAAATATTTCCTACTTAGTGTAAATGGGTATTTAAATAAGTAAAATGCATCATTTTGCCCGAAGCAGTTAGGTGTTAAGTAAACATTGCACGAGCCGTTGAGCCAATGACTGGCGGCGTGTGCAGTCAATGCACTTGTTGTGGACAGTCATCTGTTACAGAAATAATTCATAAGTAAATCTCTGTGAAACAGATTGGCTGTGGACCTGTAGGCCTATGAGCTTTTAAAACAAAATATACCATTAGCCTACTGCAACTAAAATAGGCAGTGACCTTTTTAATTGGAAAATGTGATGGGTCCTGGAGTTCAAAATTTTTTTTGCCTTTGGTGCTTGAAAATTCTCACTACAAGACTTCAATATGGATATCTGAAATTTGGGATCTGATTGTTTCATGTCTACGATTCACCAGATAAGGTTTGAGAGAGAAAATTTTTAGTTTTTAGACTTACTTTAGACAGAAACAATTTTTACATTTTGGACAAGGTATTGGTGTCAGTTCTCTGTTACTACATCCTTGTAAAAAACAGTTGATACCTTTAACACCATGGTATTCTGTATGTTCTTCTGATTTTAAGTGCTTAAATATAACAGAGATATCATTAATCCTTTACATAAGGCACCAGTCACAGACTTAATTGACAGGCAAGTACATATATTAATTATAAAATAAATATAAGGTCCATACTCCATAAAACCTATATAAAACAATGATAAACATTCATTTAACGGGGGTAACAGAAATCTCTACCTGTAGCCTACCAGTAATTAGGCTACCTATTACCACCATCTACCCCCACCCCTGCCCTTTACTTATCAATGATATTATTCTGACATAAATACTTACACTGGCACTGTTGATCAACTTACCTGTGTACATTGGTGATTATCAGTGGCTTTATGAATCTTGCTGCCATAACATACCGGTAATATTTAAAAAAAAAAGAGAGATTTTTAAAAATTCAATACTCCTATAATATTCTAAGGGTAGGTTTTCTATAATGATTTAACTAAACATTAAGAAAATAATGAAATAAAAAGACGTCGTTATCAACATTTGAAAAAATTATTAAAAGAACTTTATTAATCGTTTAATCATTTTGAATACCCGGGTTTAAGAGCAAGGGGACATAACTCTCTATATCTTACCAAAAAGTCTTCCCGCATCCATCACAATCAAAGGGTAAGAAATCTGAAATATTAACAGACATCAGTGAATAAAGTAAATCAGACAAGACCCCTGTATCCTTACTTATCGGTTATACATACAATTTGCCGACTTGGTAGTTTCTTACCTAGTAAATAACAATCTGCGACATCACAGTGTTTTCCCAGTTCAGTAAATTCAGCCATTTTTCTCGCAGAAGAGTTATCTCCCGTAGAACAAGAGGGTCTTCGTCCGATCATAGATCTAGTACAGTTCTATGGTCAGATCTTATCCCACACTGATCAGCAGTGAATGAATATTCGCCAGCCCGCGACTATAAGAAATGAAATGAAATGGGGTTTAACGTCCTACTTTTATGCACCTAACCTGGGCTAATGGAAGACGGGTATACGCCATACAGTGTGCTATGGGGAAATTTTTGCCCAGGCAGCGGCGCTACGGGACCTCGGTTTTCTGTCCCATCCGAACGACTAGACAACTGTCCTTGTCAGGCGATCCGTTCTGCATTACTGACAACGGGAAACCACGCCGGAAAATCGAGATGAATTTTCTCGGTCAATGGAGGGATCGAACACCCGACCTCCAGGCTAGCGAGCCAGCGCCTCGCCCACTTATCCTTGTCAACCGTTTTAAATGCCAGGGATTGTTGTACAATATATCACAACGATCAGCAGTGAATTTCGCTAGGCCGCTACAGTCACTGATAAAGATATCATCGACGCGACTTAAAGGGACAATCCCGATAAGAACAGAGTCTCAAAAATTAAAGTCCGAGTATTTATGAAATTTATGGACCAAAATATAGTGGCATGGTGTATTTACCGTGTCTCAAAATTTCAGCTCAAAATATTGAGTCGTTTGGACGTGAACGTCAACACTGCTTATCCGGACACGTAACCCTTTTAAGATTTCGGGTCAATTTTTTCATTTGGTGACCAGATAATCGATTAATGTTTCTTGAGAGGTCTATACAGTGAATGACCCATGCCCTGTACTTGATAACAAAAGGTAAATTTCACCTACATATTATTTTTATAGAAAAAATTCTGGTTTTATCCAGATACTGTATAATAAAACGTTCTCCATTTCCAAATGAAGACTGTCAGGTTTAAGTTATTTACAAGCGTATCACAAATATCGGGTTAGTAGGTGGGCCTTAGGTTATGGATTTTAAAGGATTTTAACACAAAATTAAGCAGTTTTATTCCCCAAAAAGTTATCGGGATTGGCACTTTAATGAGTCCCTAATATTAACTTTTTTCCTCCGACAAATTAAATTCTAAAACATTTTTTTGTATGTATTAGAAAAATAAATAAATTCGTTTGAAGTTTGTGTAGTTAAAAAATATTTCCTATAAAGAGTAAATGGATATTAAAATGAGTAAAAAACATCATTCTGCCCGAAGTAGTTCCAAACAATGCACGCGCCATTGAGCCAAATGATTGACGCCGCGTGATGTCATTTGCACGTGTTGAAAACAGTCATCCTAATTCGTTGGTAGGCCTAATATATGTATCAAATCTTTAAAAGAACCAAGATATTAACATATATTTTAAGTTTCATCAAAATCTGAAAACAGGGGCGTTTTAAGGTTTATCATGGCGGAGGCTATACTATTTTGAGGGCCCTCTTTCGCGGGGGTCCCCCGCTCAGAAATTGCTAACAATCATTAAAGTATACACAGTTCCTTATATTAACCTAAAAAAGCAATTTTTTTTTTGTTTGAATACTTATTTTAAAATGCTTATTAGACGCCTAGGTAACTACATGGCATGATGATTACAACAGTCTGTTAGAATGACCTTTCCGTAAATTTCCTCAAAATGTTCGCCCCCCTACCAAAATCTCGGGTCCACACCATGAAGGTGTATATTGACACATCTTGGGTTGACACCAATGACGTGATTTATCGTACAGATTTTTCGTGTAACGAGGTGCTATAATCCATGAAGTGGCGTTCCGAAATTTTAACTCAAACGTCCTTTAATATGGTGTAACGGTGATATATTTTAAATCGGATACAAATTGTGTCACTAGAGTTTTCACAAGCTATAAACATGATTTATAGTACGATAAGGACCATAATGCATGAAGTTACGAAAGGAGATCTTTCAACTTTGGGTTATATTTTTAAATATTATCAAAATCAGACAAAAAAATTGTGACCCTTTGATTGTCTTCTAACTATAAACGTGATTTCGTACAACCCGGGGCCATACTGTCCGATACATGCCAATCCTAATTTCAAGTTTCGACAAAATGGGATCAAGACTATCCACAAACTGGGGGGCAGAGGCGACGACAATATACGTCCACATGAAAATGTGAGCGCATAAAAAGGTTTTAAAAAGATTAAGTATAAGAGTCCAACGTGGGTCTTCTCCGGTTTCCTCCCACTGCTAAAGACCCATATGCGCAAGCGAATTATTGAAATAAAATTGAACCATGTTAGTCCCGAAAAGACCCAATTTAAAAAATTGGAAAATTAAACTTAAATGATTTGAAAAGCCTAACCTAAACCTTTTCAAATGCAATTTCCAAGTAGGCTTACCCTTTCCATGGCCTAGGATGGACCGGAACTGAAATTTGGATCAACGTCCAACTGTCCAGCCACGTGTCTGTGCAAAGAACAGCATCTATTCATATACGGATGGGACAAAGGACCAAGGCCCCGTTTACTCGGACTGAAATGAAATGGGTTTAACGTCCTACTGTTCTGCTCCTAACCTGGGCTAATGAATACGGCCATACGCCATACATTGTGCAACGAGGGAAATTTTGCCCGGGCAGCAGCGCTACTCTTATATGGAATTAGAACTGCCAAGGGATCTTTTACGTGCACGCCAATGTGTACACGAGACCTTGGGTTTTCGTCCCACCGAACGACTAGACAGCATCCTTGTCAGGCACTCCGTCCTGTATCACTGACAAGGGGAAACCACGCCGGAAAATCTGGATGAACTTTCTCGCCAATGCAGGGATCGAACATCCGACCCCAGGCGAGCGAGCCAGCGTCTTACCCACTTAGCCACGCTATCCCCTAACGCCTTTAACAGCTGGAATTCACAATATTATTAGGCCACTGATGGTCCGTCTTCATAATTACCCTATATGAAACAGAAACGTAATAATATCGTATATCTCTGAAATTAGAATTACAACTCAAAACATGTTATTACTTATATTACAAAAAGTTTTTTTTATTAAAATGAATACTTTGATTCATATAATATTCATAAATATTAATTTCTAGTTCTAGTCGTAGCCTATACACAATAATTATAAGTTACGTAATATTTAAATTTGATTATAAGGTATAACAATATTTATAACAGTTCTTAAAATATCACAGTTATAGAAATTTATGAAGTTATGCATTGCTTACGATATTCGATTTAAGGAATGAGTCCTCTCTTGTTAGTGGGGTGGGGTGAATGACCGAATGGATAGCGCGTGCTCGTTGTATCATGCGGTCTGTCATTGAGTCAAGTGACATGATATCGATTCTCCAGACAAGGAGTGGGATCGCCTGGTCCTCCTGTTTTTCCCATTGCTAAAGACTCCTACGCCCAGCGAATTATTGAAATAAAATTGAAACATATGTTAGTCCCGAAATGACCTAGTTTGTGTCGAGATGGACCTTAGACCCCCCTCTCTCTCTCTCTCTCTCTCTCTCTCTCTCTCTCCTTAAAATCTGAGCCATCTGATGACAAAAAGTAGTGGCTATGGGCTTGGCATTTTAATAAATTAAGCTACAAAAAAAGATTTGTAACAGGCAGATTTCGCTCTTACAAAATGCACCTTACTTTCAACAAGAAACATATATATAGAGAGATATTATCCAACCCTAAATAAATCAACACACAAATATAATCCAATTGAAACGTCACTGATTGTTCACTCCATAAAACTTCACTCGACCTTGAAATTCAAACATTTATAACACTGTTTCTTCAATTATGGAATATTCAAGGATGATCAATTCCCCACTCGTCAAAATACCAATTATTAACGGGAGTCGGTGCTATATTCTAAGTAAATGTACAAAGAAATGTTGTTTTTGTTTTCATTACATTTTCCACTATCAACGTCCACTAGGATCCTGTCGAAACTTTTTTAATCCGGGTCTGATGTAGCGACATTCCTGAAGTTCGTTCCATTCATCATCAGTTATGGGACCCCGAGGGGCACGGGCAGGGGGTGCTGTCTCCCGAGGTGTTAGTGTTGATTGCTTGACAGTGTGAATTGGCGGCAAGAGAACGGGGGCTAGCCGTAGGTTTTTCTTCCGAATCCAATAATCCCCGGTGTTCTCTGGATCATAAAGTGATAATCTTGACAAACAATCACGATTTTTGTTATATGATTCCGACTTCTTCCGATGAAGATCTCCGGAAAATTTCTTTTCTGTTTGTTTCGAGTCGGAAGTTCTGTTTGCTTCGTATCTTTTAGAATAGTTGTTTATCGTTTTTACATTAAGTTTTCCGTTTGAAAAATACGTTCCTGGAACGGACCCCCGTAAGCTCACTCTGTTTGGTCGACGAACCATTTTGTGACCGAATGTATTCTCCAGGGCTAGAATATTTTCAAGGAACCTCTCCTCAAACGACGTCTTTGGAGTTAGGATGCTGACACCTCTGATGCTATCACTGTAACAACTCTTTTCACTCGATGTCTGTGAACTGCAGGTGCTAAGTTTTTTATGATTCGTGATGACAGGCATTGTCCTCCCTGATAATTATAGAATCCAATTTCCCCTGTTTTCACCTTCTTTATAATTGATGATGTAGAAGCTCAACACGCCATCTTCTTCTGATGAAGTTGTTTGATGTTCTTCGATTTGTTCGATATCACAACAGCTTCCAAAGATTGCTTTGACGGTGTTCTCGCTTTATCCAAAAATCTAATCTAAATTTTCTCCAAAGTCAAATTGACACGATTTCTTATTTTGAAAATTATAAATCAATCGTTATAGATAATCGATAGTTTTAATCTTGTATTATTTATAATCCGTACTCCTTGACTTAAAAACATCAAATAATATTCGGAGACTTTCACGCGCTTATTTTATTCACGTTTGTTGTAAACTCATCTTGAACCAACGATGTGATATGTCCTTTGACCTTTCAACCCCAAATACAATAAACCTTAAGTACGCACAAATCTGATCTGTGAAAGTGTTAAGTAAATTGAACAACAGGTTAGAGTCTCATCTCTTCTCATTTATAGTTGATTTATATCAATATCTAGTCTGTTTATCTCTTACTGTAAACATATCATCAGGCTTAAAGATGAATTCATACCATCGTAACCACAGATAGCCTAAATTCCGAATATGGTTTTCAATAACATAAGTTTTTCTTGTGATCTTAAGAGAGACACAACATGACCAATAACCTTCACCCTCCTCCCCTCCCTCACAAGCCCTGCCCATAAAAATAAATTATGTTATCTCGACGAGTCAAAATTTAGAAAAACCCAACTAGACCAAAATCGAAATAGTGTTTTATTGAAGAAAAACAAATCGAATATTTATATCTGAACAGAATCTTATTTCAAGGCAAAGTTGATTATTTTCTTGGGTTGCTGTGGCTTGATCAAGATTGTGACCATGGTGTTCTGAAGATAATTTTGTGATCACCTCTTATGTTTTAATCAATGATATGTTCTTACGACTTTGAGATCATTTCCTTTTGTTTGTGTTTTTTTTTATTCTTCTTAGGCTTAAGGACAACGAGGTCGCCGGGCCACAGGGCAGTGTGACCGGGCCCCAGTGACAAGAGCCCCTGTGACGTTCCGGATATTATAAAACAGTGTGCCTTTACGGTTACTTTGCGTTGTGATAGCTCTTTACATTTAGTTGATGATGGAGATAGTTTCATTGAATGTAGACTGTGTTATTTGAATGGTTATTTGGAGATACATATTTACCACTTATCTTTGTTTTGCTCCGTGAACAGTTCCTCGGGAGGTGGGAGGCGTCCCTTGGTTGATGACTGTAGGCAGTAAAGTAAACCTGTTCATGAATCAAGAATGAATCAAAAAGCGTCGATAGATCTTTAAACCGAAGGCGACTTGTCGTCCTCTTGTCAAAAGCAAATTGCATCATAAATTATGAATAGGTTGGGTAGTTAATGTTATTATTAGAAAGTAACAAGTATACTAAATCTTATTTTTACAACCTTACAGGTGTGTCAATTATTCTAGAAATCAGAAATCAAATATTTACGCAATAACCTATATTTAACGGTATAGTGACGGTATAAAAATATTTGATAGTATTGCCTTGTTATGTAATTTAATACACGTACAGTCAAACCTGAGAAACATAATGAAAGTCGTTTACCGTTGCGCCGGTTTGCATGAATCAAGCTAATAATGAAGACGGGCTTACGTCTTTTTCTGTCCCCTCCAAACTATTAGACACTTTTCTTGCCATGCCCCGTCCCGCACCTTTGCCATGAGGAAACAACACTGAAACGTTTATCATTCAACACTGAAATGGAACATCCTAGTCAGTGGCTCATTGTTGGACAAGCAAAATTCTTTATAAAGAGAAACATGACAACAAATGAAACATTTTTACACACCTTGTCTAATTCTTTGTAGTAAAATATACTGCTATAGTTCTCATTTTACAATATTGAATAAATTTAATATTTAGTCGGTGGACGTTATTCGTAATCCATCAATCTAAACAGCAAGTTATATTTTTTCTTTTTAATAAAACCAAAAACGACAAAAAGAATGAAAGCTTCATTTCGGAATCATGGCTGATAACTTCACGATTGTGATATTTTATTGTTTTAGTATAAGAATTGTACGTGAAGGTTTTTTTTTCATATCTTGGTAACCCCGAGTTCTTTGTGTGTCATAGGCAATGGTTACAGGAAACGATTTGTCCTATATGATTAAGGGAATCTTCATACTAACACTACATAGCTATTTCGTTTATCCTTATCGTCATTAAACTTGGATTAATTTTTCAACTTTTACTTTAATCGAATTTGTGTGATAAAACTTTTATATACAAAGCATTTGTATAAATAGAGCGGATGTTTGCTGTCTATTTAATATTTATTGACATAATTTAATTTGTAGGAAATCGGCATTCACTTTAAACTATGAACTATATTTTATGGGCATTCACTTA
This sequence comes from Patella depressa, assembly GCA_948474765.1. Taxonomy (NCBI): domain Eukaryota; kingdom Metazoa; phylum Mollusca; class Gastropoda; family Patellidae; genus Patella; species Patella depressa. Next base: position 74,373,502 of record OX419717.1, read on the forward strand.
ATTGGTTTAAAATCATGAATCATAAAAGGTCGTGAATTGAAATGAATCACCCAAATCTCACATATGTATATTTTATGGCCACTTTTTAAATGTTTTCATTTATAATTGTACGGATTTTTTTTATCTTTGTATGCTTTTGTTTAATAAGCCAACCTCTCAACCTGTCCAAATTCTTTCAATCGCTGTGCAGACCAGAGATCCTTAAAATTTATTAAAGATATTAACGGGGTATTTCAACTAGTCATAGACATGAACTCCCTCGTACTTCAATAATTTTATTCAAAGAGTTATTGCCGATGTCATTGGGGAACTGGAAAACGATTATATCTTTAGATTTACTCCTAGATACTTTGTGCTGATCTGTATAATAAACATGTAATATATTTTGCTTGTATTGTTTTCCATTGGCAGAACAACACACAAAAGGTCTTAACAATTTGCGGCACCCTCCACTACGCCACGTATGTAATAGTTAATTTAAACATTTTTTTGCCCATAATCCCGTATGAGAAATTGTGCCTACACGCTTTTTATCAGTATCATGGTATCATTTCGTCGTGACTTTTGCTGATAATGTATTTTTATACGCCCACATTTTCATGTGGACGTATATTGTCGTCGCCCCTGTTCGTCCGTCCGTCCGTCCGTCCGTCCGTCCACAATTGTTTGTGAACAGTCTACAGGTCACAATTTTTATCCGATTTCAATGAAACTTAAAATATAGGTTTATCACCCTAAGATCTCGGTTCCTTTCGATATTGGCATGTATCGGACCGTAACTTCATGGGTTATGGCCCCTGATTGTACGAAAAATCATGTTTTTTAGCTTGTGAACAGTGTAGAGGTCACAATTTTGAACCGATTTGGATGAAACTTGAAATGCATGTTTATAAACCAAAGATCTTGGTTCCTTTCGATATTTGCGCCAATTGGATCGTAACTTCCTGAATTATGGCCCCTGATTGTCCGAAAAATCGCCCTTTTTAGCTCGTGGTCCCTCTGGAGGTCAAAATTGTTATCCGATTTAAAAAAACGTTTGATTATATCACCGTTCCATGGTTATGAAGGTTGAGTTCGAATTTCGTCAAAATCGGACCAAAATTGACGGACAAAATGGCCGCCATTTGTACGCGAATAGTGTGAAAATATGTTATATCAAGGTTGTGAACAGTGTAGATGTCACAATTTTGAACCGATTTGGATGAAACTTGAAATGCATGTTTAAAACCCAAAGATCTTGGTTCCTTTCGATATTTGCGCCAATCGGATCGTAACTTCCTGAATTATGGCCCCTGATTGTCCGAAAAATCGCCCTTTTTAGCTTGTGGTCCCTCTGGAGGTCAAAATTGTTATCCGATTTAAAAAAAACGTTTGATTATATCACCGTTCCATGGTTATGAAGGTTGAGGTCAAATTTTGTGAAAATTGGACCAAAATTGACGGACAAAATGGCCGCCATTTGTACGCGAATAGTGTGAAAATATGTTATATCAAGGTTGTGGACCTTATAGAGGTCACAATTTTGAATCGTTTTTGATGAAACTTGACATGTATGTTTATAACCGAAAGATCTTGGTTCCTTTCGATATTTGCGCCCATCGGATCGTAACTTCCTGAATTATGGCCCCTGATTATCCGAAAAATTGCCCTTTTTAGCTTGTGGTCCCTCTGGAGGTCAAAATTATTATCCGATTTAAAAAAACGTTTGACTATATCACCGTTACATGGTAATGAAGAGAGAGTTTGAATTACGTGAAAATCGGACTAGAATTGACGGACAAAATGGCCGCCGTTTGTACACGAATAGTGTGAAAATATGTTATATCAAGGTTGTGGACCCTATAGAGGTCACAATTTTGAATCGATTTTGATGAAACTTGACATGTATGTTTATAACCCAAAGATCTTGGTTCCTTTCGATATTTGCGCCCATCGGATCATAATTTCCTGAATTATGGCCCCTGATTGTCCGAAAAATTGCCCTTTTCAGCTTGTGGTCCCTCTGGAGGTCAAAATTATTATCCGATTTAAAAAAACATTTGACTATATCACCGTTTCATGGTAATGAAGAGAGAATTTGAATTACGTGAAAATCGGACTAGAATTGACGGACAAAATGGCCGCCGTTTGTACACGAATAGTGTGAAAATATGTTATATCAAGGTTGTGGACCCTATAGAGGTCACAATTTTTGAATCGATTTTGATGAAACTTGACATGTATGTTTATAACCCAAAGATCTTGGTTCCTTTCAATATTTGCGCCCATCGGGTCATTATTTCCTGACAACTCTTGTTGACTGCCCGGACGATTTGGCTGCTGTGTGGGCGTATGTTTCGTTGCCTGGCAACCTATTTTTTGTAATCGCTCTAATTTTTGTCATGTTTTCAAATCTTTTGCAATTACTTGATTAATTATAAAGATGAGCCATATATATCGAAGATATCGCCCAAGTCTTAAGATATGGTTCTCAAAAGTTTGGAACATTATGAGAAAGCCTTTGTTGACAGCATTTGCAACTGATACGTTTATTTTTCGTTGCTTGACAACCATGTTGAATCTATTGTTTTTTTTTAAGTTTCTACTGCGTACTTATCAACTAAAATATGTTATTAAAGTCTCGAAATAACATTTTAGGGATTGAAGAATAACCCTTCCAATGTACGAGGACTGGATATAAGGTAAGTTCTAAGCCTGTCTGTGAAAGGCCTGTGCAAAGTTGATGACTTCCATTTATTTTTTCTATAGAGTCCCCTTCCAGGTTTACAGTAGTTTACACACTTTTGCCAGCGATTTTGTAATGTCTGGATGCCGGTCAGGAAGAAATTTTCATCAGCATGCTTAAAAATGTCATTCACAGATGACATGACGACCGGCTTGTTCCTTTTTCGAAACAGGTCTCATCCATGGTTACAAATCTGGCCAGAGAATTATCAGTATCTGCTTAAAAACGGCGCAGATTGTCACGTTTCTGATCAACCGTCACAATGTTTCTTGAATGCAATGGTGGCTGTTAATGGCCTTCCAGGATGCGGGTTATTGTCAGGCTCTCTATGCTATACGCTTAAATTCCATAGCCCACTTCTTTATTGTGGAAAAGGAAGTGGCATCATCCCCTAAAGTGGAGACCATCAGCATGTATCTGTGTTGGGGTTAGTCCTTCTAGTTGTAGGTACTTGATAAGATGCCCTATAGCCGATTTTGTCCATTTCTGGCGATTTCAATGGTCAGGTTTACAAGATGGTCTGGTACAAAGACAAAAATAAGAAAGACTACAGTTGCTGTTCTTATGTCTATGATTCATTCAATGATTGTGCTTGTTGGTGGCAAAAGTTTGTTTCAACCCGATTGATGTATACTATACTTTTTAGCGTTGTAACTTTTCATCCATCCGCTGTAATATTGTCAAAGTTACACTTGTAAAAAGAATATCAGTACCAATATGGTTCAATACCGTTCAGTATTTACAATTGAAAATTTGTGAAGAATATTTCATCATTTTAATTTATGTCCATGTTTACAGACTACGCCGTGCATTCTTGGGTCATACAGATGTTGGGGATAGGCACCAGTGCTATAATTAATTGGAAAATAATTCTTGCAACGCTTTCGTGATAGAGAAAGAGAATTTCCCACAAAATAAATAGGATGGTTAATTATAGATCCACATGGTGGGGGATTGGCGCTTTTAAACTGTCCTTATTCAATTCACATCGTCCTCAAAATAAAAACTTTTGACGGTTTAAAAAATATTATTCAGAAACTTGTTTCTCGGACAAGGTTTTAATTGTTCTCATATAAATTCAATTAACGTATAAGTATGCGTATACTCATATCCTAATTTTTACACTTTAATTCTTGTTATATACTTATTAAGAATAATATAAACAATAAATTGATAGTCATGTTCTTGTCATTATTCAAAAAATGCAACGAAAACGGTTGAAAAGGAAATGTTAATCCTGTCGCGCCAGGTAAGGATAATCTCCAAAATTAACGCGGATCGATAGCAGGAGAGGATATGAATGAAAGTACATTTCTATATGGTTTAATTTAATATACAAAACACAATGTTTAACTACTGCATAATATTTAGCTGGGCATCAACTCAACAATGAGACTTAAAGGACTTAAAATAGCAAGGTTAATTTATATAAAACCAACGCACTTGAAATCATAACACGGCTTAAAACATAGTATAAATCTAAAAACCTAATGAATCTTGCAAATCTTCATATTTCTCAAATACATGGTTTGAAGCCAAAATTATGGTTTGTTTACGGGCATAGGGGTAAACAATGGTCATTAATGCGAGTTCTGGGGCTTAAACCGTGAGAATTAATAACAATTGATTAATGCCAACAGGTAACTCTGGTTTGCATACACTTATTGCACCTTTAAAATGACTAGACTGAATTCATTATATATTTTTATTTCTTGGGGTCTTATGGGTTAAAATCCTGTATGCTCGGATATACCTATAGTTGCGTCCTTACATTAAAATAGTACCATTTTTTATGTGTTTTAATTTTGAATACAGAACAGTAATTAAACGAGTCTAAATTCAACGTTTGTCGCTTTCATGGTAATGTATATATAGGAAAAAGGACTGCAAGATCGGAAATTATAGATTTGATGAGAAAAGTTTAGAATATATATCAATATGACTATGATATAGTATAGTTTGTTTGTTTAACTTATCATCTGTAATAAACACAATAATAGGTTAATCACAATCGTACACTTATTGTCTCAACTAAAATTCAGTCAATAAGGCCATTCGCCGGTCAACAAGATACGTCTTATTATAAGCTTGTATTTCATACACCATTTAATTGAACATTCTGTATAAATTTTGTAATTAAAAAAAATATTTTAACTGCTCTATCCAAATTCGTTAAACGAATAAAATTAGACGAAAGCAAAATTTAATTTGGATTGATGACTTTACACTTCAGTGGTCAAATTATTGACTGAGATGGATACTGGTCGAAAGAAATTTTTTTAAAACATCAATTTTAACGAATGCACATCAAATCAGCAGATTCAATGCAGACCATTCCCACGTCCTCACGTCCCACGCCCGCCTTCTTCAGGTGGACAACGGGCAGAATGGCGCCAAAAGCCAGCGTTGCCCTCCACCGCACACTGATCACCAGCCATGATTGACGCCGCGTGCTGTGATGTCACGTGTTGAAGGCAGTCGTCTTTTACAGAGATATTAGAACACTTTCGTTATTCTCTGTGAAACAGATTGGTTCGACCGATAAGCTGTTTCTCAAATAGCTAAGTCAAGGGAGAATACTACGTTTAATAAAGTCTGTTACCCAAAATCTTGATAATACTGAAGTGATTTATTGATTTCAAACACATTGAGAATTGAAACGAAATGAGACTTTATTAGATTTAACGTTCTACTTTTTTGTCTAAACCGGGCGGATGAAATCGGGAAGAACTGTGACCGATAGACAGACCTTTTACAAGGTTTCGGTGACAAGATAGCTCCTTGAAATTTTTTTTTTCAAAATCTTACCTTGTAAAGAGCATTTTCTAGAAATAGTGACAGAAAGGCGGCGTTTGAATTTTTGATAGGTTAAAGTATTCTAAAGCTTTTTGATAGGTTAGAGGATTCTAAAGCTTTTTTTTGTTTATGTTATAGAAAATTCCACGCCTGTTTCTTAAAATCGGGGGGGGGGCAATGGTTAGCGTGCGCGCGCTATATCATACGGCCTGCCATTGACTCAACTGGCGTGGTTTCGAATCCCCGGTTGTACGTTGTACATGGCAAGGAGTTGGGTCGCCTGTCCAGCCTCGTGGATTTACTCCGGGTACTCCGGTTTCCTCCCACTGCTAAAGGCCCCTACGCGCAAGCGAATTATTGAAATAAATTAAAACCATATGTTAGTCCCAAAATGACCTAGTTTGGGTCGAGAGTGGACGTTAAACCTCGTTTCTCGCCCTCTCTCTTCTTAAAATCAAACTTTGACTGTTTGTAAACCAACGTATTATCTATTTTCTTTTGACGCAAAATTTAGCAACGATTTGTATGAAATCTTATCAGGCATAAAGTCCATTTACGTAACAGGCGTGTGCAGCCATAATATCCGTCCACAAATAGCTGCTAGTAGCCGGGGGATTGCGATGTGCTACTGTGTGGGGCATGCGTTAAAGAACCAAGAAGCATATCACTAGCAATAACGGGACTGTCCCGTCTCACTGGAATGTAACAATTTGTCTTTAATAACTAACAAAATAACAATTAATTTCAGGCGGAATGGAGGGGGGGGGCGTAAGTGTGTAACCCATCCAACCACATTTTGTCAAGTTGTCTCCCTTTAGTCCCCAACCGTCTTCGATTTATGAAGTATTCTGTAGCATTTTATTTTCCTTTTTGATAAATGATGTGACAACATTTTTAGTATTCTCATTGATACCATATAAGTGTGAAGATTGTATTATTCAATCAGATAGTTGTTCTTTAAAATTGATATCGAATGAAATGTAACAGAAGGCATATTATATCAACCATGTTGTCAAGATATATCGATAAAGAAATTAAATATATAAATGTGCAAGTATGCAAAATATTTATCAGTGACTAATCGGTCAAAGTCAAGAAATGCTCGTTACGTGTTAAACATATGCCTAGCTGGTGGTTTGCCAGTCGACCTGCACTCTATGAAAGGTCCAACAAATGACTCATTATTATTTTCGAAAAATTAATCGACGATTTTGTTCCTTCATGTGTATCACGTGGTCTAATAGGAAAAATTATAACATTAGAATATCGTGTACAAAGGCAATGTGCCACCGAAACAGTCAAATATTGTATGAGACTTCGACATACTCGAAAAAGTTTTCGAACATGGAATTAAAAATCCATTTTCAAGAGAGAATATTCAGAATGTTCTCAACCAGATGTCAGTTGCGCGTGTGTTCTCAGCTGGCTCTTACGCACGCTGCAGTACAGCGACGTAGCATAGAATTAACCATCTGTGTCGTACTTTTGGTTTTGACCCCTCTGAATTTGTACCGTTGATTACAGATTAAACATCTATAGGTGTACAAATGTGTTGTTATTGATGTGTTCCCATTTGAATATTGTTCACACAGGGGCGTAGCCGTGAAATATATATTGGGGGGGGGGGTCCGCAACTTCTGAGGGGGGTGGGGGGTACCCCCATAAATTTTGTTTAAAGTCTCAGTCTTCTGTAATCATTGTTTGGCATAATTTACGGGGTTAAACTAAAATATCACACGTTTATCATGTTTACAGACAGCGGCACCGGTCTTCCCCGAGAGGCGAAGAAGCGTGGCTTACCCCCACCTAAGAAAATTCTGGAATATTGAACGGCTGCAAACACTTTTCCCTGCTATTTCAGCCCATGAACAAAGCATTCAAATTGGTCTAATATAGCCTAATTAAGGTGACTTGCTGACTCGAATTCCAATCAATCGTTTATATCCACAGCAACTTCAATTTGGTCAAATATAGCCTACCTGGCTGCCCAGAATTCCAAACAACCAATTAATCGTCGCGGGCTATGGGAGTTTCACCCTCCCGGAGAAAATTTTGAAAATTTAACCACCGTAAATGCGTTTTCTGCTATTCTAGCCTGTGTGAGCAAGTCCAAAAGTATCCAATGGTTCTGTAACCGAAATCCGACTCTGAATTCCATTCAATCACACTGTTGCAGTTGCATTCACAAAGTAGAGTGGCACCAGACAAAATGTTTTAATCAACTCAATACAAATTCGTGGTATTCAATTAAACGAAAAGTGAAATTAGTGTTTTATTAGGACTCGGTGACAGTTAGGGAAGCAAAACTAGAAAAGCCCGAAGCACGTTTACGGGCTGCGGCCAGTTTTCTTTGCGGGGCGAAGAAGCGGGGCTGACCTTGTATGGATGGACCCCCCCCCCCCCCCAAGAAAATTTTGGAATATTTGATGGCCGCAAACGCGTTTTACTGCTATTCCAGTCCTAAAATTAGTGTTTTATGTGATTTCGGGCACTTTACTTTGCCAAATTTAGGGGGGGTCCAAGTATATTCAGACCCCCCCCCCCCAGGAAAACAATTGGGGGGGGGGGGGGTCCGACCCCCCCCCCCCCCGGACCCCCCATGTGTGACGCCCATGTGTTCACAATAAGAAGCAAAATAAATAAGATATGTTTACAGGATCATTTTGTTATACGAAAAACTAAGTGATGCGTTTTCTATGGCGCTCAGTATATTTTTAGTCATCCTCCCCTTGTCGACCATGTCGTGCACTGTAATAACATTATCAATAGAAGAAAATAAATTTAATAAAGCATGAATAAATGAAATCGGTTTTAATATCTTGCTTTATAAAAATAGTGTTTAACGTCTTACGTTTTTGCACCAACCGGTTTAATGAAATGAATAACAAGAGAATGACAAACTGTCACTCACTTTTAATAATCTTTCTAAACAACCCCGTTCTCAACTCGTTACTTTTATTGTCCGGGTCAACTTAGTGTTTACATGAAAACGCGTATTATAAAACCATTATACACCTTCTTTCAATCTGTAATAGAACCATCATAATGTACTATTGAACAACATAGAATTATTATCTATTGACACAATCCACTAAGTCAAGACGCAGATTAACATTTTGGTTTGAAAAATACAAAAATATGATATTAAAGCGCCAATGCATCAAAAGCCCTATAAACATGCTCCTTATTTAAATTTAGCCCCCCCCCCCCCAAAAAAAAAAGAGTTAAAAGGCTATTTAAAAATAAAAATCTAAATCAAACACAATCTGGGTGTCGATGTTCATTGATAGACTGGCAATTCTAAGACAATAAAGATGACTGCGTAAGTAAAGCAATCTATAAATAGATGGTCAATTTCTAGTGAGTTTTTGACCAATGTGGCTTTTAGGTAAGGGCATTATTTACGACATAGTCTATGATAGTCAATATTTGCCTTGTCTGGAATAGAACTTTCCGTAAACAGAAACATTTTATATAACTCTAATATAAATTTTGTTCAGTTATCGCCAAAGTTTTGCGAAATACATTAACGTTATTGAACCTCAAAACCATATTTTATAGAACTTATTAAGAAACCGCTTGTTTTGGATAACAAGGGAAAAACCAAAACTTGTTTATATTCGTTATATTATGTAGGCTAGTTTTAGTTTCTTTTGCGGCAGAGACCGGCTCTTAACGGTACAGTATGCAAGGGCTAAATCTGCCTATTGCCGGTCTTTCTTTAGGTCTGAAATGTTATCTTAATTATTACCTCACATTTACCTCACTGACTTTGGTAATGATAGTTGAGGCTAGGCCTAAAATTCAATCGCTAATTTTCAGTAAATTCCCTTTACATCATCTAGCTAAGTTTTTTTGTTGTTTTTTTTTTTAACTATTATAGTAAAAACTGTCAGCTCTATATCTAATATCCGCCAATGTATCTTTAATCAAAGATTTTGATAAAAAATAAACCCCGAAAACCAACGAAACTTATTGATATTGGTCTGGATTTTGTTAATATACGCAGGCACACTACCATTGTGAGTCTTTATGCTTTATAAATGATGAATATAGAAGGTTAACGCGTGAACTTAAGACATTAATAAATGTGTCAAAAAGACACGCCTTTAATATTAAAACATTTTGTAATTTATACACTTTCTGTTTCTAATATTTACTCTGTACAATAACAACACAGTTACTGGGTTATAAATAGAAGTTATACCATTATCAGTCGTGTTTAACTTACAATAAAATATTTCACATTTAGTGTCGAACACTATAATAATACATTATTAAAGTTCACAAGTTCGTAAAGTAAAGCAATCCATTCATACTCGCTCATAGCAATTTCCCGTTTGTAGGCGAATAAGTTTCTATACGCATTTGACATCCAGACTCTCCTTTTAAAATTGTAAACGAATGTTTACACGGAAAGTCCAGTCCATTTAAAGAATTGGGTTCTGCATTACTCATCCACGAACAAGAATCGCCAATCGACTTTGTAGGGTCGGAAACTTACGAACATCATCGTTAATTTCCGGCGCGGAGTCTATATATAAACAGCGTGAATAGCAGACGACAAATACATTAAAGAAGAGAGTTTCACATAGCGTGTATTCATACTGTGGGTAGTTGACAATATTTCTATTCGTTTTCTATCAACAATAATGTCACGACGTCCAGAATTACCTGATGGCTACCTTGGTGCCCAAGAAGAGATGGCGGAGGTTGGAATGACACCACTTACGCATAAAAGGGAAGAATTTGAAATTTCTGACAATGAAGTGGAAATTAAATTCAATTTGTCAGATCCAGTGAAAGTTACTACCAACCTCATTAAATGTAAAACCGATAAAGACGTTAGTGAACATGTTTTTGTTCAAATGGAAAAATCCGCCATTAGTTTCCAGATCGGTTTTCCAGAATCTGGATATTACAAATTTCAAATTTTTGCTCTTCGTCAATCGAACAGCAGTAAATCTTTACCAAATGTCTACAATTATTTGATTCACTGTAAACAAGCTTTAAATCCAGTTTATCCCTGTCCCAAACAGTATGTGGAATTTAAAAATGGATGCTACCTGTACGAACCAAAGTTTTTGAACTCTTCAGTTCGCCTTAGAGGTGTTAATTTTAAGGTAAGCTTAAAAGGAATTATTCGCAAAGTGCTCTTTATTCAATTTTAATTGATAGACCAATAATTCGACCATCGGCTTTTCGTCACAGATATTAAGGTCATAAAAAGAGTTTAAACAGTTGCCCAGGAGTTAACCGGTTAGCGTGAGGGCGAGGGTGGGGGGGTAATAATTTTTGTACTTTAACTTGTGTTGCATGAGAAATGTTTTGTCGAACGTAAATATTACCTAAAGCTCTTTGATAACCCTAACCAGTACCTTGCTGATTAGGCGGTCGATGCAGTCCTTCTTATATGGCGATTGTCAGAGAGAGAGAGAGAGAGAGATGGGGTTTAACGTCCACTCAACACAAACTAGGTCATTTCGGAACTAACATATGGTTTAATTTTATTTCAATAATTCGCTTGCGCGTAGGAGTCTTTAGCAGTGGGAGGAAACCGGAGTGCCAGGAGGAAACCCACGAGGTTGAGAAGGCGCCCCTATCTCCATGCCACATACGCTCACACCAGGGCTCGAAACAACAGCCGCAAGCCAGAGGTGACCGGCCAGCTAGAGGTCGAAGCGCGGCACTCTAGACCACTAGGCCATCCCAACCCCCCACGGCGATTGTCAAGTTTCTTATTGCGGTGGTGGTGGTGTGTGTGTGTGTGTGTGTGGGGGGGGGGGGGTATCCTTTACTCTCAGTGATCTTGTATTACTGAAAGATGACATATATTATCACTAAGTCGAGTGAGCCTTACAACTTGGGTTTGGTTAGAATAATTGAGATTTGGCCGGCCGCTCAATAATACAACTCAATACAGTATAACTTCCCAACTCTCGGACTAATGAGTGTGGAAATTATTTCATTTTGCAATACAGTTAGTGACACCACAACCAGGATAACAAGATTAAGGAAATAAACGAATCGTTAACGAAAATGGAGGAAATAATAAAGTCTCTTTTTTTCATTGGGCTATCCCATAAGCAGACGTCGCGCCAATATAGTCATCGAACGTATGCGTTGACTATAATTGCGTAGGCCTACTGAATGTATAAATTATCTACAGATCAAGATGCAAAATACTGATTAAAGGAAACTGCTGCAGGCTATGTTAATTTATACAATTTGAGGCCCGTATACCTTGCAAGGAAAGTGATATTTAAAAAATCAACTTTAATCAGTGCTTAAACGGGAGGAACATCTTGGGAATAAAATTTGGATCTAATCTTTATTTAGAGAAGGGTGTAAATTAAGAAATGGAACTTGGATATCACTAGCTTGGATTTAAGTAGTGGATACAGTAGTTTTTGATATAATAGGGGTAACCACTAGGCTGGATTGGGTGAAATCTGTACCACCTAAAACAACTAGGAGTTTTTCAGTACCACCACAGCAATCCCGAATGACCACTGCCAGACAGGTTGTGCGGTAGGTTACCCCTAACAGACACGCCCAAAATGCTGTAGGCTATGTTAATCTATACAATTTCAGCCCCGGAACAGCCCTCATGCAACTGCCAAGCCTGAAAAGACAAATAGGCCTAATTGGAATGATTGGTATAAACAATGGCGGCGCTAGCGTCGGTGGTTGGAGGGGCAAAGCTGGGGCAAAGTCCAAGGTTAAGGGGGCAAAGGCACAAGTTTCAACTAGGGGTGGGGGATGCTCCCCTCAGAAAATTTTGAAAAACAGGCTGCCGAAAATGCAGCCTGGCAGTATTTCAGACAATTATCGTTGAGGTATAGTGTCAAACAAACGGACTTGCGAACTTCAACGAAGTACCTTTGTGAGCGCCAAAGTAGCGAGTCCAAGATTCACGAAAATTTTGAAAAATAGAATGCTGGAAATGCTGTCTGACAGTATTCAGGCACCGATCGTAGAGATAAATAGAGCTGATCGATTGTCGTTGAGATAAATAGAGCTGGCCAGATCACATTTTTTTTAATTTCGAAAATTATTGGGGGGGGGGGCAAACAGAGAGCAGGCCAGATTTTTGGGGGTGCAAATGCCTCCCCCCTGTCCCCCTTTGCGCCGCCACTGGGTATAAAAGTTGTGTCATTGATTCTTTAAGCAAAAGCAATAAATGAGAGATTCGGGCTATGTTGAGTTAGGGTTGTAAAAATAGAGATTAGGGTTATCGAGGTAGACTTGTAAAAAAGACAGTTTAGGGCTGTATCGAGTTCGAGTTGTAAGCACTTAACGGGCTAATGGAAGACGGCATTTATGTCATACGGGGGAAATTTTGCCCGGGCATAGCGGCGCTACGGCCTACTCTTATATCGAATTCCAACGACCAAGGGATCTTTTACGGGCATATTTCAGATGGTAAACTGAAGTTTCCATGTGGAATCTAGAATCTAATTTTCCCTTTTTTTATGTCGAATGATAAAAATAACAAAATCATACTCTAACTAATGTTATCATTTAAATGGCTCTAAAGTATGGATTTTTTTTTATATAAAATCAACAGACTCCCAAAGCTCGTATCTTTATAAATTATGTATATAGTTATAAGTTATCTGAAACATTTTTTGGCATTTCTAATTTCACTACCTGCATGTCGTTCTATGATGCAAGGTTCCTGCTATATCTAGTTTTTCTGTACATGCCTTTATGTTTCTTATGGAAGTGGTAGTAAATTCTTGAAACAATGCCAGGAAAATACCACTGAATTAAAAGTTGGCTTTGATAACATGGTTCACGGAACACATTAAATACCATATCCAAATAATTGATGTGGGGGAGACAGAGTTGCGTTGGTTTGGGATGACTTTGGGAATATTGTGTCGCGTGAGAAATATTTCCAGTATGAGTAAGCTCTCTATTATTTGTTATTTGTATTACTGAATACATTAATCACTGTCAATTTCAGTGTAAAACAGAAGTGTCCCACCTTACATGTTGTTTTGTCTAAGATGAGCAAATGCTCAGTTAATTTGGGTATTTTATTTTGTCTATTCATCACTTGGTTTCCCTTTAACTAGTCAGCAAATTTCTTCACGTTCTTGAGAAAGTAATGAAATCTTGGCTCATAACATTCTTATCTTTAATTATGAACCACTTTACAATACGTATCCTTTTTACTACCGCCACATTCACCTTTATGAATATTTAAGAGCCCTATTTTATCTGAAGGTTTTGTCACATGTACAGCTTAAAGAGATAATATAGAGTGTCATAAATGCAGCTGTGTAATTTATCTTCTCTTGGATAGTAAACAAAATCAATTGCAAGGTTGAAATTTTTAAAGGGGCCACCAATCAAACCATTATTGTAGAATACATTTATGCATGAAATTGGCCTTTTAGTTGTCTTCTGCTGCTTCGACTGGGCTAATGAAGACGGGCATACGCCATGCAGTGTGCTATGAGGGAAATTTGGCCCGGGCAAATGTATAAACGGGGCCTCGGTTTTTCATCCCATCTGAATGACTAGACTGCTCTCCTTGTCAGGTCCTTCTGCCTGCACCCCTGCCATGAACTTGCTCGGGCAATGCTGGGGTCGAACATGCAACCTCGCCCCTTTCTTTATGTGTTGTTGGCGACAGGGTTTCCAATTGCAGGATTCGGACACTTTTCACCACAATGGATTAAATAATCACTCTTATGTGGTCACATAAACTTTTGAGTGCATTAACATTTTTAACGGAAACCATTTAAAGGAGCTAAGTCTCTAACTCAGTATTATCCAAAATATTCAACATTGAAAACACGAATTATTTGTCAATCTAAATCAACATTGATGCTGTGATCTTACCGGAAAAGGATGGGCTTCTGATATCCAATATTTAAGACAAAAATAAACATTTTACCATTGGTACACGAATCGTGTACCACAATGCGTTTCAGCCCCAGTTCTAGCAAGAGACTCGTGGAACGAGGCTAGAAACATTGCACCAATTCTAACGGCATGGCATATTTAGACTGGAATAACCAGACACTCGAAATAGCCACTCGATTGACACCGCTAGCTTATTTCGCTGAACATTACTGATTTGAAATTAGAGTAAAAACGAAAACCATTGAATGTAAATCAGTTAAGATACATTCATATTATATAGTATTTAATGCGTTGCGACCCACTTGTTTCAATGTCTATGTCCTAAATGTTAGCGATTTAGCTCCTTTAAACATTTATATACATCTTGACAAATTCACATGCAATGGGATGAAATGAAATGGGGTTTAAGGTCCTACTGTTCTGCTCCGAGTTGGGCTAATGGAACATGTAGTGATATACTCTTAAAATGAAGAATCCTGTGACAGGTTTTTGAACAATTTAACTTTTTAAAAAGAGACTTGTAACAAAACTGCAAACAAATTTATAGACGTATGTAGAGCAACTTGTATCATGGTTGTCTGAATGAATAAGGATTATAAAGAACAGACGACTAGAATAATTGGAGGGTGAAGGGTTGTTTTGCAAGAGAAACATTATCCAAGTCCGTGTCAACATCCATCTTGTTTGTTGAGTCATCTAAATGTAATAACATCTGATAGAGAAACTCTGATAAAAATTCTAATTATTTTTTTTTAGCAAAACTGCTATATAAAACAACACAATTTACTGATAACTGTAATTGCTTTAACGATCATGTTTTATGGAATTAATTTAGATGAATTTTTAAGACACCCCCACCCCCATACTTTGGCATAGGTTAAATTCAATCGGAACATTTGAGACACGCTACTTACCGGAGAAAGTAAAAAAGAGCTAGCTACCATTTATTTTTCGTACGTTAGTTACGTACGAGGTTAAATTGGGTTGGTTATTGTAATCTAAAAATCGTTTTCTAGTATTGAACAGGCATGTCTCCGTCTATTGCTGTACCCCCTTCCCTCCATCCAGCGTGAAGCAAAAAGCAGATGCATGTACATGAATAGTTTTATTTGCAGCTTGACAAGGAGTAGGATCGCTTGCCCAAACTTGCGGTGTTCTCCGGTGGGTTTCAATTTTTATACGCCCACATTTTTATGTGAACGTATATTGTCGTCGCCCCTGTCCGTCCGGACGTCCGTCCGTCCGTTCGTCCGTCCACAATTTGTTTGTGGACTCTCTACAGGTCACAATTCTTATCTGATTTTGACGAAACTTGAAATATAGGTTTATCCCCAAAAGATCTCGGCTGCTTTCGATATTGGCATGTATTGGATCAAAACTTCATGGATTATGGCCCCTGATTGTACGAAAAATCACGTTTTTAGCTTGTGGACCCTATAGAGGTCACAATTTTAAACCGATTTTGATGAAACTTGACATGCATGTTTATAACCCAAAGATCTTGGTTCCTTTCGATATTTGCGCCTATTGGAACGTAATTTCCTGAATTATGGCCCCTGATTGGCCGAAAAATCACCTTTTTTGGCTTCTGGATCCTCTGGAGGTCACAATTATTATCCGATTTAAAAAACCGTTTGATTATATCACCGTTACACCCTAAGAAAGGTTGAGTTCGAATTTCGGGAAAATCGGACCAAAATTGCCATACAAAATGGCCGCCGTTTGTACGCAAATACTGTTGAAAAAATGGTATATCAAGGTCGTGGACCCTGTAGAGGTCACAATTTTAATTCGATTTTGATGAAACTTGAAATTCATGGTTATAATCCAAAGATCTTGGTTCCTTTCGATATTTGTGCATATCGGATCGTAACTTCCTGAATTATGGCCCCTGATTATACGCAAAATCGCCTTTTCTAAGCTTGTGGCCCCTCTGGAGGTCACAATTATTATCCGATTGAAAAAAAACGGTTGATTATATTACCGTTACACCCTAAGGTAGGTTGAGTTCGAATTTCGGGAAAATGGGACCAAAATTGCCATACAAAATGGACGCCGTTTGTACGCGAATACTGTTAAAAAATTGTATATCATGGTTGTGGACCTTGTAGAGGTGACAATTTTAATTCGATTTTGATGAAACTTGAAATACATGGTTATAACCCAAAGATCTTGGTTCCTTTCGTTTTTTGCGCATATCGGATCGTAACTTCCTGAATTATGGCCCCTGATTGTCCGAAAAATCGCCTATGGTCCCTCTGGAGGTCACAATTATTATCCGATTTAAAAAAAAACGTTTGACTCTATCACCGTTACACCCTACGGAAGGTTGAGTTCGAATTTCAAGAAAGTCAGACCATAATTGCCAGAAAAAATGGCCGCCGTTTGTACGCGAACAGTGTAAAAATATGGTATATCAAAGTTGTTGACCCTGTAGAGGTCACAATTTTAAATCGATTTTGATGAAACCTGAAATGCTTGTTTATAACCTAAAGAGCTTTATTCTTTTCGATATTTGCGCATATCAAATTGTAACTTAATGAATTATGGCTTTGATTGTAGGAAAAATCACTTTCGGTATTGCTTTGTTCTCTGTCTATCTCTCGAACAATTATTATCTGATTTTAAAAAAAAACTCTGATTATATTACTGTTGTACCGTAAGGCAGGTTGAGTTCGAATTTCGTGAAAATCGTACCAAATTTGCCGGACGAAATGATCGCCGTTTGTACACGAATAGTGTAAAAATATGGTATATCATGGTTGTGGACTCTCTACAGGTCACAATTCTTATCCGATTTTGACGAAAAGTAACATTTCTGGGTTGTATGAAATACAGGACTTAATGATGTAGGAAAAATCACTTTCTGTATTGCTTGTTCTCTATCCATCTCTCAAAAATGTGGGCGTATCCTGCCTGGCAGTGCCAGCCTATCTTCTTCTCTTGTAGCGTACATGGAAAAAAGAGACTTTGAGAGATGAAATTCCGAGAAAAAAGAAATCTTCCCACTAATTTGGCTTGATATCAGAATCCCTGCATGTATGTCAATGTCATTGTTATATCAGAATCTTCAGTAACCATGCCAAATACTTAAACAACAATGTAACGTGGTTAATTTAAATTCCAAATAATTTTTCATTGGAGGGTTCTTGGGAGTAATACGATCTTTACAGCTATTTCAACAATGACGTAACTCAAAATCGATTCTTTTTAAAGTGGGTTCTCGACAGCCTAATTTAACTTTATTTCAAACACGTCTAACACTTAAAATTTGACGAGGAGCGTGAAGGCGCACTGTAAAAAACAAAATGTTGATTATAATACGAACTTGTTTAATTGACATCTACTATACTTTGTTGATGAAATGTTTTGAATTAAGTTGAAGAGACGTAGTTCATCAAAATAACCATACTTGAAGACACATTTTGTAACAATAGAAAAAGAGAGTTCTCGCTATAGTGATTAAAAATAGGTACTATGTCATTTCGGTCAAATTACTTCCCGCTTAGACATGTTTTCGTCGTTAGAAAAACGGTGTAGCCTTAATTGTCATTGCTAACGTTGTTACGATAATAAACAAAGTCTCAATTATCCACTTTTACGGTAACCGCATCAACTGCAAAACTCGTTTTCATCTATAGAAAAGGTAAAACTTTTACCTTATTTTTTTTACAGTGCCAAAACGAAAGTTACATAAATAGGTTTTAAATTATGATCAACAGCTGGATCGTATTATTTAACTTAACTTTACAATAGCTGCGCCAATCATTTATATAATAAGCGTTTTTACCTATATTTACCTGAACCTGGGTGTAACAGATAGTATTAGTCATCAACTATACATACAAGGCCACATAATTATCTCATTTGATTCTTATCCGAGTCAAAGCGACATGACGTGATTGACGAAATGATTAGTACATTTTGCATTCGTTCGTTATATTCTAAATGTTTTTGACTGAATAATTTATGTTTAAGAGGGCGCGGGTTATTTCTCTCGGTGGTTAAAATTAAATGAAATGAAATGGGGTTTAACGTCCTACACTTTTGCACCTAACCTGAGCTAATGGAAGACGGTCATACACCATACAGTGTGCTATAAGGGAAATTTTGCCCTACTCTTACATCGAATTCCAGCTGCCAATGGAGCTTTTACGTGCACGCCAATGTGTACACGGAACCTCGTTTTTTCGTATCATCCGAACAACTAGACAGCTGACCTTGTCAGGGCCTCCGTTCTGCATCACTGGCAAGGGGAAACCACGCCGGTAAATCGAGATGAACTTTCTCGGTCAAAGCAGGGATCGAACACCCGATCTCCGGGCTAGCAAACCAGCGCCTTACCCACTACCACATGCCCCCCCACCCGTGTATACAATTGAAGATTTGGTTGGATCTTTTGGCGCCATTTACTTCCTCTTATTTACAGCTTTTACGTTGAAAGTTGAGGAAGTAAGTGAATTGTGTTTTATGGTCGCATGCTTACCTTTAAAACCTATTTTTTCAGATTTGTGTACCAAACGCTAACCACGTGGCTATTGTAGCAAATGGAGAATGGACGCAGTTGGAAAATAAAGGCAGGGATATGTGGGAAATTAAAACCAATTTGGATCAGTACAGAAATAAGAACGTGAAAGTTACACTTAATGCCAACTTTGTCGACGATGAAACGAAATATGCCACGCTGTTGGAATATACAATTTGAACATATTATTATCATAATTCAATCATATTTTGTATTAATATAAGAAAACGTTGGCTTTGTTGTCAATTTAATTTGCCAAGCTATTCAGTTTTACAAACTGTAAAGTGTTTGTTTTTAATTTGGTTATCGTATTTTCATCATGTTTATTATTAGTTGCAGATTTAGCATGCTGCAATATGTAAATATTTGATGGTTTAAACACTGGTCAACATTACTACATTAATTATTTTTTATATCACGTCATATTAATGGAATTATCCCGAATATAATCATGGAATAAAAATGGTTAATTCTGTGAGAAAAATTCTTTGACAAGTGATTATCCTCTTATTCCTGAAGCAACGACTGCGAGTTTTACAACATCTGGACGTTGCTAGATTACTTTACAATTCCCGAACTTATAGCCACGTTATCTGCAGACACGTGAACAGTAGCGTCCAATCGAAGATTGTGACATAGCGACCTTCACAGATCACAGAAACCTTGACATTGAATTAACCTTGAACTCAGGTTATCACAGATAGACGTCTAATGAAACTGGACATACTCAGGGGCGTGGTGAGAATGAGTTCATGAGTAGCCATACTCATGCGCCAAAAAGTTTTTGCGCCAAAATCACAATCAAATTACTCAAAAAATGAAAAACATTTGTAAGTGGAAAAATTGTTTCATCTGACCCAATTAAAAAATTTTTGAAAGAGTCAAGTTGGAAAATTTAATCATATTTTATTACCGTATTTCTTGTCTCGGATTGCTGGAGATTGCGTTTCTGGGCTTCTAATTTTCGAAATTTTCCAGGGGGAGGGCCCCCCGGACCTCCCGCCGCGGGCTCGCGCCTTCGGCGCACGCGGTGGCCGGCTTCGCCGGCCACAGCTCCGCGGTCAGTAAAAGGGTTTTTGTGCCAAAATCATTTTTGTTACTCATAATTTCTTCTCAATAATTGCCCTCACCACGCCCCTGGACATACTACGCGAATTTTGGCGACGATTTATCCTGGCGTCCACTATGAATCCGCGCACGGAATATTCTAACAGTAAATCTGAACGTTCACTGCTAATCAAGTTTAGAAATTTAAACCGAAATGAAAGGGACCACACACTGTTTTCTACCTATAGTTATAGGCTTACTCTAGACACATTTACATTTGTGGAAAGTTTTCGATGTTTTAGACCGTGGGTTGCCGGACTTCCATATTAACTTACAATCATGTTATAATGAAAGGGGTGTTATAAACGTCATACATATTGATAACTAATGATAATGAAAAATTCAACAAAAATTCTAAAGCTGGTGCGGCCAACACAATAGTTATTAACAAACGACACGGTTATACCAAGATGTCTCAAAAAGAAAACCCTATAATTCCTTTAATATACTGTTTATGTCTGTCACGTTAAATGTCTTTTTTATAAAAATATTATAAAACCATTAATCAACCATGTTCACTAAACTTTATTTACAAAATATAACCCCAACCCTGATTTACAATCCGCTGCGTTTACATCTGATAATTTCAATCACCACATTTGCATAACTGGTCCCCAGTAACATCTCAAAGTGCGTTAATATATTGTAACGATAAGATAATTAAAATGGCTAAAAAGGTAACGTGTATGTTATATTATCTATTTGTATTGAAATAGGGATTATGTTTACCCTAGAATGGTAAAGGACTAGTTCAACCCACCTAGAGACCGTGCTCTTAAGTGTGTTCGTCATTCATGCCACCTTCTCTTAATTCAACATTTAACTTAGAAAGGTCAGGTGTTAAATACCTACCAAACCTTTCTTTAATTTACCTGTCTAAATTCTACTATATTTGATAGAGGAGAGCATTAAGGGAAATCGTTGGTTGTTAACGTTAACTGCGATTTAATTAGAATGGCTGAATAATGTCGGGTTAAAAGCGACATAAATCTTGTTGGTTTTTGCGTATATTGAGAATTAATTTATACCGTTACATGCCCTGCTTTATATACAAAAACTCAAGCCTTAAGGCATAACATGACAAAGATCACGTGCTCATTTTTTGATTCATCAATCAATCTTGATTTCCTCTATTGCATTAGAAATATTTGAAATTACGTGCGTATAGTGAATCAGAGATCTATTGATTTTCTTTAAAAAGGTTTTATAGACAAGTACGAGTCAAATGTTCTCAAAATATTTTGTTATTATTATATTTATACATACTGCGTTTCAAAGACGGCAAACAGAAAGTTTATCGCCCATCGAGATTTATATGCGGAGTCAATGTGAAAAAAAAGCAAAAAAAAAGAAAACCCCAAATAGCATAAAAAAAAAAGCATAAAAACAATGGATATCTCATAAATCTGCAGTCAAAAATACATTTGTAACTGAATTTGATTAAGGTGGCTTTAAGTAAATATTGGAAAGAGCTTAAATAGATAAATATATATATATATATATATATAATGAAAAATTAATATTTCCGTCAAATTACTTTGTTATGAATTGCAGATTGCCAGTGCATAATTCTCTATTGTCAAGTAGGCTACCATTGCCATGATAATAAACGAAGTCTCAATTTTCAGGTGCCGACGTATTATGGTTTAACGTAGATATGGCAGGAATTATTTAATCCACTCAATTTCCTAGCCTTTCTTGTGAAAACTTTAAAGCACCCTTTTAAAAAACTACTAATGGGCGGTACCAGCAACCTTTTATTTTCAAGTCATTAATAAAAATTGTGAACTATACTATGCCGTTACAGAAACGTGCTATTAAGTGTCAAGTCGTCTATATACTGCCCCTAAAGGCGCCTTTCCCATGGACTTAAGGCCTAATAATTCACGTAAGTGGGTCTCAAATTACCATAAAAGCTTTTTTTTAAAAATTGCAATATGCTATCAGAATGCAATAGTATAATCCCAGGTTAAATATAGCAATCACAGCTAACAAGAAGCTATTCACATCATCGAGTTTTAGATTTCCCATAACCACTTTAACTATACAATATTTATAGGTTTTGTATATCATAATACGTGAATACAGACAATCTGTTTTCTATGCTCATATTGTCAATATTATTTTATAGGCGTCAATCGAATGGCTAGGAAATACAATACGCTATTTGACACTTTCACTTTGTTTGAATAGTATATTAATCCAGGGCAAAATAACTGTACAGAAATTCTGTATATTTTTTATATACAACTCTAATGTATAATATATAAACAAGTTATTGACGAAGGTTAAGTGTGGCTATTGTCTTCAGTTCGTATCCTATAGTCACACAGATAAACGTTCGATTGTATTAGTCAAATATAAAAATAAATACACTATCCATCTCCTGCATAATATATGAATATTTATAACATACAGGTGGTTGAAGGACAGATTTATTAGCTTGTTCCTATCATTATTTCCAAAATACATGTAAATGTTTATTTCCGAGGCATATTTTGTCTGAATATCTGTCATATACTAGTCAACATATCATTGTTCAATGATGGCAAAGAACCAAAGGTCAATGCCTTATTTGCAGCACGTGCCAGGTCATTTTTTAAGGTTTTGCAACCACGGGGGCAAAATAGGTGTGGGTGGGGGTACCTCTAAAGTGAAAATTTTGACCCTCTAAATGACTGGAATGTGCGCCATTTATTAACAAAATAAACTGATTTGATTAGAAATTAGGGAAAAGATTAAGTGTGGAGTCTAACACAAATTACATTAACAAAGGTCAACAATGTAATAAAATCCGACGCTCTGGAAGTACATGCGAGAAGGTAATGCATTATGTTCTCAAATATACATGTAGAGACATGGGATTTAACGTCACTCTACGCACATTTTCTCAAAGAAAAGTACTCTATAATGACTGGAAAATTCTTTGGTGGGCTATGGTCACTAATGACGCATGAACGTCATGTTATTCACCAACAGATTTCGTACATTTCACAAAAGAAGAGAATTGACAGATAGCGTGTCATTGGTACATTTTTTAATCACTGATAGACAGTGAAAACAGTCAAACCCTGAAATATAGCTGGAATAATAGAAACCTTCACACAAAGCCCCCAAATAATGCTGGCGCTTTAGACATGATTATCTATATGAAGCAGTTCGATATACACGTATTATAAAACAGATGTTGGGTTACATTATTGTCTGATAATATTCTATAATAAAACCAATAATATCGACTGGTGGTGTTCAGTATGTTTCTATATATAGTAAGTTGTCCACAAACACAATTAAAGAAATCAAGAAATAACCCTCCCTTCAAAGTGGTAACAATCTTATCAAATAATTTGCTGTCATTAATCAGACTTAATCATACTAATTGTTAAATATGTATATCAATTTATAAATTCTAACAATTTAACCCCGTCTTATGAATAATTTAAGAAGTTGGATTTTCCGAAACTTATTTGAGAAAATGTCGAGGTTTTAGGATACAGCAAGCAGTAAATGTTCATATTATTTTTTAGTGTGTAAAGATCAGATATATGCTGCTACTTTAAACATTAAGTCACTTTAGGACAGATAGTTCAAGTTTCTATATTCCCTTCTTATAACCGATTCCTATAAATTGAATGACATTTTTATCACTATTGATTATCTGAACGATAAGGAAACTATAAATCAATATGGGTTGTATGTTGTTTAATGAAAGGATAAAAGCAGGTTATTTGTGATTAAGTACTTTAATCCCAATCAATAAATCCACTTTGTTAATTTCCTAAAGAATGATTCTACTGAATTACAGGTCAGCACTATTTGCTTCAGTCTGTCCTGATTGTGAGATCTCTGTAATAACAGAATTTTTTTAAAGTAATAATATTTATTCCCTGATCAGTTCATAAGCAGATTATATAAAATTGGATTGGCAGAGTTACTGCACTTGTTGATATTGACGTTGATTTTCAGTTATTTCTTGTATAATGTGAAAGATCAGTTGTTGCCAAGCTACCAAACTCCTTTTGAAATGTGAACATATAAAAATGAAGAATATTGTTGTTATAATTTTTTATATACATTAACAATTGGGATAATTGTACAATATACATTGAATATATTTTACATATTAATACATAAGAAAATAAATATTTTGTATAATGTATGAAAAAAATAATGATTTTATATTGGCCTGCTATAGATACCTTTTTACTTTTCTAACAAAAGATTATTGGTGTAAAAAATGGACAGACAATATACATTGTACTAAACATTAACAAAACGGCTTCTAGCAAGTAACAAAAATATTTTATATTTATAATAATGAAGTTAAGCCCCATTTCCTTTCATAAAAGACTATTAACTATAACATAGTTTAGCACTCTAATCAAAATACACTAATAGAAATGATTGGTTGTGTTGACCCTTGTGCACAAAGATTCACTTTGACACAATTAGAAACTGGGTCGTAGGATTTGTGCTGTCATGTTTTTGCCCTCCAGAGGAAGATTCAATTAAACAAAACAAAGAATTATTTTGGCCATATATAAATTATTTTTAGAAATCCATAGTCTGATTTATGATAAAGCTAACCAAAATATCCACATTAGCAATCACAAGCATCATTTTCTTCCTTGCATGCCTTGCCGGATGCTGTTGTTGTATGGCGGTATAATAGTGCCAAAATTCTAACATGCTTTCGTCTAATTTCTTACTTCTATTCATGTAATTTCTAACCTCCATTCATGTAACTTCTAACTTCTATTCATGTAATTTCTTAATTAAGACAATGTATAATTCAACTTCTTTATTTGTTCAGTGTAAATATCAATTCTATTTCATCTTATTTCTAATATTGGGGCGAAAAATGTCTACTTCATTGTGGTGTTACATGTTAAGCATGAACAGCAAACAAATTTAGAATTTTGATACATCTACCTAGCAACCATCATTATGACATCGTTTGGTGTCGCCACCGTGTGCTCAGTTTGGGAATTGAGCACCTGATCGGGACCATTCTATTGATACAAACGACTCCCTCTTCGTCAGATTGAGTGGCTTGCCTGAGTGTTAAAATTGAAAACAACATCGGGAGAGAGAGATGGGGACATGGGGTTTAACATCAACTCGACACCAACCAGGTCATTTCGGTATTAACACCGTTCATTGTATTTCAATAATTCGCTTGCGCGTAGGAGTGTTTAGCAGTGGGAGAAAACCGGAGGACCCGGAGAAAACCCACGAGGTTGAAAAGGCGGCTCTGCTCCATGTCACGTAAAAACGGGAAATCGAAACCACGCCAGTTCATTCAATGACAGACCTTATGTTACAGCGTGCACGTGCTAACCATTCGGCCATCCTACCCTCTAAACAACATTGAACGTGATATAAATGTATGGTTTGCAAATATTATTTCGAATACCGTGACTAAGTAGGTAAGACGCAGGTTCACTAGGCTGTGGGTCGGGAGTTCGATCCCTGCATTGGTCGAAAAAAGTTCATCCAGATTTTCTGGCGTGGTTCCCCCTTATTAGTGTCTTGTCGTTCCGATGGGATGAAAACCCGAGGTTCCATGTACATGCTAGTGTGCACGTAAAAGATCCCGTGACCGTTAGACTTCGATATAAGTCCACGTCGTAGATCCGCTCTCCGGGCAATATTTCCCTAAAGCACACTGTATGGCGTATGTCCGTCTCCATTAGCCCGGTTCGGAACGAAACAGTAGGGCGTTAAACCCTCTTTCATTTCATTTCATTTTCTATTTCAAATATAAGCTAAACGGGATTTGGAGAATTTTATTTTATTTTTTTTTACGGTTGAGCCAATAATTAATATCTATATGCAGTTGGTCTATATTAACACAGGGTATAAATGTTATGGATAGGCCTACACAGATACTGAGTTTAATACTAAGTGACCTCTCTCTCTCTCTCTCTCTCTCTCTCTCTCTCTCTCAGCACTCCTTCCAACCTTCAACCAAACGAAGAATGGGTCGTTTATACCAATTATGGTCCCGATCAGGTGCGCAATCATCCAATTGAGCACACAGTGGCGACACCAAACGATGTCATAATGATGGTTGCTAGGTAGAAGTATCAAAATTCTAAATTTGTTTGCCGTTCATGCTTAACATGTAATACCACAATGAAGTAGACATTTTTCGCCTCAATAATAGAAATAAGATGAAATAGAATTGATATTTACACTGAACAAATAAAGAAGTTGAATTATACATTGTCTTAAATTAGAAATTACGTGAATGGAAGTTAGAAGTTACATGAATGGAGGTTAGAAGTTACATGAATGGAGGTTAGAAATTAGACGATAGCATGTTAGAATTTTGGCACTAATATACCGCCATAGTTGTTGCGCTTTGGGAGATGGCTCCAAAAATCGTTATTGTTATCCTGTCGAGTGACCATTGGCATTTACTCTACATTAACAATATACGTATATCAATTAGTCAATGAAATGATGCTAAGTTTCAGAATTTAAATAAGAAACAACTACTATAATAGGCTGATGTATATATACAAAGTTTTGTATACAGTGATCTTGATTGGTTCCTGACATGTATTCCAAATACAAAACCTGGATGGAACAAGATAGATCATTTGAATGTCCCTCCCCATGGAATAATAAAGATCTAAGTTTAATCAAATGTACAGTAGTATTTATTATCTATATCCGTGTATCAAGTTTGTATTAATGAAACCAATATTTTAGACCTTTCTACCAATCTCTGACACTTTATCTTGTCTTTACTAACAGAATCTTTTAAAACTGCTATTTCCTTTTTCACCTGCAATCATAAAGTATATTCAAATGTCAAAAATATATCTGTTCAGATTTTATTTGACTGCTTTCAAAAGCATGGGCCATTCCAATCAGCCAAACCTTGCCATTTTCAGTTTTAAATTCTAAATATAACATAAATGACAAAAGACACAAACCTCGAGTAATTCATCTTGCACTTGTTGCTCATCAATATCATCATCATCATCATCAATTTTAACTTCATCTTTTAACCACCTAGACAAATGTCTACATTGTTTTTGTAAACTCCTGAAACATATCTCAATAAATTATTACAAGACTCATTCTCTTTATACTAAAACAGAAATAAAATCACAGACATTCTATATCCCTAGCAGACAGCTGAGATAGCAGGTTGTAAAAACTTTGTTCTTCTACAATCTGTTGTATCTACTTCTATCTCACCTTCATGTGACTACCTGTGAAATTTAAATTTGAACTTAACAAATAATTTGGATATTAAAAGATAACTCAACGCCTCCTTTTTTTCTTACATTTTGTTTAATAATACTGTTACACAATGAAATGAATGTTCGAGAATGGCAAAAATTATAAAAACGGAAATGAAATGGGGTTTAATGTTCTACTGTTCTGCTCTGAACTGGGCTATTGAAGATGGACATACACCATAAAGTGTGCTATGCGGGAAATTTTGCTCTGACAACAGACTATGACCTATTCTTATATTGAATACCAACTGTAAAGGGATCTTTTATGTGCAAGCAATGTGTACACGGGACCTCAGTTTTTCCGTCTCATCCTGCACATCTTACAACTAGCAACCATGCGCGAAAGTCTGGATGAACTTTTTCGGCCAATGCAGGGACTGAACACCTGACCTCCAGGCTAGCAAGCCAGCGTCTTACCCACCTAGCCACCGAGAATAACATAAGACATTGTGTAGAATGCTCAATATCTAATCATACCATTAGCATAGAAATTAATTTGTTTAAATTTTAAATGCAGAACTTACTTTAATCGCTTTTTATCTTCTTCTAATATTTTAAGAGTGTTTCTTATATAGATCAATTCTTCATGATAAGTCATATCTTTCTCTCTTCCGATATCTTTTGGTGCATTTTCCTGATTTACAGAAACACTTCTTTCTTTATCAGAATTGAGGCTTTTCATAAAGTCACCTGGTTTTAATAGAGTCATTTCATTTGTTTCAAGATTAAGTCTTGAAGTGTCATGGCCACCAGACAAAGTTGATAAGGCAAGCGTCGACTGTCTTAAATCATGTCTGCCTGATAAAGGAGATGAATGTAATATTCGTTGTTCTACTGTTAAGGAATATTGGTTACTGGGAGAGATGCTACACCTGCCTTCTGCATACTGAGTATTCTGGGTAACGTTCTGAGGTGTTGATTGGTTGTTTTCAGGGGGAGACCATTCCAGATATCTTTGATTTGAAGAAACTGCATTCGATGGAGATGATACAACCAACACTGTTTGTTCTCTTACAACATTCTTAACCAAGTTTGGGCCTTGCTGTACATGATCAGGCCTAATATTAACTTCTCCATCTTCATTTTCTTCTTCACAAATCTCTGGCGAACTAAAAACACAAGAAATTAATTTCAAACACAAATAATCTATTATAAAAAATTAAATCTTCTGCACTGATTGGCCTACATCATACAGTATGTTATAACAAAAGTTTTGCCACAAGTATGGCACTGAACCTTCTCTTATGTTGAATCCGAACTGGCAAGGGTTCTTTTACATGCACACTAATGTGTACACAGGACCTTGGTTTTTCATCCTATGCAAATGACTATATGATGTCACATTCCAGGCCCTCCATCCTGCACCTCTGACAAAGATGAATGAAGCTGCACAGAAAGTGCTGAAATCTGTTTTAATCAAATTTTTCTTTAATTAATACCACTAAGGTAACAAGCCAACAGTGAGACTGATGTCCCCTGTCTCAATACCAAAATAAAACCTGAACAGAAATTGATGAAACAATATTATACACAAATTTCACCATTCTCACTCCATTAGAATGACAAGTTTGAGCATTCTATCTCATTTTGGAGACACAACAAAATGAAACAAGCCAACAGTGAGGCTGATGTCCCTCGCCGAAATCCCAAAATAAATAGATGACACATATTAATTAATCGCACATTTATTTTTTTCAAGTATCGAGCAATCAAACTGAACACGAAGTGTCATCCAAAAGTGTTTTATAAAGAAAAATGCTAAAACCGACGAGAAAAATGAAAATGTACCCTAGTTAGGGGGACCCTAAAGGCAGACCAAAGGGCCCCCACGCTTGACAAAAGGGCTCCTCTGGCCAAGGGAAAGGGCCCTCGTGTCAGATTCAATCGTTTCGATACACTGTTACTGTCGAATCCATTACTGAATGAGAATGCAGTCATTGTATTGGCATAAAAATCATCAATCAAGATGAACCTAAGATGAAATTGCTTATCTCTGCCTACCCTAAGAAGAAAATGCTCATCTTCGAACTCCATCAAGGCACTGACCTAATAAGCATACACACCAAGTTTGAACATTTTAACTCAATTCGAAGGAGAGTTATTGTGTTCCAAAGTCTCGGCAAATCAAATTGCTTATCGCTCTGCTTACCCTGAGCAGAAAATGCTCATTATCGATCTTAGTCAAGGTATTACTGTAATGAAACTATACACCAAGTTTCATCACTCTCACTTAATTAACACTAAAGTTATCGTGTCCCAAAGCATCAACCAATCAAATTGCTTATCCCTGCTTACCCTTAGCGGAAAATGCTCATCTTTGAACTCCATCAAGGCATTGACCTAATAAGCATATACACCAAGTTTGCACATTCTAGCTCAATTAGGAAGAGAGTTATTGTGTCCCAAAAAGTGTGACGGACAGACGGACAGACAGACAGATAGACAGACAGACGAACCCATTTTAATAGTCCCCCAACTTTCTTCGAAAGGCGGGGGACAATAAAAAATAGCTAATTTAATGTATGAATAATAATTTATTATTTATATCCTTGGAATCATATATTGTTCTATTTTTCTTACTTGTCAATTAATGATGAAAATAACCCAGCTTTCTTCAAAGAATCAACTAGAAAAGCTGGACGTCTGGGTTTGGGTCGTTGTCGAATGGGTTGGGACGGTTCTCTGAAATTGGAAATTTAAAATTAAATGTTTCAAAGTCAAAATAAACTTATAAAATACAACACTTTGGCCTGTAAAGAACACCTGACTTTACAACAATAATCAATTTCAAAAGATGTGTGTATGATGATCATGATATAAGACAAAATTTATGATTTATTCCCCAGGAGATTTAAACAAATTAACACCAGTTGACATGCAATCAAACATTCTTCACCATAATGTAAGATTTCTTCAAAGGAAAATTTGAGCTATTTTTCAAAATCCTACAGGACTGAATCATAATAGAAGCATCTAAGGTGCTAACGATATTTCCTTTACCAAAAAAGGGCATAACTCTGGGTGTAAGATAAGTTTTGTAAAAAAAGGCATATTGAAAAATTTTGAAAATCAGTTGGCAATTTTACTTCAATTAGATAACCAAACAATATCAATTTATACAAACATAAAAACAGAACATACTGGAGCTGAACATTTTCACTGGCAGTTTTTCTAGGGTCTAATGGACGGCAAGGTGAGGCCGACGCCATTTTTAATACTGGAAGATCTGAATATCTAGATGATGCTGGGAAGATAGATGGAGGTTCTCTTGATGGAAGTATATTCTTTAACTGATTAACTGTTGACTCTTTAGATGTGTCTTTAACAATCAATGGCCTCGGTCCACCTCTAATTCTGATATTCTTGATTGTAACATGTTTCCAGTGTAAGGCATACTTCTGAAGTAGCTGATATCTGTCATAAGCTGTCTGAAAATAAAATAAGATTTTCAAAGCAGAATACATTATATTAAAGGAAAGAATGCCCAACAAACACTAACTAAAATGTTGTCTTTTTTTATATAATATTTACAGTGTTTCTAAAGAACATCAAAAGCTACACAAATTATCTTATGTTTAAAAAATATTTTGCAAAAATTTTATTTACCTTTGCTTGTTGCTGAGCAGCAAACTTGGACCTCATTTTAGATAAATCATCAGCAACATTTAACCACTGTGACACACCATTACGTAATAACCGTGCTCTACGATTATTCATAGCTGTAGCTATTCTTTCTTTCTTACGCTTTCTCTCACCAATATATTGAATCCATCCTTCAACAACCTGGTTAAAATTATAATATAAAACAATTTGAATCCATACTTCAATAACCTAGTTAAATATCAAATTATACAATATATTGAACCCATACATGTACTTCAATAACCTGGTTAAATATCAGATTATACAATATATTGAATCCATACTTCAATAACCTGGTTAAATATCAAAATATAAAACAATCTGAATCCTCTTTTTCTATTATGTACAAACATCTCATTAGAATCCACAGTTAAATGAGTCACCCAAACTAACATTTAACTCGAAATCGAACATTACGAACAATGCGTAATGATTACATATTATTACATTTTCTCCTACCTTTTTTTGTAGATTTAAACTCCAGTGCCATAAGGCTACATGAGTTTTCTCTTGTGTTTTTTCAGCTTCTATCAGATATTGTTTCCACAGTAGATAATATTTAGCTGTTAAACGGACATTATAAAACCACTGTGATTGTCTGGTTAGTAACTAAACAATAAAAATTATTCCACATTATATAAACATCTTAACATGGTCATTACAATATATATAGAGAGAGGATTGGGGTTTAATGTCCACTCGACATAAATTAGTTCATTTCGGGACAAACATATGGTTTATTTTTACTTCAATAATTTGCTTGTGCGTAATGGTCTTTAGCAGTTGGAGGAAACTGGAGGACCCGGAGAAAATTCACGAGGTTGGACAGACGACCCTACTCCTTGTCACGTACAACTGTGGATTCGAAACCACGCCAGTTGACTCAATGACAGGCTTTGGCTTTATGATACAGCTTCCAACAACCCCCCCCCCCCCCCCCGCCCCGATTACAATATAAATAACACCTCTCATTATTTTTAAAGGTTGCCTGGTGTACTGCCTTTTTAAAAAACAATATTGTCACATTCAAAATCAAGCTATCTAAGTTAATATATTTTACATTAATATCATTTGATATAAGTTAATTAATGGTAAATGAACTTACATTTTTACGTCTACTGAGCTGTGTAGATTCTATCCAGGCTTTAATAACTTTTTCACAGGTTTTATTTTCATGATGTTGTGCTGCTTGTTGTAATCTTAGTTTGATTAATATATTTCTATCTTTAGCCGCACACCATTTATTAAAACATTGTTTAACTATCACTGCAATAATATTAAATAGAATATATTCAGACACCATCTTTGATATTTTAATACAGCAATTGTTTTTAAATTTTTGGAACTTTATTTTACATGTATTGTATACTAGTCAAATAAAACTACATATCAGTTCTATAAAAAAATGTCTGCTTATGACCAGAATTCAAAAGTACCAAGTACCATGAAGGGATCAAAATTGCATCCCTTCATGGTACTTGGAATCATGATTATTTAGTGGAATATGGTGGATGTTTTATCAGAATGACTAATACTCACCTCTCTTTAAATGTTCTCTAGCTTCTAATTCTAGTTTGTTAGACTCTGTTTTTTTAAATGAATGTATTACAGCATACCTATGCCATGTTGTAAATACCTATAAAGACAACAACCATAGACTAAGAAACGGAAATATATAAACATAATTATTGTATTCTTTCATAGCCACCTAGTGCCTCATCACCTTTCAATACAGTTATATTGTTGAAATTTAAAATAGAATAAACATGGATCCAACTCTATTAAGTTTGTGTTGTGTATACGATGTATATTATGCCTACTCTGTGTATAAGATGTATATTATGCTTACTCTGTGTATAAGATGTATATGATGCTTACTCTGTGTATAAGATGTATATTATGTGTACTCTGCGTATAAGATGTATATTGTGATTAGTCTGTGTATAAGATGTATATTATGATTACTACTTACTCTGTGTATAAGATGTATATTATGATGTAAATCAGCTGTATTATCTTTACACCTCTCCTCTTTCTCTTCTTTAGCATTCTTATACCATTGCTTCAAGGCCATACTTTAATTTATAATGAAAAAAGTTCATAATAGATACATTGAGTTTGGTTGTAATAATCTTTAAAATGTCAAATATTATTTATCTAAATCACACAGAGTATTTCTAAAAATGAAGACAAAGTAGTCATTCAATTAGTATTTATGAAAAAAAAGAGTATCTGTTATACTATGATCTCTTGATGAAAGCCACATTTTCTGTTTGTTTTAAATTTGGAAGCAATTTTCTGACATCTATGCATTCATAACCTTCCCAAGATCCAATTAAGGGTTGGAATATATGGCCTGTACATACCTTTTAAGTTGTTGACATTTAACTTGGTATCTATTTTGTACAGCAGTATTTATCTGTCTTGTTTGTTGTATATAGAGTCTAAGATGTATAAACATCAATCTACATACTTTCTTCTTATAATACTCATCAGCTTTCTCTTTTAATCTAGTCTTCTCTTGTCTACTGGCATGATACTATTAAATACAAACAGATTAATTCATAATCTTAAAGTGGTATTTAGTGACAGAGAAACATATAATCAGAACATAATTTCTATGAGAAATAATCATTGACTTCAGTCTCTTAATCCTTTTCCATCATCATCATATGAATAATTGTTATTTCATGTACATTATAATAATAAAAGTATGATAAAAGCCTTCAGATGCAATCAAGCAAGAGTTATTTAGTTCGTGGTCTAAGGGGAGACAAGAGATCCTGTAAGAGTTACCTCCCCTGAATAACTTGCAAATGATTCAAACCCGGTTCAAATTGTGTGTATGTGTACATGTATGTGTTTTCTATGTTGTATATATCATTAAATGTATATGAATATGTATGTCTAAGTATATAAATGTATGTATGCATGCTGTCCCTAATGGACGTTTTGATGAAATAAACATCTTATCTTTATCTTATGCTAAGCCTATAAAACTGTTCTATCTGTATTTGTTAAGGGTGTTTTAAGGTATCTTACAGTTAATTGTCATTTAATTAAAGATGCTTTATGGAAGATTAGATGAAGTGCTGGCAATTCTCACTATAATAGTTACAAACTATATAATGTAAAGGGAATTTGCTTAAAATTACAGTCAAATTGATCCATCCTGAACCAATAATTTACCTATTCGGCCTAGCCTCGATCATCAGTACAAAAGTCAATGTGATAAAAACATTTGATTATACATTTTATGATTAAATCATAAATGAAAGTTGAGCAACAAATCAGATCCTAATCAAGAAAATATCACAGGCTAGCGATGACAGCAAGAGTTAATTATGCTCTTGGTATATTCATTAATGTATAATTAATAATTAATATTACATTTTGGGCCTAAAGAAAGACCTGCAATATGCAGATGCAGCTCTTGCATAATGCATGTTTAAGGATATAATAATAGATATTGATTATTGTTCAAGAAATAAAAGAACAGTATTAGATATATCACCAACCTGTCTCCACTGTTTAAAATGTTGTTTTATCAAACATTGATATCTATGCTGTACAGCTTTACCTTCATTTTCTTCACTTGAAAAATATAAAGAACACAACAAAATATAATAAAGACTGGCATCCACAGTTGATAATATAATGATTCTGACTTACTCAATTTTGCATAAATTTTTATATTTTAGAACTAAAATATTACTATTCAGTAACTGCCTATAACATATTTCTAGTATATGTGTTATTATGACCATGGTTTCCCTATCTGAATTCTCAAACTATATCAGCATAAAGAAATGTCTGCCAAGCATGGATGTGTTCACACCAATCAGTTTGAGAATTCCGAAAGGGAGATGCGGAAGTGGGCAGTGAGGAAACACCCTTTTTCACAACAATATGATCATTGTAAGAATTCTATCAGTATGTTTCGGTACAGTTGGGTGTCAATTTCCATTATCCGACTTTTTACACCATAAAAGACAACACCAAGATAACAGATATATGCAGTAAGAATGAAATCAAGTACTTCCTTATTTACCTTTTCTTGACATCTCTAACATGGTCTCTCCAGGCTTGAAAATGTTTCTGACAATTTGTC
The DNA here is from genome assembly GCA_948474765.1 of Patella depressa. Lineage (NCBI taxonomy): Eukaryota > Metazoa > Mollusca > Gastropoda > Patellidae > Patella > Patella depressa. The sequence goes on from OX419717.1 coordinate 74,408,547, forward strand.
CAACAACAATGTTCTACAGCTTGTTCCTGAAAAAGAGAGTAAAATAATTTTGATTCCAATTTGATTGACAACAAAAGTGGAATGTATTTTTACATCTCATAAACATTTACAGGAGATTAACAAGTTAAAGAACAACAGCAGTGAAATATTGGACTGACTAAAATAGCCATTTTTAAAACCAATTTGTCTATAAACTGGTAAAAATCTTATTTTTATGTTTTGAACCATATCATAAACAAAGGGCTATTAATACAAACAAAGCTGATATTACTTATACCTCCTTAACTTTATCTTCAAGCACCTCCACAGTTCTTAATTTCCAATTTTCAAAGAATCTATGTAATACAGTACCATCATAATGTAAAATAGCCTGTAAACAAACAAATATCATGTAATTAATTTTATAAAAATATCCCTTTTTCATACAGGTTTTTGCAGTGAAAATTGAGTAAGATCGTTCCCAGACATTACATCTAAAGCCAGGCTGACACTTGCGCGACTTTTGGCCACGATTTTGTCGTGCCCATCAGTGTCCACATTAACACGAACTGGCACCACGAGTTCACGCATAGTTTGCGCATTGTTTACGCACTTCTCGCATTGGCACGACGAGTTTGCGCAAATGGGACGGTGTCGTGTCGACTCGAGTCGTGCCAATGCGTGCCACGGAATCGTGCAAGTGTCAGCCTGGCTTAGGCATACTTGTTCGACTAATTTATATGAATTCTTTGCTTACCATCCTTTCTGCTAGTCTGTTTTCTTTACTTTGTTCTGTAGCATTAGACCAGTGGCAGAAAAATCTGGACAGATTACTCTCTCTGAAAATCACAGAATATATAATATAAATGTATCAACAATCCATTTTAACAACAACAGCTAAATCTTTGAGCTTGATTTAGTATAAATTGATTCAGAATTTGCAACTACTGTCATTGAATACTGATCAAGATAAGTTTACAAGTTAAACTATTATCTAGTCTCCTCTGATAAAAATGACATAGTTCCACTGAGGATCTTCAATAATTGTTAGTCATCCTAAAAAATCAAATACGAAAGAGTAGGGTCTAGACATTTTCACAATCTAATTAAGATTGCGTTGATTTTGTCCTGTTTATCCCGACGGTTACACAATTAACATCTTTGTATGTTATTTTACCTATAGAATTGTTGAGATTTCACTTTATTTTCCTTCTCAGTCTTAGACACTTGGACAAAAACTTTCATATAAAACATATATTTAGGCATTTCATGCAGATAGTAATGAGTATCTGCTTTAGTATATTGTGCCTGTAAAAAAAAAAAAGAACGTTATATTTTCTAGAAATTTTTCTATTTCAACTTAAAAGGGAATATTTATTATCTTATGGCCTGAGTCTGATACATACAAATTAAGGCCACATCAGAACCAATATATGCCATTTACATTCAGTACACCATCTCCCAACTTTAATGCATATGGCAGATAAGGCAAATCATTCTGTCAAAAATTCAAGCTAATTTAAAAGCATTCATCTGTTCGTCTGACAATAACACAGCTTTATATTTCAATGTTTTTAAAACAGATTTTAAAAGATCTTTACCATTCTGTGATTTCTCCATTCTTTATAGGCGTTCAATGCTTTAAAACATTTAGATAATAAAATCCTCCTAAAATAACATAAACAAAATATTATTTATCAAAGCAGCATTAGGTAAGATTAGATCAAGAGCTGGTAGTTCTTGTTATAATAGTTAAAAAAATAGCTGATGAAAAGAGGATATGTTGAAAATTTCAGTCAAATTACCCCATTCTGAGCCTAGAAAATAGCAATACAATATCATGTAGCCTTGATTGTCATTAATGCCATTGTTATGATAATAAACAGTCTCCATTACCCATCTTTACAGTAACCACATCGCCCACAAAACATATTTAAATCAACTTATATTGCAGCTACCCAATGGCATCAAAAGTTAATTAATGTCTTATTAGTAATTTATGTGAAATTTCAAGCCTAAAAAAAGATCTGTAATAGGCAGATGTACCTCTTGCATAATGTGTGTTTAATAGTCTGCAAAATTAAAGTTTTAATTCAAACTAAGATAACTACTGCTACGATAAATTATATCTACCCATGATGCTTCCTAGCCTTTAATGTTAAAGGTAATAAGTCTAACTCTTCATTTCTCTCACATCTATTTAACCATACATTCCAATATTCATTCATAACCTGGAACAAAGTTCAGATACTCGTACATTCATATTAACAATTGTCTTAAACAATTATTAACGGACATCGAATTACAGGGTGTATTTTAACAAGATATACTTCCCCAAAATACTATTATGACATGAAATGAAGTCATTAAAATTAATTTAATCCATCCATGTCCACCATTATTACAGCTAGATTGTCAGCTTCACAGAAAATGTACAAATTTCACCCAAGTTATAAAATAATTTTTGTAAAATATACATGTTGTTAAAGCCTTACATGTCTGTAATGTAACTGTGTGGCCATGGTATTTCTCATTCTTTGAATCCTCGCTTGAACAGAGTTAAGTCGAAATGCATTGAACCCATAACCCTGTAAGAAATAGAAAGAAATAGAATTATAATAGTGCAATACCACTATTACAATAACAATATAATAATGTCATTTATATAGTGCTAGTCCAAACAGAGTATGCTCTAACAGAGTATACAATAACAATGCAAAACATCATTTAATACATCTATACACAGAGCTGTAAAAATAACACAGCTGTTGTAGCAATGTAGAGTTTCAATATAAAGGTGGTGTATCTACAGTAATATATCAGTACTTGACTACTAGATTTTAAATTTGTCAACCTACCAAAAGATGTCTGATATAAAAAAGATCAGCATGCTGTAGTTTGGCTCTTTCAGTTTTCTTCTTATCAACAACTATAAACAATAGGTTAAGAAAAAATTCATATGATACAATCAGGATGTCAAAAGTACTGACATGATTATCATAAAATTACAGTATGTTACAAAAAATATCTAAATAGTTACCTGTTCCAACAACAAGTGTTGAGAATTCTGGAACAGAAAATGATAAAAGGTATCGGTACGTATTTATTATTATGATATTCTCTTAAAGATCAGAAAATGCGAGTAAGAATCATCCGTTTATATCCAAGCTCATCTTCTCTTCAATAAAATACCCCAAAATATTAGTACCTGTTCATCATTGGAATTATTTAAGAAACACTTGAAAACAAACTTAGAGACTTTTCCCCAATAATACATCATTCATTTTAATTCATGTATAATCAACAGTGCATTTTCTTATTATTTCCTGTCGATTAATAATAATAGTTTATGCATTAGTGAAATTTATAAGATTTAATTTGATTTCACTGTATTTTAGTTTATTTAAGTTCAACAATTTTATTTGTGAACATAATTTTCTCTACCATATTTTTCCTGTATAAAGCTATTCAATAACAAGTGAGGCTGATGTCCCCCGCCGAAATCCCAAAATAAATAGAAGACACATATTAATTAATCGCACATTTATTTTTTTCAATGTATCGAGCAATCAAACTGTACACGAAGTGTCATCCAAAAGTGTTTTATAAAGAAAAATGCTAAAACCGACGAGAAAAATGAAAATGTACCCTAGTTAGGGGGACCCTAAAGGCAGACAAAAGGGCCCCTCTTGCCAAGGCAAAGGGCCCTCGTGTCCAAGTCAATCGTTTCTATCCACTGTTTATACTGTCGAATCGATTACTAAATGAGAATGCAGTCATTGTATTGGCATAAAAACCATCAATCAAGATGAACCTAAGTTATCTTGTCCCAAAGTATCAACCAATCAAATTGCTTATCTCTGCTTACCCTAAGCGGAAAATGCTCATCTTCGAACTCCATCAAGGCATTGACCTAATAAGCATATACACCAAGTTTGAACATTTTAACTCAATTAGAAGGAGAGTTATTGTGTTCCAAAGTCTCGACCAATCAAAATGCTCATTATCAAACTTAGTCAAGGTATTACTGTAATGAAACTATACACCAAGTTTCATCACTCTCACTTAATTAGAACTAAAGTTATCGTGTCCCAAAGCATCAACCAATCAAATTGCTTATCTCTGCTTACCCTAAGTGGAAAATGCTCATCTTCGAACTCCATCAAGGCATTGACCTTATAAGCATATACACCAAGTTTAAACATTTTTACTCAATTAGAAGAAGAGTTATTGTGTTCCAAAGTCTCAACCAATCAAATTGCGTATCGCTCTGCTTACCCTAAGCGGAAAATGCTCATCTCCGAACTCCATCAAGGCATTGACCTAATAAGCATATACACCAAGTTTGAACATTTTAACTCAATTAGAAGGAGAGTTATTGTGTTCCAAAGTCTCGACCAATCAAATTGCTCTGCTTACCCTGAGCGGAAAATGCTCATTATCGAACTTAGTCAAGGTATTACTGTAATGAAACTATACACTAAGTTTCATCACTCTCACTTAATTAGAACTAAAGTTATCGTGTCCCAAAGCATCAACCAATCAAATTGCTTATCTCTGCTTACCCTAAGCGGAAAGTGCTCATCTTTGAACTCCATCAAGGCATTGACCTAATAAACACATACACCAAGTTTGAACATTCTAGCTCAATTAGGAAGAGAGTTATTGTGTCCCAAAAAGTGTGACGGACAGACGGACAGACAGACAGACAGACAGACAGACAGACGGACGGACGAACCCATTTTAATAGTCCCCCAACTTTCTTCGAAAGGCGGGGGACAATTAGAATGATAAAGAATATTTTGAATATAAGAAAAGGATACATTTCTTCCACCTTTCAAGATAACGTCTTGTCTGGAACATTTTACCAGAATTTAAAATCTGAAGTTCTAAAGAAGCATGTGAACGTTTAACACGCAACCTTTCTCTCCAATATTTTAAATAACGTATCTTTAATGAAACTTGATATAACTGACTTCCGTAATCTGTAAACAAAAAATAATGCAAAGTCAATATTTGAAATCATCAGAAATATGCAAAAAATTAATAATGATTTGTTTTTACTAGAAGTTATTAACAGTCAAAGAAAATTCTTCATCACGATTTCGAACTACATCAGATTGTCATTATCAAATCAGTATTTCCAAAGTCTGTTTTCAAAACTAATAAGACAACTGACTATTACCTAAGTTAGATTTTTTCACCCTACGTTGTTTGTGATAACCAAGCCATTTTGTCAAACATGTCTTCTTTAATGACTGTTGGTGATATCTACTAGCAAGTTCCATTTTCTGTTTCTCTTTTAGACGATTTTGAAACTTCTCAATCCAAATAAACCAATGCTATAATTAACATAATTAAGATACTATTTAAAATATGCTATAATTTAAAATGTTATTTACAACTAACATAAAAGATTTTTATGACAGTCAAATCATGATGATCATATAAATTGCAGAGAAAATCATTCTTGTGACAGTTTTCAACATTAGAAACTTAGAGCATCACATGATATTAATGGGTAATTTCCAAGCGAGAATAACCAGTCACTGGTAACATCAAGAGATTATGAATAATTACCTCAGCTTGTAATCTGTATGACCAGAACTGTAATGCTATTGAGTCCATTTCACGATAATGATCACAATTGGCCATTTCTGCCAACCATTTTCTCCATGCATTCCTTTGTAAGAATAATACAGATATAATTATTCCAGTCAAATATTATGGAAGCATAAACATATGACACATTCACAATGGTCAGATTTTAGCAGAACATAATTATCTGTATTATCTTTGAAGAGAATGAACCATATATAAATTTTTTTTTGAAAACAGATCGCAAAAACCTGGTGTAACAATTAATGTCCGTAAAATTTTTCAAGAATTCATAAAAACCACAATCTTCATATTAGGCTTAGTATTTGTCAAAAAGCCTAACGATCTGCTGACTCAAAGTACAATCAAAAGGAGACTTGTTCCTTGGACAACTGCACATTGATTGACTGATTTTAATTTCTGATATGATGTCACATGACTTCATGCCTGGTTCCTTGTCCATAGTACGTCTGTACTAGTTTAAGTTAACTTTCATGCCATTTGTCTTTCACAGAACATATGTACATAGTTTTGTAATAACATCCTCTGAATAATTGGGCTTATCTTCTAGCAGTACATGTATAGAGACAGAGAACATCCCAGTTAACTGCAAACATTTTAATGTACAACGTTACTCTATATTATATATTCTAACTTATTTGAAGAAAATTTTGTTTTTACCTGACTAAAACCTCTTGTCTTTGCCTTAAAGCAATCTGAGACATTTGTTTACTGTGTTTTTGGTGTACTATGTATCTTTTCCATGCTACTGAAACTTTACTCAGAATAGTATTATTATCTGAAATTCAGTGGACATATTAATAAGCAAATCACATCAATATGAAAACAGATTTTCCAATAGCTTAATATTTTTCAAATTGAAAATGAAATAGGGTTTAACATTCAACTTTTCAGCACTAACGCACAAGGGTTTCTTTTTTGTGCCCACCAACGTATACTGGGACCTTGTTTTTTCATTCCATCCAAATAACAGTACATTGTTTGTAGCTATGCCCTTTATCCTATGCCACTAATAGCAGAAACTGTGCAAACTTTACCCTAATTTTTGTATGAACTAAAAGTATTGATTTGCTACCATAAAAAAAAGAGTCTTAATGTGAATTAAAAGCGAAACAATTTTGAATTGGTGGACCTATAATTTAAATACTAGATAAAGAATAAATATAACTATCTCTGTCTGTTGACTATTATAAGTTAGGAATTCACTGAGACATAACAATACTTACAATGAGTCTTAGCCTTGCACATCTTTGCATTTCTTACTCTACAAAGATAAACATATTCTTTCCATGCGGCAATAATACGCCCCCAAACAACATACCTGAAGAGAAAACAATTTAGACATTCATGCAATTTGATTTTGACATAGACAGAGGCTTGTCAATTCCACTTATGCCTTTTTATCTCCACCTGTATATTCTAGAGTGATCATTCCGAGCTTTGTCTAGTGTCAAATTCACATGCTTTCATAAATTTCAAGCTAATCAGTGAGGAAATTCAATGATTTGTGATGAAAAAAACGAATTCTGTCTTATGACCAAATGAATACTCAATGCCAATTCAAAAAAATTTCTGGTAGAGTGTAATTGTAGATATATAGATGACAATTGACCACAACATTCGATATAACAACTCTGCTTAGGTTATTTTAATTAATGTACTACGCTAATCATACAAGAAATGACAGAAATATTACCTATAATGACATTCAGCTCGAATAAGTAATCGCCATTCTTGACGAACTTCCCACCAATCATTATACCATACATCAAATACTTTTCTTATAATGATTCTCTTATAATGTTGTCTGAAATATATGTTCTGCAGCTGTCAACATATCTTTTTTACAAACAATGCCTTGTTAAAGTTACATTATGGGAGATAAGATAAAAGGATGGCAGTTCTAACTATAATAGTTAAAAACTTGATAGTGTAAAGTTAATTTGCTGAAAATTTCAGTCAAATTGATCCACTTTTAGCTGAGAAAAAAGCGTTTGAAATATTCACATAGGCTCGGTCATCATTACTCAAATCATTAATATAAACAGCATAGTCTCGATTATCCACTTGATTGATTTAATTATCAACAGCCATTAAGCGGCATATATGAATTTAATCCACCAACATTGAAGGCTTGCCTTGCCATCAAGAGTTTATTGTCGTCTGGATATGTTAATTAATGTCTAATTGATTATTTAGATAACATTTCAGGCCTAAAGAAAGACCTGTAATAAGCAGATTGTGCTCTTGCATAATGCTATTTTAACATATTTAATATATACAATATCTATTAATCCTGCTAAACAAATATGAAACAATGCTACTTTTTTTTTAGCTTTTCATCTGAGTAAAATATTAGATAAATTAATGATTCTCATTGCCATACATGTACCAGATATGATAATATGACTTAATCCCAGTACAAAGCTATGTATTTGTTTCGTACTACTACTAATATCTTTCTCACTAAATAAAATCTTCCTCGTGCAGACTGTTCAATTTTATAAATTAACACCTTTGCAGTTATAATATTTCCCCTGTATTAGTGTCTTTTTTGATAATGAATGTAGGATATTTTGAGTTTCCTTTTCGTCTTGCTGAAGGATCATCTGCATAACACAACAGACACCATTGAAGTTGCGAGCATTTCTTATGTGTCTTTTTTTTTTGTTATTAATGTAGTGTGTTTCGATATTTGTGTACATTAAATCTGTACATTCTCTACAGCTAATATCTATACTTACAAAGCTGTGGAGGGCAGAACTTTTCCAAATACATTTTTGATCCAACGATAAAGGAATTTTCTGGCAATATATCTGTAAGAAATGAAGTTTCAGGGATCCATTATTTTTATATTACATAAATAATTACGGAGTGCAGTAATGAAGCAGCTAATTACTGGACTAAGAATAATGAACAATATGCATGGCTCAAATTCTAATTTTGTTGGATCAGAAGAACATAACAAACCACAATACAAAAATAGGTATCTATAAATTCATTCAATTTCGAAAATATCAATACTGGTACTTTATGTTTTCACTCATAGCCTTGTTCACTTGTTACTCTGTTCACAAAATCTGAAATATCTATTCTTGAGATCACAGTCTGAGAATAAGATAGAATATAGAAGAAAAACTTGTTTGAGTTGAAAATAAGATGTCCTCTCTACATCAAGTAAATGTACCGTATTCTAAGTTCTTTCAATCTGCCACCGCGATTCCATGTATAGCCTGGTCTATAATTCCTGACATCAATGTTTGAAGATTTTTCTTTAATTTCACGTCTTCTTATCCTTGCATTTGACGTTGGGATCTTGGATGGTGTAGAGTTCTTTTGGGACCTGTCCTTCTCAAAGCTTAAATACAAAAAAAGAATAATCTGTTTGCTTAGTGTGTTTTGATATCCATTTTATATTCTAATAATATTACTGTAATTACCGGTAGTGATAATGAAAAAATCGGGTTTTATGAATCTAATAAAACTTAATGCCACTACAACAATACATGTGCTGGTTAGTGCCCTGTGACGATTGTTAATCTTGTTTCCAGTATATTATCGAAGATTAATTATATTTACTTTTTTTGGTGAATTGACAGTTTAGCATCATATTCATAAAGAATTAAAGAAAGAACGATATAGCTGCTGCCAGTGAATCGGTGATTAGGCCTACCTGTCAAATGTTTTGCTCTGGACAATAACAGTGGTTGAAAAAGCATCGCCTGCCCCCTTTTCAACACCCTCATTACTAATGAAATTCACAACTTTTTTACTCTGAAGTTTTATGCGTTCTGCACGTAAAGATAAATCTTTATTCAATTCGCGTAGAATAGCTTGCTTTGCCAAAACACGATTTTCCGAATCTTGCCCGGAAAATTTGTCAGCTTTTACAAAGTCATTCGCGAATCCCTTTTCTTCGTCAACGTGACGAAAATTCCTTCCGCTCATAATTTATTCATGATCCTGCACGTGTATTGGGTATTCAAATTCCATAACAGATAGAAATATAAGATATAACTTCTTTTTTTCATTCGCGGGATTCTTTGTGGACATTGGTGATATTCTCGTGAATTGGAGATACAAAAGATACTTAACAGGAAGTGCGAGATGACGTTGCACTCGATTGACCAGCCAAATTTTTATCTCGGGCAGCGATCCACCTCAATGGGCGACGTTCTTTTAAATGCCTAAAAACAGGCGATGAGTATACTCATAACAACATGACGTTACTTTTACGTAAAATTTACGTAAAAATGGTCAGTCAGTTTACCATCAGTTTCGTCAGGAAATGATGTTAATTTAACGTAAAATTTACGTCATTTTTACGTTATATTTACGACATTTCCTGACGCAAATCTAACGTCAAGTTTACGTCTTATTTTGACATAAATCTAACGTAAAGTTTACGTTAGATCTACGTCAAAAAATAACGTAAATTTTACGTTAGATTTGCGTCAGAAAATGATGTAAAAATACGGTCGAGATTAAAATGGGCATGCTAGTTCTTTGATCAATTGTGCGATAAAAATAAATAAAAAACAAACAGATACTCTAAAAAATCCGACAACATAGCCGTTGCCAAATAATCCATTTTAATTATAGAGAAAATTTTCACCGTAGTCTACCTAGGCCATAGAGTTATATATAACTCTATGACCTAGGCCTACCTATAACCTTGATAAATATTGATGTGTTTGGTATTGTCACCAGGGGCGGGTTGGGACCGGAAACCGCCTCGGCTGACCGCGGATCCCGGCGGAGACCGGATGGGGGGGGGGGGGCGAGGGCTCTCCCCCTGGTAATTTTTGAAAAATGAAGCCCATATATATGCGATTTGGTGGCGTATCTGATTCAAATCTCTGTCAAATAATATATATTTCATAAATCGATTAACTTACGACCTGCAAACTAATTTACAACCATCAACCTGTGAAATTATCACATCGTCGAATTATCAATTAACGTATTATCATTGTATCGCCAAGAGTCAGGAGAATTTAACTGGTTAAAAATGGGACTAGTTGAGAAAATTTTGACCATTTGATTAACCCGTTATGGAAGGCCACGAGACACATTGGTACAGAGTGAAGAAAGTGAAATTCACAAAAGCTGCTTTTTGAATTTTGGATTCAATCAAGCGTATCCCCACAAACAGGGTGCAGGTGACTTAACAATAAGTAAAATAAAATAGCATGCTAAGGCTATTTTCAAACGTTTGAATTTGAAGTTGAAAATGATATTTTTGCCAATTTCTCAAATGACAATAGTGAATTATAGGATTAATAGGATTATTCTTTAACAAGGTAGGGCTGTTTATAGATACAATCTATTTTAGGGCTTTATTTTAATACATTTCAAAAATATAACTTAAAAATATGAAATTGCAACTTTAACATAATAGGCCTATAAGGCGTTTTGGGGCTGTGGTGTTAATCGTGTGGTTCGGGCCTGCCGATTGGTAATCATCTTTGTTTTTTGTGGAGATTACAGCGATTAACCATACACTCTTATGAGAGGGGCGCAAAATGACGAGCTTTGCGTTATGGTTTTGATTTTTTGCGCCCCCTTGCAAATTGAAAAAAAAATCGCGCAGTTTAAATACGGTTATCAACATTATATTCACAATCATAATGCTCAACCAGTGCCAAACATATACATATACCGTGGGTAAGTTATGCTACACATCGACTCTACTTCTAGCCCAATATTTACTCGGCGGGACTGGGATATGACTCCCCCCCCCCCCCCGCACACACATAGAAATATTGTTTTAAGTGGGCTCGGACGGGGTCTTATGCCCACCCAGGGATACCATTACTCATACAAAATTTCGTCTCACCTGCACGCCCCAGTCGACTCCGGGTCACTAGTTGTTCGGGTGGGACAAAAAGCGGTGTATACATAGCCTATATAGTTGTTTTCGGTTGGGACGAAATATCGTGTACACATTGGCTCACACGTAAAAGAACCGTTGGGAGTCGGAATTAGATTTGAATTGCCCCTCGACACCGACTGCACTTAAAAAAGAACCACTGAGACTCAGTGATCAGATAGAATTCGAAACAAGGGTATCCCGTAGATAACGCCCGGGCTGTCCGGGCAATATTTCCCCCGCAGCAAAGTGGGCTTTAGCGCGTATGTGGGCTTTAGCAGTGGGAGGAAACCGGAGGACCCGGAGAAAACCCACGATGTTGGACAGGCGACCCTACTCCTTGTCATGTGCAACCGGGGATTCGAAACCACGCCAGTTGACTCAATGACAGGCTTTATGATAGGCCCACAGTACGCACGTGCTAACCATTTGGCCCTCCTCCCACCCCGTAGTAGCACATAAACTATAAACCTCATTTCATTTATCGGACTGTATCTGTCTCTCCTTGTTTAACTTTGTTGTGTCTCATGTGGAACCTTCTTTGGATTAATAAAGTTTATTGGTGTATAAAAGTAGCTTGACGTCATGTTGTCCATGGTGAAGTTATTCCACAGAGTTATTTTTACTCTGTCACCTGTGGATATCACTGATCTATATTTCATACAATCTCCCAAACAGAGTTGTCTTCCCTTGCAGTCCACACTTGATAGAGCGAGACTTGCGTGGAGAATGTATTTCATATAGATCAGTCAATGACGTATACGTCATTGAGATCAGTGGTGGTTATTCTTACAAGTTACTAAGAGTTATCCCCCCTCATTTAGGTCTGACAAAATGGCGAAATCAGAAATTAAACAGACTTTGTCTTGTGGCGGTATGTATCTAGATTTTCACTTCCGTATAAAAGCCATTTCTTGTAGTCAACTACTGTGAAACTACGGTGCCCTTAATAGGACCATAGACTTACTTGGCCGTACTGGAAACGACTAGCAACATTGACATGACTCGCGTACTGACGTAGGCATGCTCAACTCACGCCACGGCAGTCGGCACGCTCCTCTGCCATGCTGGCTTCAGACAGTCTGGTGCAGACCATAGATATATTTCTGTGTGCAGACTGGTTACTGGCATGAAAGGCAACCATTTATTTTGTCTATTGCCATAGACGCCACAAAAAGACTTACATCTAATCTAGTGATAGTCTGGGCAGTGGAAGCAGAATTTAAGCATTTTTTTTTTCAGCAGAATCAAATTGCGCGGAAAACTCCAAAGTCCCAAAAAAGGCAAAAGTATTTTTCACGGAGCTTCCTACTAGGCCTACTAGCCTATCACTGACTATCAGCCGTATTTAAAGCCTTATTAGTTATTATAATAGACCTATTTATTAGTATTAATCTTTTCCAGCGTAGGTAGTTAAGGTAGGCCTAGACGACTAGACCCAGACTCTGACTCTGAACTCTGACCCCTAGCTACCAGACCCCGACCCGAATGATTCTAATGAAAATGAAATGAAATGGGTTTAACTTTTAGCGGCATACTGTTCAGTGTTCTCCGACTGGGCTAATAATATATTATGTATTATAATAAGGGACATTTTGCCAGTGCAGCGGTACTACATCCTACTCTTCTTGGTCCTACATATATATTTCATAGCAATTTCCCACTGCGTTCCCTCCAAATGACCATGCGTTGTCCCTGTCCTCGATTCTGCACAACTGATAATAGTTACTATACTGTGTGTTTAGGGTTACAATTGATACAGTCAAAGAATCCTTACGCAAGTTCAAATAGGTTCAAATGCACAATTGTCAACACATATCATTACAGTTTGTGTTGGAATAAGTAATTCTATCACACATAGTGAAGACTGGACTACTAAAATAATTACCGAACAGTTTTTCTTTATGGTAATGCGTTCTACATTTACATCGTGATGTTTATGTTATAATGACGTATTGCGCAAACTGCCATGCCACCGGTCAGTTGAAATTTCGCGTAGCAGTTGGGTTTCATCAAACCATATAATTATCCTGCAAAGCTTCACCTTTATTTCAATGGGAATTGATTTATTATTATTATATGTAAAAGGAGCTAAATCGCTAACATTTCGGACTTAGAAATTGACACAAGTGGGTCGCAACGCACATAATACTGTAATATGAATGTATATAAACTGATTTACATTCATTGGTTTCCGTTTTTACTCTAATTTCAAATCTGTTATGTTCGGCGAAATAAGCCAGCAGTGTCAATCGAATGCAAATTTCTAGTGTCTGATTAATCCAGTCTAAATACTACCTTTGATTTAGTGCAATGTGTTCTGCCTCGTCCCCCGAGTCTCTTGTTACAACTGGGGCTGAAACGCATTAAGCTACACGATTCGTGTACCAAAAGTAAAATGTTTATTTTGTCTTGAATATTGGATATCAAAAGCCCATCTTTCCCGGTAAGATCACAGCATCAATGTTGATATAAATTGACAAATAACTGGTGTTTTCAATGTTGAATATTTTTTAATGCTATTGAGTCAGAGACTTAAGTGTAGTACAATTCCGGGTTAGTTTATGTGTAAATTAAGGGAGATATAGGCCAGTAAACTTTTTGAAGTCATTTGACTAAAAACAAACTTGCGCAAAGGAAGTCTGTAGGCAAAGCCACTACTGTGCGTGGAGTAAGACGGAAGACATCAGTAGTGGAACCATTTCTAAGCTGACAAGGACACAGGATAAACCACACTGGAAAATACCGCCAAACTTTCGGCCAACTCAAGGATCGAACACAGGACGTCCAGGTTAGCGCACGGACGTCTTGCCGCCTTGGCACCTTGGCACTCTAAATGCTTCCCTCCAATCTCAATATTCACTGCTGATCAGTATTATTATTATTATTAATATTATTACAGCATATTTATGGTGCACCCTTTCATATAACATGTTCAGGGGCACTTTACAAAGTGCCAATGTAATCATAAATAAACAACAAGATTATGGACATGTGAACGATTGCATACAGAGTCAGTTAAAAGCCTGATTAAATAAATGTGGTTTAAGTTGTTTTTTAAAAGAATCTAGAGATGTACAGCATCTTAAACTAAATGGTAGATTATTCCATAAAACAGGTTCTTGATAACTAAAAGAGTGCTAACCATAAGAGACTAGTTGAATAGTTGTGGGCTTTAAAAGTAGTTAATCTGATGTACGTAATGTTCGGCCGGGTGCATAAGGTTCTAAAAGATCTTAAAAGTAAGTAACAAAATCTTAAAATCAATTCGATATTTATCAGGTAACCAGTGTAAATTGTATTAAACAAGAGTTATGTGGTCACATTTTTTAGTTAAAGTAACAAGTCTAGCAGCAGTATTCTGTACTTTTTGTAATTTATCTATAAGCTTTAACGGTAAACCAACTAAAAGTGAATTAACGTTATCTAATCGAGAAGTGACAAGAGAACGAATAAGTGACTTAGTGGCCTCTTCAGTTACAAATTTACGTATTTTACCCATATTTCTAATATTAAAATAGCGCAATTTACAAATGCTCCCATAAGCATAAAACTATCAAAGATTGTGCCAATATTACGAGCAGAATCAGATGAAAATATATTACAGTTACCTATTACAACAGGGGGGTTATCATGTGCAAATTTCCTTAAGTGGTGCCTTGAGCCTAATAACAAATATTCGGTTTTCTCATCATTTAATTTCAGAAAGTTCTTTGACATCCATTTTCTAATTTCACTAATACAGTTCTCAAGTTGCAGTTTTGATAAATTGAAAGAGGATGGACACTTAGGTTTAAATGAAATATATAATTGAGTATCATCGGCATACGAATGAAAGCTGAGACCATATTTTCTATCAATATCACCTAATGGTGACGTATAGAGGGTAAATAAAGCCGGTCCAAGAACAGAACCCTGAGGAACTCCAGATGACAAAACAGATTCAGACGACGATTTACAATTAACTAAAATACCGAATTTAAACTGTAGTCTACGTATGAATGCTCGTGCAAGGAGATCGATAGTTATATTACGAGAACGTAGGTTAGTTGAGATGTAGCCTACTGACAAAATGGCCGCTCCGTGTATTGTGGACAAGTTTTATCCGATTTTCTTAACACTCAAAATATATCTTTATATCCCAAATGTGTCAGTCCCTTTCGATATTCATACATTTCAGGCCATAACTTACAGGATTATGACAGGTTGTACGAAAAATCTTTGTTCCTTCTTTTTATGTGGTACTCTATCAATCGCATTCAAGTTGTGGGCGTAGCCTGGCATGCAACAGCCATGGGCGCAGATCCCGGTGGGGACACCGGGACGCGTCCCCACCAATATTTCAGGCGCGGATCGAGGGGGGGGGGCAGGGGGCGTGCCCCCCCCCATCAGCCCCAGTGTGACATAGTTGATTTTCGTTCCGGTTTGCTTTGTTACTGTTGTAGTTCACATATCTGTCCTTTAAAGGGACAATAACATTCTTGCTGGCTTGGTAGCTCCAGAAAATAAATATTACCCTTATTCTAAGTACTAGATGTTTAAATGCCCTAACTGTTGTGTAAATTATCCATTACAACCTATTTTATTTGTCCAGTGGGTTCGAAAATATTTTAAAATTCAAGTCACATTTGAAAAGGTTTACGTTAGACTTTTCAAATCAATTGGTTGAATTTTTCCAATTTTTTAAATAATGGTGTGTTAAGATGAAATTTATATCATCATTTAATTGAAATATTCTAAAATAATACGATTTGTTGACCAGAATGAAGATTGGGACATATTTTTCAGTTACAACAAGAGTGTTATTGGGGCTTTAATAGACCATATATAGACATGATTTTCGCATTATCTCCGCTGGGCCCCAAACCCGATTATTACCCTTTGCTCCAATGTATGGCCCCTCCCTCGACAAAATCCTGGATCCGGGCCTGTATTTTTAGTGGTGGGGACATGATATACTGTGTCCCCACAAATACTTCCTATGGTATTGCTTACTGTTTATTTAACACAATGAAGTGCCTCAGGGATTAGAATTGTTTGCCAGAAATTGATGCTGAAAATACCCACGAAGTGCCTTTTAGAGCATCTAGTTTTCAAAAAAATTCGGGGAAGGACCCACGACCCCCCCCCCTCTTTACCAATAGTCGCCCGCGCATGTCCCCACCACTATTTTTGTGCGATCTGCGCCCCTGGCAACAGCGATCTCTATTTATATCTTATCTCCCAGTGCCCCTTTAATCATCCTTCACAAAATGTATTCCAACCCGCTAAGTATTGCAGGCTATTGTCAGTATCGATTATGGTCTGGATAAGTTAATTAATGTCTAATTAATAATTTAGATAACATTTCAGACCCAAAGAAAGACCTGCAAGCTCTTGCATAATATATAAACGTGCTCTTGGGATCGTACTTTATAAAAATTTTGATAGGAACACACTATCGTTTAGAAAAAGGTCAAATCTCCCCTTTCGTAAACAGCTGCGTACAGGCGTAGATTGCGACCGGGGGACACACAAACTACTGGTTGCCAACTACTGTCAGTAGCGTGTGCCAACCGAACAAGGGACGTAACTCTTTTTTCTTAATTGGCTGTCACAAATATGGCGCATTTTTTTCGCGAAAAGTAGGTATTGCATTACGGCCCCGTGTCGGTTTCCTGCTATTGATACCGATTCCATTCAACCGAAAACAGTTAGTTAAGATGTCAAGGTTGCGGCGCATGGAAAGTTTGTCACACATAGCAAGGTAAGAATATTTTTTTTCTTCGATTGAAAAGTTTGGAATTTTGTAATTTTTTTCGTGAAAGATGCGCCGGGGTAAAAAACTTGCTAAATTATGAAAGAAATGTTCCTTGATAAGTTCCACCTTCATTTATTTCCATATGTGGACGTGAAAGTCGTAAAAATTCAATTGTTCTGAGATGACCGAAATTTTATCGGCCATTCTGTCATGGAGGAAGGCGTGTCAAATGTAGTCTCTATCATTCAGACGACTATTCGCTGTACGCTTTACACTGACGAGTACTGCTGATCGAGACTACATGTATCTCAAATTACAGTTATACGACCGTTACTCACGTGCGAATGCGAGAAAATACTTGAAATATTAACAATTTTAATTCTTTGAGAGTGAATTTGTTATTTACGAGATGAATACAATTAGTTTAAATTGTATGTTTTATAAATTTCGTATTAAATAAAAATATCATTCATCGCACAGTCTTCATTTCATATGCATTAATTATACAAACAATAGGATAGGCATACCAATTAATTGTTTATCAATCTTCTTGTTTAATCATTCATATAATTTACTATAATTTTTCAGGTTCCTAGAACTTGGTAAAATATTTAATTGAAATTGAGCAGCCTTGTTGTTTTTTTATTGTTATTGGTACAGGGTATAGGTTTTGTTTGTATATGATTTATTATCAAGTTTTATTTTTTGATAAGGTACTTATAATTATTTAGACAAAACTTGAAATCATTGTAAAATAAAAAGAAATGTTATTCTAAAATTATTTAGAAAAAACTTAAAGTTCTTGTTAATCATTTCAAAATCAGTTATAGTTTGTTTTTTTCTTACTTTTCTGTACGAAATATGTCCGATTTCCTCTCAATTATGTCCAAATAAATGTTAAAAACAATATTTTTGTGGTTGATTTTAGTTAATGTGTATACCTAGAGCATGTGAGTAAAATCTGAGCGTGCTCCAAATTCATTATAGTCAGTCAAATTATCATTTTATCAATTTTGCCCGTTTTTGACGGAATTTTGCAAAACCCTGCTTACCTATGGGTATATAAAATAAGCTATAAAAATAAAAGTTAAGAACCGATTTTTAAAATCTAAACAGATTAATGATTCTAAGGTTTTTTTCTAGCTGTATGCAAAGTTTCGGGTCCCTAGCTCAAAAATTGAATTTTGGTTGGCACATGCTACTGTCAGTTTGCGTTGACTTTGCAGAGGGATATCCCCGTTCTATATTTAGAAACCGGAAGTGGCGAGACTTGAGGGAAAAAAGCTCTGCAAATAAAGGAAAAATTAAGATATTATTTACAATATTAGCTTGTGTTGTATATCATACAGCAAATCACAAATGATTTTTTTTGTGTCGGTAAATGCATGTTTGTAATAATTAATGAAGGAAATCCATTAAATATAACAGATTTCAAGGTAAGCTTAAAAGTAATATATGAATAAATGGTGCATTATAATCTTTGTTACAAAATAAATATTTATATATGTTTCTGAAATTTACAATTTGAAACTACGTTTAAAAACCTGTTCTTGGGATCGTAATTTATACAAGTTTTTATACAAACGATTTTTCAACCATGGTATATCTATACTTTTAATTAATCACATTCTGTGGGCATCTAAGTATGGTATCCATTAGAATGTAGTCAACCCCCAATAAATATTTTCACAAAACTTTATGTTATTTCTTTTCCTCTGCCAGAATGTTTTATGATCACGCAATACATTGAAGGATATATCATAATATATGTTTTCAAATATAGATCTTCTAACAAACTGCAAAATTTATATTCTAGACCAGAAATATTGTTCAGATTGGAGGAAAAACCCAAGGTCCTGTCTGCATGCCTGTAAAAGAACCCTTGGAATGTAATGTAGAGTAGGCTCAAATGCAACAATCCATGGGATGGGGGGAGGGGCATGTGAATGCTGTATCATAAAGTCTGTCATTGAGCCAACTAGCCTTTGGTTTCGATTCTACGGTTGTATGTGACAAAGAGTTGGGTTGCCTGTCAAAACTCGTGGGTTTTCTCCGGGTCTGCCAGTTCCCTCCCACTGTCCTCTAGTTCCCTCCCACTGTTAAAGACCCCTACATGCAAGCAGATTATTGAAATAAAATTGAACCATGTTTTTGTCCCAAAATGACCTTGTTTGTGTTGAGTGAAAATTAAACCCCATCTCTCCCTCCCTCTCTCTCTCTCTCCCTCCCTCTCTCTCTCTCTCTCAGCTATCCAGGCAAAGAGTACACTGTCAAGCTGTATTTCATTTCGTCACTATTGCAAATTTGCTAAACTATAGTATAACAAAACAATTCAATATTTCCTCCATGCAAATTATTATAATCTTATATAATGTGTAGTAATAATATTGGGGAAACGGCACTAATTTTTTTACATCATGTTATTTCAATTCTGGCATTCTTTTTGTCTGCCTATAGTCGCATGTTATTTTTCCAGGATGAGGTCCATAGGTTTCCTCCCACTGCTAAAGACACACAAGCTACTTTGAATATACTATACATGTTAGTCATGAAATGATCATTATTTAAAATAATCCGCATAAAGTTTAATTAAGGCATATAAGGAATTTTATTTGAAGTTCCGGTATTGTTTGGGCTATACATAATACATAATTCTGTGTTGATTGATTGATTTTAGCTCTCTCCCTCAGAACAATGCAATTTATTTTTTTATTTCCTCTTTCTTTTTATTTTTCAGCTTGCATCCGCAGAATGCCTCAGTTTACCTTTACCAATCGACTTATGGAAAAGGCATTAAGGAAAGCCTTCCTTGATGGAGTTATGGAGATTTATGAATCTTCGCATGAGCCAAGAATTTACAGTATTACTTTGGAAGGATCTTTGAGTCTTTTGATTAACAAATCAGAAAAGTATTACATCAAAATACAGGAAACAGCAGAAAGAGCAAAAAATGTAGAACAGAGCCTAATAACTAAACCTATCCTTGAGAATGTTCCACAAATTGTATCATACAGTGCAAGAAATCAGTCTGTTAGTAATTCTTCCAATGATTCTTCATCGAACATGTTGACCTCACCTCTAGACAGTCATTCAGACATAGCAGGGATTGAACCAGAGGAGGAAACATATTCAACTTACGCCTCAAACACTACCTCCTTGTCAATTCCTACCACTAGAACACCAATGATAACTTATACTGCTAAAGTGCAACAAAGAGCTCCATCAAAATCATCAATGTCGACATCTACAACTGATTCAACAACAACAATGGTCACACCGATAATTACAGAAGTCAAGTCCCTCAATGAAAAATTAAAGAATTCAGAAAAACCTATGGAGTCACGGAATGTTGAAGTATCTGCATCTGCTTCAATGAGAATCGATGGAGTGGGTGAAGGTGAAGAAAATATGGATGACGATGTATTGGTTGTTCACCCTGACTGGACAGAAATACCTAAATCAAGTGGAGGTTAAGTACATTTTTATACGCCCAGCTACATGTACTTTAGATCATAAGGTCTGTCATTGAGGCAAGCGACGTGGTTTTGATCCCACTGCTAAAGCCCCTGACACAAAAGGCTGGGGGCTATTAAAATGGGTCTGTTCGTCTGTCTGTCCGTTATACTTTTTGGGCACAATAACTCTCCTTCCAATTGTGCTAAGTAGGAGGTTTATTACAGGTGAATGTCTTGGCTGAGTTTGAAGATGAGCATTTTCTTATTAGGCTAAGCAGAGATAAGCAATTTGATTGGTTGATGCTTTGAGACACAATGACATTGGTTCTAACTAATTAATGAACATTTCCTGCTCAGTGTAAGCAAAGCAATAAGCAATTTGATTTTTCGATACTTTGGAACTGGACTTAGTTTGATGATGAGCACTTTCTGCTTAGATTAAGTACTCTTCAGTCTGATTGGTTGTGACTTTGGATAACTCTCCTTCTAATTGAGGTACAATGCTTAAACTTGGTGTAGGTGTTTATTAGATGAATACCTTGACAACATTCTATCATACATATTTTCCATTAATGCTAAGCAGCGATAAGAAATTTGAATGGTTCTAACTTGGTAGAGATTCATTATATCAATACCATTAATGCTAAGCAGAGATAAGAAATTTGAATGGTTTTAACTTGGTAGAGATTCATTATATCAATACCTTGCCTAAGTGCGATGATGAGAATTTTTCGGCTTAGACTACATGTATGTATAGATAATCAGTTTGATTGCTAGATACATTTCAATGATTAATATGTGGCACCTATTTATTTTGAGATTGTGGTGGCAAACTGTTGCCTTGTTGATGTTAAACCCATTTCTATCTTGTTCTAGTCGTATAGTGTGCATGTGAATGGATAGAAAGTGCGTTTTTGCTGATAAACAGAGCCTGTGCTAAACCATCATCTTCTAGATCAAATGCTACAGATTTTGAAAATGTCTTAAAATTGACTTACCGTCAAGGTTCTTCAATCATTTGAAAATTTTTAAATCTACAAGGAGTAACCTTTTTTTCCTTGATCAGTTAATAATAGTTTACACAGGTTTATAATATACAAAGTTATTTAAATAGGTTTATTTTACATTTCAGTAAAGAGAGAAAGAGAGGAAGTTAATAAAAATGGCCATACATCAAAGAAGATCTGCACTAATGCATGTGGAAGCATAAATGACGATATTCCATCACCCAAGAGTCTTAATGAAAGATTTCATTTTCATAGAAATGTTGTTGAATGCCCATTATGTAATGAACCAATATCTAATCAAACATTTCTTCTGCTTCATCTTGATAGACATAGAAAAGAGTTTGTGGAGGAATGTCCAGTTTGTAAGCAAGGGGGACAACCTCTAGATGTACTTCTATTCCATTTAACTAACTTTCACTTAACCACCCCATCAGCTAAGCCACCTCATTTGCACTTAGCTACAACAAGTGGGAATGATTCACGTTTGAGAATAGATCCTTCTAAAATGGTACAGCTTATGTTGGACCATGAGAATGAGAAATCGTCTACTACTGGTGGTAAGGATGAGGAGAAGAAAGAAGAGGATGATGGTGAATTTCAGATTGAATATGTTTGTGACTTGTGTGGAGATAGCTTTAACTCTGGGAATGATTTAAATATTCATAACAAATCTGTTCATGGAGACGACGCAAGTGAAGATTTTAGATGCTGCGAATGTAATGTGAAATTTCAGAACATGTTTTTATTCCAAGACCACATGCTAGATCACCATAAAGAGGAAGAAAAATATAAATGCGAAACTTGCGGTGAGGAATTTGTTAAGTCAGAAAAACTCAAAGAACATATAAAATTGGCTCACACTATTTCTTACAATTGTTCGCATTGTAAGAAGCTGTTTAAAGATAATAAGAGTTTGATAGAGCATGAAAAAACACATGCTTTATTTGTGTGTGACTTGTGCGATGCACCATTCACATCTACTAGAGCATACAATGCTCACCGACGGTCTCATGTTGATGCTAAACCACACGTTTGCCATATATGTCAATCAACGTTTTTGAAAAAAGGAGATATGGCGAAACATATGCGTACAATCCATGAACCCAAAAAACTTTATATGTGTAAGGTATGTGGTAGAACAGGTACAAGATCTGACAACATGCGCGTCCATGTACGTACTCATAAAAAGGGATACAGTCGAGAAATGGTTGACTCCCTATTACAAAGGGTAGATCAGTAAATATGAACATATTATATAGTGTACTGATCAACTTAGTAGTCAAGAGGTTGAGTAGTATTTTAAGAAAAACTGGTGCATCTATTACAGATTTTATTGTTTTAAACAATCTTTTATTTGAATTTATTTATAAGCTTTTATGAATTACATTTCTACCAAATATGATATTTGTGCAAAGTGCCAGTGGTTGTTTTGTTAGTGAATCAAGTAGCTGCCAGTTATATAATCATCTTTATTACTCACTGCCAATAAACAGGGTATTATATAATCTTGTTATGAACTCGGTAGTAATTTAGTTTATTTTGTATCGTCCTATATATTGTATTTCAACGTCATCAGCTGTCTTGGCCATACAAAATAACATCATTGTTAGCAGATCGTATTGGAAATGGCTGAATATAAAAGATTTAAATAGATACTGTTTAGTTTATGGCTGAATGTCAACACAACTTATGAATTATATTTTGGCAGTTATCCCTCGTTGAAGAATAAGTGATGAATTATCATACGTTTATAATTTGATATGCAGCAAATTCTGTTGTTTTAAAAGAATGGTATGAATTTATTTTGTAACTAGATCTGATTATTACTGTTTTGTCAAATTTTCATAGATCTTTTAAAAACTACTATTGTAAATAAGTTTATTAAAGTTTAAGTTTTATATCTGAGCTCAGCAAAGTAATTTTTTTTTTTTTATTGAAAAGATTGAATGTGAAAGGATTTTTCTTGTCTTTCCTGTGCAACACAGTGAAGAATAACTTCATTTTGCCATGAGAATGCTTAATGATAGTGTATTGTTGTATATGTGTGACACATGTTTATAAAGATTAAGTTCACTTGCCTGTTTTTGTGCCTGTAAGATTGTTAAAGATATTTTTTGCTGAAATGTATTTGTTGTTTGCTTGAGTTCAAGTAATAGTAATTAAAAATATTAAAACACTCAATCAGTCACCCATAACTAGTGAAGATCAACATTATGAACATCTTAATTTGAAACTGATAATATAAATAGCTATTAGTTTAGAATGTTAGGTAAAATATCTATATAAATATATATATTCTAAATTGTAATGACTTACTTAAATCTGCCTATTACAGGCTTTTATTTCGGCTTCAAATGTTGTATAAATTATTATTTAGACATTTATTTATGCAGCAAGCCTCTAATCAACTCTTAAGAACATGGGATGGTGCAGATGTAAACAAATTTTTAGGTGGTGTTGGAGGCCTGTTATTCAATTATGGTAATATAAGTTTGGGGGTCATCGTTATGCATCCATGGAAAGAAACATCTTCTAAATAAAAACTTATTGGAGAGTGTTCTCTTCAAATTTAAGAGCTGAGATAAATCAAAATATAATTACTGTAAGCCAAAAGTGTCAGGTACTTGTAGAAGCTGTTATAATAATATCATACCAGGGGTCACTTTCTGGATTGAATTATGTTATAAATAGTACATGTAATATTTTCTATTAACAGATTCAATTCAAGATTTTTGATAAGTAATTTCATAGGATTGTAAATATATTAGCTTTAATGTATATATATTGGACATATATTCCCTATTGCTATTTGTTGAGATTTGACACAAATACTTTTTTTAATATTTTTTTTTTTCGTTGGTGTTTATGTGTACTTAAAATGGAGATGGTCTACCTATTTGTGTAGTGTATATAACAATAATAGTATCCAATACAGATTCTTTGTTTTAACTATTTAAATATTGATAAATAATGACTACCAATTATCTTAAAGCAGAAAATTAGGACAAGTGATCTATTCACTAAAAGCATACTTATTTAGCATTTATCAAATACTGGACACTATAATGAAAGTTTGGTGGCATTTATGACTTTAGCAATCACCAACATTAATTAAACACAGTGTTAATATTGGAGAATTTTGTTTTAAGGTTGATTAACGTTGTTCAGTCTTTCTATTGTTAGAGTATAGAAACGGCCAGACCATCTCCTCTAGTGAATAATATACCTGTACCAGTGTGTTTTAGACAACTACATTGTACAAGTTATCATTAAAACATCATTGATTGTTTCATTTTTTTTCTTCCATTGTTATTGATATTACTAAATATTAATAATATGTAATACAAAGCTTATCTACTGAAATATGTATCGTCATTTTTATGATCAATATATTGTGTGCATATAACATTAGTTTGGGTAACTGTTCTGTGCTTTAACTTATCTTTTCTAAAAATAATTCAAATCAGCATATTAAGCGGGGCTTATGTCGACTTTGCAACCCAAAGCAACTAGTTGCAGTCAGTTGCAAGAGTGCTTATGTCGATCATATCAGCAACTGAGGACAACTGGGAGCAACTGAATTCGGAGCGCTTATGTCGACTCGGAACTGATAGCGATCACACTTAATACGTGACTGTTAATTTATTCATCACGTGATCAACAAAATGGCGAATAACTTAAAAGAAGCAACACAAAGGCATGGTCGGTCTTACTACAATTCTATTAGTATATTATTGTCGACATCATCAACATTTGAAAAGTGGGTGTCTTCGTTCGCTTCCATTTGCCTCTTTATAAAGTCACAAAACACATGTCTCTTATCACGTGATGTTATTTCCATGGAAACGAGTTGACGCCAGTTGCAAGAACGCTCATGTCGACTGCAACTAGTTGCCGCTAGTTGCAACGAGTTGCAGAAAGTTGAACATGTGCAACTGACTGCAACTGATTGCAACTGACTGCAACTAGTTGTAAGAGGCGCTCAGGTCGACTTTTTTCAGTTGCATTCAGTTGCTTTCAGTTGCTCCCAGTTGCCGAAACGCCAGTTGCTTTCAGTTGCAAGGTCGACATAAGCCCCCCTTTACTTTATATTCATACCAATGTGTGATTTAATGCCAAAAAAGAAATGTAAAACCATTTTAGTAACATTACTAACTTGATAAATTTTAGTTCTGTCATTTTGTGTATGATAACTGGACAGTCGCGAAGAGCAAGTGAGGAGAGAAAAGGTATTTAAATCAAATTAGACCAGCACAAATCTCAAGAATACTTCTGAAAAATGAGATTTTTAATGGTCTGCTACCTACTATACCATGTTAGAAATAATTATCTTTTGGTAGCACATATCTACTAATTTTGTAATCTCTATTACCATTTGATGGGCATTTGTTTTATTCAGGTTAGAATATGTTTTTGTTTATTTTTACCTTTTTACACATACAATTATTGAATCATGGAAACTTAAAAACATAAATAAGCTATGGTATTGTACATTGTAGAGAATTAAATGTTATTTTAAAATGTATTCATTAAATCTGGGAGTAAATTAAATAGACACCAGCATTTTAATCATTTTCATTTGACTGCTGCTATTATATATTGCACACCTTAAATTGAAATGTAGAACTAGTTCATCTCATTTATGCAGATTTTTCATTTTTGTGAAATTAATGGAACACAGACAATAGAAACATTATCTTGACTCGAAGAGTAGAAGATCATATAGACATTTAATGTTATTTCACAGAATCAAAACTTTAATACATGTACTGAAAATTTACAATTTTGTAAATAAACATGCATGCTAAAAATAATTCAAAATTGTTGATTATCTTTTTTCAAGAGGTACAGCTGGACTAGGCAAAATGTTCTTTTAAAATGTGTTCACAGATAAGATTTTACCCTACAGAGGGAAGGGCGTCTGTTCAACCTCGTGACTTTTCTGCAAGTCCTCCTGCTTTCTCCCCCAGCGACCCCTATGCACAAGTGAATTATTGAAATAAAATTGAACCATATATTAGTCTGTAAATATGATCCCATTTTATTTATCTCCATCTCTCTCCCTTTCTCTCTCTCTCTCCTATGATTTTACAAGTAGTTTAATACGGGTAGGCCTAGTTTTGAAGTAACAGCAATATATAGATTGAACTCAATGGCCATTGCACACTGCTCCGGTTATTCAATTGTTCAAGGAGCGATGTAACTACATGCAAATACAAGCAAATATCATTGAATACAGCCATTGTCCAGAATGAGGCTACTTGCAGAATTACATCAAACTTTAATGACATCACCACTAGGCTGCAACAATTTTGTCAAAATAAAGAAAAATTGATAGAACCATGTTATTGGTGATGTTTAGGTGTTTTTATGGGGGGGGGGGGATTTTTTGGATAATCTGGATAGTACAGTATTGCTCGGGTTATTCAATGGTTCAAAAGAGTGTATCCCTGTGCAAGTATTTCAAAGATTTCCAAAAATGACTTCCTGGGTTATTGCCCTTAGCCTTGATGAGGACTATAGAATCCTTTAGCATAATAACCGAAAAAAAAGATGCTGTATAGGAATTTTATCAGACATCGTAGATTGTTCATGTAGGCTAATCGCATTTGACTTTAATTGCAGCCAAATTTTAGAATTTTAGTCAAAGAACTAAAAGAGAAGATCTAATTATATTTATATTATACTGTGTTACTGTTTTTTTTTAGATTTTAACAGTGGAGGGCTCTTGCTTGGAGATTAATTGAAGGTACTGGTGTGAAAGTAATAAATCGGAACAGTGGCGAATATTATTAATTCTCTTATTCAAAAATAAATCCTATTTTTCTCTCCGGAATGAGTTCGTTTTGTTGGGTGCAGTGAGGAAATCGATCTTAACTAATCAAAGGGATATAACTCTATTCTCCGAATGTTTATTAGCGAAGCCTACATTTTCAATGAACTTGAGTTACTGCGGCGTGGTGAGGCTAAGTCAAGACAAGACATACTGTTTTCCGATGGCAAAAGCCTGAATTTATTGCAACAGTGGCGAAAATTACTACAAATATTATTACCCACGAATATAGCCAATTTGATTATTTGCTGTAAATTTTGTGGGAAGCAGTTTGTGAGTATGTCTACTGTTTATCGGTAAAGCGTGCAGTGTACACTTCGCCTCATCGCTGGCCTGGATAGCATCGACCCAGGCTTTCGAGAATATAGATGAAATCAAGGCATTGCTATTAAGCCTAAATTTGTTTCCACGGTCATTATGTAAATAATTTCCACAAATTCAAATTAAAATATAACGAAATATGGTGTTAATATGTGTATAATTTAATCCTATAAAGAACTATAGGCAAAATTGTGTCATCAATTTTTAGGCATAAACAGCCTATTTATTAATGGCGTCTGACTATTTTTAGTAACAGTCAGTACATTGTATTAAAGTAAGAGAAAAGATAAATGACAGGGGTTCATTACACGTTATATTACGAGGAATGAAAGGTGTTATTGTTATATTGCCCAAAATTATGCATTAAGGGTACTGTTTAATATACGGTACAAATAAATATTGAAGAGTGTACATGTATTGTATAGAACATATTAATGTTGAACTCTTCAACAAAAAGGAATAAAAATATTGCCTAGTAATACCACAGAGTAATGAAATTAATCTACAATTTTATCCATGTTTGGATTTAGTAGATATATTGGATATTATCATAGACTTCTTTGTGATAGTTAAGTTAAAGAAAAAAAAAATTTGAAACAAATGTCAATTCATAAAAAAAAATCTATTCGGTACAAAAAATCCAATGTATCTATCTATATTAGAGTTATAAACTGTGTAATTAGTTGGTTTTAATTGACAGTCATGGTTCAGATGGTATGCGCAAGTAGAAAATGACTGCGAAAGTTGTACTTTGAAATCCCTGTATAGCCAAATTATCACATAAAATCCCCTGCATTTTTTCCAATCAAGAGGAATTGCTAAAGTGAAATCATATGACAAATGCATGAAACAGATTCTTTCTTTCTTACAATTTAGCAATATTGTTATTATTTATAAAAACCAACCCCGTCCTGCAGTCTTTACAAAGAATTAAACATGCTGTATTATGATCATCTACAAACTTGTTGAATCTTGCAAACCTTCACATTTCACAAATATAAAGTTTGAAAACTATAATTCTTGAATTGGTGTAGGCTACCGATACAAAAATAATGTTTGTTTACAGTATGTGATGTTATAGAGAGGTAAACAATGTAAATACACTTTGGCGTGCACATAAAAGAACCTTTGACAGTTGGAGTTCTAAATAAGAGTCGCTGTTTGGACAAAATTTCATTTTCTATCTCACCAATTTGTTAGATTATACAAGTATCATATTCATAGTATAAACTTGCATTTAAACAACTATATAAATTGCACTTTTCATTTTATTGAATATTCTTTTGCCTCTGTATTAAATCTGTAAAAAAGCAGGAATATTATTGATACCCTGAATAATCCTATATTCTCTAGACATGATTTCATATGCGACAAATTATTTTGGCTTGGATTGACTCATTGCTGCTTTAAAATAAATATACAATGAAAACGTGCCACTTTTAAAAATGGATGATTGTAAATCTCATGATTTTTTTTTTGCAAATGTGGAGGATAAAATGTAGCTTTGTAAAAGCTATAGTCAGTGTATGTATGATTATTATTATTAAAATTTATATTTTCAGAATCTTTCAAAATGCCTCAGTACTTGTTTACAAATAGATTGATGGAAAAGGCATTGAGAAGAGCCTTTCTTGATGGAGTAATGGAGATATATGAAACCGTCAATCAACCAAGAGTTTACAGTATTACTTTGGAAGGATCTTTGAGTCTTTTGATCAACAAATCAGAGAAATATTACATCAAAATACAAGAAACCGCAGAAAGAGCACAACAGTCTGATCCAACATTGATGCCAAAACTTCCAAACTTAACAGCCCAGAAAATTATTGGATCTATTGGATCAACAAGTACAATAACAGCTCCTGAAACAAATGAATCATCTAGTACCCCACCCAATGATTCCTTATGTCACATGCTCAAGTCAGCATTTGGCAATAATCCAAAGGTGGTTGTTAATGTCAAAACCGAACCAGAGAACACAAGCAATACAAAATTTGCCTCAAACAAAGCTACCTCTCCCACCACAATTAATACAACCAAAACACCAATAATGAGTTTTTCACCAAAAATATTACCCAGAATTCTGCCTAAACCCAACGTATCTACTTCAGCATCTGGTTCTGTTTGTACGACAACTGTCACAATTGTGCATCCTAAAACTCCTGTACTCAGACCTCTGTGCCCCAAAAAATCTGGTGATATTCTATCTGCAGCTGAGTTTTCACTAACAAAAGTGAAAAAAGAACCATTAGATGGTGATACGTCTAGTCCAAGCACATCATTAGATACAAACATCAAAATCAAAAGTGAGCCAACAGAGAGTGACGGTAAAGATAAAACTGTAGAAGATGTTATGGTTGTTCAACCAGAATGGATAGATGAAATATCTAATCATGATTTAGCTGGAGGTAGAATATTAGTTTTATATTAATTCACTTAGTATAATGTTGTAGAATTAGTCTAATTTTGTTGACCTTTCAATCTGTCTCACCGTCCTTGGTGGACCCCTGATAGAGGATTTAATGCCAATATACAGAGGGCGTTTAAAATTGCATGAGATTTGAGAATCCTATTCGAAGCGCAGTTTAAAGTCTCAGAGATGCCTGATGCATGATCTGACAAGGACAGTACCGAAAAGGTTTGGATGGGACAGAAAACCAAGGTCTTGCGTACTCATTGGCATTCAGGTACATGCATAAGAGCACTTGACAGTTTGAATTCAATTGTTGTATGGTGTATCTCTGTCTTCATTAGCCCAGTTGTTGCAGAAAAGTAGGAGGTTAAAACCCATTTCATTTTGATGCGGCAGGTGATACATGATTAGAATTCACGTACAGGAATAGAGAGGAGATTGCCACAGCTATCAACAAAGTCAGTTGAACAATGAATATTCATATATTAGTCCCAAATTATCATTTTCATGTGTAGTAGTTATCCTAACTAACATGCAACAATTACAGACACTTAATAAGTCATCAAATTAATATTCAATTTGTTTTCTTTTTAATTCAGGAACAAAGAGAGAAAGGGAAAATGATGATGAAGATGAAGAAGATGACAGTTCTGCTGCTGATTCTGTCAGAAAAAGAATTAAAGCTTCTCTGAAAAACCCAATAATGGCCATCAATTTACCAACTCAGATGAAACCCAAGGAATCATTCTATTTTCATAAAAATATAGTTGAGTGTCCACTGTGTAAAGAACCAATATCGAATCAAACAT
The DNA here is from genome assembly GCA_948474765.1 of Patella depressa. Taxonomy (NCBI): domain Eukaryota; kingdom Metazoa; phylum Mollusca; class Gastropoda; family Patellidae; genus Patella; species Patella depressa. The sequence continues at coordinate 74,439,595 of OX419717.1, forward strand.
TTCTACAACTTCATCTCGACAGACATAGAAAAGATTATATTGAGGAATGTCCAGTATGTAAAGAAGGGGGACAACCCCTTGATGTACTTCTGTTCCATTTAACCAACTTTCATACACCAGGAGCCTTAAAGGAGACTGATATTTCTAAAGCCAAACGACCACAGTTAGTCCTAGCTACTACGAGTGGAGGTGATACACGTATGAAAATAGATCCTTCTAAAATGGTACAGTTTATGTTAGATCGTGAACATGCCAAGACCTCAACACACAGCACAGCTGAAAAGAAAGAAAAAGAAAAGGAAAAAGAAAAACTTAAAGAAATGGAGAAGGAAAAAGAAAAAGATAAAGAACAGGAAAAAGAAATGAAAAATGAGGAAGATAGTGAGGGTGAATTTCAGATTGAATATGTTTGTGATGAATGTGGAGATAGCTTTAATTCTAGTAAAGAGTTATACATACATAGTAAAACAGCTCATGGAGATAACAGTGGAAATTACCAGTGTTCCTCCTGTAGCTTGAATTTTGAGAATTTGTATTACTTTCAAGATCACATGTTGGAACATCATAAAGAGGACGAGAAATGTAAGTGTCAAATGTGTGGAAATGAATTTCTTAAATGGAAAGATTTAAAAGATCATTTAATGACAGCCCACAGAAAATATTTTACATGTCAACAATGTAAGGTTTCATTTAGTGATCAACAAAGTTTAAAGGAACATATAGCTTTACATGGACACGAAAAACCAGATTCTTATGAATGTGACATGTGTGATAAGATATTTACATCTTCTAAAACATACAATGCTCATAGACGCTCTCATATCGATGTTAAACCATATGTTTGCCATATTTGTCAGTCAGCATTTTTTAAAAGAGGAGATATGGCTAAACATATGCGTACCATCCATGAACCAACCAAACTTTATATGTGTAAAATCTGTGGAAGAACAGGTACTAGAGCTGACAATATGAGAGTTCATGTACGTACTCATAAAAAAGAAATCAGTCGAGAGCAAGTGGATTCACTGTTACAAAAAGTTGATCAATAAACACAAACAATTAAACATTTATACATACTGTGCATTTATTATGAGAAATTGTCAATTTACTTTGTTTGATAGTTTTATTCAAAGTTTATCAATGCAATTATTTATTGTTATTTCATTGTAATTATCTTTTGGAGTGTTTGCAAATCAGTTATGTTATATGTTTTGTAAAGTAAAATAGTTTCACTGGAGTCTTTTGACAGGTAATGCATTATTAAGCTATGTGCACTTCATTTTCTGAGGAGCTAGTATATATCGAGATAAGAGTTATAAATAGAATTTTTATATGTTTGGATGATAAGCCACATTTGAGTAAATTCTCAAGTTATCCTTACCGAAATGTCTTTGGAATAAACCCTTCAATAACATGTACTCCATATGATTGTGTTATGTGTTATTCTCATCCAGTTACTAAATACCACTTACACAAAATGAGATATATTTGTATATTTAATGAAATTGATATCTTTGTGTTTGCCAACGTAATTATTTTATAATATTGACTGAAATTAAATGAACATATATGTATATATCACAAGTAATGGAGCTGCGTAAGTCTGTACCATTGATTGGGTATTCCATTGCTATAAATTTACATGTATGTGGTATTATTTATAAAAACTTAATGACTCAAGTATATAAACAGATATTAGAAGTTATTAAAATTTCTGTAGTATGAAATATTTCATGTTCCTTAAGCAATGTTCGCAAGTTTTACAACATCTAACGGTTGCTTTAATACTCAGCAATTCCCAAACTTTACACCTGTTGTTTTTACACGTGACTAATTAGCATTGTCCAATCAGCATTTTAGCTAAAAGCATGAGACTATGAATCTGATAGCTTCCCAAGCTGGACTTGTGCCAATCGAACTTAGTGGCAAAATATACAGGGTATTACGTGAAGGGCTTAATAAGATGTATGTAGTTAAGGTGAGATCAAGCCTTCTATTGAATGGAAATATTTAGGAGTAGAAAGGTTGTAATTTAAGTATGGTAATTGTATCAATTAACGAATGTGATTTCTTTATCTAATCTCACAATCTTATGACATTATATATGCTCACCATGTCCACAATTTATTGTTCTAAGGATTCATGTGGTAATTTGATTTTCATGAAATACATAATGTACGTATTGTATGTATAGTGAGACAATGACTTTAAAAGTTAGTTAATTGTAGGCATGTGCCTATGAATTCAGACTGTAGAGCAATGTAGCATCTGATACTGATACATGTATTTTATAAACTCTACATGTATATACATTTGTATCATTCTCTGTTTTGTCATTATGGGGCAGATGTTGAAATCTTGCTGGTTGAAAGTTCCATTGCCTGGCATTCCCTTTGTTCATAAATTCTGTTATGCCAATTACATGTATTTGTTGGTTTTATACTTCTTCATTGTTCATAATATGTACAAGTACAGGTATGTATTTCAAAATCCAATAAGACTGTTATTTATTAGAATTTATTTGTCACTAGTATAAATTTTATGGCATTTTACAGCTTTAAGTCCATTATTGATATTTTGTCTGTTTACATTTATACCAATACAGTACATTTTTTAAATTTGTTTATTCAAAAAAAATTGTAGTATAAATGTTATACCTTTTTTTTAAATACATGATATGAAGTCTATTAATCTACTCTGTGTATTATTATAGTAAAATAATATAAATTTATACATTGCATAAATGTTTTAGTATGGAAAGGAATGAAAGCATCATTTTTTATGTTTCTATTTTGAAAGTAAATTAAGAGATAAAAATCATAACAGTTATAGATCTCTGTGATGTTATTATGAAATAATTTGTATGTATGGAAATTTATGATAGAAAAATAAATAGGTATAATTGGTCTATGAACTTGTAATACAGTGTAAATTTACAATTTGTAAATAAGAGTATATAAACTAATGTAATCTTTCATTTAGACTGGTCTTTTTTTCTTTTTTTTTTGGATTGATCATATTTTTCTAGCATAGACAATATAAAGCTTATTGATTGAAACGATTATTTCTAAAGTGCTTTGATTAAAATCACCTAAAAATGGGATGTATCATAGTGGTATATTTGGACTTTAAATTAAGCTGAAAATACACTTACAGCAGATTAAACTTCAAGCAATCAATAAAGGCTGTAGTACTTCAATTATTTTATAGATGATGAGGCACATATCTTTGCATATGATTATCAGATATTGTCGCAAACATAAACCATGTGTATAGATTTCAAGATAAAATACTTTTGCAGCTGGTAGTTCAAAAGATCTGAAGAGTGTTGAAAACATTGTTTACGAAAATTATGCAAATCATGCGAGACTATCTGTAATAATCAAGAAGTAACCAGTAAAGACATGAAATCATTCAAGATTAGAGACTCGGTCAACTGTGCCAGTTCTTATGTTGTATATTGTTTAACATGTAAAACCTGTAATATGCAATATGTAGGCTAAACCATTACTCCTTTCAGCACTTGACTTAATAAGCACAGAAGTAATATTAAGCTTAAAAAACCTGGCCATTCCCCCCATGTAGCCTCCCATTTTAATATACCTGGTCATGATTTCGTGTGTACCATAGTACAAAAAATTCCTGATATTAAAAGATCAGAAAAAATTGAACACAGCAGAAAGTCTGTGGATTCATAGACTTAATTCAGTTTGGCCTAATGGTTTAAATGAGTTGAATCCAGGGGGTTTCAAAATCACTAATAATCATGCATAATTCTTCCTTAGTTGTAAAATTTTACCTAAGTTTTAGGCTAACCTTTCATGTTATGTATCTAAGTCTATGATGTCATCATTTCCACGATGTCATAACTTACTATTTCATAACTGACTTCCAGCAAGAATAATATTGTCCCTTTAAATGTTTTGTATGCTAAAACATTAGCATCATGCAGAACTTTATAAAAACCAAACAAATGCTAATGATTTTCTGATAATTACTTAATATGCGACAACTCTTGTTGACTGCCCGCACGATTTAGCTGCCGTGAGCGTATGTTTCGTTGTCTGACAACCTATTTTTTTAATAAGGTTCCATAAAAATTTGACAGGTTTCTTTTTACTTACTGAATCAATCCATATAAAATTTATGTTACAGAAGGGGATTGCGTTTCCTATTACAGCATTTACTTGTCAAAAATGGAAATTTATATGCAGAGGGCTTATCTATTGCAGGTGGTGTCACTAATATCATACCGTCTAGCAGTGGTGACAGCCGCTTTGGTCTTATACTATCTCATCACTATCACATTCGCAGTTATAGGGAATCCTCCACCAGTGTGTGGGGTAACAAGACCGTACAACAGCTAATTTCTGATTTCTCTTCAAAAGAACTTGATCCCAACAATGATCTTAAATGGCAGGAAATTGATTCAAATTTACAACAAAATTTCTTCAGGTTGATTGTGTCTTTGGCATCCCAGTCCTTCATCACAAAAATCCTGGCTGTGCTAAATCTGTCCACTGATCTTAAGGACGGAATAAGATTTTTATATGCCCACATTTTCTTGCGGACTTATATATATTGTCGTCTGTCCGTCCACAATTGTTTGTGAACACTACAGGTCACAATTTTTATCTGATTTCAATGAAACTTGAAATATAGGTTTATCACCCTAAGATCTCCGTTCCTTTCGATATTGGCATATATTGGACTGTAACTTCATGGATTATGGCCACTGATTGTACGAAAAACCACTTTTTCAGCTTGTGAACACTGTAGAGGTTACAATTTTGAACCGATTTTGATGAAACTTGAAATGCATGTTTATAACCCAAAGAGTTTGATTTGTTTTGATATTTGCGCATATTGGATCGTGTAACTTCCTGAATTATGGCCCTTGATTGTAGGAAAAATCTCTTTCTTTTTAGCTTGTTCTCTATCCATCTCTCGAAAATGTGGGCGTATCCTGCCTGGCAGCCGCTGGTTTACAAGATCAGTTACTATTTACAAGATATTAAAAACTTATCAAGATAGTCTTCTTTCACATAATCTTTAAAGGGTCTGTTAATACGTGCATTTAAAGCAACAAATAGATCTGTATCAAGATTTTGAAGACAAAATACAAGGGCAAGGTTAGTTGTAACAGCCATCAACAGCCTTAATGGAGAAGGTGAATAAAACAACTATGAATTATCAGCATATAAAACTTTAATGATCGGTTTTAAATTTTTGACTAAAAACATTGGTAGAAAGTTGTAGTTTCATTTATGCTTGAACTACATAAACAATCTGTATAGCGGATTTCGTCTCTCTCTTCAAGAAATTCTACAAAGAAAATTCTAATCTCTACAACTTTAAATGCCCTACACTGTATACACATTACTTGCTTTCTACATCTATGACTAGTTTTACTACAGAAAACAATGGTTTTAATTATATAAAACCAATTGGAGATCAATAATAGTCATATAATTATGAAATTTTATATTTGGATTTCAAAAATAACATTGAGATTCTTGTCTATTTTATGTAAAAGATATCCCTGTTTTTACCTAAATGATCACTTTATAATATACATATAATATACATTAAGTACATATTCAGCCAATTTGATTAAAATACAGATCTATATTTCGTTCGTTTTTTTTTTATTCTTTCGATGGCCTACACTTCATGAAGATCTGACAAGTTATCATGGGAGTTCACGGCAGAGGTCATACGTGCAGCTTTTGACCCTATGACATCAGATAGTTTGATTAATAGCATTGATGTTACTAGTGTAGTACCCACGATTACGTGCAAAACCTCGCCGTAACAGACTGTTTCATTGGCTAATGCCTCACATCATTCAGAACACGTCAAGGATAACAACTCTGCCAGATCCTAGTGCAGTAATGACAAGTAAAACAAAATTTGGAACTATAAAAACAAAATGATATAGGATCTGTGTTTTAATCACATTGATATTCTGCTTAAATTTGCATTCGTATTTAAATTATACAAAATCAATTATACATCATCAAACAATATGGCACAATATAACAACATAAAAATATAAAACTGACATAGCACTGACATCACTTATATCAAAGGTTTGGTTCTTTGCAAAATATTTTCATACTTGGACAATGTGGACGGCAATCAGTATTATATAAATGGTATTACAAATTATTCCAAGATAAGGCATTTCTATTTTTAAGTACAAAATCCTGCAGCACTAAAGACCAACTTCAACATAGCAATTTATAGTCAGTCATAGACACAACACATACACAGTGTCTGGAGTTATAAACTACTGCAGTTCATCATAAAACAAAACATTTCTCTTTCATAGAAATGCCAAGCTTTAAATTTAAATGCTGTACTTTTGTTCTAAATGTCAAGTAAAGAAAACACTGATTTATAAATTTGGACTATTCCACTTTAATTTATCTAGCTATATATAGATAACTTCATAAATAATGAAATAATGGAATGTCCTTTCAATTGAAATGTACATGCAGGATGATATTACAGTTAATTCCAAACATTATTAAATTTTGATTAGCTAATTAATTACGAGTTAAATTCAAATAAATAAATGTAAATTCACTATTTGTTACTTTGATGTTATGTGTTTTCTACTGAGTATTCATTTATTTTGTCACGAAATAGTTTAGTTAAAGGCATATTAAATACTATCAATATTAAAAGAAATTGTTTGATATGTTTTTTCAATTCTTTGAAAGATATAATTATAAGTATGCTCACAGCATATTTTCTCTGACTTCACATCATTTGATTTGTCAGTATATACCTCAATAAATATAGAATAATATAAGGATATGTATCAATGATATTTCTATAAAACAGTTTAAATAATTACAATTCAACAAAAGTTAGAATAATTTCACACAACACCAATATATAATAAACAACCTTTGTCTTGTGTAGATATTTACCAATATATTATGTATATAATACATCAACAATAATCATATTACAATATAATATAATACATAGGGACTATTATTTAAATTCAAGGAATGTCATTAATAAGCAATTATTATGTCTCTGTAAAATCAACAAATATATACTCAATCATTTCATTTCTATCACATAAAACCTGCCGCAGATAAACTAACATCTGTTGGTGTCTAACAAAACAAATGTTTCATACCTTTCTTAAATTGCCCGCAAACGGGAATGTTCCACTGGCCAAAGTTGATGTCACATGATTGACACAAACATCACAAGGTCACTAATTGGCGACGTCAGCGAAATACTGATTGGATGTTCGTATAAAATTCAACGCAAACAAGAACTACACAAATATTTGTTGGCCGAAGAATGTTTCAACAAAATTAATGTTTGTTGGTCTGCAACAGGCTTAATCATGGATTTCTTTTTTTTATGGTAAGTAATTCAACTCTAGGCCTCTGTAATCCAGATCAACAAATATGAACACAGTTCAGACGTTTTGCTAAACTGTAGCTTCATGTGAAGCAGTTGGCAAGATTTTGAGAATGAAATGATCTTGCATCATGTGTAAACAAAGGCCAGTAAAATGTATAAAAAGGCTATCTAAATTTGGTCAAGTTAATATGCCACTTGTAGCCAGAAGAAACCATTTAGATTCTTAGATACTTAAATTTAACATGTCAGTACATTTTACAATTACACCACGTGGGGAAGACTAACATCAATGAAAATATTCAACCAATGTTAACCTGTATGACATATCTAAAGTAGATCTGGAATTATTGTAAAGCTCATAAAGATACAAAAAAAAATAACATACAGCAATATGAACATAGCTATCTGCGTAATGAAATTAAAAGTGTCATGTCATGAATTCATTGTTTTACACAAAGTTATGATAATTAAACAACGAGTTGAGGAAATATCACCCTAACAAACACTATGAAACAAATCTTCACCTTTCTCACTCTTCACGACATTCTTTCCACCATTCAACTGGTATTGTTCAAGATTTTTAAACACATCTTTTGATCGTTTCTTGGCAAATGTTTCAACTTCTACAATAAAAAGGGTTTTTCTAATGATAAAACAGTTCAAGATTTCCTCCAGCATCTGCCAGACAAAACCTCTAGCAGTGACTATAACAAAAGGACTTAAATAATGTCAGGCCCAACATGCCATTTGATGCAAAACACTTCGAAATTATACTGGAATTAACAGTTTTTTCATAATTGATAAAATTAACAAAAAAGGCAATGCTAAATCAATAGAAACTTTCGACTTTTCCGCTTTATATACTATTCTACAACATACAGATCTTAAAAATAATTTGGATTGGTTCGTTGATAAAGCCTTTAATGGAGCTTTCGGAAAGGGCAGAAACCTGATGGCCATCTACTCACAAGATGCAAGATGGATAATAAAATGGCGCAATGCTAATACTGTAGTTTTCGATAAAGAAAAATTTCAAAATATCATACATTTTCTCATTGACAATGCCATATTTGAGGTTGGGGATCAGATAATACAACAAACTATTGGTCTACCAATGGGAACTGACCCTGCCCCATTTATGGCAAATGCACATTTATACAAATACGAATTCGACTTTCAAGACCACAAAAGAAAAACAGATTACAAGGTAGCTAAAAGTCTAAATTATACCTTCCGTTACATTGATGACATAACACCAATCAATGATAATGGTAATTTCAATAAATATAAAGATGAAATATATCCTCCTGAACTTATATTAAACAAAGAAAATTCGGGCACTATTAATGCATCTGTTCTTGACCTGGACATCAATAGAATTTACGATAAATTTAATGTCCGTATATTCGATAAAACGGACAAATTTGGTGTTGAAGTAGTAAAATACCCGTCAGCTTACAGTAACATCCCAGATACTACACTATATAATGTTTTCTATTCACAGGCATTACAATTTTTAAAAATATGCAACAAGAAGGAACTGTTTCTCTCACGTATAAAAACTCTTAATTTTAAGTGCACAGCCAAAGGCGGATCACAATTACGCATTTTTAAAGAAATTTCTAAACTTCCATTTCTTCAACATAATAGATTTGACATTTCTTATAAATATATTACTGACTACATTTTGGATAATGATTCAATATAATTTTTTATCTTCTATAAATGTCTAGTCCTGTTTGGATTATCGCCCTTATTATTATGCCTTTGTGAATACACTTATAATCTACCATTTCTTCAGCATTCCTGTTTTGCATTTCTTACGTGGGTTATTATATGATATTTATGCTATGGTTTGTACAATTACATGGTCTCAAAAACTTATAGTTTTTTAATTTTTTAACGTTATTTCATCTGGATTATTGCCCTTTTTTATCGGGAAATTGCACCTTCTAAGCGACGACGTAATAACAGCTATAACGACAGATTCACGTCACGCCATTCAGTTAGCAGACGACGGTCTCCCTAGACGGTCTTACATTCCTTTGCTTCCATGTATTCAGTTTTGTTTCTGTGACGGTTGTAATGTGTGTCCTAATGCATTCAATATACTTCAATCCTCTTCTTTATTGATTTAATGCATCTAGTTTTTTAGAACTAGGCCTACTTCTTTGATACATTTAACGGTGTGGTTACTTGTATATCGTAATTTATACAACAATATGCTTGCATTCGTAATTCTTGCAACATATGACAGATCATGACTCATGCTGACATTATATAATTGTTTCCTTCGGTTTTACTCCCAACTTGTTTTCAAATATGAGTGAAGTCTGTGTCACCACAGGCCCGGGACTGTACAGCGCAGTGGACGCTTACGGCTAGCCCCCGGATCCATTCACTTTTTTTTATTTGTTTTTGTTTGTGGTCTCTTAGTATGATGTCTTATCTGTATATTTGTTTTCGTGTAGAATTGTGTGTGGTGCAGTCCCCCTGCACTTACTATTAAAGTATTCAATATAGTATAGTCAATAAAAGTTTCAATCTTGATATAAAGAGATCCAAATAAAAGGGTGTTAAGGCCATGTGTACTTTCCTTCCTTACTCAATATAAGCACATTTTATCGAAATATAAAATGTTAATTATGATAATTGAATTCAAAGCAGACTGACAAGAAACACCATATAGATATTAACAGAACATCAAATATCTTTATTAGCCAAACATTTACAATATACTGTTAAACACAAACAAGGTCATGAAGTTAAGAAATTTAAAACCACTAAATAAAGACTTTACCTAAAGTAAAATTTGAACCGCATGATAAAATGATATAAAAAAAGAGGGACTAGATGTTTGATACTATTGGTTAACACTGAGTCAAAATGATATTACCTATTCAATACTACAGTTGATCACTGTTTATACCTAATCACTGGTAGAAAATACAGACTTACCTCTAAGAACATAACCTGAATCTGCAATAGTTCTGCCTAGTTTCCACAGTTGATATAAATGTAAATATGTACCAATATAGAAATCATTTATAGATGCCATAACATCTCTTCTCTTGTTTATTTCTCTGTAATATATAAGGAAGACAATAGATGGTTAGAAAGCTGTCTTGTATTCAGTAGAAAATTTGCTTTGATAGAGTACTAAATCATCACATCATTCACACAAATTTCAGCTATAACTATACAATCCTAAGTTGCATGTCAGTGATATTCAAGGAGAAACATGCATGGAATCCAGTTTTATAATAAGATTATCTTCGATATTTGATCATTTGAGAGATTTGATTTCATAGAGAAATAACAACTACTCAATTAATTAAATACAATTATTTACTTGTTAATAATATCTTCTCTTAAAGACTGTAAACTAATTCTTGATATATTCATGCCCATTACACAAAAGGGAAAATTCTAAAAGAGAAATAATTAAAATTATCTTATTATTAAAGACAGCATTAGATCTAATTAATACATTCATATCTGATATTAAATTAACAATGTAATTCTTTCATGAAATATTTAAGTAAAACATTGAACTGGTCTCTGATACTTGATCCAATGTGGTGTAGAACGACAAATTATTACCAGAAATATTTCATCATTCATATCTGCTTTTTATTCCACTTTAAATCATTTTCTGATGTGATTTAATCAGGATTTAAAGAACTGTTCTCGAGACTTGATGAGCTGATTAACCAAAAATTAGAAAACATCTTTAAAGATGCATTATGTAAGATTTAGACAAAGAGATGACTGTTCTTGCTATAATTAGAATAGTTCAAAAATAGAAAATGAAAAATGAATATGTTGAGCAAAATTATGAATGTTTGATGTTTTGCATAAATAGACATGATAGTCAAGCTATTGCTACAGTAATTAACAATGTCTTTAACATTAAATTATCAAATGGCACGGATGAAGATCTAATTCATTCCATATCTCAGCCATCCAACAGTCTAGAGAGTTGACTATGGGCTTGTCATATTAATAAATGCTTAAATAACAATTTCATGTAATATTTGAAGCCAGAAAAAGATCTTGCAAAATGCATCTTTAAATAACCGTACATGCAAGTTATCTGTTATGAAAAATATCAATCATCAAAAAATACCTGTGTAGGATGTAGAGAGAGTTTATATATATCTCTAGCTATTTCACCATATTTATCATGTTGTAGAAAATATAACAACTGAACTAAACCCAATACACCAACACCTCGCAAATCTGTACTTGGATCTCTCCCTGTAATATACAAGTTATCTCCCTTAAAACACTATTTTCAAACCCCCCAAAATCGGCTACTCAAGCTCTCCACAGAATAAAACAACTTATTTACAAAGTAATATCCATTTTTAAGTGAAATTAGTTGAAATTTCCTGTTAAGCCCAATAAGATAAGCATGGACCCAATTATCTCCCTTGACAAACTAATTTGCATTATATTAGTAATTTTAAATTTCAGTTATACTCTAAATTATATCCAAATCCTATACAGAGTACAATCATACCTTGAAATCCAATTTCTTCCCAATGTGAACCAAATCTTGGTGAATCAAATCTGGAACCAGTTAATAACCTGTAAATTGTCTGTAACATTCTACCATGACTTGGCTGTGCTTCATCAAAAGAACCTAGTGAATGGACAATATAAAGTTTGAAATATATATGTATAAGTGTATCAGTGTCTGTTTTAGATATGCAGTGATCCATCTTGAATTGATTGTGCTGAAAACTTTAGTTGTTTCTAACTGTGTAGCTTAGGTACCACCAGCTCTTGATCCTGGATGATTGTCTGCCAAACATAGACAAGGAACGAATGAAAAGATGAAAAAAATCACCAAGCATTGAAACATGTTTTGATTGAGTCTGTCATTACATTCATTTTTTTCTTTTAAAATTCATTTATGTTCTTCTTTACAATTCATTTATGTTTTTCTTTTAAAATTCATTAAATTTCAATTTTTTTTTTTATTCATTTACGTTTTTCTTTTGAAATACAGTCTGGTTTGCTTTTAAAATTAAAATTATCTGCCGACGTTAAGCTGATTATGTGCGGCAACACAGGGTCACTATCTATTAAATCTTCACATTTACTTTATCTAGCACCCCTCCTAAATTCCATTCATAATAAATTTAGCTCAACTGTTTAATGAAAACCACATCTTATCTGTTCTGACAAATTGCCATATTTTTTTACATTAAAATTATTGATCCTCTTACTTGCAGAAAGACAGAAGGCAAATTCTCTATCTTTTACCATATCTCTATGAAGTTTTGGAGGACCAAAAACAAAATGAACAAATGCTGACAATCCATTTCTTTCAACAGTAGGTTTTATAATATGCTGTGGAAACATAAATAGAAAAAAAAGTTTTAATGTAATAGTTGTTTTCAAACAGCAAAATTACATGTGTCATGGACAAGTACAGTTTATAATTCTCTTGCGTCTGTCTTTCTGTCATACAGTTAACCTTTTTTACTTTTTAAATTTCTTACTCATATCTTTAATGTATGTCTGGTATAAACATTAGACATCAAATAGAGCTTATATTGTCAGGTTTGTTCCTGGAGTTTTACTTCCACCATGAGTGATATCGTAGATAATATTGTCAGGTATAACTAAAGGCCTGCTACTGAAACAAATCTACATGTAATACAGTTTTCACCTATGATCCCATGGCACAATTCATCTCCAGAAAAATATATAGTAAAATAAATATTAACCTGTACTGCCGTATAATCAGCTTGTTGAAGCGTTGAGTAGGCTTCTTTATATGTATACAATGGTTCAGACTTCCGTACTTGTGTTTCTAAATACAAAAGAAAGTTGATAAATAATGTTAATGTCATTGATTAAACTATCGTTGAAGATTCATGCATTTACATTGTTAACTATTAAGCATGTACTACAGTACAATCAAAAGATGGAAAACGTTAAAAAAAAATAGTGGAAGTATCAAATATCATTTAACAAGGAATATTTAAAAGTTAGGTTTTATGAGTAATCAAGATTTTTACAATATATACCCCACAATCATGTGACTGTCTAAATTATGTTTATTCATGCTGGATATAAATAAATCAAATGCATAGAATTATTATCAATTATTGCAATTCTGTAGATATGGCACACTGGCCATAAATTTATGTATGTACTTAATCAGTCTCCTTCAACTTTGAAATGAATTAATTATGATCAATTATGATACTGTATGAAGTAACCTGATAAGTGATAACATACACCTATATTTCTATTTCCTTGATTAAACCCCAAACCTATTCATTTATAGAAAGAAATGGGTTTAACATCCACTCAACACAAACTAGGTCATTTCGGAACTAACACATGCTTTAATTTTTTTTCTTTAATTCGCTTGCGTGTATGTGTCTTTAGCTGTGAGAGGAAGGCAGACGACCCGGAGGAAATCCATGAGGTTGGACTGGCGACCCTACTCCTTGTCGCGTACAATCTGGGATTCGAAACCACAACAGTTTTTATGATACAGAGTGCACATGCTTAGCCTACCATTAGGCCATCCCCCCACCCCTATTTATAGAGGAAAATGATTGTCAGGCTTCATATACTGTAAATGTAACCAATTATTTGTTTTTAAAACCTTCTGATTAGATGTTCTTTTCATTTTTATTTTGTTTGTTTGGGTTTGTTTTGTTTTTTTTGGGGGGGGGGGTGCTTTTCTTTTTATATTCATGCACTAGAATTTTCAAAGATTAGGCCTAAGTATAAATATTCTGAAAATAACTATCAGAAATACTGAAATAGGATTCTTTGTCTGGTGAATATAAATCCTTTGTATAAATTCAAAATCAATCAGATGATAACTTTAGTCTCTAGAGCTCTTTTAGCTGATAAACAGTTCAGCTTTGATAAAAGTCACCTTGACATAATGGATAACAGCAATATTGCAACCTCTGAACTTTGATCTATGAACCTGTACAGACATGTAACAAACAACATTGAAACATTTCTATATAATCATAAGGTAAAAAGGAGTTAAGAAATGCTATCAGAATAACTGAACAGTATGGAAGCCTTCAGTGTGTCTGCAGTTTTCTCAATAGGAATATTGATTATTTCTATTTACAGTTCTATGAAAATAACTGTCAATGTTTATAAGTTTCTCAAGAAGTCAGCCATTTTGAAAAAGTTTCCTTATGATCCAGCACATTGGTTTTGGGGCCATTTGATTTATTTTCCTGCTCCTGATGAAAATGGTCTTAAATTTAAGCGTGAACGGACAGGTCGTTTCCCAAATAGTTGTTTATGTTGGTTTGGACCAATATTAGCAGTTATATGTGTAACAGCACCAGAAGGTATAAAGACTATACTAAAGACAGCCATGCCAAAAGGAAAATTGTATCGCTTGCTCCAGCCCTGGCTTGGTGATGGTCTTCTTCTAAGCCATGGTGACAAATGGGCTCGAAATCGTAGACTATTAACTCCAGCTTTTCATTTTGAAATTCTGAAACCATATATTACAATTAAGAATAAGGCTGCTGATATTTGTTGTTCAAAATTAAAAACATTTGCAAAAAATGATGAAAATTTTGAAGTGTTTTCCATAATTACATTGTTCACATTAGATGTCATCCTAAAATGTGCCTTTTCTTATGACACAAATTGTCAGGAGCTGGGAACAAATCATCCTTATGCTCAAGCTGTCCATGAACTAAGTAGGATTATAACGTCACGCTATATGAGGCCCTGGTTGCACATAGACTGGGTTTTTTATCTTACAAAAGATGGGAGAGATTTTAAAAAGCACTGTGAATATGTTCACAAAGTAGCTGAGCAAATAATCAGCAACAGACGTGAAGTTCTTCAGAAAGAAATGCCAGAAAAACATTCAAATAGAAAAAGATATACTGATTTTCTCGATACTTTGTTGATGGCTCAAGATGAGAATGGTGTCGGATTGACAGATGAAGAAATCAGAGCGGAAGTGGACACATTTTTATTTGAGGGTCATGACACCACTGCAAGTGCCATATCTTGGAGTCTTTACTCCTTGGCACAACATCCAGAAATACAGGATCGAGTCCAGAGAGAAATAGACGAACTGATGTCCAACAGATCAAAAGATGACCTTCTAGCAACAGATCTCAATCAATTACCATATCTTACTATGTGCATTAAAGAATCACTTCGTCTTCACAGTATTATTTCATTCATAGTCAGACATTCTGATCAGGATGTTCATGTTTCAGGAAAAACTGTTCCAAAAGACACAATGATCGTTGTATCAATTTATGGAGTACATCACAATCTCACCCTATGGGAAGATTCACTCAAATTTCAACCAGAAAGATTCAGTCCTGATAATATTGATAAGATCGACCCATTTGCTTTTTTGCCATTCTCTGCAGGACCAAGGAATTGTATTGGACAGAATTTTGCTATGCATGAAATCAAAGTTTTACTAGTCAAAGTATTAAACCGGTTCCATCTAGAACTTGATCCAGATCATCCAGTTAGGAAAATAGAAGGGGTTGTTATGAAAGCTGAACATGGTATCAAAATAAAAGCTAAGACAAGAAATCCTGGGCAATATAGATTTGACTTGTCTTAACTGACTTGCTGTAAGAATGACAAAGCCTAAAATTAATGGGAATATATTTTTGTTTATTTTTAGTGTTAATATTACTGGAAAATCTACACACAAAAAAATTATCTATGTATCATAGTAGAAAAATGTTCATTTTGCCACCATTTGACCAGTCGGTAATTTGACACAGATCTGCCAGTCCATCACTTATGTGTATGTTATATGATTTCAATACCAGTCATACACCCACGATAAATGATATTAATAGCCTATAGTACATTACAGTGAGTACAGCAGACTTTTAGGCTGAGTGCTTAATCTAATTAGATGTGCAGGCTACTAATTGCAGCGTTATTCTAAATATATATATATAAAATTATTTCCATTTATTTCATGTTGACAGTTTCTTCCACAAACTCATATGACGAAATGGATTTGATGAAATGTGTGTGTTTAATCTATTGTATTTCCTTGCTTAAACCTCTGACATTATCTTACAAAATGTAAACCTGTTTTACAAATCCTAATGACTTCCTGTTCACAAGAAATAATATAAAATAAACCAGACTACCACATGTGGATGCTTTCATTATTTTTCAATAAAATCTTATTTATATCATCATAAAAATATATAAGTTAAAATTGATTACCTGTTGGTGTTTCACCTTGAAATGCTAAAACAGGTAAAAAGAAAAAAAAAATATAATGTACACAACAAAGATACAAACCGGGTCAGAATGTATCAGATATCTTTCTGTAAAATAGGAAATCAAACCTATTTTAAAAATAAATTTCAGTTTTTACATTTTAAGCTTATAAAGTGATAGGATCCTTAATCAGTAAAATAGTTTATTTTACACATTATTAATAAGAATCTGAGGGACATGTATAAGGATAAAATATACCTGGTTGGACTGTTTCAACATTCTCCCAGTCTGCCTCAGCTGATGAACAAACTAAAGATTTCTCATTTTGTCCTGGTATCTTTAACAAAAATAAACTATGTCATAACACTGAAGACATGTTGTATAAATTCAGGTTTTCTCCACTTCTAATTATTTGGATCAAACCACACAAAAAAGTTTTCTATTGGGACAACCCAAGTTTTACTGGGAAAGCAAGCGTTTAGTATGTGACCAATCAAATGCCATTAAACAGTTCTTACCATTTAAAATATTTTTTTCGTATGCACGATGCATGTGGTATATATTTGTTAAAAGAAAGGTTATTGTATAAAGACCAAATTTTGTATAAACTGAACCCACGAAAGTGGGTGTGATCTTTGGCCAAAAACTCCCCTAAAAGGATTAAGATGATCAAAACAAATATGCATCATTATTTCAATATCTATATATACTAGGGATATTAATCGGCAGCATGTATTCAGCTACAACCATCTGATGTTTGACAAAGCTGATCTGATAAATTAATGAACCAGCCATTTATCATAAATCAGTCTTCTCTATTACAAAACTCAAAATCACTGTACGACTATAAATTAAAGTAAGATAGTTGATTATGATTCTGGGTCATTACTGCTCATAATTGGTGATATAGAATAATATCGATAGTCGTTAACAGAGGATTAAATTCTTCCACTTACATTATTTGATTGCGTAGTAACATCGGAAACCAAATTATCATTTTCTGACTTGATTTCATTGCTTATTATATGGTGTTCAACATTACTGTCATCTTTGTTTGTTTGGACTGGTTCAACTTTTGGTGTAGGAGTATTACTTTGTACGTCTGTTACCTGAGTGTAATTTTTTTGAGGAACAGGTGCATCAAAATCAAATTCAGAATCAAAGTCTTGGGCTTGATCTTTCAAACTTGATGTGATTTTTAACAAATCAATGGCCTCAGCTGCATCATCTGAGGTGTCCTTTTGGTCAGTTTTGGTTTGAGTTACAACACTGATAAAGGGGTCATCAATTTTCTGATTATCTGTAATGGGGACATCCTTTTTCTGATTAACAGTAAATGTGTCACCATTTTTCTGATTAACTGTAATGGGATCATCATTTTTCTGAATAACTGCAAAGGGGTCATCATTTTTCTGATTATCTGTAAAGGGGTCATCATTTTTCTGAATAGCTGTAAACGGGTCCTCAGTTTTTTGATTAACTGTAAAGTCATCAGTTTTCTGATTATCTGTAAATGGGTCATCATTATCTGTAAACGGGTCATCAGTTTTCTGATTAACCGTAAAGTTGACATCTGACACTGATAAAGCTGTAGGATTTACAGATTCCTCTAACTGAATAGGAACATCAGATATTGATACAGCTACTGGTACCTGCTTTATAAAATAAAATGCTTATCAAAGTAGCAATATAATTAATAGTTATTAATTTATAAAAAAAAAAAAACCCCAATCCCATCAAATCTTTGCATGAAGTAAGATAGAAATTAACTGAATATTATAAACATTCAAATATGTTTCAAAACTGCATTTCTTGAACATACATTATGCTATCTAAGAGCTAAATCTGCCTATTGCAGGCCTTTCTTTAGTCCTGAAATGTTTTCTAACTTAATAATTAGGTATAAGTTAACTGATCCAGGTTATAATCAGCCCTCGATGGCATCGGATTTCTCTGATATTAAATAGATTAGAACTGTTTACTGTTCAGCCATATTTTAATTTAATTAATTCAAAAATGGAAGAGTGAGGCTTAGTTTCGAACAACTAGTACGGTGGTTAGAATTAATGAACACATCATGTCAAACCTTCAAAGGCTAATATCTTTGTTGGCAATAGAGTAATTTGAATAAAATTTTCCAATTATTCATTAGATATTTTCGAGCTTTTATGGCAAGAATTGCTAGCTCTTTATCTAAATCTTACATAATGTATCTTTAAATTGGAAGGCTACCAAAGTAATGTTTGGTTACAGCTTCAGCTTAGTTTCTTAAAATTTCTAAATTAATATGCATATTCAGCAATTTGTATGATTAAAGACAACAAATTATTCTGGACCGCATAGACTTATTGCCACATTATTATGCAACTATTTTCGTTTTTAATACAATCCCCTAATTAACTTTGTCCTAGAAGACTTGCTGTATGTCTCATTACATATAGTACACAATCTCTTTCATTTGGATCAATAATAGATTACAGTTACTTTTTTGATACAATATTCATTTGTTACTATTATTTAATCCCAATATTGTCCACAACGAAAAAGAACAGAGGATGCAAGCGATACTTAGCAAAATATTACCATCATCAATTATTCTTTAGTTATTACTAAATTCTTCTTCTAGTAGGGTGATATTGCAGACTAACAAATAAATTTGTCCGTAGTTATTACTATTCAAACAAACAGGTAAACTTTTCAATAATGTTTTCATAATAATTACTATCATATAACAAATAAATATTTCAACATTTCTACTTACTCGGTAAATATGATCTGAACCAACACTGACATTGGGTAAACCTTCAGAAAAAGCAAGATCTGGTAATGGCTTGTTGGCATGATTCATAATACCCGTATCATTGGTCTTTTCATCCTCCATTTTAACAACATCAGTAATTAAATCAGTGAATAGGTTATCAATTGTTTGTTCATTGTTTTCTGCTTTAACTGTTTCATTATTTACCGTTGGACAAGGAGTGGCTTCATCAGTATTTCCAAATAAAGTTTGGGGTTCATTGGCAATTAATGCAGGAAATGCACCATTGTGATCTTGCAGTACCTGACTTTGAAATTTTGTTTTTGCATCATCCATAAATGGATCATCTCCAAATATCTCATCATACTTTAATATATTTATATTTTGAGCATTTAATTTATCCTCTGAATCAGTATTTAAAATTCCATTTGTACTTTCTTCATTAAAATCTAGTAAAGCATCAGAATTTTTCAATAAATCAAAATCTTGATTTTCAAATGGATCTTTTATGAAATCTGATGTTTCTGGATTTGTTCTTTCTTTTACTTCTGTACCAAAGCTGTTATCTTCAAAACCATCAGATATTTTGAAATCAAAATCTAAATCATTGACATCTACTGCTGCCATTGTGTTGAAGTAGGCGTAAAATGATTACTAGTAAGTCTTGTTTCCCATGTTTTGAATTATCATGTCGACTTTTTATTCAAAACCTAAATCAATAAAAACAAAAAAAATTCAGAACAAGCTTATCAAAAACTTTGAATGGGTGTTGCAGCATATTTTTATTTTTGAAAAAAATCAAGAAGCATGAAAACAAATAAGATATCTAATAACTCTCACCTACAATTTCATACGTTGTATCAGAGTAGACTAAAAATAAGCTAACATATATGTCTGTTTTATACTAGTGGCGAAGAGCAGGACATTAAGAGAAACTGATATCAGAATCAATCACTGAGAGATTTACTCATGACCATGCTAGCAAGCAAGCGTGTAATAGGATTGGGCACTATAGATAACAGCAGTATATCAAACAGGTCATTCCCTATCAAATCAACAAAGGTTTATCATGTCATGCCAAAATGGGTTTGAATAAAGTTTGTTATGATGAATTAGCTAATATAATAATCTTATGAAGATACAACATATTATGATCTGTCCCAATTAGAGTACCGTACCCATCAATGTCAGAAATGGTGTCAATTGAAAGTTCTTTAGATCAAATATTTAAATGATTGTTCTACAAATCTTGGTATGACTTGGTATTTCCCAAATAAAAAGAGTATGTGCATTAACTACTCATACAATATAGCTAATAAAATTAAGTTGTATCAGAAAGATGATAATAAGACCATCTTACAGTTTAATGGAATTTAACATCTGAAAATACAATACTATGATCACTTTTATTTCTATGATTATGTTAAGGTTTGCAGTACAAGTACAAGGGATAAGAAATTTGCCAGGGCAGCAGCCTTTCTGAAAATCTTACATGAAAGAAAAGAGGGCATCACACCTTTCTGCACACCTTTCTGCACCAACTGGACTAAATAATGACAGCCAAACAGTGTGCTTTAGAGAAATTTGCCCAGACGTCAACAACAGTGTTTTCACCTACTCTTGATAAAATTCCAACTTAGTGTGCTCACAGATAAAACCTCAGTATTTAATCCCATCCAAATGGCCTTTCGAATCTGGGTCAGGATTTTACTTCTGGCTGACAATGCAGTGTCCTAAATACTCACTCGTGTAATGACAATTTAAGTTGTCTTTAATAAGAATAGATCTGGATGGACGATATAATGATTGATGGAAGGGTAAGAACCACAGAAACTTGGACTTGCTGGCATTAAAATTAAGATATGATTTACTATTAAAAAAATCTTATAGTTATACTGGTTTTCGAATGATATGACTCATGGGAGATTATTCATCATGTATGTATTGTAGTGTAGTATCCTATGTTATGAATAAACTAGAGTTTTGTTTCTTCTCTACCTTGCGACTGTTTCAAGTCAGACAATCAAAATTTAAATTTATAGCCTAGTAATAATAGCAAAGTCAGTAATATTTATAGCAAAGTCAGTACTATAATAGTATCTGTATTATCTTACTATTTCAAGGTTTCGTCCTTCAGTAACACGACGATTATAGTTCAAGTTGTGTTTTGAAATGTCACCCTGTCAATTTTAATCTACAAAAACACAAAAACAGGTGAAGGTTTGTTTACAAATGAAGAGCTAACAGGTATTTACTTCCGTGCTAGATGGCGCTACGTTCGGCATCTACCTGCTCACTTTTGTCACCAAACTGATCCCGCAGTGAATATTCGCTATTTCGTAAGTAATTCTCTGTGAAACAGATTGTTTTGTCACGCGTATGCATCCATAAGAACATAGAGGTGTATGTATATTGTCCTCCACCGTGATGTTGAACAATACCTTCTAAACTCTATTATAAACTTGGTCTGTGACAAATTTAATATCGGTGACCAGTAAGTAAGATTTACTAAAAACTACGAAGTTTTCCGAGTGATGGGTAATTAAAAAATTAGAATATGGATTGAATTAAAACGAAATGTACTGTAATTAAAAGATGGCTAACATTATCCATCAAACAAACTGTTAATGGCAAAATATAATACCATCTGAGCTTTTGTTTTTGATTCTGAATTATAATAAGAAGTTTCTTAAATATGGAATTCAATTCTAACTTCGTTTCGTGCGTTAGCTCTATAATTTGGATTGAAGATCGTTAAATGTCAACACAATAAAGTGAAAGTATTTCACTGTTGTCACTGTACAGTTTTGAACGTCAACACATTCTGAATTTATGGTAATGCAGACTACTAGACCTGCTATATTACTACGATATATTGCCTTTGTTTGCAACTTTGCACGCCACTTACTTCCGTTCTCTCTCAAAAGAAAAAAAAAATAGCTAAGTCTCCCAACTCCAACTCAATATATTAATATATTCAATGTGAATGATTTCAATATTATCCAAACATCCTGCACCCCATCCAAAACTTCCACAATGAAAACCCCAATTGTTTGTCAGTTTAAATTTTAAAATCAACATTGGTTTAAACAATATTTTAATTCTATTATATCATGATCATACATAATACATGTACTGATATTGTGGATCTGAAAACATGCCATAGCTTATATGAATTCATCTCCAGGTGTGATCTTACTGGTGGGCTTCTGATATCCAATATGTAAGTGAGAGAGGAAGAGAAATCCGGTTTAACGTCCACTCGACACAAACTAGGTCATTTCGGGACTAACATGGTTTTAATTTTATTTCAATAATTCGCTTGCGCGTAGGGGTCTTTAGACAGGCGACCCTATTCCTTGCCACATACAATTGGGGATTCAAAACTACGGCAGTTAATCAATGGCAGGCCGTATGATACAGCGCGCGCACGCTAACCAGCCCCCCCCCCTCAATATTTAAGACAAAATAAACATTTTACCATATTAAGATGTGTTTTTTTATCAGCGTGTTCTGTCGGTCTGTTTAGATCGCCATAAGGGAGAAGGAAATGCCAGCTATCGTGCTGTAGTCACCATGGTCGCAGAGTCATGGTGCAGTAAGGACGCCACCCGGGTCTGACGGGGGGCGTAAGTCTCTAACAATAACATCCAAAGTCCTCAACATTGAATATACGAATTATTTGTTAATTTAAATCAACATTGATCTAACTGGGAAAAGATGGGCTTCTAGTATTTAAAGGAGCTAAATCGCTAATATTTGGGACCTAGAAATTGACCCAAATGGGTCGCAAGTCAAACAATAATGTAATCTGATTGTATATCAACTAAATTACATTCAATTGTTTCCATTTTGACTCTAACTGTATGTCAAATCAGTTATGTCCAGCGAAATACGGCATGAGTTAGAGACTTAGCTACTTTAAGACAAAATAAATATTTTACCATTGGTTTATGAATCGTGTACCATAATGTGTTTCAGTCCTATTTGTAGCAAGGGACTCGAAGAACAAAGCTAAACATATTCCACAAGTCATGTCAAACAGTGACGGCATATTCTTTCTTATCTGGAAAGCATGTGCAATAAATACTTTGTAGACTGGAATAACCAGGCGCTAGAGTTTGCCATTCAATTGAGACTTCTGGCACATTTCGCCAAACATAACATTTGAAATTAGAGTAAAAGTGGAAACGATTGAATGTAAATCAGTTTATATAAATTCATGTTACATTAATATATTCATAGGGGCCCATTTGTGCCAATTTTCTAGGTGACAAATATTAGCGATTTAGCTCCTTTAAGCCTAGATGTGCTGTTTTTAGCTACATTTGGAGACCTTTGATCTACCCTTGCAATCTTTGGCTATGATGTTACAGTGCACCAGTAATTAGGGTTGGAATTAGGATTGGAGTTAGGGTAGGGGGAAGTTATGAGGTGTCATTCTGCGAAATCTGTGAGTTGGAGGCGGAGTCTGGGAACAAGTTAGGGATATAGCTAGGTGAAATGAAACATATCATTCAATCATGGCTTCTTGGGAATGAAATTTTCCAATTACATATTGGGTATAACACAACTAAATTAAACAAAACTCTATGAAAAAAAAAATATATTAACAGCCATATGGCACATGTCAATTGAGGCAAGCCCTGTGTTTAAATGAAAATACTTTTGTGGAATAAAGGATGGCAATTTTATGATCAGAGGTTTCAATAAACTTAACCTATTTTGACAAAAGATGGAGTGGAAGATGTGGCATGAGCTGTTACAAATACACACCACTACACTTTACTCAAACACATCATTAAGTAGATTTATTTTAATTGTATGTCTGTTTAATTATTCATAATTGGTGAAATTATAATTAATATTTAATCATTGATTGCATAAATTATATTCCTTTCATAAAAGATGATATCAAGTTGGGAAGTGTCACACCACCATTCAGTTATTTGAGTAAGGAGGTTTTGTTTGTGCCATCATTTGATTGGTTCTATTACGAGAGATAAAATACTGACTCATGTGATCCAGTGGCAATGTGCAACCCAGAGGTAATTTTTTCCCAAAAATTTCAAAAGTTTGAAGAAAGTTATATAGTGTGTTCAAATCAGTATGCCGTCAGTTATCCTCTCTCATTTTAGTAGTGGCTCCATGAGAACTGGCATCACATCACAGGTGACCTGAACAATTGTTATTAACCCTTTCTTGGAGGATGTACATGTAGAATAACCAGCCCTTGACAAGGCTCATCCTAATTTTATCCACGCCTGTGATATTTATTTATTGCATTTGTGTTTACTATTCATCAACAAATAGCCACATTATTTAGATTGATTATCTATCTTTTTATTTAACGTTGTAAAAATAATGGCTCAGAAAAAATGAATCTCAAACCAATTCTTCATTTTGTTGTTACCTTTGTGTACTATTTAACCCATTAATTTTTAGATAAACTGTTCTAAGATTTCTAACAAATTATATCTTTATTATATCTATTTTTAGAACACTAGTGAAATACACAGATAAGACAAAAAAAACTCTAAATGAGTGGTGCTTTAAAGTTGAGAATCGGTAAATTATTGAGTGGCTGTACAAGAAAATGGCAAACAGCATTGTTGCGTTATAAACATACAAAATTGAATTATAAAAAAAATAGATTTGGTAAGAACTATTTTCATTTACCTAATGATAAGATAATAATTTGAGCTGATGATGTAAAGTAAATATGTTAGATGTAAACTTTCCAAAAAAATAAGAAGTGATATTTCAGGTCTTTTGACATATTTTGTTCAGCATGCTAAGATTTGTTTTCTCAAAGAATATGATAATTTTGGGATTATCCCAATTTTTTTTTTTATTAATCTTAAACCATACATACACCGGTAGTTGCTAAAACCTACTGAGCCCTATTGTTTCCTGAAATAATATGTTTTTATTTTGCTATGAATTACAGCTGTGGTGACAGTTATTGTAACAGTTTTAACTTGGTATGTTTTTAAAAGAATATGTATACTAAAATTTTTATAAATAATAGTTTGATAAATATACAAATATTTTTAAAAGTTTTATCAATTAGTGTTCGATAAATATATAAATATTTTCAAAAATTGTATCAATTAGAGTTCAATAAATATGCAAATATTTTCTAAAATTGTTTGCTAAATTTTATACCAAAGAATTTGCTAGAACACACAAAATTACAGCTGTTGATAAATTAAAATGTAATTGAAAATTGTATTATATATAAATAGATTTAGATGTGTAATTAAAAGTAAAGACTGTTGATAATTGATTATTATTACTGTTTATTGTAGTGGAACATTAATATGTGTTGAAATTTCTGCATTGAATAGAAAGTTATCAACTGCAACAAATGTATTTGAAGTGGACAGAAATTTAGGACAATATATCTCTTTGTTTGATACCGATTTCAGTACAGAAGGTAATTCTTTAATTCCAATTATCTACCCAGTCCCTAAATTTGAATAAATGAAACTCATTCTATAATAAGTTTATCAATTACAAGTGCTCTCGTAACTTAAACATTTTACTGAAATCAAGCCTTTAGGTTACACCATGATAATAAAACGAAATCATAGACAGTATAAATAAAGAATATAAAATCTCAGCACAGTTAGCTACATATTCTTAAAGAACCAAAAATATTTGTTCCCCAATATGAATAAATTCCTTACGATTTATAAAAAAGACTATTATGTGTAAACCTTTACCCAAAATTTTCTATTTTAGAGTTTAGAAAAAAATGGAAAGCATCATTAGATTTGGAGAAAATTGCCAAAGGTACTGGTATTTAATAATGAAGAATACTTTGAAAATCAGTGTTTGAAGCATGGTTAAATTAGGATATATACAGGTGTTTTCTTTTCAAACATGTAAAATTAACAAAAGGATGAGATCATGAATTACTATGCTAATAGGTGAACAAACAGTTAAGATAAAAGATAATAATTAATTTTCCTTGAATAAAATAGCCACAATCCTTATTTTCCAGAACCCTGGTTTGCATGGCTCCAGTCAAGAAGTACAGATCCCTGGCGTCTTTTAAATCTGGCCAGATCAGACGATCCATATGTTCGTCGCTTAGGAGTACAGGCATTAGCTGATAGAGATGATTGGGAAGGTAGATATTTTAAATACTGTAATCAACTAATTGAGTGCACATACAGTACTTTAATGAACACATCAGAATTCCACCACATAAAAATATTCACGACATGAAATTTCAACTATATATTACTTTTGGTTGAGTGTATTATGTAGTATATACGGTATAGTAAGACAGAACATAATCTGTGATTATTATTGCAATATTTTTTTATTGCATAATCTCCAACACAGAACATCTTCCCTTTTTCTGCACTTAGTTGAAAATAGTAAATTAATCAGATTATTTTAAAAATAATTTGCTAAATATGTGTAAAACAATTTTAATTGTGTTTAGTCAAATATTGCTTGGTTTGTAAATGAATCTTCTTGTTTCAGATTTCCAATATAGAAATATAGCTCAAGCAGCAGATTATAAAACATTGGTTGGTTTAGCACGATCACCAGACATAGATTTACGTTTCTTTCTACCTCCTCCAAGACAATATAAACCTCAAGTAAATATAGTAGTAGCTTTTTTTTTTGAAGTTGTAAAGAATGAAATGGGGTTGTCGGTTTTGTTTTGCATGTCATCCAACACCCACTAGTAGAGATAATCAGTCATATGTCAGGAATTGATCACATTTTGTTGAAACTATTAAAGGTGTATTTTCTAATTGATATTAAAAATTGTTATTTCTGTAATCAATTTCTGTGTTAAAAAGTTTATTTCTGTATGTTTCAGATGAATATGTACGATGAATTAACAAATTTATTAACATCTCTTCCTGATACTGGTGTAAATAAATGTGTTAAATATTTTACACATGTAGCATTAAAACATGGTAAACCTCCAGATGATAAGGTAATATTTTACACAAGTAGCATTAAAACATGGTAAAACACAACATTATAAGGTAATATTTTACACAAAGAGCATTTAAACATATTAAACCATCATGCAAGGTAATAATTTACATATGTAGCATTAAAACATAGTAAACCAAATCAGAATTTTAGCTCTTAAAGTAGTAATGCTTATGCTTACCAGTATACGCTAACTTCAGTGTATGTAACTTTTTACTTAGATAGTAAATCTGCTATTTGCAAATGTAGAAATGATGAATTGTAGAGTTTGAATTTGTAATTTTTTAAATTTCTATTATTACTTTTTATGTTGTGAATTCCACTCCATAAGACTGTATGTATTGTTTTCAATATTGTGTAAATACTGTGATATTTATTATTGTAGGGAGGTTTTTGGAGTTTTGGTGGTCAAACACTAGCTTCACCTGATGGTAGTAATAGTTTAACGGAGAAAACCGTGGAATTATGCAGCTTACAAGCATTAGTTAGCCATTCAACAGTAAGACTTGCATTAAAGATTTTAAACATTTAAAAGATCATATGTTAGTCTGCTATTTTGATCTTGAGATTCATGGATTACAAAATGATACAGGAGAGCTAATGCCAGTTTTAAGAAACTTTATTCAAGAGCTAAATCTGCCTATGGCAGTTCTTTCTTTATGCCTTAAATGTTGTATGAGAGAGAGAGAGAGAGAGAGAGGGAAATGGGGTTTAACATCCACTCGACACAAACCAGGTCATTTTGGGACTAACATATGGTTTCATTTTATTTCAATAATTTGTTTGCGTTTAGGGGTCTTTATCAGTGGGAGAAATGTTATATGAATAATTAATTAGACATTTATCCAGACCACAATTAACTCCCAATGCCATCAAAAGCTCAAGATTTTCAACATATTGAAATATGATTGAGACAGTTTATAATTTAATATAGAAAGGGATAATCAAGACTGTAGTAATGACAATCAACACTACACCGCTCTTCTATCTGCAATAACTCGACTCAGAATGAAGTAATTTGACTGAAATTTTCAACATGACAGAAAATTGTCTCTGGCTGTGGCCGACTCTTATTTTAATTCCCAAGGCTTCATTTACGAGTATCCTAATGTTTACACAATGTTTACTAAATGAGAAAATGCTGTACCTTGTCAGGTCCTCTGTTCTGCACCACAGACATGGGCAAACCACAATGGAAAATTCTGAGAAATTTTTTTGGCCTACTCCCACAGTGAATGCAAGACCTCTTGGTTAGCGAACTGTACTCCCTGATCCATCAAGGCTTCATTAAAGTATTAACACTCGCTTGGCTGAAATTACTTAGTGTCATAGATATCACTGTTTGAATAACAGTTACAGCAAGTAACCCTTGATTGAGATCATATTTATCCCCCCCCCCCCATTTCAAATATAAACAAACAACATATAAGACAGATTGTCTTAAGAATTTATGAACTATTACAGGTTTTCTATGTTCGATAATTATAGGTACCTTCACATTGTATAGAGATAGTTGAAAGAGGCGGATTAGCCTTACTACAACGTATATTAGACGATAAAGCTGACTGTATTAAAACACATATATTATTAGCTAGAATACTGTCAAATATAGCATTAGTACAAGATCTACATCAACATATATTCATATCAGGTATACTTCAATTAAAATTCACTATTGTCCCCTTAAAGATGCCTTCCTGTTTACAAAATGGGTGATTTGATGATATATTTCAACTTAAAACATATTCAGACTATTTAATCTGTCAAAACATTTGCTTCAAATCTCTCACAATACATTGTATTCACAAGGAAATACCCCAAGATATAAACAATCTATTTAGAATGCCAATGGTATACAAAGGACCTCTGTTTATTGTCCGCTCCAAATTGCGAGGCACTTTTCCTTGCCAGGCTTTTTTCTCCCGCACCACTGACAAGGGAGTACCATGCTTGAAAGCTTTAAGGAACTTTGTTAGTAAGCGAGCACTGTACTCATCGAGCCACCTTGATGCTACTAGTCTTGTGTTGTGCAGGAAGCAGATTAGTCAATATAGCTGATGGAAGAATAGTTGTTATTGTTTAAAAGAATATATATTCAATTAATTTGATCGATTTCTTCTAGGATGGGTAACAATTTTAGCTAAGTGGTTGAAATCTGAAAATTGGATTTTAGCAACAGTGGCAGCCAAAGCACTGAATAATTTAGACCAGGATTATACATCTAGTCAATTAGAGGAAGGAGTTTACGTATTTCATCCTTTGCATAGAACAAGGTATGTATGAGTATGTCATATTGTTTGTCTGGGTTATAATATGTAATGGTACATACAAACCAGTCGCACGGCCAGACAAATGCTTTAGCCATGTCAAAATACCTAATATATATTATTATATGGATTAAAGAGGTTAAAGTGATTGTTCAATTTCATTAATTCACTTGAACGTATAGGTCTTTAGCAGTGATGAGAAACCAGTGGAAAAAGAGAAACCAACAATGTTGGACAGGTGACCCTACTTCATGTCACATACAATTGAAGAATCAAAACCAATGACAGTCCTTATGATTTAAAGAACACACGTTAAACCATGTGACCAATCGAACCCCCCTCTATTATATTTGTACATGGTGTAATTAACTATTTATATTATAGATCAGTATTCAATATTAAAGATACATTATGTAAGATTTAGAGAAATAGCTCGCCATTGTTGCTATAATAGTTCAGAAATAGATGATATAAAATGAATAATTTGAAAATTTCATTCCAATTACTCTGTAGCGAGCAAAGATATTAGCCTTTGAAGGTTTGACATGTGCAATAATTACAACCCCTGTACTGGTTGTTTGAAGCTAAGTCTTGCTCGTCCATTAAAATATGGCTGAACCATTCTAATCTATTTAATATCAGTGAAATCCGATGCCATCGAGAGTTGATTATGGCCTGGATCAGTTAAGTAATGTCAATTCATAATTTAGAAAACATTTCAGAAAGACCTGCAATAGACAGATTTAGCTCTTGCATAATGTATGTTTAATATTTTATATGTATATGTGTATTACAGATCAGTATTAAATGCTGATATTGTATTTGTACATGGTGTATTAGGAGGATCATTTAGATCCTGGAGACAACGAGATATACCCGATAATCAAATAGATCCAGGAGAAAATAGAACGTCTTGTTGGCCGAAGGTAGGTAAAATATACTACTGGTATGTAGGAGCGACATTACCATCTAAATTCTAGTATTATGTAAAAAGAAACATTATCCAATTATTGAACCATGAAATTTCAATTCATATAAGTCATACTTTAATTGATTAATAAAATTGATGCAACACCTGGTTGACTATTATTAATAGTTTTCTCTTATAGCTTCATGACATGAATAAAACAACCTGTCCCAGTTCTATCACTACAAATCTCTATTTGACCTATTTTGTTTACGTGGGATTAGCATGATATTTTTACCAAAGTATATGAACATTTTAGCTTTATCCCAATTTTTGAAATTATAAATGTCACTGCAACTTGCCTAATATAAAATATATGCCCATTTTAGTATTATCCCAAATTTAGAAACCAAAGTTCTACATTTGGTCGATT
The DNA here is from genome assembly GCA_948474765.1 of Patella depressa. Taxonomy (NCBI): domain Eukaryota; kingdom Metazoa; phylum Mollusca; class Gastropoda; family Patellidae; genus Patella; species Patella depressa. The sequence goes on from OX419717.1 coordinate 74,470,551, forward strand.
TCACGTTTAGTTAGTCATGTCTGACAAAAAATTATGAAAGGAGAGCCCGGTCATGCCTCAGTGACTTGCAAATGTTTTTTCCTTCGTTACAAGAAACCCCAATTTTAATTTGGTATTGGGGGACTTGATTGACGTCCCAAATAATTTTTGGGTGACATTATTATTATATCTTTTAGGACTGGCTAGCGAAAGATATGAAACGAGTAAGAATAATTAGTCTAGATTATGATACCCATCTATCAGAATGGTATTCTACATGTCCTCATGATATAGAAAAGTAAGTAGGATAATAATTAATATAGGTGTATGTTTTTTGTCCAATAAATATAGTTGTATTTATATCAAAAACAAATATTATCATCCATACTTTACCTAGCCATATGGTGGTCCCAGTGCGATCTGTTCAAATTCAAAGTTGCCCCTGTCATTGAAACCTTTAAACATTCCATATGTTAGAGTTTATGACATTTGTTTAAGTTCATCAGAATTTTCCACCATGTCATTGATGCAGGATGAAGGTTCTAGCAAGGAGAGCTGTCTAGTGTTTCGGATGATACGACAAATCGAGGTTCCATGTACGTATGCACGGTAAAGATAACTGGACAGTTTGAATTCAATGTAAGAGTAGGCCGCAACACCACTGCCTGGACAAAATTTCCCTCATAGCACACAGTATGGTATATGCCCGTATTCATTAGCCCAGTCGCAGCAGAACAGTAGAACGTTAAACCGCATTTCATTTCGTTTCATTTCATTTGTTTAAAAAACTTGCTGTGATTACTCAGCTAGTGATTTAGAATTTATTTTACACAGATTATTTATCGTCACTGAACATAACCTAAACCTTGTAAATACACATCAGTGCCAGAGCTTTATTGGGGATTTCTAAAAAAATCAATGCGTTTGTTTAACTAGTCATAAATTCAGGTTATTGCAATCTCTGTTAACAAAGTTGCTAGCAATACTATGTTTTGTGTTCAGGAGCAATTTTGCAAAATCTATAATAATAAGTGAAACATATTCATTCTTCTTTTTTTTAATACAGGAGGTCTTTAGTAAAGAGAGGAGAAGAAATGATTGAAAAATTAAGAAAAGCTGGTGTAGGTGATAGACCTATTATATGGGCAGGTCATTCTTTAGGAGGTAAAAAATAGTATACTCTATTGCCATATACTCATTATTTCGTAAGATGGAATTTGTATATCTTTAAAGTGAATTTGGGTTGTGAACCATGTACATTTCAGTGGAATGAATTGGAGGCAAAATGTATAAAAAGTATAATTTTCCTAAAGTATATATCGGACAGAACACATTAGTCTACAGTTCTCATCTTACTTTTAAGATTTAACATGACTACTGTCAAAACCTACTCTTTCATTATTTCCTTCCATGATATGCCAATGGTCTTTAATTCGGAATCCAAAATCTTTGGACCATCACTGGATGTCCAAACTTATTTCACTTATCTTGTTGTTCCATTCTAATGCCTAATATGTTCTGCTTGGATCAGTGTAACGCATGGTCTGTTTAATCCATCATCATTTGCTGGATTCACTATTATTAAGCATTATACAGCTCTTTGATATGAAACGAGAAGGATAAAATAAAATTGTTTTCTTTTGTATGTGTTTAATTATTTCAGGTTTATTAATAAAACAGATGTTATCATTAGCTATAGATGATGATAAATATAGTTGTATTAAAGATCAGACTCAGGGTATTATCTTCTATGGTGTACCACATTATGGTTCACCTCTAGCCAACATATCCAATCAAAAAGCTGCTTTTATTCTCTTACCCTCTATAGAGGTACAAGACTTAAAACCACGTAAGTCTTGCCAGATAATGTTATTTTTACTATTTTTTCTGCGTCAGATCTTGTTATAAACAATTCACCAGACAGTGTTATTGACATTATCAAATTCTATAGTAGCTTTTTCTTCAGTGTGTTGTTATGTTATAGTAGATAATGTGTCTTGGTTATCAAGACTTCTGGTTCAGAAATAAAGTATGGAAGTTACCACACAACTTTTTGTATGTATTGACACAATAATTATTATGCAAAAGCAGGGTTCTTACAGAGAATTATTATATTTTTTTTATCTCTTTGTTTACAGATTCCCAAAATCTGGAATTTTTGCAATCAAGATTTATAGATTTTATGAAATCCAGATCCATACCTTGTTTAGCTTTTGGTGAAACTAAGAAAACCTACGTTAAAAAGTTGTTCACAATGTTACAAGTTGTACCACTGGATTCAAGTAGTAAGTACTGCATGATTTTTCATTGTGATTTCCCTTCATCAGTAGGTAGAGAGGTCCTGTACATGTGTTGTGCACGTAAATGAACCCTAGAAAGTTGAAATTTGATTAAGAGTAGCACTGTGTGGCATGTGTCCATATGCATTAGCCCAGTTGGTGCTGAAAAGTCTAAAATATATGATATACATGTAAGAAATAAAGTAGTTCTAAGTGGAAACCTTTGTAATAATACATATTAAAATATATAACAATGTAAACTTCCCAATCAAAGATACATTATGGGAGATTAGATAACGAGTTGGCACTTCTCACTACAATAGTTAAAAACTAGCTAATGTAAAGGCAATTGGCTGAAAATGTCATTCAAATTGATCCATTATTAACTTAGAACTAAACGAATGAAAGTTCCGCTTAGCCTTGGTCATCATTACTGAAGTCGGTAAGACAAGACCAGTAGTCTCGGTTATCCACTTTTACTGGCAAATCACAAAGGAAAATATTTCAGCAAATCGAACTACAATCCAACAAAAATCTCTTGCTAGCCTCGACATGTTTGTTAACACTTGTTGTATATTATAGATCCTGGTTATGGTGAATTTTATCCAGTAGATGCTGATCATGTAGGTGTATGTAAACCAGATAATACAGATTGTGATGTTTATATATTAACTTTACAGTTTATAAGAAGATGTATTCTACAAGCTAAAGTAGAAAATTATCTAAAGGATGGTTTAAAACATACTGGACCCAAACCATTATGAACTGAATTAATGTTGAACTGTTATATTCAAAAACATGACAAATTATTTGTTCCAAATTGACAGAATTAAAATCTATTGACAAAATTGCTATCAATTGCCACAGAATTCATTCCTGTAACAGCCTCAAGAACTGATCAGTAGGAGAAGAATTAAATTCATCAACTTTTTTAGCTGTCATTGTTGGTTGTTATATTTTTAAATTCAGACAGCCCATGCATTGCCGCCTTAAATATATTTTATCAATTGAAAATACAGAATCAAGTATTCCTGTAAGTCTTGTTGTAAAGATTTAATTTAATAATCACTTGTCATGACAAAATGTTTACTAACTACCGGGAAGCAGATTCGACTGTATTTGTGTGGGAGATGGTCTGTTTATTTTTATACTGTAAGAAAATCTAACAACTTTGTTACTGTGAGAAAGTATTTTGTAGTTGTATTTTTAAAACTTTTGATCAGTTATATCCTTTATTAATTTGTTATTGTAGAGAATCTGATTTCTTTGTTAATGAAAGAAAGTGTCCGTTCTTCTTTTCTTTGCCTCATTTACTTCCCCTTTTTTTTAATATTTTATTTTACACCCATATTTAATGTGAAATAAAATTATCATCACCTTCTTTTAGTGTCCATCTACAAATAATTTACATATTTTCTCCTTATCATTTTTTGAAAGCTTGTGAATATTGGACACAAAAAAGTCCTAGATGGATTCCCCTAAAAAATTCTGAAATCTAGAAGCTGGGAAATGTCATTTCCAGCACCAACCTGGATCTAGATGGTTGGGGGCGTGCACCCCCAACTAGATTCGCCTTTGATTTGCCCTAAAGGATTAAGGTAGTACAGTGGACTTTACTGATGAGGGAGACAAGTCCTGCCTACATATATATAAATATCCACCCCCGTGTGATTCATTATGATTTTTTGGCTGTCGATTTTAATTATGTGTGAAAGTTACAGGAAGAAATTTCAGTTTGTGTGATACAGTAGATTTTTAGTTGTTTTATTATAAATTATATTTATGATTGTTAAATTTGTGTTTTATTAAACAATAAACAAAATCAAAATATTAAATGTCTTATTATTTGTTATATTTTATGTTCTATTGTCTGCTTTAAAGGGTAATGGTATACGGGTAGATCTGTTGATTACCATAGGTCTCTCAGTTTATTTCTTGCTTTTACAATTTCTAAAGAAGTCTGAATCAATATTGGATTGACTTGCAATCATAACTTAAAATTACTGTTCATACAAAGGGTGATAAAGGTTAAATTCTTCTAATAGGAAGCACAACCCGACTACCCAACCTACAGGGAGTAGAAACAACGTATCTAAGAGAGTACAAACACATAGACTGTTTTCTCTAGAGTGAGTAGAAAGAAATAGACTGTTTTCTCTAGAGTCAGTAGAAAGAAATAGACTGTTTTCTCTATAGTGAGAAGAAACAAAGTGGCGGTTTTCTGTAGAGTGAGAAGGAGAAACAAAGTGGCGGTTTTCTGTAGAGGCAGTAGAAACAAAGTGGCTGTTTTCTCTAGAAACAGTAGAAACAAAGTATCGATTTTCTCTAGCGTTAATTTAGAATATATAGGTCTCATAAAGAACTACTGTAAAATATATATATTTAGGCTTTGCTGATAATCAAATACCGTTGCGTTGATGTACACCATTAAATGAATTGACGAATAAAAACAAATGTTTATAGCAATAACTGCTTTAGAGTCAAGCCATGGTTACACATCTGTTAACTTCTACAAACTTTAAATTAAATTTTCTCTATAACCATTTAATAGATTTAATTAAGATTTTAACACAATAGTTTTTACGGTTAATAAATTATTCATTCAAATTAATTAGATTCGCTATACTTCACATTTCTTACTCAACTATTGATTTACATTTAGTTAAAATGTCATTTAGCTACATGTGGCCGTGATGCCAATAGATAAATAGGTATAAAGTTTTCACAACTTTAGTTAGCTTTTCACCAATATGTCTTTGGGCAAATTGAACTGTGTTCTGTAAGTAGAGTAAAACAATTCGAAATATACATATTTGGGTCCTAAAGATTTCTTAACATTCGCATGGAATTAAAGAACAGGCCAATATTTATATTTCTACAAATAAGGTGCGCACAGGCTGGGATTTTGGTTCCAAAGCCACATAAGTAAGGTAATATTGGACTGCTTTCTTGTTGCCTTACTCGCCGGTCCGAATTGCAAGAAAACTCGTTTGCTGGTCGTATAGGTTTTCGCTCACTTCATTTCTACCCAGGAAGTGTCTACGGCTGTCTTATTTTCAAAGTTTTCTCGGAGAAACCCCAAATACCCCCCGTCGCTCTGTCTACTGCGAGGGGAATTTTTTTTCGGGCATTTTCATTTTTGCGGCCCCTCCCAAATGCCTATGTGTATGGCAGACAATTAAACACCATGTAAAAGTTCGCGCAAATATAAGTGTGCAACAATAATCAAAAAAATACCTATAAATATCAAGTGATTACATAGGCGTACGAGCCAAGGGGCAGGGGGGACAGCTGCCCCCCACCCCCACCCCCCTCTAATTTTCGGGCAAGCTGACTTTTCGGGTAGACGGGTAAAGTGAAAAAAATATTTATTCCATCTACTTAGCAAAATAAAGTGCGCGAAATCTAATTAAAAAAACTAACTTTACGGACTGGAATAGCAGGAAAACGCGTTTGCGGCCGTCATAGTCCGGTGGCTGAAGGGGGCGGGGAATTGCCACCCGGGCTGTGAATTTATGAGACCCAAGTTTTTCTAGATCAGTTTTTATATGCCCACATTGAAATGTGGTCGTATATTGTCGTCGCCCCCGTCCGTCCGTCCGTCCGGCGTCCACAATTGCTTGTGGTATCTCGAGAGGCTAAAGTTAATATCTTATTGACTTTAAATTTATACACAGTGTTTAAGGTCATGAGACGAAGAAGCCTATTGTTTTTCAGCGATTTCCGATAATAACTACCAGATGGCCCTTGATCATTTCAAAAAATCTTGAGGACGCTCTAGAGGCCAAAGTTAATATCCAATTGACTTAAAATTTATACACAGTGTTTAAGGTCATAAGACGAAGAAGCATATTGATTTTCAGCGATTTCCGATAATTAGTGCCAGGGTTATGGCCCTTGATCACTTCAAAATATCTTGTGGGTGCTCTAGAGGCCAAACTTAATATGCGATTGACTTCAGATTGATACACAGAGTTTAAGGTGTTGAAACAAACAACTATTTTGATTATTAATGAAATTGATAACTGAACAGCTAAATCCATCATATTAAATGTTTCCTATACTAATTGTTAGTGTGGGGCAAAACATTATAAAAAGCAAACAAATTCTATTGATTTTCTGATAATTACATAATGAGTTGTTTCTCTTAATCAGATTTTAGTGTATTATAAATGTTTCATTACCGAAAAAAAGTAAAAAAATGCGACAACTCTTGTTGACTGCCCGGACGATTTAGCTGCTGTGGGCGTATGTTTCGTTGCCTGGCAACCTATCTTTTGTGTAGATTCCGAATCTGGGTGGTGATCAGCCGTTTTGGGGGCGGGGGGCGTTTTCGAGATATTGGGGGTCAAATGTCTACAAGCCTGGAATTTACAATGTGAATGGGTATCTGAAGCATATCCAAAGAATGTATGCGAGCTGTTCATCAAGAAGATAATATCTGAACCATGTGTTTTTTTATGTTTAAATTCAAGATGTCTCGAAAGTACCATTTATAATTTAATATTTAGAATGACAATATTGGTACTGAACGCAAAAACAAGAGGTCAATTTTCAACCAAGTTGCCCCCCCCCCCCCCATACAATGGTAATATTATACACATATTTAGAGATGTGCAAGGGACTTTAAAAAAAGTAATGTTTTTACCAAGCTGTAAGAAAATCAGCAGTTAAATCAGTGGTTCTCAACCTTGTTTTGCCCACGGCACACCTTGGAATACATGAAAGAATAGCGGCACACCCAGCTAAATATATTATCAAAAATATTGAATTTTGCAAAGTAAAAACATGGCAAATCGTAAACGGCATATAACCGTACCCAGACTAGTCACGAGATACATAGAATGACAAACAAATAAAAAGAAAAACACGGCTATGAACTTATTCTATTGCAGTGTTTCGAATTTCATCAGTCAAATAGTTGGCTTCCTTGGTGAGAAATTTTCATAGTGTGCCGTTCAAAATCTCCCGGCATACTTAGGATGAGCTCACGGCACACATGTGTGCCGCGGCACACTGGTGGAGAATCACTGTGTTAAATCAACGTGAACTCATTTCCCGCCAATTTTACCCCCTCCCTTTACACGCACACCTGCTACCCCCGCCCCACAAAATCAAACAGTTGTCAAACCTAGAAACTTATGTCAACATAATGACACCCCCCCCCCCCTCCACACACGCACACTTACACCTGCTTCCCCCTCCCCACCACCCACAAATCAAAACCGTTATCCAGGACATCACAACGGGCAGTCCTAGAAATTTATGTTTTATTAATATATTATGTCAAATTTATATTCCCCCATCCCTACCACAGACACACGCCCATTGTAGACATTTGACCCCCTATATTTCGAAAACGCACCCTCATACGCGTGATCACCACCCAGATTCGGAATCTACACAAACAACTGGTCTATATGTATTCGTATATGCGTTTCTGCTATTCTAGCACGTGTTGACAACTCCAAAAGTATCCAATGGTTTTGTAACCGAAGCCCCACTCTTAATTCCAACCATCCAATCAGACTGTTGCAATCGATACCCTAAAATGTCGCACAAAGTATAGAGTAGCTCCAGACAAAAATTCTTAATATCCATAGTCAACTCAGTACAAATTCGTGGTATTCAATTAAAAGAAAAGTGAGGGTCCCGTCTTCGTGGACTGTAAACGATTGATTAAAATTCAAGTCAGCCACCTTAATTAGGCTATATTAGACCACTTTGAAGTTTTCTTTAAGGTGGAGGGGGGGGGCATACAAGGTAAGCTCCGCTTCTTCGCCTCTCGAAGAAGACCGGCGCCGCTCTCATTGACGTCTCAAGGTGTTAGCCGTGAAAGTTCCTCGGACATTTGTGGGCGTGGTTGCCCTGTGTCAGTGATGCAGGATAGAAGATCAGGCAAGTAGGCTAAATTAACTATCAGTCGTTCGGATGATAGGTTACATGCAGGTCAAATAACTACATAGTACAGAGTAACAGAATAGTTAATTAAAGCTGCTCTTTGGTAATATATAATTGAAATTAAAGATGGCAAAATAAAACTACATTTTTATGCTAACGTTTTCACCGCGATAGCGGCTCATCAGGCGTTTTATTAAACAATAATTGAATTCATATATATTTCCTCCAATTCTGAAGATTTTCAAAAATAATTACAAAATAAATACATAATAAATAATAAATACATACATACGGCTCTAAATATAAAACATTGTAGATAAGATTGCAATTTAACATAAATAAGTTAAACATATATGAGTCTGGTTTAAGTATCGTTTTGAAGGGATCAAGACTGAATATGAAAGACATAAATTCTAGTTCATTTGTATGTATTAACTTGAACAGGGTATTTTGGTGTAATCGGGGCTCTAATTTTAAAAAGAATATCTTTCTAATGTTTTCAAACCAGTTGCAGTACATTAATACGTGGACGACAATACAAGAAAACATCTGACCACATTTTTCACACAGTATATTATCCTGGCGATTATAACAGGTTATCCGGTACAGTAGTTAATTTACTATACATACTATACATCAATATGACATGTGATCGGAGAGTCTCTATTGAACTGAAAATGTGTTTTTATTATAAATGAGTGGAATGAAAGTTTTTCTTAAATTTTTGCCTGAACCGCACACAACTAAAACAAAGTACCATGTCTACAAACAGCATATTTCCTCGCATGAAAATTCAGAGAACATATTTACATTTTTGAAAGAATAAACTTTGTATTTTAAATAGGAAACGAACGCAGCTATTTTTACAATAAACAAGATGACTTAGTTATGAACACAACAGTCCGTAGACATGTTTTGAAGGCATGTGGATTGGCAATCTCTACTAGTGGGCATGTGCCCCCGAAAATAATTGTGTTTTCATTACTCTATTGGTATTGTCGACAAAAGTTTAATAGGTTGATGTGTGTACGGGGTTTCAAAATGGCCGGTTTCTTTGGATGTGCTCCTGAATAATAATTGTATAAAAACTCAGTCGATTGTGTTAAATAGAAGGAACAACTACAGTAACTGTGATAGATTATACCGGTACAAAGTTACATAAATATAAATTGAACGATTGTTGAGGTATGATCCAGACACCAAACTGAAACCTATTTGAATGCCGAATACCGCGTTAACCGGGTTCGGGGCGGCATAATATCTGTTAGTGGCTCGATCTCGTAAGGTGTCCGACTCCGTAATGTCTAATGCTTCCAGTAGTCTTTTTGGTGGTTTTTGTGATAGAAAGCCGTCATTACAAAAGCCACAGAAAGGTTATGTGTAGTTAGACATTTGTGAATAGTCTCCAAGATAAACAAAATATGAGCATCAGATTTCAGACGTCTGGGTTACACGGTCATAAGGCGTTATGTTCAGTTTATGGAAAACTTTAAATGTATTAACCGTGTGTAATTTTTCGTATTTAGAAACTTGTTTATCTGTTATAACTTCAGGATAACAATTTTTCCACCCAAGCGGACACTGGCGATAATGGTGTATTGTAGCTTCTTTTATATCAACATAATTCCTGAAAAACATATTTTTAACAGATGGTGGTATGTTCTTTACAAAGTTTTCTGAAATGTATTAAAGAGCATATAAAACCGAAAGTAGACATTTTTATACGCCCCCATTTATGTCCCTCTGTTCGTCGGTACGTCAACAATTGGCATGTGAACGTAGCAGAGGCTAGAGTTTTTGACGGACCCTTTTAATATTTGGTATGAAGTATCGTGGTCATGAGAGCACACACCCTTTCGATTTATCGATTTTTAGCGCCCCGAGACTTTTCGTTCGGAGTTTTGCCGCCTTTACCTAAAATCGATGTGAACGCAATAGATGCTATAGATTCTTTTCCAAATGGCTCCGAAGCAGTGTAGTCACGAGTGCACGAACCCTGCCGATTTTCAGCATTCTGCAACTTTCCGTTACAGAGTTTCACCCCTTTGCTGAAAACCTTGTGAACGCTACGATTTTAACGGGTTTTTTTTTTTTTATCAAATTTTATTGTAATCAATAAGTCACCAGAGAATGGATGCTCTAGATTTTCAGCTTCCAACAACTTTCGGACCGGAGTAAGCTATAGTGAACGAGATATATGTTTGAATCATTGGGATCATAAGATTGCGAACCTTATCGATATTCAACGTTCTGCGGCTTTCCTTTTCAGATTTAAATCCCCTTTGTAGTAAACCTTGTTTCAAACAAAGTGGGAAGCATTAAGGTTATGAGAGCATAAACGTGATAAAAGCTTTAGTTTCTAATGGGTCTTTTTCATATTTGGCTAACCATTGGGATCATCGATTCTGTCTTGGCTATTTCTGTAATTGCCACTGACTCCCAAATCTAAACCTAGTAGTTATTTTCGTTCCATTTATTCGGTTGATCATTCCATGAACATTTGACAAGTTGCCCACCAGTATGATATTATTGAGTTTAGCTGAACGATGACTTACTTGGAAAAGGGATATATAGGTTGAAAGCTATGTATAGTCGTTGATTTGGTTCTGGATGGTATATAAATATACTTCTCACATTCCCACCGTGGTTTGGTAGATGTTAGATATTGTTGAAAATATATATCACTGTCCGTTCTAACTCGACCCCAGTTTTCCAGATGAAACTGAACGTGGAAATAAAAACCTGCAGCATATGGGGATTTTGACGCCAAGTTCTGAAATAGAAATACAGTATACCATTGACACCAAAGCGTAATCAAACTCGTTTGTCTATAAAAAAAAGAAAGTAATAAATTAGTCTAATAAACAGTACATGGAAATTATCACGTATACCAACTTCGTCTCCACATCGTATTATCTAAATTTTATACAAATTATTGACAATCATGTTTGATATCACTCTCTAAACATATGAGGTTATTTAGGGTCATGTAATCAGGGTAAGGGTTATGATTAAAGAGAGAACTTCATATTTAAAAAAAAAAGCCAAAACATAATTATTTCTATATGTCCTTTGCTCAATAGGTTGTGAACTCACTATTATGCGATCATAGACATTATTCCCCACAGTTAAAAATCAATGAAACAGGAAATAACACAATTACCTCCCTTGTTTTTCTATTTTCTACCATCTTCAAACGTTTGAATTTAAAGTTGAAAAAAATGATATATTTGCTAATTTCTCAACTGGCAAAGTGAATTGTTGGATTAATAGGATTATTCTTTAACAAGGTAGGACTGTTTATAGATACCTTCTATTTTAAGGCTTTATTTTAATACATTTTAAAAATATAACTTAAAAATTTGAAATTGTAGCTTTATGGGTAGTTTTAGTTTTAAGAGTTTGCACTTCAATAAAACGGGGAATCACATTAATAAACATGAATGTCAAAAGTTTGAGAATTGAGGAAATAAGGAACCAGATAAGTATTAGCTAAAGTCTTCGCTGATATATTGTGGCACTGGTGGAATAGAGGTGTTTTTCTACCTAGACTTAGTTCCCCATCACCAATTAATTTAAGCAACTACAGTCTAGGTTCGATTCTTTTAAGCAAGGTAAAAAAAAAATGATAATCACAATATTCTCCTCTCTCGAGAATACGAAACTATACATTCTGGTCTTTTATATCCCTCACACCAAGTTATTAATTACAAAAGTAAATGATTGATTGATTAAATTATGACCCGCATAATGCAAAGAATAATTGAAAACTAACTGCGTCTATATTTTATGGTTCAACAAACGGCATGTGAAATAAAAATCCTAATTTGTAAACAAATTAATTGCGTTTTAAAAATACATGTAACGTAACAGACTATGCTAGCCCTGCTCTGCTACACTATGCGCCTAGGAAAGATTTTAAAGAGACAAATGCCACAAATTGTCCATAGACCGATACAAAACATTGAAAATATAAAACTTAATACCTGCAGTAATTGCTTCAATGTAAAGTGATGGCTGGGTATGATTATTTCATCAAAATCCGCAGCTAAAACATAACTGTAACCACCCAATCTTTGATGGCAATCCAAAACTGTTAAATGTTTATCGTGTGAAAACTGGGGATTAACTTGCTCCTTTAATCTAAATCCTCTATGGGGGTATCCTGCAATTACACACGTGAGTTTAGAATGAGTTCAAAAATACAATGATATGATACGAAAAAAATCACGATAAATCCGAAAAGTCCGATAATGATTTAAAGAGTATTCATATATACATATAATTACACACGATATACAATACACAATAAATTATGTGGATTCGTTAACAAACTATAAAGCTTATATTAATCCGTCTCCAAAGCCGATTATGAAAGTGTTGTAATTTTTTTAATTTTTTAAATTTTTTTGCGCATGAAGAAGTTTTTTGTATCTGGCGCAAAAATGAATGCCAAAGTGGCGCACAAGTCACCGTGGCAGTGGTGCATGAATATTGCTACTCACGTACTATTATCACCAGGCCGTTGAGTAGAGAGTGATCACCAGGCCGTTGAGTAGAGAGTGATAACATATACACAGCCGATTTTCAGCTCACTGATATTTCCGTTGAAGTTGAAAGAAAAGCTGTTTATGCGACCGTGTGGAGATATGTGTTCAAAACTAACTACATGTATTCATAAAAAGAACTGACTGTTACGGGATAACAGAATGTGAGAAAATCAGGTTTATCACATCTATACTATTGCCCTTTTAATAGGAAAGGGTGAAAAAAAAGCGTGTTTGAAATATAAAAAACTTAAAATTCTTGTCTGGACAGTGGTGTTTCCGATCTTTGTATTCCAAGGGCCCTTTTTACGCCAATATGTACACCGGGCCTCAATTAATTACTAGATCGCTTCCCTTTAAACATACCGGCATCACTGCTATAAGGGGAGGCCACAACGGAGGGGTAAAGGACATAAATAGTTAAATAAGTCGCGTGGGCCGATTGGCTAAACAAAAATATTACATACCTGGAACTTTGCCGGGAAGAGAGTAAGGTATAACTTCCAACAAACCTTCATCTATGTAATGTTTAAATACAGTTTTAATCTGTTCTGGGCAATCCAGATCAAATACAACGACTTTATCGACACCCAAAATCTTTTGCATTTCAAACCATTCAACCAATCTTGAAGGTTTTAGCTTATCTCCGAAGGCCACCTTCCCACAAATAGCTAACTTATCTCTTTTGTCTTCTTGCATCTGTACAGGTAAATAATCCCTGTTATTACTTCCACACATTGATAAAGTTGTTAAACTGATATTAACCACCGAAACGTTTACATCTGGAATGGGTGTACGGCAAACATACTGGGTGGCATGAAATGGTGCTTGATTGAACAGTTGAGTTATAGATGGTAAAAAATCAATATGATAATGTATATGATAAAATTCGACTTGTGTTGTATACATCGTTCCATCGGAATATAAAACACAACACAAAAAATCTCCATTTCCTCTCATGGAATCAAAAGCTGTTAAAACTATTTTCATGTCTTGTTTTTCCAGATCTCTGCTTGCTATAGCTGACAGAAAATATGTTTCTGCGCCATTTTGAAATACGAGACGGAAGGCATTATTTTCAGACGTATCCCTTGCAAGGGGGTTATTGCTTAATTTCCACCCTTTTGTGAAACTGGAAACATGTCTCCTGTGTGACTGAAAATATATTACATATTTATATTTATAATTAAATTAGATACAGATGCAACAAGTTCATTGCTTGTGTGAAAGAGTTTTATTTAACGCGAGCGTCATAATAAACTTTAATATACACCATCCTTTGATACTGCCGTATTATTATTTCAAATAATGGTACGAGCAATGTGCCAAACGTACATTTATTTATACTAGTTAAAATGTTGGACCCGTGTGACGTATATTATTGCAAAGCACGTGCGAGTAACGGTATATTAAGTTGTTTAATGGTCTCGAGCTTAAGACATTGCGTCACGAGTTGTTCCAATATATTACGCAATGTGTCATTGTCGACCATTTAACCACACTTATTTAAAGCTGCAATTTCATATTTTTAAGTTCTATTTTTAAAATTTATTAAAATAAAGCCTAACCTGTTAAAGAATAATCCTATTAATCCTATAATTCAGTTATTGCATGTTGAGAAATTGGCAAAAATGTCATTTTCAACTTCAAATTTAAACGTTTGAAGATAGCTATTGCATGGGAGGGGGGGGGGCGGCTATAGAAAAACAAGGGGGGTAATGGTGTTGTCAGTTCCTGTGTTAATGAGTTATAGGAGTAGGAAATATTGCCTATAATCGTATAATAGTGAGTTGACAACCTATTGAGCAAAAGACATAGAAATAATTATGTTTTGACTTTCTTTGAAAATATGAAATTATCGCTTTAAGGTGAGCGCCATAATATTTATCATCATCGTTATATCCACTTTTGTTCGGGAGTACAAATACAATTTTAATTTATTGTAACATTAAAAAGATAACAACCATTGGATCTTTTAAAAGGGAACGCCAGACCCGAGTAGTTAAAAGAAATAGGACTTAGTAATAAAATGTACCCTTTAATATCTATATCGAGTGTATAGTTGAAGCAGTCCGATAAAGCCAAGTCAACAGTCAAGTCAATAGGGCTGATGAGTTAATAAATATACATAATTGCGTATCTAAGCAGGCTCCTGCCCCCAGCCCAAGGGGTTCAACGTCCACTCGATACAAATTAGGTCATTTCGGGCCAGTGGCGGCGCCAGCCGTCGGTGGTTGGAGGGGCAAAGCTGGGGCAAAGTCCAAGGTTAAGGGGGCAAAGGCACGAGTATCAACTAAAGGGGGGGGGGGGGCGGTCTCCCCCAGAAAATTTTGAAAACAGGCTGCCGGAAATGCAGCCTGGCAGTATTTCAGGCAATGACCGTTGAGGTAAAGTGTCAAACGAATGGACTTGCGAACCTCGACGAATCCCACTCTCGAGCGCCAATGTCGGGAGTATTTAAGGAGGGTATGGGGGACCTCCCCCAGAAAAATTTGAAAAATAGACTCTCGGAAATGCTCTCTGACAGCGTATTCAGTCAGGCACCGATCGTCGAGATAAATAAATCTGACCACATACTGTCCGTAGCCTGATCACTAGTTTATAAGATCAGAGACCAAAATGGCAAACGAACGGACTTGCGAGCCTCAACGAAGTACCTTTTTGTGGGTGCTAAAGTACCGAGTCCTTGTGGGGGTTTTGGGGACCTCCCCAAGAAAATTTTGAAAAATAGACTGTTGGAAATGCTGCCTGACCGTATTCAGGCACCGATCGTAGAGATAAATAGAGCTGATCGGATGTCACCGGTGGCCTGATCACTATGTCTTTCCGACCCCAGAGAGGAAAGTGGCACATGAAACTCAATGAAGTCTCCAATAATTTGAAAAGTAGACTGCCCGAAATGCAGTCTAGCAGTATTTCAGGCATTGATCGTCGAGATAAAGATACCGCCTGTCGCCAAATTACTAGTTTATCCGACCAGAGAAGAAAGTGAAAAACGGGCGGAGTGAGTAACTCAAAGTGAATGAATATTTTCGCCACTATATTTTGTGAAATAAACGGACTTGCGAACCTCAACGAAAATTTGAAAAGTAGACGGCCCGAAATGCAATCTGGCAGTATTTCAGGCATTGATTGTCGAGATAAATAGAGCTTAACAGATACCGCCTGTCGCCAAATCCCTAGTTTATCCGGCCAGAGAAGAAAGTGTCGAGCGGGCGGAGTAAGAGTGACTCAAAGTGAATGAATATTTTCGCTACTTGTTTTGTAAAATAGAATGCAGCCAGGTAGCATTTCAGACATTTTTTTTCCGAAAATTATTGGGGGGGGGGGCAAACAGAGGGCAGGCAAGATTTTTTTGCCCCCCCCCCCCATTGCCCCCCTTGGCCGCCACTGTTTCGGGTCTAATATATGGTTTATTTTTTATACCAATAATTCGCTTGCGCGTATGGATCTTTAGCAGTGGGAGGAAACTGGATTACCTGGAGAAAACCCACGAGGTTGGACTGCTAAGTGTTGGGAGAAAAAAACCAAAACGTACTTACGAAATGCAGGTAGACTTTTTGTGATAAGATAAATCCAATTACTAACAGGGTTCCAATTGTAAGAGGTTTCCATCGTCGTTTACTTAGAATTCTTGATATGACAGACATATTTATTGAACAGTTTTCATCGGATACAACTGCTGTCCACAGCTAAAAACTAATGATTTTCATACAGGTAAAAACACATCCCAATCAATTTCAAAATCATTAATCATTGCGTAATAATGAAATAGTATACATGTATTCAGAATGTTCTCTTTACATTCAAAACATCGCCCGGCCTCTGCTTTAATTTTGTCGTTTAGGAAAATTCAATGCAAGATATATGGTTGCTATGTGTACATGATCAAACCAAGTACATATTTAAGGCATATAATGAAATGTGGTTGTCTAAGTGGTTTGAACATACTTCTATGTTGACATATCATTCACGTAAAATAATTAACGATTCTGTATAAAGTGGTGTTATATTATATTCATGTACTTACATGCTGTATGAAAAGACGATGTATTAACTAAATATTTTACCGACGATATACATCAGGTGATATCCTTTAAATTAAATCCATTCTAACTCACAATATTCACACCGATAATTCCCTTCGACGAGGACTGGCGAGAGAGTGCTTTAATATATGCAAGTCATATCTTATGAGCAAAACTATTGGTCATTTCAATCATGATTTCAACCGTAACGTTACGTTACAATCAGTAGGCGAGTAGAGCAAACGTTGCAGTGATATGAAATTCAAATTCAGTAGCCTTCTATAATTAAATGAATTGCAGCATTACATTTATTATGAATGGATTCAGCACCTAACAACGGGGAAACATGACAATCATATACTCGAGTAGAAAGTTCCTTTTGTCATAGAGTGCAACAAACAGAATTGTTGTACACTAAAAATTAAGTAATTAAGTTAAAGCTTAAGCCATTGGCTCACTTTCAAATTGATAATCCCTCTTGTCCACTTGAAGTTTTGTTGTTAACATGTTTGGGTTATAATCCACTCCATTAAATACTTTAGAATGCACGCTAATCCAATCTATGGTAACCAAAATTAAGATATAAACCTAAAAACTCAAGAAGCATAATCATTATTATCTCTTGAAGATCCTCTTATTATTATAAGGAAAGTCATTCTATATTCAATATATTTCATTTTCATTATATATTCGCCAGCTCTATAGTACGCTGATATACCTTCCATGTAAATTTATATTGTTAGTTTATGTCCAACTAATATTATGCTGATTTAATGTTTAGATATTTCAAATATATTTTGTTTAGGTATAATCGATACAATATCCGTATGCTAATTATCTTCAATAATTATACCGTTGTACGAAGTATTAATGACCGATAAAATAACCTTTCGTTCAGATCTCTAGTTATGGTTACGTCATAACCTAATAACCATGACATTAATAATGAGAAAGCTTATCAAATTATCACGCATCGGCGTCCTAGATTTATTATTTTTATAATTAATTATTACTGGCACATGATTTCATATTTATATATATAATTCAATTATTATACAATTACTGTTATTTTTATAATTGCATATTTCATAATCGCATATTCCATATATAATAATTGAATATTTCATAATTGCATGCTAAATATCTATTATATAGAGTGGAGAAGTCTTTGGTTATATAATTGCATATTTCATAATTGCATAATAACTATCTATTATATAGAGTGGATAAGTTTTTGGTTATCTACTTGGCCAGGTTAATGATAAAGGACAAGACGACATCACGACATTAGGACATGATACCAATCACATAACATACAAGAGACAGTTATTTGTTATGGTGAAAGAGCTCTTCATGCTGCTGAAAAGTAATGGTTCATAACCGAGCAAGAATGCCTTGCAATTTTGGAAGGAATCAAAGCATACTGACCGTATTTGGCCCACAGTAAATCCAAGGTTTATATAGACAAAGAAGCAATCATCATCACCCATTCAAAACGGGTTTATGGATACAGATAATCAATAATTTCATTAATTAAAATTGTTCTATTTAATTAAACCATTAAATAGAATGCGAAGGAAATTATCCGTGAGCATCGACTAAAAGGGCCAATTCCATGGATGGCAATTATTTACCCCCCCCCCCAGTGTTTATATACTTACAATTGTGTCAGATTGCTAAACATAGATAACCAACTGTTTGTATCATACGTTTGTTATTTTTTCTTTTTTTTTTGTTATATCACCGACCACAGGCACAGACAGCCATTTATGAAAATATGACAATATTTGAAATTATATTTGTAGGTATTATTTACAAGTATGTCCAATTACAAACTGATAGTTTTCCATTCTCAATATTACAACCTCGTATATATAGATGTTTGCATACTCATATTTTTTTTGTGTCACAATTTCCATTGTCGTTGACGTTAAAATCAAAATTTGAATGCTGCGTTTCAATACCCATACAGGTATCGTTATCAAGCAAATAATGACGAGATCTATATGATAATAAAATTCATTGCAGAAGTAGCACATCCAATAATTTTTAGTGAAATCTATATGTCTTACAAGGATTAATCAAAATATTGTTCTTTGAGTGGCATTTAGCAATTGACACAGTTAATAAACACAAAACCATATATGGAATACAATTACTGTTTTAATTAAAGCGACGTTTATAAAAATATTTTGATTAAAGAGACAAACATTTCGCCCTCAAATGTAGCAAGTTATATTATGAATTAATACAACTTTGTTTATATATTTAAAGTTATAAGTTGTCAAAAATGTTAAAATCTTTCCTCTGTGGTTCCTCTGTTTCGCCCAGCCATTTGAAGCTCGGGCCTTTCATTTTAATACATACTTTTATCTTTATCATCTAAGAATGATTTGTTGTCAACATTACCATCCTTTGACAACGGCATGCACTCAGAATTCTGATAAAAGGTTTGTATGGTCATAATTGAATAAAACATATCAGTTTCATACAGTTAACTAATATTGTGGTTAAAGCTTTCACAGGGTTCTAGAATGTGAAACCAAGGCTATAAAAAGATCGGATGATTTACACAAATATTATTAAAATAAATGAAATGAAATGTGATTTAACGTCCTACTGTTCTGCACCAAACTGGGCATACACAGTGTGCTATAACGGAGTTTTGTCCGGATCGCGGTACTCAGGCCCGTAGCTAGCCCAAAACTGTTAGGGGGGCAATGGTTTTGGGGGGCGCCGATGGAGCTTCTTGGGGCGCCGATGTACCTTCACTTGACGGTCAACGACGACCGGTACCGCGAGACGCCTCCATTCGGAGAAAGGTCTGTGGTGCTCTCCATAATGTTAGAGGGGCAGAAACAGTGATGTCCTCAAAATTCTCGGGTTACAGACGCCCAGGGACGCCCCCCCCCCCGCTATTCCAGTCCCTGAATATATACATTATAGCCTAACTTTGGTGGCTGAGTCGAATTCCAATCAACCAACCAATCGTTTACAGTCCTTGGAGACGGGACCGTCGGAAGCAAATTTTGGAAATTTAACTGCCGCAAACGTGTTTTTTCTGCTATTCCAGCCCGTGAATACTGTAACTTAAATGTAGTCCAATATAGCCATACCTTACGTGGTTTACCTGAATCCCAAACAACCAATCGCTCGTCGCGGGATATGGGGGCCTTGAGACCCCCGAGAAAATTTTTTAAAAATTTAATAGTCTCATATATGCGTTTTTCTGCTATTCTAACCCATAAGATAAGCAACTTAAAAGTTTCTAATCGTTTTGTAACCAAAATCCCACTCTATGCCGGCTTGAAAATTCCAACCATCCAATCGGGCTGTTGCAGTTTCATTCATAATAATAATCGAAGCCCGAAAAGTGTGGTCTAGACAAAATGTTTTTATCAATAGCCAATTCAGTGCTAATTCGCGGTATTCAATTAAAAGAACAGTAAAAAAAGTGTTTTCGGGGACTTTATTTTGCCAACTATATAGATGAAATAATATTTTTTGTTTTCACTTTACCGTCGGACCTAAAAGTCAGATTGCCTATATGGTGCCCCCCCCCTCTCTTCCCAGAAAATTTGGGAAATAGGGTTTGCATCTGAAAATAACGGACAATTTCATTTTTGAGGCTGAATTTGCTATTTTGAGGTGTCATGATATAAATATGAACATTATAAATATTTGAAGGAAGGGATAGGACTTTAACGTACCTATAATGATTTATGAGAAAAATGAAAGTTTTGAATCGGGTTAGAGTGCAAATTGTTTGAATTTTGAAGATCATCACGCCGCTTTTGGCGCCCAATTCACTCGATGGGCACCTAACCAATCTCACTAGTGTTGTGGGCACCCGCTAATTATATTATGGGCGCTCAACTATCTTACTCGGCATTATGGGCGGCCCGACAATCATATATTGTCATTATAAGGCGCCCACCAATCATGTCATTATGGCGCCTCTCCGGGATAAGGCACCCCGAAGATCAAGCCGTTTTGGGTGCCCCATCAGCTGTTGTGAGAATCGCGTGAGTCATTATGAGGCGCTTCACCAATTGTGGAGGGGAGGGGGGCGCCTCATATAACGACATGATTGGCGAGGCATCCATAAAACCAAGTGACATTAGTTGAGCACCCCAATCTCGTCGTGGGCGCCCATACTGATATTGGAACGTTGGCCGTGGCCTTGAATTGCGTCCAATGGGAAGGGCGCCTTACTCGACAGTATGTGCGACCCGCCAATCATATTATATTGTCATTATAGGGCGTCCCACCAATCATGTCATTATATGGGAGCCTCTCTGGGATAAGGCACCCCGAAGATCAAGCTGTTTTGGGTGCCCCATCAGCTGTGGGGTTAATCGAATGAGTCATTATGAGGCGCTTCACCAATTGTAAAGGGCGGGGGGGGGGGGGGCGCCTCATATATAACGACATGATTGGCGAGGTATCCATCAAACAAAGTGACATTGGTTGAGCACCCCGCCAATCTCGTCGTGGGCACCCAACCAATGTCACTCGGCTATATGTGGCGCCCATACTGATACTGGAACGTTGGTCGTTGGCTTTGAATTGCGTCCAATGGGAACGGCGCCTTACTCGGCAGTATGTGCGCCCCGCCAATCATATATTGTCATATAGGGCGCCCCACCAATCATGTCATTATATGGGTGCCTCTCTGGGATACGGGCGCCGATATTTTCCAGGGGGGGGGGGCAACTTTATATCGAATTCCAATTGTCAAGGGATCCTTTACGTGCACGCCAATGTGTACACAGAAACTCTGTTTTTCGTCCCATGTGACACTTTGCATGCTACGCTTGCAGGATTCCTTCATTTTTCTTAGACTGACTCACGGTACCTGCTACCAGTTATTTATGGACGAGGGCTAGGCAACGCCGGATTAACCATGGGGCACCATGGGGCACAGGCCCCAGGGCCCCCCACATCAGTGGGCCCCCCACAAAAATCTCAGTTGCGCGCCTCGAGCATGGTCGGTCCGAGGGCCCTCCAACGCCGGATTAACCATGGGGCACCGTGGGGCACAGGCCCCAGGGCCCCCCACATCAGGGGGCCCCCCACAAAAATCTCAGTTGCGCGCCTCGAGCATGGTCGGTCCGAGCGCCCTCCATCGGAAGTCCCTGGGGCCCCCCTCAATCCCCTCAATGGTGTGTTACGATCGACATCCGAGAATTCGGTGTAATCCGGTGATGGGTGTTACACATGTCTTTTTATTGTCGTGAGATCCTCTATCGGACCGAACATCGTCTAACTCGAATTATCGTATAACTCGAACAAATTACACGTCCCCATCATTTCGAGTAGCGCGAATTTTGCCTCTGATTGACGTACGATTGTATTAAGCTGTAGTTGTTGCTATTTGTTGTGGGTATAAGCTGAATTTGATGAGATGCACATCATGATCACACGAAATATTCAGATTTCTTGATTAAATCTCATATTACCATTAATTGGTACTTACAGTTTTAGACTTTCGTCAAAAATCGAGTCCGGCTTGGTCGTAACGTTACGGCCTCCATTCATCAAATCATCGTGGGTGATATAATACGATTCCGAATCAAGTGACCCCGTTATCACTTCAAAATTAGGTTTGATGTCGCTCTGCTCACTTAAAGTGGCGGATTTAGCGGGCTCAATGGACTCCAGTCCCCTCCTCTAGAAATGTCATCATTTCATAGCACTCGCATGGACTGCTCCACTGAAATAACGCCAGAATGTGCTAATTTTGTGGCAGAATTTTATTTTTTTTCTGGGGGAGGTACTTCTAAATGGCTCCGACACAAGTGCCTGAAATACCACGAAATCACGTTTCTGGCCTCTAATTTCTGAAAATTTCTTGTCTTGGTGGGAGAAAGCCCCCAGACCCCCACCCTCGCTCGCGGTCAGTGATCAGGGGCCCCCCACATGTTCCAGGCCCCAGGGCCCCCACCATGGTAATCCGGCGTTGGGGCTAGGCCTACTGTTGAGTCACGGTTAGTTAAAAATGATATCCTTTAGCGACCAGACATCAAGTCAGGGGTCTCTGCACCTTCGGTACAGCCCAATTTCATAAAATTAGGGTTGGCGTAACGGCGTGCTCTACAGCAGCGCTTGCCCAAATACGTCCCTCACCCTTTTATACAAATTCGACTAGCGTTTTTCCCGGGAGACGGTTGGGCGAAATAGCAAGGGTAGACATCATAGGTTTTAATCGTGAACGTTTAATTACCTAAAGAACAATAGCTGTATCGCTGTTGTGATTATTGTAATCTATAAAGATATCTCCAGAGTACAGAAAAGAGTTTGAAGTCTAATTTATCTTAACGTCAAGTCCTACTTAGACACAAGACAGTGTGACACAGAAAATTCGGCCGTGTCCCCAGAGTGTTACACCCATCCGAACGACTGCAAATGCAGCGATGGAACAACCGACCTCCATGTTAGCGAGTCAGCGCCTTGCCCACCGTGACCTCAGGGATATCAGGTTGATATAAATATAAAATGACAACTATGACTGATGTTTTTATTACCAGTCAATATATTTATTGCAGCGCTTCAGATAACACACTGTAGACACAACTTCAACTTCGTGAATTTTGGGTGAAATTTATTACCAACACATTTGACCCAGAAGACCATAATATCAATATTTAATGTTTCCCAAACTTTACAATGCTACAGAAGACCGCAATATCAAGACTGCTACGACGAATTTGTCTTGCACCAATATTATTGTAACATCCTTTTTAGGATTTTAAATCCCCCAACAACAATCTCCATTTTGTCTTCCATGATGATTTGTTAAACCCAAACATTTCTGTGTGGGCGTCACACTGTCTGTCAGATGGCCCGTCTTGTGAACATGATAGAGGATATCGTTTTCGACGGACTGTTTTCAAATTAATTAGTTGGTAGCTTCGGGGCCATGAGAGGATAAAGCCTATCGATAATCACAGTGCCGGACAGGGCCCACATGTCTACCTGTCCCTGACAGGTGGGCCTAAGCTCATTTAAAAAAAGTAGGCCTAAGTCTATAAAGAAAAAAGAGAAAGAAGAAAAAAAAAATAATCTCAAATTCATCGAATGATAGTGCTTTCAGGTCATTCTGTTATCTAATTATTTGCCTTCTTCTGCTTTGGTCTGAAATGCTTGGAAAATAGGTTTGAGGTTGTCAATTTTCAAAATTTTCCCGGAGGAAGCCATCAAGGGCAATAACTCTGGCGGAAATAATCACATATCGCTGAAAATCAATAGGCTTATTCGTCTCATGACCTTAAACACTGTGTATACATTTAAAGTCAATCGGATATTAACTTTAGTCTGTAGAGTGTTCGCAAGAAATAGTCGGACGGCATACGGACGGAAGGGGCGCCGACAATGTACGACCACATGTGGGCGTATCAAAATTGATGCAGATAGGCCCTTTTTTGGCCAACTCTGTAGTTTAAAAGGTATGATAACCCAGTCCATAAATATTGGTTTACAGAGAGAGAAATGGGGTTTAATGTCCAATCAACACATACTAGGTCATTTCGAGACTAACATATGGTTCAATTTTATTTCAATACTTCGCTTGCGCATAGGGGTCTTTAGCAGTGGGAGGAAACCAAGGGACCCTGAGAAAACCCACGAGTTTGGACAGGCTACTGTACTCCTTGTCACGTACAACTGGGGATTTAAAACTATGCCTTTCGGCCATCCACCCCCAATAATGAGTGACCGTCAAATCTAATGACAAGTTAATGGAAGTGGGATCTAGGAAATGAAATGGGGTTTAATGTCCTACTGTTCTGCTCCGACTGGGCATACGCCGTACAATGTGCTATGAGGGAAATTTTGCTCAAACAATGGCTCTACGGTCTACTCTTACATCGAATTCCAATTGCCAAACGACTAAACAGCTATCATTGTCATGCCCTTCGTCCTACAACAGGGGGAAACCATGCCAGAAAATCATGATTAATTTTATCTGCCAACATCTGGAGCAAACCCGCAACTTCTAGGATAACTAGCAAGCAAATTACTGGCTGAGCCACCATGGCTCCGATTCGGATCTAAGCCTATTTGCGTTGTTTTACCAGGATAGTAACAAATAATTAACAAAATAAAATCTAGGCAATCTATAAGTATATTGTTTTCAAAAGAATGCATGAACATGAATGTAGATAAAGATGTTAAAAAAAATATGCCAGCAATATCAGGTATGCAAAATAAACTTTTAAAGATCTAATGAAAATGCTGGGGAACAAAAATTTTAAACTTCTGTAGAGAAGTTAAGAAAACAATTATAAATTCAAAGGTTATGAAAAATTCCTCGATATTCAACATTATAAAAAGTTTAAAATGGTCTGATCTTACATTTTCTGTGTTTTACAATAAACAATATAAAATTAGATGTATGTATTCAGAAATATTTTGATACTAATCTGATGTTGAAACTTAAATTATATGATAATCAATTTAAAGAACAATATTGGTGTCGGCAATTATGATATATATGTGGTTAAACACGTTCCAAATACGATAGATGCCAAACAAAGATTTCAAGAAACGAAAGCAAAAGAAAATCACGAGATGTCCTATGTACAGTTTAACTGACTGAAGTAACAAGTGATAACAGATACACTGGCAAATTTCTTTGAAGACCAAAATTTGTTTAAGGAGACTGTGAGAAGATATCTGACAATCCCAAAAAATAATTGAATGTCACTACATACAGAAAACAAGAAAAATAGAAATAGCCTGTGCATTAACTTGTTTTTGTTCATTCTATACTTAAGGATACATTGTCCTGAAAATATTTATCGGGTGGTTATTTCCAATAAAAGTATAGAGCCCCAATCTTACTAGAAAAATACTGGATTACCAGATAAACACCTATGGGGCAAGCACTGGGCAAAAATGTGATGGTATCACTGACTGACAACCGAACTGTATTGTGTGCTAGCTTTTGTTGTCACTTATCAGTCAATTATTTTTGGGGATTGTCTTCGAAGGAATTATCATTGTGCAGAAATCTGCCTGTGTATCTGTTATTGCTCGTTACTTCAGTCAGTTTTACAGAAGGAAAACTCAACTCATGATTTTCTTTTGCTTTCGTCACTTTCGTTTCTTGAAATCTTCGCTACGCATGTATTGTAGCAGTAATATCTATGTTTAAATTATATTTAGAACGTGTTTAACCAGTTCTATCACATATGTGATATATGTCTGACACCAATATTGTCCTTCAAGGGTATATATTAAATCTACAAATACTGTTACTATGACTATGACACCACAATATTTATTTATTGCATGGGATTATCAAGTTCATATGAATTTTCTCCAGATTCTGAGTATCATATAACTGACCCCAAGAAATACATCTTTTAAGTACTAATCAATGAATTCATTTGTAAACTTGATTGTTGACTTGTAATTTAACCATTTAAAGAATATCTATTGTACTTATGTACAGCTCTAATTGGTGATAAAATTGGTTACTTGACAAAAACATGAAAGGGGGTTTAACGTCTTGCGCCAACCGAACAATATGCCATGTGCTATGAGAGTAAATTTTACCAGGTTGTGGCGTTTACTCACATTCATGACCTCCAATTTAGTGATCTAGCACTTCTCCAACTGAGCCACCATAGCTGTGTATACAATGCAATTGTAATATGTACATAAAACATGCTTGAACATTAATAAACTTAAATTTCAGACGAACATAATCACTGGTCACCAGTTAAAAAAAATATTTCATACTTTTTTATATAAAATACATTTACATCCTATTATAGAAATATTATACAGGACTTAGTTCATAAACAAATGACATTTTACACCTTAATGTATGCACACGCAATAAAACACTGTCAGCACATTTGATTGAAGAAAAATACAAAACAAATGGGGATGCTTGATTGTCAGTCCAGAATTGACAGAATTGCAAACGAGTGACGTGGAATTCAATTCTGTCAAAGTTCTGCCAGTTCTCACACCAGAGGTGGTGTGAGTAGAAACGTGACGTATAATTGAACACAACAAATATGTTTATGCAGTCATTGTTGGTTGAGATATTTTCTTATGCAGTCCGAACAAGCGTGGTAGTCCGTATTCCATTCCTTCATTCGAGTGTCACTATTTTTGGGATTTAGAAAATTCAATTCCAGATAGTTCAATCGAGTATCCCCATACAGTGCAGATCACTTGTGACCATACTTAGAAACAAAAGGGGAAATAACTCTAAATACTTATCAAAGCAATGAACCTTTGAATATTCCTTTTACACATACATGTACATTGTAGCCTTTCACAAGTTGCAAAAACAGGATTAAGTTGTTCCTGGTTCAACTTTTATTTTTGGTTTCTCGCTTTCCGAGGTTTCCTTTTCTTTATCTAATTTTGCTTCCTGGTATTTTTCAAATTGTTTCCTCCATGTCCATAAAGTACTGGAAGGTATGTCAAATCTTTGACAAATTGGAGCTATACCAAACTGCGCTGCCAATTCTACTGCTTTATGCTTTTCTTCCTGGGAGTAAAAATTATAGGTGCCTCTTTTCTTTCCTGGAGCAAATATTGGTAATTTCTTGCCTTGATCAGCCTGTCCTTGGAGATTTACCCAAACTACTGTAATAGATTATACCATTTTTTAAAACTAGGTTTTAGAAAATTTACACTCTTACATAAATAATCACAGAATCATTTGTCTTCTTAAAATTTTATACAAATACGAATTCACATATAGGAGTACACTTCCAATAACTTGAACAGCATTATTAATATTGACTTGAATACCACACAAATTAATCACCAACTGCATTATTAATATATGACTTGAATACCACACAAATAAATCACCCACTTTGATTATTGCGATCAGTCTTTCTGTGTAAATAATTTAACTATTCACAGAGAACACAGACTTGAATTATTGGCAATTAAATTACATATAAAAACACATATTAAGTAAATATTGCACTAATTATAGATCAATTGACTGTTGGGACTTCACGGTTTTCTTTAACTTTTATAAATAACACAACTATAATATAAAATTGTCATAATAACTAATGCTTGGAATAAATACTGAATCATAATCAATAAAATGGAAGGGCATCTGTTAATTTAATATCTGTCGGTAACGGAGGTAACGGAGATTTCACCATTTGCAGATCTTGTCCTTTTTGACGTATGTTACGTCCGACCGCTGTACGCCAAGTAGATAAAGTACTAGCTGGAATATTAAACTTTACACACGTTGCCTTAACACCATGAATCTCTGCTAATTGGACAGCATTCTGCTTTTCTATACTACTGTAGGAATTATATCGCCGTCTTTTACGTGATACCGGTACCAGTTCATTAGGGTGCAGGTTAATTTGAAGAGATCTCCTGTGTGGTACAGTTATTTTATTTAAGTAGGCTGAAAGAGCAAAAGCCCGAGAATTATGGCAGGTTCTATTAAAATATATTTAAGCTTTATAGGATTTTATAGGATAGGATACATGCACATTAATTTAATGTGTTCAAAAATAAATTGCTTTTATTTTGAAATAATTAAGGTCAAAATAACTATATTTTTATGTTGGAATACTGCCATTATTCTGCTTTTCAGCCTACGCATGAACACTGTACTAGCCCTATTGCCTATATCATTCACATATAGAGATCAAATCAACTGTAGCCTGATTTTCAAAAGCTTGATTAATCAACCCACACTAACTAATATCAATGTAACAGTCCAAATATCAAACAAAACCTGATACAGTAACAAAATAATAAATGTACCAGTAACAAATTGATCAATTGTACAATCTCTGAATGTCTATAATTCCTACATTTAATCTTCAATAAAAAAATAAAATTATATACTCGAGAGCGAGAATATATTCTTTTGAAAATAATACTTACATCCATCTGATGTTCCAGCCCCATCCAATGATGTATTTAAATTTCTTAATAAACCCACTGGAAAAATACTACCATCTTCAGGGCCAAGGCCTAATCCCTCGCCAAAATGAACTGGAACATCATCTCCCACGGAAGCTGAAAGAAAAAGAAGACACACAAGTAAGTACAACTGAAAAACAAACTGGAGAATGTGTACATGTCCAACAAGTCACAGGGTTCACGGTGGCTAAGTGGGTAAGATGCTGGTTCGCTAGTCTGGAGGTCAGGCGTTCAATCCCTGCATTGGCTGAGAAAGCTCATCCAGAGTTTCTGGCGTGATTCCCCCTTTTCAGTGATGGAGGGCCTGGCTAGGACAGCTGTCTAGTTGTTCAGAGGTCTCGTGAACACATTGGCCTGCGCGTAAAAGATCCCTTGACAGTTGGAATTTGATATAAGAGTAGGCTGTGGTGCCGCTGTTTGGGCAAAATTTCCCTAACAGAACACTGTATGGCGTTTGCCCGTCTTCATTAGCCCAGTACGGAGCAGAACAGTAGGACATTAAACCTCATTTCAAGTCGACAGTAAACATTAAACTTGATTTACCTCCCTTTAACACTGAAAAAAAAAACCCACTGTAATCAAGGAGGACAGGATGGTTTTACACAATGCACATGTACTCATTTATTAAAACAAAAATGATTACGCAGTCCTATTTAAGTGAAACAGTGGTATCTGAGAACCTAAATATTTTGAACCCTTTTTGCACCAGTATTCCTTTGAGAGATACAACTTTTACAATATTGTACTTTGGATAGCGGGTGTGTGTTGTATCATAGACGTAAGGTCTGTCATCGAGTCTACTGACATGGTTTCGAATCCCTTGCTGGTACATGACATGGAGTACGGTCGCCTGTCCAACCTCATAGGTTTTCTACGGGTCCTTTAGTTTCCTCCCACTGCTAAAGACCCCTACACGAATTACTGAAATGAAATTGACCTGGTTTGTGTCGAGTGGATGTTAAATCTGATTTCCCCCTCTCTCCTTCATGTAGAGAAAATAGGTTGCCAGGCAACGAAACATACGCCCACAGCAGCTAAATCGTCCGGGCAGTCAACAAGAGTTGTCGCATATAAAGTAATTATCAGAAAATTATTTGAATTTGTTTGGTTTTTATAAAGTTCTGCTCTATGCTAACGTTTAGTATACGAAACATTTAATATTATTATTATGGATTTACCTGTTCAATTATCGATTTTCAAGAAATTTAAACTCAACCTCCATTAATGTGTAACAGAGGGATATAGTCAAACGGTTTTTTAATTCAGAATAAAATTCTTGACCTCCATAGGATCCACAAGGTAAAAAATATGATTTTTCGTACAATCAGGGGCCATAATACAGGAGTGATGGTTCAATGTGCCCGAATATCGAAAGGAACCACGATCTTTGGGTTATAAACTTACATTTCAAATTCCATCGAAATCGGATTAAAATTGTGACCTCTACCGGGTCCACAACCTTGATATATCATATTTTTACACTATTCGCGTATTAGCGGCAGCCATTTTGTCCGGCAGTTTTGGTCCGATTTTCACAAAATTCATACTCAACCTTCATAACCATGGAATGGTGATATAATCAAACGTTTTTTTAAATCGGATAACAATTTTGACCTCCAGAGGGACCACAAGTTAAAAAGGGCGATTTTTTGGACAATCAGGGGCCATCATTCAGGAAGTTACGATCCGATGGTCGCAAATATCGAAAGGAACCAAGATCTTTGGGTTATAAACATACATGTCAAGTTTCATCAAAATTGGTTCAAAATTGTGACCTCTATAAGGTCCACAACCTTGATATAACATATTTTCACACTATTCGCGTACAAACGACGGCCATTTTCACGAAATTCAAACTCAGCCTTCATAACCATGGAACGGTGATATAATCAAACGTTTTTTTAAATCGGATAACAATTTTGACCTCCAGAGGGACCACAAGCTAAAAAGGGCAATTTTTCGTACAACCAAGGGCCACCATAATTCAGGAAGTTACCATCCGATATGTGCAAATATGGAAGGGAACCAATGTCTTTAGGTTATAAACATGAATTTCAAGTTTCATCAAAATGTTATTAAAAATGTAACCTCTATAGGGTCCACAACCTTAATATACATGTAATATATTTTCACACTATTCGCGTACAAACGACAGCCATTTTGTCTGTCAATTTTGGTCCGATTTTCATGAAATTCGAAACTCAACCTTCATTACCATGTAGCAGTGATATAATCTAATGTTTTTTTTTAAATCTGATAATAATTTTGACCTCCAGAGGGACCACAAGCTAAAAGAGGCGATTTTTCGGAAATCAGGGGACATAATTCAGGAAGTTACGATACGATGGGCGCAAATATCAAAAGGTACAAAGATCTTTGGGTTATAAACATACATGTCAATTTTCATCAAAATCGGTTCAAAATTGCAAGCTAAAAAGATGATTTTTCGTACAATCAGGGGCCATAATCCATGAAGTTTCGATACGATACATGCCAATATTGAAAGCAGCTGAGATCTTATGGGGATAAACCTATATTTCATGTTTCGTCAAAATCGGATAAGAATTGTGACCTGTAGAGAGTCCACAAACAATTGTGGACGGACGGACAGACGTTCGTTCGAATGGACAGGGGCGACAGCATAATACGTCCACATGAAAATGTGGGCGTGTAAAATTGAGAAAAGCCGAGACAAAACATGTGTGTACTTTACTAATCTCATCTTAACACTCGATCCGTGATAAAAACCTATCGAAATCGTGGACCAGTTTTGTGTCGGCACCTACTAAATGTAAATGTAGGTGTGCATTTAGCAAAATGTCATAATGTACAGTTACACTTACACTAATCTTCCTGTAAATGTAATTGGTTAAGAAACCTCTCTATTAAACATGTACACTAACAATTTACTTACACTGTGAACTATCATCAGTTTGAGATGTTTTAGGTTTGGGCTTTCTTGACAAAATTGCTGCAGATGTTGGTCTGGGTTTCATTATTTTGGGTTTTTTGGATACTATATTATTGCTGCTTGGTGATGATGGCTCAACAGATTCTAATTTCACTGAGGAAAAGTCAATTCTAGTTGTGTGATCGGGTTTACGTTTACGTCTTGATGCAGAATTAGAAGCATCAACTGTATCTAAACTCTCCTCAACTGGTTCTTTCTTTATGTTTTTTAAAATTTCACTCACTGAAGTAAATGCATCCGGTGCCGCCTTGGGAGCTAAACTTACAACACTGTCAATTTTTGGAGTGGATACATGTATACTTATATTTTTTGTTTCTGATTTTGCTTCAGTGTTCTTAACATCACTCTCAGGCACTGATTGAACATTTATTATTTTGGGCAAGAAAATCGGGGACTGGTCATTTTCTATAGGAATACTAGAACTGGTTTCAGTTTGAATAATTTGAACTTTTGGTGTAGATCTTGATGGTGTAGAACTGGTACTTTCACTTTCTTGTGGAGATGTGGATGGCTGTGTACTGATGTAATTTTCTTGTTCAGGCTTTGCTTGAAAGCTGTTACTTGTAAATGATGTATCACTTGAGTCTGTTTTCGTCACTATTTCATTGAGAAAATAGTTGTATTTTACAGCATTATCATCAACATTCAAGTAAATGTGTCCTATCACTTCGATTTTCTTGCTGAAAGTAACATGGCCTTGACACAGAAATTGTAGATTCTTAATTAAATATCTCATAAAATCTGACTTTTTCATATTAGTAGGATTACTGCTACTCTCTTCATCCATGATTTTTGTTCAAACGTTTTAAATCAAGAATTAATTATCAACCCTGTAAAAATACAATTAAAGATGAATAAAGACAAAAAATATGGAACCCCAAAAAGTACAACAGAAATTGAAATCTTTAGCAAGTTCAAATAGAATCGACTGTTTTTTGTTAATTGCTGTCTGCCTCTAATGACTAACCAAGCATTAATGAAAATTAAAATATAAAATTGAAATTTATAACAGAATTGAAAATAATAAAATAACAAAACAACATATGACTTAACATCGGTCATAGACATATGATATTGAGCTGTTGTGGAAATGATGAGACTTGAATGACAACAGATTCTCAGACTAAACTGCAAAACAGCAATTAAAGAAAACATCGTCTTTCATATGCAATGAATTCTCCTCCAGCTTGGCATGCAATGCTAGTCACTGCAACCACCATCACTGGAAACAAACAGGACTTCTTTCATAGATTTTTTATAGCGTGGCATATTTCAGTCCGAATACAATGTTTTGAGAGGGATTTGAAGCAATTTTTGATAGATAGATGATTACGAATGTTTTAAGTTCAGTCCAAATGTATCTTGACAGATACAAGTTACAACTTTGTGTGGTAAAATTGAAAAATATTTTTGAAGATTTGCTACATATTATTATGCAAACATCTAAATTAATCAACAAAATTGAGTTATTCTAACTACTAAAGCAATGTAACGAAATAATTCTGTTTATGACTTCATCCCCAAAATAATTTATTGTAAATCGCTAAATTAATTGACTTGGCCTTGTCCTTCCTGACTGACTGTTGTATTTGTAATGCCATTTTGATGGCCACCTACCGCACGATATTACATCTTGGGTTTTAAACACAAATCCCGTGATTGACCCGGTCAAATTTTGTATACGGAAATAATAATGAAACATATGCAATTCTCTAATCCATGATTAACAAATGAATAATGCACGAAGATATATTCATTGTTGCCGGTAGGATACAATAGCCATTTTCGGATCCTTCGAATAACGAAATCACGGGCCCAAGTCAAAGATGCGAAATAGTTTATTA
The DNA here is from genome assembly GCA_948474765.1 of Patella depressa. Lineage (NCBI taxonomy): Eukaryota > Metazoa > Mollusca > Gastropoda > Patellidae > Patella > Patella depressa. Next base: position 74,504,034 of record OX419717.1, read on the forward strand.
TACTTCTTGCAACAGTTACTTCATCTATAAACACGACTGCGATAAAATTAATACAGACACATAATTTGTGATGAAATAAAACTTACAAAATTTCGCCACAGATGTGTAAATTTACTTAATTCGACGACCAGTGTTCTCTGTTTTGGTAAATTCGTCAATTGGTGCCCTATATCCAGCGCGTGCTACAGGGGAGCAGACATTGCTTGTATTTACTCGCAAATTTCATAGAAGGTCTCGAGCTCATTAATGCTACGGACATAGTATTCAGAAACTCTTATTAATGCCAGTAATCTAACAATGTTAACATCTATAATTCTGAAATAACTAATACTCTTCTTGCAACGTCTAAAATGATATACAATAGCCGCTCCCTTTCCTGGCAAGCGAAATTATCGAATCATTTTCGGTCCATGCGAAATGTTGATGTTGGGTACTAAAGCTATTGATCAAAATGATCATGTCATGTATGGCATTTAGGATTCTTTAAAGTCAGAAATCGTGCTATCTATTTTAATTCCGGTCGTGGATGTATGCTGTGACTGTAAGGAATATTTTGAACTATCGAATTGAAACGTACTGTTAGTATGATATACATTCCACTGACATTAGCGGATAGACGTCTTTATTGACCAATGAAAAAGCAGAATGAATGTCCCGTGACTATTATTTAGGCAAAGTAATTTTTTTCGTTGATTATTGTTCACGCTGTAAATGCTACGAGATACAAGCAAATAATATACTACAACAAAGATTCTTTGAATGATATAAGATACATTTCTTCGATAATAAACATCATTCCTTTTTATAGTAAGAATAAAATTGTAAACTCTAAGTATACAAGTCAATTAGTTTAATACATAGGAGAGGGAACTTTTATAAACTTAACAATTAAATCCTTAATCATTTAATACAAATGCATGGACTGATTTTATTAATTTCATGTAATATCTTACATTTTTTTATAAACAGGTTAGACTCAAATTATCGAAATGCAAGCACCAATTATAAACACTGTATGAGCAGAATAAATCCTGTGAACGGTCAGGACTCAGGGCGCTATGTAATCAAGTTTTGCTCATAGATATCCTTCCTTCCTGAGGCTCACTGACCAGGAGACCTTTTCTGGAAGAAGAGTAGTGGCAGACTAGATTTCCATTCCATCACATGGCATATTCCCCCTTTATTAACCTAGTTCATGCAGAAGAATAAGATTGTTTTATTTCATATGCTTCTAATTCCCCTATATCAAACGACAATGGCATTACATTATAAATTAATCTAGTTGGTTCAGAAAAGTAAAACTGTTTCATCTGATGTGTTTCTAAGTTTTCCTTATATCACATACTTTTGCTGAATAGTAAGACTGTTTCGTTCTATGTGCTTCTAAATATTATGTTTTTCTTGTTAACTTTAGTATCCTTTCCAAATTTTGTGCTTTAAGTAGGATATTCTTTATGTTTTTTAAACTTGTGTTATAGAGAAAGGTTTGGTATCTGTGAGACTGGTAAATGAAATATGTCTAGTAGTAGCAGTGCTAATGTAAAGCCACTCCCAAAATGGATGTTGAAGTCCACCCAAAAATCGACTACAAATAATAAATCGGGGAATAAAAGCAGTGGATCAGCTGGATCACCAATTCCTAGAAAAAGGTAGGCCACAAATAAGCCAAAAGTTGCAATAGAAAAAAGGAAGGGAAGTTCAGTAATGAGGAAACACAACTGGGTCATTTCATTATTGTCTTCATTTAATAACCCTCCATGATTTAGAGCTCTTTTATGAGGAAACTCCACCCCGTGGTTATTTATACATGTATGTACAATCATGATGCAAGTTGTAATACTAAACATGCTTCCATTTTAGATTTGATCAAACACTGTGGGCTAAATTTTAATACTACTGATAATGTTCAAAATTCTACAGTGAAATGGAATAAAAACTATTACCTTGGGACTTTATTTTCTTTCAATACTGGCGTTTACGTCGAGAAAGCTGTTGCTAACAAAATAGACTTGAATCAGTAGATGATGTACATGTATTAATACAGATATCAATCATTATGTTAAATTCAGTTACGTTAAAGGGGCATCAGGTAAGATTAAATAAAGAGCTGAAAGTTCTCTATTTAATAGTTAAAAAATAGAGAATAAATTTCAGTCAAATTTCTTCACCCTGACCCAAGATAAACCATGTCTATTGATTGTCATTTTTACGTTAAAATATCCATCACAAAATGTATTCATCGTGAGTTGATTATGGTCTGGATAAGTTGATTAATATCTGCTCAATAATTTAAATAAATTTCAGCCCCAAATATAGACCAGCAATAAGGCAGATTTAGCTCTTGCATAATGCATGTTTAAATTGATGTCTGCTCTGTCTCTGAAGAACTTGTATTCTAAAAATATATTTTTTAAAGTCTTAATTTCAAAAAAAAAAGTCCTATGATGGTCTTGTTTATTCACTTTATTTACCATATATATTATTAAGATTACGCAAGACTATATACTGTATGACAGAAAAAGAACTATTGGAAACAGCTAAAGATATATTGAAACAGGTTGTACAATAAGTGTATTTACATATATAGTTATTCCAAATATATATTGTTTGTAAAAAGTGTACACACAAATTTAATCGTCCGCTTCAGTTTTTCTGACTATCACCTTTCTGTATATTTTTTTTTTTTTTAAATAATTTTACCAGCTCACTAATACATCAAGCGATTTTACAAAGATACATGGATAATGAATGATATAGTATACATTGTACTGTATAGTTTTTCTTGGGGAAATATCCTTGTCTTAGAAGATTTTGTTGTTGAGAAAAGTGATAATTATACAATTTTCTGTTCAGTGCTGAACTATAAAGCTAGAAATATTTGAATAGACTGTATAAAGCATATTCATTTCCCATTTATTTAGACTAAAACTAGTGATTATTTCCCCTGATTCTATGATCAACAAATTGGGGATGCTCGATTCACAGTCCAGAACGTCCCGAATCGACAGAATTACAATTGATTGACACGGAATTCAGTCCTGTCACAGTTCTGCCAGTCCCGACAGCTGAGGTGGAGTGAGCAGAATCGTGACGTATTCCTAGGTAAAAAATATGTTTCAGCTGTCATTATTGGTTGAAATATTTTTTATACCGACGACACATGCGTTGTACTCAGAAATTTTTCTTTTCACTAGATTGACACCAGTTTTGGAATTCAATTCCGGAACTGTGAATCAAGCATCGTCATGTAGTTTGTCTACATCAATTCTCGCTTTCTACCCCCATAACCCTCTTTTGCATAAGAGTGATTAAATTGACACTATCTGTCAGGTGTTGGTGAATACTCATGATTTCTATGCTGAAGAATCAGCACGCGAAAAACATTAATTTGACCTGCAGTAGAAAAAAAGAAATTGAGACGGTAAAATTCCTTCAGATGTTTGTGAGATGTTGGGTTCATTCTTTTTATTGAGAATTAAGTTTGGATCCAGATCCCACTTGGATTATCTCCCTTTAGTCTTCAGAAAGTTATCTGTATGTATTATAATATTTTAATCACATTTAGGTTATATAAATATATATGTATTATTTACGTTGAGGTGAAAAAGCATATTTTGAGTTCTTTTAAGTACATAAAAATACTCCATTTCAGGCTGGAAAAGAATCTATGATCGACGAATCAAACAGTTCTGTTAATATAAATCAATTCGGAAAAAGACATGATTCAAAGAAAAGTTCAAATATTGACATTAAAGTTTCTGATGAAACCGATGATAATGATACTTTTGATGATCTGTTCAGTACAGAGAGTAGTGAAAGTGAACCTTGTGATCCAATTATTACAAACAAAACTGATCAACCAGTCACTAAAAAATATAAACCAGATTTATCCATCTTAGATGAAATATTTCTATGACTTGTAACTAAGTTGTAACATTATTATTTTACGGGAGGATCTTATCGTAATACTTGTAACTGACATGATGTTATTACTCACTCTATGTGTATCTCAATATTTTATTTCAACATAGACATAGGTCTGTCAGGCTACTTCAAATGGGATGAATAATGTTGTCTATATTTTACTTCATTTGAAAACGTATAGACCAATAACTGAACATTTTAGGCAGATTGATTCCAAATTAGAATTCATCAGATATCTCACAGACAATCGATCAATGTATAATCATTACACACAGCATAAATCAAGTGACAACAGTATTGTTCATGCTCCTTAGGTTGATAGTGCAGAGGGAGCATGACTTTTTCAAGATGGTTGATTATTTGTTTATATTTGCGGAGGAATAAAGTTGGTTATTGTGAAACTGTGGTTAGTCCATCAATAATTTTCTTGTTAACACAATAAAGGCTTTAGTTTTTAAACAGATTTTTTTGTTCAAATTTGGTGTGATGCATTTGCGTCAAGAGAGGATGAAGTCTTTTGATTTTCAGTGTTCCATTACTTACAGTCCCGAGTTATCTCTTCCCACCCCCCGTTAGTCCAGCTCTAAACGTAGGTCTCATTACACTCGCATTTGCCCCCTCCCCCTGCCAATAAACTTTTTGATATAATAAATGCTACAGATTATAACAGATTTTTTTTTAAAATTTCATAGGAAGCATTTGGGCCATAAGACTGAAACCTATCAATATTCTGCAACCTTTCATTCTGGAGTTACCAACCCTTTGTAAAAAATAAAAAACACCAAAGATATGCAATAAACTTTTAAAAGATTTTCTTCAAATCTGGTGAAGTATCGGGGTCCACAAGATTACGAACACTATCGATATTCAGCATTTAATGACCTTTGTGTGAAGCTTTAGCTTCATGAGAGGAAGGACTCTATTCAGTGTTCAGCCACCTTCAGTTCTGGAATTACACTCTTGATGTTTAGTTAACCATGCACAGGTAGCAATATATTGTATAAATAACCACAAACACAATTTTGTTACAGAAATACAAAATATTGCATAAGATATTTTGGTACAACACAATTCTTAATATTGGGAAGCAGGGGTTTGTTGATAGAGAGAGAGAGAAATGGGGTTTAACATCCACTCAACACAAACCAGGTTATTTCGTGACTAACATATGGTTTAATTTTATTTCAATAATTCGCTTGCACGTAGGGGTCTTTAGCAGTGGGAGGAAACCGGAGGAAACCCACGAGGTTGAGAAGGCGCCATTATCTCCATGCCACATACGCTCACACCAGGGCTCGAAACCACAGCCGCAAGCCAGAGGTGACCGGCCAGCTAGAGGTCGAAGCGCGGCACTCTAGTCCACTAGGCCATCCCACCCCCCCCGTTTGTTGATAGAGTAGTGAGGCAAAATGAGGTTCCGGCGGCTTGACATTGGGGAAAATTTAAAGTACGGAAGAAGTTTGTAAATACAGTCTCGAGATATCTCTTATAATTGGCTCAGTTTGCAATTTATCAGTCCAGTAGCTATAGCTACTATTGTAATTCACATACTCAGCATAATTTCCATCATAATAATTATCTAGATATTTTATTACATTCAAAAGTCCCTTGAATCTGGATCACATTCTAAGTTCTAAAACTGTCTATTCATATGGCACTTCATATGCTTATCAGCAGGGCATCACTTTGAACTATCATCATTTTTTTGAATAAATATATTTTTAGTCTGTGGAATATATTCAGGATCTTTGTGCATATAGGGCATAAAGGCTGAAAAAGACACATATAAATGTATAAATATTTTATCACACATTTGTTTCCAGAACATTGAAGACTTCACTTTTACAATATTTCTACATTAAAAATTGTTATTATGAATAAATATTGTTCCTTTCTTGTTAATAGGACTAGAGTCATCAGAAAAATGATTAAGACATTTCAACAAAAAGAGATAGAGTGAAAGAAAAATAGGGCCAAGTGTTCACTGAACAAAGTAGGTCATTATTGACCTATCAATTATCTTTCCTTTGAATATTTGTAATATATTTCCAAACAGAGATCTTTAGCAGTAAGAGGAAATCAGAAAGATAGGTTTCCAGGCAACAGAACATATGACCACAGCAGCTAAATTGTCGGAGTTAAATTGTCGACAAGAGCTGTCCCATATTTTTGACAGTGATTTATGGTTTTAAAGACAGCGAAAGTATTATTTGTCACCTAGCAGTATTGTTTACATTGAGATCTTTTGACAGCCTTGTTTATCATGCAATTAGCTTTTCTGCAAAATTCTGCTAGGCACTTGTTAATTGGGTGTAATAAATTTCATTTTGGGTGTATAAAAATCACACTACTTGCATTACTACCTGTCACATGCAAGCACACGTATTTGACTTTATTTAAAATAATCATCTGATGAATCACTGAAACAATATGTTCAAATTTTATCTCCAAAACAAAAATAACAAATCACAAAGCTTACATTGAAGACCTTGGAATGGACTGGAAAATATGGTGTATTACCGACCTACCTAGCGTTCTCGCTCTTTGGATCAACCTTGCTATATGCTTCTGCATGGGAATACACAGTCCAGTTCTACTGCGAGGAAGTATTCTACCAGAATGTTGTGAAACAAATTGACTGAGAAGCTCAACATTCTGAAATATAAAATAAATTAATCATATACCACCGTAGTGGTCAATTCTGTAAAAAAATTTAAAAATTTGATCAAAAACTGAACTCTGTAAAGTGACAGATCAACCGAAGGATAGTTGGTTGCATGGACATTATATTAACTATAACAACACATTAACATGTACATTTGTAGGCATACAAAACAATGAGTAGTATCAAGGTATTTGTTCATAAAACCACTGATTAATCCTGATTGAATCCATATGGATAAGTTCCATGATATAGTCTATATAAGTTCCTGGCTAGCCATGTCTATATTTTCAAGACACATAATTATTGAATATAAATTATTATTACCTTGTAATCAATGTATACATTACGTGTACATAAGATACATTTACGCTGTTTTGCTTTATAAGGGTTATTCATGTTAGCAATAGGCTGTAAAACAGAAAATATTACCGATAGAGATATCAATATCAAAATAAATTATGAAGTAACGGTAATAAAAGATTTATATAACTATGAAACATTTCAAATTATATCTCAGTCCTATTCCAATGAACCATGCAAGGGCCGATCTAGTGTAGGGACTGAAAAGGTCCCATAATAATTCATTTTTTTAGAACTGTTTTATCACAGATCACTGGAGATGGCATTTCTGGTCTACTAGTTTTCAAAATTTGACCACTTTTAGTTTTTACCCCATTGTTGTGACTAATTTATCAATAGCAAAATAATTAAGCTGAAGATTCCCAGTATAATATTTCCAGGTAACATTTGCTCAAGCAGTATAATTTCTAACACCTACAAGCAATTTTGTTTTATTGTAAAGTGAATAAATAAAACGATCCAGTATCCACATTTTAAGTAATTATAATCTGACTATTAATAAAACAGATGACTTACTTCATCGTCCTCCATTTCTTCTAAAAGTCTTTTAACTTCTTCATGATTAAAAGTATCTTTTTCATGCCATTGTTGCTCTTCTGAAGATTTGATACTAGAATTTACTGGATGGATGCTGTCTGTGGAATACTGATGATGACTTATTTTGTTTAATGAAACTAAAAACACAAAATACAGTTGTAATAATACTAGTTTTGAAATATCCCTGTTCAGGGCAACTGCATATTGACAGAGCTGCAACAATAACAAGTGTACTTAAGCTTAATATTTGTTTCAAATTTTGAAAAGAAGCCCTTATGAACCATGTAGTCAAATCAAAAAAACATGATAAGGATCCTTCAAATCTACCGGTAGGCCTAATCTTTTTTTGGACTCATTAATTATTATAGCACACTGTATCTTGTGGGAAAACTGAAAAGTCACATTAACTTCTGAACCTTCAAAAGACTGACTCTACGACAGTTCCTTTAGCTTAGCAGGAACTGTCTCTGACCTAACATAGTCCGATCAGATTTAGTTCAGCTCTCAACGTTGATCTCATTACACTCACCCTGAATGTTCAGGGACTGCCCATTCAATCAATGTCGAAAATAATTGAAACCCCAGTCAATTTTGCTTGGCAACTTTTCACTGCCAAACGATGGGGTGTCAATCTGTGTGGACGCCTGTGCAATGTAAACGAACATCTTAGTGAGAAAATAAGACCTTGCTTACTTCGCGACTAAACACGCTGTTAAAAATACGTCCCCTCCTATCAAATTACGTTTCCCTGCCATGACACTCTAACTGTAGGTCAACGTCCAGATTCAGGAATGTCGGTCATACAAGACGAAACGAAATGTACAGGCTTTCACGCAGATTGACACCCTGTCGTTTAGCACTGAAAAGTTGTACAGTAAAATTGACTATTTTCCAATTTTTTTTCGACATTGCAGGGGTCAAAATTTGTGAAATTGGAACTAAGGTAGTTTTTTCAAAAAATGCCACAATAATCCCTTATGCACACTAAGGCAAAACTTTCATTTGACTTTCATCACTATGGCATTTTTTAAACTGATAAATTTGATAAATAAAGATTATCATAGGTGAGAGGTTCGAAGACAGTTAGGGGGGCAGAACCTGAATTGCCCCGAAAATTTTCGGCTTTACAGCCCCCCCCCCTCAAGAAAATTATGGAATGTTTGACGGCTACAAACACGTTTTCCTGCAATTTCAACCCGTGAACAAAGCAACTTCAAAGTGGTCTAATATAGCTAGATTAAGGTGGCTGATTCGAATTTCAATGAAACGTTTACAGTCCATGAAGACGGAAACATTTTTGAAAATTTAACTGGCGCATTCGGCTATTCAGGCCCGTGAATAAAGCAGCTTCAATTTGATCCAAAACAACCTACCTGCTTACCCGAATTCCAAACAACCAATCAATCGTCGCGGGGTATAATGGGAGCCTCACCCTCCTGGAGAAAATTTTGAAAATTTAACCACCGCAAATGCGTTTTCTGCTAGCCTATTCCAAAAGTATCCAATGATTTTGTAACCGAAATCCCACTCCGAATTCCAACCATCCAATCAGACTGTTGCAGCTGCATTCTAATCGATGCCCGAAAAATGTCGCACAAAGTAGAGTGACTCCAAACAAAATGTTTTCATCCATAGTCAACTCAGTACAAATTTGTGGTATTCAATTAAAAGAAGAGTAAAATTAGTATTTTATTAGGGAAGTTAAGGAAGCAAAACTAAAGATGCCCGAAAAAATTTCAGGTTTACAGACAGCCGCATTTTACTGCTATTCCAGCCCGTAAAATTAGTGTTTTATTAGATTTCGAGCACTTTATTTTGCCAAATATATGAAATAATTTTTTTTCTCACTTTACCTGTCTGCCCGAAAAGTCGGCTTGCCCGAAAGTTAGGGGGACAGCTGCCCCCCTGGTTCGTACGCCTATAAAGATTATAAATAATAAACTATAAGTATATATGTTTTCATTTATAATTCAGTATATTATTATAACAGAATGAGGTCACCACGAACACCCTGCGGTCTAAATATCGCAATAAATCTGTTTTATTTCTCCGAAATTATTGCAAGTGCGCGAATCTGCTTTGGCTCGGCGACATGAAGATTTGGGCAATTCTATATATCCGTATCTACGTGAATTTCACCAAATATAAGTAAAGTATCATGGCACACAACTTGCGTTTTAAATGAATAGGCTACTTCGCCGTTGAGGTGTGGAATTCCGATTATAAAATATCTCTAGTACCGTAATTTGATTATCAAAAGACAACTTCACACATGTGCATGACATCATATTACACGAACCTCATGCGGTGGACATGTAACGCCCCCTGGAATGCCTTTCTCACATTCCGTCTATGGCTTTACGCTAAAAATTATATTAAATTAATTATTTGATTTGGTCATATTTTTCCAGTAAATTGTTCATAGCCTTTATTTCTGGAAATTGTTTTGAACTTTTTAAATGATTACATACACAAGACAACAAGCCATGTGTATTTCCATTCCAGTTGCGGTAGAAGTAGGTCAGATGACTTGGACTTGGGGGGGGGGGGGAGGTGTTTTATTTATTTTGATATAAATACATGTACTTCATAATGCTATAAACTAGTGACAGACAGGCTAAAACATGCGTAGACTGTGTGAAATTCATTGTTATAAAATTAGCTGAGTAACATACGACGGTGACCGTATAGGCTATCCGTTTCATTGTCAACTGAATGAACGACTTGTGTTATCGGTACCTGCATACGTGCGTCCGCTAGTGTGACAGCTGTGTGGTTTGAGATCTAATTCGATAGAAAAATTCAGTCACGAGAACCCAGGAAAGAAATAAAACAATAAATTGCTATTTTCTGTTATGCCGTGGATTACGCCGTCGTCATTATAGTCATATTCTCAAATAAATTACCACGGCAAACGATGCCGTAGTTATTATTCATTTTCTACGGCAATTTCGCTAAATACTACCGCAATTGCCGCGGGTGCCGTCGTGAATTTTGACCCCTGCATTGACATTGATTCAATTAATGGGACAGTCCCTGAAAGTTCTGGGTGAGTGTAATGAGACTGACGTTCAGAGCTGAACTTGATCAAATCAAATCAAATCAAATCAAATCAAAAGTTTTATTTCAAGTCGGTACATATTATAACAAAGTTAACATTAGCTTTAGTAAGCTATTAAAACCGATCAGATTCAGAGACAGTTCCTAAAGTCACAAAGTGGAACTAACTCTACAATCCAAAAGATTTGGGAATAAACCAGTAATATTACATGTAGATCACGATGACTTGATCATCTTGATGATTGCAATTGCCAGGCAGTAGTAAAAAAGTATTCCTAATACTGTGGCCGGAACGGCTAGATTTTAATATTTTCATCTTATTTGTACTCTTCGTAATTCCTTATATTTTCGTTGGCACGAGTATTTGGTGAATTTATCTTTATTTAATCTTGTTCTATGATTAATTTGGAATCATTACCAATGTAAATTTTATATGTGCCTAATTATGTTTTATATTGCCGAGTAATTTTATGAGATGTCATTATCCCATTGTTTAGCATAGGCAAGCATTTTGATTTCATCGGCAAGAATCGGCAGTAGATTATTCTTATGATTTTATTGTCTATATTTGTTTGGAATGTTTTGCAGAAGCTGTGCCTATTCATATTTTTATTGTGCCTTAATCGTGCCGGTAATTATAATCCTTTTTGTATTTTAATTATTGAGTGAATGTAGGGTTGATCCAAGGGAGATAATTTGATTATGTAAAATTTACTATTTTTGTAATTTTGTTTGTACGTGTTCAATTTATGTAATTTGTATTATTCTATTGTTCCAAAACTTAGAATATATTGTATTATCATCGCCCGTATTTTGTTTTAGTTGAGGCGGGGGTTCGTTATTTTATTTATGTATATTGTTCGATATAAGTATGCCATTCATTTTTGCGGAGCGTACTGTAAATATATATGGCTTCGCTTACAGTTGAATTGATCTTGTCTGACTACTCAATACGTCATATTATTAGACTGAAGAGACGGATTCGTGGAAGTTGTTTTGTACTTGAGGTGTTATGTTTGATTGTATTTTATTTCAATGAGAATTTTGATGCAGGTTGTAACTGATATTTATTTATTAAACTGAATTGTTGAAGACGTTGTTTTTCTACATTGTTAGAGACGTTGGCAAGACGTCCCGTCCCATTCATTCCGAATTACCCGAACTGCTGCTGGCTAATCCCCTACCGAACGAATATTCAATATTCACAATATAATTTCTTAAGACTGACGGTGTGCGGGTAACACTAAGTTTTAAAATGGTGGCAGAGGTGGGATTTTCCATCAGAGAGTGAAGGGTAATTATTAGAGTTTTATCGAAGATTTTAACGATTTTTGAAGATTGAAGGTAGTTGATGATGTCTTCTAATAGCCGACCGACCCCCCGGGAGTTGAGTGACGCTGTTGAAAATATTCAGAGATCGTATCAACGAGACATCGAAACTTTAGAGAGAATGCTAGTAGATTGCAGTGTCGGTACCAGACGCAATCCTACACCAGCACCTAGGGTGTTGGCGTCAGACACGTTTGCAACACCAACATTCTCGTTGCATGGAGACAACAGTCACAGTATGCTGCGAGATTCCACACTTCCCGTTAATGCAACTCAGAGTGTACGACACTTTGAGAATAATGCATCAACGCCACTGACATTTGCTATGCCGCGTGTCAGGGAATCCACACTAACAGATTATCTTGGTGAAAGTAACGGTGCTTCTCAGAGATCAACACATCCAGTTGATTCTTTTCGACGCTTTTCTAGTCGCATACAGAATAATGCACCATTCTCTGCACCTGGAAATTCAACCGGGATATCACCAAGGCTGTTGGCAGAACATCCCATCTTGGAGCGAACATCTACAAGGTTAGTTCCTGATCAAGAAAATGCCGCGGATAGTAACATGCATAATGAGGTACTTGGAACTTCCCGTATGCATCCAGCACATGGTATTGACATACCAGCAGCTACATATAACAGTAGAAGAAATAAACCTATAGCGATGCCCCCCAAATATGGTGGTGAGGCACGGCTACAAGATTATTTTATCCAGTTCGAGGTCACAGCTCAGATTAACGGCTGGAATGAAGATGAAAAAGCCCAGTTCTTGGCTATTAGCTTGACTGGCAAGGCAAGTGACATTTTCAGCACAATGAAAACTTCAGACATACACAGCTATAGTCAATTGAAAGCTGCCCTCCAACAAAAATTTGAGCCTCCTGAACTTGCAAATTTGAGCAAGGTACGACTGCGTGACCGACGCAGAGAAACTAATGAGAATCTTTCTGATTATGCACAGGCTATACGTCGTCTGGTTAAATTGGCGTATCCCACAGGGAGCGAGGCAATGTTAGAGGAAATTGCCAAAGATCACTTTGTACAACACATTGGCAATACACAGATGCGTATGCATATATGTCAGGCAAAGCCTACCGATCTTAACTCAGCTCTGCATCATGCCATGGAACTGGAAGCAATACTTTCTTCTGACGATACTAAACAACGATCAGCAAATACAGCCTCGTCTAAGCCTGCCAAAGCAGCCAAGAAGAAAGAAACCCAGGAGTCAGATGAAATAAAAGAACTGAAAAATGTGATAAAGAAATTAGAGGAACAGATGACAGAATTGACAGATAGGTTTCGAGAAACTGAAAAGAAGCGATTAGATGAAATTGCTCAATTACAGAGAGAAAGAGGGAATAGGGGACGAGATTTTTCAAATGTGACCTGTTTTAAATGTTTTGAGTCGGGTCACTATGCAACGTCCTGCCCTCAGAGATCAAATATTACAAGAAACAATAATCACCATGACACAGGTAATCAAGATGAATCGAGTATTCCCCAGAGAAGGATTAGCGTTGTTAGTCCTGCAACATCTGGACTCTTTATAGATGGTTCACTTGAGGGCTTTAACTCGGAAATATTAGTTGATACCGGAGCCAGCCTATCAATGTGTTCATGCGACATGTACAAGGGTTTTGAAGACAAGCCCGAATTGCTTCCAGTAAATTGCCAAATCACACAGGCTGATGGTTCGCCATTGAATGTCATCGGGAGTGCGATGATGAGTTTGAGTATAGGTGGATCTGATATTAAGTTCCCTTTTGCTGTGGTGGATATGCCAACTCCAGTTATACTGGGACTTGACTTCGCCAAGTATGCCAATGTCATCATCAATGTTCCGAAGTCTGAGATTTATCTAAATGGTGATATCTTTTCTTGTGTTGTTAAGGGTGGTATTGGAGTTTGTCGCGTCAAAATGACTGAAGACATAACTGTACTTCCAGAAAGTGAGCAATTGATAAATGGTAAAGCCGATATTCCTTATGATGCCGTTATATTGGGTGATAGTATTGTAGAACCGTTAAAGGATCCACCGTCTGAGCTTCCACTAGTTGGTAGAAGTGTTACGCAATTGGGATCAGACGGGTTTGTCCCTGTAAGATTATACAACCCAACACGTGAAATTACAACTCTAAAGAAGGGAACTACAATAGCTCTTTTACAAGATGTCGATAGAGTTGATACTCACGTTACCATGAATCAAGACGGAGTTCCTTTTGATCCATTGGTGTCTAACTTATTAAATGACTGTAAAGGACGTTTAACTGCAGATCAATTTGCACAAGCAGCCGACATGCTTTCGCGGAATTTAGACGTATTTGCGAAGGATAACGACGATGTCGGTAGAACATCTGCCATACAACATACCATTAATACCGGCGATGCGTCTCCAATAAGGCAACAACCAAGGAGATTACCATATCAAGCCAAGGAGGAGGTTCGTAAACACCTTCTTGATATGACAAGAAGAGATATGATAGAGCCAGCCTCTGGGCCTTGGTCGGCGCCAATTGTATTAGTGAAGAAAAAAGATGGCTCAACCAGATTCTGTGTTGACTATAGGCAGCTGAATAAAGTGACTATAAAAGATGCCTATCCGTTGCCCAGAATCGATGATTCGATTGATTGTTTATCGGGTTCATCATGGTTTTCGTGCATCGATCTACAGAGCGGATTTTTTCAGGTTGAGGTTGATGAATCTGATAGACCGAAAACAGCCTTTACAACACCATTTGGTATTTATCAATTCAAGGTAATGCCAATGGGACTTTCCAATAGTCCTGCAACGTTTGAACGATTAATGGAGACCACACTAACTGGACTGCATTGGCAAACCTGTCTGATATACCTAGATGATGTTATCGTGTTTTCTGCAAATTTTCAGGAGCACATTGTAAGATTGGAAGAAGTCCTTCAGAGACTGCGGAACGTCGGATTGAAACTGAAACCCAACAAGAGTCAGTTGTTCAGGTCCGAAGTTGTTTACCTAGGGCACACGATTAGCTGTGATGGTGTTTCTACAGATATATCCAAGACATCAGCAGTTGCTGAGTGGGAAACCCCCAAATGTGTCTCAGAAGTTAGAAGCTTCTTAGGTTTCTGCTCTTATTATAGGCGTTTTGTCAAAGATTTTGCCTCTATAGCAGAACCCCTTCATAGATTAACAGATAAAGGTTCCACGTTTCAATGGAGTTCGTATTGCCAAGAAGCCTTTGATGCCTTAAGAAATTGTTTATCTACAGCTCCTGTCTTGAAGCATCCGGATCCGAAAGCTGAATTCATACTTGACACTGACGCTAGTGATGTCGGCCTTGGAGCAGTTTTGTCACAGTGTGATGAGGATGGGTACGAGAGAGTGGTTGCATACGCCAGTAAAGCTATAGGGAAGTGTCAGCGGAATTATTGCACGACAAGGAAAGAACTCCTTGCTGTTGTTGTTTTCCTCCAGCATTTCAGACCTTACCTTTATGGGCAACGATTTCTATTACGTACGGATCACGCCTCATTGCGTTGGATAATGCGCTTCAAGGACCCACAGGGTCAATTAGCACGTTGGTTACAGGTTATTTCTGAATTTGACTTTCGAATTGAGCACAGGCCTGGAAAATTACATGGGAATGCTGATGGGTTATCTCGAAAACACTGTAAAAAGTGTTGGTGCTTCGACGAAGATGATTCCAACGAAAATGAACGACCTGTTCTTCGTCTACAGCTCCTGCCTGATAATACCGAAATAGCTGATGCTCAAACTAAAGACTCCGTAATTTCAGAAGTTCTTACGTGGTTCGAAACTGGAAAACCCAAGTGGGACGAAATCTCAGGAAAACATCCTGATCTGAAATCCCTTTGGTCACAGTGGAAACTTTTAGCTGTTAGAGAGAATGTTCTTGTTCGTAAGTGGATTGTTTTACCTGACGAAAGTGAGATACTAAAGACGGTTGTTCCTAGATCTATGCGAGAAGGAATACTGAAAAGATGTCATGATGAAGAGACTGGAGGTCATTTAGGAGCAGACAAGACTCACTCCAAAATCGCCCAATTTTATTACTGGCCAGGTCTGAGAGATGATGTGCGCCATTGGGTGAAGACTTGTGTGTCTTGCGCTAAGAGGAAAGCCCCCTGTAAGCGCCCCCATGCACCTCTACAACCTTCAAGCAGTGGTTATCCAATGGAGCGTATTGCGATCGACATAATGGGACCCCTTCCTGGATCTTATAATGGTAATAAATATATTGTGGTAATCCAAGATTACTTTACTAAATGGGTTGAGGCGATTCCGATGAAGGATATGAGAGCTGAAACCGTGGCAAATGCATCGCTTTCTGTCATATTACGTTTTGGAGTACCTGGTACCATCCATTCAGACCAAGGCAGCCAATTCGAATCTGACCTGTTTCGTCATTTATGTAAACTTATGGGTACTACCAAAACAAGGACTACTCCATATTATCCTGCTTCAGATGGCCAAGTTGAGAGGTACAACCGTACCTTACAGTCAATGCTTAGCCATTATGTCGAGGAATTTCAACGCGACTGGGACACTCATATAGATACAGTCTGCCTCGCGTATAGATCTTGCGATCACGAGTCATCTGGATTTTCTCCAAATAAATTAATGCTTGGCAGGGAGGTAAATCTTCCTGTTAACATGCTTGCCGGACGACCCCCAGGGAATCTATTCACCCCTGTTGAATGGGTGAATGATTTTATTCGTCGCATGGATGCTGTACATGAATCTGCCAGACAAAATTTATCATCAAGTGCCCGCAGAGCAAAGAAACGTTATGATCAACACAGCTTACAAAATGATTTTGCTGTGGGGAGTCAAGTTTGGATCTATATTCCTAGGAAGAGAGTGGGGATTTCTCACAAACTTCAACAATTTTGGACAGGTCCTTACACAGTCAGAAAGAAATTGTCTGATCTTGTTTATTTAGTTCAGCATAATGAACTTGGTTCGAAAATGATTGTTCATCACAATAAGTTAAAAGTCTTTCACACTCGACAAAATATCGGAACAGATTCCATTGATAACACAGTTGTATCTACTAGTGACTTGGGCGTAGATCCTGCTGCTGCTCCTCAGGATCCTGTTGATGATTTGTTGTTGGAAGATGACTTAAATGATTTACAAATGTTATCCGATTCATTTCTCAAAGAGAATCAGATAAACCTTCCAAATTCTAGCGAAGTTAGGACGAGAACACGAGTTATACGGCCTCCCATGCGCTATGCTGATAATTGTTAATTGTACTTTAGGATTGGTGCTGTTGTTGATTTGATGTTTTATTGAATTGATGTTTTGAAGATTACTTTTGATTACTCATCGTACTGGTATTAGTTCCGGTGATTGAAGTTTTGACCTGTCAACTTTCAGGATCAGAAGATACAATACCAGCAGGAGGAACGACAGAGGACGATCACCGAGACGTAGGGGAGATAATGGGGATGAGAAGAGGTCAGAGAAGCCATATCCTTACGAATGTGTTGAATGCAGATCGTCTTATGCTGAAAAAAGGAACTCTCGGAGCACCAGGACAAGTATCACAAGGATGAGGGTAATTGTCTGGATTGCCCCGTAGAGGATTGCCAGGAGAAGTGCAATAGTCCTTATAACTGGCGTAGACATCTTGCAACTCATTTACCTAAAACTTCAAGAGCTAATGAGATTTATGCCCAGATGGTCGTGGACGAGGTTAGTAAAGCTAAAACAGACCAGCGTCGAACGCCTGATCGAATTGTTAGAGCTCCAACTTCTACCATTACAAGCAAATCTCTTGGATCATCTCCTGAAAGTATAGTAGACTGGGAAGATACACAACGTAGAGTATGTCACGTCTCTAACAAACCTCTTGATACTTTTATGTATGTTCCAATAATCAATCCTATGGTTTCATCGATATCGTCATCGAGTCCGTCGACTGTTCGTATGGAATCAACCAATCTTGATCTACCTTGGTACAGACTATGACTTCAACCACTAGAGCTGATGTTCCAGTCGACTTATCCACCAGCACGTGTAAGAAACCAGAGGAAGCGCGTTACAGTAATTAGAATCGTTTAGCAAGTAATTATGTGTGATTAGTGCTTGTATTAAAAGGAAATCATGGTGTTATACATACGAATATGTAATATGATTTCATAATAGTGTTAGATACACGTGTGATATTTATAGTTTTGAATTACGCGATGTGAAATATTCTGTTTATGGATGTGTCAAGGAACAATGACATTATTTTTATTATCGCGGTCTTGGTCGTTCGAGGACGAACGAGTTTTCGAAGGCGTGTGTAGTGTGGCCGGAACGGCTAGATTTTAATATTTTCATCTTATTTGTACTCTTCGTAATTCCTTATATTTTCGTTGGCACGAGTATTTGGTGAATTTATCTTTATTTAATCTTGTTCTATGATTAATTTGGAATCATTACCAATGTAAATTTTATATGTGCCTAATTATGTTTTATATTGCCGAGTAATTTTATGAGATGTCATTATCCCATTGTTTAGCATAGGCAAGCATTTTGATTTCATCGGCAAGAATCGGCAGTAGATTATTCTTATGATTTTATTGTCTATATTTGTTTGGAATGTTTTGCAGAAGCTGTGCCTATTCATATTTTTATTGTGCCTTAATCGTGCCGGTAATTATAATCCTTTTTGTATTTTAATTATTGAGTGAATGTAGGGTTGATCCAAGGGAGATAATTTGATTATGTAAAATTTACTATTATTGTAATTTTGTTTGTACGTGTTCAATTTATGTAATTTGTATTATTCTATTGTTCCAAAACTTAGAATATATTGTATTATCATCGCCCGTATTTTGTTTTAGTTGAGGCGGGGGTTCGTTATTTTATTTATGTATATTGTTCGATATAAGTATGCCATTCATTTTTGCGGAGCGTACTGTAAATATATATGGCTTCGCTTACAGTTGAATTGATCTTGTCTGACTACTCAATACGTCATATTATTAGACTGAAGAGACGGATTCGTGGAAGTTGTTTTGTACTTGAGGTGTTATGTTTGATTGTATTTTATTTCAATGAGAATTTTGATGCAGGTTGTAACTGATATTTATTTATTAAACTGAATTGTTGAAGACGTTGTTTTTCTACATTGTTAGAGACGTTGGCAAGACGTCCCGTCCCATTCATTCCGAATTACCCGAACTGCTGCTGGCTAATCCCCTACCGAACGAATATTCAATATTCACAATATAATTTCTTAAGACTGACGGTGTGCGGGTAACAATACTAATACTATGCCATGCCTATTCAAATTGACACGCTGATTTTTCATACAAATCAAAGAGGTGCTGGCTTATAAATATGTAATACTGTACCTATTTTCTGATTAGTAGTACAACACAAGCGGTGGTAAACTTTTGGAATACTTCTTTGAATATTAACCAAAATTTTCATGGAAGCCATGTTTGATAACTTTTGTTTTCTTATGGTACTCGAGACTGTATAAAGGGAGGCAATCACCTGCACTGCACAGAAAATGGATAGAGACAACTTTTGTTCCACATTTCTACCACACAATGCATGTATTTTGTCTATATGAATGCATTGTGTATGTGCATGTATTATTAAATGTATGACTATGTATAAATGTATATGTATGCATGCTGTCCATAATGGACGTTTTGATGCAATAAAACTTCTTCTTCTTCTTCTACAATGTTTTAAAAAATAAAAGGTGTTTTACTGGTCCGTAACAGCTAAGGAAAGACCCCATATTTAATATGTTAATGCAAATATGTCTGAAAGCAAACTCTCCGAACAGTATTTTCCATATATATATTTCTGATCACCATGATATTCATTGTGATAATCCGGCTTTCAATCTGTTTTTATATTCTTTGACAGATGGATAATGATGACAGTTTTAGATGATCTTGTACCATTTCTACCCAAATTATTAGTCCAAGCAGAAAACTTGATATGGATTCTCCAAGAATTTGCGAAAAATCTAGAATTTGAAAAAATGTCCCCCCAACTTGAGGGTTCCCTGGTGTCCAGTACTAAGCCATGACATGCTGAAGTCATTACAGCTGTTATGCCTAGGCCTTAATTATATTTTTCAATTGTTTTTTGTTTATTTAGGTATTGGATGCATGTGCAGCATGCTGAATTAGGTGTGCATTTGTCAACTTTGTTTCCAAGTCTATAACCATGACCAGTTCAGAAAAGCCTTGGCAGAAAAAAAAATGCATTATTTGAATCAGCATTCTGTATCTTTGTATCATTTGATCATCTCTGTGTACACTTTAACCAGAGCAAAAAATGTCAGATTACTGAGGTACAATCAAGATATCAACCATATTTTTCATAAGATTTGGGCAAAAAGTCATTGGTTCCAGTTTGCATCTAATTAGACAGGAAGAAGATTTAAATTGTATTTATGGCAAAGTAATTTTCAACAGATCTGTTTCTGTTTTTTTGTGTCAGACAGCTTCAACGATCTGTCACTTAAACCACACTTAATTCTTTTTGGATCATTGAAACAGACTTTATATACTTTTGTTTTGCCATTGCATTGAATTAGGGGTATTGCTCCAAATACTATAGGATTCTTCACAAAGAATGCAAATGACATCAACCTAAAATGCAAATTGAATGGATGAATAGACCACCAGACAGTGCTACATCAATATAAAAGGGTTGGTCGAAAAGTTTTAAACCTATCTGTGAAAGACTTGTACAAAATCAATGCTTTCCCTTTATTTTTCAACATTGTCCTCTTCAAGGTGTACACAATTTTGCCATCGATGTAGCAAGGCCTGGATGCCAGTCAGGAAGAAATTTTCTTTAGCCATTCTAAAAAAGTTATTCACAAATGAAATGGTCTCATCATTACTAGGAAAATGGCAACTAGCTATTTCCTTTTGGAAAGATGTGTGTAAGTCTGACAGGGCCAAATCTAGCCAAAAAATTATCCGGATCTGCATCAAAACCATGCAGATTGTTACGTGATGTCAGGAATCTGACACGATTCTGATCCAGAGTCAAGAGCTTTGGCATCCATCTCACAGAACTTTTGGCATCCCTTACTCACCATGTCATGCAGCCCAGTAATGTTTTCTTGAATAGTTGCTGTTGCTGGCCTTTAGGGTGCAAGTCATCGTCATGGCTCTCTCTGCCATGCTTAAATTCTACAGCCCACTTTTTTACTGTTGAAAAGGAAAGGGCATCACCCCTAAATTGGGAACAATGTTGACATGTATCTGTGTTGGGGTTTGTCCTTTTAGTTACATGTACTTGATGACTGATCTATAGCCAGTTTTGTCCATTTCTAGTGATTTCAATGGGCAGGTTCACAAGATGGTCTGGTACAAAGACAGTTGCGGTTATTATGTCTATGATTCATTCAATGATTGTACTGATCTATCCTTTTCTGCCTAAGAACTTTTCACCCAGCACTGGTACATGCATTACCAACTTATTGCATGAATGCATAAAAAGCTTGTACATCTGATCATTTCAAATCATATCTTTATTTTACAGTTACTGTTAGACTTTAAAATATGAACACCAAACATAACCACCAACCCACAAAAAAATAACTAATATTATAGGCATAATTTTATGGAAGCATTAATTATTAAAGCTTGGTGTTACTCGGATCTGAGCATTGTGATTGTCAAACAAAAGCTTTATAAATACATAAAATTAATCTTCCTCTTCAATCACAAAAAGACAGCCTTTCTACTGTTGTTTCACTATCCATATTCGGTAATATAACATACTAGTAATAATCAGTTAATAAAATGCGCTCAAACCAAAAACGATGCACTGCTCAGTGACACAATCACATTTCTTAAAACATATATCAATATGTGAGATGAAAGTCTTGTTAAAAAAGGTATGGTACCATAAAGTATATTTCAAACCCCATGATGTTATGAAAATACTCCATATATCTACTTTTAGCAGCAAATACAAATTTATATTAAAGCAGTTTTTAGTAATGGAAGCCTGGTGCATATATAAATTTATAACATTATGCATTCTATATTTCAGCAAGCACAGCAAATTATGCCCCATATTTACGTACAAGTTTATAAATGTTTGATATTTTGATGTAAGTTGAGATTTGATATAAAAAAAAACAACATTAGATGAAACACTCTTAAAACAGGATGCGCACATCGTTAATGATAACAAATATGTACAGTTTCAGCATGATTCAAATTAAACCATAAAACTTCTTGAATTCACAAATTCCTTACTCTCAAATTTATAAGCAGTTGTAGTGAAAGAACAACTACGGGCATGTGAAGTTTACAATCCATGAAAGAATGTAAGACTTCCTATTTTCCTAAATTCGTTATCATCTAAGTTACAAATAATTGAAATATGGATTATAAATTGTATAATGAAAAATTTGCAAAATATGACAAGACAGTTCCCTACTACAATACAACCAGTGTTGTAGAGCAAGTCATATTTACAATCAATTTACATGATTATCCCTGGTCCCATCAAATATATAGTATAAAAACTGACATAATATATGTACAAACATACAGCAGATATCAGTAACACATTATATTTTTAGCTATCAAGTAAGATCAATAAAAAGTTATAATCGGAACTTGTAAATCTCACATAGTTTATTATGCCATTCTGGATCAAGACAAGTGTGAACATCAGTTTTAAAACTTTCAACCAAATCACAAACCAATCATTTCTAAATCCTTTTCGAAAAGAAATATTTGTTTTTCACACACAAGTTTCGGGCGTATATGCCACTCGAATATTTTTCACTCGTCTAACTAAACTACTAATATCAGTCATACAGGTCACATGTTGTGGCGTCTGGTTATAAAAATTTCTAATGTCTGCTGAATGATGATGTCTACTGTGGTACATTGAATCATGTCTGTCTCGAGATCTTGTGGATGAGGTTGGGGAAGGAGTCACGTCAAGAGATGAAAAAGATTCCTCTTCTGTGTCTGGTGATGCAGTAGTAGCTTCGTCATTTGGCGATGGCATCATATGATTGATATATTTACTGAAAACAAAATCACAAAAAAAAACCCAGTTAAATATTAAATTTCCTCCAGACATAAATCATGCATTGCTGTATCCCTGTATCTTCTTGGTCTCTTAATGAAAAATGCAGTCAATTACCAACAAGATACAATTTCATATCATCCATGGGTATAAATTAATGTTCTTTCTGCTACAATGCATTATTTTGAAACCAAATACTATTCATACATGTACCTATGGATATGGAAAATGTGAATGAATACTAAACATAATTCGCATATTTCGCTGCATCGTTTTCTTTACAAATATCAATATAAAAAGTGCTTGCTGGGGAAAATAATTTCAATAAGAAATGTGCAAGATATCAAACCACTACCTTCAAGCTGTTATTATTGACCCTGTGTTGTCACACAATATGAGGGACTACCGGTGTATTTTAATTTATAAAGAGAAGTTGATAAAACTTACTTGTGTAGCACAGTGGATATGTGACACACGCAGGTGTAATAATCTGTGTTTAATTTTATGTCTGTAGTGAAAATTAATTTCATTTTTAATAAGATGGATGGAAACAACTTGGGAGAGGAGGAATACATTACTCAATTCACAATACATGTACTACACAAATCTCTTTGTCAACTTCTCTTTGAATCTACAGGAAAAGTTCATGGCACAGTAGGGTTTACAAAATGTGGGTATAAGGAAAGGAAATACATCAGGACTTTACTCTAAGGATGTTTTTGTACAAGACGGGTGTCAACATTGCTACTAGTAGTGCTATAGTGATATTTGTGAATATAATATATACTGGTAAAAAAAGTCTGTTTGTAATGTCGATGTAGGCCTAGCCTGCAAACCCAGCAACAAATTATAGTCATGTAAGGTAGTGATTAACAATCCTGCCTTGTGATAAAGCTTTCGCTCCTATTGGTCAAAAGAAAACAAGTAAAATTAACAGAAAATTCCACGTTACATACCATACAACAATTAGAAATGTAAAGCATGCAGATTTATAGACAATATCCATCCATTAGGAAAAGTCTTGACTTCAATTCTAAGTGCAGACTAAGAAATATTTAAGCTCTCTGGTAAACCTCTGTCATATAGGCCAGTCTAATGTTTTATTTTGTTGAATGATGAAAATGAGAAATGAAGGGTTTTAAATTTGGTACGCATTTTCCTCTATTGAAGGGTCAACATTTAAATAAAAATTTTCTAAAAAGATTGAAATCTGATGCCCATTTTTTTGTATGCTATATACACATATATTTAATGGGATTTACTGCATTCAAAAGAAAATAATAGTAGAGCAAAAGCGTTGATAGATCTACTTGAATATCACCATTGTATATGCTGTAAGGTGCTAAACATCTACATCTCAGTGCTGGACTGCCAGATTTCATATACAATCTAATTTGAATATAGCCCAACGTACCAGTTACTGTACAGTCAAATTTTTTAACTGAATACCACATAAAACTTCAATGAGGTAACACTGTGATTTAGTCCTTAGTTATCATCTATTTTGCATATACCGGTAGTAGAATATTTGCATGTTCGAAAGAGACTCTTTTATTTAAAATCAATGTTTCAAACAAATGTGATTTTTGAACATTTTTCTTTTTCTAAAAGCAAAACATCATCATAACTGACATTTGTCAGTACCAGTCAGATGATATTCTAATATTATACAACAGTAAATTACAAAAACAAAATAAAAGAACAGAAAAAAAATATATATTTCATGCTTTTATTGACATTAAAACATGTATATAAAATAAACAAATATATAGAAGTTATAACAACATTAACAAATTTGAGATTATCTCAAAGGAGACATCTGCTCCACACTAACATTTAATCATACTTTCCAGTATCAGTTCATCGTGTACTGAGGGCTGAGAACATTGCCTTGTATGTAGGCACTTCCTTACTGTACTAACTGGGCTAATGAGGACATGCATATGCCATTCTGTGAGCTTAGGGGGAAATTTGCCCTATGTAGTGACAACTACATAGCATTAGCAACTTATTTGAATCTGATTCATCCGTTCATGCACTCTGATCATATTTGGGTAAAATACTAAAGATAGGTTTCCAGGCAAAGAAACATACACCCACAGCATCTTAACAATGCATATAAATTTGAATCAAGACATCTTGAGCTGTCTACAGATTCTACAGAAGTCAAATCAAGACTTAACTATGATTGTTGTGTGAAAGTCGCATCTTGACGTATGGATGAATGGATAAGAGAACACATCTAACATGTAATGCCTTGACATGTTTTACCATGAAGGTACAACAAAATAAACTAAATAAGAAATTACATAAATGCCTCAAAATTAAACTAAACAATATTAGCATGAATAAGCATAAACTATATTATAAAAAATATATTTTAAAAACATGCTTTTGCCTCATTTTATTGAATTCATTAACTCGATTTACTTACAGAATATTATGGGTACCAGTTTTTGTATTCCAATTATTTACATTAATAAAATGTAGTAGACATTTTTAGTCACTATACATTTACTATCAAATGGTTTATTACTATATATATCAGGGCATCATTTCTGTAAAACATGCAGGAGTCACAAAAAGCTCTTGCACTTAAATTTCCGGGAGCACAAAAAAACGCACCTGCAAATTTGCTTGCAAGAGCTTTTTTTTTCCCATCTATCCAAATGGTGTACAAAAAAAAAAGAGAAAACAGTTAAAAATCCAATTTATAGATTTACCGGTCATATGCTTACAACAGAAAACACTACCTTGGACGTTCGAGTAAATCTCTGGCTCAATGCCAAAGCGGGAAAGGTGCGACGTTGTACTTGATATTCAATTCTATACCGATAGTTTAGAATCCGAATTCTACACTTTTCTCAACGTCAGTGTCACAGGCCTGCACATTCAATTTAAAGCATGATTTTGGACACATGCTTTTACTTAGTGGAATCCACGTCAATCCATGTCAATTCGAGTCGGAGACGTACAATTAATCAGGCAATTCGTGCATATTTTCAGTCCGGCCATGTCGAAGAAATTAATTATGATATTCACAGCCCGGGGTGAAACGGTCGTGGGATGAAACTAACTGCTCTCATCGTGATTATCCAGACGCTTTCTATATGACCACGACAGAAATTCATAACGTTATATTTATTCAAATTTCACAATCAAAAACTCTTATAAAACTAACGCCGTAACTCGGAAAGCATTTTATTTTAAAAAAATCAATCGTTAATTACTAATGTAATACTATCACTAATAAATAATAATCTATCGTGAATGCAAACACCATGGAGAGACTTAACAACCGAGCTAATAAACTTCAACCCAAATGTCTTGATACCATAACAAAACGCACGCTACTGGATTTTGCTAACAAAACTACTCTTCACGATTTTCGGATACAATAATATTTCATTTAACTTTAAAGCTCGACTTTCTTGATAAAACTGTCGAAATTGTCTGAATTTTTAGCAGGAGCTATAACCTGCGCTTGTGTTTTCAAGATTACAGGCGCAGACGGGCGCAAGCGCGGAAACGCCCGTCAGAAATGATGCCCTGATATATACTTCTACTTAATCAACATGCATTTAGAAAATAATCCAGTCACTAATATTAATATATCTAGTCTAGTAATATTGTCCAAGAGGTATGTGGAGATACCGAATAGACAAGCCTGAAGATAAGGCACCTGTCACCAACAATGTCAGGCACAAATCCTGTGCTTTTTATTATATTTTTAATACATCTGACACCAAGTTTAATATGCATTTTGTCAGATACAAGTCATATCCTTATTGGCAGGCCTGCTAACAGATCTGAGGTAACGGTATAAACAATATAGAAAAACACTTATACATTTTGCCTCACTCTTTTCTTTAAAAACAAGTTTCACAAAGAAAAATATTTCCTGTAGTTGTAGACCTAATTTGCTAAGAGAGAATATCTGTTGTTGTTACTGATCACTTTTATTCAAATTAATGCTAATTAATTAATAGACAATTACAGTAAAAAAAATATTATCTTTCAATCTTTAAGTCCCTGAGTGTGATTTGGGTAATATAGGACTCCATTGGAAACTACATTATTGTAATAGCTTTATTAGTTCAAAATTCTGTACAGTTCTGGTATTTAAAAAGATATGATAAAAGGGAATTCCATCGATCACAGCTGCTCTGTATGTAAACAAACTCACTGCCTTCCTATGTTCGGAGAAATCTAATTGATTGGCCTGTTCTTAAATCAACTGAATCGACACAGGGTAATTAATTGATTTTGATTTCTTAATCTGAGTAAATATATTAGTGTTGATTAAGCTGTGAATAATTTGATATTTTCCAAAATATACAAATAAAGCTTAGTTATTTTAACAAAAGTTAAAGGATTATTACAAATTTTAATGTTACTACAAATTCTATCAATAATTTTACTAAATAATTTGATATGGGTTCATTATAAACATATCCAATATAACAGTATAAATAATATTGTGTTTACACATAACATAGTCAGTCAAATAAGATCTAAGATATCTGTCTCTAACAAGTAAAATATTTTCACATTTGGATATTATGGAGAAATTAGTCTGTGAAAATGACATATTTGGCTAGAAAAATATATAAAAACCAGTTCACACAAGTTTTTATGGGCCAGAAACAAACTAATTTTTCATATTATTAATAGCTGGTAAATGAACATCTTTTGAAGCCATGGTAAGACATTCAACAGTTATTTCATATTCCTCACCAAATGCTTGTTTGCACAATACTAAATTAATTAACCAATTAAATCATCAAAAATTATTTTGTTGGGCATATAATCATTATTGTGTACTGATCCCATGCTTTTAAC
This sequence comes from Patella depressa, assembly GCA_948474765.1. Classification (NCBI taxonomy): domain Eukaryota; kingdom Metazoa; phylum Mollusca; class Gastropoda; family Patellidae; genus Patella; species Patella depressa. The sequence continues at coordinate 74,531,786 of OX419717.1, forward strand.
ACAAAATTACATAAAGCAACAAAAAGACTGACTGACAGTGTGTATATATATTTATACCTATATAGACTTGAAACTAGCTTACTTGTCAGGTATATGATATATTTGATGTTTTCTAATATAATCAATAACATTATCCTGTAATAAATATTTTACACTTTCACCACGTCGTAATGCTCTCCTGAAAAACAGAAATTTAACATCAAATTTCTTTATTCCAAGATATTTCACTTTGATAAAGAGTAAAACTTGGCACATGTCAACCTTATAATTCTTTCCCATGAATTGTTAATACACTAAGTCGGTAGCACAGCCCTTCACATAGACGTAGACTTGTCAGGCCCCCCTATATGCCCAACAGCAGAAAAGCCATTCCTGTTAAATCTACAAGAGTGGCGTTGAGCAGCTTGTTAGTTGGAGCACTCAGTGCTATACAAATTGATTATCATTATTAATCATTGCCAATGGCAGACAACTTGAAAAAACACCATCAAATTATTCTCATACTCCGCGCAGTGTTGCGTTTGATTTGAGGTAATCCTACTACACACTGCTATTATGAGTGGATATTGTTGTTTTAAATTTTGATTGGTCAGTAGTCCGTCCACCAACCAATCACCAGCTGCCCTACAAAAGCTTTACATTTAAAACGAGTGCCAATATTGGACCAAATATGTTTACATAACGTTACGTCATGGCTCACGATTTTATTATGCCTAATTAACCTGTGCAAAGCAGAATACTGCAGTAAAACTAATTGCATGACAAACGAGGCTATCAAGTCGAATGAAATGTAAACAATACTGTTTGGAAATGAACACACTTTCACCGTTTTAATACCTTAAATCAATGTCCAATGTTTTAGGGAAGACCCAGATTAAACGGAGGACTGTCATGTTGCTGTACTTAAGTGATAGCTTTCATTGAACGGAAAGAATAGACACACTCCCGCATAAGTTCAAGAAACAGACACCATTCCAGCAATGGCCAGAGAGGGATTTCTCGGGCCATTGCTCAGATTTCTCGGGCCATTGCTTCAGGAATATGAATTATTCTGAACTGCAATAAGCTTTTTGCTTAAAAGCCCTGTTATTGAACGTTAATGGGGTATAATTCAGCAAGAAAAAATTCTTAAATGTTGGCCTATAGAAATTACCAGAATAAACCAAATTTCGAGTTAAAATTCAAAGCCGTCAGCTATGTGAACCTCACACAAGACATCTCTCGCACAGCCCAGTGACAAATGGTATCAGGTGTTCCAGAAAGTGTAAGCACAGTCTGCTTTATACATGATAACCATCACAACATGTAGCTATGAGATCAAAACCATTCCAAGTTTATGAAGGCACGATGCTTCAATGAAAAAAAAAGGACTACATTGGTGCATGTTTGATTCAGCACTGGCATTAAAGGCTTTTGTCTTTGAACAAGACACTTTATCCCTGTATTCAAGTCAGCCAGCTATAATTTGATACCAGTAAGAAAAACTAGTGCAAGAAATAACTAATGTAGAATGAAAATTTAAGTAAGACGGAACATTCTGTTTCCAAAAGACATGACTAATGACATGCAATTCAAAGCGTAACTCTGAAAGCCAAATTTTAAAGATATGTTCCCCAAAAAAGTAATTATCGGGTGGTTATTGCCTATAAAAGTATGGCAATTTTGGTATATATGGAAAGTAGAGATACCCAATCTTACTAGAAAAATACTGGATTCCATGGAGCGTATACAGGACAAAAATGTAAGGGTTTCCCTAATTGACAGCCCGACGATTGCACATGAACATTGAGCGCTTCCACACGAACATTGAGCGCTTTGTCTACACGGAAAAAGATTCAAGCAGTGGATAATCCAAGATTTTAATTAGGATTTGATATTTGAAATAAATAGTCAGTGATTACAGACAACCTCGTCTTGTGTATGCAATGAATTCTCCTCCAACGTCGCTGCCGTTGCTATAGGTACACAGAGAGGCAAGACATGTGACACAATCATGACCTCTTTTGATTGATTTTTATAGCAGGGTATTCCTTGGCAATTACAATGTTAAAGAAGGACTGGAAGTAAAATTATGATAAATTTATTAGTTTGAATATGTTTTTAGTCCAAATATATCATCAAATAACCCAGTTTTTATGCAGGGAATGTATCTTTAAACTGAAAATCAACTTTATTGTATCAATTTTAAACCTACCTTATTTTTGTTGAACTTATATCATTAAATATCCATTCTGTAATAATATGTATATTATTCTGTAAACAAACAAAATAAATTCATGAAAATGAAATAAATGTTAGTATATGTGATGTTCAAATATTTTATTTTAGTTGTCCTATTTCGACAAAAGAAAAAGGCTTTGTCTTCACATTCTCGCAAAGATGCCCTTATTCACAAGGCCCTAGAAAAAGTTCGTTAGCACAAATGCTAGGGTTAACGCTTGTAAAATTAAACAACTTGAGAATCATTACATGTAAAGGGAAAGGCACTTGAAAGCTAAACTACCCAAATTTTAAGGATTTATAGTTTCCATAATCCATTATCTAAAAACTCTTTTCAGTTAACAGATTTAAGGCAGTCAAACTTTACCTTGCATCTTGTTAAAGTATCAGATTCATAGATAAACTTGTGTGGATCAGATCCTGCTCTTGTTACACAGACTAAACCATAATTATTTATAATATCTTCAATCTGAAACATAATTTGTACAATGCATAATTATTTACAATCATGGAAAAATCGTCTCTGTAAGTTTACATTGGGGTGGGCAAATTTGTTAACATTTTGGTTAAACTGACCAGCAATATAAAATGCTTTTTTGGAAATTGGAAATCATAATATTGGTATATGGTCCAAGTTTTTTAAAATATAGATCAATACAGCTGAGGTAATTTGTAGTTTGTACTATTCTGACTAACTTCATTAATCGGTCCACTGCAACAAAACCATTAATATTACAGGATATGGGTGATAAATTTGCACAAATAATTTATCTATTAGATGTGATATTTGTTATCATTAACCTTCAGATATTCCATGCCAGATGGATGAACAACTACAAGTGGTTCAACTAACCTGCCTCTCAACCTGTATGTATGATGAACTATGAACTTATGCCAATAAATTCCAAGAGAAAATTTAACTTTATTGTGGTCAGAAATTTACATTTATGGGGGTATTTCTGGAATAAATTTTACTTTTATCACATTATGTACAATACAATATTTGTTTTTATGGGGAAAACAGTCTAAACGTATGGCACCATAACTGTGGAAATATAAATTCTAAAATCAAGTTTCTGTTTCCAAAAATTTGTAAACAAACAAAGACTTACATCTTCCTCTGCCCATAAACCTGGTGTTCCAAAAGATTCTAATAAATCAGCACCACATAATAATTTTAACTGTACAGATTCTTCCTCCAAGTTAATTGTTGGGATATTGTTAGAGTGACCTGAAAAGAAATTAGACATTAAAACAAATTGTCAAGTAGACTTGATATGTATTATAATTTTCAGCAGAATTCACCAGTTGGTTAACAGGCATGCTTCACAATGCAGGGGCGGATCCAGAGGAGGGGGGGGGGTCCAAACCCCACCCTGCTCAGCTTCATAAAAAAAATATTAATGCCTTGCATCAATGAAATTAAATCACAATGTGATCCTTCATCATTATAAAAGTGATTTCTCTCTTTTAAAAGCTCAATTTGTATGTACTGTAATTTAGAGACGCTGATGGCAGATTTTCTTAACATGAACCTGGCAAACCCCCTCCTGCAAAAATTCATGGGTCCGCCCCTGCAATGATCACATCATTAGTAAAGTCAGTGGGGGAATGAAATTATAAACCAAGTTTAATCAAAGTTATCACGTTTAAAAGTCTCAACCTATCAAATCACTTATCACGATCTTCTATCCCAAAGTTTCGACTAATCAAAATATTGCTTATCTCTGTTTTGCAGAAACAAAAATACTCATCATTGATCTCAGTGAAGGCATTCATCTAATGAACCTCTACACAAAGTTTGAGCATTTTAGCTCAATTAAAAGTATGGTATTGTATTCAAGATACTGAGAAGGACAGACAGATGGACAAAACCATTTGAGTAGTCCCCTCAGTAACAATGTCAAGATTTTTATAGTGCTATTGCACAATCTCAGTATGCTCAGAGTCATCTTAATTAAGAGCATTACAGGCCCCTGAGAGAAGCCCCTACCTACACAACCATGTACATGAATAAAAATGCAGATGTTCTCTTGAAACACAGTAAGAAATATAGTTTAGTATAGTATTTACTTATTGATATCTTGGGATTGGGAGCCCTATGTTCATGGTTTCCCACGAGCCCAGGCATTACGACTGCCTAGTGTATGCTTATAGTTACACACAATCCAAAATATCCAAATGAGTGACAAAGACTTTCATAAGGTCACATATATATTTTCATAAAGTATGAGAATAAACTGTATGTATTGATGGATACACATCAGGAATTTCTTTAACACACTTAAACCTCTGAAGATTTTGTTTTCATTCTTAGTTCATAAATCACTTGAATCCCTCTTGATAAGCATCAATGAATAACATATTTATTTTTCTAAATAAAGCTGCAGACAAAATCCATTCAATAGAATGGTTGCACATTTACAAAAGTTTTTCTATTGATTCCACAGACATAGATCAACATAAAATGTTGTTAAGTATCCATGAAATGTTATATTTTTTTATGTCATTCTAACACTTCCACAAAAAAAGGAAAAAAGGGAGAAAAAGAGTTGAAAATGCACTCAACACAAACTAGGTCATTTTGGCACTATGTATGCAATGAGTTGCTTCCATGTAGAAGCCTTTAATTAACAGTGGCAGTAAAATACAGTTCACTATTTATCACAAACAAGATGATATAAGTATGGGATTTTTCAACAACCAATATTAAGATTAAGAGATCACGCCAGTTTACATCTTGTAAACGACAACACTGAACACTTGACCAAATGACACACCATAAAACTCCCCGCTACATAGTGTACCATGAACTATTTTTGTTATTATATATAGTACTTATTTGTCATTTATTTGTCTTATACATTGGTTAAACGTACATTATGCAAGAGCTAAATCTTCCTATTGCAGGTATTTCTTTAGGCCTGAAATGTTACTTAGACATTAATTAACTTATCCAGACCATAATCAACTCTTGATGTCATCGCTAGCTTGCGATATTTACTGGATTAGGACCCAATTTGCTGCTCAACTGTCATTCATGATTTAATCATGAACTGGATAATCAAGACTCTGTTTTTTATTGTACTGACTTTGGTCTTGATGATCGAGGTTAGGCCTAAAATTCAATTGCTCAATTCAGTGTGAAATTTTCAGCAAATTCACTTTACATTATCTATTTTTTAACTATTATAGTGGGAACTGCCAGCTCTTTGTCTAATCTCCCATAATATATCTTTAAATATTTGATCTACATGACAGTATTAAAACCCCACAACCACTGGAACACAAGGTATACATGTAAATTTATTAATGACGTATAATCATACTGATTGGAAAAAATCAATAACTCAACTTGTCTAATTCTGGAGTGTGAGAATCTGTAAATAATTGATTTTATGTCAAAATCAGATCCTCAGTAAATAGACTAAACCATAGTCAAGAAATATCAACTTAACTTATGAATAGGCCAGCACAGACATTGCACATTGCCAGGAAATTAGACAATTACTATAGGAGATATTAATTGTTAAAAATAAAAACACTTGATTAGACTAATGACGTGCAATTTTTTCTTCCTATTTCATTTGTTAGAAATAATTACTTCTTTCATTATATGAAAATTTTTGAATAATTTAAAAACATATAACTTGGTGAGTCTTTTTTTAACCATTTTGAAAATTTGTAGTGGAAGAACATTTATTTCATTTTGTCTTCTCTGGAAATATCAAGTATGATAATGTACTACATGTATGGTAATTTGATTTCTTTTTAGACTGGACAGAGGTAGCAGAAATCAGATTCAGATCTATGGTGGATTTTTTTATAATGATTGACATCTTAAACACAAAGTAATGACCTGACTTGCTGATTTAGATTTACGCCAGGGAAAAAACAAAAATTTTCCTTAACTATAGAACAGGACACACTGTTCAAAAAGGTACAGTCTTTATCAGAATGAAATCATAATGATAATATAAGGGATGGACACAGTTACGTAGCTGATGACTAAAACAAGAAACACAAAACTAAGTGATAAACCTACATGAATGCTTAGGGATGCCCAAAAATGTTACCATGGTAAAAAGAACAGAAATACAAACTCATCAAAAAACATAATCTAATTATTTCATAAATATTTAATAACAATTCAACTAATTGATGTCTGTGCTGAGTTATCATTTTATCATAATCCCCAAAATGACTAGGACTAAAATGATTAATATACTAATTCAATAATTCATACTGTTTTCTACGTCTGCCACTTAACACAATTATTTCAACAATACATGATGTATTCTTTAACTTTCATTATTAATATTCACTAGACCACAGACACAATTACTTTACTTTAAACAAATTTAATAGTTTTCATTTACTGTCTCATAAACGATCTTATCATTTTATTTGATTTGGCAGATTCATTATCTTTTGTGTTGGTGAAAATTTTCAGCAATGTGGAATATCTTGATAAATCATGGTGGCTGATAAGGTACATGAAAAATAATATCATTAATATTTTTTTAATGTTCACTCGAGTCAATTTCTAATTTAATTTGTTTTTTATACTTTTCATCCAAGTCAATTTTAATTTCCACCCAAGTCATTTGTAATATATTAAAATTGACTCGTATGGAAATCATAAAAAACAAATTATATTATAGATGACTTGGGTCAAAATTACAATTGACTATTGGGGGAAAATTATATTAAAAAAAAAAATTATATTACAAATGACTTGGGTGGAAATTAAAAAATTATAAAAAAAAAGAATCATATTAAAATTGTCATGGATGAATGTTAAAAACTAAATAAATGATATTATACTATTCAAAAAAAGTAGGGGATATTTGATTTTGGGGGCATAATACTAAAATATGCAAATGACTACGAAAAAAGTCACTATAGAACCTAACATAAGAAACATGTCCAGTTACATGTGACGCCCAAACGCACCAATAGCTACCGCATGGAATGCAGGTGATGCTTGGGATCATCATGGGGGTCCAACCCAAGATTTGCACGACTCTGACTTTGAATGTTACAGTCATTGTGGCATTGAATTCCAGGGTGGAAACATCAGTTTAATTGTTTTAGTGACCAGAAAAAAAAATTTTGATATGCGTCGGCTTACCCAAAATGAAAGGTTACGTGCCCTTGGCATGCTACAGATCGGCACAACACAGGCGGTTGTGGCGCGGACGATGAATGTTTCTCAGTCTGTCATAAGCAGACTATGGTCCAGATACCGTGATACACAATCTGTACAGGACAGACCACGCTCAGGTCGACCAAGGGCGACAACTCAAGCCCAGGATCGATTTATCCGTACCTTGGCCTTGAGAAATCGTGTCATCACAGCAAATCAGATCAGCGCTCGTCTTCAAACAGACACTGGTATGAGAGTGAGTGGCCAGACGATTCGGAATCGACTGCATAGGGGTCACCTTCGCGCCCGACGTCCTCGAGTGATCCCTTGTTTGAGAGATCATCACATTCAGGCAGGACGTGGTTGGTGTAGGGATCGTCAACACTGGGATAATCGACGCTGGAGCAATGTGATGTTTTCAAATGAGTCAAGGTTCACTGTTGATTTTTTGGACAGACGTAGGAGGGTGTGGCGTCGTCGAAACGAGCGCTTCCAAGATGTTAACGTCATCAGACATGATCGATTTGGGAGTGGTTCTGTTATGGAGTGGGGAGGCATCACTGTTGCTGGAAGAACGGCTTTACATGTTGTTGCAGGGCGTGTTACAGGCCAGTACTACCGGGACAACATCTTGGCAGTCCATGTTGTGCCGTTCGCACGACGTCATGGCCGCCGTTTCATCTTCCAGGATGACAACGCAAGATATCACAGGGCCAGGATCGTTACAGATTACCTCCAACAACAGAACATCACCACATTACCTTGGCCAGCACTGAGTCCCGACCTCTCCCCCATCGAGCATGTCTGGGACATGCTTGGACAGAGGTTACGTCAACGTCAACAACGTCCTGCCAATGTCCAAGAACTTGCTGCTGCGTTGCAACAGGAATGGGACAATCTGGACCAAAATGACCTTAGACGTCTCATCAGGAGTATGCCATGTCGGATCAATGCTTGTTTGGCAAACAGAGGAGGATTTACCCGTTACTGACTTTGTTGTGATGCTGTGGTAACTTTGCTGTTTGACCCCGGGTATCATTTTACCCTTATAATGGTCAGTCTGTGCCTTTCTTAGTCTAACGATCATTTGGAATAAATCGATGAATGTGAACTTCATTTCATTTTGTCATTTGTTTCTTCGTCAGTTTCATTAGGTGACTTTAATAACACTTAAAAATCAAATATCGCCTACTTTTTTTGAATAGTATATTTTTCATGTCCCTTATCAGCCACCGTAATCAATAAATGTAAGCCTATTCAAAGTTTCTGAGCATGATTCGACATATATTGGAATCGCTTAAAAACAAGGAAATACTGTACATGTATCAATTGATGGTCTGAAGGCAACATCAGTTCAAAAGTGGTTCAGTTGCACTAAATATTTACAAAGATATGATGAAATGAAATTCCACTGATCTATGATGCTTGCTATGTAAATAGTACACTGTCATCTTTATGTATTGTGAAATCTCATTGATGGGCCTGTTTTTTAAGCTGGGAGATTATCTAGTGTCGAGAATAATGTTAAATAAACAAATCATGCACAGCTACTTTAATACATGTTGCAAGTTTACATGTTAAGGCGGCTTTTAAAATTGATAGGAAATTATACACATTACAAATGTATCTAAACAAGTTCTAGCATTTAGATAAAAATTTAGATCTGTTTAGAGAAAAACATTGCTCTTTGAAGAAGTGTTCAACAATTAAATGTATCTCTTTACCATAGATTTATCTGATTTTCTAAATCACTGTTGATTTGAAAGAAACAGTATTCTTTAGAACTTTTATCGGTAAATGTAAAAGTTTTACCATGTACCCATACTGTGTTCTAGTGTATTAATGACATTATAGAAAGAAGATGGTAACCTTAGATGAGTTAACGCACGTGACAAGTCAGCTATTATTGAATTGTCTACATAAATGTCAGGAGGGATCCATTTTCTAAACCTGTTATTTCCTCCACGGACATCTCATTGTCTCGACAAGACTGTGTTGACAGCCCACAATCTGACCAGCAGAAATCAATAGGGTGTTCTAGAACATAATCATCATCTAGAATCTCTGTTTATGTTCTGCCTGGGTGTTTGACAGTTCAGTATTATCAACTCATGCTTTATTTGATTATTTAATGAAAAAGGTAAAAGAAATTATACACCTACTGGCTTTAATGTAATGGAATTATGGATCCATACATGAGCTGACGGTCTAAAATACCATTAAAACTATTTACAACAGCATGCCGCTGGACATAAACCACTCGTAAAAATATCATGTTAATGGTTCTAAAATCGGCAAATCAACAATATTACTATAAGTGCAATATCCCACGTAAACCATGCTAGATGATCAATGGGATGAAATCATGACAATTGAATGTATCCAGGTCACCATGTACCAGACATCGATATCTTCATATTTTATTAATGAGAGATTTTGTAAACAACAGATACACGTACATGTCTAACACATTTTATGCAAATTGTTTAATGTTTTCCTTTTTGGACAAAAGTAATGAATATCAAAGTATACAGAACACACTTTACATTGACCAATGACATATTATAAATCAATGGGGTGGGGCATGATTCAGAGGTGCTAACTAACAACTTTATGATTCACTATAACACTTCGTGACAGATTTCTACACTAAATATATCTCAATCAAAGCAATCTATAAATAATTCAAGTAAGACATTAGCGATAATTAAAGTCTCTGAATGTCATCTGATTTATTGTTAATCCCTTGCAAACTACAATCGTGAAAGTCCACCCAAAAATGTTTCAGTTCTATTCAGTATTTACAAAGATATGAAGAATCAAAAATTTGTCAGCAATGGGCATCCATAGAGATTTGATACAAAATATTATAGGAAGCAAAGGCTGCAGAAATAAATATAACCAATAATGGATGTAAGAGAATAAATGTATATCTTTCAGAATTATCAACACTACGCCAACACTTGATTTTATACTTCTATGGTTCAACATAATTCTGTAGATATTATTCAGTTCTGATTGTATTTATCTACATTAAGTTCTCTTATTAGCTGAATCAAGTGTTATAATTTATGATTAAGAAGAACCCACTATGATGAACTGTCAACTGCAAAAAGAACGTAAGTTGGTTACAGAACCTTGACAATAATAAGTTACATTTTATTTTGTACAGTTTACTTTCAAAATTGTAAAGGTACCAGTACATTTGTGATTTCTACTAAAAGCCTGATGTCTTTCCTTTTTTAATACTTTATCTTTAACATTATTTTTTTCATTTATACTGTCTTTTGAAAGTGATTTGACTTCTCAATAAACACATCTTATCTTTTCTACCTAGAAACTGAAAGAGGCATTTGAACTTTGGGGGTTTTGGTAAGTTGGTAACAAAATAATTTTTCACTAGAGATGATTTGGATTTGACACTGTCAATTCAATAATTTTTTTAATGTTTTTTCCAGGACTTGACTTACTCTTAAGTTATTTTGAATGTGATATTATTTAAAACGTATATTTATTTTCTAAGTGTGAATGATAATGATTCTTGGAATTTATATTAGTTTGATTGAAGAGGTCAGATTCGTTTCTGAGGAAACAAAAAATTATTCAACTGGGAAATTTCTAATTAGCAACAGGACATTTTCAGGAACCAAACCTAAGACCAAAGGCTAATGGACTCAGCCTATTTCAATATCCATCTTATTTTACTTGGATGACATTCAGCAAATCCAAAGTTTCTAACATTATTTTCTTTTATAGACTTATTGAGAGAAACGGTAAGCTCTCTGCCAATAAATCAATAAAATATCGTGACCATTGGCCGAATCACTGCAATTTAGTTCCCACATTTTCAGGTCATCATTTCCTACTCCTAATCATTAATCTGAAAATCCTAATCTCTACACCATTAATCATGCTAAATGGTCCATTTACGCAGTAGCAGAAATTTTTAATCTACAGGAACCATTCATGGAAAGCAGTGAACGTGCCAATTAGTTTTTCAGCCCTTTTAAACACTGTTTATATTTTGACTGAAAAATATACAGTGAAAAACCATTGATTTAGTATTTTGAAAATGATTCTCACTTCTAAAGACAACTACCCTTAAGATGAATATCATGTATATCATACCTACACTTAGGTCTATACTTCAATCAATAATTTAGAATTTCTAAAGTCTTATCTTACCACTAATTCTGGTTTCCATAGCGAGCACTAAAAGGCTCTAACACTATTTACCAAACTACTGAATTACAACTGTTGATAACCAAGCTAATAGCAGTCTGAACAAAAATCAGATTTTATACAGCGACAAGGCGCCATTGGCTTGATTAACACACTAAACTGAAGAGTTCTTAGAGACAGTTGAGATACTAACTATATCAGCGTTTCTGAATCAACACCAATTTTACCCATAAATCTTAAAGAGTTAGATAATTCTGACATAGAATTGCAATGAAGAAGACCTTCAAGGAGAAATTGTCAATCATTGTTGGCTAGCGAATATTATTAAGTTTGAGATTGATCGCTGAAAGGGACAAGCTGCATTTAAAATGAACGCCAAATGCTTTTTCATCTGTAAACTGCTTTACTGTTTTAACAGAATAAGAGCAATTACTGCACATGAAAAGAATTCTCTGGGATCCTACAAGTTGGGAATTTAATGACAGATTTTAGGATCCAACACACACGCATTAGACTATTTGGCACTGGACTTTGAAAAACCTCAAATTAAACATTAAAGTAATACCGAATATTTACATTTAAAGTACAACTAATGTCCAGAAGACAACATATAACTAAGTCATCTTTTCAACCCACAAAGACTCAGATTGCATATTAAGCTTTTAATAAATTGAAGTTAAAGATGCACTAAGTAAGATTTAGATAAATAGCTGTCCGTTCTAAGTGTAATAGTTCAGAAATAGATAATGAAAAATGAATATATTGCAAATTTAATTTGAATTACTTTATTCTGAGAGAATCTTGCTGGTGTTCTAATCCATTTAAATCTCTGCCACCTGATCGTCTAGAGAGTTGATTATAGACTTGACATAAATTTTTAAACAGGTTAATACCATTTGAAGCCAATATAAAAACAATGAATATGCAGATTTTACTCTTACGTAATGCATATTTAATTATTACAGAATGTACTACACAATGGTGAGTACAGTTAAATCAAAATGGGTCAATTAAAAAAAAGAAATTTGCTTAGTATTTGAAGCCAATATAAAAACAATGAATATGCAGATTTTACTCTTAAGTAATGCATCTTTAATTAGTACAGAATGTACTACACAGTGGTGAGTACAGTTAAATCAAAATGGGTCTATTAAAAAAAAGAAATTTGCTTAGTATACTATACAATGTATTTCATAAGATGTGGTGTTTTTAGTAACAAATAAATTTTTCGATGAAGTTTGTATTTTCAATCTATGATTATGTACAGTGTATACTATAATATTATGATCTTGACAGTCGGGAAAATATCTTTTACAATTTGTTACTTTCTTACATTATATAACATTCAGTTATCACGGTTAAATCCCCTGACATACTAACATCTTTCAAGACCAGTTTCCTGTCTATAAGTAATAATAGTTATCTCTCATATCACTCACTACCTATTCAAACCATCATGTAAAGGAGACTGTCAATTAGAAACTGTCATTCAGACAAAATTAAAGAGACAAACAATGCAAGAAATGAAACAGAAAAGGAGACGACAGGATGTCATAAATACTGTTGTTTTCAAGTACTGCCAATCAAATACCAAAATGTGAAAAAATAGCCTCTAGTACTCTCTACCTTGTCTGAAAATCTTAAGTTAAAATATTGAGCTGTTTCTAAATGATTGCTGAAAATGCTTAACAGTAACCTCACATGGAAATGGATACATCACAGATCTTCAGATAGTTACACAGGCTTATGATAAAGATTATCAAAAGTATTTCACACAGAATTAATGAGTTATGTTTTCTAAAATATATCTGGGACAGGTGCTTAAAGCTCACAATGAGAATAATATTAAAGGTCAATCACAAAGTTGAAGAATAAGTCATAACTTATGCTTTAAAATCCCTTCTTAATTACCAGGACTATCATTGTGGTTGTTATTGGAGAAATCCTTATGCCCAATGGACTAAAAATATGTGAATGGTGATAATCAAACACGACTACATCCCCTCCAGACAATAAAATCATTACCAATAATAATACACCTGTTGTAACAAGGTTTTCATTAGGAAATATTGACCACTGGGCAAGACAATCCATTTATGATAGTAATCAGTGTGTTATTTCCCAGCGGTTCATTAAACAGAAGCAATTATTTGGCCAAGCCTTCATTCATATTGTTCAGGATGCACTTATGTAGCTTTGAGTAAATCTGGGTTTAAAGTACGAAATATTTGTGAAAATTTATATGATCAGTTAAATTGAAAACTAACTTGAAGTTGATACAGAATTGTAACCATACTAGCACGATGAACTTTGAACAGTTTTTTGTGCTCTCTATGAAATATTTAATGTAATCTAGATGTGGAAAATGTTTAGATTTTTAATTGAGAAATCTGAAAAAAGGCATCAAAAGTAATACAAACATTGATCGTTTAATTAAATTGAATAAAATCTTTCAATAATGAATAATATACAAATCTAAACATGAAACACAAGACATGTATATCTGATTGTTTTACAAGTAATATTAGTGGTTGGGTGGATTTAAGAAAGTCTTAAAACCAAATAGATTATGCATATTCTGCAACAAAGTTGATATTGTAGCATCACAAATGAAATTAACTTGAGTTAATATAATTATATTATATTCCTTAGTTTCCATTATTTTTGTTTATAAAAAGAGTTGCTTTGATCAAAGAAACAAATGGTTATTTTAAAAGTAACTTTATGATTTAATGTATGTCAGAATGAAGTAAAGTGAAGAATTTTTTATACCTGGACATATTTTTTATTTATTTATGCATTTCGTGACATAATTCGGCGGTTGACTATTTTCTCCAAATAGTGTGCTATGAGGGAAATTATCCCGGGCCGCGGCACTACGGCTTACTCTTATATGGAATTCTAACTGCCAAGGGATCTTTTATGTGCACTCAAATGTGTACACGGGACCTCGGTTTTTCATCCCTTCCAAATGACTAGGCAGCTGTCCTTGTCAGGCCCTCCTTCTGCATCACTGACAAGGAAAATCACGTTGGAAAATCGAGATGAACTTTCTCAGCCAATGCAGGGATCGAACACCTGACCTCCAGGCAAGCGAACCAGCGCTTTATCCACTTAGTCACCGTGACACCCCCCCCCCCCCAAAAAAATATGCGAGAAGTCTCAATCTGGTTATCCCAGTCTCTGGCGTCTGGTTATTCCAGTCTATACCGATAGCATTTATTGCACATGGTCTCCAGATGCCGTTATTGTTTTACATGATTTGTGGCATATGTTTAGTCCCTTGTTACAAATGGAGCTGAAACGCATTATGGTGCACGATTTGTGTACCAATGGTAAAATGTTTATTTTGTCTTAAATATTGGATATCAGAAGCCCATCTTTTTCTGGTAAGATCACAACATAAATGTTGATTTATATTCACAAAACAGTCATATTATCGATGTTGAAGACTTTAGATGATATTGAGCCAGAGACTTAGCTACTTTTAGTATTCCTGTTGAAGTGTGGAACATACATGTAGGTCAATGGAAAATGTCTGGGTTTATGTTATACATGTACCATTATGTATAAACACATGTACATGCAGGGATAATTATGTTGTGCACAAGAGTTGGGTTTATGTATGTAATAAATAATATATTTTATCAGACTATACAAATGTACATTCAATGGTCTTTTACCTTTACCACAGACTTGTGAAAGTAAATACCTGGGGCCTATTTCACGAAATTTTAAGCAAGATAAGATCCCAATTTTAGTAATTTGATTGGATAATATTAGATTGATTTTAGTGCTTAGCCAATCAAAATTGGAGTATCTACTAAAATTGGATTTTATCTTAAGTTAAAATTTCGTGAAACAGGGCCCAGATATGTACACTGACTATTAACTGGGTTAACACAATGTATAAAATAGCTAATATCAAATTACAAACTGCTTAAATTGGATTATCATTATTGTAATTGTTTATTCATCTAATCAACCATTTTCCGGGTCTATGCTATCTGAGGACTATTTATAAAATCATTATTCAAATGACCATTTGATAAAAATTTCTATTATTATTCTAAAATTAAATTTTTTCTTTTATAAATAACTTCTTGGATTATTTTGTACATGTAAATATAAATGGAGATGAACCGGAACATCAACTGTTTAGAATTTAGAGGACAGTATTATTCATTTGATACGGTTGTCTTAATTTTATAGCCAGTTGGTGCAGGGAAGTAGGCTGTTTAATTAACCCCATTTCATTTCACTTAAATCATTACAGGTCAAATATTCAAATGTTTTGGTACTGGTTATAAAGGGAAAGATATATTTCAAAGATGCATTATGCCTATTGCATCTCTCTATGGTAGCAGATGGCAGAGATTTAAATGGATTAATATGCCCCCGATATTTACCGATCAAATGGATAATTGGGACCAATTCTTGTTGGTCCAATACCATTGCTACAATTTAAGCAACATTATAATTATAGTGAAAACTGTCAGATCTTTATCTAAACTTACATAATGCATCTCTAAAGGATACAATATCTATAAAATAAAGATTTACCTTCATTGCTGTGGAGTTTTTTTCGTTTTTTAGCTGGTAATGGTCTACTTCTCTCATTATAATCACTTTCTATCTTATCCCTAAAATGTGCCATAACTTTAGCTGTTGTCGTCCAAACCTCTTTTGAACATTCCCATTTGTCTAATCTGATTAACAATAAATATCATAACTATATACATTTAAAAGGATAAAAATGGCATTATTCTTCTAAAACCGACTAGTTTGTTACACTTGTTAAAATTTTGTTAGACTAATCTTAATTATATAGATGTACTTACTTTATCCAGTTAGATGTTTTAAGTGCTTGGTCAATCATACTACATCTATGTTTTGCAGATTCTAAATCCTACAGAAAGAACATTTAATTTATACAGATATTCTACAAAGACAAATGTATATTTATATAGTATGAAGTATTTTATAGAAATAAAGAGGAAGCAAGAACAAATGGGAAAACAATGTACAAAACAAATCTCTAATAAGTACAGAGTATTCAGTATTCTGAGATTCACTCACAATACCCTTCTTTCAATCTGATTAAAACACAGATCCATTTCCGTATCGTTTTATAGTTCAAAATTTCGATTTACCCGTCTTTACTACACTAGGATCTGGAAGAGTTGTTATCATGGACGTGTTCTGGTTATATTCTATTAGCAGTAAAATTGAATTAACTCATACCAATCGTCAGGCTGTAGATTAGTGAAATCCTTACATTTATAGTTCGATTTACTTGTCTTATTACTACACTAGGATCTGGAAGAGTTGTTATCATTGACGTGTTCTGGTTATATTCTTTTAGCAGTAAAATTGGCCTAACTCATACCAATCGTCAGGCTGTCGATTAGTGAAACCCTTACATTTTTGTCCTGTATAAGCTCCATGAGTGTTTTTTTTAGGGAATCCAGTATTTTTCTAGTAAGATTTGATATTTCCTCTTTCCATATAGAAACCAAAATTACCATATTTTCATTGCAAATAACAACCTGATAAATACTCTTCTGGGAATATCTTTAATTTTTAAGAAGCTTTCATTTAGATTTAGAATCTCTTGTGTATTCTAATAAGCATACCTTTTTATTATAGCCATCACTGGCAGGTGATATTATACCTCCAATAACATTATACTTTCCAGTTTTATTTAAAGAATCTCTGGCTAATTCTAAAAATAAAACAGCATGTAATGATATAATATTAATATTCATGACGTACAAACAAACAAGCAATTCAAATCAATATATTGTCTGAGTAAAAATATGATCTACCTACTTCAGCATTAATAGTGAAAAATAGATACGAACAAATTTATCAATATGTACATGTAGAATGTAGGCTGAGTCAGACATATCTATTTTCAAGTAATTGTTATAAGATATTACAGATGATCTTGAAATCCAATCTTTTTTCCACAGTTAGGCCTAAGAACCTATTACGTCTAAAATATTTAAACTCATGCATGTTGTTACTATATACTTGTTCCAGTTTGTTATAATTTTTCATCCTAATGTCAACGCTAAATTACACATGTACGTACCGGTAGTTGCAATAAACATTATTATTTATCAAATATCATCAATAATTTATAAATGAATTTTAAATATTTGATTTGTCTCCTATTATTATTATATAGGTTACCCCATTATAATTAGAGAATAAAAATATTATTTTTTCATGGAATATATCCATCTAAACTCTTACCAAAAAGTCTCAAGTGCATGTTGGTTATTGGATTAAACGATCCACACGCCAGCAACACAACCTTAGTCGGCGACGTCATTTTTACTCTGAACAATCTAACCTGGAAGCTAAGTATTGTAAAATAACTTAACAGTCGCCACGTGACTGTCACGTGATAGACACCGCCAACAACAGTTATGATTTTTAGACTTGGATTTACTGTTACCGATTGACGTTAATATTTTAGCTTTTGCCACATTTGTTCAGTTTAAGAGTTATTTGTAACTGATTTAAAAATAAAATCAATACACTAGTGTCAATGTAGTACATTTGATTTGATTGTGCATCGTTTTAGTTATACGGTTTAGTAGATCCTCTCCCCAACTTTTTATATCACTTTGTGTAATATGGCTGCCTCCATAAACGAGCGTGTTGAATTTTATTGAAGAACTTCAAATATTGTACCAGTTAATTATTACTCCAAGGTAGATGCACTATTGGGTTTGTAACACTGTCTGATTCAGGGTACATGCGTTGATAGACATAGTCTTATCTTTTTTGTGGCGGAAAAATATGAACAAAAATAATCCAATAATGGCAATAACTAAAACTTATCTTATATATATGTAGTAGGTACGTTACAAAAAAATGAGATTTGAATATTCCACTATTATTTGTTTATTTCCTGCAAGAGCAGACCAAAACAAACATTTCGATACCAAAAAAATCAAAATAGCTTAAAGAATAAGGAAGTTATGACAAAAACTAATAAAGACAATGGGTCCGAAATTTTCCTTTGATTTCCATATAAATTGCAACGAAAATTGTGACCTTTTTTCTAAAATGGTCATAACTTCCTTATTATCCAAGATATCTTCATCAAATTTTGAGTGTGAAAAGATGTTTGGCCATGGCTTCAATCTAAATGCTTTTTGGAACTATAATTTTAATTACTTAATTAATAATTAATTTTAATAATTAATTAATAATTAATTTTAATAATTAATTAATAATTAATTAATTAGATACCAGCAAGATAACAATCGTTGATGCAATCTTTATTAATCATTTTAATTTAGTTAATGAATAATGTCCAAATACCACAACTAATCCCCAGCATTACAATTACATTATCCTCAAGCATGTCTGAGGCCAGTTCATATTTGCTGAGGTCAGTAATAATCATCTATATCTCTCAAGTCGATTTTATACTTTTTTAAATGTTTTTTGCAGCTAATAAGATAGAAGTACAAACAACAATGAATAACGGGATTTTGCAACTGTCACTTGCGATTTCCTACATCCGGGTTACTTCCCGATGTTCGCGGGGGGTCTAAATCAACCAGCATGGCCATGTCATTTTGCGCATCAAATAATACCACTCAGCAACCATGAATCATGCCCAAATTTCACAAAAAGGAAGAATAATGATTACATTTGCATCCTGAAAAGTTTCATGAGATCCTATAAAGATTTCAACGCTGAGTAACGTTCCAAACTTGTCATAAAAAGAAAACAGTTACTTACGTATTGCTTCGCAGAGTGTAAGTTTGAATGGATAACAATATCTTCTAGAAGGGAGACCACGCTCTCTTTTAAAAAAAAAAATATCCAAAAAGACCAAAAAATAAGGAAATAATCGGCTTTTTCGTGGAGCCGCTCAGTGCACGTTTGTCAAATCGGTTGCAAAAAATTATGGAAAAACCCAGCTAGTGATAATCTCATTTTGTAACGTACCTACATTATGTAGCCTAACTTATAACAACTACTAGGCCACGGTTTTTCGCACCATCCGAACGACTAGACAGCTCTGCTTGCCAGGCCGTTATTCAGTTGGCGAACTAGGTATGATGTATGACTGTTTAGTATGATGGATGAGAAGTAAATATAACAATGTTTGGAAAATAAAGATTTTCTGATTTGTAGTTTTTGCGAACATGCAAATGGATGTGGTCGAGTCTGAGAAAATATTTTTAAAGCACTTGTTCTGTAATTTAAAGTAGCTAAGTCTCTTAACTCATTATCTTCCAAATTACATGTTGAAAACACAAATTATGGGTCAATTTCTAGGTCCCAAATATTAGCAAATTAGCTCTTTTAATGTCAATTTATGTCAATTGATGTATGTTTTGTATAACATTTCAGTGTAGAAGTATTCACCTTGAAAAGATGGCTAAGAAAAAGAAGAACTTGTCAGACAAAATAAGAGGAAAAAATAAAAGTGGTAGTTTTAAAAAATTCAACCCATTTGAAGTAAAAGTCAACAAACAGAAACATCATGTGCTAGGGAAAAAAAGAACAAAATCTGAACATGGTGCTCCAGGAATATCAAAGTCAAAAGCTATGAAAAAGGTTCTACAGTACTTTTTTTTTCATCACAGAATGAAAATTATTTCTTTACATTGTCACTATTAAAGAAAATATTTCATGCTTATATTGTATATTGCTAGACTTAAGTGTATTATACCCTTGTATTATTTCCAATCTACACCTAATTTTTGTATGCCAATCTACATTTGTTTTTTAAACTTGTTTAAAAGTGCAACAGCAAGGCAGTAAATCTGTAATTAAAGACAATTGTAAGAGTGATTTACTTCTGTATTAATATTGATAAACCTGTAACTTAAAATGTATAAATATTATATATCTAAATTTCTCTGGATATCATTAACATTCTGGCTATTTTGTTTTACAGCGAGCTGGAACACTACTTAAAGAATACCAAGGTAGACATAAAGTCAACAAATTAATTGATAAACGTATTGGTGAAAAAGATCAAAATCTGACTTTAGAAGAGAAAATGATGCAGAGATATGCTTTGGAGAGAAAGGTAAAGGCATAAGATTTAAATTTTTTGATTGTTTTTAGTAATTACTGTAATCTTGCTCTACTGTCTACGTCTTGTGTTTATTTTTAACGATCAATGAAAAAATTTAAAATTCAATTTATGTTTAATTGTTTGATTATTGAAAGCAGAGGACAGATTTTACTATTTTGGAATAAAATGGGCTGTTAATGGAGTCAAGATTTACACAGATGAAGTACATTTGAATATTTAACTTGTTTAGTCAATGAATTACCCACATATATCAAATATAAGGACCAAAGGTTTTAGGTGTTGTCACTGTTCTGAATTCAATATATGCTTACTTTTAGAATGAAGAGAAAAAAGGAAGTATTTATAGTTTAAATGAAGATGAGGATCTTACTCATTATGGCCAATCTTTATCAAATATAGAAAAGTTTGATAATCCTGTTGTAAGTGATGAGGATGAAGATGATGATGATATCAAAAGGTTAAAAGGTGAAATCCATCAAACACTTGAAAATTATTCTACTGTTTGCCATATCATATTACCTATTGTTAAATCTGATACACAAAATTATTTAATTAAAGTTATATTTCCTTGTTCAACCTGAAACCATAGATTTTAACTGAAAATTACCAATAAAAATATGATAATGCTTTATGACCCAAAAAAATAAATAAAGATGATAAGTAAGCTTACTAAAATGAAAAAAGAAAATAAACCTTAACACAGTCAAAAACAAAATTTTCATGTTCATGATTATCCTTTTCTTTTGAGTTAGTCATGAAAACAATGCTATTTTATTTGTATTAGGATTTTCTGATTGTAAGTGACGACATATTTACTTTTTGTATAGTTTTGATGTTGTCTGCAGTAAATGGCTATGTAAGTTTTATGTCATAGATGTATTGCATATTAACAAATGACAACAATATTTCAGCAAAAATTGTTGCTGAGGAACATTTTGGAGGATTCCTAACCAAGAAATCGGATGAAGAAACTCAGAAATCATTTAAAGAGAAAATGGAAGAAGTGATTGCTCTCTCTAAAAAATATAAAGTAAGAATCCCTTAATATTGAACTGTAATAGAAATATCTTTAAATATCTTGTCTCAGTTTAATTCTGCCAAATGACAGAGCTGGTTAATGATAATAATGATATTGATATTTCAGTCTGAAAGACAATCAGAAAAGAATGAAAGGCTTGAAATGACAGAACAAGCGGATAAAGAATATAAAGAAGTAATGGACCTTCTGTGTGGATTGTCGGTATGTAAATTAAACTATAATTTTCTTCTGACAAATTTTATTCCGTCTGGCAGTGGAAAACCCCAAAAGAAAGGGCACAAAATCTGAGCAAATTTGTTCACTATCTCAATTGTTTATGTTGTTTACCAAAATATCTGTAAGTTTTTAATTCCTTTTAAATGATAAGTTGAAAATTGCCAATTGTGTAGACAAAATGAAATTTTTAAAATGCAATTAGAAGGCATTAGTTCAGTCATACAAGTTCTTTACCTTAGCCCTGATGTTCAGTATTTTTTATGTGTATTTTATTGTGTCAATTTTATAATTATAATTGTTGAACAGAGATCCTCTAAATCAAGTGATAAAAAGGGAGAAAAAGAGGCAGCTGTAACTACGAAAGTAGATGATTATGATATAGCTGTTAGAACCCTACAATTTGAGGCTAAAGGAAAGGTAAGTTTGTTGAATTATAAGAAACTTGGTCAATTAATGATGCGTCATTTGGAATGCATTTGTTGTATTTATACCCATATATTTATAATCTAAGTCTAAGAATTAAATTTGGAATGTTAGGAAATTTTCTGTTCAAAGCTTTCAAAAGCTTATAGTAAATTAAATTATTAATTGTCTGAGAAATCTAGGTGTAGACTTACCGATTAACCATCAAGTAAATTATTGCAGGCTTCAGATAGATTAAAGACAGATGAAGAAATAGCCAAAGAAGAGAAGGAAAGATTAGAAAAATTGGAGGTAATTTAGATAACTTTTGAAAATAGATTATCTTAGTTTTATTTTAAAGTTATATTAAACACTGAAAAATACTCTTTATTATAGAGATGTTATTACTGTTATCAAAGACATAAAATTGGGTATTGATTTTTATATGGGGTCTATTTATTTAATTTAACCCCACAGTAGATGCTGCAATAGATCAAAACATTGTATCATAATTTGTAAAACTTCATTTACATTTGAAATATTTGATATCCAAATCTGTAAAATGTGGATTTTTCGAAGACTTTATTACATTTTTTAAATTTTCAAATATTTGATATATCAGGCTGATCGATTAATGCGAATGAAGGGTATAACAGAAGAGGAAAATACTTCTGAACCAAGACATATCTCTGCAGATGATCTTTTTGATGGGTAAGATTAATGAATAATATGTTTTTACATTAAGATCTTTTGAAATTAATGCTGTCTTCTAATTTCTGATTTATATATGACCAATATTATCTATTTCATAATTACACTATTGTTATTTTATCTTTGTTATTTCGTCAGCTAAACAAAATTGATTTCTAGAGACACTCAAACAAAACTGATTTCTGGAGACACTCAAACAAAATGTGATCAAATTGTATAATTAGATTACACAATAGAAGATAGACTGATCCTCAGCTGATCTTTGGACTATTATGCACAGAAGATGTAGAATATGGTGACGAGAAAGCCAAATCAAAAGTTCGGGTAATTTACAAAATTTTTTATTTACAGATTTAATCTTAATATAGACAAACGAGATAAACAAAGAGCTAAACAATCCGTTCATTTTAAAGATGGTAAATTAGCTGGGGGTGATGATGTCCTGATTCCTAAAACAAAGAAAGGCATGAAAAGTATTGAAATGAATGATGACGAAAGTGATGATGAGGAAGAGGATGAAGAAATTGATGAAAGCGATGATGATGATGATGAAAATGAAGATAATGAAGATGAAGAAGAAAATGAAGATATTGACAATAAAGGTTAAGATTGTATGATAGTTTTTTTATGAGATCTGTATTTTCATATCAAGATTTTTGACCAAGTGATTGACAGTTATTGTTATAGGTCCAGATATAGAAGTTCCTTTGTTTCGCTTAAAATTCGATATATATATATATATATTTGTTTCGCTTAAAATTCGATATATATATACCATATTACTTTATCCCTACATATTTACAGATGATATCAAAAGAGATGACGAGGATGATGAGGATGATGAAGAAGATGATAGCGATAGTGATGATAGTTATGCTGATTTAGAGTCAGAGGAAGAAGAGGAAAAGAAAGAAGACAGTATGTCAGAGAAGAAGGCTCTGATCAAGTCCATTTTAAAGAAATCTGAAAATAAACCTTTGAAATCTCGAAACCCAAAGGTAAGCAAATACATATATTTTAAACAAACTAGAATTTTATTTTAATATGAATTGGTAAATAGAAACAATATAGATTATTATGTTAGTGCTACTTTATATAGACTGTTATTTAAAGTATTAATAAGCAGATTCGATTAATATAAAGTCAATATCCTTATTTGCAGGAAACCAAAGAAATAATAGAAAAGGCAAAAAAGGAATTACCCTACACATTTCCTGGTGAGTTGACACTGATTTCCCATAATGTATCTTTAGAATTACTGGTATGGAATTATCAAAACATAATGATATGGACTATTTACTCTAAACTATGAACTTATCTAATTATGAGTACAAGATAGACTATTAACTTTATATTATCTTCAAAGCAAGCTCTTTTATTCCCTTTTCTGCTAAAAATCAGAATTCTTGCAAAATTAGAAATCATGCATTAAGCAAATCTGTTGATTAAAAGACACTTCAATTATAAATCAAATAGCGTTTAACCTGTAATAATGATTGATCAGTAAGTCAATACTGATCTCGAGTTGCTCTATACCAAGAAGCTTTGGCAAGTTTATAGACAGCAAATGTATTATATTTAGGTTAAATTAAATCATTATTAATCTTTTACAGCACCTACCAGCTACGATGATTGGTTAAATTTAATACAAGGTCTGAATGCCACGGACCAGGTAACTGTAGTAGAAAGAATATTGAAATTATATCATCCTAGTTTAGGTGAAGGAAATAAACAGAAATTACAGGTATGAATAGTTTTCATAATAATATTTTATGACTTGCTATCCATCACATTTACAGAGCTAACACATAAGTAATATGTAATTTTGGGCATGCGCTCATTTATAGAGGAAACCAGATGGTGCGACCATTATTATGTGGTAATGATACCATACCATAGTCCATACTCGTTGTTGATGTCTGCTTGCGAAGAATATTTTCGATCATCTGAACAACTAGACACTGTCCTTGCCATGCCGGGAGCCACAGTGGCTAAGTGGGTAAGACACTGGTTGGTCTGGAGGTTGCAGAATCGCTCCTGTTGTTAGGCCGAGAAATTTCATCATGATTTTCCAACATGGTTTCCTCTTGTCAGTGGTGCATCGTGCAGATGGGATGAAAAACCACGATCCTGTGTACACATTGTCGTGCACGTAAAAGATCCCCAGCAGTTGGAATTCGATATAAGGGTAGGTCTTGGTGCAGCTGTTCCGGCAAAATTTCCCTAATAGCCCTCTCTAAGGCATATGCCCGTCTTCATTAGCCCAGTTGAAGCAGAACAGTAGGACATTAAACTCCATATCATTTTCTTGCCAGGCCCTCCATCCTGCACCACTGATTAGGGGAAACCGAGCCAGAAACTTCTGGGAGGATTTTTCGTCCAACATCAGGAGTGAACCCTGAGACCTCCTAGTTAATTAGTCAGTGCCTTACTCACTGAGCCACAGTGGCTCACCAATTTTAGCAATCAATTAGGTCATGATATTTTTCATGTGATATTTCAACAGGAACGGTAAAAATTTGGTTATGTTTGTTTTGAACACATCCTCAAGTTATGGCCTACTATTCAATCTCTTTAATTGATACTGATTTTGTGTAATCTTAAATATTTCTCTTTTTTATGTTACATATTTTTCTTGATTGTCAGGTCAATTAAATTGGTTAAATGTTTTCTTATTCTGCAGACATTTCATGGGTTTCTGGTTCAGTATTTTGGTGATCTGGCATTACAGGAGCCACCAGAGTTAGAACTTATGGATAAATTAGTCTTGCCAATTTACAATCTCACCAAAATGTCACCAGATAATGCAGCAGAAATATTTCAAAATGAAATAATGAGTCGACAGGAAGAGTTCCGACAGATAACTGAGCGTAAACATGGTAGAGGTCTTTATTTAGGCTTAGATACGGTAAAATTCTACAGATTTTATTTGATCCTCTCTTTCATATTGTCATATAAGGAATTTGGCATTCAAAACATATTTGTTGTAAATAAATTTCTATCCAAGATGTGTGCAAATAATTATTTTAGGAAGAATACATGCATTAAGTGACTAGAAGGAAATAACTCCTAGCTACTGTAATGAACGAATTGAAGACGCAAGCTTTTTCATTGCTTTGCTTTTTCCTGTTCTATCCGGATACCAAATCAATCTATATTTTCTCTGCATACCTAAAGTTAGATTAGAAATTATCAAATTATTTTGTATTTCAGCTTTTAATGTTAAAAGTAGTCTCAGTCATATTTCCTACGTCTGATTTTCAACATAAAGTTACAACGCCATCTTTACTTTTTATGGCTCAAATGTTGGGACAGGTATGTCAGCATGTATAACACTCCTAATGTTTAGACTCTGGTAAATACAATACAGGACTAAGTTTTTGTCCCCCGCCTTTCGAAGAAAGTTGGGGGACTATTAAAATGGGTTCGTCCGTCTGTCTGTCTGTCTGTCTGTCTGTCTGTCTGTCTGTCTGTCTGTCTGTCTGTCTGTCTGTCTGTCTGTCTGTCTGTCTGTCTGTCTGTCTGTCTGTCTGTCTGTCTGTCTGTCTGTCTGTCTGTCTGTCTGTCTGTCTGTCCGTCTGTCCGTCACACTTTTTGGGACACAATAACTCTCTTCCTAATTGAGCTAGAATGTTCAAACTTGGTGTATGTGTTTATTAGGTCAATGCCTTGATGGAGTTCAAAGATGAGCATTTTCCGCTTAGGGTAAGCAGAGATAAGCAATTTGATTGGTTGATGCTTTGGGACACGATAACTTTAGTTCTAATTAAGTGAGAGTGATGAAACTTGGTGTATAGTTTCATTACAGTATTACCTTGACTAAGTTCGATAATGAGCATTTTCCGCTCAGGGTAAGCAGAGCAATTTGATTGGTCGAGACTTTGGAACACAATAACTCTCCTTCTAATTGAGTTAAAATGTTCAAACTTGGTGTATATGCTTATTAGGTCAATGCCTTGATGAATTTCGGAGATGAGCATTTTCCGCTTAGGGTAAGCAGAGCGATACGCAATTTGATTGGTCGAGACTTTGGGACACGATAACTTTAGTTCTAATTAAGTGAGAGTGATGAAACTTGGTGTATAGTTTCATTACAGTAATACCTTGACTAATTTCGATAATGAGCATTTTCCGCTCAGGGTAACCAGAGCAATTTGATTGGTCGAGACTTTGGAACACAATAACTCTCCTTCTAATTGAGTTAAAATGTTCAAACTTGGTGTATATGCTTATTAGGTCAATGCCTTGATGGAGTTCGGAGATGAGCATTTTCCGCTTAGGGTAAGCAGAGCGATATGCAATTTGATTGGTCGAGACTTTGGAACACAATAACTCTTCTTCTAATTGAGTAAAAATGTTCAAATTTGGTGTATATGCTTATAAGGTCAATGCCTTGATGGAGTTCGAAGATGAGCATTTTCCACTTAGGGTAAGCTGAGATAAGCAATTTGATTGGTTGATGCTTTGGGACACGATAACTTTAGTTCTAATTAAGTGAGAGTGATGAAACTTGGTGTATATTTTCATTACAGTAATACCTTGACTAAGTTCGATAATGAGCATTTTCTGCTCAAGGTAAGCAGAGCGATACGCAATTTGATTGGTCGAGAGTAGTCGAGACTTTGGAACACAATAACTCTCTTTCTAATTGAGTTAAAATGTTCAAACTTGGTGTATATGCTTATTAGGTCAATGCCTTGATGGAGTTCGAAGATGAGCATTTTCCGCTTAGGGTAAGCAGAGATAAGCAATTTGATTGGTTGATACTTTGGTACAAGATAACTTAGGTTCATCTTGATTGATGATTTTTATGCCAATACAATGACTGCATTCTCATTTAGTAATCGATTTCGACAGTAACAGTGTATAGAAACGATTGACTTGGACACGAGGGCCCTTTCCCTTGGCCAGAGGGGCCCTTTTGTCTGCCTTTAGGGTCCCCCTAACTAGGGTACATTTTCATTTTTCTCGTCGGTTTTAGCATTTTTCTTTATAAAACACTTTTGGATGACACTTCGTGTACAGTTTGATTGCTCAATACATTGAAAAAAATAAATGTGCGATTAATTAAAATAGCATTATGCAAGAGCAAAATCAGATTTTTACAGGTCTTTCTTTAAGCCTGAGATGTTATCTAAATAATCAATTAGACATTAATTAACATATTCAGACCATAATAAACTCTTTATGTCAAGACTAGCCTTCGATGTAGGCAGATTAAAATCGTATATGCCGCTTAATGGCGGTTGATAATTAAATCAATCAAGTGGATAATCGAGACTATGCTGTTTATATTAATGATTTGAGTAATGATGACCGAGGCTATGAATATTTCAAAAGCTTTTTTCTCGGCTAATAGTGAATCAATTTGACTGAAATTTTCAGCAAATTATCTTTACACTATCTAGTTTTTAACTATTGTAGCGAGAACTGCCATCTCTTTATCTTATCTCCCATAATGTAACTTTAATATGTGTCTTCTATTTATTTTGGGGTTTCGGCGGGGGACATCAGCCTCACTGTTGGCTTGTTGATAGATATTTTGTTAAAACTTGGGCGTATTGTTCATTAGACTAGAGTGAAGAAACTTCCAAATTTCAAATTTTGTATTTTATCTTTCTGTACACACTTTTATGCTTGGATTCTTTATTTGGGACAAAGGAGGAAAATTCTGAATTTTTTAAATTGCAAATTGTGCTGTAATTTTCCTGTTTATATTAAAATTGATTGGAGTTTCAAATATCGGGATCATAAATCATGAACAAGCCTTGCAGAGTTATCTTTCCATTTGCACTGTATCTGTTTTAGCCAGTGGTTGTCAACCTTTTCTTTCCAACGGCACACCTGAACACATGAAAAAATGGCGGCACACCTGGCTTAATAATATATGAAAAATATTTGAATTTTGCAAAATAAAGACAGCAATTCATAGACGTCATACAACCATAGGTAGACACATTATAGTCATAAACACATAGAATGACAGAGCTATGAACATACCAGTAGACACCAATGAATACTAAATTGGAATCACATGGGTTTTTTTTTGCATTTTCTTAGTGCGTCATTCAAAATTTTGCGGCAAACTATGGAAGATCTCATGGCACACAGGTGTGCCAGGGCACACTGGTTGAGAATCACTGGTTTATGCTTATGTTTGCTATCTCGTGTTTTCTCTGGTTTCATCCCATTGCTAAAGACTGCTACGTGCAAGCATATTATTGAAATAAAGATAAACAATATGTTAGTCCCAAAATGACATACTTTGTTTTGAGTGGATGTTAAACTCCATTTCTTTCTCTCTCTGATCAGATTTGTTAGTGGCGGGGAACTGCACATTTTTATGTGTTATATTTTTTGTTTTAGACACCTGTAAACTCTGAGAGAGATGTTATTTATGGTCTGTATATATGTAATTTGTGTCTTGAGGTATGTATTATAAATTCAAATAGCTAAATATTTCATTATACATATGATTTTAATTATGAAGTGAAAGAAGAAGATAAAACTAATAATAAGCATAAGTGGTCCATGGGACTGGTAATAAATAGGTTCAATAATTTATTTAGAATCATCTGGTTACTTGAAATATATGAGACAAAGGGCAATAATAAACATACATGTGCTTGTACACAATACTTAAATCTACAATTATGAATACATCTTGTATTAAATCTTCTGAATATTGTTATGTAAATGTCAAGTGTATCTAATGAATATTAACAATTATGAAATGGTTGTTGGTGCATGTCTGTTTTTACATTCAGTTTATTGGTATGTCTAAGAGATTTATTCCCGAAGTAATCAGTTTTCTACATGGATTATTATTTCTGGCATCAAAGAAGAATCCTAAACAGTGTAAGTTTTTCTATATATAGACAATTATTAAGAAAAAGTAGAGAGTATGAGAGTATCCCAGCAATATATATTGTACATGTAATAAGTTTAATAACCATATCCTCCTCTCTGGGGCTTGTAACTTAGCATTTAGTTGGTCAGATTGAACTGAAAACCAAACGAACTCAACCCATGTACTACTTGAAATGCTTATAAAAGAACCCTTGACAGTTGGAATTCAATGTAAAGTAGGTGGCCAAAACTCCATTTCTATCTAACAACTTGTTATATTAATTTTGATAGATTGTAATCATTGTATAGCCATTATATTTAAATACATGCCTATACTTTAAAACGTGTCATTTGTGACAATTTCTTTTTGAAATATCTTGTTTCACTTTCAGTGGAAAAAGTATTCCCTCCCTTTAAACCGGTTGGAGATAATATTAATTTATTAAATATGAAACCTCCAAATATCAGGTCAGTATTCCTATTTTATTTGCACAAATTTAAAGATATTGTTTTATTTATCAGGTACCGGTAATCTTATCATAATTATAATGGAATACAAAACTGTATTAAGTGTTGGGACAGCCATTTTTATACGCCCACATTTTCATGTGGACGTATTTTGTTGTCGCCCCTGTTCGTCCGTCCGTCCGTTCACAATTGTTTGTGAACAGTCTACAGGTCACAATTTTTATCCGATTTCAATGAAACTTAAAATATAGATTTATCACCCTAAGATCTCGGTTCCTTTCGATATTGGCATGTATCGGATTGTAACTTCATGGGTTATGGCCCCTGATTGTACGAAAAATCATGTTTTTTCGTTTGTGAACAGCGTAGAGGTCACAATTTTGAACTGATTATAACCCAAAGATCTTGGTTCCTGTTGATATTTGCGCCAATCAGATCATAACTTCCTGAATTATGGCCCCTGATTGTCCGAAAAATCGCCCTTTTTAGCTTGTGGTCCCTCTGGAGGTCAAAATTGTTATCCGATTTACAAAAAACGTTTGATTATATCACCCTTCCATGGTTATGAAGGTTGAATTCGAATTTCGTGAAAATCGGACCAAAATTGACAGACAAAATGGCCGCCGTTTGTACGCGAATAGTGTGAAAATATGTTATATCAAAGTTGTGGACCTTATAGAGGTCACAATTTTGAACCGATTTTGATGAAACTTGACATGTATGTTTAAAACCCAAAGATCTTGGTTCCTTTCGAAATTTGCACCCATCGGATCATAACTTCCTGAATTATGTCCCCGGATTGTCCGAAAAATGGCTTTTGTTAGCTTTTGGTCCCTCTGGAGGTCAAAATTATTATCCGATTTAAAAAAACGTTTGACTATGTCACCGTTAAATGGTAATGAAGAGCGAGTTTGAATTTTGTGAAAATCGGACTAGAATTGACGGACAAAATGGCCACCGTTTGTACACGAATAGTGTGAAAATATGTTATATCAAGGTTGTGGACCCTATAGAGGTCACAATTTTGAATCGATTTTGATGAAACTTGACATGTATGTTTATAACCCAAAGATATTGGTTCCTTTCGATATTTGCGCCCATCGGATCATTACTTCCTGAATTATGTCCCCTGATTGTACGAAAAATCACCCTTTTTAGCTTGTGGTCCCTCTGGAGGTCACAATTATTATCTGATTCAAAAAAACGTTTGATTATATCACAGTTACACCGTAGTTATGGGTGAGTTTGAATTAAGTTTTTCTGATGATTACTTAAAATGCAACAACTCTTGTTGAGTGCCTGGACGATTCTTTCTGCTGTGTGGGCGTATGTTTCGTTGCCTGGCAACCTATTTTTGAATTATTATTTCGATACAATCTGTTTCATTCTTGTAATTGAAATAACAGAATGTGAAGATCTGATCTTTTGATAGTATTTAGTCATCAAGATATCATTATCTGATAATAACTTGTTTTAATGCACAATAATTTCACAGAAATATTTCCTGTATGAAAATAGAAATAATTTTAGCAATAATCAGCCAAAATTAATTAAATTAATATTTCAGAATGGTTATGTTTGAAATAACAATGACTGTATGCCATTGCCTTATATCCCTTTAATACACCTTGCAGACTTCAAACTGTCAGAGTATGAAAGTTTCCTTAACAAACAAAATGTTGCTCAAATAAATGTTACATGCTTTTTAAGCAGTGATAACATGCAAACATAATTTCTGCTTTCCCCTGCTTTGATTCTCTAATTTGTATGTATTTCTAGTAAATTAAAAGTTGGTAAATTAAATGGTTGTGTATTATTAGCATCCTCTGCTACTAGAGATAGTATAAACAATAATCAAATTAGGTAAGTTTCATTGTAGTCAATATTTTATCCTAAGATTTTGTATAAAGCAAGAAGAAAGCAAATCTATGTTTGATCTGCACCCCTAATGTGAATTTCCGAGAGAATTTTAAATCTATTGAAGAACTATTTTGAGATTTTGAAAAATTGCTTTAATTTTTTGATGTGGTCTATATGTCCACAAGAAAAAAGAATATTAGAGGAAATGTCTTTTAACATTCATTATGCAAGAGCTAAATCTGCCTATTAAAGGTATTTTTTTAGACCTGAAATGTTATCTAAATTATTATTTGGCCATTAATTAACTTATCCAGACCATAATCAACTCTTTATGCCATTGCTAGCCTGTGGTATTTAGAGGATTGGAATGCATTTTGTGAAGGATTATTAAACATAAAAAGGGATAATTTAGATGTTGATGAAGGCTGGCCTGAATTTCAAAGGCAAATATCTCGTTTCAAAGGGGAGCAATATTGGTGTCAGTCATAATCACATATGTGATAGAAGTAGTTAAACATGTTCCAATTTGGAACTTCCAAATATAATTTTAACATAGAGATCATTGCTATGATAGATGAGTAATGAAGGTTTCAACAAAAGAAAGTGAGGAACACATAAGGAAAATATGAGTTATCCTTCTATATAACGACTGAAGTGACGAGTGATAACAGTCACATGGGCGAATTTCTGCTCACTAACGATTCCTTTGAAGACAAGATGTTGGTGTGCGAGACTGTGAAAGGATATGTGACAATTCAAAAAAATAATTGAATGTCACTAGATACGAGAACCAGTTCTATCACATATGTGATAATGACTGACACCAATAATGTCCTTTTAATTTTCAGCATATTCTATTTACGTTTTCTATTTTTTAATTATTATAGAGAGAACTGTTAATTCTTAATCTAGTCCCCCATAATGCCTTTGAATATATTGTTCTCCTTGACATTGTATGCATTAATTTCAAGTCAACTGAAACCTTTGTTGACAAGTTAGAATTGTGATAGACTGCATTTGCATAATATATTTAACTGTAAATTTAGGTTAAACGCTGTGTCAACAACGGTAGAATTATTACTAGAATATGCCAACCTGTATACAGATCTTCCTGCATTTAAAGACATATTTTCACCTGTTGTAAATATGTGTAGTAAATTACCAAAAGACATGTATCCAGCTGATCTACAGGTAACACAGCTCACATTATGTTATTAAATGTAATTTATCATAGTATAACAAAAATGTGAAAAATGTCTTAGCTATTCTGAATTCCTAATTTGAAAAGTGATATAAGCTTATCTAGAAAGAGTATACATACCCTGTCTCGTGCATGACAACCACCATTTAAATAATAAAATGTAGTTCAACTTTGGAATATTTCCAAGCGCTTTGGTTAGGCACATTTAGATAGAATTTAAATTGTATACTGCATAACTACCTTAATGCTACTGGTACTTTATGATTTAGGAAAAAATCTCCAAGTTACAGTCAGTTTTAGAAGACAGATTTTCAAAACCACAGAAAGCTCTTCAAGTACAGAAAAATAAACCCATTGCTTTAAAGATGTTTGAACCTCAAATAGAAGAAAAGTAAGTTCTGACAGAATTTATCAGTTTAAGATAATAACAATTAATACGTTGCCAAGGGAAAAAATTGTAGGCATATTTAAGAGCATATAATACATTTTTATACGCCCACATTGAAATGTGGTCGTATATTGTCGTCGCCCCCGTCCGTCCGGCGATCCGGCGTCCACAATTGCTTGTGGACGCTCTACAGGCTAAAGTTATTATCCGATTGACTTTAAATTTATACACAGTGTTTAAGGTCATGAGACGAAGAAGCCTATTGTTTTTCAGCGATTTCCGATAATAACTACCAGAGTTATGGCCCTTGATCACTTCAAAAAATCTTGTGGACGCTCTAGAGGCCAAAGTTAATATCCGATTGACTTTAAATTTATACACAGCGTTTAAGGTCATAAGACAATGACGCCTATTGATTTTCGGCGATTTCCGATAATTAGTGCCAGAGTTAGGGCCCTCGATCTCTTTAAAAAATCTTGTGGACGCTCTAAAGGTCAAAGTTAATATCCGATTGACTTTAAATTTATACACAGTGTTTAAGGTCATAAGACGAAGAAGCCTATTGATTTTCAGCGATTTCCGATAATTAGTGCCAGAGTTATGGCCCTTGATCACTTCAAAAAATCTTGTGGACGCTCTAGAGGCCAAAGTTAATATCTGTTTGACTTTAAATTTATACACAGTGTTTAAGGTCATAAGACGAAGATGCCTATTGATTTTCAGCGATTTCTGATAATTAGTGCCAGAGTTATGGCCCTTGATCACCTCAAAAAATCTTGTGGACGCTCTAGAGGCCAAAGTTAATATCCGATTGACTTTAGATTTATACACAGTGTTTAAGGTCATGAGACGAAGAAGCCTATTGATTTTCGGCGATTTCCGATAATTAGTGCCAGAGTTATGGCCCTTGATCTCTTTGAAAAATCATGTGGACGGTCTATGGTCAAAGTTAATATCCGATTGACTTTAAATTTATACACAGTGTTTAAGGTCATAAGAGAAGAAGCCTATTGATTTTCAGCGATTTCCGATAATTAGTGCCAGGGTTATGGCCCTTGATCACTTCAAAAAATCTTGTGGATGCTCTAGAGGCCAAAGTTAATATCCGATTGACTTCAAATTTATACACAGTGTTTAAGGTCATGAGACGAAGAAGCCTATTGATTTTCTGCGATTTCCGATAATTAGTGCCAGAGTTATGGCCCTTGATCTCTTTGAAAAATCATGTGGACGGTCTATGGTCAAAGTTAATATCCGATTGACTTTAAATTTATACACAGTGTTTAAGGTCATAAGACGAAGAAGCCTATTGATTTTCAGCGATTTCCGATAATTAGTGCCAGGGTTATGGCCCTTGATCACTTCAAAAAATCTTGTGGATGCTCTAGAGGCCAAAGTTAATATCCGATTGACTTCAAATTTATACACAGTGTTTAAGGTCATGAGACGAAGAAGCCTATTGATTTTCGGCGATTTCCGATAATTAGTGCCAGAGTTATGGCCCTTGATCTCTTTGAAAAATCATGTGGACGGTCTATGGTCAAAGTTAATATCCGATTGACTTTAAATTTATACACAGTGTTTAAGGTCATAAGACGAAGAAGCCTATTGATTTTCAGCGATTTCCGATAATTAGTGCCAGGGTTATGGCCCTTGATCACTTCAAAAAATCTTGTGGATGCTCTAGAGGCCAAAGTTAATATCCGATTGACTTCAAATTTATACGCAGTGTTTAAGGTCATAAGACGAAGAAGCCTATTGATTTTCAGCGATTTCCGATAATTAGTGCCAGAGTTATGGCCCTTGATCAGCTCAAAAAATCTTGTGGATGCTCTAGAGGCCAAAGTTAATATCCGATTGACTTTAGATTTATACACAGTGTTTAAGGTCATGAGACGAAGAAGCCTATTGATTTTCAGCGATTTCAAATAATTACTGTCAGAGTTATCTCCCTTGATAACTTCAAAAATTCTTGTGATGCTATAGAGGCCACAGTTACCATCCGATTGACTTCAGATTGATACATAGAGTTTAAGGTGTTGAAACGAACAAGTATTTTGATTTTAAATGAATTTAGATAACTGAACAGCTAAATCCATGATATTAAATGTTTCATGTATATACTAATTGTTAGTGTGGGGTAAAACTTTATAAAAAGCAATCAAATTCTAATGATTTTCTGATAATTACATAATGAGT
Source organism: Patella depressa (assembly GCA_948474765.1). NCBI lineage: Eukaryota > Metazoa > Mollusca > Gastropoda > Patellidae > Patella > Patella depressa. Next base: position 74,567,749 of record OX419717.1, read on the forward strand.
TGTTACTCTTAATCAGTTTTTAGTGTATTACAAATGTTTCATTACCGAAAAAAGTAAAAATATGCGACAACCCTTGTTGACTGCCCGGACGACTTAGCTGCTGTTGGCATATGTTTCGTTGCCTGGCAACCTATCTTTTTATTTTAGATGGACTGGTAAGAGGAAAAAATGTGGTGGAACAAAAGAATTTCAACAGACACAGAAACTTGTTCACAAACATAAAAGAGAAATGAAAGGTGCTGTAAGAGATATAAGAAGAGATTCACAATTCTTAGCTCGACATCAACTGAAAGAAACATTACAAAGGTATTTCTAAATCAATGTTTTCAATAATATTCGAAATTAAAAGCATGAATTAGAATTCAATATTGGTCAATTTCAATCAATATTGATGTTGTTATCTTGCAGTAAATATATAGGATTCAAATATCCAATATACAATTAACATAATCAGTACACGGGTCGTGTATTTTATGGTTTTGGGTGCCATTTTAACACAACCATATCCTACAAGACAATGTTAATGGCTAATTCACAAGCAACAAAACAATAATAATAAAACGTGCGTGTTGAATGAACTAAGGAAACGTAAACGACTGCTGTTAAAGTTGGAGTTTGAATTGTTCACGTATGTCACCAAACATAATTGATTAGAAACTAAAATATTGTTTTAAAAAACTGAATATAAATCACTTTACATATATTCATGTTACATTAATATGTGCTTTTAGGACCATTTTCGTCCTATTTCAAGGTTATAAAAAAGAGCCTTACGTATGCCCTTTAACTGTCAAATGTTTCTTTGTCCTTTAAACTGTTAACAAACAAAATATTTGTACAGTTTAATCTAAGACTAGTTTAGTGGAAATACTGTATCCTTTTTAAAACCGGTTTCTTTTTCTACATAATTAGTGAAGCAGCTTTGAAATAATTGTAAAGTCTCATGATCAGATAAAAAAGAATGTACAATATTTTTTTCAAACCGAATATAAATCACTTTACATATATTCATGTTACATTAATATGTGGTTTTAGAACCATTTTCATCCAATTTCAAGGTTAAAAAAAAGAGCCTTATGTATGCCCTTTAACTGTCAAATGTTTCTTTATACATTGTAACTCACTTGTAAGTAGTATTTTGTGCTCAATTATTTCTTTCATTTCTATTAATTTTAATATTTGTTTATTTCTAGGGATTCTGATAGAAAAAGAAAAGTTAAAGCTTTATATTCTAGTCTAGCCAATCAAGAAGGAGAAGTGCGAGCTCTTACTAAAATGAAAAAGAAGAAGTATTGAGATTTAAAGCACTTTGTGAACGTTTTTTAAAACTAAATTAACATTTAATAGTTGTTCAAGAGATCAGGACCCATTTCATAAAGTGTTATGTTCGATACAGATGTGTAGTAACATGGTTATTTTACATGATCATAAGTTATACAGGTGCTTTAATGAAATGAGAACCCGATGTTGATCTGTTACACAAATATATGTTATTGTCATGTTAAGAATTCTATTTTTTTTTTTTTTTTTTGTCAGAACAGACTGAAAATTTACAAAGCGATATGCGAAAATGTATTCTTGTACATAAATAAATTTATTGTAAATAAAAAAAGAGAGAAATTAGTAGCATCTGAGTAGAGTTATGATTGTTATATTTTGAGGGTCTTTCAAGTTAGGGTTTTGGAATCCATACAGACACAAAGTCAAAATGGTAACTTTTTGTTCAGAAGAATTGACATCTTTAATTTAGTCTGAGAGATTTTTAATACAAATGAGTCAAAGACAATAGTGTTCATGAATAAGAAATGTATAATTAGCATTAATTCGCCTATGGTAATATGACGATATCTCTCAAGATAATATCACAATCAACAAAAACAAGTGTGTCTAGCTTGAATATTATTTAAAATGTTTTTAAGTTAATTATCCTCAGCATTTTAAAATGGAATCAGGGATTTCTGTGGTTATGAAGAATTTTACTGTATGTAGTTTCTAAAGACTATTTTATTAATAAGTATAAATTTATTATTCTGAACAATTAAAAAAAACCTAATCTCTGATATTAGAAAGTTGAGTTCATAGAAGTGGTCTGATCCACATTACCGCTTGAATTATTAATGTTTATAAGTTAATTATCCTCAGCATTTTAAAATGGAATCAGGGATTTCGGTGGTTATGAAGAATTTTACTGTATGTAGTTTCTAAAGACTATCTTATTAAGAAGTATAGATTCATTATTCTGAACAATTAAAAGAAACTAATCTCTGATATTAGAAAGTTGAGGTCATAAAAGTGGTCTGATCCCTACTACCGTTATAATTCATTGAGTTATCAACCCTGTTATATGCTCTCTGTGCATGCAAATGAAGCACAAAACCGTCTCAATGTCACGGTGACTTTAAACCGTTTCCACATTATAACGGTGTGTTTTAGTACCACTTGTAAGCCTTCCCAGCGTAATGGCAACCTATACTTTAGTTCTTATCCGTCACGGCGAAAGTGAATGGAACCAGAAAAATTTATTTTGTGGCTGGCACGATGCTGATCTTTCTGAAACTGGATTAAAAGAGGCAAAGCTTGCTGGACAGGTACCACAAATTTAACTAAAGTAATGTAGGAATTATTATAATTTATTGCTTTGTTTGAATATGATTTATATTAAGAAGTCACTTTGTACGTGTCTAATTATGATAAGGATAATTGTTTTTAAAAAAAATCGTAAACCTAGAGCCCATAGTTTTGAAGCGCACGGACAAGCATTGAAAAGAATTTTAAGACAGTTAATTTAATTTTGAAGCCGGAAGAAATGAAGAAGAATAAAAGTTAAAAGTCCCTCCAAAAAAGCCATGGCATGGGTTAGGCCCAGATCTGATATATGATATTTATTTTTTTTAATCAAATATTTCCCTTATTTAAAACAGTTACGGTAAAAAGTAAGCCCCGCAAATCTGAGAAAATGATATTAAATAAATCATTCTATTCCAATTTATCGTCTGCTAAAAAAAAATTATTGTCTTGATGAATCAAGGTCAAGGTGATCAATTTATTGTGAAGGTCAAGGCTACTTTTCGATAGACCGGAATGTTTAGTCTTTTAAGCCTATAGATTTCAATAGAAGAAATAAAGTCTGGTTATCCAGGTGTGGAAGAGAAGCAAACTGTTCAGGACGAAAATTTGACCTACACAGCAAACATTTACCCCCTTTGTCGAATCCAACCCTATTTTATTTCAAAAAGCATGGCCACATACACATTAGTTTTGGTTAGACATGGGGAAAGTGAGTGGAACAAAAGTAATCAATTTACTGGTTGGTATGATTGTGACCTGACCGAAAAAGGAGTAACTGAAGCCAAATTTGCTGGACAGGTAGTTTGGGTTAATACCATGGTTGGTTAAAATTTGGGAATATAGAATTATTATAGATAGATGTTTTTTTTTTTTATTAAATAAACCATCATTTTTGGGCTGCATGCAAATTAAACATAGATAGATAGAAATTTTGTTACCGGTACCGTTCATATAACATCCTTTTGTGGCAGCATGTAAATTATAAATCATGAAAAAATGACTAATTAGATACTAGAATCTAGATGACTTGTATGCAGGGAGTGGTAGCATTGTTATATGTACATTATGTTTAAATCCAGAGAGAGAGAGAGATTGGTTGCAACTTTGCAAGACACTTTATAAGAAAATATTTAATCTGTAAGCTTATTCCATCTTTTACAAATGAGTACTTTTCTTCTTAATCATGGTACTGGTTATTCTGTGTTTAATTTACCAACAATTGAACAAGCTTCATTTTATGATGATTTGCTGTAGTTAATATATTGGCTGATTGCACATCATTTGAGGGATTAGGGAATCCAGTAGATAACTAGTACTAACTACAATAAAGTTAAACTTGAATCTTGAAAAGTCTTTCAATTTAGGTCATTATTTACACAGATAAATTGAATTAAAAATTTATCAAAGTTCGGCATCCTCGCTGCTGACAACACAAACACAATGATTACTGAATATAAACACATTCAGGCTTAGATCTTGCTTTTTCAATGCCAAATATATGTTTGTTTTTTTTTATTGTAGTCCTTAAAGGAAAAGGGTTACACGTTTGATGTGGCTTTTACCAGCGTTTTGAAAAGAGCCATCAAAACTTTGTTCTTGGTTCAAGATGAATTAGATCTTCATTGGTTACCTGTTCACAGACACTGGAGATTAAATGAACGTCATTATGGTGCTTTACAAGGTTTAGATAAAGCAGAAACAGCCAAGAAATATGGTGATGAGCAAGTTCATGCAAGTGGTGTTATATAATTTATAATATGATTCTAATGCATTTACCTAGAAATCACATGTGGAATTAAAGTATATTATGACAGCTAATTATACTCTAGGTTTACTTCTTGTAGCATGTTGTAACCATATTCACAATACAAATAAATATCTAAGACATTATTGTTGCATTTTATAAACAATTACATGTACATGATAAATTTATCGAGTGTTTAAACATTTGTATCTATACCTCTTTATCTCCAAGCCTGTGCACTAAACATAATTGCGAATGAGAAGAAATGAAATGCTTGCCCTAAATAAATAACAATATAAGCCTATATTTTATTGAACAGATATGGAGACGTTCATATGATATTCCACCACCAGCTCTGACACCAGATGACGAAAGATGGTCTGGTAAAGATAGAAGATATTCTGTAAGTATTGTAGTCTGACAAAGTTTATCTTTAATGTCAGGGGAGCAGCAGTGTCTCACTAACCTCTAAGTCCCATGTTCGATCTCAGTGTTAGTCAAGACATTTCAACTGGGTTTGTGCAATAAAGTAGTACATTAAACTCGATATCATTCATTTATTGTCAAATTTTCATTAAAATTGAAAAAGAAAGGATTGATACTACTGATAACATATATGTCATGCAGGATATAAACTGTTCCATCAAATTTATCATTATGAAGCAGCCTACATCAAGTTTATCATAAACTATAGTTCTCATGTTACATTAATTTAATTAAATAAATTGTGGACATTCTATGATGTCAGATAATGACATTGATTAGCTGATGTTACCAACAATTAAAGGAGCTAAATCGCTAATGTTTGGGATTGAGAAATTGACCCAAATGAGTCGTAATGCATATAATAATGTAATCTGATTGTATATGAACTGATTTACACTCAGTTGTTTCCATTTTAACTCTAATTTCAAATCAGTTATGTCCAACGAAATACAGCATGAATCTCAATCAAATAGAAATTTCTAGTGTCTGTTTATTCCAGTCCATTGCGCATGCTCTGCAGATAAGTATTGGCGTTGCCGTTTAACATGAGTTGTGGAATATGTCTAGCCTCGTTCTTTCTGGTCACTTGTTACAAATGATGCTGAAACGCATTATGGTGCACGATTCGTGTAACAATGGTAAAATGTTTATTTTGTCTTGAATATTGGATATCACAAGCCTACCATTTCAAGGTAAAATAACAACATCAATGTTGATTTGAATAGACAAATAAACACATACAATATAAATATGTGACTGTATGGTGTGTTTGATAGGATCACATCTGAATAATCACAAAACAACATGCTTAAAGTAGCTTAGTCTCTAACTCAATATCACCCAAAATCTTCAACATTGAAAACACAAATTATTTGTCAATTTAAAGCAACATTGATGCTGTGATCTTACCAGAAAAAGATGGGCTTCTGATATCCAATATTTAAGACAAAATAAACATCTTACTATTGGTACACGAATGTGTTTCAGCCCCAGCTCTAGCAAGAGACTCGAGGAACGAGGCTAGAAACATTGCACTAAATCAAACGGCGTATGTAGACTGGAATAACCAGACACTAGAAAGTGGCATTCGATTGAGACTGCTAACTTATTTCGCCAAACATAACTGTTTTGAAATTAGAGTAAAAACGGAAACCATTGAATGTAAATCAGTTTATATACATTCAAATTACAGTATTGTATGCGTTATGACCCATTTGTGTCAATTTCAAGGTCCCAAATGTTGGCGACTTAACTCCTTTAATCTTGTAATTATATATTGTGATGTTGTAATCATATATTGTGATATTGTAATTTAATTTTTTGTAATATTTTAAGACTCTAGATAGTAGTTGTGTACCAGCTTGTGAATGTTTAAAAGATACAGTTGCTCGTGTTTTACCATATTGGTATGATAATATAGTTCCTGCTATCAAGGTATGATATGTAGTTTCTGCTATAAAGGTATTTAACTTTATACATAATGAAAAATTCCAGTGATTCAGTGAAGTACACCAAAATGCCAGCCAGGGCTGACCGCCAGCAAGCTTATTATTATCAGTAGTCTCAATGTTTGACAAGTGATATGTGAAACAGTCTATAGTATTATAATACTATTATTTTCGGATTCAGGATTATCTAAGGATTAGCTGCAAAAATATAGATCAAACCCTGGCAATCCAAGAACACTCCAACTAAAGAGCCCTGCTGGCATACGTGATATATTGGTCCCAAAATGATCCACATGTAGTTTAATTGGTAAACCCTATAAAGTCACATTGCCTTCGAGAAAATATTTTAAAAAGAGAATAAATATTAAAAAGATTTTATTACATGTTTGTTAGTTTACAATTTATAAACCATGTTTTATCTGTAATTAATAATTCTGCTATTTCAGTCTGGTCAGAGAGTACTGATCTCTGCTCATGGTAATAGTTTAAGAGCTCTAGTTAAATATTTGGATAACATGACAGATGATGCCATTCTAGCTCTCAATATACCTACAGGTAATTAATTAACCACATTTATTTATACCTGCTACTCATGGGATCATATTTGTGACACATTCATCAGAAATCTGAACACACAATGTGCATAGATGTTTATTCAAAACTCAACTGTGCATTAATTCATATTTTGTGTTTTGAAAGACTTTTAAGTTGGTCCAAACATATGCTTTTATCTTTGAAGATTATATACACTATAATATATTTCCGAGAAAAACAATTCAAAATTAAGGAAACAAAGCAAGACTCCATTTCAAACAATTACCATATCATTTTGTGCATTTCATTTCAATTTTCACTTCAAAGTTTATCCGTTGGCATATGCAAATTGACTTGTCATAGCAACCGCTAGCTTCCTACATCACATATAAGTTTTATGTGTATTTGTAAGATGTTAGGAATGCTTGACTGAACAATAACTAATAAAAGGGCAGATGTTCTAACTGCTTGAGAAATTAACATCTGCGCATTACTAAATAACATTTTTAAACAGGTGTAAAAGTGATTCTCAAAAAGTACTGAGGAGAATAAACCCTAAATGTTTGAGCTATTGTATAATAAGCCGAAACAGGACTTTAGAGGGGTGTTGGGGTAGGGGGGAGTCTTGAAGCCTTCATTATTGAAATCTCAATAAATGTTCTTTTATGATATAGGTATTCCATTGGTTTATAAATTGGATGCAGATCTGAAGCCAATTGAACATTTTTACTTGGGAGACCAAGAACAAGTGAAAGCTGCCATGGAAAAGGTTGCAAACCAAGGAAAAGCTAAAAAATAAATTATTTAATGTATTTAACATTGTTACATTTATAACCATAGAGTTCCAGACTTTTACTAACTACTAGGTTTTTACCATCTTGTGTAGAAGTTAAAACTTCTCTTTTCCACTTGTATACATGTATATTTATTCTAGAAAAAAAAAGTTGTAGATCTAAATATTCTTACATGCACATAATAGTTATATTATTTAGAACTTGTTCATATTGATCAGTTCAGAGCTAAAAATATTTTAAATGAGATTATAGATCAAAACGTTCATGTTGATTAATAATATTAGTTTAACTTTACTACAGTATAAATCCTTAGCCTACCAGTATTTTGAAAACTGTTTCAAATCTGACCGGTGGATTGTTTTTTTGTGCTATTGTCATGTGCGATCCTTCTTTTAATTATATTTGTTTCCTAGTGCTGACATTGTTTTATCTCTGTTAGGATGTCTGTATTATGTGGAGAAATAAATTAATACAAAATCTATGTATATCTTTCCTACATTTAGATTATACCTTTTGGACCAAATTAGTTTTGTCCATTCAATAGACCAAAATTATGACTGTTTAAAGAATAACATGGTCACTGATTTTACTGCTGTCGTACTTCCATAAAACAAATGATTAAGTATTTAAATTTAATCATTAAAAATGACGATCGTGTTTCAATCCATTCAAAATCACAACCATCAGATTTTCTAGAGTATTGATTATGGACTTGATATGTGAAAAAATTAATAATTTGAGGCCAAACGAAAAATTTTCTTACATGTACTCAATGATAACATGTTAGAGCTATCAGGGTTGTCATTTATTTTTTCGACTTATGTTGAAAGATCCATAAGATGATCTGTTTTTTCTCTGAAGATGAGACATGAACAAGACAACGTGTGTTGCAAGACCAGATCTTTTTGTCTTCTTTAATGCATTTGTTATAGTATTCTGATTTTTCGGTGTTTTTAAAAAATATTACTTCATTTCATAACATAGAACAATAGAGTTTTGCTATTTGCATAGACCTAGACATATTAAAACATAATAATCTCCTCATATAGAAACATGAACAACATTTTAAAAAACCCACATCAGGTGCAAGAACATATGACGCTTGGCAGGGTTGTAAAAGGTCAGTCAGGGTTCAGTTAAGATATAATTATGCAAACCAATTTTTTTACCTCTTACTAGGTAAATGATTCATTTTTCAAAAAATATATATAGTTTGGAAGATATGGTTGGATTAACAAACACATTGGAATGCAGTTGCATGTACCATATGCCCACATCTTCATTTTAGTTCATCTTGAGAAATATAGTTGCATACAGTCAAATTTCCAATAAAGAAAATACAGACTGGAATCTGAAAAGACACAAACTGACATTTTTTTCAAAAATTATAATGAATTTTATAGTTCTCTTCCCAAATTGTTTTAATGCAGTCTGATGCAAGTCAAAATCAAATCCAAAAGGCAATTGTTAATCGTACCAAACTTTTAACAAATTTACTGTATTTTCAATTTGAATATGACATAAAAAAATAAATATTTTTATTAATTTATTGAAAATGGTCATATACAATGAGATTAAAACATCCATAATGGCACAGATAGTTAACATTTATGTAATTTTCAGCGTTTAATATAACTCTAAAATATACAAAACACAGTAGAACTGTATCAATCCCTGAGAAACGGAATGTGTCATAAATACTCGATGAATACATAAAATAAAACATTAGTTCATGAAATTCAGCTTTGGTCTTTGATGAAACATATATAAAACACCACAAATCATAGAGAAAATATACCATGTATCATATTTTCACTAATAAATGTTCACACTGGAATCGTCACTATTTATTAATGACACAAATCAGTAATTTCGAAGAAAAAAAATATTGGAAACGCACACCATTAAGACAGTTTTGACGGAATGCTTGTTCGATCATTATTAGTAAAGCGGAACACCTTTTTAAAAATGTCATGGCGTACACTTCCGTTCACCGTAGTTTAGGGTTTTCTAACTGCCAATCCTTCAAAAGGTGCAGTATAGAGTATATCACATGTCTTCTTATCCCAACACTAGATTATTACAACACACCCCGATAAGGTATAATATTGAAATAAGGTGTTGTATAGGATGTAATAACTACCACACTGTTGAATAAGATATAGTTTTACGACGTCATGTAGGTAGAAAAGTATATGATCAGGAAGAAGATACACGAATAAATAACAACTGTTAAAACACTTCCTAATATGTAACAAGCACTTGCTGTACGACCGTGTTTCTTGGCCATTATCTCATCGCCTTTTCGATATTCTTTATCCGACATCTCCATGAAGCGAACGGCTGGCATACAACAGAAGAACACGAAATAAAAGCAATACCAACACCAAATTGTACTGTGAAATTTATGGTTTATTTTGTTGTATGGGTTCGGCAAAATGCTCGACGTGGATGAAGTTGATGTTATTTTGCCTAATTTTGTTTTATCAGAAAGTTGATCATGCCCCATATCCACAAAAACGTCATCCGAATGATGCGATTCAGCAGATGTCATACGAGTAAGGTGTTTATTGTTGTTGTTCGTTGCGTCTGGTGACTTTGGTTCCGAAAATGATAAACGACCAAAATATAACTCATATTCCATGGCTTCTGCAATGCTGGATAATCTATTTTGTCGTGGACTGAAGTCTGTATCAGTGCTAGATGATCTGTATCTGTTGTTATAGGAAGGATGATGCTCATAGCTTCCCCCGGTAGCCATGTCCGTCTCTCCTGAAATATCAGATATTATCAGTAACTTTATATCATTAAAAACAGCAACATTCGACATCTTTTTTCGAATTCCAACCGTCAATGAGTTACGAAATACTTAAATATATCAGTTTCTATTTACGCGTACTTTTAGATTTTGTTTATTAGAGATGTAGACCAATGTAATATTCTCGAGTTAATTTATTTCGTTAAATATATGTACATTTAGAGATTTTAAAACTTAGTCCACTCATGATAACTGAAGGTGTGATGCGAAGAAGCAAAACTGTAAAGAACGCTGTCCAGAAATGTACAGGTGTTCAAAAGAATATATTGTCGCTTTACATATAAAAAATATTTCACTTTGAGTTTGAAATAAAAAATGATAGTCGCCAATGTTTTTCAAATTAAATGTTTTCATACCATGCCTTAAATAATATTTTGATGTAGTTTTACCATCTGAGATGTCTTACCTTGAAGTTCTGATTGCCGAGCTTTTCTAGAATATGTGAGGTAAAGTATTATCCGTTGTCTAATAATAGTCCACACTCAACAGGTGTGTCGTCAACAAATAAAAACGTGCGCTTATATGTACACAACTCCAACTTAATAACTGTTACGTCACAACGCCCTTCTAAAAATAACTGACCCTGTTGAATTCCCTATAATAATATATACCCCTATACGTTAGCATTACACTATGACACGCGTGTGGATCTATTATACTCTAGGTATTATCGTGGGTGGAAGACGAATACTTAGCCTACCGTTTTCTTATCTATGGCAAACCTATACTTATTTCGTCACAAGTAAAAACAGGATACACCCTCAAACATTGTCAATAAAACTATATCAACGCTTTTCATTTAAAGTGTCGCATAAACGCTAAATTACATTAAAGCCATTTTTAAATCTATGAGTGTTTAACGTTCTATTTTTTCTGCACCAACCGGGATAACAAAGTCATTCCTACGCGACGTAAGGGTGGTAAGGGTAAAATATCTGCCACACATTGTTGTTTCCGCCGACTGTTCATTCAAGGGTTTGATTTACATGCCCTCCGACGTGTACTATACATGGTTTCGATATTTTGTCCTATATGAACGACTAGATGCCATTTCCTTTGTCCGGAAAAAACATGTTGGAAAATCTAGAGGAAGGTTTGTGTCACGATCGGGATTGAAAATGGCCTTGTAAGTAAGTCTGTGTCGTAGCGAAAAAGAAACCTATGTGACAATACTGACACCCGTATATCCGATTTATATTTTGAAGGGGTTATTATCTTAATAATTGCTTGCTTATCTTAGCTAGATGCCGTGAATTGTCCGTGACTGACACGCTATGGTTCGGGCATGGACTAATAACATGTGGACTGATTCTGCTATCCACGGCACAACTTTAGAAATCCAAGAATGTTTCCTCGGTATTTTCCATTCTTGTAAGTGGAGCAGATTGGATGACAAGGACCCGCTTGTCAAGTACGCCATTGTCAGCACGTTAACATCCCCTGAGAATTGAAGATCGACATAAGAAGCAGGATGCAATGCTGGGGTTTCTTGAACACTCATAGCACACACTGTACCAACACTAGTTCTTTTCAGAACTGTCTTTTAGCGAACTTTCGCTGACAGTTCTTATAGGGCCTTCTATAACCGCAGTATGAAAATACGGTAAAATATCGCTTTTCCCCACCACTGTTCTCCACAATTCTTTATTTTTCCACAAAAGGAATCATTTCTCACCATATCTGACACAAATTTATAATAATTCAACTCCATTTTCAAGTAGAATTTAGCAATGAAATAAACATGTCTCTTCAGTTTAAACGTATTTGGTGTATGTTTATAATCACCTAGAATTCTACTTGAAAATAGTGTTGAATCTTTATAAATGTGTGTCAGCTGTGGCAAGAAATGATTCCTTTGGCGAATAAAGTACATGTAGAATCAAAGTGAAAAATAGTAGGTAAGGATTCCAAAATAGCATTAGAATAGAGGTGGCGAAGAACGGTATTTTCATGCTGCGAGTTATAGAAGGCCGGATAGGAACTGTGTAGCGAATATATCGTTCGCTCAAGGACAGTTCCAAAAGGAACTATATCAACACTGTATGTCCGGCTTCATTAGTCCGGATGGTATTAAAAAAGCGAGACCATAAGAATGCTGATTGAATATATTATTTTTTCCGGAGACCAGTCGGCTACAGTCGCAACATTTTAGGGACTCGCTTCAATTTTCCGTCTGCCATTCCTATAAACTAAATAATTATTTACATAGGCTACATTGTAATAACGCTGACAATATAAATTTAGCGAGATAAAATGATACTTCTCTCGATGTGACTATTGTGACCTAAGGGCAGTATCTACGAGACCAAGGTACACACCCAGTCGAGATGAACAAATAATAGAGGGTTTGTCCTCTTGGGCTTACAAAATATGCACTCCAATCTTTTACATCTTATTTATTAACATTTTCAATGAATACAAAATATGATATAGTATAAATATATGAGTTTCTTCATGATACGTTTTCGATGCAGACAGTTTATTGCTGTGTGATACAATACGAAAAATGGATAACAACCAAAACACTTTCTCTGTAAATCATGGACACGCAGGTCACCATATTAATTTTCTCTTTCCAATTACATCTGACTTACTAAACATTTCTCATATCGAGATTTTGGAAATATCTAGCAATGTAGCTGATGTGTTCAGATGTACAATCTTGGTCTTGTTGAAGGTATGGTGCTAAACATGATGCCAATGACGTATAAGGTGTACTATAATAAAGAACAATGAAGCGGTTATTTCACATGGTGAGATATTTTAGTGACTTCAAATCGTGGAATGTGACTTGAGACGATTGGACGTTACAGATATGTGACGATTGGGCGTTACAGTGACTTGACATGGTGGAATATTACAGTGACTTGACAAGGCGGAATATTACAGTGACTATGACATGGTGGGATGTTACAAATTGACTTGGAGTGGCGGAATGGATGTGCCTTCTAGTGACTTGACATGATGGAATATTACACTGACTTGGCATGTTGGGTTGGTGTGCCTTACAGTGACTTGACATGGTGGGATGTTACAGTGACTTGACATGGTGGGATGTTACAGTGACTTGACATAGTGGGATGTTACAGTGACTTGACATGATGTGATGCCACAGTGACTTGCCATGTTGTGACGTTACAGGAATTTGATATGAGGTGTTACGTGACTTGACATGATAATATGTTTAGTTAATTGACATGGGTGTATAATAAATAATCAATTGTTACAGTGCTTTAATATGGCCATTTGTTAGAAAATATATCTACTTACGGGCAGTTACCACTGGTACACATCATTGTTGGTGGTGTAAAACATGGCTTTGCATGCACTCGGAAACTCTCAGATGTAAAACACGACTTACTTTTGATGAAATCTGATAAAAAGATTTTAAAAAAATATTCTAGACTGGAATAATTTCGAAGATTATGCATAATTTCCTGGACAAATGACTTGATAATTTTAACTTAAATTATTTCTGATTTATAGATATTTAGTCGTGTATTATTACTAAACCATACGTGCTAACTTATTTTGATTAGCAAAATCAAATCGAATTCTAACTCGTTTGCTTGTAGCTTATGAAATAGTAATATAGGTAACAGCTTATCCAATTCGAAAAAATATCTGTTGATTAATTCTTTTTCTTAAAAACTGTGGACTTACCGTCTTTGGTTGAACAAAGCCAGGTAATCAATCGAGATATAACCTTCAGATGTGGCATAGGAATGGTACAAACGATATCTCTCAGACATGTTTTGGCCTGTTCCAAATGAGCACTGGAATAAAGAAGATTTTTTAAAACAAAAAATCATAAAATGTCTCTAATCTTCTGCTGAATTAATTCCGGGCTTACAAAATGGTATAGTAAACAATAATATGTAACGAAGAGTGAAAAACAATTCTTGCTAGATCTGCCATTGGCGAGACTATATGCCGCTACCAGATTGGGCAAGCCATGTAACTAAAACAAAGCGATGCGTCGTACCAAAAGAAATGCTGGGGTTTAATGTCATACTGTGCTGCACCGACTGGGCTAATTAAAGCGAGCACATACCCTAAAGTCTGCAATGGTGGAATTTTTTATCAGGATCAATGGCACTACGGCCTACTCTTTTATCGAATTTGTGTGTGTGAGAGAGAGAAAGATGGGTTTAACGTCCACTCGACACAAACTATGTCATTTCGGGACTAACATATGATTTAATTTTATTTCAATAATTCGCTTGCACGTAGGGGTCTTTAGCAGTGGAAGGAAACCGGAGGATCCGAAGAAAACCCACGAGGTAGGACAGGCGGCCCCACTCCTTGTCACGTATAACCGGGGATTCGAAACCACCCAATGACAGGTTTTATGATACAGTGTGCACGTGCTAACCAGCCCCCCCGCCCCTTAGCGCCAATTTGTACACGGGACCTCGGTTTTTCTTCCCATCCGAACGCTTATATATGTTGTACCTTGCTAGGCACGTGGTCCTGCAGTCTGCAGCGCTGACAAGGGGGTACATCCCGGAAACTCTCGATGAACTTTCCCAGTCAACACAGGGATTGAACACGCGACCGCCAGAATAGCGAGCCACCGTGACTCCTTGCATTAGCTGCAGTAGGGGAAAACTCACCTGCAGAAACCGTTAACTTGTGATGCGGTTACAGAGGAAAAATCTAATTTTACAAAAGCATCACGCAAAAAATTCAATGGTGCCATACATCTTTCTGTTGCTTGCATGCATCTCAAACTATCAGCATTAGAAAATTGATGAGCAGAACTGACTCTTCGTTCTGATACAGCTAGAGTCGAAGAAAGAAAGAACAAAGGTGTTATTTACAAAAATAAATTGCAGTTATTGTTGCATTGCCAAACGATTTATAGTTACAGTCGATCATTGAGCCAACATGACGTGTTAATCTGAAGCTCGGTTGTCCGTCTAGGCTAGGGTGGGGCGTTCTGTTGATGTGATCTTTAGGCAAATTTACTTTAGTGGGGTAGAGATTCAAATTTTAATAACACGCAATGAATTTATTTTGTGGGTCCGTCATTATTAGAATCGAAGGTTTCGGAGGTCTATTGTTCAACTATCATATAGGTAACGTATAGTGTTTCAAAATTGAAGGGTTCTCATCTAGTGATTTTGTATACATAATGAAATAAAAATATTTTATACAAGCATACTCTGTTTTTTTTGGGGGGGGGGGGTGGGGGGTGGAGGGGTTGTTTGGGGTTTTTTGTGTGTAAACATTAGACCCATTTTATTTCCATGATCATTAAATGGATAAATAATAGATCTGCAGATATAATAATAATACCTCTTTGATCCTATATATTCAGTGGTATTTTATTACACCATTAATTATGAGATACCGTTATACAAGTACACTAGTATATTATGTAACATAAATACATTACTTACCTGGCAAACAGTGGAAACCTTGAATCACGGCCAAAAATATAATGAGTTTAACAGAGAACATGTTGATAGGCTATGTTTATCTTATCCCCGTAGTTCATTCAATTAATTTACAAAACAAACTTCCCGAATTTTATACACACAATCTTTTGTCACACGTTCCTCAAGTGACCTTCGTCTCCAAAAATTATTGCACATTTGACAATAAGCCTAAATCAGTGATTATGTGAATTCAAAATATTACTCTTTTTCTCCTCGGCGATTTATGCATATCTGAAAAAATACATTCGTGCTTTGTGAATGTTTTGTCGGAAACAAATTATACATACAATTATGAAAGGGATAAAGGGTCACTAGTTCTCGTCACAATAAATTAAGAGGATAATTTTAATACAATAGATTGAGGATTCAACATGTCCGAAAAGAAGTTAACAATGATAGATATATTATCCGCTTATACATATTTAAATATAAGTTGTTATTACCTTGAAAGAAAGTATTAATTACACCCAAAATGTGACGATAGGCAAAGATAAGAACATGCAAGTGGTAATATGCACCATTTGACAATATGTGCGAAATGGGGTCGGGGAGTGAGGGAATTCTGACCCACTCCACTATAGTTAAAGGTGAAGACAGATATCTATGTCAAGGAGAAACTTTTGAAGTCAAATGAAGTAAAGTCTATGAAAAACAAAAATCCCATAACACACAAAGGGTCCCCTAAACAATCGCAGCAGGTTTGAAAAAAATCGAAAAAGATCTAATATGTGTATAGAGAGTTAGATTGGCGTACCAATTGAAAGAATGCACACCAAAAAAAAACAAAAAAAACCCACACAAAAAAAAAACAAACCCCAAACCAAACGCATAGTGGACGAATTATGTCTTTTAGGGGAATAGGAAGCTATAAATAAATTAATTCTTCGGACAAAAATTGGTCTTTATTAGGTAGAAGTTTTTGTTTTAATTCAAAAATACCCAAACGCAAATATACGAAATACCTATTGTATTACAATTCAGTAAAATATTGTACTACAAATGTATATGGTTTTGTTATAAAAATGCCCGATAAGACATAATATAGGCCTATTCTTGAGGAAGGGGTTACTAGCACTACGAGTGCAGTTAATCGGCTTTCTATAACACTCGTTGCTATTGCTTTGGGACATCTATGATCCCCATTCTGCATGCATTTGATTGTTTTACCAAAATATTGTTGTTTTTTTTAAATTCTAAATTAAAGAAAACATACAACTGGTAATACATTGATGATAGATACTAGATAGTATAAGTCCGAAAACGTTGTTTTCATAAAACGGCGAACAATACGATATTTAATTTCCTTTTTGTTAGCTGCCGTTGAAATATCACAGCAAATCACACTAAAGAAGGCGAAAAATATGAATTAATAAATTCACTCTCCATGAGAAATTGGGACCACTGATCAATGCCTATATTTTTTATTGGGTCGAGTTTTAATCTTAATTGCTTTTAAGTACATTCGCAACGGGAGAGCATTAATCTGATCCTAATTTGCGGAAGTATGTCGGCAGATTTATACGTTTTTTTTTCCAGTGTGTTAAAATAAATTCTATTTAGATTTCGGTACGAATGATATATACTATTGACGGATGCACTTGTCCACCTTGTAAACAAGAAGTTAGGCTGATATATAAAGCCGAAAAAAGTTTTGGTAGAAATGAAACAATTAGTTCCCAAAGAGAACTTTTTAAAAAACATATTAAATGTTAGGCCTACACTAATTGATCAATTATTAGAACGTTTGTATTCTCCGTGGTCGAAAGCCTTGCGCATACTACGCGACGACTTAGGTGATTTCGGTAGCTGACGATGAAAAATCAAAAACTCGCCTAGAGTGCGAACTCGGTCGCTAGCGATTTTTTCGTCGACATCGGCTGATATCTGACACAATCGTCCAACTCCTGGCACTTGTTAAATGTGTTAACAACTGTAAAATTTATTTTGTTAAGACTATCGTAAGAAAAAAAGATGTCGAATACATACAGTCGGCCCGGTAGATTGTTCCGTCTATACAGCAATATACTCAATAACAATATAGTCCTAAGATTCATAGATGCTAATCAAAATGTGCGTTTTTTACCCGTTCCTGTACCGAGAAAATGGAGGGTGGCAGTCGATCGCTCCCCGTGGCTTATTGCTTGTGTCATCTTGGTTGTTTGTTAATGAGGATTGAGAGGGCTAATTGTATTTAGGATACTCTGGAATCAGGGGCGTACATATCGATTTCGTTTGGGCGGGGGGGGGGGGGTGTTTAGCCAAAATGCGACCGACTGATGCACATACCCCCGCCCCACACCCCAGTGGTACTACAAACTGGGCAGTTCACTATAATCGTGAATATGATAGTGATGAGACAGTACAAGACAACTGACGAGTAGAATAATGATTTTAAAATGGAATCGAGTGCCGCAGGCGCGAAAAAATTTCAGATATGTAACCGAGTAGAAGAATGATGTTATAATGGAATCGCGCCGAAGGCGCGAAAAAAAATTTCAGATATGTAACAGAGCTTTTAAATATTTGGGACTGGGGTTGATAAGAAATGGGACAGAATCTTGAGGCTTATCTGTCAATTTCGCTTGTTTTATGATTGTATGTTTATTTCATTAATTCATTTAGTCGCAGACCGACTGCGGTGAGTACTTTTTTTTGAGACCGACTATTTTTTGCCGTGTAGAAAACATTTTATAGAACAACATACTCACAACAGAATGATGACAAGCAGACATGGTTATTTTATACTATAGTTTTGAGTGACGTATGCAATTTAGGCACACGGATTCCCGCAAATACATAGCATTTGGGATCTATTCTGGCATTGTTTTTGAGACCGACTGCAATGACTGCACTTATTTTGTGACCGACTATTTTTCTCCCTTGGTGAAATTTTGTTGTTTGACCAATTTAACATACTTACAACAGAATAAGAGTGACGTATGCAATTTAGGCTCACGGATTCACGCAAATATACAGTATTTGGGATCTTTTCTGGCATTGTGTTTGAGACCGACTGCAGTGACTGCACTTATTTTGAGACCGACTATTTTTCTCCCTGGGTTACATTTTGTTGTAAGACTAACATTATACTCACAACAGAATGAGAGTGAAACACAACATCTTTTCAAAAATGATAAGTTGACAATGTTATTTTATACTAAGACTGCTCCTATTTTGCGACCGACTGCACTGATTTTGCAACCGACTATTTTTATACTAAAGTTTTGCGTGACTGCACTAATTTTGCGACCGACTATTTTTTTGCGTGAGTAGCGTGACGTATACAGTGAGTACTTATTTTGATACCGACTACCTTTACTTTGCAACCGACTGCACTGATTTTGCGACCGACTATTTTTATACTAAAGTTTTGCGTGAGTAGCATGACGTATACAATGTACTTGTTTTGATAACGACTACCTCTTCCTTGCGACCGACTGCACTGATTTTGCGACCGACTATTTTTTTTTTGGGTGGTACACCCCCCCACCCCACCCATTTACGCCCCTGTCTGGAATATTCTGGGCTTATCCTTGCGTAGTTCAGCTCTGAACTAATCCTCGCGTAGCCTATTTTCTGTACATGCAAGAGTCGCCCAATTTAATCTTAGAATACTATAAACGCACGACGCTCTAACGACGTTGTACATAAGACGACATTAATTGAAGTATTCAACGCGATGACGACTAAAATGCATGGCACGTTATTTTTTTGTGTTCACCAAAGTCGACGTGAGATGTGCTCAGTACAATTACATTGAGGCGATATTTGTCACCAAACTCGTCGCTTAAGTTGTCGCTTAGTGTGCTCAAGGCTTGTTATAATTATTTAGATCAGCGAGAGCAAGAGAAAAATCATAACTTAAACAAAATGTATAAATAACCTTTATGTGTTTAAATAAGTAACATGACATAACAAATAAGGTAAAATTTTATAAAAAAATTTACGACAAATTCTAATAAATTAAAAAAATTACGATAAATTCTAATAAATTAAAAAATTTAAAACAATTCTAATAAATAAAATTTTTTAAAATTGTATCAAATTAAATAAGCATGTATTTAAATGAAACAGAATTATATAAACTGCTGTATTTACAATTACATAAAATTATGCTTTGTGAATAATATTTAAACCATATTAGTATTATTGCACTATATAATAAATATGATATTATGATTATGTAAAAATACTGTAGGGAGGAAACTCATCAAATGACCACAAAATATTAACAATTAAATAAATAAATATCTAGCCATCAATGATCTCTTTCTTCTGGTGGTCTATATGGAATTTTAAAATGTTCAAATACAGATTTTTCAGTTGGTGTTGGGATAATAGTTCCTTCATGAATCTTTTCATTACCCTGAAATAATTAAATATAAAGTAGTCAAAAGATACCCTCACAAGTACAAAATTCCTGCACACATTTCATGATACCGAGTAAGTTGACATATGAGAAAATGGAACCAGTTGTCATCAAATACCAATGGTAAGCATCTCTACTGTAGTTGTGTCCATTAAGTATTAATTAATAAAACCAAAACATTAGATAAGAGAGAGAGAGAAATGAGGTTTAACATCCACTAGACACAAACTAGGTCATTTTGGGACTAACATATGGTTTAATTTTATTTCAAAAATTTGCATGCGCGTAGAGGTTTTTAGCAGTGGGAGGAAACCTTGAGGACCTGGCGAAAACCCACAGGGTTGGACAGGCAACCCTACTCCTTATCACGTACAACCGGGGATTCGAAAACCATGGCAGTTCACTCAATGACAGGCTTTATGTTACAGTGCGCACATGCTAACCATTCAGCCATTCCCCTATCCCCGTTAGATATGAACCGAGACACCAAATAGATTTCTACTGATATTAGACACAGACACATATTACTCCGTCAAATTCTCCTAATCCTATATAAACACCTGAATGTCTCCTTATGGTATGAATGAGCAATTCACCAAACCATACTAACGTAGCTCTACTGTCTTGAGATATTTGACTTTTGAACCATAGTACACTCTTTTTTCCAGAAATTCATTTGCATTTTCAAATTTAGGATATGTATGTTCTTACTTATACCAGTAAGTGTAGTGAAAATATTATCTGAGACTGTCAGTGACAGACTTAATGAATCCACAGAAACTGAAATATTGGTTCCATTACCTTTCTTACAACTCCATATTTTAAGGCATGCTCATTCAAAGACATATTCATCTTTTTAGCCATGTGTCTCAGAGATCTGTTAAAATGGGCAGATCCAGTAAAATAGACTAGAGCACACCCATACTCATCATATGGTACAACTATAATATCCAATCTACGATGCTGAAATTAAAAATACTAATTATTAAGACCTTGAATAATAACAAGAGCACTGCCAATTATATAGCTGTTTTTTTTACATACATGTATATGATAATTTAGTTACCAGTACCTTTCTATTTTCGCCTTTTAAAATACAAACACCAAGGTATTTTTTCTGATTACCACTATCTTCTATTGAGACCAAATGATCTGTTAAAAATCCTGAAAACATAACAAGCAGATCTTTAATATCACATATTCTTATTTTGTAACAAATATATCAGATATATGTATAATCGGATCTTGAATAAATGATGGCAGAACAATTGTCTGCCATTTCATTTCTTTTTTTTAGTATAGTTTATTAAATGATGAATGAGGCCTATACATGTAATCATCATCAAAAAATAATAAAAAAAACTGTCTTTTTTATTGAAAAAACACAAACACAACTTTATGGATAACAATCACTAGCAACTTTAATAGTGATTGTTGAAACGTTGCACTATTAAAGTTGCTAGTGATTGTTATCCATAAAGTTGTGTTTGTGTTTTTTCAATGTTAGTCCTATCACTAAATGCCTTATAAACAATATGTCAATTTTATTGTAAACAGAAATAACTATTGAAAACAGTTATAGATAATTACAAAATAAATAAGGCATATTTTAGCACAATCTGAGTACAAGTGCCAGAACAGATTAAAGCTGGGGAACAACCTGCTCAAAAAAAAAATATAGAAACTGTTGCCATGTGTTGGACTATTTACGTGGGGTTGCTTTGATCATAATATTTACATGTGCCAGTGACATTATAGATAATATGTGATGAAAAACAACATAGCAAAATGCAAAAAACAATGTGATCTACAGTTGTTCTGCTCCTGTAAAATCAGAATAGATTATAATGATATTTTAAAATGATTGTATGTGTATATGATTTCCTAAAAACTCAATGTACCATAACCATTTTCCGTATTTCAATTTAACAACAATAAGGGTTGAAAAGTGTTCTGGCAATTTAAATGATTACAACAAAAACCCTAGGATAGAAATAATTTATCCTTCAGTCATTCAATAACAAGATTTCAGCTTGAAATAAATAGAATTATTGTGAATTTTAGATTGCCAAAACATACCTTCGGATTTATTCGTTTTTGAACTAATATGCTTCGCGTTAAGACTACTTTTTAATGCATATGGCCTGTATTTTCCCTTCAGTCCGAATATTGTGCCTTTAGGTAGCAGAAATCGGGTATTGTTTATTTGGTAATTCAATCATTTATCTAACTATATATAACAAACTGGAGAAATACTCACCTTCATTAGTTAACTTTTCAATTAGTTTGGTAAATACACCACGATGTGATTTACCATCTGGGTGTGTTAGTAATACATCTACATCACCACATGTAGCCTTTCCTCTACGATATGAACCACAAGCTTGAGCTATAATACCACTCTGTATTGATTCAGCTGCCTCTCTAACCTGTTCAATAATAAATCCACAACAAATTTAGAGAATAATTGTTAAACTATGGGGGGCCTTATTAATCAACACTTAAAATGGCAAGGCCTCCTTGAATTAGCAATGCACCTCTGGTTAATATTTTGAATTAAATTTCCAGACAAAGTAAATAAGTTATATATAGTCACATTTTTACATTTGATTAAATCAGATCAACCTAATTCATTACTTTATTTTGACCTAAATAAAAGGAGCTTTTAAGGCTCCTTTATAATTATTTGAAATCAACTGCATCTTCAAATTTGTGCTACATTTCTATTTAGCAAACCCAATGATTTTTTGTGTTTAATGAATAAGGTCTTACAGTGAATTAAATTGTAAAAATATTTCCATGTTTTCAAAATAATAACACAGTTAAATTTCTAGCTCACTTTAAAAAAAACAAACTTCAGTCGTGTAAAGTCAATACAAATGATCTGTTAATTTTGAAACCACTATCTAACATGTCCAATAAAATCTAGTTCATGGGCCAGTATACACTTACAACAGTCTCTATTTCTCCTGCCTCTGATCTTGGCATTCTTTCTAATAAATCATCATATAGTCGAACACCTACTTTCTGTTGGCTTGTTAGTTTAGCTTTGGTTCTTAGATCTTCCAAAGTTCGAAATCCCTAATACAAAGAAAGTCCAATTAAATATTAAATTTTTAAAAATGAATTCTTTACGACAAATATGGAATGATAACAGAATAAACTGTTTATATTTATATCATCCCATATGATAAAATATCCATGTCCCTCAATATATATGAAAAGAATACAGAAGAATATAATACCTGTTGGTACCATGCTCTGGCAGTAGTGGGACCAGCACCCCATACATCCGTAAACATATTCAATATCTTAATGTCATCACTTGATTTAAATTCATTTAATTTACGCAGTTCACCACTCTCAGCTATCTCCCATATCTTATCAGCTAACTTAGCACCAACACCCCGTAAATTTCTCGCTTCCTATAAATACAAAAATAAAAGCTGTTAGTTGGATTAAATATGTGTGTGATAAGGGGAATAACTCTTGTAAAATGGGAGCCGCAAACCGAACACAGTCCCATCTTCATCTAATATATTTGAAAGACATTATTGTGATTTAATGAAAAGGCATTTGCTAACTAAAAGGAGGTTCTGGGTTCAATCCTGGAGTTCGCTGTACAGGTTCTTCAGAATTTTCAACCTGATTTCCCTAGGCAAGGAATAGCATCTAGTGGTTTGTATGGGATGAAAAAAAAAACATGGTCCCGTCTGGCGCATGTTAGCATTCACTTAAAAGATCGGTGGAAATTGAAAATCCATGTAAAGTTAACTGTCACATTACTGTCCAGATAACATTTTTCCCATTTTATTTCATTTCTAATGTATTAACTGTCGTAGCACTATCAATGAATCATTTTAGTCTGAAACAGATTAATGTCATTTCTAATTGTTGAAAAATTTTCAATTAAGTAGCTTCTTTTTCCACCCCACCTCCAAATGTACTCCTGATAACAAACATGCACATACCTCCCACGTTGATATTTGTTTAGGGTAACTTCGTAGTGCCTGAATGGCTTTTTGATAGCCAAAAGCTCTCCATTTATCATTTGTACTTTCATAATTTTTCACCATTTCCTATTCAAAAGAATTCAAACAAGTTAAATCTAGTAGCTAGTATAAGAGATCATCACAATATAATTCATTGATCAATGCCAGTGAGTTATTTACTACTCACATTAAACGATAATATAAGTTTAGTAGTATACATGTAGACTATTGGTCACCATATCTCTTAGTCTCGGTCACCCAGAACCCCCTAGTCTTCAACGCACTGAGGGTCTGGGTCGGTTCTCAATTTTTGACAAAAATTACTGGATAATCTACCACATAAAAAAACAAACTTTTGGTTACGCATGGGCAATGGAACCTTTTGGCTAAAGTCTCGGTAAGTGCTAGATCTTATGAATCCGGGCCGATTTTGCTAGATTCTATAAAGCGTGTTTGAAATATATCCCACAATTCACTTGGCACATCTATTATTAGAAACAAAATAGAGACAAGGAATTCAATAAGCATGAATCGCGATGAAGAATTAAGAAGATTGTGAGAAGCCATACGTCTGATTAATGACGAGAGAAAATTACCATTTCAATTGAAACCTTTACAAACAAAATTTTAAAGAGTGTCATTGTTGACAAGCGAGCTGTTTTGATAGATTCAGTATGTGGTAACTTAAAAGACTGGATAATCCAGACAATGACCTATTTCCCGTCAAATTTTGAGGACCCATCCAGACTAATATTCGTAGAATATTTGTGTGGATGATAGAGACTACATATCTCTGCAAACAGTCCTCACCAAAATATAAGCACATATGTATGTATGAAGTAATATATTTAATGCTATAAAATTTGTTTATAATGCAACCTCTAGTTTAGCTGTAATGGCTTGGTTCATATTTGGTTTAGGATTTTTTGATGAATGAGCACATGTCCAACTTCCAACCTGAAAGATGAATGAATTGATAAATTAGATTTCTTGATTAATATATTCTACAGCTAGTAACAAGTAACTGATACTAATTTAACTAGTATGGTAGTTGACATTTGCATAATGAATTAAAAGCCAGCCTAAAATAAATGCTGTATGAGATCGGGCAAGTAATCATCTACTATTGAACTTTACCATGAGAGAACACAAGGACTAGAAAAAAAGTAGAAAAAGAATTTGGACATTGATTATATATTCTGAAATGAAATGGAATTTGTTTTAAAATTCCACTTATCCGCACCAACCACATATTTGTAAATTGTACCAAAGATTGAACTTGTTCTATACATTAGGCTACAAAATGAAATCCTACTGGAAAATTTTTGACTGGGGATATGTCAGATGAAAAATCACTTGTGCTGGTACTAGTTCCTTCACCATAATCACTATCGTCACTCTCAACATAGTCACTATCGGAATCAGTCTTTTTGGATGGCTTAGTGAAGGCATTAAACATAATTCCAACTTTTTTGTATGATTTGTTTTCACTATTTTCTAATTTTGGTTGAAGAGCATCATTAGTTAAAATGTTATCTTTCATCTTGTCCTTGGTATCACTTTTCGTTTTTGTATCTTTGTATTGTTGGACGTCCAGAGTAAAGTCTTTTGTGTCTGTGAACTGTTTCTCACGAAAACATGTGCTTAACCATGTTGATTTTATAATGGGAATGTTTATTGGTGGTTTATCTAATTTTAGCAGACGACACAACTTTTCCAAATCAATTTTATCCTCAACAATAATATGAGTTAAATCATCACTTAAACTATACGATATTTCTCCCCCGTATTTTTCTACTTGAGTTTCAAATATTTTTAATCTGGCCTTTTCAATTCCTGCTTTTAAAATAAACATTTTAAATTTAGAGAAGAAACTTTGGGTGGTTGTTGGTGTTATGGAATCGTTTGGTGCTTTTTTTGTTGATTTGACACCACCAGTAGTACTACTACTAGTACTAGTACTAGTAGTAGTAGGAAGATCTGTCTTTTGTTTTTTTGCGTCACTTTCATCTGTTTTGTTTCCATTTTCTCGATTTCGTTTCTTTGAAGACATATCCCCCTATACCAACTACAGCAACAATCATTCAATTTATCTTTTCCAATTTTGAGAAGATTAGATTGTTTTCTTTAATCTTAGAAATTTGCTGTATCTTCCAACTAATGTCTGAAAGTAGGTCAACTTTATTTGCGAATTTCATTGGACCAATTCCAGGAAGCGGAAGTGCGATTTTTCCCGCGAAATTTCACGTTGTAAACAAACTTTATTTGCAAGTTTTACAAATGATCAAAATCAATAATAACGACAACTTTTGTAACTAATCGATAGGTAAGACATAATCATTCAGACTTCCAACAATAAATGACGAACATTAGATTATATACCAACCACAAATTGACACTGACAGTTGTCCAAACTGTCCAATATTTCGTTTTTGTCTAAATTTATTACACTGGCAATGCCATGCCCATATGGTACTCGTCACTAACTTATACTAATACTACTAATAGTCCTACTGATCCCCCCAAACAAACAACTCAGCAAGACGCTATTTGTTCTTCAAAATCTAATCTATTTGTATGCATATTGTGCCGTTTTCCCTCCTTATTTTAATTAGTGGACACTTTTGAAATTAGTTCCACAATCTAAAATACTAGATCTGTGCTTGATGATGTATCCGTTAATTTCTTTTCAGAAACAATATAAACATGGATAAACAAATTTTATTGCTGTATGAGAAACGCAAATATGAGGAATTGGCAGAAATACTGAAAAGTAAAGAGTTTAGTGAGGTACATTTCAAGTAAATTCAAGTCAATTTTATATTTGGAAACATAAAGTTTACAAACTTTACCTAAAACTAAACATATACTATAGGCCTAGATCAAGCAAACATTTTCAGTACAGTATGAACACAAATGATTTATTGCTCAGTAGCTGTATAATGTACATCATACAAAGAAATTCAACTTAATTTGCTCAAAGAATGAAATGTGATTTTTTTTTTATTGATATAAACATACATGTGTACCGTTTTTTGTAGATAAAAGAGTTATTAGATAACTATGTTTTAAGAGGAAGAACTGATCCAACAGTATTTGTACTAGCTGTATTAACAGGTAATCTTATTGTTGTAATATACTATAAATTCCAATTATATCCAATATTTTTGCACAATGATTTAGCTTGGAGAGAATTTTTGTGAAATATTTGAAAAACGAAAGAAGCAGTTAATGAACAGTAAACAGGGTATTTCATAATAAAAGCTTCATTTGGTCAAAGGAGAGTGTATTTGTGCGTCGGAATGGTCAACACGATTACGTTGGATCAGAAAATCTGTCATTGACTGGAGTGGTGTGGTTTCAATTCCCTCCTTGTAAGTGATAAGGGGTAGGGTCACCAGTTTTACCTCATGAGTTTTCTTCCGTTTCCTAAAGACGCCTATACGCATACAAATTAATGAAATAAAATTGAACTATATGTTAATCCTGATATGACCTTGTTTGTGTCGAGTGGACATTAAACTCTCTCTCTGTCTCTGTCTCTCTCTCTCTGAATTAGTTTAGGTAATTCTTAATAAATGGTTGATGTTATGAATTATGATCTTTCAACTTTAAACTCTTTCTAGGTTTATATTGTTTGAAAGAGGATGGAAAAGAAAATCAGCTTCTTATTTATAAATATATGATAAAGGTTCTACAGAAAAATGAAATCAACATTCAAACTGTTTCTAACCTTGTTGGTTTATTGATGCTTGAGGTAAGATATGCATGGTGGATACCAATCTTGGTTGTGTTCAGTCACAAATCTTAGAATCAAAGCTTGAGTTAATCTATATATTAATAAACAAACTAGAAAGTTGTAAGAAGTTTTCTTGCATAGGTGATTCATTTCATCATTGATGTGGCATCATATAACCTGCTTATGTACCACCTGTCCATACAAGAAGATCAAGACTTTCTATTAATTTTATTTTTGTTAGGCTGACAAATTAGGTGGAGCAAATTTAGTTGAATTAGCCAGTCAATTTACAGAATCTGTGAAAAATGGTACTTTTACAGGAGGAAAGTATGTTTTATTTGTAATAAGCCCCACTACAACTTGCAGCAAAATCAGTAGTAAAAGCTGAATCAAATCAAGTCTACTATGGTAGAAAAAAAAAATTTTGTTACAGTACACAGTACACACATTTTAAATTGATATTTTATTTTAGAAACAGATAAACTAGCATCTTACAAAACATATTTGACATGAATAAAATATTGTTTAAATCAATTTATAGAATTCTGTATGATCAGAAAATGATAAGAAAATTGTCATCAAATGATTTTATAAAGTATGGAGATAAATATGTGGCTGTAATGTTTTGTTTTTTATTTCCAGAGCTGTTGATCTGTTTCCAAAGATATTATATGAGTTATCTAAAGAAGATAAAGTTATATATGGAGATGGTAGTATGCGAGGATCTGAATGTAAAAATCATATTTTAAATACTCTTTGTTCAGGAAGGTAATTTTTAATCACTCTTTATAATGTTTACAGTTCCCTCCCAGCACAAAGTTTACATGAACCTCCCAGCCATAGTATATAGAGTTTACAATTCAGTTATAACATAAAGTTTACATAATCCTCCTAACTATGGTATATGAAGTTTACAATTCCCTCCTAACATGAACCTCCCAACCATGGTATATAGAGTTAACAATTCAGTCATAACATAAAGTTTACATAATCCTCCTAACTGTGGTATATGAAGTTTGCAATTCCCTCCTAACATAAAGTTTACATGCTCATAATGATGCTATTTAAAGTTTACAATTCCCCCCAAACATAATGTTCGCATTTTCTACCTAACCATGGTATATAAAGTTTACAATTCCTTTTTAACATAAAGTTTACATAATCCCTCCAACCATGGTATATAAAGTTTACAATTCACTCCTAACATAAAGGTTGCATGGTCCTCCTAATCAAGATATATAAAGTTTACATGGTCTAACCATGGCATATAAAGTTTACATATCCCGCCTAACCATGGTATATCAAGTTTACATATCTGTCCTAACCGCGGTATTTACAATTCCCTCCTAACATAATGTTTACCATGGTCTTACAATTTCTTCCTAACATAAAGTTAACATATTCCTCCTAACCATACTTCGTAAAGTTTAAAAAAGAATTGACTTCCAAGATCTAAGGAAATTGCCATCATATTCCTCCTAACCATACTTCGTAAAGTTTAAAAAAGAATTGACTTCCAAGATCTAAGGAAATTGCCATCATAGATTTCATTACATATTATATTATTAATAGTCCACCAGATAACATTTAATAAAGATTGTTTTAATACAGATTCTCGTAAAATACTTTGAGATAGATTTCTAAATGTTCTTTATTTGTTATAGATGGGATCCAACAACAGTTGTTCATTTGGCAGCCATGTTTATAGATGTTCCAATGACATCAGAAGAATTGAAATTTGTTATAGAAAAAATTATACGATCCTTTCCCGAAATGGCACTACAAGATTTACCAGCTCTTGTTTATCAGCTTTTGTTGTTGGCAAAAAGGGTAAATGAATTGTTTTATCATTTTATTTAAAGGCTGTTTTCATAGAAAACATTGACCAACACAGGGAGTGATTACCGAGATTTGTTCAGCCTTAATCCTAAAAGATAAAATAAATGGTGGAAATAAGATATATATATATTTTAATAATTATTTGGATGACAGGTATTCAAGATTTCTTATTTTGAAGTATATAATATTATTCTTGTATCAATGTATTTTATTCTATTAAAGGGTCATAAACGTCTGGTTATTGAAGGTGTTACTTCATTTTATATTGATAAAGATACAGTTTGTAGAAATCAAATATCAGAAATCAGGTAATTATTTCATATATGAGGAGGTTGCATGGCAGAATGGTTAGCACCTGTGCACTGTATCATAAAGCCTGTCTTTGAGTCAACTAACGTGGTATCGAATCCCCGGTTGCACGTGACCAGGAGTAGGGATGCCTGTCCAACCTCATAGGGTTTTCTCTGGATCTTCTGGTTTCCTCCCACTGCTAAAGACCCCTACGCACAAGCAAATTATTGAAATAAAAAAATTAAACCATTTGTCAGTCCCAAAATGACCTAGTTTGTGTCGAGTGGACGTTAACGCCATTTCTCTCTCTATTTAATGTATGAATATATGTACTTAAATAACAAGTCTATAACAGGAATTAACTGTAACATTAACAAGAATTAACTGTGTCATAATTATACAGCTGCTCAAAGTGTAATGTAACTGCTAGTTTGTCTGTCTGTCTGTCCAGTGGTATGAAATTAGTTTCTTGGAGGATAACTCTGTGCTAAATCAAAAATTTAATGAAGTTGTGCTGTTTGATGTATACAATTGGAATCATACCTAGAGCATATTAATCTGAAAATAATCAAAGTCTATATCTGTTTTATTCAATTCATGAATTTATATTAAAAAAAGTAACCTGTTGACGGTGTTTGATTCTATATCCTTAATTCCTTTAAGATATCCAATGGATTGTTATCTGGACAAAGCATAAGTTAAATTACATACCATGTTATTATATTAATTATTGTATTTGTTTAATTGCTAGTGAAGATTTGATGAGTGAAGAATGTGATACAGAGACATTAAGATATACTGAAGGAACAGTTATATTACATATAGTTTTCTCAGTTAAACAGGATCAAGAATTGGGTAGAGAATTTATTAAATATTTAAAGGTAAGAAATATATTTCGTTTAAATTGGTTTGGTTAGTGGGCTGAGGAGGCTAAAGACTTCTGTAGAATGTGAGAGAGGTATTGATTACGTTTGTGCACCAATAAGCGTCATATCCTTCTTTCAGTTGTCTTGATCTCATATTGACCATACAACTGTTGATATTCAACATTGAAAAAAACAATACTTGAACAAAATTTCTTTCGCAAATGTAGGTATATGTAACCCCAAAATGGCCAAGATATGGTGTGTGTATTGTAGAATAATTTTTGCTGTGTAAATCTATTTTTGTTTATTTTTAGAATACACTGCTGTTGCATCCAGTTAAAGTATTAGCACCATTTAATCTGGCTCTGGCTTTATCTGTAGCTCGTATACATAGATTACAAGATCAGGTTTGTTTACATCGTTTTCTTATATATAACTGGACTCACTCTGAAAATTTATATTCACAGGTACATTTGGCAAATCATTACTTTTGAGTGCAGAAATCATTAGTCAAGGGATGATTTTCGGGTGAAAAGAAATGCACCACCTGAATGGTACCTTCTCAATCATTCACCAGAGGTGAAACATTTGATTATGTCGGGATGGGGGTCTAGTGGTTTAATGCGAGTCCACATGAAATCACAAGGTTTATCTTTGAGTCAAGTTTTGTGGTATCTATATCCTGCTTGTATGTTACAAGGTACAGGGTCGCCTATCCAAACTTGTGGGTTTTCTCTCCCCTTCCCCCCCCCCCCCCCACCTGCTCAACATCAAAACGATTTATTGAAATAAAATTGAACCATACGTTCAGTCCAGAAATGACCTAGTTTGTTTAGAGTGGATGTTAAACCCCATTTCTCACTTTTCATTCTGCTTACACAAAAACCGTTTCCTGGATTGGGTCAAATGTGACTTTATTGCAATTCCCTCAACTCAAAATGTTCCGGACTGACATGGAGTACATCAGAACTACCAAATGCATAAGTAATAAAATTTTGTGAATAACAATAAAAGGTAAACAATTGGTATCTCATTCTTTTTAAAATTTCAGCTTTATGACTTTATAAAATCCACCATATTGAAGAGTTTTAAAGATAAGGATAAAGAGAATAATTCTGAGTGGATAAGAGAATTAGTACCAAATACAGTAGATATTACTAGTCATGTTTTAGAAACAGTTGATAATAGGTCAGATTAACTATAGTGTACACTATTAATGTACATGTATTTATTATTGATGTATTATTATCTATAGTGAGATTTGGCAGTGTGTGTTGAAAGGCGAAAGGAATCTAACACATTATGTTGTGGTTTTTATCCGACATTTTAAGTGACAAAGAATAAGTCCTCCGCATAAATTTGTGGGTTCTCGTCGTGTTCTAAGGTTGACTCTCACTGTACAAGCAAGCCTAGAATCTATAATACTCGTGTAATGGAAATATGTATTGAAATTATAATAATCCACTCATGCCACTGTTTTTCTGAATGGCTTCTTGTGTGTTTAACAAATAGTATTGCTGATCAAAACATTTTATTGTGAAATTGAGTTTTATACTTAAAATGTGATGTTATTATAGACAAGATAATATGATATGATTTGTTTTATAGTAAATATGGGTGGGATCATGTTTTACAAGGACTGGTTCAACTTGGATTTACACTTATGGATAGTTGTGGACCCAAATCAGCATTTGGAAAAGAAATTTATCAAGCAACAATAAAAACTCCTTCACAGTTTACTTGTCAACTTGGTAAACTAGTGCTGAAAAATACATTTAAGGTAGGAAAACACAGATTCACTTGATTTAGTTGTATAGTGTTCATATTTGTTTGTCGACATTTAATTAGGATATGTATTGTTGTCACTTGCCATCCATTGGTCCTCTTTTCATTGTGTTGTGGAGATGGGTGTAGCTGATTAGTCTAATGTGTGCGCTTTAGAACATCATAAGATAAGGTTCATCATTGAATCAAGTGCCTTGGTTTCGGTCCCACACTTCTATTTGACAAGGAGAAGGGTCGCCTGCTTAACCTCATGGATTTTCCTCTTGAGTCGTTTGATTTGCTCCCACTACTGCTAAGGATCCCTACGTTCAAGCTAATTATTGTGTCAAACTTGAAAGTATATTTCTTTATTATATCAGGTACACGAAGTCGTACGATTGGAAATACTAGATCAAATATTTAATAGAATTGTAACCAAAGCAACTCAACCAATCTCACATTATTTAGGTAAGTTTTGATTTTATTTTCATGTTTAATAATAGCATTTTAACCTTCTGTGTCTTTCTTGTAATATAAATAATGATTCTTCACTAACAAATTAAAATCTTCTTTATGACTTTGATTACAGATCTTTTGTCAGACATTGTGTCTTCATCTCCACATTTTCTGTTGGAAGCAATACCAAAAGTAAAGGAAGTATTTGATTACTTGTCCTACCTACCAACAAGTTCTGGACAAGGGTTGTTAACGGCCATACAACCTCTTCTTAAATTAAGCACATCATTAAAAGATACACTTCTTCTTGTTTTACGGAAAGCCATGTTTTCAAGGTAAATTTTGTTTTGTTAGGCTCCAAAATTGAAATTTGGTCGTACATTTTCATCATCCCTCAGTCAGTTAAATGCTCATTTTTGACATCTGGCAATTGTGGATGTGCTAGAGTTCCAAATTACCATATGATTACAGACACTGTATATATTCCTGAGACAAAATAATCACTGTCAGGTTTATTGCGTTTGATCTTTTTGAAAAATTTTGTGGTTGCTCTTAAGGCAAAAATTACCTCATCAAATTGAAATTGTTTAAAATCATAAGACAAAAGCATCTTACTCAAGCAGCTAAAGTTATCATCAGATTACAGGTGCATGTTTTGTTCATAGTTCTAGGAAGAACAATGGTAACTACATCATGGGGTTGTTCTTTATATTTTGTATATTTGCCTGCCAATGTATCTTTGATATTTAGGTTTACATTTCATAAAGTGCATCATATTAAAGACTCCAAGGAGAGAGGTTACACATAGGCATATCCAAATTCAGATTTACTGAATGAAAATATTGTTTATAAAAAAAAAAACTCATGAATACCATTATCCTCCATTAGTCTCCAAATTCTATGTTGTCTTGGATATCCCAGTCTATATTCTTGCAGAGGTAAAATGTGGTGAGGTAATGATAATGCAGCAAAGCTTTGTGTTATTACAGACAATTAGACTCTAGGAAGATTGGTGTATATGGATATCTGATGATATTGAAACATTTTAAAGTATTAGGTGGCTTACCCTCCAGTCAATGTAGTCAGCCATTCAACTTGAGTCAGGTTTGTTTCTTCTACTACTTTAATAAAAATGTCTTATTTCAAAGTATAAATAACTTTTTATTATCACACCAGCTGTGGCATTGGGAAAAGTGGCATTGTGTCAGGAATCGTCACTTTACAACCAGGATTACAAAGTATAGAGAGTAGCGGTAATTATATCACATGAATGATGATGCTAGTACATGTATATTTAAAGTGACTGACAATTTCCCTCATGTCAGAGTGGGTGCATGTTTGGTTAACTGCTAGAATAGTTTAGGACTGTGCATTTTTATAACTTTTTTTTATTAAATAAGAAAATGGCCAGAGATTGTAGATTATATTTCACCAAATTAAATAAAAGTTACACTTAATCAAATTGATAATATTTAATTATTCATTTGAATAGGTACAAATTGATGTACATACACGGTATAATCCTGCTAGTAATGAGGCTGTGTGTATAGAAATATTAGGTAATCTAAGAAGAGTTGGTACACAGCAAGCAGATGTACGTCTTCAATTATATGAGGTAAGAGGAGAGTTAGCAACAAGTTTAAACCAAATACTATTCATATGAAGATTTGTCTGTAAATTAGTTCATAATACATGATTCAACTTGTTGACATAATAGCAATTTTCAGCTGATTTAAATAACTTAATATTCTCAGTTGTGCTTTTCATTTATCTGGTAAGTTTATACAATTAACGGTGGCTAAGTGGATAAGACGCTGGCTCGCTAGTCTGGAGTTCGGGTTTTCTATCCCTGCATCGGCCGAGAAAGTTAACACAGATTTTCCAGCAAGGTTTCCGCCTTGTCAGTGATGCAGGATGGAGGGCCTGACAAGGACAGCTGTCTAGTCATTTTGATAGCACGAAAAACCGAGGTCCGGTATACACATTGGCTTGCACGTAAAAGATCCCTTGGCAGTTGAAATTTGATATAAGAGTAGGCCTTAGCACCGCTGCACACACTGTATGTGGTATGCCCGTCTTCATTACAGTAGGACATTAAACCCCATTTCATTTCATTTTCATGTGTACTTTTGCGAAGTAAAATAATGATAAATATTTGAACAGGGTTTTTATGAAGTTGTCCATCGTAATACACAGTTACAGATGCCAGTGTTGGACAATTTATTGAATCAGGTAATACATCTATTTTATATAACCAGAATTTCAAATTGCAACCAAACTTTGTAATGTGGTCCATATTCCATTTTTATGTTCTAGTTCTGGTTGCACTAACTTAATATATAATTTCCAGAATTACAATCAGTATTGTTTGTTTGGACTCCCAAGATCTTTTAAAGTGAAATACCTCACAGATGTTTACAAAAATTGATATTTCAGTTAGCAAAGTTTTATGTAGAAGACGAGGAGATAAATCCACCAATTCTATTAGATAAATGTATTTTAGCACAAGGCGAACAAGTCTTCTTAGCTGAACCATTGGTAAGAAATGTGTTCGTGAAATATGATATAAGCAGGGTAACTCTCATGGTAAATTTTTTTGTCATGTCTTGTGCAAAGTTTACAGGACATAGGAATTTAACTTTGAGTCATATATCAGCATATTGGCAGAACTAATGACAATAATTCAACAAAAATTCGAAGAGCCGTAGCATTGAATTGTTCTGTGAATTGAGACATATAAATATAGTGTTTTAACACAATGTATTGAAATAGATTTATGTGACAAAATGACTTGGTGACTGTTTTGTGTTATTTCACAGAAGTGTTGTGATCGATCAAAAGTCCATTGATCGTATCAGACATCTTTTTTTTATTTATTTAATTTTTGTTGTTAGTCTCTTTGGCTTAAAATTTTTTTTAATGTTTTTGTACTTTTAATTGTGTGTAGTTGTTAATTTGTTAATGATATGTAAGTTATTTGTTTCTATATTTTATATTTTACAAAGGCTCACCTATTGGCATGTATTCAACATATAGTTATAAAGACAAGAGAAACACTGGCCCAACAACACACAGATGATGATGATGATGATGATGATGATGATGAAGAGGAAAAGGAAGATAAGTCACTGATACTTCTAGAACAAGTACTAGCTGATTTAACTGTCCGTATGATCTCTAGTGAAATGGAAGATTTTGAAATTGTAAGAAGTTCATATGTTTTTGTGTGAAGTAGGGTTTGGGGACACTGGCCTCTTGACTAGCGTCAGCTCAGCGCTTATGTTGGAATATTGTATAATTCAGTATTTACATGCATGAGTATAGCAAAACTTTGCTATGTGCACTGCCATCGTTTTCATTATTGAAAGCTATGTCAGTGAATGCATTCAAATTGTTAATTTTGTAATTTTCCAATTGCTGTGTAATGCCCCTTTTGTAATTTTTGTATATCCTTTATTACTATGTAATGCACCATTTGTAAATTCCTAAACACTGTGTAATTACTGTAATACACCATTTGTAAAATTCTAATAGCTGTGTAATGCACCATCTGTAGTTTTATTACAGTTATATAAATGTACTATTTGATGACAAAATAATATCTTTAACCAAAGCAAAGTTAGCCAGGTTTGCTATAAGACCAGTTCCAGTGAAATATATATGAGAGATGAGCAAAAGTCTAATTTGGTACATATTTTCTGTCTTTCAGGATAAATCAGCCGATTTCACATTAAAAAACACAGTTGGAATTAAGAATAATATATTTGCTATATTAGTGTTGGGTATATATGAAGTATTGATGGAATACAATTTTATTCATAATAAAAACAGGTAAAAATATTTTTAAATTGGCTTAGCGTAGTTAATTAAGTATGTAAAAGAAATAAAACAAAGTATGGAAGTATGCAAAGAGAATGTGGTCCGTTCAGATCTAAATCATTTTGTTATACTATCTGATGTGAAAGGTCTTAAAGTTTGAATCTATTTTTATTGTCGTCGCCCCCGTCCGTCCGGCGTCCACAATTGCTTGTGGACGCTCTAGAGGCTAAAGTTTATATCCGATTGACTTTAAATTTATACACAGTGTTTAAGGTCATAAGATGACGAAGCCTGGCAACCTATCTCCCCAATGTCATTTTTGTCACTATTGGGATGAGTCTTGAAAAGCTTGATCATTTTTATCGTAACAAAGTATGACAATTATTAAGTATTTAAACCTGATTATTTGCAGTGTGGAAAAGTGTGAAAAAGTTCTGAAGTTGTATGAGAAATATGTTAAATTAAGTGATCTATTAAAGGAGAAGGCCAGTACAGCTAATGGTAAAAAAGGCAAAGTTTCTACAAGTAAACCTAGTAAAGCTCCAGCTAGTTTATTTTCTTTCAGTTTTAATGTAGATATACTGACTTTATTATTAACGTAAGTAAGACCTGTATTCAATTATTGTTGTTTAATATTTAGATATTGTTATTTTAGAAATGATATTTTAATCTCTAATTGACCTACATTGTATTTGTGAGATGCAAGTACCATTCGATTCTTCCTTCTTTTATGTCTCTACTTTTATTTTAATTAGCTATATAATGTAGCATGTGTTTACAAGAACATCAGCTATTGAGAGCATGGTCATATTTTTGTGATGTATTTGTGTACACTTTAGCATGCATGTAAAAGTATCCTTGACAGTTGGAAGCTAATGAATATTATATGGAGAAAAGCACTGTTGTCCGGGAAAAAATTTCTCTGTTACATTGAATAGCACATGTGGCCATAGAAATGATAACTGAATTCTAGTCTAAGAATAATTAAAACATTGTGTAATGTAATGTTTTCTTTCAGAGATTTTTCAGCAAAACATAAAACAGCATATGATGTTCTACGTACTAATTTAGATTTTATGAAACATATTGTAACAACAGCTGTTAATAAATTACACCAATATTCAGATAAGGGTGTATGTGATGGATCAGCAGGACTGGATAAATCAAAAATAATGAACCATTGTTGTCAACTAGGAAAGTAAGTTCTATTTCTTCTGTAAAAATCATTATTATTATTCTTGTCTTTTATACATACATCAAATTTACCCTGTGAACTCTGTGATGTGGATGGCAAATTCACAGAGTTAGTTCCTTGAGCATTGTTACTAAAAATTAAAAAACAATTTTGCATGAAACTGTAACAATTAATCTTATGTACATGGAAAGAGTAGTCTTTTGAAATATGATAGTGATAGTTTGATATTAATTAATATCTATTCAGGATACTTTTATAAGCCGACATTAAAATGTGGCTATATACCTGTCTACAATTGCTTGTGCAGGCTTTAAAGGGTAAATGCATCAACTGATTGATTTGAAATTTATAATACAGTGTAAATTGTTGATAAGATGTAGAACCCATTTGATTTACTGTAAGAGTTACAGCACTTATTGTAACAGGAATTGATATAGGTATATGATATATTATTTACAGGTTATTTTTAGTATATTATATAGAACATCAGATGACAACAGATAGAAATAATAAAACTATAGTATCAGCATGTTTAGATGGTTTGTTACATGTATTTACTATATGTACAACAGATAGAGATAGACTGTGTCAATGTCTTAAAGCTTTAGGTATGTAGTTTTAACATATTTAAAAGATTAGATGCCACTGTTTCCATATTCATGCGATAGCTATATTTCAATCATCTATAAAGAACTTACTTAATTGGTGCTCGTTTCTCCCATAACCTTCCAGTTCTCAGAGTAATTTTACAGTGGCAGTGTCTTTAGCCAGTAAACTTTTGCCTCAAAAGGCTCCGAAAATATAAAGATTTTTTAATTTGAAGCTATTGTTCAAACCAAATTAAAGAATCACTGACTCCACCCAATCTTTCAATAGGGCGTCCTCCATTTCACAAATCTCTGATTCTCACACTAGTAATTAGATGTCAATTATTCATAATGGAATCTGACTTGTTTTTCATCTATAGTAAAATATATAATAATGATCATTCATGAATCAACTAATATTTAAGAATATACAGATAATGGCGAGTATATTGATTTATAGTTTCTAAAAATTTAATAATGCATTAAAAACTGTCAAACAATTGATATTTCATTTTGAATCGAATATTTAATTAGCATT
Organism: Patella depressa; assembly: GCA_948474765.1. Classification (NCBI taxonomy): domain Eukaryota; kingdom Metazoa; phylum Mollusca; class Gastropoda; family Patellidae; genus Patella; species Patella depressa. The sequence goes on from OX419717.1 coordinate 74,607,040, forward strand.
CAATGTAACTACTATGATTAATTTCCTTGATTCATACATCAAGACAAATGTTAATTGTTTATTATTAGTTAGTGGATACAGTGAAGCTATTAACACTTTCTTAAGTTGAGGGTCAGCTGTCTTAAACTACTTTATCTATTTACACATTTATATATTATGTCAATTTTAGAAGAATGTGCAGAAAATGAAAAATGGTCAGAAAAGATTAAAACAGAAAAAATTCACAAACATATTAAAAAATTACAGGTAAGGATGTATTCTATTGTACTGGGTAATTTCTTCTTTTCAGAGAATTTTTAACAGATAAGACTAGTTTGATCTGTTCTAAATCATGAATAGTTTAATCTGTTGTTTTTATACGCCCACATTGAATGGCTCCAAGTTTTCATTGATGAAAGATTTTCAGTGACCTTGACGTCTGTGGAGAAACTGAAGAGCAGCCCTTTGACGGCTTACAACAAAATTGCCAGTAGGCAGGTGTAATGTTTGTGAAAATTATTACCAATCAACCACCAGTAACTATATTCTAGATAAATCATCTGCAGTGGATGCCAACTGTTGTCATTCTATTTCTGTGTTGCAATAATGATATTAACATATTTCAATGTATATTATAGAGATTAGTGGCTAATATATTTACTAGTGATGAAGATAAACAGAATATAAAAGAAGTTGGATCACTGTTGTCTATTATTGGTCAACTTAGTAAATATTTACCATATAGTGGAACAGAGTATGAAGAAGTTCAAATATGGATACATAAGATATGTACAGATCAAACTATAGGTAGGATCAGAGATAGAATGAGACTAATAATATATGGTACAATTGTGTTTCAATAATTCACTTAAGTGTATGTTTCTGTAGCAATGAGACTAAGTGTTAATAATTATAAGAAAAAGGAGAGATAAAAATATTGATCAGAGGATATAGTCCTTAATACTTAACCCACGTTAGTCCTTAATGCAAAATTGAATTCACAAGTGTTGTGTAAGTCTTTCTTCCAAACTAATTTATATATTGCAGATGATATACCAACATGTAAACAAGTGTTATCAACATTATTAACTATAACACAACAAATGACAAGTGTACCACAAATATTAAAAGATATGTGTCAGGATGTTCATAGTCAACTAGGAGATGTTGATCAGGTTTTATATTCTTTATTCTAACTATATCTTTATTATTCTGTGTGTTAAAACTACCTGGTAGTCACAAAAGCATGTGGATATAGAAATATCCACTATTACTACTTCAAGATGGGGGTTAATGTCTGCTTCCACTAAGGGTTATATTGCTGACAGTGTGTTTCCATATTTAGTGTGTGCCCAATCATTTATTAGTCATTGTGAGTTATCTCCCTTATACCTTGTTAATTATTTAGTTCAGTAAGAGTTATTGCCCCTAACCATAGTTCACAGTAGGCCTATTAAAACTGATAATGATTAAGAAACATTGAGGAGATATCCTACTTGAATTAAAGATGAAAGGAAAAACTGAATACAATGTGAAAAAAAAGTCCAAACCTGATTAAATGATATGTATTTCAGCAAGTAGATGTTGAAGATAAAACTAACTATTCATTGATCACAATACGAACAGCTGCTCCAACTGTATTACAGCTGATATTACATCATATAGATAGAGAATTAGATGACATGGATTGGGTCATAGGTCATATTAAATCAGATACATCAATCCCACAATCAGGTAAGGTAATCATTCAGATTTTAATCAAATTAAATTATTAAATTAGCTTTACCAACCAAACTAATTAATAAATTATTTCCAATTTGTAATTTTTGTCATTTGTAAAATATTTCCATTGTAGATTCATTTCTGATTAAAGATCACACATGGAAATTATTCAGTTTGGCTTTTATTTTGATAGAAGAAAAATTAAGACTGTAATTGCAAAGAAAACATTGAGCAATGGATAGCATTCTTTGTAATAGTGAAATGATATTTTGATATGTTTTAGGTGATGATTTACCAAATGCTACTCAACAAGAAACAAGAGAGAAGAGTATATGTAGTAGATATGGTGTAGTAATTGTTGGTTATTATGAATTAGTACAATCAGCTTTACCTAGCGGGATATGTACAGATATCATGTTAAAATCTTTAACTAAATTATATACATCACTGTCTGTATTAGTTAAATATGTAAGTATATTTTGAATGATTTCTACAAAGAAATTTAGATTTTAACAAACCAGCTTTTTATTAATTACTTTTGGGGGTATATGCGACCCAGAAAGGGGTCTGTGACTTCAATGAATAGACCCCTGCTTCTGTTACAAACTCGAATGGTGTCATTTCATCAGTGCTGTTATGCACAGGCATATTTATTAAAATATTATTTCTCTATACTCTACATACATTATTAAATATTATTACAGTATCTTCTACATACAATATTAGATAATATTATTACAGTATACCCTTCATACAATATTAGATTATTTATTTTAGTACAGCCCACATTGGCCCACATACAATATCAGTTTTATTATTTCAGTATATCTCTCTCTATACCAAAAAGACTGGCCATTTAACATCAAGATTTGAGAAGTTGATTAAAATGATAGGAAGTAAATTATCTCCATGTGTATATGCTTTTATAACATATATTCAAGTAAGTATTTATAGAGGTAATACGAATGTCTAGTGCTAGGCAAAATGAAAGCTACAAATTAGAAAGTGTTTAACCCTTGTCGGTGCATGTGGGGTCTCCATGGACCCCGTGCACTTGTTTTATAGTGTTTTGTAATAATTACTGGGCACTGCTTTCTGAAATTTAGTGACTTTGTCTCCAATATATTTTTAAACATGGCGAATAGATCGGTATTCATCTGCTTCCCACATGAACAGTTATGTTACATGCCAAACAGGCCCAACGCTTGAAGGGAACAAGGGGTCCAATCGGACCCCAAACTTACAACTCGCAGTAGGAATTTTGCTAATGTGTTTGCTGCCTGATACCATATTGCGTATGCCAGACTATTCTCTCTTTAAACATCTGCATGTTACAAATACCAAAAAATAAATGATGAATTCCAAAAAATCTATGGTTTTTGTATCAAGCGTGAATCGCCATTTAACCTCATAGTACACAAAGTAGCAATTTTGGTTAGTATTATTAAATCTGTTCAAAATGTCACTAAAATGTTTTTGTATAATAATTTAGTTGTTTTTCAGTTGTCAAATATAAATGCAAATAAAAACTTAACCGCTGCTTTTAAATTCAAATACATCTGTACGTAAAAACTTTGAATTACCACTGGGGTCCATACGGACCCCTTGTTACCTGCTATGTAATTCTCACCACGTGCACCCACAAGGGTTAATATAGTTACAAATGAAATGATTGATATTTGGTAATATAAATATTATAATATTAGTTTTTCAGATTAATTTATAAACATTTATTGAAATATACATGTTATATTTATTTGTTCACTTAACAGGCATTAGAGAAAGAGCACATACAACAGGCAGCAGATCATATAAAAACTAAGAAAGATAAGAAGAAACCTGTTAATTCTAATATACCTACTGGCAAGGTGGGTTATTATACATACATGTACATCTCTTTATGACCCTTTCAGGGTTGTTTTTTTTTCTGTCCAAACTTACTTAGATTGTTCAGCTAAACCAACGGAGCACTGCTGTCAATATGCCCATCAATTTTATTTCATAGTCATATTCCCTGACAACTTGAAAGACACTTTTCAAAATGCTACCGTTGGTGGAAATTTGATGCAATGCCATTTATCTAGAGGTATTTTGCTTAATTCATGTGGGGCTTTAATATTAATGAACTACTGATAATGATGATATTATAATTATAGGTGATAAAACAGACGAAGATGATACCAAATTTAATATATGCTATAGAAGTGTTTGAAAAATTTCTCATACAACTTACAAAAAAATCAAAGGTAAATACATAGTACTGTCTACTTTAATATAAAAATTGTTTGCAGCATGACTAAGAATGAAATAAAAGGGGGTTCAATGAAGGCAGGCCATGGAGTATACTATCAGGGGAATTTACCTGGATAACACAGCAATGGTCACGCTTGTTTAGATTTCCAATTGCCATGGGATCTTTAACACAGTGACAATGGTATATTCAGAACCTTGATTTTTGTCCTGACAAAAAGCAAGGCTAGACAAGGCTAAGGAACTTTTTCTGCCAACATTGTAATCCAGGTTGGTGATCTAGTGCCTACTTAAATGACTTGTAACAAGTGCAATGTTTCAGTGACAGGGTCAGTAACTTCCAATTAACAACTTTGACCAATGGAGGGATTTTAAGTTTCAGTCAATAACTATAGGCAACTCTAAATTTCGATAGACTTTCAGTGATACAGGTAATATCTCCTGATAAAGTGTATGTGAAACTCTGAAATTTGATAATGTTCTCCTGTGTCTATTAAATCTCAAAAACTCTTCCCAACAGAGGGTTTACAGGGTTTTAGTGACAGAGACAACCATTCCTTGTAAATTGAATTTCAATTCGTTTCCACCTTATTCTCAAATTTCTGCCAAAGAACTAGCCAAATAATCCCATAGCTAACACAATTTAGTAGACCAATATAATTTATATCAATGAAAGAATATAATTATGATTTGTAGGTAAATTTAATGGATAATGTAAAGATGAGCACAGCTCGTGATTTTCGTATAAATAAAGCAGCTGTACAAGCTGTGTTAGATGAACAATCTGATTCTTCATCAAATTCAGACGAGGAGTCTACACAGGTAAATTATTATTTTATTATAAAGGATGGTTAGTAGTAACAGTTTTCTAGCTGTCTGTCTACGGTTAGTTTCGCTTGAGAACAGACACTGAGCTAATTGACATTTTTTTAATTCCTAAACGAATGATTTCAGTCGAAAACGGCAAATATACTTCGAGTATTTTTAAGTATTTTTTTGCTTCCATTTAATAAAATTGAAAAAGTTTAGTCTTTGTGTGTATAACAGATGTAAAATGGAGTAGAGTGTGTAAATAGAATTCTTATATATATTTGAATATCTTAGGCATCTGGCAAATCCCCAATAAAAAAAAATTGTTGAAACCAATGGCAAAAATTGCTACTGGACTGATCATTGCATAAGTATATGATAATTGAATATTTTAGGATGTTGAAAAAGATCAAGATGATCATGGTGATGATGACACAGAAAAAGAGAATAATAGTGATGTTGAGGATAGCGATGGTGATAATGACAATGATAGTGATGAAGAAAATCAATCATCAGTTTCTAATACACCCTCAACAAGTCAGCAACATGTACAAGTTTCTACTAGTAAACGTGATATCTGGCCAAGCACAAGTCAACATAATACACCTCCAAATAAAAAAGCAAAACTAGGTAGCAAAGTTAAAAATAGGAAATAAAAAAAAATGTATATTAATAAAATTGATCATTTAGTGCTCTCATACATAAAGTTACTAAATGTTACAAAAGCAAGACTTGGCTTCTAAGTTCCTGAAAGAATCAATATATTAATCGGTGAAATTTATTTTCATCTACTGCCTGATGAACTCATAATTGCACCCCCACTTTGACACAGGCCTGAAATACTTTGCCATTAACAAGAACAGCTTGTGATGGCTTAATGGCTGACCGTGAATGCTCAAGAACCCCTAGGAATGTCTGGCAGTCACTTTGGGAACTGGTGGCAAATTGCGTTTGTAAGCCCATTTGCCACTGTGTGAGATGAGGATGATTGATTATTGTATGGGGCGCCGTTTGTAAAATAATTATTTAATTTTTTTATAGCAAAAAACATTAGATTTAACTCCGAATATATATATTTAGATACATATTAGAACAAAAATGGCATATATGTAAATATCAAAAAATTTGTAGCTAAAAGTATGGGTTTTTGGTCTATGAAAAACTTTAAATGTTATATCTTGATTTCACATCGCTTAGTTAAATATATAGCTAAATGTGCTGTTTCTCGTGGGTATAAATGCTAAATACTAAATCACTGAAAAATCTAAAGTTAAATATTTAGCTAAATATATAAACATTTAGCTATATATATACACATTTAGCTAAATATATACACATTTAGCTAAATATATAAACATTTAGCTAAATATATATATTTAGTTAAATATATATATTTAGTTAAATATAAATATATATATTTAGTTAAATATATATATTTAGTTAAATATATAAACATTTAGCTAAATATATAAACAGTTAACTAAATATATAAATATCATGCTAAATATATATGCTTAGCTAAATGTATAAATATTTAACTAAATATATATTCGTGGTCCCGCCAATATTTCTATTATCGTAAGCGACACAAAAAACTGCGCATAAAATGATGAGGTGTACCCGACACGTTAACCCGTAATATGTCGTGAAGTTACCATATTTATGAGTGATCGATGTCTAACGTTACATATAGGCCTATGTAGGCATTATTAACGAATTGCGGATGTAAGAACTAAGCTGAGCGTTCAGGTACCAGATAGTACTGTGTCGTGCAGTCAGTGGAAAGTTGTACACTACGTCATCGTTTAGTGTGAAGTCACTTACAACAATAATTATTTTACAAACGGCATGGTACGGTTGCGCTTTGTAAATTTAACTATATGTTTAGTTAAATATATAATTATTTAGTTAAATATATAAATATTTAGCTAAATATATAAATATTTAGCTAAATATATAAATATTTAGCTAAATATATAAATATTTAGCTAAATATATAAATATTTAGCTAAATATAAATGTTTAACTAAATATTTTAACATTTAACTAAATATTTTAACATTTAACTAAATATATATATTTAGCTAAATGTTTAAACATTTAACTAAATATTTAGCTAAATATTTATATATCATCAAATCTCTTGTTTTGGTCTTAATATTCAATGCTAAATGTTAAATATAAAAATAGAGACAAATCGAGAAATATTTATATATATTATGTTAAATATTGAGTTTTTGTTGTATTTTTAGTTTAAATATTAAAAGTGAAAAATTTGCACAAAAGACGAGATTTAACTATATATATAAATTTAAATTAAATCTAGTGTTTTTTGCTATATAAAAAGCTAAATAATTAATTTACAAACCGCGCCCCATATTATTGAACATTTAATTATGCTGGTCTGAACTATCTATTTAACATAATTTTTTTCCAGTCTATTTTTAGATAATATGGGTATTTTGATTGTCAAAGGAATGCCTCCTTTGAGTTTTATATATATCAAGTATTTTATACAGAACGTCTACTGTCTGAATCATCAAGGTATTATAAACTTACCTGTGTGTTTGAAATCAACTCCCGTTAAATAAAAACGGCTAAAAAGGTTCTGTCTTAAAAAATTGAAATCCCACAAACTTTAAACTTCAGGGTTTGAGAAATTATAATATTTTTTTCTGTAAGTACAGAGCACAGTTGTCTGGTTGAGAACTGGAAAAATTCAAGAAATTAAACCATAAAAGTGTTGAATCATTCAGTTTGTATTTTATTTCTTTAAAGCTCCCATTTCAATTCAGACTTTCAAAATAGAAATATCTAAAATTACATATATTTCTAATAGATATGACATTAACTGAAATGGATTTTAAAATAATATAAATACACACCTCGTGTAGTGATTATAAAATGTTCATTGTGACTAAACTTATTGATAGTAGGATTGCATACTTTCACAAATATATATTGATTGAAATGGACCCAACTGTGAATTATAATTCATGTGTTAGTGGACAGGTTTAACTCCTTTAATTGTAGGGTGCAGGAGGACATCACTACATGTAAAAGAAAACCGAAAAGATAACCTGCAGACAAGACAAACTACATAGACATTGCAAGAAATACAGACTTGATAATTTCCTGTATCACACTAGCATCCCCCCCCATCCAATAGCCACCTTGTCTTCAACTAATTTGAATAGCCAAATTTTTCAATTCATTGGAATATTTAATTCTGCAATGGATTTTATTTAACACACAAGTAAGCTTATAATAACCAAAGTTAATAGTTTGTTCATAATCGAAGAAATTTGTTTAAAATTTACGATGGTTCAGACAGTATCATCTCTTTTACTGTCAACATTTAGTTTCTATATATTTTTGTAAATTGTTTGTCCAACATTAAAAAAATATGCTATGTTATTTGCTGTGATGTTACATGTATGTTATTTTATGTAATGATTGTGTTGTACATATAATTAAACTGTACCAGGCAAGGCTAGTAATTTAAAATAGGTTGCCAGGCAACGAAACATACGCCCACACAGCAGCCAAATCGTCCGGGCAGTCAACAAGAGTTGTCGCATATTAAGGAATTATCAGAAAATCATTAGAATTTGTTTGGTTTTTATAATCAAACGTTTTTTTTAAATCAGATAATAATTGTGACCTCCAGAGGGACCACAAGCTAAAAAGGGTGATTTTTCGTACAATCAGGGGACATAATTCAGGAAGTAATGACCCGATGGGCACAAATATCGAAAGGAACCAAGATCTTTGGGTTATAAACATACATGTCAAGTTTCATCAAAATCGGTTCAAAATTGTGACCTCTATAAGGTCCACAACCTTTATATAACATATTTTCACACTATTCGCATACAAACGGCGGCCATTTTGTCCGTCAATTTTGGTCCGATTTTCCCAAATTCAAACTCAACCTTCATAACCATGGAATCGTGATATAATCAAACGGTTTTTTAAATCGGATAACAATTTTGACCTCCAGAGGGACCACAAGCTAAAAAGGGCGATTTTTATACGCCCACATTTTCATGTGGACGTATTATGTCGTCGCCCCTGTCCGTCCGGACGTCCGTCCGTCCACAATTTGTTTGTGGACTCTCTACAGGTCACAATTCTTATCCGATTTTGACGAAACTTGAAATATAGGTTTATCCCCAAAAGATCTCGGTTCCTTTCGATATTGGCATGTATCGGATCAAAACTTCATGGATTATGGCCCCTGATTGTACGAAAAATCACGTTTTTTAGCTTGTGGACCCTATAGAGGTCACAATTTTGAATCGATTTTGATGAAACTTGACATGCATGTTTGTAACCCAAAGATCTTGGTTCCTTTCGATATTTGCGGCTATCGGAATGTAATTTCCTGAATTATGGCCCCTGATTGTCCGAAAAATCACCCTTTTTAGCTTGTGGTCCCTCTGGAGGTCACAATTATTATTCGATTTAAAAAACCGTTTGATTATATCACCGTTACACACTAAGGAAGGTTGAGTTCGAATTTCGGGAAAATCGGACGAAAATTGCCATACAAAATGGCTGCTGTTTGTACGCGAATACTGTTAAAAAATAGTATATCAAGGTTGTGGACCCTGTGGAGGTCACAATTTTGATTCAATTTTGATGAAACTTGAAATTCATGGTTATAACCCAAAGATCTTGCTTCCTTTCGATATTTGCGCATATCGGATCGTAACTTCCTGAATTATGGCCCCTGATTATACGCAAAATCGCCTTTTTTTTTAGCTTGGAGGTCACAATTATTATTCGATTTAAAAAAACGTTTAATTATATCACCGTTACACCCTAAGGAAGGTTGAGTTCGAATTTCGGGAAAATCGGACCAAAATTGCCATACAAAATGGCCGCCGTTTGTACGCGAATACTGTTAAAAAATGGTATATCAAGGTTGTGGAACCTGTGGAGGTCACAATTTTGATTCGATTTTGATGAAACTTGAAATTCATGGTTATAACCCAAAGATCTTGCTTCCTTTCGATATTTGCGCATATCGGATCGTAACTTCCTGAATTATGGCCCCTGATTATACGCAAAATCGCCTTTTTTATACGCCCACATTTTCATGTGGACGTATTATGTCGTCGCCCCTGTCCGTCCGGACGTCCGTCCGTCCACAATTTGTTTGTGGACTCTCTACAGGTCACAATTCTTATCCGATTTTGACGAAACTTGAAATATAGGTTTATCCCCAAAAGATCTCGGCTGCTTTCGATATTGGCATGTATCGGATCAAAACTTCATGGATTATGGCCCCTGATTGTACGAAAAATCACGTTTTTAGCTTGTGGACCCTATAGAGGTCACAATTTTGAACCGATTTTGATGAAACTTGACATGCATGTTTGTAACCCAAAGATCTTGGTTCCTTTCGATATTTGCGGCTATCGGAATGTAATTTCCTGAATTATGGCCCCTGATTGTCCGAAAAATCACCCTTTTTAGCTTGTGGTCCCTCTGGAGGTCACAATTATTATTCGATTTAAAAAACCGTTAGATTATATCACCGTTACACCCTAAGGAAGGTTGAGTTCGAATTTCGGGAAAATCGGACGAAAATTGCCATACAAAATGGCCGCTGTTTGTACGCGAATACTGTTAAAAAATGGTATATCCATGTTGTGGACCCTGTGGAGGTCACAATTTTGATTTGATTTTGATGAAACTTGAAATTCATGGTTATAACCAAAAGATCTTGCTCTTTCGATATTTGCGCATATCGGATCGTAACTTCCTGAATTATGGCCCCTGATTATATGCAAAATCGCCTTTTTTTTAGCTTGGAGGTCACAATTATTATTCGATTTAAAAAAACGTTTGATTATATCACCGTTACACCCTAAGGAAGGTTGAGTTCGAATTTCGGGAAAATCGGACGAAAATTGCCATACAAAATGGCCGCCGTTTCTATGCAAATACTGTTAAAAAATGGTATATCAAGGTTGTGGACCCTGTGGAGGTCACAATTTTAATTCGATTTTGATGAAACTTGAAATTCATGGTTATATCCCAAAGATCTTGGTTCCTTTCGATATTTGCGCATATCGGATCGTAACTTCCTGAATTATGGCCCCTGATTATACGCAAAATCGCCTTTTTTTTTTTAGCTTGGAGGTCACAATTATTATCCGATTTAAAAAAAACGTTTGATTATATTACCGTTACACCGTAAGGAAGGTTGAGTTCGAATTTCGGGAAAATCAGACCAAAATTGCCATACAAAATGGCAGCCGTTTGTACGCGAATACTGTTAAAAAATGGTATATCAAGGTTGTGGACCCTGTAAAGGTCACAATTTTAATTCGATTTTGATGAAACTTGAAATTCATGGTTATAACCCAAAGATCTTGGTTCTTTTCGATATTTGCGCATATCGGATTGTAACGTCCTGAATTATGGCCCCTGGTTATACGCAAAATCCCCCTTTCTTTAGCTTGTGGTCCCTCTGGAGGTCACAATTATTATCCCATTTAAAAAAACGTTTGATTATATCACCGTTACACTGTAAGGAAGGTTGAGTTGGAATTTCGGGAAAATCGGACCAAAATTGACAGACAAAATGGCCGCCGTTTGTACGCGAATACTGTTAAAAAATGATATATCATGGTTGTGGACCCTGTATAGGTCACAATTTTAATTCGATTTTGATGAGGAAGGTTGAGTTCTAATTTCTTGAAAATCGTACCAAAATTGACGGACGAAATGGTCGCCGTTTGTACGCGAATAGTGTAAAAATATGGTATATCATGGTTGTGGACTCTCTACAGGTCACAATTCTTATCCGATTTTGACGAAAAGTCACATTTCTAGGTTGTGTACCGTCACACCATAATCATTGTCGGTTTCGAATTTCATTAATATCAGACTGGAACTGACCAACTAAATGGCTGCTCCCAATACAGTATGAAATACAGGACTTAAAGATGTAGGAAAAATCACTTTCGGTATTGCTTGTTCTCTGTCCATCTCTCGAAAATGTGGGCGTATCCTGCCTGGCAGTGCCAGCCTATCTTTTAGCTTGGAGGTCACAATTATTATCCGATTTAAAAAAACGTTTGATTATATCACCGTTACACTGTAATGAAGGTTGTGGACTCTCTACAGGTCACAATTCTTATCCGATTTTGATGAAAAGTCACAATCGAATTTCATTAATATCAGACTGGAACTGACCAACTAAATGGTTGCTCCCAATACAGTATGAAATACAGGACTTAAAGATGTAGGAAAAATCACTTTCGGTATTGCTTGTTCTCTGTCCATCTCTCGAAAATGTGGGCGTATCCTGCCTGGCAGTGCCAGCCTATCTTTTGGACAATCAGGGGCCATAATTGAGGAAGTTACGATCCGATGGGCGCAAATATCGAAAGGAACCAAGATCTTTGGGTTATAAACATACATGTCAAGTTTCATCAAAATTGGTTCAAAATTGTGACCTCTATAAGGTCCACAACCTTGATATAACATATTTTCACACTATTCGCGTACAAACGGCGGCCATTTTGTCCGTCAATTTTGGTCCGATTTTCATGAAATTCGAACTCAACCTTCATAACCATGGAACGGTGATATAATCAAACATTTTTTTAAATCCGATAACAATTTTGACCTCCAGAGGGACCACAAGCTAAAAAGGGCAATTTTTCGGACAATCAGGGGCCATAATTCAGGAAGTTACGATCCGATGGGCGCAAATATCGAAAGGAACCAAGATCTTTGGGTTATAAACATACATGTCAAGTTTCATCAAAATTGGTTCAAAACTGTGACCTCTATAAGGTCCACAACCTTGATATAACATATTTTCACACTATTCGCTTACAAATGGCGGCCATTTTGTCCGTCAATTTTGGTCCGATTTTCACGAAATTCGAACTCAACCTTCATAACCATGAAACGGTGATATAGTCAAACGGTTTTTTAAATCCGATAACAATTTTGAACTCCAGAGGGACCACAAGCTAAAAAGGGCAATTTTTCAGACAATCAGGGGCCATAATTCAGGAAGTTACGATCCGATGGGCGCAAATATCGAAAGGAACCAAGATCTTTGGGTTATAAACATACATGTCAAGTTTCATCAAAATCGGTTCAAAATTGTGACCTCTATAAGGTCCGCAACCTTGATATAACATATTTTCACACTATTCGCGTACAAACGGCGGCCATTTTGTCCGTCAATTTTGGTCCGATTTTCACGAAATTCGAACTCAACCTTCATAACCATGCAACGGTGATATAATCAAACGATTTTTTAAATTGGATAACAATTGTGACCTCCAGAGGGACCACAAGTTAAAAAGGGCGATTTTTCAGACAATCAGGGGCCATAATTCAGGAAGTTACGATCCGAAGGGCGCAAATATCGAAAGGAACCAAGATCTTTGGGTTATAAACATACATGTCAAGTTTCATTCAAATCGGTTCAAAATTGTGACCTCTACGCTGTTCACAAGCTAAAAAACGTGATTTTTCGTACAATCAGGGGCCATAACCCATGAAGTTACAGTCCGGTACATGCCAATATCGAAAGGAACCGAGATCTTATGGTGATAAACCTATATTTTAAGTTTAATTGAAATCGGATAAAAATTGTGACCTGTAGACTGTTCACAAAAAAATGTGGACGGACGGACGGACGGACAGGGGCGACGACAATATACGTCCACATAAAAATGTGGGCGTATAAAAATGGACTGTAACTATGCCAAGGCATCTATATTCAAGTTCCTTTTTTAGGTCCACATTACCCCTGTATGTATGTGTCACAATTCTTGATGAACTGTCTGGAAACTTTGTTTATTTATTCATTATGCTGTTGGGGCAGAGTGATGCCCATTTTTGTTGGGTTGTTTTAAACAGATCATATTTATTCCTTATACACTAAAGATCCTCCCGATTGTTTTTGGGTGCATGCCCTACCCCCATGGGCAATCATGCCCATCTTCTCATTGCATGTCTGTATGTTGCCAGCAGAACACACTTCATGAACTTTTCATACTTATTCCTTACACCCAAAGGATGACCTCTATTATTTTTGGTGCATGCCTGACCCCCAGGCCCAATTTCTTATTGGATCATCTTGGAACTTGACATATGTATTCCTTATACCCTAAAGATGGCAACTATTGATTTTGGTGCGTGATTTGACCACCTTGGGCAGTCCCACACTGACTTTTTATAAATATTTTGTATGTAACTAATCTACTGGTTGCATTATTTTTATTAACAGATTTGGATCCATTTCGGGATTTGATCCATCATAGGTTGTACCTAGCATTTATATTTTTCAAATTTTTGTGTTTTTTTATCCACAGGCTGGAATTCTGAATGGTTTGTCTTGGCACTTGATATATTTATTCCTTATACTGTAAGGACAGCAACTCTTTTATTTTGGTGCATTATTACCAGATTTTGTTCATTTGGTGATCAGAAGAGGGTCTTCCCGATTTGAAACCATGTTCTAACAAAGTTAAATATAATTTTCTAATCTTCACCTGTGTACAAGGCATATGTCATTTTCAAACAAAATGATTTTGACAGTCTCCTTAGAAACCATAAACTGAAGCTCAAAACAAGGCTCCACAAAACTGTTTGCATCGCCCAAACGCAGTAGGGCACAACTTTTTGGAGTTGATTATGTCCTTGCACATGCACTATGCATTTTCCATGAACAGTTTTGGCATTAAAAAAACATGGCTTTGTAACCGAAACCCAAATCTATGCCGACCTGAATTCCAACCTCCAAATGAGAGTGTTGCAGCTGCATTTACAAATAATCGATGATCGAAAAATGTGGCACATAGTTGAGTGGCTTCAGACACAATGTTTGAATTGATTTTCGATTCAGTACAAATTTGTGGTATTCAATTAAAAGAAAAAAGTATTATTAGATTTCAGCCACTATTTAGCCAATTAGACGATATAATTTTTGTATGAAAAGTCAGATTGTATGAAAGTTAGTGGGAGCAGTGCGACCCCACAGTTATCCATCCATCTCTTGGAAAACGTGGGCATATCTTGTATGGCAACTACATGTACTTTGCTTTATTAATATGTCAACTACATGTACTTTGCTTTATTAATAAACAGGACTTGTTATAAAGTATGACACGAAGATAATATGGATGGTGAAATTATTTTAATTAATGAGCTATGACATCTTAGATAGAACGATAAAAATAAATAAATGCTTCAATTTCTTTTAAAGCCTTTTCATGTAAACAAAATATAATGAAGTTTTACATATAATCATAAATTATAGACTGGTGAACATAATTTTGAAGTTGCTGGATGCAATACTTCATTTATTTTACATCCATCCTAATAAAATACAATAGTGTACCAACTTTACATAAGAATACTGTAGTAATTCACATTACATAAGATACCCACCAGAATTGAAAATTTGTAGTCATTAGGAATCTTGCTTTTTCCCCATTGAACAATCTCACCGAATTTGATAAAATTATATCAAATCCAGAACTCTTGATAAATTTAAACATAAATTTGTACACAGTGGGTTCAAAAAGAAATTGTGTACAGAGAATGCACCAACAGACGTCAGTGATAACCTATGTCCAAACTGAATGAGGATGCACCAAGACACGGGTGATAATTAGTACATAGCACTTAATACTGAGTAGCACTGCTTTATTGCATAAGTCTTAAATAAATATGGCTTGAATTATGACTTATCCAATGTGAAGACTTTAACCATATGGGCAAGAAAGTCTGTCACTATTAATGTACCATCTTCTGTTAAATGAATATCTGAAGGACGAATAATTGGTTCCTTGAACTTTATAACACTTAAAAAATCACCATTTGACTTGAACACCTGAAAATAATTTATTAGGCATATCAAATATAACTAGTTTATCCAAAACCTAAGCCACACAAAAATACATATCACCTTGAACAATATAATCTCATCAAAGACTGGGTATTAAACAATACACTGTTACTGTATAATTCGTGTGGCAAAATAAAAACTTTGTGGTACAATATTTATCAATGATTCTGAACTGCCAACAAAGCTGTTAGCAACAATTTATCGTGTAATATACAGCTATTGATAATGACTATTGGTAGAAATATGCAAAATTGGTACTGAAACCATGCTGGGGGATATTTGACAAAAGTGCTTTATTGTGTTTACAGTTTGAAAAGTTTGTTTTATATACGAAGGAAAAGAATAAGAGTTCTTTTCAAATTAAAGAATGAAGAAAAAATCAGATAAAAATAAAAATGTGACACAGACAGTCTATTGCAAGCAAGAAATTTGCTGGTGTCAACCTCGTGGTCCATACTAATGCATCATTAGATTTTTCTTTTGTAAATAACAGCCAATTATATTTCTTCACCTCCCAATTGTAGGACCTACTAAACAAATAATTTATTTCTATTTTCTATCATACACATCTGAGTATAAATTTTTAAAAATTCATCTCACACCACTACATTATCAGATTTCTAAACGACTAACATTATTACAAAACAGATAGGATTATTGAACATGGTATCTTAAATATACATCTCGCTGTCAAACACCAAGCCAGTATACCTGAAGGCGATGATTCTTACTGTCTGCTACAATCCAATGTCCATCAGAATCCACGGTTACACCAGACGGTTCATTAAATTCTCCTCCTGCTCTACCATATCTACTAAACTGGGTTATCAGTTCACCTTTTCTATTTGTTAAATACATTGTACTTCTTCCTAAATTATACGTAGTGAAAAATAACAAACATGATAATAAAAATCTAACATTACTTAACTCTTTAATATCCAAATTTTAATGTGCCTACATGTCCGCCCATTTGCAATTCTTTTTCAAACTCACTGGGATCTTTCAGTTAGCCGTGATGCAGAATTAAAGTCAATTTTATCTAGTATATATATTACTGAAACCTTCATACCCCTTTATGATATGTACTGTACTGTACACACTACCAGTACTCAGATCTGATCACGTGGCTAAGTGGGTAAGACGCTGGCTCGCTAGCCTGGAGGTCGGGTGTTCGATCCCTGCATTGGCCAAGAAATTTCAATCACAATTTTCCGGCGTGGTTTTCCCTTGTCAATGATGCAGAACGGACAGCTTGGCAAGGACAGCTGTCTAGTCTTTTGGATGGGACGAAAACCGAGGTCCTGTGTACACATACACGTGCAAGATCCCTTGGCAGATGGAATTTGATATAAGAGTAGGCCTTAGCTTCGCTTCCTGGGCAAAATTTCCCTCATAGCACACTGTATGGCGTATGCCCACCTTCCATTAGCCCAGGCTAGGTGCAGAAGAGTAAGACGTTAAACACCATTTAATTTCATTTTATACGCTGGGGAGGATACTGTTGTCACTACACTCACAAAGATTGTTCGGCTAATTGTAATGAGGAATCTTGACAAAATTCAACTTTTTTTTTTTTTTAAACTTGCTTGGTGAAGGATTATCAAGTTTTGTCCATCAATTCTACCCTGTTACTAAAAGCTACAAGATAATGTATTGCCCTTACCATCTCTTACATAGCAAATCTGAAAATAAGTTTAGTAATAAGAAAATAACTGCAATTTTACCTAAATCACTGACAAGAAGATTACCAGCATAATATGCCATAAAGCGACATTTAGACATAGGCTGTGATTGTGCTAATGGTTGATATGGATAACAAGCTACCATTTTACCATCTTGATGAAATTCATATAAACAAGGCAATGGTCTCTGTATGTCTAACACTAATAATGTTTCATCTTCTGTCATGACTAATCCTAGAATAACAATAACATTAATTAATAATCTAATAACTAACGGTATCCTTTGTCTTACAAAAATTGGTTTAATATATAAATGGAAAAGAATAAGGTTTAACATTCTGTGTGAGAATTCCAATGGCAATTTTCTCGAGGGTGAATCAGCGGTTTTTCAGAGTAGCTAAGGAATAGGAATAGGGCACGCTGTATCATACGGCCAGCGATTGAGTCAACTGCCGTGGTTTCGAATCCCCGGATATACGGAGATTCTCTTGCTATAACTCCGGCAGTAACGATTGAAAATCATTAGGCGATAACGATTTGCATCAAATGTGGTCATGTTTTTTTTTTGTGTTGAAAGTAGTAGTATCTTGGTCATAACCCACATTCACAGCAATGGTCTGGGTGACAGAGATTAGTGAAAAGGGTTTGAGAGTTGTGGAATAGCTCACCATATGGCTGCTTTAATTTATCTTTTCCAAAAGTGTATTTGAATTTGCCATTAGAATCAAATACATGAATGGCACAGTTATCTTTTACAAAAACATCATCAGTTTTATTAACAACTACTGCTGATGGTCTCTGCATCTGTACATCCTAAAATGAAATAAATGGTACTGATGAAATTAAACATAGAAAGCCTGTGGTAAAAGTTGAAGCAAATACTGGCTCTGCGTTCAATGTAATGTAACTGTCATACCAAATGCTTTTCAAACCAACAAATTTATCTATACAGTATTATAAACAATATTAGCAGATGAAATGCCACTGCATGGGTTGAAAGTAGTATAACTTAAAAATCAGAAGCGGTAGGCCAATGCCACAAAATTTCATCCTCAAGATAGCCCAATAGTAGCCCCCAACCCCGAACAACCTGACAGGCTAATGACAGTCACAAATATGAGTACGAATCATAGACAAGAGTGTTGTTAGGACACCATACATGCCAACCAGCTACACTAGAAATACGTAAATTTCAGTTTAACTCCATAAGTTGTGATTGAAAATTTCAATAGGTTTCTTTAGAATATAAATGGGAAAAAAAGTGTTAACAAGCAAAAAGTCACACAGAATTACACCATATAAACAGAATTTCAGACATTACACTTTTTATCACTCTGATAAATGTATAATCAGAAACTTACCCCTAATCCCATTACAGAGATGAGTGAATCTTGTCTAAAAATCTTCACAACATGATTGGATGTATCATTCACTATAATATGCTTTTTACTGTTTACAGTAACACCAATAGGAAAATTTAATATATCAGTAAAAGAAGCACCTTGTCCCAGTTGACCCATCTTATAAAGCAGGCTAGCAGTTATTTCTACAATAAATTTGGTTTTTTGTTATACAATGTATATGTAAGCTTACTTAAATAAGTATTTTAATCGATATACCATAGATACAGAATGCCAGAACTAAATAAATACTGGTAAATATAATAATGCCAGAACTACAGACATGATACAATATTACAGACAGATAGTACCTACCAAATACAAACAGTACACAGTACTACACAGGTGGATTTATTTAAGGATATATTTTTTACCTTTTGAGTTCTTATGTTGAGTATAAACACAGAAATTTGTTGAAGGTTGAGGTGGTGTTTTCTTTTCTTCTCTTGGTTTCCACAATGATGTCTGTAATCATAACCACAGACATAGACATATTATACATTTTTTGTTTAAATTGTAAGGCGGGAAAGATGCACTAGCTGGCTCTGAGTAAGATACTGGCTCACTAACCGGAAGTGCAAGAGTACATAGCACCGGGCAATGAACAGCACCTAGCCATTTGGTCAAGATAAAAAACTGAAGTATTGTGTACATGTTGGCATGAATGTAAAAGAATCCCTAAAAGTTGGACTTCAAAATTGAGTAGACTGTGTAGCGCATTGCATGGTACTGTATGCCCTGATGGAGCATACAGTAGGACTTAAGTTACACCCCATTTTATTTATGTAAAGGTCCTCAAGATTATTGAAAATTTACCAAAACAATTTACAAATTGTGAAGATAGGTTGGCAGGGAACAAAACATATATACCCACAGCAGGTAAATCATCCCTGCAGTCGACACTTGCCAAGGGTTGTCACATATTTATTCTTTTGTAGGCAATGGGGAGAATTTACAAGACATTTTCATGTAGATCAGGTTATAATATTTGTCATTTGAGGATCACACAGTTCTACAAACTGAAACAAGGGCCTTTAACTCTGGAAGTAATTAACAGAAGCTGTTGAAATTCAACAAAATTTTCCATATTACTAATCTAAAGAATGCATATAAATTTCAAACAGATTGGGTGACAACTGTTGTTGTTCATAAGGTTCAACAAAGTAAATCAAGGGCTATAGCCCATAACTCAATAGACTTCATTTCACTAATTTAAATGATAAATATCAATTCTATACAGATCAGTTGATAACTTATGTCGTGTAAGCACTAATAGGTCCAACAAAAGGAAACAAGGGTCATAATTCCAGAATTAATTAACAAAAAGTGCTGAAATTTAATAAGCATCTTTGTTTCACTAATCTAAATAATGCATATAAATTTCACACAGGTCGACTGATCGAATGATAACTTTTGTCGATTGCGCATTCATACGGTTAATTAAAGTGAAACTGACCATGACTCTAGTAGTTGTTAACAGAAATTGCTGGGGCGACAGCAATATACGACCACATTTCCTTGTGGGTGGGTCTATAAAATTAAAATGTAATGTTTCCTCACCTCACTTTTAGCCTTCTCACTGCAATCAACATGATATGATGCTCCATTGCCAACATTGTGACCTGATTTTGGTACACTGTCGTTAGATTCTATATGTTTTTCAAATAAAGATTTAAACTGCGTCAAGTTAATACTTTTAGATGGTCCCGTTTCTGACTTTACAACTATCTGCGATCTGCCTGAACCAAAACCCTTATTTTCTTTGGGTTTACTTGGTGTAATATCTTCGAGATTAAAATCCTTAGTATTGCTTTTTCCCATCTCTATCTCTTGATCCCAGGCCTCTCTAGGATTGGAAGTACCAGTAGAATGTATATCTTGAGATATACCACTATCATTCCCAGATATAAATCGAGATTTATCCATATGTTGATCAGAATTGTTGGAATAATTTACGGTAATTGGACTTTTAGATATGTTTTCAATCTTAACAGAAACCATTTCTTCATTAATACTGACTAGTTCTTCATCCCAGGACTCATTGGCACCTTTAATAGGCAAGTTAATGTCACTAATTTGACTATGTTTATCATTAAAACATGGCGGTGAATTAACTTCAGATTTAACTGACTTCACAATATTTTGATTCGCATCACATTCACCATTGAAAGTAATTGTCTTACTCGCATCAGCAAGATTTAATACCACGGGTTTGGAATCACAGTTGGCAGAATCGTAACGGGTATGTTTGGGTACAACAGCATTGTTATTAATATTACTGCATGAAAATGGAGTTGATGTAGAGATTGGCTCTGGACAAGAACTTTGAAGATCTTTTAGTTCCTGAATATTTTGGCTCAAGGAATCAGCTAATGAAGATTTGGCTGGATTTTCACCAGTTTCTGGCATGCTGCAACTGATAGATGTTGGAGAAAATCTGACACTAAATGCTCTAGATTTGATACACTTTTTATCTTCCTCTATGAGAGAAGATGAAGATGGTGGCAATTTTACTTTACCTGTAACCACACCAGAATTCATCAATCTATCAACTGTTTTTGCTCCTGGTAATCGTGGAGGTCTTTTAGATCTTGATTCCTCATACTGACTTAGCGCTTTTTCCTCTTTGGTTGCTTTTGGTTTCACAACATCGGTTGTTATACTGTGATTGCTTGTGGTACTGGATGTAGATGGACATCTTTCTCTCTGACCATCAGCTGTAGGTGGGAATGCCTCTGTCTGCTTGCTTGGTGAAGTAAAATTTCCATTTGACAAATCAGTAGAAAATAAAGGTCTGTATCTGTCTCCAGATGAAAGTTTTTGTATATCAGCCATATAATCTCTTGTCATGGGTATATTATTTGTTTTAACTTCTGTCTGCTGAGGTTTTTCAGTTTGATCAGGAAGAGGAAATGCTGGATTAACTTCGACTTCTGTCGGTTGAAGTTTTTCAGTTTGTGCAGGTACAGGGGGGCAATATATAGGAAGAGGAAATGTTGGCTTCATCATACGATTTCTACCAAGATTATTACTGTTCATATTTAATGGATGATTCAAGGATGATATCATGGATTGGCCTGTATAGTAATTACCGCCAGCAGGAATGTAAGGAGTATAATTCTGTCTTGCCATGTACATACTGTTAGGATTAATATATGTATACGGGTTTTGTATTAATGGGGGACGGATGATATTCTGATTAAAGTTCATAGTAAAAGTTTGTGTAGTCGCATCAGTGTGTTTGACGACACCATTCACCTGGGTAGCAACATCAACCAAATTGTCAGAAGTTGGGGGATACTGTTCACCCTCACTAGTAACTATATAACCTAAGCCTTTCCTGGATAACAGCTCTGTTAGTTTATTAGCTTTAAAATCCATGACAATCATTTGATCATAATCAACAACCGAACATTCATCAGACTCAAACAACATGTTAAATGAACTGACCAAAGCACTACTATGTTTATGTAACAAATCCTCATTTCCCATCTTCAAAGTTTTCTCAGATTCTACACATATTTCCATCAACATGCAGATATCTTCTTGAATTTCTTCAAATTCGGAATCAAGTTCTGCTATTTTCTCTTCAACAACATAACTCAAATCTTTTTCAAATTTTGTTTTCATTTGCTCAATTCCTTTATAAAGATTACTCAATGTTTCTTCCATTTCTCTTATTATTTTGTCTCTCTTCATCATGACAAAACCTTGAGCTGCTTTCACTTTTCTCGTTTTAGCATTGAGTAAGTTAATTTTTTTGTATCCACTCTTCAGATGATCACGAAGAGCTTCGCGTTTATCTTCTCCACTCATCTTTGTTTTGTGATGATTATAATATTATATACAAAATGGTAGCTTATACACTTACTTCACATGAAAAAAAACAAAAAATATAGATTAATCTTTACCAATCCAATGATCACAAGTCATCAAAACATTTTGAAAATTTTTCAGAAGAGTGGTTCTATCATCAGGTTCCAAATCAATTTTGTTGTTTGTGTGAGTCGCCACCCCCCTGCCCACAATATATTGTTATCCCTTAAACTACTTAAGGGATACTACCGGTATGTAGGATCTAGATAAAGAGCTGACTGTTCTCGCTATATTTCAAAAATAGATAATACAAAACGAAATATATTGAAAATTTCATTCAAATTACTATATTTTGAACAAAAGTTATCATCAATGATTGTAGTTTTGACCAAATGTGTGCATTGATCTTAAACATGGTAGGCTACTGGTGATTGCAGCTTTAGCCTCTGGACACTTCACCATGTTAAGTTAAATCATTAAATGACTAAAAAGTTTTATTCTTCTTAAAATTACATAATGAAAAAAGCTAATAGCCTGTTCAGAAGCTTAAGTTGAACTGGTTTAAAAAAACACAGCTAGTGACCTGTCTTCAAGAAGTTTTTTTTTTTTTATTTTAAACTGGTTCACCTTGCTCGTCTGAACGTTGGCTTAAAAACCCTAGCTCCAGCTCCGGGCCCGTAATGGGGGGCTACGGAATGTTTGGGGGGGGGGGGCTACAGAATATTTCGGAGGGGCTGAGGATGTGGCCGGCTAAGAACACTCCTAAGAAATCACTATTTTTGGCAAAATATTTGAGGGGCTAATTTGATTTTTGGGAGGGCTAAGGGCCACCTCAGGGCCAAAATTGTCTTTTATGGGCAATTTCGTATTCAGTGAGAATGATGTACTCTTTTATTTTGTTTTGTTTTGGGAATAACCAGGGCCACAAACAGGGATTTAACTCTCGCAGACACCCATTTCTGTACATCCCAGGTTAGAATGTAGATGGTTACGTAGTCAGATATTGGTACCTCGACTGGGCTCCTGCTCAATAAGGTGTTTAGAGCTGTTGTTATTATTCCTAAAGAAAATTGAATCACTGGCAATGTTACAATGCACATATATAGGCCTATGTTAGCATAACATGGTGACGTAACTTTACACTGTTGTTGTACAATTACCTTGTACAATAGTTTTAAGAAAGCTTTCGACTCGATCAGAACAGACATAAATTTCGATTATGAAAGGTGAACTGCCGAGTATTTATAACTTAAGACTATGAGTAGGCCTATAAGACTATATATAAGCATTTTTGATAGAAACCACATGATTTGTAGTTTTAAAGTAAAGCAAAACTGTGCTTTTATTTCATTGTCCGCATACCAGCTTATTTTAAATTTTGCGCCACTCTGACTAATCGACGCCTGTTGACATAAGTTGACGCAACTGTCTCCAAAATTGTGCCTGAGCTGCATGAGCAGTCGTGGATATCACAAAAAGTCAAAAACTCTTCGGAGTAGCCTATACTTAGAGGCATAAACAACAAGACCTAAATAATATTACAATTACCCCGCTGTTACATATATCAAATTGCCATTAAATTTACCACTAAGACTTTTATTTCTTGGTCTTAAAGGTTATAATTTTCTATCTTCAAAATGATGCAAAATCTTTGTCTTTCCGCCATAATAATTGTAGCACAAAATATGTCACGTGTTTTGCATTTATCAGAGGGGTTTTTTTTTGGTGTATCATTTTCAATAAATATTTAAATATTGTCTAATATTTTGACCAAAGTAGATCTAATGAAATATATTTTAACCTTTTGTAAATGAAATTTCAATTTTCTAGAAGCCTTAAAAATATTTTCGCGTTATGTCACGTGTCAAAGCAAACCTGTAGCACTAGCAGACGCGATAATTCTATGCAGACGAATTCTCAAATCATAACACAGCCAACTGTCAAGTGTGAACCTAGAACTATGTCAGCAGAGGATATGTTGGAATCATCCATGTAAACTTGTTTTCCACTCAACAGATTAGCAGGGCAATGAACAGTTTATAAAATAAAAAAGTTCATATTGATTGAATATAATTTTGTCTGAACTTGGCCTTTTCCATCCCATGATAGTTACACTAGCTGTAGGCCTAGACCAAATTGAAATGATAAATTTAGGCCTCCGCCATCTGGGACAGTTTATTTGCATCATTTTTAAACTGTGTTATGATTCATGACATGGTGTCATGTGGTGGTGGTATAGAAAAGCACCTTGCCGTTGGCTTGGGACGCAAAATTGCCCAGTTGGTGCAGAAGAGTAGTCGGACTTTGTACCGCATTTCATTTCGTTGAGGTCCTAAGTCTAAGCCTACTAGTACTGGATATTCACAGAATTAGTCAGTGGGCAGGATGCTATGATGGAGCAATGTTGAATTATATTTTAGTAGGAAATGAGATATTGAGAGACCTGGAAATATAATGCACACATTATCGCGTAAATGACAAACATATTATGATCTGCAATGTCCGTGGGATAAAATTAATTGCAGATATTGACTTGGCGCAATTAATGTATTTTTTCCATGCCAGGGAAAACAGTGAAAATCCAAGAGAAGGTAATTTTGCATATAATCACACAGACGCTAAATCACAGATAGAAGATATCAACAAACAGTTGAACGAATTAAAGACCTCTCTTTGCAAGTCAATAGGTAAACTTCAATATTTCACCAAAATCACTTTTTCTAAGGTAGGCCCTACCGGTAACTGACCAATACACACATGATTAACCAGTTTCATTGTGGAGAGAGAGAGAAATGGGATTGAATGTCCACTTGAAACAAACTAAGTCTTTTTGGAACTAACATATGGTTCAATTTTATTTCAATACTTTGCTTGTGCATAGGGGTTCTTTAGCAGAGCAAGAAAACTTGAGGTTTGGAGAAAACCCTCAAGGTTTGACAGACAACCTTGTCACGTAGAACTGGGAATCAAAACCACACCACTTGACCCATTTACATCACCTTTTGATCACACATGTTAGATCATTTAGATACCAACCAATTACCCACCCCACCCCTTTCCATTTAACAGCCATCCATTATCATCTCTTTTCTTAGATATATTGTATTTTACAGCATCAATAGTATTTTTGCTATGGTTGCTACATTTTGACTCCTTTTATAACATTTAATTTATTTATTATTCATTTCAGTCAAATGTCATTTGTTGGAAGTGGATCTTGCTTCACAGTTCAACCCTCACATGATACAGACTTTAAGACAGACAGAGAAAAACTGCAGCCATTGTTCAAAGAAATTAGAGTTTCATTTTTCAAATTCAGTAATCACCAATTAGAAAAAAACCTCCACTTCGTTATTTCATAACACCACTATTTGTTAAATATTTAGTTACTAATGAATTAACAATAAATATCGACACCTGAGGTTTTTATTCCATTTTTATACATTGAATTTTTCTCTCACATACATAATGGCAGTATGGTACATAAGCATGGCAATGGACAATAATTAGAGTGAAATCACTTTTAGCACAAGAACTCGGTTCCTAAATTTCCAATCAATAATGTCTAGTTATGTAACCTTTCCAGAAAGTACATTGTCCATGTCTTGATTTTTACCCAATGGTGCTAGCACCATACAGAGCCTAATCCAGAATCAGACAAACTTGTCTAACAATTATACACGAAAATGACACAGTAATATTATGGCATATTTAATAATAAATTGAAGTCAGAATCCTCTGTTCAGGAAACCTGATTTTGCTTAACATTAGCCATTAACTCTAAAGGTATAAACTCCATTTAATCCAAGTCATTATTCAGGAACATTAGCTCAAAAATACATGTACATTAAAAAAACAATTTAATAACCGTAATTCATTACTTGGCTTATTAAATAAACAAATTAAAGACATAAAAATCGTATATACCATATTATTCAACTGCTTAAGAACCCATGCAATATTGAGATTCAGGAAAATTAATCAAGCAAAAATTTTTCATGATGTGAATATTTGTTCACAATACTAGTAATTTAATTAAAGATAAATTATGGGAGATTAAATAGTTGACGAGTAGGCAGTTCTCACTATAATAGTTAAAAACTAGATAATGTAAAGGCACTTTGCTGAAAATTTCAGTCAAATTGATCCACTTTGAACAGAAAATTAAGCAGGTGAAATTTCCGCCTGCCTCGATCATCAAACTAAATCGGTACGGTAAAAAGCTTGGTCTCGATTATCCATTTAATATTTAGATTGAGAAGGAAAGTTATTCATTAAATCGGGCCACACATCACCAAAGATCGCAGGCTAGCAATGCGATCGAGGGTTGATTATGGTCTGGATATGTTAATTAATGTCTAATTAATAATTTAGATAACATTCCAGGCCTAAAGAAAGACCTGCAATAGGCAGATTTAGCTCTTGAATAATGTATGTTTAAGGAATGTTCAGATAAATAATTACATGTAATATCCATTGATTTCTAAATATGGAACTTTGATATATAACAGGTTAACAATAACATACTCCAGGTTTCCCATTTAGTGCTCTATGTCACTGTATGAAAAATAAACAATATTTACATCTGTAATATAACAATATAAATAACAGTAAATTGGATAATTCGTTGCTTGTCTGGCGAACCGACGAATCTGAAATATTTAAGTATTGAGAATTATGCGTTTGAAATTTGCGCTCTGTCGTTATCTCCCTGTCCATTCAATAATAACGTTATATGTAAATGGCGTCATGTTTCCTGATGTATATGTATGAAATATTAAATCATAAATAAATGTTAATATTTGATGGCTACAGAGATAACAACAGAGCGCAAATTTCAAACGCAAAATTCTCAATACTTAAATATTTCAGATTCGCCAGTTCGCCAGCAAAGCGACGAATTTATGGTACAATAATTACATGAAAATGAATAATGAAAATGGTAATTTAGGAAGCTTTGACTGATGATGAACTACCACCCGATATTGTTCTACTGCGAAATCTGTTTGAACTTCTACGAGATGCGAAGTCTTTTAGTAGTTCACTATCTAATATCTGAGATGTAGTTGGCCGTTCATGGGGTTTTAAGGCTAACAGCCATTTTACAAATTTATTCTGAAATAGAATATTTATAACCATGTAAATGAACAGCATAATAAGGTGACTTACATAAACACATAACTGGACAGCCCATATTAAAGCGATAATTTCATATTTTCTAAGAAAGTCAAAACATAATTATTTCTTTGTCCTTTGCTCAATAGCTTGTCAACTCACTAATATACGATTATAGGCATTATATCCCAGTTTTATAAATCACTTACACCTGAAATAATATCATAATTTGCTCCCTTGTTTTTAAATTCGCCCTATGAAATTTCTATCTTCAAACGTTTGAATTTCAAGTTGAAAATGCCATTTTTGCCAATTTCTCAACTGGCAATAGTGAATTATAGGATTATTCTTTTACAGGGTAGGACTGTTTATAGTTTCCATCTATTTGAAGGATTTATTTTAATATATTTTAAAAATATGAAATTACCGCTTTAAAACAGCTGATCATTATTTACATTATGATTATTCAGACTGTATCTAATTTGTACTATGCACTTTAATTAATTATTCAACATGTCATCCATAAAACATTATCAACATATCACAGCTTTTAAAGGCACTGCTATGAAATAGACAAACAAAAATGCAAAAGATATAATCTGTACCACCATAGCTACTGTACATGTACATATTGTGTATATTAAGCTCTGTAACCTATATGTATAGAGACAGATGAAATCAAATAAATGTCTTCACTATTTATTCAAATTGTCGGAAGGAAATCAAATAAGTATGATTCAACAAACCTCATTTGGCATCTCTTTAATAAATCGCTGAGGGAAGACATGCTTTTTTACATCCACCAATGTTTTTATCCGTTCCATCTGAGTAGAGAATGGATAAAACAACTCAAACAGAATCATTCCCATTGAGAAAATATCAACTTTGTGGTCATAAACACTTCTTGCAACCTTATAAAAGGAAAAAATCATCAATTAAAAATGTAAAGATCAATTTAATAAAAATTGAACATCTGATAAACCAAATTGCTTCTTCCAATTTCAAATGCAACAAAAATTGTGTTATACATGTACAGGTAGTAGTTTGAAGTTATGCAAATTATGATGATATGAAACTTTTTTGTGTCACAGAAGAATCAAATCCAGATACCGGCCGTTTAGCTATCAGTAAAACCATTAAAACATATTTTCCGAACTTACATGGAAAGTAAAGCCTCATGTTACCAAGATAGAACTTTTTAAACTGCTTTAAGGGAGAACAACTTTTTTTGTAGCCATTATATGATAATAGTGATATCTATTATGTTGATGCTAAATGCAACACAATCATGAAAAGATAAACCAGTATTTAATTTTATGTACAAATCAGTTTCGTTAGCTATTTACTATTTCTCATATGATTTAAACAAGCTAAGTTTGTTGTTTGATATTATCATGCATCAAACTGAGTTTTCATCTGGGTAGAAATAATTGGCATTAGATAGAGAAGTATTAAAAAACGTTTCCACATGGAAAAACTGAATTATATAATATTTAATAAGTTTACCAACCTGTTCAGGACTCATATAAAGTTGTGTCCCCACTTCTGCTGTATGTTTAACAACAGAGCCATCTTTTACAGTTTGAAAATATTCATCACTTTGTTTTTCTAAACCTGTTACTAAACCAAAGTCACCAATTTTTATAGCACCATCAATGGAGAAAAATATGTTAGATGGCTGAAATAAAATATTCATATATTTATTGGTTTGAAAAAACATTCAGAAATTCAGTTGACTATTATAAAAGCAAGATCATAATCGACTTAACTGAGCACATTTCTCTTACAGAGAATGTGTACATGTGTGGGAGAAAAGTTGAAAAGTTCACTTGGAAGGAAAAAAACAAAAACAAATTAAAACTGAAATTTAGTCTCACATAAGTCATATGATTTACTGGCGCCTAAAAAATGAGACACTGCGGAAAGTGGTTGGACTGTCAATCACCTTTTCAAAAACAGTTAACGAAATACACTTTGTTACAATTCATGCAAAACAAAATAAAGTTACTGTTTTAAAATTTATATAAATAGGAACAAATATAATGGGCCAATAAAACAATAATTTTCAGTGAATTAATGAGCAAATAGTTTGAGGTAGTACTTTGAATTTCTGGACAAGGTGTAAAAAATACCCCTTTCCAACACTGCATTTTGAAACGCCAATTTTTGTTTTTCAAGCCATGTAAATAAGTGAAACAGAGCATTAGACATTTATCAACAAATATTTTTATCCAGTAGATATTCGTCTTTATGTTATAGCTTTGGAATCTTTCATGTTGAAAGATTTGTAGATAATGGGAAAACAGATAAAGTTAACAAGTATCTTTTCTTAGTTTCCCTGAATCACAGGTATCAGTTTGCCACCATCATATATATTAAGTCTTACCTTTAAATCTCTATGAATTAATCCACATTTATGAACATAATCCACAGCATCCACTATTTGATCAAAAATATCCAATACTGTTTCTCTATCACGATTTAATGTATTTGCACATAACCAATCCTTCAATGTTTCTCGACGACACAGTTGCATTTGAATATAGAGATACAGATTCCCCCTACCATTTGATTTCTCGACAACAACTTTTTTCAAATCTCCAGCTTCATTGTCATTTGTATCTTTATCACAAGTCGAGTTAGGTTTATATAATACATTATCCTGAGATCTAAGTACATCAGTGCTTTGTGATCCTTTACTGCTTTTATCACGGCAGCCAGAATCTTCAAACACAACTGAAAAAGAATTATCATTGTTGGACATATTTTTGTCCTGGTAATTCTGGAATGGTAATTCAAAAGATTCTGTATCTCCCCAAGCTTTTGCTCGTGATGAATCAGTGTTTGATTCAGAATATGAGTTTGCAAATTCAATTTGAAAAGAATCTTCATTGACATCAGAATGTTTACGTCTATCACAAGTTCCAATGCTATAGGATCCGCTTTCATCTGTTAATAACAAATCATCACCACCATGTACCTCAAATGTTGCAGAGTTTCCACACTTTACTCCCCATTCTGTAGCAGATGACCCCAAAACAAACATTCTATTCTGTTTTAATGGCAGTGAAGAAAGGTCAGTACCAGAATTACAAGGGGTTGGTGTAAAACATTCACTGTATAAAGAAAATATAAAAGTTAAATCAGAAATTTTCGCAGTATTTTAATAAGTGTGAGAATTGATTGGTATGTGCACAGTGCAAGCATTACAAAAGAAAGTTACTGCATAAAAATTTGAACACTGCTCACACATTTAAATATTATAACCTGTTATTCAGTAGGCCTATGTTAAACTACTGCTGTCTGAAAAAAAACTTCCATCTTTTTAAAATTTTGTAAAAATAAATATTGTCCAAATGAATGCTCATTGTTTGTCAGTTTGCTTTAATAAAACAGTGGACATACCTATCTTCTAAACATTTTTCTAGACTGTCTGTCCAATCCAAAGGAGGGTTTTCCATCCACGCATTAAAATAGCGAACAATTCCAGGATTATCGAGTTTGGCCAAGGCTCGTACTTCTCTCATAACTCTATCTTTTGCTCCAACACTGAAAAATATAATGTAACCATGTTGTGATCATGTTTTGATAATCCTCTAATAATATTGGGTCTGAGATTTGATATAAAGAGGAATAACTGACATCTAGAAGGAGAATTACTCCACCTAGAAGAAGAATTACTCCAGAAAAAAAAAAAGAGTACAAGTATCAATACATAAATTAATAGGCCTACCTGTTTGAAAGAGTAATTCTTTTGACAGCATAATGACATTCATCAATTTTATTTTTAGCTTCAAACACAACTCCAAAACCCCCTTTGCCTAAACTATGTACAAACTCAAATTCTGATGAAAACCTGTAAATAAGATTTGAAATAAAATATAACAACTATTGGAGAAATAAAACTACTTTTCTACAGTTTTTCATGTAAAGAGTTTGATTTCAGATGTGAACCCATTGTGATAGATTGAACATTTTCGCCATATACCAGTAAAACACACATTATTTTTATTAGCAGTATATTTTTCCTCAAATTTAAAGACTTGATTGGTTGATTATCTAGTCCAATATTTTATGATGAAAAAGCATATTCTTTTATAAAAAATGTAAAATATACCTGGATGTAAATTCTGAATGTGTTTCGGAATTCTCAGAATCAGTTCTGTGCATTTGGTTTATATTAATCATATCATTGCTACTACTTCCACTTTGCTGTAAATTAAAACAAATAATAAGGCATTCTGTATTAAAATCAGTTTGATTTACGTTGCCTATGTACTTTCAGTGAAGATTAGGTGAATATGAAATGCAGTCCACATGTAAAATGATGAAGATAATTTATCAATTATTTTATCATACAATCAACTGCTTTTATGTTAAATGGGCCATCCCAGACGTGTGTTAGTACATAAGACTAGTCAATTCTGTGTAGAAATATTCCCTGGTACATATATCTGGGGCCTATTTCACAAAATTTTAACTAAGATAAGATCTGAATTTTAGTTATTTGATTGGACAATATTAGATTGATTTTAGTTCTTAGCCAATCAAAATTGAAGTATCTACTAAAATTTGGATATCATCTTAAGTTAAAATTTCGTGAAACAGGGCCCTGAATATCTGTAATAATGTTTTGAAGAAATACATACATTCAGTTTTAAATTCCTTAGTGACATGCGCAATGTAAAGTTAGGAAGTGTTTGGTTAACCACGTATACATGGGGAGAGTATTTCAGGTTCCACAATAACAAAATTCTTTTTTGGAGCAAATTGTTTTGGAGATTATTTGCAAACACCTCAATATTTTGTATTAATGGCTATTGGCTACCCTACGAAATCTGTTACTGGTCCTGTAAACTAATCTCTAATATTTACCTGATTGGGTAAATCCTTTTTCACCAATTTAGTAAGAATCATATGTAAAACTACTGAAGTTATCAGACTGATAGCAATGACTTCTTTCCTAGAAAACATTGATTAGGAAATTAAGTCAATCTTTGTCAACTAAATTGGCAATATATATTTGTTTATTTATATAAATTCTTATTGATGTTAATTTCTAAAATAAATGTATTAAAAAGACAATACGATTCTTGAAATACCTGTTATTTTTCTATTGATGTCAAAGTAGAAACAGAAAACTTACCACCAATAATGGAGTGATTGTGGAATGTACATTATACTGTCGGCCTCGGGTGTCAAATTTTTTACTGGCAGTAAAGGTGTCACATCAGGATATAGGTAATACCCATTATCTGAATAAAACAATATTCACTGATAATAAACCCCAAAAAGTCAAATAAGATTTACTATGTGTTTGGTTGGACCTTTCTGAGAAAAGAAGTAATTTGGTCAAAAACAAGTGTGTCAAATTTCTATTCCATAAAGGATATGATTTCACTTTTATTTAACTCTTCTCTTTGTGCATACAATTCGTTCTATCAATTTAACTGAAACAGCTATTAGTAATGGTTTCAAATTCAAGTTTTACTTTCTTCTGGATAACATTTCTGTTTTTTGAAATTGTTTACAGATATTTGATTATAACTCTCTTACCAAAGGGATAATGTTCATGCCACACTATCAATGACTTATCCCCACTTTCTGTTGACTTGTCACCAAGAAGAGGAATTTTATCTTTGCGATTTCCATGAAAGATTGGTGTTCGTGAAGTAGCTAAAAATACAATTTTACAACAAACCATGTTAGCATACAGTTATACAAAAAACATATTTGTGGGTGTTTGATTGTTGATTGGACTGACAGAAATGTAATTATCTGTATTGAGTTCTGTGACTTTTCTTCTTGTTTCAAGAACTGATGTGGTGTACACAGAATCATGAAGTTAACTACTATGATTATTCTTTGAGATATTTTCTGTATGATTTGGCAGATGTTTGTTCATTCAAAATTGTCAAGTGTACTGATTGCCATTTTGTACTATACTATGTATAATTAAAATATAACATTAATAAAACACAAGAAATCCATTCTTTAATCTATATGCACACATAATTTGGTTGCACTGTATGTAAATTATCATTGATGAAGAAATCTTACCAGAACTGAGATATGGTCTCCAGGATATCTGAGGTAATGCAGGATTACCTACAAAATTGCCTGAATTCCTCTCATCATCAGTTAAAGTTATTGATGGTTGTACATACAGCTGATTTTGGTGCATACCTGGATTGAACAAAAAATTTGAATAAACTAAATGTTACAATATAAATAGCATCATTTCAAAATCTACCTGTAAACAAATTTTATATTTTTCAATTTTCTAAACAAATATCAACATTATGAGTTACTTTATCAAAAAGTTGAAATTAGTTCTCACCAACATATAATAAGGGTTCTGTTGGTACAC
This sequence comes from Patella depressa, assembly GCA_948474765.1. NCBI lineage: Eukaryota > Metazoa > Mollusca > Gastropoda > Patellidae > Patella > Patella depressa. The sequence goes on from OX419717.1 coordinate 74,641,078, forward strand.
CATCTGATTCTTCTGTCCCTTCAGGTGTAAATGATGATAAAGCAGGAATATGACGATTATCAAACAAACTGACACGTTTCATCACTCCCTTCTTAAGTATCCAAGCATTTGTTACAGGGCTCGAGAACTGCAAAAAAAAAAAATTACTAATAAGTAAATTCTTGCATATTTGTTTACATTATATTCACCTATTATTCATTATACAATGAGAATCAGAACTATATTTTCATTTGTCTACAAAAGTATGTACCTTGTGCTGCCAAAGGATATGTGCTTCATCTGCAGGATTAAGAGCAACAATTCTTCCTTCAGGAACAATTATCTTCAAGGCTTCATCCTGATGTTCAGCATCAAATTGTTCATTTTCTTCAATGTGATCACCTGAAATTAAAATAAAACAGGTGAAAGCAACAATTTATATACCAAGGAATCACGAACAATACAGTTTGTATCAGCACAGTCAACAGTGGTGGAAAAAATTACATGTTAAATAGTGATCTGCTGTGTACTTTTAATACGAATTTAATATTGTTTGTCTCACCTTGATATGGACAGGTTATTATTGTTATACCATCATCATCTTCATCATCATCATCATCATCAACTCTAGGAATAGGTGGTGTTCCATCTACAAAATCTAACTCATGATTTCCAACACTAAAGTTCCACCTAAAATAGTAATTTTCAATCTAATTAAATTCAAATGACCTTCCTTTTAACATCTATATCTTTTTATAGTCAATGTTTTGATACAATAAGGTCTGGTGTATATCTTATAATATAGTAGTAGGGGTAGGGGTTTGGATGGCTGAATTGTTAGCACGTGCGCGCAGTATCACAAAGCCTCTCATTGAGTCAACTGGCGTGGTTACGAATCCCTGGTTGTACATGACAAGGAGTAGGTTCGTCTCTCCAACTTTGTGGGGTTTTTTCGGGTCATCCAGTTTCCTCAAACTGCTTATGACCCTAACATGAAGCGAATTATTAATTGGAATAAAATTAAACTATACGTTAGTCCCAAAATGACCTAGTTTGTGTTGAGTGGCTGTTAAACCTCATTTCTATCTCTCTATAATATAGTAATTGTCCATAGTTTACCTTTCTACACCTGATCTAGCATCAACAGCTCTAACTGTCTGTGTATTACGTTTTATAACAATAACATCATCATCATCTGTTACTTCTCCATCACCCAGAAACTTACATCCATCCATAGAACACACATAGCGAACCTTTAATTAAAATAAAATATATAGCTGGTGCACCTGCAAAAATGTGTATTTCAAGTTTTTAAAATGTTAAAGGCCCTCCTGTGTCAACAATTTAGGAGGATTCAGTTACTCATCATTTGACAGCAATATTTATGAGTTACCTTTCTTGCAAAAGCTTCGGAATATTGAAGCTTGCTAGCAAAAGATATGATTTCACCAATATCTCAATGAAGCTACATGTTCAAATATGCAGAGGTTGTCAACAGTTAAAGATAAATGATTATAAGAATAATAAAGGAATGTATTTTATCAACTGCACATGCAATATGGTGAATGCTAGTAAGGGGCAGATTATAAAATTCAGTCAGAAGTGTTGAGCATAATAAACAAAAGAATAATTCCAGTCTTTTATAGTCCAAGTTGTTTCACATTTAGGATTCTAGTACTGTACTAAAATACAATGGTACTGAAATGTTTCACTTAAATGAAAACTAACCTGGCCAGTATTAGCATCAACACCATATGATTTACTATCTTTTCCTCCAATCATCATAGTATTATCATCTAAACGGAACGTTGAACTAAGCAGTTTCTCTGCAGTCATTGGTACAGCTTCAATACTCTCACCATCATACTGATATAAACCTCCATCTAATGATGGTATCAGTCTTGTTCTTACTCCATTTCTGTTCAACTAAAATCATAAAAAAAATGACTTTGATTGAAATCAAAAACATACATTGCTAAACCAATTCATTATAATAGGGGTAAGAGTAAATAACTAGTGAGTGCCATATAATAAGAAAACTATGTAAAACAGGTCCTCTAGAAAGTGCAAGCAGATTATGTCTCTTATATGGCATCCATCATTGTTTAAAACAGTGTAGTATTACCCTGCCAAGCTACTTATTATCTTATGTGCACTACTGTGTGAGGGATTTGGCACAACTGATAAAAAGAGTACATGCAGGAATTGTTACCAATGTATGAATTACTGGCGTGCAGAATGTATGTTACCAATATACACATTTTTATCATTATTAGCTGTCAGCAATATCTGGAGCAAACTGTGTACTAGTTAAAAATCTGGCGAGCACTCATTATCTGGAGAGAATCGGATAACTAACTTTCACTCACTAGTTATCCAGTAAACATCGATTATAACTAGTGTTTTTATTTTGTTGTCCCTACCAGGCTTCATGTGTATCATAATACAGCCATTAAATGTTTTGTGAATCAGCTAGATAAACCTTTTTGTAAAATTATAAAAGGCCTTACTCTTGTTTACACCTGCCTGAAAGTTTAATGGATTCACAGAGAAAGCCATAATTGTTTAATGGGGTTAGATGGCCTATTATGTTTAAGAAAAATAACAGATGTTAAATATAGATTGATGAGTCATAACCATAATACTTATAAAGTGAAGGATATACAATGTATCAATATATAAATTGCTGACCTCAAGTTTTCCTATACTGGAAGATAACAGAGGACGCGCATCTGCCTGTACAGACCACAAAAGTTCTCCATCGTTACGGATGTCCAATGCAGATAATCTACCATCTAATGTACTAACAAACATATGAGAGCTAAAATAGATAAATGAAATAATCATTTCAAATAGGTTGTGTACCTGCACAAAAACATGTAGCTATACTAGATAATACATGTAGTCATGTACATGCTTTATCAATGAATATTGGATTTCCGCTGTGGCTTAGCAAATTTAAATTTCAGCTTTCAATATAAATAATTATGTAAATATGAGCAAGAATGAATGATTCAATCTCGTTCCCAGAGGCAGCCGCGGAGCCAAAGGCCTCTGGTGCATTAGACCGTCCATTTTTTCCAATTTTTTCCAAACCTAAGCCCCGCCCATTCTGACCCCTGATTGGTCAATCTTTTTGGATCGATTTCTCGAAAACTAGAGGTCGGATCGTCGTTACGTTTGTTGTAAAATGATCCTTGAGTCAAAGTCAACTCGCTGACATAAAAAATTGGATCCTAAACAAACAAATTCAAGTTTTTGTAAAGATCTATTTTTCTACGCGTGGGTATATTTTTAAGTGATTCGGTCATCCAGGCACGTAAAATCAGGGGCGTACAACACAAATAATCGAGAAAATTTCGCGCGTAGGAATTACATGTCACCTTCCGGGAAAATGGCTACCCCGATTCACCAAAGAAATTTCTTCAAAAATTTTTCTAGTTTCGAGATTGTGAATGATTATGAAGGAAGAAAAGGTGACTGGGTTTGTTATCAATAAACATACATGGAGTTGCCGCTTTAGTAAAAACAAAAAGGAATAAACTCGAAACCAACAAAAGAAACACTGCGTTGCCAATAATATACATGTATATGAGCGCTACTGCAATTTGACGCTTTAGTATAAACTAAGAAAGCAAAAGTACTCCATAATCACAATATTATAATATATATTATATATTTCTCTATTTTTGTTAATGTTTATCACAATTATTTGATACTCAACTGCAACGTTTTAACTACCGGTATACTAGTAACTATACTTAACTTGTATAGGTAACAACTGATACATTCTAAGACCCCTTACGTAAGTTCAAATAGGTTCAAATGCACAATTGTCAACACACATCATTACAATTTGTATTGAAATAAGTAATTCTATCACAAATAGTGAAGACTGGACCATTAAAATAGTTACCGAACAGTTTTTTTTTGCATAGCGCTGTTTATGCTGTAGGCCTAATGACGTATTACGCAACTTGCGGCCATGACACCGGCCAGTTGAAATTTCGCGTAGCAGATGGGTTTCACCAAATCATATAATTATGCGGTAGGGCCTCACCTTTATTTCAATAAGAATGGATTTATTATATGTTAAAGCCCCAATAACACTCTTGTTGTAACTGAAAAATATGTCCCAATCTTCATTCTGGTCAACAAATCGTATGATTTTAGAATATTCCAATTAAATGATGATATAAATTTCATCTTAACACACCTAATTTAAAAAATTGGAAAAATTCAACCAATTGATTTGAAAAGTTTAACGTAAACCTTTTCAAATGTGACTTGGATTTTAAAATAATTTCGAACCCTCTGGACAAATGAAATAGGTTGTAATGGATAATTTACACAACAGGTAGGACATTTAAACATCTAGTACTTAGAATAAGGGTATTATTTATTTTCTGGAGCTACCAAGCCAGCAAGAATGTTATTGTCCCTTTAAGCTACGTGCAATACTGTTTTGGGCCAGTTTATTTGAAAATTAAGCGAGCTATAGGTCAGTAAACTTTTTGTAGTCATTTGACTAAAAAACTTGCGCAAAGGAACTCTGTAGGAAAAACCACTACTGCGGCCGGAGTAAGACGGAAGACAACAGTGTCAACAGTGGTAGTGGAACCATTTCTACGGGTATACCTATATCAAATTGTCATCATAATCATTATATTAAGAGATAAAAAGTATTTTGCAGTTTTTAAAAATCAGAAACTGTATCATGATTATATCATCATCATCATTCATCAAAAAGTATTCCTTATTTATTAATCATGGTCATATATTTGAGTTTGCAAGGTCAAATTAACTCCAAGTTGGTAAATAAACAAACATACGCCTTCATAAGGTCATTTCATTAAGCTTATCTGTTTTCGCATGAAGACCCATAACTCAATTATAATTCAATTAGAATGAAATCATGCAAAGAATAGTATTACATCAAAAATAATTAATATTCCTACGTACTTGTCCTTCTTTATAGGTTTGCAAGTATTTCTAAATACATTTGAGTTTTTTGCTCCGTCTTCTTCCAGTCCATCTCCGCTGCCTATACACAAGGCACTCAGAGAAGCTATGACACCGATCAAACGTGGAAACCATTTCTTGACTTTCTTCCAACCCATCTAAACAATTTACAATGAAATTACATCGTGTTGAAAACAGTATGTTTCGTCATTTATTTTTTGAGTTTGCTGTCGTGTTTACAATAATGTCTGATGACAAACTTCTAAGCTAACGATTGGCTTATCTAGCGGAACTGAGGTCATTATAACACGTGGACGTTCCAACTCACAACTTCCTGTGATAAATCTGGAATTTTCTCTGTCTAAAAATAGATTTTAAGCTTTCCATTGAAGTTCGAAAACGAGTTTGACCTACTTATCTCTTGTCAGTTGTCACACAAACATTTGAAGTTCATATTGATTCTAATATGACATAAAATCGCTCCCTAACGCATAAATATACACCAATTACTAAAAATTGATATACAATGTTAAATAGATTAAAATAAGTTATTGTACGATATCACAAGTAATATTTCGTTTCTCCTAGAAAATACCGGTATAATTTTGTATATTAAAAATGGCAGCCTCCACATAAAAGAAATTCTGGATTCTGTTTTTGTATATTGTTCTGTCAAAGTGCTGAAATGTCTTCTACGTTAACTGATCAATCGCCCCCTGAACCAGATAAAGTGGTAGTTCAAGAAATAATCAACACAATCAAGTCACAGGGTGTTTTTGATCAGTTTAGGAAAGAATGTCTGGCTGATGTTGACACAAAGGTATACCATACCATACAGTCATACATACAGTAAACAAAACATTATGATCCTCTATAGTTATAAGAATGAAATGAAATGAGTTTTAATGTCCTGCTGCCCTACTCCAAACAGGACTAATGAAGACAAGCATACGCCTAGTTCAGCTCTGAACGTAGGTCTCATTACACTTGCCAGTACTACATTCAGGTCTCGTGCCATCAATACATGTCGAAACTGGAATCTGCCCCAGTCAATTTTACTGGGCAGCTTTTTACTGCTAAACGGCCGTGTGTCAGTCCATATGAATGCCCGAACAATGTAAATGAACATCTTAGTGAGAAAATAAGACCTTGCTTACCTCGCTAGAACCAGTATAGTATGACCGACACAACACGTTTGCTGAAGGACAGTTCCAAAATGAACTACGTTCAGAGCTGAACTAGCATACGCCATACAGTGTGCTATGAAGAAAATTTTCCCTGGACAGTAGCACTACAACCTACTCTTATATCGAATATAAGGGACCTGGGTTTGTCATCCCATCGACCATCATATGATAATATTAATAACTTATTGTCGTCTATAGCCCTTCAGTAGCACATCCAAATGTCATTTCTAAGAACTGTACAAAAGATTCTGTGTTATAAGTTTATAAATAAGGGTAGGGGGTAATATAAATTATTTAAATTATCATGGGCTTTGTGAATCAGTCATAATGGCATTATTAACTAATCAAATACTATCATATTTTTCATCAAAACATTGATGAATTACTGATATCTATTTATATTACCGTGCACCATATGTGCAATTAAATATATCATAATCCTTCCACACCTAAACGGTTGACGCAAATCATTTCTTTCATTTTCATTAGATTTTAAGTCCAAAACGGAAGACATGCATACAGTTCTATTATGTCAGTGGTTGGCACTCATGGCGCATCAAAATTATGGATGATATATCAAGGCATTGAAACACACAACATGATTAATTTAGCAGATAATACATGCAGTTACATTTTTTATTTATTAAACAAAATGAGTTTGCAAGGGGAAATTAAAGAGCTCCAACCATAGCTAAGACGTATAAATACATCATTTAAAAAAAATTGGGGTTACATTCAAAGTTGGATATTTTGTCAGCATAATGCTTTAGTCATTTTGAGACTAACATGATCTTTTGTTCTTTGACAAGTTCTATATTTATAATCCACACAAAAAAATACCCTCTACAAACAGGTGGGATCCAGGCTTAAACATTCATGATTTCAGACAGGAATTGGCCGATGATCAGTAGGGGGGGGGGGGGGTGAGTGGAGTTATTTTTCCAGATATCATTATGATTTGATAACATCTTTAATTTTCAGCCAGCATACCAAAATTTACAGCAAAGAGTAGAAAACTATGTTACAAGATTTTTGTCAAAACAACAATGGAGTCCAAATTTAAGCAAAAATCAACTTCGAGAAAATCTTCGAAAGCAGATCAACCAGTAAGTGATAATGACTACCATACTAGTCGAAGAGTTAAATTTACTCATCTACACTTCTTTACTACAGTAAATTCATTCATTTATGGTTAAACTTGGTTTTATTTGTGACAAGGTGTTTGTTACACAGGCTTGCATTGACATTTCTTAAAAGGACCATCCTGATCAGAAATAGCAGTCTGTGTACATATGAAATTTAAGCGCCAAAATATAGAGGATTAGTATATTTACAATGTCTCATAGTTTCAGTTCCAAATATTGAGTCATTTGGACATGAATGTCAAAACCGCTTTCCCAGACACATAACGCTTTTAATATTTTTGGGCAGTTTTTTCGTTGTGTGACCTGATAATCTATTACTCTTGATGCTTACTTCATGGTAGTTTATAATATTATATGCAGATTGGCATATTTTCGGTTTCAAAAAAGCTTTCTGTTTTTCAGATCTGGGATGTTAACTAATGGTGTAGAACGTATTATTGAACAAGTAGTTAATCCAAAAATATTTCAATTTATAAAACCACGGATAGACGAAGTTGTATGTCAACATTTAGGTATTGACCCAAAACAAAGACAAGAGGAGTTACATCAACGTAAATTACAACAACAATCGTCACAGCTTGGTATGACAAATATCTTATTAAAAGTTAAAAGAATAAAGAGATAAATTGATTAACATGTAATTTAATTAAATGAGATGTCCCATTGTTTCGTTTAGGTATGCAAATGATGTGCTAACCTGTTTATTATTCAAAATATTGAACAATTTGGAATTGTCAACCAAAACAGTTCATAGGGGTAATATAATGGTAATTTCCAATTTTTGTGGAATGACATGATACACATGACTATTGGATACCATTTGTAAACTTGCCAAGAAGTAATTTAAGCACAGCAATACCCTGAAAACAAATCATATTATCATTGGAAAACAATAAAAATTGACAAATCTGGAAGTTGTCACTGGATAGTCATCTTAGTTATACACATTTTTTCTGGATGCAAAGGGATTGCTGATCGTAAAACCAATCTCAACTTCACAAAGCAGCTGAAGATTGTTTTTCCAGTTAAAACGTATCATAGAGCTTGAAGCAGTTGCTTGGGACTAGAATGTCTTTACATGAATCACTTAAATATATCTTTAAATCTGTTTGAATTTATATGCTAATGATTTGTATTTTCAGGAAATGCAAATAACAGGTTACCTGCTGGTTATAATCAAAATTCACCATATACACAGACCACAAACTGGCAACAACAAATGCCCTTCGGTTCTCAAAATCCAAATATTCCAGTAAATTTAGGGTTTCCTCAGCAATTTGGTTTTAATCCACTTCAACCTACATTTCCACAAATACCGGGATGGGGTGGACTTTATCCTCCAGGATTGGAACCATTTAACGCATCTGCTCCACCCCCAGGGGTTCCACCTATAGGAAGTATGGCTGCTCCCCCACTCCCAACCGATCAACCAATTGCCCCAGGAACAGAGCAAGCACCGTTACCCCCTCCTAATGATCCAGCACCCCCTGAAGATTCAGCTACACCTCCACCTCCAGGTCCCGATGAACCACCTAGCAAAACACCAGAGTCTAAAGTACAAGATGGAATGTCTAAAACATCAGGATCTCCAATGGATTTAGATGAAAATAGTCGTGGATCTTCCATCACTGAGGTGGAAATGGCTGATGTGGAGGTTGAAACAGTGACTGTTACTGCAGAAGAAAAAAATGTTGCAAATAAAACAAATGAAAATATTAATATTAATGAAGATAATAAATCAAACAAGAAGCAATATAAATTTGCTTGGAGTAAGGACACTGGGGAAGAAGATATTTCAGACTCGGAACTGAGCTCAATTCATACCAGTGATTTATCGTCATTTGAATATTCATCATTAAGTGATAGTGAGGAAGATGAACTGTCCATACAGAAATCCCCCTTCAAATCTCCTGTCAAGCCTTTAAAACAAGAAATCAGCAGTGAGTATAGCAGTTTTATCAGTACAATTTAATTAGGAGATATATGGGGTGGGACAGAGGAACCAGAACCCTTATCAGTCAAGTCAAAGTAGTAAAATGCTAGAAACTGTGTCAAAGCTTGAAATTATGCTCCACATTTGATATCTTTTGCAATTAGTATCTGCTCTATAGATAGGTTAGATAAAAGATCATTTGATATTAATAAAGATCATTTGATATTAATAAATGTAACGCAACAATCTGTTTATTAAATGCTGTTTTTATTTCTAGATAAAGAGGAGGGTACTCTAGGTAAAGAAACTAGTGAACAATCTAAAATCAATAATGAAGAAGCCAGTTTATCAACACCACCTAAACCTAGAAAACTTCTATCTTTAACATATAATCTTAGTGATAGTGATGATGAAGAAACACGGGAAGAGAGGAAAGCCAGAATTGTAAGTCTTAATTTAATTCTTCAAATATTGGTAAAAAAAATTATTACAGTTGTAAAAGATAAATTATTCTTATTTAGTTATTTCTTTTTTGTTTTCTAAATTATTATCGGTATCTGTCTATATTTTATTTTTATAATTCGTAGGCCAAAGAAAAAGCCGAAAGGTATCATAAGAGAATACAAAGAAGAGCTGATATTGATGCTAAGAAGAAGGAAAAGGAGGAGGAAAGAGCCAGGTTGAGAGAAGAAAGAAGGAGAAAACAAGAATCAGAATTAGAAACCTCCCGGGATGAAAGGACTGAAAGCTCACAAAATGGTTTGTTGACATTTTGAATCAAATGCACCAAATGAATTTCAACATTATTGAATCTTGCTATATTTGTTAGGAGGAACTTTTACTGAATATGAGCAATGTATTTCCACATTAAAGCCAACCAACCTCCATTTGTGGGATCTTTTATTGTTGAATCAAAATTAAAACACAAGGATTATGTGATCAGTAATTTTCTGATAGAAATTTTTTTACGTTCTATTACAGAATCAAGAACAGAAGATCAAATTTCTTCATCTATGGATACTGAAGATGATAAAAAAGAAAAACCAGTTAAAAAACGCAAAACTAAAGAAGAGAGGAAAGAACAATTGTTGCAACAGAAACGTCTGGGACTTCGAAGACATAGAACAAGAAATAGACGATACACATCAGAAGAATTTACATCAATATTTACAGAACAAAAACAACCCTTCTCTAGTCGGAATTATTCTCAAGATGTGGAGGAAGTGGAGACTGAAATTATAGAAACCGAGACAATTGAAATAGATAATACTATGAATTATACCATGGAAAACTTTGAAGTCAGTGAAATTGAAATGCCTGTTCAAAGTCCTCCAACACCCACTCAAGATGAGTTATGTCCCCCTGAAAATGTAGCAGATATCCCTCTACCTGATAGTCCCCTGCCTGTTATGGAACTACCACAATCAGCTCTCATGTCGGTGACTTTAGTTCCTAAGTTTGACGAGTCACAGACTATAGTTCAGCCACATTCTCCATCAAGTGACATTTCTGAGAATTCTAAAGCTGGCTCAGATAAATCTGGTGCGAGGAGGAGAAATATCTCTGGTGAAAGCAGCCATTCGGAAATGGCAGTCACTCGAAGGTCTCAGAGAAATTTAGCAACAACTGAACCTACAACTACCAGATCAAGACGTGAATCAATGAGGTTTGTTTTCTTCATTTATTACAAGTTACAGTATAGTGTATTTTATTGATCTAAATAGAGTTTTCTTTTTTGTGAAATGTTAGGAAAAAATAGCACAATGATCTAGGCCTGAAGGCATTGGTCAGTTCTGAACATCATGACACCTAGCACTTGTTCAATATAAGTGTATACAACAAAACAACTGAGAATCATGATTTGAACTTCAGATGTTTTTATTTTTTTAGAGGGAAATCCCCAGAAGGCAGTCGATCTAAAACAAGTCAACGCTATGATACATCTGATTTATATAAACCTAGAATTAGTCATCGTAGACCATGTACTCCACCAGTTTCTAAAGGGTTGGTATATATTTCTTATTTATTTGTACACATCTTTGAAACGTATTCACGTTTCTTTGAGTATATCAAGATCATCTGTTCGACCAACAATACCAAGTCTGGTTAATAATTGCAAATTATCAACCACTAAATGACCACTTGTATATCAGTGTGCACTAGTCTACTGTTACAGAAAATTAAAGCTGCATTATGCAAAATCTGCCAATTGCAGGTCTTTATTTAGGCCTAAATTATTACTTAGACATTTATTAACTTGCCAAGACCATAATCAACTCTTGATGCTCTAGATTTTCAAGATATTTAAACACAACTGGTGATAAATGATTTTTAAATCTGAATCATCCATTTTTTAAATAATATTTAAAAAATGGATAATCAAGACTTTGTTTACTATCTTACAACGGTAGCAATGTCAATCGTGACTCTGCTATTCTCCAAACAGCCTTATTGCCACACAGAATGAAGTAATTTGACTGAAATTTTCAAGATGTTCTCTTTTCATTATCCAGTTTTTAATTTCAATCGCAAGAATTGTCAGTTCTTTATCTAATCTTACATAATGCATCTTCAGAGTTACAGTAACAGATGGATTTCACTATGAAACGATTGTCATCATGGCTAAAATGGCAATTCTGTTAATCCCTCATATATCATATACAAGGGTATTTCTTATATGGGACTGTAATCAGATCACTTCAAGATCAGTGTAATAATATGATGGCATTGTATCAAATTACAGATCAGATGTATCCATCTCACCAAGTGTTGAAACAAGATCATCTAGAAGACTGGCATCGACAGAAACAATACCAGATCCAGAAAAATTCACAGAAAAACAAGAGAGTAGTTCAGAGTCTGGTAAGTATAGTTGTTCTTCAGTTGTGAATGACAATTTTCTTTTAACCACTCCAGAATGTTAAATGCTCCTGCCATTGTCACTCTTTTAAAGGTGTAGCATCCCCATTTTCTAGTCTTTACTGCTAAGACACTCAATTGTACCCCCAGATGGCAAAAAGAAATTTAGGACCATGCACTAAATTCAATATAAGAAAATTATGATTACCTTGATTGAGGCAATATGAAAGTTTTGTTCAATTATTTCAGTGACTGAGTTAGAGGATGGTAGTGTATCTGTTTCCTGTACCCTTGAAGTTTTACAAGGAGCTTTAGAAGTTGTTGATGTTGAAAGTGGACAATTGAAAACACTATCAGCAGAAATGGTGGAATCTTCAGTTGTTAGTATGGAAGAAACAGAAGTGATCGAAACAGATGTAATAACGGAAGAACAAGTAACTGAAGTATCTGTGACAACCGAAGAAGTTCCTGAAGAACAAACTGAAATATGTATAGAAGATTCAAAACAAGATGATGACTCAGCCTCCATTGAAATATTATCAGTGAAAGATGATCAAAAATCTTCTAAATCAACATCCAGATCATCATCTAGGTCTAGATCTGCTAGAACATCTAGAACATCATCTAAATCACGATCACGTTCAAGATCACGTCGTTCCAGATCCCTTGGCTCAAGATCCCCTCGTTCTCGTTCTAGGTCAAAGTCTCTTCGCTCTCGTTCCAGATCTAAATCTCATTCTAGAAGATCGAGATCTTATTCCAGATCACGGTCTTACTCCAGATCAAGATCTTACTCAAGATCACGGTCGTATTCAAGGTCCAGATCTATATCAAGATCAAGATCGTACTCCAGCTCCAGATATTCAAAACGTTCTTCCAAGTCAAGATCAAGATCAAGAATGAGATCGATATCCAAATCAAAAAGTACAGAAACAATATCTGAAGAAGAGGAGGATGGAGAACTATTTGCAAAGAGAAAGAAGACCCCAATAGATCAGGTTTATTTTGGTGAAGCTGAGAGAAGAGTAAGAGAGATTGTAAGGAAACCTGTAACAGAAGTCAACTTTGGTTTAGCTGAACAACATGCCAGACATAGAACACAATGGAACCCTGGATGGCAACAAAAACCATTGTAAGTATTTTCTAAATTTTAAACTGGCTGGTTATGATTCTTTAAGTGAATCCTACCTTGCATGAAAAGGGATGCCCACATTTTGCATAGAGTACAAGTGGGGTTAAATATGCAAGTTTGACACGAAAATGTGAAGAAATTACCTAATAAAATACATATTTTCATAATATATATATTGATAAATATATATTTCAGGAAAACTAGGGGAGGTATGTTTCAGCAGAAGAGTTATAGAGGTTCTCAAAGAGGATCATATTCTGATCAAAGAGGTTTAAGCAGATCTGATGATTTGAGTAGATCCCCCACTAAAGAGGCGTATATATCTCCTAGTAAACGGTATTATAGTCCTAGTGATTCAGACCCATATAAACCATCCTCTCCTACTTACAGACCAATATCACCTGGCCCTTTTGTACCAGCTTCCCCAACTGAATCAAGATCGTTCCGTCCATTATCACCAACACCAAGATCAAGTTACAGACCCCCATCCCCAGGTTCACCTATAGCACGATCTAGCTATCGTCCTCCATCTCCGTCTGGAGGACGACAAGGATTTCGTCCACCATCGCCAACAGACACAAGAACTAGTTTTAGATCATCATCTCCTACTGGTTACCATTCAGCTTCTCCTTACAAGCGACCGTCATCTCCACGAAACACCTACAGAACCAACTCTCCCACATCAACGTCAATGTCCGGTTACAAATCAGATCCTTGTAGACCACTGGGTCGACCTTTAACCCCACCGACTATTTCCACCAATTTACAAACATCACCAATATCATCTTCACCATCTGAAGGTCAATGTACACCCAGTCCTGAATATGAGGCACCAGAAACTAGAGGAAGATCTGCAGTATCAACACCACCAATAGATCAGCCGAGTAGAGGAAGGAGACCTAGAAGTCCAGATGATTCTTCAATGCCAACAAATACCCCTCTGTCATCGTCAGGATCTGTAATGCAATCTAGACGAGCGAGTCAGCGATCAACACCCCCCTCTCCACCTCCTGTGAGAGAAACAAGGAGGACTAGAGCACCTTCACCACCACCTTTACACTTCACAAGAAGTCACAGAGAAAAAAGTCCCCCAGCTAAAAGACCTAGAAGATAAACTTTTGAAAATCAAAAAGTTGTATATATCACAATATAGAAATAAATATATTTCTAGTCATAATGATGCAGATAATGAAAATGTTTGAGTTGATAAATAGGTTCATTCACATAATTGTAAAATTATTGTAAAAAGTGAATGACGGAAAATATATGACTTTTGGACTTAGTGACCTTCAGTTCAATTAATGATCAATGAATACAATCTGGCATACTGATTCCAATTTAAAGATTGTTTGATGTACATACTAGTTAACCAAATCATGTTCATAATGGTCACCTTAATTGATAGTTGTTTTAAAAACTGTTGTCAATTGAAATAGGGTCCTTCATTTCATCTCTAGATTTAAGATTATGATTGTTTAAACTGTTAAGATTGTGTTAATTATACCTAGAATTATGAAAATAATTTGTTTACTGGAGACGTTAAAGAAAATTGCCAGTGTAATGTGGATGACTATTCTAGTGCTCAAGATCGGATTGATAAATGTGGTCGAAATTGTAAACACAGAATTCATGCTAAAACTTTTTTCTGTTAAAGTCTGTATTTTAACTTAAGTAACAGATTTCAAGCATCTGTAGCTTTTTTGAATTTGGGTTGATGTACATTTTTCAGAAGGTAACAATATGCTCTCAACATGTAACATAAATATCCATGTTAAATAAAGTTCCATATTTAGTTTTGTAAATTTGGCATACTATGAATAGAAAGACTAACTACTCGTTTTGTGAAAATATTAAGTGATGACCATTGTTGGAATAAAAGTATGTTTAAACACAATTGGGCAAAGAGAGAGAGAGAAATGAGGTTTAATGTCTACTCGACACAAACTAGGTCATTTCAGGACTAACATATGGTTTAATTTTATTTCAATGATTCGCTTGTGCGTAGGATGTCTTTAGCAATGGGAAGAAACTGGAGGACCCAATGAAAACCCACGAGGTTGGACAGGCGACCCTACAACTTGTCACGTACAACCGGGGATTCCAAACAACGCCTGTTGACTCATGTCAGGCTTTATGATACAGCGTGACGTGCAAACCAATCTACCATCCAACCCCCTACAATTGGGCAAATCGATCTTCAAGACTACAGTGTATGTAAGAAAGGGTTATGAAGACGAGTGTCAAAATATTATACACCTTGATTGCAGGCCCCCTAAATCTCAAGGCTGCTAAGCTTATAGATAAACCCAGCACTGTTTATCAACCAAAAAGTTGGAGGGAAGGTGGAAAATGAAATAAAATGGGGTTTCACGTCCTACTGTTCTGCTCCTAAACTGGTCTAAATACCGTCTAATGAAGACACCATACAGTGTGCTATTAGGGAAATTTTGCCCGGGCAGCCGCACACTATGGCTTACTCTTATATAGAATTCCATCTGCCAAGGGCTCTTTTATGTGCACACCAGTGTGTACACAGGACCTCAGTTTATTCGTCCCATCCGAACGACTAGACAGCTGTATCTTACCCACTCAGTCACAGTGATACCCCAGAGATTTCGTTTGTCCATTCTGTAGCTGTGAGTAATGCTTAAACAGCATTCGAAAGTGAATGGGGATAATTCCTGAAAGTCTTTGATCAATATGGGTGTTTTTTAGAAATGTTCATTGTTTCCAAAGCCAAATGCCCTTGTTCTTTGTCCCTTCACTTTTTATCCAAAATAGACATAGCGATTCTGATATTTGGTAAGAATGTTGCATAAGTGGAGTTTATTTTGATTTCTTCTCCTGAATTGCTTGACAACACTTTATAAAATTGGATGTGGCTTATATACTTATATAGTAACTCAGATTTGTTCAAAGTAAGAATGATGATTTTCAACTTTATTTGGTAGACATAGTGCTGGTTCAGGGGTCAATGGAATACAACTGAATTTTGTAGGCTAGTAGTAGTATTGTGAAGACCAGACAAAATAGTATTTTGTGTAATTAATAATAATCATACTATACAAATTAATAAGTGGGTATTTGGACACCAAGCTCTTGAGATGCCACAGTCACAGAAACAGTTTTTCATGTTGTATATCAATTCCACAAAGAGAAAAATACTACTACATTGGTTTGATATGTATATATTTATCAAGATGGTAGATATATGTATCAATGAACAAGGTAAATAAATACCTTTACTCTGAGTCATACCAAATACATCATGCATACCTACAACTTATACATGTATTCAAAATAATATATATATAAATATAGAAAGGGACTAATTCTCAATACATAATATTATTGTGTGACCAACATAATACACTAGTTTTCTTCTGATTCTGAATGATTAAAACTTGGCCTATTTAAATACATATTTTTGTACTTAAAACTGAAAAAAACAGTATGTCTATATAATCCAATTCATTCACAACTGCCTTTCTCAAATGAGATGAACATAAAAATGAAAACAAAAATCTGATTCAATAACAGCCACCAAATGCAGATCTTATATCAAACTATTCATGTATTTTTTTTAGCAAACATAGAATAACGACCTAAAATATTTGAGTAAGCATAGGATTCATTTCACTGATGTCTCAAAATCACCAATGTAAAATAGATAGCAAATTTGATTGACAGAAAAATATTTCCTTATGATTTAACATCAGAGATGAAGAAGAGATCATTTCTTTTGACATCCAAATCCTTACACAGAGATGCTTCTTTTCACCAGAAAGAAACAGCAATTAATTCTATTGATATGGTGCTAAAACATACAGCAATACATGAAGGACAGCCACATATTGCATAAATTTTAAAAATTATTAAGAATTTAATAAAATATCAAATCTTTAAAAAACAGGCTGCTCCTGATAAAAGTACTTACTACTTTATATCAAACCACCATAATAATTTCATTTATTTATTATTAGTTCACTACTGTCTTATTTTAAATATTACTATAACTAGTGTTTATTTAGTAATTTTATATTTTGATTTTTGTCAATTCTAAAAAATGTATATTATGTACATGTAAAACACCAAAATACAAATATTTAAATTACGAAAAAAATCCAACAATGAACTTTGTACTGAATAATGATAAAATTTGAGTTCTTTCATCCTGATGAAGGTAAAATTAGAAGTGTGGTACAAAAGTACACATAAAGGAAGAGAACACAAGTCTTTCATAACCCATATATATCGTAGTGTCCATGAGATTTTAAGAGAAATGTTCACACAGCACTATACCTCCAATACACTCAAGAAAATATCTTAATTTTTTGGCTTGATGATAAAGATAAGTCAGGATTCTATAATTCATATTATGATGATTCACATTAGTCTATAATGATGATATCCATTGCACAATCACTAATGTATTTAGCACAGACATGATCCAACAAATATACAATAAAATAAATAAACAACCATCTTTAGTTTCATGGACTCTGATAAACACAGTTTAATGTTTTGATTCATGCACCAATCATTATGACAATAATGTCTGCCATCATACTAAAACATGTCTAGTATTTTCACATTTCATCAGGTAAAACAGTTACACATAATCTCCTTTCAGGCCAGCTGTATGTTTTGGGAAACAATGTCTGAAAAATATTAGAAATAAATTGAAAATTGGTAAGAACTAAATCTGCCTTCAAAAGTTATATAAATGATTATTTGTACATTTATTAACATGGCAAGCATTCGATGGCTCCAATTTTAAGAAGATTAGAACATCACTGCCATTTAAGAGTTTTAGTATATTCATTTTTCATTATCTTTTTTTGAACTATTTTTAAACTGGAGAAATTTATTATAAAAGACTTACATCATCTGGATTTGATAATTCTTCTAGTTCATGTATCATTTCATCTATAAAATCATCTGTTAATAATACCTAATAAACAAAATCATACACATTACATATATTTAACAAACTTATTTTATAAGCATTTTTGTTCTCAGTAAGATGGGAAAATCATCAGTTACACTACTGGCACTCATCCTCTATTTCTCTGTCAATATTTACAGTTTAATACACTAGGATTGAATATACCTTCCATACATGTATTCTTAACATTCTTTCCCATGAGACACCTCCTGGTAAAATTCTTTTTACAAACCCTCCGTTTCCAAACATGGCTGTGTTACTATAACATAACTATAAAATTTACAGACTGGCAGATTAGTTGACACGTACGCAATAGAGGATCAAATTGAGCGTTTGTTGTTAATTTAATGATGGATGTCTGATAGAACAATAAAAGTTAAGTATTGTGCAAGAATGTTAGGTTCTATTTCAGCCCATTTATATAGTCTATGTGTCAAAAGATTCTTTTAACGAAAATCCCCTACAACTGTAGTACAGTCATATATATGGTGTATAATTGATCTTCAGAAATAAAGACAATCAGGTACGTATACAAAGAAGCACTTTTCGAATTCAAATATTATAGTAAAAGAATAACACAGAAATTACATAAATCCTTAATATGTTAAGAGAAAATACAGAAGAAAATTATATACAGTGATATTAAGGTCTTGAAAATACATACTAAAGGATAGTAAAACTTGCAAACTCTATATGGATTAACGATATTAACATCCAGATATTGTTTAAAGGTATAATTCATGTATGCAGATTGTTACCTTTATCTTTTCCATTTCTGGTACATACACATGTATATTAGCTTCTCTATATTGCTAAATATTTCTACAAAAATGGGGAATTTATTACCTGTAACCACATGCCATGAGCAGCAAATGGATGTTCTTCATCAGCAAATGACCCGACGACACTAGATGATACAAATGTTATAGCTACATCATTTAACACACTTTTAAATGTAAAATGTCTACCATGCCGTAATCGACCCCTGTAATAATAGAGATATTTAGTCAATTTAAACATACCTGATCTGAGCCAGATAACTGTAATTATTCATGAAATGTGACAAGAAATTAATACAAAGATAGGTTGCCAGGCAACGAAACATACGCCCACAGCAGCTAAATCATCCGGGCAGTCAACAAGGGTTGTCGCATATTTTTACTTTTTTTTGGTAATGAAACATTTGTAATACACTAAAATCTGAGTAACAACTCATTATGTAATTATCTGAAAATCATTAGAATTTGTTTGCTTTTTATAAAGTTTTGCCCCAAGCTAACAATTAGTATAGGAAACATTTAATATCATGGATTTAGCTGTTCAGTTATCAAAATTCATTGAAAATCAAAATAATTGTTCGATTCAACACCTTAAACTCTGTGTATCAATCTGAAGTCAATCGGATGATAAGTTTGGCATCTACACAGCGCCACAAGGTTTTTTGAAGTGATCAAGGAAGATAACTCTGGAAGTCATTATTTGAAATCGATGAAAATCAGTAGGCTTCTTCCTCTCAGGACCTTAAACAGTGTGTGTAAATTTAAAGTCAATCGGATATTAACTTTGGCCTCTAGAGCGTCCACAGGATTTTTTGATGTGACCAAGGGCCATAACTCTGGCACTAATTATCGGAAATCGCTGAAAATCAATAGGCTTCTTCGTCTTATGAACTTAAACACTGTGTATAAATTTAAAGTCAATCAGATATTAACTTTGGCTTTTAGAGCGTCCACAAGATTTTTTGAAGTGATCAAGGGCCATAACTCTGGCACTAATTAACAGAAATCGCTGAAAATCTATAGGCTTCTTCGTCTTATGACCTTAAACACTGTGTATAAATTTAAAGTCAATCGGATATTAACTTTGGCTTTTAGAGCATCCACAAGATTTTTTGAAGTGATCAAGGGCCATAACTCTGTCACTAATTATTGGAAATTGCTGAAAATCAATAAGCTTCTTCGTCTTGTGACCTTAAACACTGTGTATAAATTTAAAGTCAATCGGATATTAACTTTGACTTTTAGAGCGTCCACTAGATTTTTTGAAGTGATCAAGGGCCATAACTCTGGCACTAATTATCGGAAATCGCTGAAAATCAATAGGCTTCTTCGTCTTATGACCTTAAACACTGTGTATAAATTTAAAGTCAATCGGATATTAACTTTGGCCTCTAGAGCGTCCACAAGATTTTTTGAAGTCGTCAAGGGCCATAACTCTGGTAGTTATTATCGGAAATCGCTGAAAAACAATAGGCTTCTTCGTCTCATGACCTTAAACACTGTGTATAAATTTAAAGTGAATCGGATATTAACTTTAGCCTCTAGAGCGTCCACAAGCAATTGTGGACGCCGGACGGACGGACGGACGGACGGACGGACGGACGGACGGACGGACGGACGGACGGACGGACGGACGGACGGACGGACGGACGGACGGACGGACGGGGGCGACGACAATATACGACCACATTTCAATGTGGGCGTATAAAAATACAAAGATCAATTTAATAAATTCTTGTATAACAGTATAGAGATATAAAAACCTTACCTAAGTGCTAATGGTAATAATAAACCCGCTTCTAAATTAAATTTAAGATGAACAGCATCTAATGATCTTGTTCTGGTTAATTCTGTAGGACCTTCTGAACTGACTGTACTATCGAATGATTCTTTTCTGGATTGATTACGATTTCTATAAATAAAATACAACATATATTGTAATTTTAATCAAAATCTGGTTATAAAATATTAGAACACGGAAAATAGGTTACTTGAAATGTGGGTATCATTGAATATAGTCCTTGGTGGACAAATAATAACAGTTGATGTTTAAAACAAATAAAGGAAATAGATCTTACGTATGAGAGTCAGCTTCTTTTCCTTCTATTTTAAATGGAAGATTAGTTCGACTAGTACTTAAACCCTTTTTCAAGGTAGCTTTTATTTGTTCAGAATCTGAAATGAATGTTAGTTAAGAAGTGAATGACAATAAAGCTGAATATCGTGGACAAATGAATTACCATTTGCTACAAAGTTATATTGAATCCTTAAATTATATATGACATTAAAGATTATCTCCATTAATTAACCGAAAATTCGGAACAACAACAGACTATTTCATCTTGCTAATGTCAAGAACACATACCATCTTTAAAAAGATGAAATTATATATATAGTCTATACAATGTTTACAAAAGATTGCCTAAAAAATGACCACATTTTAATAGGTGACTCTACTGAGAAGAAATCAAAGAGTTGAACTAACCATGATCTGAAATATGAGGTCGACCAGCTGAATCATTACTTCCACGTCTTCTATTGTCATGTATTTTATTTTCCTTGTCATCATCATATTGTGCATCATTACTTCCAGGTTCTTCCCATGAACAACGACTACTTACACCACTTAAATTAGAACCTTCTTGTTCAATACCTTGATCTACTCTTTCCTGAAATAATCAATTTCATATATTACTCCAAGAAGACATACCATACATAATCCAAGCAATACATAGATGATTTACAAGGTGAGCAAGGGTCATATATACAGCTCTAAAGGTAATTTATGGAAATTCTTGAAATAGGATTCTTCGAGTACCGGTACTTTAAACAATGCATACAAATTTCTAGCTGATCAGGCATTGATTTGTGTTGCTGGAGAGTTCACAAGATTAAACAAGGACCATAACTTTAGAAATAATTAACAGAAATTGTTAAAATTCAAAAGGCTTCTTTGTTTTAATACTTTGAACAGTCCATATAAATTTGTATTAATTTCTTGCTTTAGGGTACCAATAGCAATAAATTATGTCAATCAAAATTAAAGAATTGAAATGAAAAGCCATTTTCAAAGGTAAACATGGGACTAAATTGAATGAATGTTGAATTAATTTGGGAACTATTTAATGACAGGGTAGCACAGTAATAAATTCTACCTGTAATTGTGGATCAATCTCAAATATTGTTTCTCCTCTTCTCATGTCTGTTATTAACCAAGCTCCACCAGCACTGTTCAAAGACATAAATGGTAGATACACACTTTATTTATAATCATTAAATGACTTGAATAAAATTTTATTTTTCTTAACTTAATTAGGTTATTATGAGACTAATATATTGTCATTTCTTTTATTTTTATGGTTATATGGGCCTGAGAATTTTGCCTGGAAATCAGCATTTCTACATGCAGGTCACTAAAAAAGACAATGTAGTCTCAGTTGTTTCAGAGTACATGTATATATTGAATAAAATTTCAGATACTGGATCTTTAACTTACACAGATTTGGATCTCAGTAATTCTATAACACCAGGACCATTCCAGTGTTGTGATGCCCGTAATTCTTCACTACATACTCCAACAATCTGTACAAAGTTAACCGAACCAAATGGTGTTGTAATGGGTTGTAACTGGGCATCTTCTGTCATTAACATATGTTGTATACGAGATTCACTGCCATCTAATGGAGTATGCCATGACACATGATCACCACTACATAATACATTATCTGAAAAATAAAAGATTTCTCATACTTAGTAGCTAAATATATTAAATACTCTGTACTAAAGGTAACTGCTTTTATATTCAATTCAAATATATTAAATTCTCCCTCTAATGCATTCTCAAGCTATTTTAGACCAAGTCTGGGAAATGACTCTTGAATAACTAAACAAATGTATTCAAAGTTGAAGTTATTTCTCATTCACATACATGTATATAATGTTTCATTAAAACTGATTAAACATTCAGACTCCAAGAAATTTACAATTATTATATTTGGGGTGTATACTTTATTAACCAATTAAATGGTAAAACGATTGGAAATAAATCAAACTTATCCAGAAACTCTTAGATATATAAAGTCACACGCCTTTTCATTAAAATCTGATATACATATATACATTATCATATATGTGTGTGTGTGTAAAAAGGCAGAAATTTACCTGACTGAAAAACATATCTAGCTAATGACTGCATTAAAGCTGCTGGCCAGGTTGGTGGATTAGCTTCACCTGGTTCTCTTTTTAATCTAAATGTTAATTCAAAGCCATAACCACTGGGTCCTTCATTTGCTGAGCTTCTGTAACAAAAAATATAACATAATTTTTGATGTCACGAGTAATTAAGTTAAATAAATTGATTTCTTTTTTTCTGTCTTGATTTAAATATATTACTCTAAATAATCTGCTGGTGCGGGTTATAATATTTTGTACTCAAAAATAATATTGCTATCCTATTCAGTGTAATGGTGTATATAGACATACATGGTAGGTGTATTTGATGGTTTGTTGAGTGGGAATGCAGCTCCCCAAATTTAGGGCAAAATAAGTCATTTATGGCCTGTGATTCATGATTTTTTAGTAATGTATTATGTTTGGTAAATATTCATAGATATATCTGAGTAAAACTTTTAAACCAGTCCTAATCCTATCATTAAATGTTTTATCAATATTGGTACACCTGTAATGTATGAAATTAATCAATACACAGGTAATTATAAATTGTAAATAAAAGTTTACTTACTCATGCACTCTACCATCACCATGTAAATCTGATAAACCAAAACTAATATAATGCCAGTGTGGTGGAATGTGTCTTTCAGGATCACCATTATTAGAATACATACTAATATAATCTAATGGATCCGGACCATTTAACCTGTTAAAATATAATTCCCAAACCATGTCATTATTAACAGAGAGAGAGAAATGGGGTTTAATGCCACCCAACACAAACTAGGTCGCTTCGGGACAAACATAGGTTTCAAATTTTTTTGCAGTGAGAGGAAACATAGGCCCCGGAGAAAACCCATGAGGTTGGACAAGCGACTCTACTCTTTGTTACATACAACAAGGGAATGGAAATCACGCCTATTAACTCCCCATTAATATTAGAATAGTTCACAAGCTTTAAAAGACAGATGTATACATGTACATGTAAATTGTCAACAGCTTGAAATGTACAACCTGAAAGTTTTGACAATTGATAGGACTCTTCCATACCACATTTGAAATAATAAAATGGTGGTATTTCATATTTGTGGATATACGAATGTATATTTAAATATCAGTGAAATATTTACGGTCTTTCAATTGACCTATATTTATTCTGATTGAATTCAATTTGATTTTCTTCCACAGTAAACAGATTATTTTATCATTAATAAAAAGTCATATGGTAACATTAATATGCCTCTATGAACAAATATACCCCCTACCTGAACATAATCAGCAGATTTATCTATATTTAAATAAATAACTGCCCACTTAGAATATTTGGTTTCAAACTCAGCAAGAGGCACATGTTTTTGTCCCACTTGATACCAATCAACAACCAAGATGAAATTATTATACTTAAGATATCACTTGATATCAATATCAATTATCAATGTCGCCTACGTGTTATTACTGTACAGTTTTACGCCTCCTCAATGATTTTGCCAATTGTAGTTTTCAAGTTATCAGATTTATTTTCCCGCCATATTGGAGCTAACCATCAAAGATAGCTTTCAAATGTTCATCACTCTGCATGAAAGCTCTGAACCCAATTTACCAATAAAGTACAGTGGACTCTGCCACATTCGAACTCTGATCACTCTGGCACTCTGTGAAATCCGACATGATTTTCATGTCCTTATTTATATCCGTCAGCCAAAAAATCTTTAGTTAATCCAGACTCTAAGTATTCCTCATTACGGCATCAACAATTTCCATTGAATCGACACAGTATAATACGGCTCTCAAACTGTGGGTGTGAAGAAAGCAATTAGCAATCAATTATCGGTGAGATTAAAAAACAATGGGTGTAAAGCCACAAAGGATTAACAAGCAATCACCAATCAATTATCGATGAAATTATCGGTGAGATTAAAAAACAATGGGTGTGAAGCCACAAAAGATTAACAAGCAATCACCAATCAATTAAGGGGGTAATTGTGACAAATAATCAAGAATATCCAAGAATTTTCCCACAAATTCAGTCGTAAAAATATTCCTAGCACCTGTTAAAAACATTTGTTGCGCATGTCGATTGAACTGGAATAATGTAGGTTTGTTCACCCTACGTGTCTCTCTGAACCGTGTGACAACGACTTTGGCATAGAACGACAGATCATCAATGAACATGTGCACTCGGCGAACCCCGGCAGATTCCCGGTACCCTACATTGTACTCGAATCTGCCTAGGTTTGCCGAGTGTGAACACGTGATAGCAAACACAAGAGTGCGATTAACTGAAGATGATGAAGAAGATAAATTAACAACAGACTTGACCTAATAAAAATGTATACGCATATTTATAAATGAAATACAAATTAATGTAAAAAAATTTTGAATGTACAGAAAAGTTTTGTACAGAAAATGTTTTGGACCTAATTTTGATCCTATATGCATATTATGTCAGTTTTGGATTTAATAACAAGTTGGTTCAATTCTTTCACACGTGGTCTGAGACAATCAGTATTTACGTGTATTAGCATTATGTTCAACTTATTGAATATACCATATAAGTTATTAAATTATTTTGATTTGAGAGGTTTAATTCTTATTAATGACCCAGTTAGAGAATTTGTTTGTATTTCTCTCTGCTAGAGAATTTGTTTGTATTTTTCTGATTTATTCTGTCATTGATTGGTATAAATAGGTTATTTGCGGCCGTTTCTTTTATCTTATGTCTAACCCAAATTACCTAATCAAATTAGAATGTTGTGAAGTACCCACGTGTAATTAGTGATTCGTTACTAGCTAATCACCACTAATACTATGTAGGCATCTTCAAAGAGATTGTCAAAGAGCATTTTAATTGGACAGAATTGTATTTTTTTCGATTGATTGTTATTTTTTTCGATTGATTGTTATTTTTGTCGATTGATTGTTATTTTTATCAAAGGCAAGTAATATTTGGTAAAGTAAATTATTTTTCATAAATTATTCATGTGTGGCTGTTATGACTAATTTCTTTTTACTAAATATTTTGTCTTGAAGCATGCTGCCTTAGATTGCTGTCCATATATGATACAAAAACGTAAAAACATTACATCATTAAAAAACTCTGGAACTAAATTAAATAGGATTACGGTGGCTGTGGACGATAACCATCAAAATTATTTTATGTCGCTTTAATATTGAATGAGAGTGAATTCAGTAACCATTGTAAATTAAGTTATGCATCCCACAAATGAACATATTGGAAATGTATCAAACTACATATCTTAGTGGTAAAAAACAATTCTCAACCTTATTTGTCCGACAGAATTCCATGATCTTATAGCCCTGCTCATGACCATGTACCGAAATTGAAAACCAAACAAATCATCATATAATGAAATATAATCAGTATTTTTACCAATATTTTACTAATGCTGTGACTTGTAATGGGTTTGGTTGGCTCGGATAAAGTCTTCGACATGCTGAGTAAATTGCCTCTAATCCAGGAGGGGTTGCTGGCATTGTAGGTTGACTGAAATTAGACGAAGAAGAGTAAAAATGTTCTCTCTCCTCCATTTTGGCATTTGACATTCTATTCACCTCCCCCGGCACCAACACGTGAAATGAAAACAAAAGAAATGTAAATTTCTGTAAAGCTTCTTCTAGACAGTGTAACAATCAACTTAAACCACGATTTCAATGAACTTGAAATCATCAATGACAATTATGCATTTGATTTACATCGATTTATCTTTTACCGATATGTCAAGCTATTTGGCGAAACAGCCAAAACATTGACCACCCAAGAAGTAGCCTCGTTGAACCAGCCCACTAAAATTTGTTGAAATGTGACAGAGCTGGATTATCAAGACTACCAAATACAATTTTTATTAATCTATTGTTTGAAGCTTTGAAATGAAATATAATGGACTTTTCATAATATTACACTTAGAAATTATCCATATTTAAAGAAAGACATAATTCGGATTATATCGCGATAAGCGTTTTTCACATCCGGTTTTCCCATGATGCATAACGTATTTGGTCTATGTGCATTATAAAGTATCATAAGGCAGAATTTAAGAGATTTAGGCGATTTTTTGGCATATCGTGCCTATTCCATGGAATCTTATGATGTAATAGCAAACCAGCCTGTTGTCATAGACAATGTGAGTCTTCCAGACATTGTAAAATGCAATGCTATAACTAGTTGTGATTGATTTCCCAAACAAACCGTCTGCTAAATTCGCCATTTTTGCAGCACCTGTCTACACCAAAGTGACATGAATGACTCATATTTGTAATTTGTCGATAATATTTACTGTAAAATGGAAGATGCATTCATAAGATAAGTGTTGCAAAAACAGTGTACAAATACATGTAATCCATCTACATAACTGTATTCCCCCACAGTGACAACAATACTGATAAAAACATGTCATTACTCATTCATTGGTGCCGCTGCTCTGGCTGTTTCTCCATGTCAAATCATATACCTACTACAATTATAGCCACTCCCAAGATAGGTCACGATACAATTTTGTTATCTTCAGACATGCATAATACTTTGCTCTTAAGTTTCCAGATGGTAGGGGTCTCTAAAATTCAAGGAAATTAATAATGAAGGTTGTCGATACAATGGTTCAACATGAGTTTGTTCTCTATTACCGGTACTCTATATATAGACAACCAGCAATGAAGTGTCCGAAAATGTATTTGAAAATTACTGTAGACCACTGAGTTCTCAGAAATAGATTTTATTACACAAGTTTGGTTTTCTCTCTCATTTAAAGTAAATATTTCAAGAATTACTTTTGCGCCATATTGTCATGTTAACATGTGATGTACATGTCATGTATGTCCCTTCTTATAACATGTACATGTCATGTATGTCCCCAAACTGATCCCGCAGTGAATATTCGCTTGGCCGCTACAATCACTGATAAGCATGACATCGACGAGGCTTAATGAGTACTACGGCATATTAACATTTTTACTCCGACAAATTAAATTCTCAAACATTTTTTTGAGATAAGAGAAAAATAAATAAAGACGTTTGAAGTATTTGTAGTTAAAAAATATTTCCTATTTAGTGTAAATGGGTATTAAAATGAGTAAAATGCATCATTTTGCCCGAAGCAGTTAGGTGTTAAGTAAACATTGCACGAGCCGTTGAGCCAATGACTACGGCGCATGCAGTCAACGCACGTGTTCTGGACAGCCATCTGTTACAGAGATAATTCGTAAGTAATTCTCTGTGAAACAGATTGGTATGTCCCTTCTTATAATAGGCCTACACCTTCTCATTTGATGTAACAATTTGTATATTCTTTAAATATATGTGGAGAAATGCTTAATCTATTACTTCTTACAGGGGTCCGGTGTAATAAAAGCTGGTTTTGCTGGTGATCAGGTTCCAAAATATATATTTCCAAATTAGTAAGTGTATTTGATACCCAAACTAATTTATAATAAATGCAATGCTCGGTCAGTCACCTTTGATCTTGAATGAAATCTTTTATTAATGTACCGGTATTATTATGGTATATATATATATATATATAGGATGAAATTAACATTACCGTAATGATCATGTAAAATAAAAACGTTTAATGATTATTTAACTTGTAATGGATGGAGAACGTTTAGTACCAACACTGAATCTGAAATGGGCATTAAATATTTTAACATAATATGTTTATTATAGTATTGGTAGACCTAAACATGTACGTGTCATGGCAGGAGCCCTTGAAGGGGACATATTTCTGGGCCCAGAAGCAGAGGTATGCATATATATTATTTTCTAGATAATCTAAGTACATGTATGACTTAATTTACTTCTTATTCTTAAATATGCCTCATGCAAGAGTTAAATCTGCCTATAGCAGATCTTTCTTTAGCCCTGAAGTGAAATGCTATCTAATTTTTTGATTTGACATTTATTAACATGACAAGACCATATTCAACTTTCGATGCCATCGATTTAATTTGAAAATGGAGGAGCAAAGCTTAGCTTTGAAAACCAGTACCGTGGTTACAATTAATGCATGCATCTTGTCAAACCTTCAAAGGCTAATATCTTCACTCAGAATAGAGTAATTTGAATGAAATATTCAGTATATTAATTTTGCATTTTCAAACTATTATATGGCAAGAATGGCTTGCTCTTCATCTAAATCTGACATAATGCATCTTTAACCAATTAAAGCCCCCATATATGGGCAGTTACTTCACATAGTGGATGAGATAAATAGCTCTGTTGTTGGTATACACCATAACATAAATTTTCAGAAAAGAGTGACTGGGAATTACAAAGCAAACTCCATAGAAAGCAAAAACATCAAATTTTATGCATTTTAGATATGTTTTGGCAATCTGTGGTGTTGGGCGATAAGCGTTTTTCACATCCGGTTTTCCCATGATGCATAACGTATTTGGTCTATGTGCATTATAAAGTATCATAAGGCAGAATTTAAGAGATTTAGGCGATTTTTTGGCATATCGTGCCTATTCCATGGAATCTTATGATGTAATAGCAAACCAGCCTGTTGTCATAGACAATGTGAGTCTTCCAGACATTGTAAAATGCAATGCTATAACTAGTTGTGATTGATTTCCCAAACAAACCGTCTGCTAAATTCGCCATTTTTGCAGCACCTGTCTACACCAAAGTGACATGAATGACTCATATTTGTAATTTGTCGATAATATTTACTGTAAAATGGAAGATGCATTCATAAGATAAGTGTTGCAAAAACAGTGTACAAATACATGTAATCCATCTACATAACTGTATTCCCCCACAGTGACAACAATACTGATAAAAACATGTCATTACTCATTCATTGGTGCCGCTGCATAGAAAGCAAAAACATCAAATTTTATGCATTTTAGATATGTTTTGGCAATCTGTGGTGTTGGGCAGATAAAAATTCTTAGCGAGCAAAAACAACAAATTCATTTCATTTACTTACGTTGCGATCATAGAAATAAAGTGAATGCTTTCGTTGAAGTATTTAATTATCAACCAACAAATTAATTGTATTCCTGAGTTCGAAACCACTAAATATTTGAATTAACTTTACCGATTATAATTAATCTGTCGTTATCATCAAACACCATTAGGAATGAAAATTTGATTTGTTTGAAATATGACTGTATGTTAGTTAAAACCAGGGGAATTGTTAAGAAAGATTAAAGGAGCTAAATCGCTAATATTGGGGACCTAGAAATTGACACAATTGGGTTGCAACACATATTATGATGTAATCTGGAAGTATATAAACTGATTTACATGCAATCGTTTATGGTTTTACTCTTATTTCAAATCAGTTGTGTTCGGTGAAATATGCCAGAAGTCTCAATCGAATAGAAATCTCGAGCGTCTGGTCATTAAAGTCTATCGTGCATCCTCTCACCATTTGGTATGACCCGTGGAATGTCTAGCCTTGTTCTTCTAGTCTTTGTTACAAGTGGTGCTGGAACACATTTTGGTACACGATTCGTGTATCAATGGTAAAATGTTGATTTTGTTTTAAATATTGGATATCAGAAGCCTACCTATTCATGGTAAGATAACAACATCAATGTTGATTTGTATTGACAAATAATCCGTGTTTTCAACGTCGAAAACTTTGGATGATATTGAGTTAGAGACTTAACTACTTTAAGGTAGAAATCTTATTTCATTTATCAGGAACACAGAGGATTGTTGTCTATAAGGTATCCTATGGAACATGGTATTGTTAGAGATTGGAATGATATGGAAAGAATCTGGCAGTATATTTATTCAAAAGACCAACTTCAAACATTCTCTGAAGAGGTATATTTATCTGAAATTAAACAAAGTTCTCATTCTTTATAGAGGGGTGGGGGGTGATGGCTGTATGATTAGTGTGTATGCTGCATCATTAGGTTTATAGGTCTATCATTGCGTCAACTGGCATGGTTTTGATTCGCCAGTTGTGACAAGGAGTAGGGTCACCTGTCCAACCTCGTATACTTGTTCAGGGTCCTCCGGTGTCCTGCTATTTCTAAAGACCCCTACACACAAGCAAATTGTTGAAATAAAATTGAACCATATGAATATGATGTCCATATGTTAATCCCAAAATGACTTTGTGTCGAGTGGACATAATACCCATCTCTCTCTCTGCCAGACTAGTCGATTTTCTACCACTCTTTAAAGACCCAATTATTATGTCAAGTAATAAAGTAATGACCTTTAATTTGTCTTAAAATGTCAGCTATTTTTGGGGGAGGATGTCAAATCATATTCTCTCTTTGATGTTTATAATTTGAAATTGTTACATTATGAATCACTAAATACATCTTATATACCTCAACTACAATACTGTAAATCCTGGAATATAGGTTATGTATAGTAATACATCTATGTATTTTATGTATATTAATATGAACAGTCAGGTGTAATTAGATCTTGAATTTTTTTAGTTCAAGATACTTAAATTGCTGTCAAGAAACTTTACTGACAGCAAAATGGAAGTAAAATTTAAAATTTTTTTTTTTCATTTTTGTACTTTACAGCATCCGGTATTATTAACAGAAGCACCGTTAAATCCAAAACGTAATCGAGAAAAAGCTGCCGAAATATTTTTTGAAACCTTTAATGTACCTGCACTATTCATATCAATGCAAGCTGTGTTAAGTTTGTAAGTCTATAAGTCATATAATTATTTTATGTTGCACATTTAATGTGTCGTGAAATATCAATACCATCTGTTTAATTTTCATATATGGAGAGTATATTAATACTGGTATAGTCATTGATTCTATTTTTATGACGGCTGTATGATTAGCGTGTTTGGTATTTAGATGTTTTGTATTTCTTTCATTGATAATCAAAAACAATTTGATTTATTTTAATGGAGCACTAAGACAGTATTATTTTCACAAAAAGTAACTGATATTTGTTTTTGTGAGAAATACCCTTTCATAGATAAACAGAGTTTTATGAATTTGAGCAGTGAAAATCTTTATTAGATAACTTCCATCATAATGACATAATTATACAGTCTTTGGGTCACATCAATTTCATTATGCCTAAATTTCTTTTTGGGCAGTATATGATCTGTAATACTGTGAATTTTGTAGATATGCTACTGGTAGAACTACTGGTGTTGTGTTAGATGCTGGAGATGGGGTAACACATGCTGTACCAATATATGAAGGTTTTGCTATGCCACATAGTATAATGAGAGTAGATATAGCTGGTAGAGATGTATCTAGATATCTTAGACTTCTACTCAGAAAAGAAGGTTTTGATTTTCACACTACAGCAGAATTTGAAGTTGTTAAAACAATTAAAGAGGTACACTTTGGTTGTGATGTTTTCTTTTATATAGGCCTACATTCAACATAATTGGCATGGGCGAAAGATACCATTTAGATCAACATTGATCAAGAGATGACTTAAGAAAGGCATCAGTTCATAAATACTGCAACAGCGCTGATATTATACCATTATTTGGCATTTTAGAGCAAGGCTACTTTTAGCACTAAAACTGATGAATCTTTTTCTGGATCAATTGCCAACATTAAAATTCCAAGATAATAGATGACATATATTTATGCTTTGACGTATGTGACCTGTGATTGCAAAATGAGTCAGAAGTTGAAAGTCATTGTGTACGTTGTAAAAGCAAATATATAAAAATTAGCTAAAATTGTGTAAAAAATATTAGTTGTCTTATGTCAATTTACCTTTCATGTTGTTTCATTTAAAAGATATTTAGTCAATTTTAACATTCTGTTGATATCGTAAAAGACTTTTGACTGCTGACTCATTTTTCTAACGCAGGTCACATATATTATCTTGTGACCATTATACTTAAAGTGTTAATTAACATTATATTATTAATATATGTATATTCTAAAATATATTATTTTTTTGTAGAAAATGTGTTATTTAGCTTTAAATCCATTAAAAGAAGAAAGTATTGACACAGACAAAGCACAATATAGTTTACCAGATGGAAGTACCATATTAGTAAGTACACATTATATTATATGATTTCTCTGTCATATTCTATGAGTGTAGGACTGTCACAATTAGAGGTTGTAACACAAATTGTCTGGAACAATGAAATCCAAAGGACAGGATTTCAATCATTTTTGTACACCAATATTTTTTGTGGGAGTGTTAAAGTTATGACCCCATCCCATCTGTTTTATTTCATCCACAATTCTATAAATGCTGTACATGTCAGAGATTTAGGGGTCCTTTTTTAAAACTGCTGGGGAACAATACTGCTGAATTAAGACTGAAAACCTGAGTCTTTGACAGAGCTTTCCATTCTCATCGTCTAATCAAATCTCCTGAGTAAAATATAAGGAATTTTCATGACTTAACTGGGGTGACCTCTATAAAAAAACATCTTAGTGTTTGTTAGTGCTGATTTAAAGGAAGATTTTACCCTTAGATGCATCGTCGATATTCGTACTGGTAAATTTGGCAAATACTTGCTATTGAAACGTAAATTCTTTGACTCAAATCTTCTATATAAATTCTATGAACATGTTCCAATTATTAATGCCTATCTTTAAATATTTGATTATTTCTATCCAGTTTGTTGAAACACAATACATAGCATGACAACCCTTCTATTTGATCTGCTGTGTAGTCCAAGAGATGATTAAAAGCTTCCATGTGCACATATTCCTGAAGCAATGGCCCGAGAAATCCCTCTCTGACCATTGCTGGAATAGCGTCTGTTTCTTGAACTTATGCGGGAATGTGTCTATTCTTTCCGTTCAATGAAAGCTATCACTTAAGTACAGCAACATGACAGTCCTTCGTTTAATCTGGGTCTTCCCTAAAACTTTGGACAGTGATTTAAGGTATTAAACACGGTGAAAATATGTTCGTTTCCAAACAGTATTGTTTACATTTCATTCGACTTGATAGCCTCGTTTGTCACGCAATTAGTTTTACTGCAGTATTCTGCTATGCTTGGGTTAATCAGGCATAATGAAATCGTGAGTCATGACGTAACGTTATGTAAACATATTTGGTCCAGTATTGGCAGCTAGTGATTGGTTGGTAGACGGACTACTGATCAATCAAAATTTAACACAACAATATCCACTCATAATAGCAGTGTGTAGTTGGATTACCTCTAATCAGACGCAACACTGCGCGGAGTATGCCATGTGCATGGCAATTACCAATTGTTTACATTGTAGCTATTTTGCATAGCCTCGTTTAGCAGACAATTAGTTTCTCTGCAATATTCTGTTACGTACTAGTTGATTGAGCGTAATACATTTCGTGCATATTGACATGATCTAGCCGTTAGGGTTGTGACGATAACCGGTATGTAGATATACCGCGATATAAAAATTTGACGGTATTTGTATCGTCAAAATATTGAAATATCGGTATACCGTGATACAACAAATGATGATCAAAAAACACAATGATATCGGCGGCAAAGAAATAATAATTAAATCGCATGTAGTAATAAATTTACCAATGTCAGTATGGTCAATTATATCGGCGTTTTATACCTGCGTAATCAAAAATAAATATCAGCTGAGTGGTGATGTCAGCCACGGGGTCTAGATAATTTAGCCAGTCGTAAATTGAACACCACAGTCTAACAACATTACGGACTGGATATTCTTGTACAATTTAAGTCGTAAAACAAAGTAGTGCCTGGTCCGTGCTTTGAACCTCATTAATTATAAGCGAGTTCAATTATAGTAATAGTTTAATGTTAATCTCAATATCTGCAAAGATTCGGACTCAAAAATTATCGAAATGTAAGCGAAATTAACGTTTGTTTACATGAGACGCCCGCAGGAAAATACCGCTCTGACGTCACGCGACTGGGAATTTTTTATTGCTACGGCTCACTTCGTTGGATTTCCATACCGTAGTTTCCGGTGGATAGATAGATAACATTTTTGTGATTATTATGGTTCGCGATACCACGAGATCTGACAATTACAGCTGAAGAAAGTGAGATTTATCTGTTTTGATGACTGAAATTTACTAAATTTCGACTAAATATAGCCTACGTTTTTTGTGGTATCATCAAGATCATAAATATTTGACATATCATCATTCAAATTATTACAATTTTAATAACTCTAAGCTGACAATAACGTGCGGCTTTTAGTTTTAAAATTGGTACTAGCGATTCTGAAGGGAAAATACCCATTATGACGTCACTCATCTCTTAAAATCATTCTGTTATTAGATTTATAATATTAATAATGTTATCTTAAATTAAAAGGTTGAAAACTATTATTTAATGGGTTTTTTTATACGCCCACATTTTCATGTGGACGTATATTGTCGTCGCCCCTGTTCGTCCGTCCGTCCACAATTGTTTGTGAACAGTCTACAGGTCACAATTTTTATCTGATTTCAATGAAACTTAAAATATAGGTTTATCACCCTAAGATCTCGGTTCCTTTCGATATTGGCATGTATCGGACCGTAACTTCATGGGTTATGGTCCCTGATTGTACGAAAAATCACGTTTTTTAGCTTGTGAACAGTGTAGAGGTCACAATTTTGAACCGATTTGGATGAAACTTGAAATGCATGTCCATAAACCAAAGATCTTGGTTCCTTTCGATATTTGCGCCAATTGGATCGTAACTTCCTGAATTATGGCCCCTGATTGTCCGAAAAATCGCCCTTTTTAGCTTGTGGTCCCTCTGGAGGTCAAAATTGTTATCCGATTTAAAAAACCGTTTGATTATATCACCGTTCCATGGTTATGAAGGTTGAGTTAGAATTTCGTGAAAATCGGACCAAAATTGACGGACAAAATGGCCGCCATTTGTACGCGAATAGTGTGAAAATATGTTATATCAAGGTTGTGAACAGTGTAGAGGTCACAATTTTGAACCGATTTGGATGAAACTTGAAATGCATGTCCACAAACCAAAGATCTTGGTTCCTTTCGATATTTGCGCCAATTGGATCGTAACTTCCTGAATTATGGCCCCTGATTGTCCGAAAAATCGCCCTTTTTAGCTTGTGGTCCCTCTGGAGGTCAAAATTGTTATCCGATTTAAAAAAACGTTTGATTATATCACCGTTCCATGGTTATGAAGGTTGAGTTCGAATTTCGTGAAAATCGGACCAAAATTGACGGACAAAATGGCCGCCATTTGTACGCGAATAGTGTGAAAATATGTTATATCAAGGTTGTGGGCCTTATAGAGGTCACAATTTTGAACCGAATTGGATGAAACTTGACATGTAATGTTTATAACCGAAAGATCTTGGTTCCTTTCGATATTTGCGCCAATCGGATCATAACTTCCTGAATTATGGCCCCTGATTGTCCGAAAAATCGCCCTTTTTAGCTTGTGGTCCCTCTGGAGGTCAAAATTGTTATCCGATTTAAAAAAACGTTTGATTATATTACCGTTCCATGGTTATGAAGGTTGAATTCGAATTTCGTGAAAATCGGACCAAAATTGACGGACAAAATGGCCGCCGTTTGTACGCGAATAGTGTGAAAATATGTTATATCAATGTTGTGGACCTTATAGAGGTCACAATTTTGATGAAACTTGACATGTATGTTTATAACCCAAAGATCTTGGTTCCTTTCGATATTTGCGCCCATCGGATCGTAACTTCCTGAATTATGGCCCCTGATTGTCCAAAAAATCACCCTTTTTAGCTTGTGGTCCCTCTGGAGGTCAAAATTGTTATCCGATTTAAAAAAACGTTTGATTATATTACCGTTCCATGGTTATGAAGGCTGAAATCGAATTTCGTGAAAATCGGACCAAAATTGACGGACAAAATGGCCGCCGTTTGTACGCGAATAGTGTGAAAATATGTTATATCAATGTTGTGGACCTTATAGAGGTCACAATTTTGATGAAACTTGACATGTATGTTTATAACCCAAAGATCTTGGTTCCTTTCGATATTTGCGCCCATCGGATCGTAACTTCCTGAATTATGGCCCCTGATTGTCCAAAAAATTGCCCTTTTTAGCTTGTGGTCCCTCTGGAGGTCAAAATTGTTATCCGATTTAAAAAAACGTTTGATTATATCACCGTTCCATGGTTATGAAGGTTGAATTCGAATTTCGTGAAAATCGGACCAAAATTGACGGACAAAATGGCCGCCGTTTGTACGCGAATAGTGTGAAAATATGTTATATCAAGGTTGTGGACCTTATAGAGGTCACAATTTTGAACCAATTTTGATGAAACTTGACATGTATGTTTATAACCCAAAGATCTTGGTTCCTTTCGATATTTGCGCCCATCGGATTGTAACTTCTTGAATTATGGCCCCTGATTGTCCAAAAAAATCGCCCTTTTCAGCTTGTTGTGCCTCTGGAGGTCACAATTATTATCTGATTTATAAAAAAAATGTTTGATTATAAAAACCAAACAAATTCTAATGATTTTCTGATAATTCCTTAATATGCGACAACTCTTGTTGACTGCCCGGACGATTTGGCTGCTGTGTGGGCGTATGTTTCGTTGCCTGGCAACCTATTTTTTATTTCTTAATTTGGTAAAGATATTGTATCGCGATACAAACTTGTATCGCGATATTTTCCCTTCTGTATCGTGATACAAACCAACTCTGTATCGTCACAACCCTACTAGCCGTGTTTGTCACCAGACACTCTACAGTAACATATTCAGAGTTCTTAAAATTGATTTTAAGTCATTATGTACTGGTTGTTGATCGGTCTGATTGGGATTAGGAGTACCCAATCAATTTTTCACAAAAGTTACTAATCCTGTAACTGTAAACTTGTAAACACTCTAGTATAGGCCAAGAGTTTTAGAAATGTTTCCAATATAGGATTGTTCTACTGAAACTCACCAAACATACATGCTGGGGTTGTTTGGCAACTTGACCAATCATAAGTTGAAATTCAGACCCACATATCACTGTGACTATTTATTGTATTTGACTGTGAAAAGCTGCTGGTGAGCATATATTTGTTATGTTTTATGATGGCCGCCAACTTTATTGGACATGGGTAATGGACATATCACAACTGTTGATTTATTAGGCATGTTTTCTTTTAAAATGACTAAACTGTTTTACTTGGGTCGAAAGTTTGTGTGTTGATTTGTTTATAAAGTGAGTATCTGTCTCTCATACATTAAATCTTTTCTCTCATTACTTATACATCATCAACTCAACTTAGCTTAGCTTAGCACTTTATATTTACCCAAATCAATAAGGATTAGCTTCTTTCAAATCATTCAGTGATTAATTTTTGATTTAGGTTGGTCCTGCACGCTTCCAAGCACCAGAATTACTATTTCGACCAGATTTAATAGGTGAAGAATGTCAAGGTATACATGAAGTTCTAGCATACTCAATACAAAAGTCAGACATGGATCTTAGGAGAACATTATTTTCTAATATAGTTTTATCAGGAGGTTCAACATTATTTAAAGGTAAGATAATATGGCTAAATTATTTTATGCACACATAATAGGTGGTCATATATATATATTTTTGTCAACGTAT
Organism: Patella depressa; assembly: GCA_948474765.1. Classification (NCBI taxonomy): domain Eukaryota; kingdom Metazoa; phylum Mollusca; class Gastropoda; family Patellidae; genus Patella; species Patella depressa. Next base: position 74,679,647 of record OX419717.1, read on the forward strand.
CTGGTCGTTCATTGTCGTTTACTGAGTGGTAATTCAACAGCTGGAGTATTTATATGCCATAAAATTAGAATTTAAAAGTATTACCTGTAAAACACGATAAATACATTCAAATTCTTAGTTTAAAATGTATTGGCATTCTGCTTAGAATTATCAACATATGTTAAAAATTGACAGATTACCATAATTTTGAAGTAAAAACCATGCTCTGTACTTGTTGGTCAGAGGTTTTGTTAAAACTGCTCCATCTGATCAAAAACGAAAAATCATATCAAAATTTTGATAGCTAATTTCCGAGTTGTCTCCCCAAGTGTTGTCAGATTTATGGAATCTTGTGAATGGGGTATATAGGATAGCATTCTTAATGGCATTTTTGAAATTATTGAATTTTGGTTGTAAAATGAGAACTTTAATGATTTTCTACAGTAGAAATCTGAAATACATAGCCATTGATTGCGCAACATATTAACAGGAAAAATCCATTTGTTACCAAAATGCTACAGATGAAGCTATTTTAACAATTAAAACATGTGTTTGAGCATGCACTAACATATCAACAATACTCAAATCAGTGGATTAAATAAATACATACCAGTAATTAATATAGTATGTTCATTTCTTCTTTTACAGGTTTTGGTGATCGATTGCTAAGCGAAGTAAAAAAATTAGCCCCTAAAGACATAAAAATAAGGGTAGGTTAAAATCCATAAAATTTTCACTGCCAATTTTAATAAAATGAAATATGGTTTCACATACTACTTTTATACATCAATTTGGCTAATGAAAATAGCCATTGTAAGAGTAATGGAATTAAGATGAATAAGTTTCAAATTCTGTTTTCATATTTTATATGGTTTGGCTTTTCATCGTTAAGATAAAGTTGATGTAAATTGAGGGCAGACATACAGTAATAATGCAAATGCTGAAGCAGAAATCTTCATTACATTGTTTGGAAAAGAAATTTTAAATCTTAAATTGACATTAAAAAGAATGTCCTTTCTACCTATAATTTACAATGCAACAGGAGCTTTCATTTGCTTTCTTTGTTTATTTAAAGTTCAAATACATATCTTTGTCTTCAAAAAAACTTTCAAATAAAATGTATTTTTAGCTGTAATGATTTGAACAAAGTAATTTGTTATATTTCAGATATCTGCCCCTCAAGAGCGATTATATTCTACATGGATAGGGTAGGTTATTTTATTGTCTGATTTTTGTTTTCATGTTCAGAAATCTGTAAATTTGAGTATTTGTTACTGTGCATTCTAAACTTCTCTGCAGCATTATTGCCTTTATAAAATGGCTATTTTTGTCTCGATTCATTTAGAGATAATGGATTTATGTTCAATGATCTGTCTGTCCACATAACTTTGTGTCATCAAACTTCAAGTTAATTATTTTTGAGATTTTTATTTCAAAATTGCTGGGGTTAATCAACTACTCCAACACATGAAGCACTATCAAAATTTAGAGCCAATTGTTTATAGAGCTATACCCCTTGCCATCAAAATTCTTCAGGTCTGGAGTTTTAAAAATAACTGGGATTGTTTGTCATTAGTAATAAGGCAACAGAAATAAAATAAGTTGTTTCTCGGGCACAGCCTGCACCAAAAAATTGTTGCGCATCCAATCTTTTTATTGAGCTTGATGAAAAAAAATAAATAACGCCCGCCCAGTCATCTATACTGACGATACGTAAGTAAAAAAAAAATGTGCCGCATTTGCCTACGTGCGTCATACATATAGGCTATATCCATTGCAGTGTATAAACTGATTTAGATGAAAATACCTATTTACAGGTCTTTGTTATCAATGCACATTGAAAGAACCCTCATTTTCGATCACGTGACAAAAATTACCTCCCTTGATGAAATAGAAGTTAATTCGTACACATTGAACCAGTTCACAACAATGGTTGAATGCATTTGCATAATACTTACATACCGAGGTGTTAGTTAGAAATGGGCTGGACTTTGTCATGATTCAATATATCTTCGGCTAAATGTAATTGTATGAAAAAATATTTTATGTAGAAGTATCATAAGGTCTGTCATTGAGACAACTGGTGTGGTTTCGATTCCCAAACGTGTGGGTTTTCTCCAAGGTGCTCCGGTTTCCTTCCGCTGCTAAAGATCTGGACACGCAAACAAATTATTGAAATAAAGTTGAACCATATGTTAATCCCAAAAAACCTAGTTTCTAAGTTTGTGTTAAATGGATGTTAATCCCACTGCCCTCCCCCTCTCTCAAAAAATGGAACCAGAATGTTTCCTCACTTATATCAACCTTATTTAAGCAAGTTACAATTGGTGACATTTTGATATATTTGTTGTTTATTATGTAATTATAAAAAATAATATTTGGTTTATTTACAGGGGTTCTATTTTAGCATCACTGGACACATTTAAAAAGATGTGGATTTCAAAAAGAGAATATAATGATGAAGGTGTTAAAGCTCTACATAGGAAAACATTCTAGCTATTTATTTTTATTTTTTTGTTCTCCCGTGATGAAAACTGCAATATGGTCTATTATAGTGTGTTCATTTAACATCTCTACTTATGTAGATCTACTTTCACTCTGTATGTTGACTAGAATCTCTTCCATTCAAAGTATGTGAAATTGGAGTTTTAAACTCGTGAAAGTGAATGTCAATACTTTTAAGTTTACCATTTAACTTTACAGCAGTTTTCTCAATTAAATAGCAGGGGTTAACAAATGTTGTGACTACATAAATAAGTTTAGATTGACTTGATCATCTAAGACTACATCCAAAAATTTGTGATGACATAAATAATTTTAAACTGACTTGATATCTAAGATTACATCCAAAAATTTTCACTACCTGAATAATTTTAAATTGGCTTTGATCATATAAGATTACATGCAAAATTTGTGAAAATAATACATTTGACCAATACTGAGATTAAATAATCTGTCTATTAGGCAAGAGTGCCTTCTAAAGCACAGGATGTCTCAAATTTCTGGACCATATTGCAGTCATTTGTCATTTCTAGAATAACTTATTGTAATGTCTGTACAGCCACTATATATTTAATTTGATTATCATCCTCATTTTCACTTTAGCTGCCAATAAATGAACAAAACAGCATTGTTATGTTAGTAGTAAAACTTTTTAGTTATGTAATAATAGTTATTGAGTTGTAGATTTTGCATACAAGGTGAAAGCGGTTAGGTTGTTTATATCAGCAAAAATATTTACAATGGTGATTTTTTTCAAACAAAGTATTTTGTGCTAAAAAGTCATAATATTGGTGCTTAGAGTATGGTTTTAGTTTTCTTATCTTTATACTTAATTTGAACACTTCAAATAAAATATTTGTTTTGATTGTATTACACTAGGTCTTGTATGTCTCTATCCCTATATATGTATGTATATATTGTTTCTGTTAATGATAAACTGAAATCGTTTTACTGAATCATGTAAAAATGTAATATTTAGCTCACATATATTGTAAAACAATAGATAATCTGGTAGTAATGTTATCCAATATAAGTTACCTATCACCCTCTAAATGGGTATCTATCTATAAATACAGGCACCAAGTCAAACAAAAGACAGGATGACCAGTTGAATTACCAGGCTAAAATTATACTGTTTAAGCATGGACCTTATATAAGGTCCATGGTTTAAGTAATGCTTCTGGTTTGTACACTGTAATGATATTGGTGGCTGTCATTTTGTTATTCCGTTAAGTACTTTTATTGTTAATAAACCAATTGCATTGTTATTTTTTAAAAATCTAAATGCATACATGTAACACAATAAATAATGGGACCCAAGAAGAGAAAAATTAAAATACTGAAACTACCATGACTACAACGGCTGGTATTTAATATTTTGTAAGAATATGTTAACAATATAGAATGCTTTGCCATGGATATTTAAGTTACTTTTATATGAACTGTTAATTAGTGGTGAAAGGGTGCTGTTCAATTATATTCAATGAAATATTAAAATATTATATTAATTTATTGGTGGTAATATCTATAACATATATTTGATACATTTACTTATGCATGGTAATTGTTTCTGTGAATTAGTGATTTTTACCTTTTCTTATTTCAAGCTCAACAATAAAGACCTTTTCTGTGTAGAAGCGTTATGAAAACAATTAATCATTTTAGGTCATATGTTATTTAAAACGGCCCCCAAGTTAAGATTCAAATCATTGACTTTATTGAAGTGCTATTCTTTGTTTCTTATTACTACAGAAAATATTCTGCTTGTAAATTAACAATAAAGTGTCTATTGATAAATGTCAGATGTTACATAAACATGCCCAGTCTAAATCCAAAGTAAAATTACATAATAAAAATAAGTAATATTTTTTGATCATTCAGCAATGTTTCCTCTTGAAGTAATCTGTCTTACGCAGATACCATCATATGATGCAAATTAAAATCAATTATTAGCATAGTTTTAGTGTAAAATTAATTTTGACCAAACTGATGAATTTTGAAAATTTAGCAACAACTGCATATACAAATTATGCAGTCGCTGTTCTTTAGTAAACATTTGATATAAGCCAATGTTATAAAACATTGGTCAGTAAAGTACTGCCAAACTGATGAATTTTGAAAATTTTGCTATAACTACAAGTTGAAGTCAGTGTTCTTTAGTAAATATTTGATATAAACCATAAAGCAATCACAGATTATACTTAAACAGCCAATATTTAGTTTTTTGAAATCCACCATGTTATAAAACATGGGTTAGTAAAGCACTACCTCACGACATCAACTAGTGCAATATATGACATGAAAGGATAATGATTACTTATTAAGGTTTTGGATTAATCTATATTGTGACTAGTGGCTCAGACATTATATTATATAACTAGTCAATACTCAAGCTGAATTTTTATTGTATATTACTCTGTATGTATTGATTTTTAGCTGATAGTGGAGGTTGAATATTTTAGAATAATAAATAATGAACTGTATTCTATAAAAATAATCACACATGTTCCAGTTAGTGCACGTTGTCATATGAGATATAAGGCAGTAAAAATGAATCAGACTACAGTTTTGCATTTAATATTTAGGATTTTGGGTACTGAAGAATTTTAAGGTCATTTAAGCAATGTGTACTTATTGTGATGTTTCCACATTGTTAATTACTTGTGGGATTCTGTATTCAGTTCACAACAGCTATATAATGTAGGTATGATAAATAGTGGTGTAGAAAATAGAAACCTATTATGTAATTTTATTATAAGGGAAATTTAGTTTAGTTTCTTTCTTTTTCAAGCCTTATTGCTTGTCTCATTGCCTTCTATTATGCATTGTGTCAATTGCTGTAACATACAAGATATTAAATTTGTATTAAACTCGTCTTAAATTTAATGTTCAGGTAGATTTTTGTTTTCTTTTTTAAGATTTATTTAATCATTTTGTTATGCTCCTTCAGTCATTTGATTGCTAAAAATATTTATAAAGCGGTTAATTGATGACACATTGTAGGGTTGGGCTGGCACCAAATTACAAGTAGATGTGTTCAAATAACAATTAAATGGAATTTGTATTGTGTTACAGTTATCAGAAAATATGTTGGGTTATCCTCTTACCCACCCTTAAAATGAATAACGTAAAAAGAGTTTCAGGCCGCTGAAGATAATGTTTTAAGATATGTAATATTTATTCAATAGAAATATATATAGATTCAATCAGTTGCTATAAAGAAGTATCAATAAATGAAACAAAGGTATATAAAAACCTGGTTAAAATATTTAGACTGTAAATTAATATCTCCATAATTAAATCAAACTTGCAAGTTTTTCTTATTATAACAACGATTAATTGGTCTTCTTCCAGATAATGGTCAGAAAATACACAAATGTAATTTTTTAATTTAACAAAAATATTACAATTACATGTAATTGCTATTTGGTTTGAAATTGATTAAGGCATGATGAAAATGTTAATATTTTATGGGTCCTTTTATAAAACATACAATACATGCATACAAACAATTAACGATGATAAAATCAAATTAATGAGAATGGACACTTGCCACAACACAAATATTGTTTCCCTTTCTAATCTCCAACCCAATAGGAATCTAGATGTAAAAGGGTATCAAGAGAGATATTTGAAGAGATAAGTAAAATTTTATTATGCGATTCTGGTTGACTATCACTCATAAAATATGTGACACATTCTATTGACAAACCTGATAAACATCAATAAAAAAAAATCTCTTGCATCTTTTCAATCAATCCAAAGTATAACCCACATGACAATAAGAGTGCAACAAACTCTGCCCATTTCAGTGTGAGTCACAGCCATGATAGCAAAGATAATCTCATTACTGGTACCTGATGAGATAATCAGCTTAGCTTACATGGCAAGTCTGAACATAAAAAGCTACATGGATATACACGTGTGATTGAGTCTACTCTTCGAAATTCCTCATGACAAGAAGAGTACATTTCTATGTGAGTCGAGTCATGGCAGATTATTTCATTGCCTGATATGATAATGAGTTTAGCTTATATGGCAAAGTGTGAACATATAAAACATCTTCATGTGTGATTCAGTCTAATTTTTAAAAAAAAAAAAATATTTCTTGTATTCCTTTGAACGAGTTCTTAATAGGTCACAACTAGTGAAATGTGAGTAGTGCTGACAATGATAAAACAAAGATGAGCCTTAGTATTTTTCAGCCATTATGAGGACAACAAGGGCTGACCAACCAGTAAATGGATGACTTCCTTTGCCATCACCAGTTTTATCATCATAATTTTCCCATATATATCCAGTTTTTATATATTGTCTATACATATTTTCTACTATATTATTTCTTAAATCTTTGTAAATTGTCTTAGCTAGTTCTTGGTATGGTCCCTCAGTGAAAGAATAATGATTTAATGCCCCTAATGTTAAATAGTTCATATTTATCCATATAGCACCTCTCCAGTATGGACCGTCATGTTGGGTATTGTATCTCTTATAAAGCTTGGCACTACGAGATAATGATCTTAATCCATAATCAGTCCATAACATATTGGGATTTTTTATGTTATTTAAAATTGAAAATAATTTTGGAGAACTTGGTTCTACGATTTTTAACAAAAAGGGAAATAAGCTCACATATCCAAAAGAATTGACAAATTGATATTTTGGATTAGTTATTTCAACTCTGACTTTCTCTGGTTGCTGGCCTGGTGGCTGATTTGGGTTAACTTTGGGAAATTCTAATTTTACTTTGTCTGTATGAAAACCATAATCACTATATTGCTGACCCTCTTTGGACCAGTGAAGTTCATCAAGTAATTTATTATCTGATAACATCTGATAAGTTGCTCTGTATTCCTCCCATTCAGCATTTAATGCTCTAGCAATATCTGCCATTACACCTGATGCTAATGCCATCCAGCAGCGTAGATCAACGTGTCTCTCGTCATCAGTAGGATGAGAAGCTCTTGGATAATCATCAAGGCCTGAAGTTAGTGTTTGAGGATTGAGTTGTTTGTTAGTAGTCGGGTCTCTACCCCTCCATCTGTACACAGATCTATGTGATCCAACTTGAGTTGTATTGTACCAGTTATACCATGCTTTTAATCTAGGGTACAAAGCTTTTAGGATAGCACGATCTTTATCTGTATTACTTTTAATCATATTGCTTATTATCTTTTGCAGTGGAAGGAAGAAGGTTGGTGGGTTTGCATTTCTATTTTGCTGAACGACAAATTGTGCTGGGACTTTAGCTCTTGCCTCTTCACCAAGAATCTGTTCTCTTGGTATCCAACCCTCAGAATTTAATAAATCTAACCAGTGGAACAAGATGTCTCTTGAAATGGATTCATCCCATTCTCGTATCAAAATATTGTGAAAGCCTTCATCCCATAAAAAACCCCTGGGGAAGAACGGTCGAGAAGGCACAGCCGTATACAAAGGGGCTTTCCAATAATTTACTGGTTCTTTATGATATTTTGACTGCACTATTGATGATCCATAAAAATACCCAATCCCACCAATCATGTTGGACATAGCTGATGTAGCAAATTTTGTCACTGATTTGTTGTAACCCTTTCTCTGTAGCTGAAATAAATCAGTAAATTTCTGGTCAAATCGTGCCAGATATTTATGAAGTGTTTTGTCATAGGTATCTCCTGACAATGGTTCTGATCTGTCTTCAACACTTTCAGATTCAAATAAAACTTCCATTTCTATGGGTAACTGAGCTGTTATTTGGTGTACAGCATAGTTAGGGCCACCTGGACTATCTCTTGGAACCATCCTACCACCCAAAATAAAATATGGCATTGTTCTAGCTTTATCCCAGGCATCAACTCTTATATTTCCCATCATAACCTCTTTAAGTTTCTCCATGCTTTGAGTGTAGGTAACCAGGTGATGATATTTAGGACTTTTTGCTGATGCTTTTGGAAAAGACATTCTAAAATTGCCTAATTCTTCTGTGTTTCCATTTATTTCTGTGAGTCGATTCTTTGATGCTACAGGGTCCAAACGTCCTTGTCCATCTAATGCTATGTAAAACATTAGAGAAACAAAAATTGGAGAACCACTTTCCTGAAACAAAAAAAAATGAAATTTATAATGTCCTTATTTACAAATTAGTATATTAAAAATACATTATGCAAGAGCTAAATCTGCCTATTACAGGTATTTCTTTAGGCCTGAAATGTTTTCTAAATTATTAATTAGACATTAATTAACTGATCCAGGCCATAATCAACTTTCAATAGCATCAGATTTCTCCGATATTAAATAGATTAGAAAGGTTCAGCCATATTTCTACTTAAATTAAAAATGGGGTCAAGACAACCAGTACAGTGGTTGAAATTATTGCACACGTCTTGTCAAACCTTCAAAGGCTAATATCTTCGCTCGCAATAGTATAATTTGAATGAAATTTTCAAATTATTCATCGTACATAATCTATATTCGAACTATTATAGCAAGAATGACTAGTTCTTTATCTAAATCACACATAATGTATCTTTAAGTTTTAAGTTTCAAATTCATAGCTCTGAAAGTAATAATTCTTTTACGTTCATAAAAGTGTGTCATGGTAAAAATGATCTTGGTTGGGGCATCTTGAAGGACAGCTCTTTTTTTAACTGTCATCTGGTAGGTGTATATGGAAATAAGAAATATTAACCTTTGGTATAACAGATATTTTTGCAGTCCAATCACCACCATGAATACCTCCACTTCGTTTTACAAATGATGTATTTAATACAAAATTATCATCATTTATTTCTTGGACACCAAAATTAACACCATCATGCGCAGTCCAACCATATCCTTTAATTTGGTCATCTTGATTGCACCAATGTCTTATTGGAGGAGGCATTTTACCAGTAAACTGTTGAAGCCACATAAGCCCCACAACTGGTGAATGAGCTGTTCTAGTCTTTAGACCAAAATATGTGTGGGGTCTGTATGATCCCCAAAATCTTTCTGGGGTTACTAGTGCACTGGAACTGTTATCATAGATAATTTTAGGCGAATCAAATGGAGTAATCACAGCATCCTTTAATAAATGTTGATATCTAAAATATGCAATAAGTGCAACCGACACGGTTGTAACAAATATGCCAATCAATTTTGTCCTGAAATCCAGCCCCTGTTTTGTCTTTGATGACACCAGGGTGGGGACATGGTTATTTACTATTTCCGGAGGTTTATTCTTGACTAGATGTCGCCGTCTCGTATCTGATCTATCTTTCGTCATAATTTTTGTGACTGTCATATGATATTATTCACAGGTTTTCACCTAACTTCCAATCTAGATTTCACCCATCCTGCTCACATTAATCGAAACGGTAAGACAGTGACACGTAAGGCACTCTCCACAAGCAAAACATTTGATAATGTAAAATTGCTGTAAGTCATCTAATTCGAAATGCTTGCAAGCGAATTTGCTTATTAGTTGTTTATTTATCCATTATTTAAAAAGACGATTCGTAAAGGCTTTTTCCCTTCGAAGTACAGGGCAATTATATTGAATAACCAAGTATGTATACAGACTTATTATAAAACATTTACTTGTTCGTTTTCTAAAAGTTTGATACGATCCAGAATACACCAGATACCAAAAGCGTCAAGATGGCTGATAGAATGAGCGAAGAAGTTTTTAGGCGACGAGTTCAACATAGACTGGCTGGTCGTCTCTTGGATACAATAGACCCAGGTACGTATTAAGGAAACATTTTGTTATTCAAAATTATTGCCTGTTATAAAATTTATCAGATGGTCTGTGGTCGATACAAGGGTAAACCATAATTGTTTCAACTCGATCAAGATGAACCAGGCAGTAATGCAGAGTAAATAAAAGAGTTATCTCCCATGCATTGTTGTGGATGTTACTTTGCCTAAATTTAATAACGGTAGGCCTAATAACACCCACTGCATCCCACAAATTTATGACCATATTTTTCCATCCAGCTAATGTCATCATGATGTTGATTTTTAACAAAACAAAATAATGTTTCATGATCATTCAAGGTGAAGGAGGAATGTGAGCTGTTTCTTAACCTGGCTGTTTCACACTGACATACTTAGTTATTCGTACTTAACAACCAGTTTTGTACCTTGTTCTCGTTTCAAGAGAAGAAGAAAACTTTTACATGCACTTGGGCTTGGGTAGACTTAACTGTAAGGAGGGAGCAGGTGGTCTGTAGACGAAGGCACATCTCAGCATTCTCAGGGTGCTGGCTGATATTTCATTTTGAGCGGATTGCTCCCAAACTTTGAGAATCTGTCCTTGGTTAAAACAGATGTGAATACTTTGGTAGCGCTTCAATTTTCCCTTGAAAACCATCTTTTATTTTAATGGAGTAGTCGACATGGTAGGTAGATTGGAAGATTGGCAGTTACTGCTTGGGTGTTCAGATCATTGTGTCAACCCTCCATGTCGTTGTTGGTTCGTACTGCTTGCATAAAGACACACCAACTTGTTCATCCGATTTTTTTCTACATAACGTACAATTGTCCGGATGCGACCTAGAGCTCTGTTTCTTAATTTATTAAAAGTGTGTGGTTTGGCATGTAACATTGCGATTTTCTAAATACAAATACTATATATATAATGAGTGCAATTTGTAGCTTTGGAGCAGGAACAGAATTTCGAATAAATTATCTTCATGAAATCAATCTTGAATTTGCGATTAGATATTATTAGTGCTCACACAACAATACAGATTCAAATAGTTTTTCAAAGTTGAATTTATTGAAATTTGACCTGTCTTTTGCCACCTTTAGAAAATATTAATATTATTATTTGAAATATTCACAATTTCTAGAAATCTAAAACAATTAAAAAAATTGTTCATTTAAACTGAATATAGTATTTGAATAGCATTCAATTAAATAATGACTTCATGCAATTAAATCTAATATTTGAATAGCATTCAAATATTGACTTAAAGTTATATTATTTGAATTGGCAAATGGAATTGATGTGTAAAATATTTAAAAATTATTGAAATCCAATTTTTAAGATATCTGCTTTCACCAAAACATTAGTTGTCTATATTGCCCCATGGTTATCATAGAGAATGTGTAAAGAAAAATCTCTCCAAAAAATAAAAATTGTAAAAAAAAAAATTATAAAAATAAAAATTACACAAAAAAATAAAATAGAAACTGAATTAAATAAAATAAAAACTAAATTAAATAAAAACTAAATTAAATAAAACTAAATTAAATGAAATCACAATTAAATGAAATAACAATTGAATAAAATAGAAAACTAAATTAAATTAAATATAAATTGTTTTTGATAAAACAAAAGTAAAATAAGATAAATGTAAACGTCTTTTTTTATTTTTCTTTTACCTCAAAAAATGTTTGAGAATTTAATTTGTCGGAGTAAAAAAGTTGATATGCCGTACTCATTAAGCCTCGTCCATGTCACTCTTATCAGTGATTGTAGTGGCCAAGCGAATATTCACTGCGAGATCAGTTTGGTAAAAGACCCCTTGGCAGTTGGAATTCGATACGGTAACTTCGATGTCCGGGCCAAATTTCCCTTGTAGCACACTGTATGGCGTGTGCATGCCTTCATTGACCTAGTCGGGGCATAATAGTAGGACGTTAAACCCAATTTCATGTGGACGTATATTGTCGTCGCCCCTGTTCGTCCGTCCGTCTGTCCGTCCACAATTTGTTTGTGGACTCTCTACAGGTCACAATTCTTATCCGATTTTGACGAAACTTAAAATATAGGTTTCTCACCCTAAGATCTCGGTTCCTTTCGATATTGGCATGTATCAGGCTGTAACTTCATGGGTTATGGCCCCTGATTGTACGAAAAATCAGGTTTTTAGCTTGTGAACAGTGTAGAGGTCATGAAACTTGAAATGCATGTTTATAACCCAAAGATCTTGGTTCCATTCAATATTTGCGCCCATCGGATCGTAACTTCCTGAATTATGGCCCCTGATTGTCCGAAAAATCGCCCTTTTTAGCTTGTGGTCCCTCTGGAGGTCAAAATTATTATCCAATTTAAAAAACCGTTTGATTATATCACCGTTACATGGTAATGAGTCTGAATTTCATGAAAATTGGACCAAAATGGCCACTGTTTGTACGCGAATGTTGTAAAAATATGGTATATCAAAGTTGTGGACCCTATAACCTAAAGATCTTGTTTCCATTGCATATTTGTGCATATTGGATCGTAACTTCCTGAATTATGGCCCCTGATTTACGAAAAATTGTCTTTATTAGCTTGTGGTCCCTCTGGAGGTCACAATTATTACCTGATTTAAAAAACCGTTTTATTATATCACCGTTACTGGGTAATCTAGATTAAGTTTGAATTTAATAAAATTCGGACCAAAATTGACAAACAAAATGTCTGCCACTTTTACGCGAATAGCATAAAAATATGGTATATGAAGGTTATGGACCCGGTAGAGGTCACAATTTTAATCCGATTTTGATGAAATTTAAAATGTAAGTTTATAACCCAAAGATTGCGGTTCCTTTGGATATTCGGGCACATTGAACCATAACCATAACTTCCTTAATTATGGCCCCTGATTGTATGAAAAATCATGTCTTTTACCTTGTGGACCCTATGGAGGTCACAATTTTATTCTGAATTAAAAAAAACGTTTGACTATATCCCCGTTACACATTAATGATGGTTGAGTGTAAATTTCTTGAAAATCGATAATTGAACAGCTAAATCCATAATATTAAATGTTTCGTATACTTAATGTTAGCATGGGGCAGAACTTTATAAAAACCAAACAAATTCTAATGATTTTCTGATAATTACATAATATGCGACAACTCTTGTTAACTGCCCAGACGATTTAGCTGCTGTGTGGGCATATGTTTCGTTGCCTGGCAACCTATTTTTGTATAACATGGCAGCTTTTTGTTTATAACATGCATGGTAACATGAATTGTCTTGTAACTGGTCATACTTATTCCTTATTCTCTTACGGCAACTACTGATTTTGGTGTTTGCCCTGACCCCAGTTTTTTGGTTATTTACCGATTTTGTTCAAACTGGGAATATCAATAACTTCAATAACAGGGTTCTACCTATTTATATTGGTCCACATATAACCCAGAGGAACAGACTCGCGCCCAATTTTTGTGTTTATCGTTTGTCTGCAGGCCGCAATTCTGAATGGTTCATCTTGGAACTTGGCATATTTAATCCTTATAACATAAGGACGGCAGCTATTGATTTTGGTGCATGCTGGATCCAAGAGCACAGAACACAGGGAACCACGTTGGCTCAGTGAGTAGGACGTTGTCTCGCTAACCTGCAGGTCTTGTGGTCAATCCATTGGCCGAGAAAGTTCGAGTTTTTACGGCATGATTCCCCTTTTCAGTGGTGTAGGATGGAAGGCCTGGCAGGGGACAATGTGTACTGGCAGGGGAAAATGTGTAGTCGTTTGGATGGTACAAAAAACCAAGATACCATGTACACATTGGCATGCACGTAATAGATCCCTTGGCAGTTGGAATTTGAGAGAAAAGTAGGCAGGGGACAATGTGTACTGGCAGGGGACAATGTGTAGTCGTTTGGATGGTACAAAAAACTGAGACACCATGTACACATTGTCATGCACGTAATAGATCCCTTGGCAGTTGGAATTTGATAGAACAGTAGGCAGTGCCGATGCCGGGCAATCTTTTCCCCATAGCACACTGTATGCTGTATGCCAGTCTTCGTTAGCCCTGTCAGGGCAGAACAGTGGGACGTTAATCCCCATTTCATTTCATTTCTAAATATCACAAGCATCCGATCCACTGGATGTAAAATATCACCTAAAGTTATTCGCCCACAACACCTTAGAAGCGCGTCCGATTACAGTTCCATTGGAGTGATAACGATGAGCTGATGATAACGATGGGCCACATCGAGACATGTGTATTTTAGTTTCCATTTCACTTTTCAATTTAGTTTTCGTTTTAAAAAAAAAAAAAAATTTATTTCAATTTCCTTTTTATACGCCCACATTTTCATGTGGACGTATTATGTTGTCGCCCCTGTCCGTCCGGACATCCGTCCGGAAATCCGTCCGTCCGTCCGTCCGTCCGTTCACAATTTGTTTGTGGACTCTCTACAGGTCACAATTCTTATCCGATTTTGACGAAACTTGAAATATAGGTTTATCCCCAAAAGATCTCGGCTGCTTTCGATATTGGCATGTATCGGATCAAAACTTCATGGATTATGGCCCCTGATTGTACGAAAAATCACGTTTTTAGCTTGTGGACCCTATAGAGGTCACAATTTTGAACCGATTTTGATGAAACTTGACATGCATGTTTGTAACCTAAAGATCTTGGTTCCTTTCGATATTTGCGACTATCGGAATGTAATTGTCTTAATTATGGCCCCTGATTGTCCGAAAAATCACCCTTTTTAGCTTGTGGTCCCTCTGGAGGTCACAATTATTATCGGATTTAAAAAACCGTTTGATTAATTCACCGTTACACCCTAAGGAAGGTTGAGTTTGAATTTCGGGAAAATCGGACCAAAATTGCCATACAAAATGGCCGCCGTTTGTACGCGAATACTGTTAAAAAATGGTATATCAAGGTTGTGGACCCTGTGGAGGTCACAATTTTAATTCGATTTTGATGAAACTTGAAATTCATGGTTATAACCCAAAGGTCTTGGTTCCTTTCGATATTTGCGCATATCGGATCGTAACTTCCTGAATTATGGCCCCTGGTTATACGCAAAATCCCCCTTTCTTTAGCTTGTGGTCCCTCTGGAGGTCACAATTATTATCCGATTTAAAAAAACTTTTGATTATATCACCATTACACCGTAAGGAAGGTTGAGTTTGAATTTATGGAAAATCGGAACAAAATTGACAGACAAAATGGCCGCCGTTTGTACGCGAACACTGTTAAAAAAATGGTATATCATGGTTGTGGACCCTGTATATGTCACAATTTTAATTCGATTTTGATGAGGAAGGTTGAGTTCTAATTTCGTGAAAATCGTACCAAAATTGCCGGATGAAATGGTCGCCGTTTGTACGCGAATAGTGTAAAAATATGGTATATCATGGTTGTGGACTCTCTACAGGTCACAATTCTTATCCGATTTTGATGAAAAGTCACATTTCTAGGTTGTGTACCGTCAAACCATAATCATTGTCGGCTTCGAATTTCATGAATATCAGACTGGAACTGACCAACTAAATGGCTGCTCCCAATACAGTATGAAATACAGGACTTAATGATGTAGGAAAAATCACTTTCGGTATTGCTTGTTCTCTATCCATCTCTCGAAAATGTGGGCGTATCCTGCCTGGCAGTGCCAGCCTATCTTATTTATTTTTTGGCTAATTTTCATTTTTATTTGGGAATTTTTATTTACAATTTCTATTTTATGGGGGAATTTTCATTACACATTTCACTATGATAACCATGGGCCACCATAGTTATCTTTATACATAAATTGATGGTAACAAAGGCTCCACCTCATTTACCTTTGCAAGTGATCTTTTCCTGATAGAAACATGGCATCTAAAAGTTTTTAAAATGATCCACTCTAATGACCCACAAAGGCCTTCTTAAATAAAGAATCAAATCAAAGTAAATAAATTATACCACTTTTGGGCCAGTGGGAAATTTCATGGTATCCTGCCGCTGACTAAACATGTCTGTAGGATGATTAGTGTGTTAGTACATGTACATTGCTACACTATCTTCTAAATGAAAAAAATCATACTAGAAATATTATTTTAAATTATAAGTTATGAAATTCTTTTCACAGATCGTTTATATGCAGAAACACAACCAGAAGAATCCAAATTCGGTAGCATTAAACCAGAAACCCGCAAGCAATTTGAAGAAACATTTGGAAAATATCAGAAAAAAGAATCTGCATTCAGCATTCAGAATATTTTGTGGTTAATAGCTTCCATTGCTGTGTTTCATTATAGTGATTTCTACATGGTTTTAAGATTTAATCCAAATATTAACAGGTAAGTTGTAAAGATTTGCTTGTTAAGAATTACTCATTGTTCTGTATGCCCACATTTTAATGTAATTTTGGGAGCACTGTCGATAGTTACTTCTATCCATCCATGAAAAATTTTTTGTGAACGACTATTATTTTCATTGACTACACCTTATAGAATTATTTTTATTATTGTTGAAAAAAGACAGGGGCGTATGAGATGGGTTCCCCACAGTTATTGCGTCACAATTCACTGTCCCTAGGTCCTATCTGAGTTTTGCCAAATTACCCAGCCTGGCGAAAAAAGTTATAGAGGTTAAGAATCATGGTACCGAACAACACATTGCATCAAAATGTTGTACACAAAATTTTGTACTTCTAAAGATTTTCTCTAATATTTCTGTACAACAAAATGTATTTGTAGCCGTTTAAACAGCATGTAGCTCTCTGCACATATCAGGCTAAATAAGGAGTAAAAGCCAGTAAATTGAAATGTTATACAGAAAGGGGCAAAGACGTATCTCAGGAAAAAATGCACATTCAACTGCTTGAATTTCTTGGATATCACATATAACTAACCTCAAAACAATACTGGCTACATTTGGTTTGCTTGTAATGTTTTGGTAAATCACATCGTTGATTTTGTCAAGGACATACAACATGATACTCTTGATATTTAAATTAATTTGGAACATCCATGTACATTTTGAAACAATCTTACAAGTCATTTTTATTGGCTTATAAATATGACAACTTGAACTAGACGATTCTGATTATAAATAAGCAAAAAAGTGAATTTTGTCAAATATGCTAGATACTGCCACAGTCGACATGAAACTTTGCTTGTAATCAATCTAAAATATTCAAAGTTCATTAAGTAAATGTCTTGACTGAATTTAATGAGCAGCAATTTCATTAAAGCTCCAATAGCATTTTTTTAAGTTATATTTTTAAAATGTATTAAAATAAACCCCAAAAATAGATTGAACCTATAAACAGCCCTACCTTGTTAACGAATAATCCTATTAATCCTTTAATTCACTATTGCCAGTTGAGAAATTGGCAAAAATATCATTTTCAACTTCAAATTCAAACGTTTGAAGATGGCCGTCCATGGAGAGGAATGGGAAAACAAGGGAGGTAATTGAGTAACTATTTCCTCAATCACCCCCTGTCACCTTTTCTAATGCCCCAAAAATGTTGCCCATGACCGTATAATAGTGAGTTGACAACCTTTTGAGCAAAAGACATAGAAATAATTATGTTTTGACTTTCTTAGAAAATATGAAATTGGAACTTTAAGCAAAACTTTCGGACACAATTACATGTACTCTGCTTCTAATCGAGGTACACTGTTCATACTTTGCCATTGTCGTGACTGTGTTAGATGACAAGCATTTCTGTGTTGGCTTAAAAAAACAATGTAAGTCCGTAAAATTTTTGACATAATAATTCCACTTCTGAAAATGCTTTATGTAAAGAGTTAAATCTGCCTATTGCAGGCCTTTCTTTGTGACTTCAAAAGAAAAACAAACCATTGGTATGATTTTAATTAAACTGACACCACAATAATTACCAGTAAAAAATACCGGGTACCAGTAATTTTTTGTCCCCCGCCTTTCGAAGAAAGTTGGGGGACTATTAAAATGGGTTCGTCTGTCTGTCTGTCTGTCCGTCTGTCTGTCCGTCACACTTTTTGGGACACAATAACTCTCTTCCTAATTGAGCTAGAATGTTCAAACTTGGTGTATGTGTTTATTAGGTCAATGCCTTGATGGAGTTCGAAGATGAGCATTTTCCGCTTAGGGTATGCAGAGATAAGCAATTTGATTGGTTGATGCTTTGGGACACGATAACTTTAGTTCTAATTAAGTGAGATTGATGGAACTTGGTGTATAGTTTCATTATAGTAATACCTTGACTAAGTTCGATAATGAGCATTTTCTGCTCAGGGTAAGCAGAGCTATACGCAATTTGATTGGTCGAGAATTTGGAACACAATAACTCTCCTTCTAATTGAGTTAAAATGTTCAAACTTGGTGTATATGCTTATTAGGTCAATGCCTTGATGGAGTTCGAAGATGAGCATTTTCCGCTTAGGGTAAGCAGAGATAAGCAATTTGATTGGTTGATGCTTTGGGACACGATAACTTTAGTTCTAATTAAGTGAGAGTGATGAAACTTTGTGTATAGTTTCGTTATAGTAATACCTTGACTAAGTTCGATAATGAGCATTTTCTGCTCAGGGTAAGCAGAGCGATACGCAATTTGATTGGTCGAGACTTTGGAACACAATAACTCTCCTTCTAATTGAGTTAAAATGTTCAAACTTGGTGTATATGCTTATTAGGTCAATGCTTTGATGGAGTTTGAAGATGAGCATTTTCCGCTTAGGGTAGGCAGAGATAAGCAATTTGATTGGTTGATGCTTTGAGACACGATAACTTTAGTTCTAATTAAGTGAGAGTGATGAAACTTGGTGTATAGTTTCATTACAGTAATACCTTGACTATAATCGATAATGAGCATTTTCTGCTCAGGGTAAGCAGAGCGATAAGCAATTTGATTTGCCGAGACTTTGGAACACAATAACTCTCCTTCGAATTGAGTTAAAATGTTCAAAATTGGTGTGTATGCTTATTAGGTCAATGCCTTGATGGAGTTCGAAGATGAGCATTTTCTTCTTACGGTAGGCAGAGATAAGCAATTTTTGGATGACACTTCGTGTTCAGTTTGATTGGTCGATACGTTTGAAAAAAATAAATGTGCGATTAATTAATATGTGTCATCTATTTATTTGGGGATTTCGGCGGGGGACATCAGCCTCACTGTTGGCTTGTTTATTCTTGGTACATGCAGTAGACCTTTGCTTCGTTTTTCAGGCTAAAAACGTTATCACTGGGTATTGATCATTTTGATTAATTTTTGGACTATGTTCTTAAG
This sequence comes from Patella depressa, assembly GCA_948474765.1. Taxonomy (NCBI): domain Eukaryota; kingdom Metazoa; phylum Mollusca; class Gastropoda; family Patellidae; genus Patella; species Patella depressa. The sequence continues at coordinate 74,699,031 of OX419717.1, forward strand.
ATGAAATCAATCTTAGTCAGCTAGAATCACCTAATCATAGTCATTGTTCAAATTATACATCATGATAATATCATTGCGAAATTGCATGATTGACAATGGCTTTATATAAGTCACTAGTGTGCCATGATATTTCTTCTATTACCTATATTCCTATCAATAAATTCTATCGTCTCCCTGATGTACAGTAAAGACTGTTGTGTACACCCAGAGTAATAAGTATTTACACTAGTTTGATTGTCATTAAAAGATTTGGCTGAAAAGATAATAGCCTGATTGCTGCTACTTTATTATAAAACAATAGACAGTGATATGATTTCTGTCAATAATATGTCCATTTCATGTCTGTAATCACCCTCACTAATATGATGCAGGACATAAGGTCTGTAGAGTGTCGATATGTGATCAATCTTTATTACCATCATTTACTAAATACATTAAATTATACCTAGCTCAATACAAGCCAATTAATTCAAACCTCTTCATATAATCAATAATAGAAGAATTTATTGAAGTAATATGTAGAGAAATGATGTTGGCTTAATGTCCTTGAAGGTATTGCTGGCATCAAGATTATCACTTGAACAGGATCGTCTCTGGGGAAGTTTGTAATTCCGACCACATATAAGGACGGAAGGTCATATTGAAGGACTTCCGACGAGTTCTTTTCTTACAATTAAGGTGACCTCTAGCATGGTAGGCAATATGCTGCAAGCTTTTTCAGTTGGTTGGATAATGTTGAAGTACTTATTGATTTATTCCAGTTGTGAAATAGCATGGATAAGCATAATAAACAACACATCAGTTTTTGTTAGATTATTTTTTTTTATCTCATTTAAAACATGGTAATTATTGATGTTGTCATGATTGAGGTTATTTTTGGGCACAAATCAAATAAGCATGTACTTCTTTGATACCATGGAGCGTTGACACGATCACCAAATTACAGTACAATTATTATTTCGGCTATTAACAGTTAAATACAACAGCTTTAATAAACAATATATTTATAAATGATTAGGTTAACAAAATGTCAAGTACTTCATTAATATTAAAGTGACACTACTTGATAATGTCCAAATATCTAAAGGTTCATTAAAAACATTGCAAAGCCAAGGAAGGGGTAGAACAGCTACTTATTCACCAATTTTTAAAGATTTTGACATTATTTTATTGTTTTACATGCAGGGAGGTGGTGGGAGCACATTGTGTAAATATTAAAACAGGTGTTAATAAGTCATGTTTACATGCCCCCAAAACATACTACTACTAAACGGAACTAAACCTCTTTGATTTAGCTCAAAATAAAAGTATTAATTTGGTTTGATCCAGTGACCAAAGTGTTATTTCAGTTAGTGACTGGCATACACTATATGATTAAAATTTTGTTTTAAAATATTAAAAAGATGTCAGATTTTTTTTTTTCAAGTTTTAGAATCATTTGTGACTTTTTGTGCGTTCATGAATAATTGTTTTAACTTCTAACCATGTATGTTTATTTATCATACCGACTTAATTAATGATGATCTAGGCTTGGCTCTAAATTCAATTTTCAGCAAATTCCCTTTACATTATCTAGGTTATAACTATTATAGTGAAAACTGCCAGCTCTTCATCTAATCTCCCATAATGTATCTTGAAGAAAACAGAGCTATCATTTGTGACTCTGGTTTGCATCACTTTATTTTTACAGAGAATAATATATTAGCCTATATGAGAATATTTAAATAATAATAACAACGTATTTATGTACAATTTACTAATTATTTATAATATAACCTCTTTAATTATAGTACATTATTATATACACTTGACAAAATGAACATGTTGTAGATTAATTTTCTACAATTCTATCTCTACTTCTTTTGTTGATAGATCAGCTTTTTTAGCATCAATGTAGATAAGATGGTACTGATAATGAGCATTTCATTAAAAATTCTAATTGAACAGCGACATTGTTGCGGGGGTTTTTTTTGTTTGCTTAAGTGACTTTTATATTCTAAAAAGCTGACAATATTCAAATGTTATGGTAAAAAGTGTCAATATTTAATGAAGAGATAACATGGTATAATAAGTAAACATAATGATTATAATTACTAGTCTTTATAAGACTATGTTATACTCAGTATAATTAATTACTTTCTAATATGGTTGTCATTGATTCTTTTTGTAACTGACTATTTGATTTGACTTGATAATTATTAATAAATAATTACCAGATATGTGATATCTACAAACACCCTTTCCGTTCTCTATGGAGTGTGCAGCAGACATATTACTGCATGTTAGTGTACTATGAATTTTGATAAATTACTTAATGATGGCATCTCAGTAAATAATGAAATTGATGATATTTTGTGGACTGATAAAAATCAATTGGCTATAATTAGAAAGTTGTGGGTTTAATGTTATTTGATTGCTGGATGTGTAAATATTTCAAATTACAATTATTACAGTTGAGATGATAATCATAATTCTTTATGGTGTAAAACTATATCAGATAATCTATCTAGTAATTTAATAATTATGGGTTATCACAATTATTGGATTGTATTTCAATATTTCGATATCAATCCCCATTTAATAATGACCGTTTCTGACAAAAAACGATTTGTGTTTGTTTTAATTGCTGGACAGTGTTTAAAACAACCAGACATTAAATTCATTGAGACCAAGCTTTAGTAAATCTAGCTGGCAAAATACATTAGACATTTGCAGACCGACATATGCTGAGGCTGTGTTCAAACATTGTTAGGCAAACTTGTTTTATCGGTTCGTTAAGCAAACTTTTTTATAGTTTTGTTTTATTGATGATAATAATTTTTGTTCATATTGCCAAATAAAGTTCAGTTTGTTCTCAATCCAATTATGTTGTTTCGAGATAACGGAACAACAATTTACGGAAACTGTTTTATAAACCTAACTTTTCTGTTCAGATAGCATGGATTATTTGCTACACTATATTACCTAGTCGGTATCTTAATGTGAGCCCAACCCACCAAGCATAAATCTTTATCTGTTATTGTATTAAGCTACAAAATTGTACTGCTCACCACAAGATTATAAATTTCAATTCATTTTATATCAATAGAACTTAGGCAGAAATAATGAGCATTCAATACAATACCTGGTACCTAAATATGCATATGTAAAATGATTCTCTATGTTCATACATTTCACTATGCTAGTAGTAATATGAAAATATGAGCTATCTAACATATTCCAAAACATTTCATCGAAATCTATGATTTCTTTGTGATTTGCCTGAGAGTTGGTCTGCTCATGTAAATAGTAATCATCTCAAAATTTACCAATCAACACCCCAAATAAAATAAACATTAAACACTCTAGTTTCAAAATTTGTACAGTGTTGGCAAGATTTATTACATGGACTCCCCTTCCATTTATATTTAGTAGCATATAGTGTTATGGTGTTTAGTTTAATCTATTTAATTATTATATTTTTGTTATTTTTCCAAGTATTAAATGTGATTTGGCTGTTTGATGATTGTAGACAGATACACATTATTTATATACTAGACAGATACATATTATTTATATTATACAGATGATATGTTTGATTATATTTACAGATTATGGTTTAATATAGGAGCTATATTGATTGCTATTAATATTTGTGTTGCAATATTTCTAATTGGTTGGTTAACTTATATAAAGAAGGTAAATAGTGACCAATGGGAAAAACAGTACCCTGCAGCTATCCCCATAGCAACAGGTTGTTTTGTTTGCGGTGCTATATGGTAAGTTTAGATATGGCATAGTTTTGATATTCCTCTACACATGTAATGTTTATTTATATAGTATTATGCATGCAGTCATAAATCACAGCAATCAATCATTTATTTGACAGTGTTTACTTTTAAAATTTGTTGATATGCATCAGCGGAGAAAATTACATACAATAAGTTTATAGTATACATGTACATCAAACATGTCATACTTCAATCAGTCATTTCAATATATCATGACAGTCAAATTTCCAATACTGGTATATACAAATACAAATATCTATAACCTACATGATCCAAACATAATGGGATATTGATGTCAATGTTGAGGACAAACCATTATACTGATACATGTAGTCATAAACAGCAGCTGGAAAATAGGTTATTGAAGAAAAAGATAATTTTTTCTCTGAGGCATTCCACAGTTTTTGAACACTGATCAGAAAAAAAGATTATTCTCTTCTCCAAAAACATTCCCCTGTATTTGAAATCTGATATCTTCTTGGTATAATAAATTATATGAAACATTCTTATTGACTGATTGTGTATTTCATGAGTTTAGTTTTAAGTTTAATTAGACAAGAAACACAGAAGATCAATAACGTAGAAAGCATTTCAACCTATTAGTGTAGATTGAATAGATTATAAAAGATATATTGTTGACTTGTATATTTCAGTGTAAATGTTGGTTTATGGCCAGTATGGGGACCTCTAACTCCAGTTATTCTCTTCACTATATTAATGGGAATAGTTGTAATCATCGTCATGCTGGGATAAAAAAAAATGTTAGGTGAAAGAAAGAGTGACAGATTTGATACTTTGACAGCTATTTTATTTTTTTTTAACATCAAACTATCAGAATTATTATTATTATGAAAATGATATAAAAGCCATATATCTGTGTATGGCATCAACTCTTACTTCTTGAAATACATCCAAACACTTGAAAGTCTTTTACCATCTCCTTTGTAATGCCAAGCATGTCTTAAGGATATATAGAATTTATTATAAGCCTTGCCTTAAGTACTCATTGATATATTAATACTTCATCAAGCCATTTCATTGATGTTAGTTAGATCTACTGATCAACAAGGTTAATCCTAATTAATATCCTCTCATTATACGTCTTAATTTTCATGTCAAAAAGATCACTCCCTTATTAGATGTGTACTTATTATTAATTAAATGTGTAATGAAGAGAGAGGGTATTCACTGATATGTTGTACATTCTGGGTTTTTTAATTTTCATTTATTGGGAATTTTGGAGACATTATGTTATGGAATTGCATGCCCATATTTAATGAGAATGTATATCGTTGTCACCCTTGTCCATCCATCCACGCATGCTTCCACACTGAATAGTCTGTATTTTTTATCAGCTTTTAATGAAACTGGGTAGATTTTAATGAAACTTGGTAAGTTGCCTTATTTCCTTGATCAAATATGTCTGTATTTGAACACAATCAGTGAGCTATTCAGAATTAACGCCCTTGACTTTTATACACACCATTTAATGATTTGTTTCTTGAAAATGCCTTGTTGATGCTGTTATGAAATATGCCTTAGTAAGCGCTACATCTGCCTATTGCAGGTCTTCTTTTGGTCCGAAATTGTATAAGAATTATTAATTAGACATTTTGTTTTATTCACATGGCAAGCCCATAATCAACCCTGTAGATTATCGGATGGTTGAAAAAATGAATGAATTGAAACACAATCAGCCTTTAATAATTTAAATTAAAATGGATACTTGAGACTTTGTTTATTGTCATAACAACAGTAGCATTGAAAATTCGAAACTTTGCTATTCTTTAAATATTCATTACTTTGCTCAGATTGAAGTAATTTGACTGAAATTTTTGATATATTCTTTTTTCATTATCTATTTTTCGACTAGTATTAATTATATAATGCATCTTTAAATACAAGGCATATTCAGAATACATTCAATGATATATACCTGCCAGGATAGTTCTGTTTGATTACATATTATAGTTGATATATTGTCAGTAGAGAACTATGTTTTACATCTCAGGAAGAGAATGGGAGTAAGTAATTGTATGGCATATCAATATTTAAACAAAAAAACTAGACTGATTAATGAATGTTATAATTGTTGTCTGAACTTACTGTAGTATTAAGAGTACATGTAGTTTAAATTTCATATGAGAGAGAACTAGGGAATTATTGCTTTCAGTGCCATTGGCCTAGGGTCCCACTTTGTCACGCATTGTGACAGTATATATCTTGTTTCAGGTGTACACTGGATATTTAGGAAACTTCGGCCCTTATTACTCCTCATGCGTGGATAAAAATTGTTTTTTTAAAGCATTTTTCATGGCATAGCTTCGCAACCCATATTATTAAGTTTGTCTTTGATGTATATATTTAAATTATTTATATTGCTGTGATGTGATTATTAATATAAAAAATTTAATTTTGTAAATAAAATATTTATATATTACTTGTATGATTATGTTATAATTGATAAACGGTTTAATTTTTTGTGCGTGAAGGTCTGAGCATGATAAAATGAGAAAGATTGTATTTTTACAGGAGAAAGCTAATGATAAATCGTGTCATTTCTCAATCACTTCCTACACATCTACATGGGTAATTCTAATAATGAACTGACAGCACACAGACATTTATGATGTCTTGGCTTTTGTAAAGAAACTAAGACTTACGAACCTTTTTTCACCACCCATATCTCCTTATTGAAAATATATGTTTAAAGGACCAGCGAGATAATATACTTGCTTCCTAAGGCTTCAGTATAACGCTCATTTGTGTTCAAGTATTGGGTAGCCTCCATTCTGCTTTTGATGATCTAATATTAGTTTAAAGGATCTCTACCACAGCCATTAAATTTGTAGTTTCCATTTGTGTATTAAAAGTGAGGGACATTGTGCATTTGGCTCTTTCTGAGCCTGTGTTATTTTGAAAGTGACTCCATTTACAAATAGGTTTTCTGGTATGATTTCTTAACATCAAATGAATTAAATCTGAACTTCATAATTAGGCGTATAATTGGTTGGGATTGATCTGAACTGAATGAAACAGATGGTAGTCATTGACCAACTCTTAAAAAGCTAATCTTTATGACCCTCCACACAGGTAAAAGGCTATTCTAATTTACAGTTTTTAGTAAATATTGCATTATTGTCCCCCGCCTTTCGAAGACTATTAAAATGGGTTCGTCCGTTTGTCCGTCCGTCCGTCTGTCGGTCCGTCCGTCCGTCTGTCTGTCCGTCACACTCTTTGGGACACAATAACTCTCCTCCTAATTGAGCTAGAATGTTCAAACTTGGTGTAGGTGTTTATTAGGTTGATAGATGAAAATTTTCTGCATTTGGTAAGCAGAGATAAGCAATTTGATTGGTTGATGCTTTGGGACATGATAACTTTAGTTCTAATTAAGTGAGAGTGATGAATCTTGGTGTATAGTTTCATTACAGTAATACCTTGACTAAGTTCGATAATGAACATTTTCTGCTCAGGGTAAGTAGAGCGATAAGCAATTTGATTGGCCGAAAATTTGGAACACAATAACTCTCCTTCTAATTGAGTTAAAATGTTCAAACTTGGTGTATGCGTTTATTAGGTCAATGCCTGGATGGAGTTCAAAGATGAGCATTTTATACTCAGGGTAAGTAAAGATAAGCATTTTGATTGGTTGATGCATGGGACACGATAACTTTAGTTCTAATTAAGTGAGGGTGATGAAACTTGGTGTATAGTTTTATTACATCAATACCCTGACTAAGTTCGATAATGAACATTTTCTGCTCAGGGTAAGTGAGCGATAAGCAATTTGATTGGCCGAAACTTTGCAACACAATAACTTTCGGTCTAACTGAGCTACAGTGTTCAAACTTGGTGTAGGCGTTCATTAGGTGAATGCCTTGATGGAGTTTGATGCAGATATAAGCAATCTGATTGTTTGATGCTTTGGGGCACGGTAACTTTGGTTATAATGAAGTGAGAGCGATGAAACTCAGAATATAGATTCATATTATTATATCATTACCTTGACTAAGTTTGATGGTGAGAATTTTCTGCCTAGGCTAAGGAGCGATTGGTCAAGACTTTAGAACATAATAACTTTTAATTGAGGTAGAATGTTTAAACTTGATATAGATGTTCATTAGGTGAGTGTCTTGACTGAGTTCAATGATAAACATTTCGAGCTGAAGCTAAGCATAGCTAATCAATTTCATTGGTCGCTGCTTTGAGACAAGATAATCTTGATTCTATCTGGTAGAGTGATGAAACTTAGTGTATTGTTTGATTGCTCCTTATTTTTGAAAAAAGTAAATGTGTGATTGATCAATATGTGTCATCTATTTATTTTGGGATTTCGGCGGGGGACATCAGCCTCACTGTTGGCTTGTTCTTTTTCATTTAGTCTGATCTCCCACAGCCACCTAATTGCCCCAACCCCCTCTCACCCTATAATGATTTTACGGCCTGGGAAATATTTTGTTGGTTTGAATTCAACTAAATCTTTGATAAATAGTACCTGAATATATTACTGTACGTGGGTTGACTATGACAAGCATACTGTTGATGTATATTGATTTCAATGATAATAGAGAATTGTTGGAAATTTAATCTAAATATCCTTTTTGATCTTAGTCAAATATTGGTGTAATTTATTATGAATAATTCTTTACAAACATTACCTGAAGAACAAGATAATTACTTCAATAATAATGTTTGCAATATTCACACGAGTAAAAAATGTTTTTGTTTTCTTTAAGCCGTCTTTCTGCTTCAATGATATCATTTATGAGAGAACTTGTCAATGAAAAAATCCTGAAATATTTTACTTTAAAAAATTGAAAACATTAGATAGCTTAAAACATGTACTGGTAATAAAAATCTGTTGATGAAAAAAAAACAAATCCTGAACAAATGGGAGAAAATTCAAAAGACAAATTTTTTTCTGGAGTTGATATGTTGTCATTGACAGCTTAGTATGGTAGAAGTTCATATAATATTGTAATCGAGAGATAAAATATAGAAGTGGCAGTAGTATGGAAATCTATAATCAATATGGTTTGGACAAATGATAAATATTATATTACACCAAGTTATATTATGGATTTACACACAGGTTGCATGGCATATAAACACAGGAAATTAGAAACACATTTATGCAAAATGGAGTCAGATGTATTTAGAATTTTGTTATTGGGGATTTTCAAAAGTAAGTTAATCATGCAACCTATATAGACAAGTTGAAAACAATTGATTCTCAGCACCATATTTGTCCAATTACAAGGGGCGGTGATACCGGTAGTTGAATGTATGATTTATTGGTCACCAATTTGTCGGTCTCAGAGCTTTTTTGTTCTAACCATAGGTCTAATTAGCTCCTGTTACCACATGTCAGCACCTATTTAATCTCTTTGGCCAGAATGTCCATCTTATGTAATAGGCATTATCCCAGAGAGCTTACTTGGCCAACTTGGGAACAAACCCTAGATTAGTGATCCAGAGCCTTACTGAACAACAAGCTCCTCTACTCATTGAGCCCCCCTGGCCTCTTTACTCATTGCATTACTGTGACTCCTGAATACTGAGCTCACTGGTTATGCTGTCATTCAGTAACAATAAAGATGGCAGTATGAATCAATAAAACGTAATATGGATTTGAGATGATCGTAATTTATGATAGATTTGATCATGAACTGTGGGTGCAAGAATGTGTCAGAGTTAAAGTTCTTTTCATTCGACTCAAGCCATATCCAAGCTCTAGGATCCAGTTTCCCAATTAATATTGACTGTGAACCTTCTTCACCCCATGGACCCGCCTCACACTACTGGCATCTCCACTGATTAGGTAGACTTACCTTTACGGCCTGAATATTGTGCCTTTAATTGTTTATATATCTTTAAGATACATGTACACAGCAACAGTTCAACATCCAGTTAAAATATTCTGGGAAAAAAAATTGATTTAGAACAGGCTGGTAGGTCTTGAAATGTGGATATTGCATGTGGAATAGAATTTAAGTTGAGTGTTGAAGCCTTTCATGTTATCAGCCTGTCAGTTAATATGATTTTATTGGAGCTGTTATACAACACAGGGGAAATATTTATCTGTTGACATGATACAAACACTATCTAACTGTAAACTCAGTGTAACTCAACTAGAGACCAGTTCTAGCAGATCTCTCATAAGAAATTTAACCTTAATTGGCAATTCATGTACTGTCGTGTAATCAGCTCATGTAATTAGTCAAATCAGTTCCCCTAATTTCTCAAGGTGACCTTCAGTTGTTTCTATACAGTAATTGTTTTTATTTTTAAGGTTTTGTCTAAATGGTCTTAGAACCTGTATAGATCTGTGTTTTATAATGGGAGCTTTATTATATATTGTAGGCTTCCTAGCACATTGTTGATTGATATAGGAGACCTAATGGGTTTTAATCAATTAAATAGTTATTCTTAGAATTGACTGCAGTAATGACAGTTTGCATCCATTTAGCTTTATCATTAGTGTCATGTTAGTTTTTCACAGAAAACAATTGCTGAGAAGTCTCTCTTTTATAAATATTGATTGAAAATCTGTGATAAGTTTTAATGTAAATGCCTACAGGTAAACCTAGTGTATCATCACGTTTTTTGGTCCTGCTATAAAGATTAATACATTATATTCTATCATATTTATTATCTAAGATTGTCTCATTATGGCTCAGTTTGTTTTCTCGAACTTGCAGGGTTAATTCAACTACTCAGCCAGGAGATCCAGTCAAATTTAATTCAGAGTTATGCATCAATAGAGTTAGTACCTTTTTCATTAAAGCTTTGTGATCACTATTTGGTTTGTTGTGGGTTTCTTTAGCAGAGGGTGTGTGTGGGGGGGAGGGAAGGAAATGAAATTGGGGAACAGGCTTAGCCTATATAAAACCCTTGAAGTAAAGTGACCGCATGTAAGGGATTTTAATCTGGTTTCGCTTGGCATGACATAAACTAGTGCTATTGTCATCAAAATGTTATAATTCTTTTAGGGTTAATATTTTGGGAAGATTTGTTTTTAAAATTCGCTGATATTATTTGATAAGTACTGTAAAGATTGAAATTCAGAGTAAGCTTCAATTATTCACTGGAGCTATTGTGATCAAAGTTTTGTAATTTATGATTAGTTAGAGTACTTGAGAATTGTGTCAAATTTGCTAAGATTCTGGAGAAATTCATTTTGAAACTCCAAAATATGACATAAGTTTTAAACTTTATGAACAGTTTGGAAGAGTAAACTGCTGGTGGGCTTATTTTACGTTTCAAAAATTAATTCTACAGTTTCCTTTGTTTTTTTAATTAATTAATGATGTGAATAAAGTCCATGCATGCCATCATGAATATCAAAATGGGAAGTGATATAAATACATAAATAGATTTGAAAGTAGTCAATCTGAAAATCATGAACGTGTGTATTGAAATGCCAGAGGTAATGAATGATGAGATGAATGCTTTAAGTCATTGATCATGTAATTTCATTACCATTATATTGAAGATATAAAGCAGCTTTATGAATAAAGATGTCACTTATTGTCCGATTGAAACACATTAAATATAATAGGGGATGCATGTGTACAGATTTTGTAACACCAGAAACACCAATGACAAAAATCTTTACATGTATTATTATAATTTTATGAAGTACGGTGCGAACATCGTAAATTACCATAGTTATTTGTCAAAATGGTCAGTCTAATATGTTATTAAATTAAAGGAAATGAATCTTACTTCCTTATCCCAAACCATTCCAATCAATTAACCCTTTGAACCCTTTAATTATTCTTGTAACTCTTGTAATTATTCACTAATGAACTGTTACTGTATATGATAAGAGAGAGATTTTATTATGAAGTAAGACTAAGGTATACACTTTCCCATAAACATCGTTCAGCGCTAACAGTTCTCTTAAAGAGACATTATATATTAGGTCCATCTGGCACTCCTTTTAATTGAAAATCTACATGTCTATTTTCCATTTCAATACAAGACAACAAAATCATAAAAGGATTAGGGACCAAATTAGATTTTAACACACCCACATTTCATTGTGTAATTAAGTTGTTTATAACACAGTCATGTAACCGAATAATCCGTAAATTTAATTTACCGATATCTTTTTAAAATTTTATATGTAAATAAGTAACCAAATTTTATTATTCCTATGGCCAGTTAAAATAGAAAAAAAATAACAATTTTTATTAAGTGAACTTAGATATCTGAAAAGCGGCATCAGGTGTTCAAGAAAAAGCAGGCATACAATGTCTCATGCACTTTACCTACCACTAATCACTATTTATAGATACACTAATCAATAGTTTGGACTTAGATTTCGTAATTCCAACATATAACCTATTGACAATAGCCACCAGCAGAGCTGCTAGATTAGCTCTTCATCCTGAGGACTATTTCATAAGATTTCTCTAGCCAGCATACCTATGTTTCATTGATAAAGAGAAAGAGAATTAACACTGGAATCAATATTATTGAATACATATATGTGTAGGTGTTCAAACAGCTCTTTTATCTCATTTATTATTCTTGACATAAAACAAAGTTATTGCATAAGACAGGTTGTCAAGCAATGAAACATATGCCTACAGCAGCTGTATCATCCTAGCAGTCCACAAATTTATACTTTTGAAGGTAATGGAGCTTTTGCAAGAAACTAAAGACTGTTTAGAATAATAACAGACAAATAAAGTAGTTATCAGAAATTTTAACAATTTTGTATACATGAAAAGATACTGGTAATCAGTTGATAATTTCAGCTGTTCGAGTTATCGGAAATTATTGAAAACAATTATGTAAAAGGAAATTTTTGAAAATGCTGAGTATAAATTTCAAATCAGTTGGATAATAACTTTAGATGTAAGATCCACAATACTTTTAAAAGTGATCAGGGACAATGAATTTGAAAGTAATTATCAGCTTTTTAATCTCATGAATTTCAATACTGTTTACAAATCTCAAATCAATCTGGATGGTAATTTTAGCCTCTGAAGTGTCCACAAGTAACTGTGGATGTCAGTCAGACAGACAGACAGGGTGATAACAATATGTCAAAGGGGAACAAGTGGAGATGGTTCTGTATGTTGGGTTGAATAAAACTGTGGGATAATGAATGTATTGTTTGTGCTAGTGATGTTGTGACAAGTGCATGAGTTATAATTAAATCAAAGTAATTGAATACACTTTAACTTAAAATTAGTAAATGTATCTATAGGGAAAACTAGAAACATGGGTCAACTTGCAGGTATTAACAATACACAATTAATGATTTATTTATTTGTTGTCTGAAGAAGACAAGTAAACAACCAAGATGTCAGATACAGATTGCTTTAATTACTGTCTGCATGCACAAGAAAGCCCACAGTAGGCATGGGTCAGTGGAAGATCAGAGGAAATGAAATACTGTCTAATATCTATAACTTTGTAACTTACCAACTAATTAATAATAAATCCATTTTCCTTATAAAATAGAAGTGGCATGCAGACTTTGGTACTCCCCCAGTGCTTGTGTATGGGGCCTAGTACTCAGTAATGAGAGACAGGGAAATAATTTGTATATGAAATAAACTTGTAATTCCAATTATGTAGGGCAGCAAGTAAACCGAAGTCAACCACAATAAATTTGAATTTCCTTGGACCCTGGGGTGGTGGATGGCCAAATGGTTAACATGTGCACTTGTATCATAACATCTGTCATTGAGTCAACTGGCATGGTTTCGAATCCCCAGTTGTATGTGACAAGGAGTAGGGTCCCCTGTTCGACCTTGTGGGTTTTCTCTGGGTCCTCTGGTTTCCTCCCTCTGCTAAAGACCCCTACACGCAAGCGAATTATTGAAATAAAATTAAACCATATGTTAGTCTTAAATTGACCTAGTTTGTGTCGAATGGACGCTAAACCCTATTTCTGCCTCTCTCTCCTTGGTCCCCCCAGCCACCTCTCTACACTCCATTGTGACAAATATTGCAAGCTTTTCTATGATCTGTATTATTATTATTAGATTCAAATGGAACTGAGGGGACAGAGTTTACACTCACATTATATAACTACATGTATTCTACTGAAAGCCACTCTCCTCTTTCCCACAGATTTTTCTTTTTTTTTAAATATGTACATTCACTTGTGTTTGTTAAAATTAGACAATAAGATATTGATTCTTAAAAGGAAAAGTTAATTTGAAGATACATACAGCCTACATTGAATGAACTTATTTGATGATGAAATATTGGCGTGTGGGCAACTATTTCATCAGTCTCTGATCATCTTCTGTCTGCTTCGAAACCTGATTAATCGAAGTTCGCAGTGAAAAGCATATATATAGTATAGAGTCAATTCAAACATGTAATGCTTATTACCAGTCAGGCGCCTTAATACAACTCTCAAAAAGAAAGGGTACGTTGACATGAAACATCAAATCACAGACCTACCACCATGTTAATGGTGGAAATTCAGATAAACTCCTGGCTGATAGAATTTAAATTTTGGAGTAGAAATTATACATCTACAATAAGATTAAGGTTTCAAGACACAGAATATCGATTTCTTAAAAATTACATAAGTCTTTTGCTAAACATTATATGTTTAAAATATTATGAATGAAAATCTAACATACAGTTTTAATACCATTCCATTATTCTAGATAAATATGTTATCTGTGGTCAACTGGTCAAGATGATAATGATGTGTTGTCTTATTATGTTCTTCAAGGACAAGAAATACCAAGGGAATGACTTACACCAAAACTAAATTAGGTAGTAGAGTAGATTTACAGATTAAACAAATTCGCAGTAATAAGACTTGATTGATTTTCACTTGGACTGGTACGCCCAACAAAAGTTTCACTGATCAGAATAAGATAAAACAGCTGAATAATGAAGTGGAACAACATGTTGCAGTACAACCACTATGAAATGTTAATTTGACTGATTCACCATGCTCCCAGATTATAACCCACATCGTTCACTGGATGCTGCCAGGTTATACCCCACATACACGCTCACTGAATGCTCCTACGTTATACCCTACATTGCTCACTGGATGCACCCAGGTTATATCCCACATACACGCTTACTGGATACTCCCAGGTTATATACCCCACATCGCTTACTGGATGCTCCCAGGTTATATCCCACATACACGCTCACTGGATACTCCTAAGTTATATCCCACATCGATCACTGGATGCTCCCAGGTTATTTCCCACATATACTGAATACTCCTCAAAGGTTATATCCTAAAGCACACATGGGATGCTCCCAAGTTATACCCCCATACATGCTCACTGAATGTTACCAGGTTATACCCCACACCACTCACAAGATGATCCTAGGTTATCCCACACATGCATGCTCACTGGATGACCCAGATTATACCCCACATCACTCACTGGATGCCCTCAGTTTATACCCCACATACTGCATGGTGTATGCTCATCTCTATAAGCTCGATTGGCGCAGAAAAGTGAGAGTTAAGCAACATTTTATTTCATCTCCATATCTAAACTACCACTCCAGAGGTGATGTGGGCAGCCACGGTGACTAAGTGAGTAAGATGCTTGCTCCCTAGCAAGGGGGTCGCAAAGTTTGTCTGGATTTTCTGGCATGGTTTCCCCTTGTCATTGATGAATGACAGAGGGCCTGAGAAAGACAGTTGTCAAGTCATTCAGATGGGATGATTCTGAGTACACATTGGCATGCACGTAAAAGATCCCTTTGCAGTTGGACTTTGATAGAAGAGTAGACTGTAGCACCGTGTCCGAGCAAAATTTCCCTCACAGCACACTATATGCTTGTCTTCATTAGCCCAGTCGGAGCAGAAGAGTAGAACGTCAAACTCCATTTCATTTCAGTAGCGATGTGTGTTGTGCACAAGGTAAGGTGTACATACTCTGTCTAGAACCCCTTTTATCACTTCTTTGTCAAGGAGTTCACATATGTAACAGTTATTTTATCTGTTTTTTTTGCATTTTTGCACTGAATCTCTATTCCTACATTTTATTTGATTGCAATGTGAAACATTTCATTTCTATGGATTATTTTATTGTCCTTATTTTTTCAGGAAACTCAAAATAACTGATTGAGATTCACGTAAACTCAGCATCCATCTTTTGTTTTGGCAAATCGTCTCTCAGATGGGCTTATTTTGCAAGAAAAACTAAAATACTTTCTTATTCACAAGCCGCACTTGAAGTCGAAAAACAATGATGTACATGATTTTGCACATTTCTATCTGGATAATGGAATTCTAACAGACTGTGACTTACAATTCAATTTTAAATAGGACATTTTCAACAATTTATAATTCAAACTATTTAATTTCTTTCGAAAAACCCAAGAGGCACAAACTGATGGAATTCTATCATCGAAGGACAGTCTGTAGTAATTTTCTTTCTGATTTACATGTCTTGTTTCTCTAAGGATCCATTTCCATAAAATATCAGTCAAAGTTGCTACTGTTTTTGTTCATCAGATTTTGTATGCAAAAGGTTCTCCTATGAGATACCATTCATCATGACCTTAGTTTGTGTTTAAGCGATGATTTGGTTTTGGATTGGAGGACCCCCACAGACAAAGGAATGGTTGACATAATGAACTGATGCTTAGAAGAAAGCAGACAAAGTTATATTACAAAATGGTGAAAAAGGAAAAATAATTTTGATCGAAAGTCTAGTTACTTTGAACATATCTGTTTTTTTGAGTGGTTTATGCCATAACTTCTAGGGACCACACCCATTGGCAGTCGCGTTGATGCCAATGTTGGTTTGGAAGTGTCTAATGTAATTTATTCCTTCAATGTTGCTTAGTCAACATCATTCCCTTGATATCACTTTGTCATCTGATTTGATGTCCTGGCATTTAATCAATAAGGTAACATGCTGAAGTTCTGTTGACATTGATAATTCTCATTAAGAATCTGTTAATCAGGGGCAAAAAGTTGCCTCTCAGCAGGCCCCCTTTGCACTGCATCAAGGTGGTGATCACCATTCTGGTGATTATTGTGACATGTAAATGTTGGAAATAGCTCACTTGTGTTCTATAGCAGTTAACCAGCCACAGCATACTGTCGATGTTATTAGTTCCAATTCACATTGCGGTTATAACCCATATTCCATTCAAAGGTTTCACTTAATGTGATTTTTTTCAGGGGAGGGTTGGTTTGCCTAATGTGTACTCTTGAGATCATAAGATCTGTCATTGCATCAAGTGGCTTGGTTGGATCATAAGCTTGTACATGTAGATGACAAGGTTGCCTGTTTGCCCAACCACATGGGTTTCCTCCCATTGTTAAAGACCCCTACGAGCAAGCGAATTATTTAAATAAAATTGTACCATTTGTTAGTCCCCAAGCAGAAATGAAATGAAATGAAATGGGATTTAAGGTCCTACTGTTCTGCTCCTAAACTGGCTGGGCTAATGAAGACAGGCATTTGCCATACAATGTGCTATGAGGGAAATTTTCCCCGGGCAGCGGCACTATGGCCTACTCTTACATCGAATTCCAACTGCCAAGGAATATTTTACATGCACATGGGACCTCGGTTATTCATTCCATCCAAACGACTAGACAGCTGTCCTTGTCAGGCCCTCCACCCAGCATCACTGAAAAGGGGAAACCATGCCGGAAAATCAGGATGAACTTTCTTGGCCAATGCAGGGATCGAACACCCGACCTCCAGACTAGCGAGCCAGCATCTGACCCACTTAGCCACCACGATATCCGTCCCTAAACAGATATTAAACCCCATCTCTTTTTCTCAATATGAACTCCCCAATGACCTAGTGAACATTTGTTAGCAAAAAACATAGCATCCTCTGCTGATAATTAAAATTTTCCTCATCTTAATTTTTTTTCAGAAAGATACTTTATTATAAGGCAAACTTTCTTTGGATCCTTAGTTTTTATCAATATCATTCTAACAAACCTTAACAATTTCTTGAATCTTTACTGTAAATACTATAATCTCTATGAGCCATCATTTAATCTCCTACAAATTTAGCTTCTTCATTTATTCTCCCATGTGTACAATGTGCAGTATTAAAGAAAGTATCACATAATTTGTAATGGGATTCAAAATAATTGACCTTTTGTTATAAGTGGATTTATTTGGGCAAATCAATTAGCATCAGGCTACTCAATCCTTATCTGCACACTATTGTAATTACCAATACACAACAGACTTAATTACAAGCAAATACATTTAGAAACACAGAATGGACAATTTGCTGTGACATGTGGACAAAAATCAATTAGAATAGTAACCAACTCACATAAAGCAGTTCCTTTAAATGGCCCCATGAAAAATGTCCAAATATGGTCAAAAATTTGTATCCTGTATGCTTAAGAGTACTTAAACTGAAGGAAAGTATAAAAATCAAATATGTTATTCAAAGCAAAGTGCACATAAAGTGCACATAAAGGACATAGTGGGTTCTTTCTGTAAATAACTCTTTTTAGGGTTCATATATATTAAAGATGCTAGTCTCTACAAAAAGACATTCCAGAAGACAGGAAAAAAATAAAACCAGCGGTTGCCAGACAAGATGCACTCACATTTTACAAGAGATGGATAGAGGACAAGCTAAAAAGAAAGGTGAATTTTCATACAATCAGGGACTATAATCCGGAAAGTTATGGTCTGAAGTGACAAAATATCGAAATGGACTGAGATATTTGGGATATAAAGATATATCTTAAACTTCATCAAAATCTGATCAAAATGTCTTCTAGAG
Organism: Patella depressa; assembly: GCA_948474765.1. Taxonomy (NCBI): domain Eukaryota; kingdom Metazoa; phylum Mollusca; class Gastropoda; family Patellidae; genus Patella; species Patella depressa. Next base: position 74,717,540 of record OX419717.1, read on the forward strand.
GGTTCACAACCATGGTATTACATATTTTTACACTATTTGTGTACAAGGAGTGGCATCTGATTTTCACAAAATTTGCACATAACCAACATTACGGTGAAATAATAATTGTGACCTCTAGAAAGACCACAAGCTAAAAACACCATTTTTCATACAATCAGGAGCCATAATCCATAAAGTTATGATCCGATATATATCGAAAGGAACCAAGATCTTTGGGTTATAAACATGCATTTCAAGTTTCATAAAAATCAGGTCTTAAAAGACCTCTAGAATGTACACAAGCTAAAAAAGCGATTTTTCGTACTATCAGCGGTCATGATCCACAAAGTTTCCATCCAATACATTCCAATATCAAAACCAAAATTAGATTTCATGATAATTTAATTTCTCCAAATTTTGATACATGGGCCTGGAGAAAACACACGAGGTTGGACATGTACCTGTATTCCTTGTCACTTGATAGACTGTTGCCAGAACATATAGCACATTCATAATAAGCAGATTAAACTTGTTGTTGCCTGATAGATTTGTCTTTGACAACAGCATCACCATTGTTAGTAAAATGCGGCAAACAATGAGTCTGGCATGCTTAACTCCAGAGAGTTCAAATATTCTCCAACTATTCTACGTTAGAAATAGCAGAAAACCACGAGATTAAATATAATTATCTGTAAATAACAAATTAAAAAAGGGATTTTTTACAGAAACAGTATTTCTTTATTAGGCATATTATAAAAAGTAGTTGTTAATGACAGAAATTGAATAAAATTAACAACAAAATAATTGCATTGCGACAAACATGTCTTATTCTGTATTTTTTTTTTTTTTTTGGTCTGACCATATATCTAAGTTAGGAGAGCGGCGTGAAGCTAGCTTGTTGTTCGTTGTTCGTTGTTCGGTATTCGCGAATACCGAACAACGAGCCAGTTTGTTGTTCGGTATTCGCGAATACCGAACAACGAGCTGGTTTGTTGTTCGGTATTCACCGTATATGGAATAAGTAATATAATAAAGGTACTTTTGTAGGGAACACGCCACAGGCGGGTTTTAATGAGCTTAAATAGACAATAAAACTTCAGGCTTCTGGGAAATAGATTTTAACAACTCCTTTTTCTATCCGAAGAAAGAGCTGTTACATATTGGCGAATACCGAACAACGAGCCAGTTTGTTGTTCGGTATTCGCGAATACCGAACAACGAGCTGGTTTGTTGTTCGGTATTCACCGTATATGGAATAAGTAATATAATAAAGGTACTTTTGTAGGGAACACGCCATAGGCGGGTTTTAATGAGCTTAAATAGACAATAAAACTTAAAACTTCTGGGAAATACATTTTAACAACTTCTCTTTCTATCCGAAGAAAGATCTGTTACATATTGGCGAATAACGAACAACGAGCCAGTTTGTTGTTCGGTATTCGCGAATAACGAACAACGAGCTGGTTTGTTGTTCGATATTCACGAATACCGAACAACGAGCTGGTTTGTTGTTCGGTATTCACGAATACCGAACAACGAGCTGGTTTGTTGTTCGGTATTCACCGTATATGGAATTATTAATATAATAATGGTACTTTTGTAAGGAACACGCCATAGGCGGGTTTTCGTGAGCTTAAATAGACGATAAAACTTCAAATTTCTGGGAAATAGATTCTAACAACTTCTCTTTCTATCCGAAGAAAGAGCTGTTACACATTGGCGAATAACGAACAACGAGCCAGTTTGTTGTTCGGTATTGGCGAATAACGAACAACGAGCTGGTTTGTTGTTCGGTATTCATCGTATATGGAATTAGTAATATAATAAAAGTACTTTTGTAGGGAACACGCCACAGACGGGGTTTTATGAGCTTAAATGGACAATAAAACTTCAAACATCTGGGAAATAGATTCTAACAACTTCTCTTTCTATCCGAAGAAAGAGCTGTTACATATTGGCGAATAACGAACAACGAGCCAGTTTGTTGTTCGGTATTGGCGAATAACGAACAGCGAGCTGGTTTGTTGTTCGGTATTGGCGATTACCGAACAACGAGCTGGTTTGTTGTTCGGTATTCACCGTATATGGAATAAGTAATATAATAAAGGTACTTTTGTAGGGAACACGCCACAGGCGGGTTTTAATGAGCTTAAATAGACAATAAAACTTCAGGCTTCTGGGAAATAGATTTTAACAACTTCTCTTTCTATCCGAAGAAAGAGCTGTTACATATTGGCGAATACCGAACAACGAGCCAGTTTGTTGTTCGGTATTCGCGAATACCGAACAACGAGCTGGTTTGTTGTTCGGTATTCACCGTATATGGAATAAGTAATATAATAAAGGTACTTTTGTAGGGAACACGCCACAGGCGGGTTTTAATGAGCTTAAATAGACAATAAAACTTAAAACTTCTGGGAAATACATTTTAACAACTTTTCTTTCTATCCGAAGAAAGATCTGTTACATATTGGCGAATAACGAACAACGAGCCAGTTTGTTGTTCGGTATTCGCGAATAACGAACAACGAGCTGGTTTGTTGTTCGGTATTCGCGAATACCGAACAACGAGCTGGTTTGTTGTTCGGTATTCACCGTATATGGAATAAGTAATATAATAAAGGTACTTTTATAGGGAACACGCCACAGGCGAATTATAATGAGCTTAAATAGACAATAAAACTTAAAACTTCTGGGAAATAGATTTTAACAACTCCTTTTTCTATAGGAAGAAAGAGCTGTTACATATTGGCGAATACCGAACAACGAGCCAGTTTGTTGTTCGGTATTCGCGAATACCGAACAACGAGCTGGTTTGTTGTTCGGTATTCACCGTATATGGAATAAGTAATATAATAAAGGTACTTTTGTAGGGAACACGCCATAGGCGGGTTTTAATGAGCTTAAATAGACAATAAAACTTAAAACTTCTGGGAAATACATTTTAACAACTTCTCTTTCTATCCGAAGAAAGATCTGTTACATATTGGCGAATAACGAACAACGAGCCAGTTTGTTGTTCGATATTCGCGAATAACGAACAACGAGCTGGTTTGTTGTTCGGTATTCACGAATACCGAACAACGAGCTGGTTTGTTGTTCGGTATTCACGAATACCGAACAACGAGCTGGTTTGTTGTTCGGTATTCACCGTATATGGAATTATTAATATAATAATGGTACTTTTGTAAGGAACACGCCATAGGTGGGTTTTCGTGAGCTTAAATAGACGATGAAACTTCAAATTTCTGGGAAATAGATTCTAACAACTTCTCTTTCTATCCGAAGAAAGAGCTGTTACACATTGGCGAATAACGAACAACGAGCCAGTTTGTTGTTCGGTATTGGCGAATAACGAACAACGAGCTGGTTTGTTGTTCGGTATTCATCGTATATGGAATTAGTAATATAATAAAAGTACTTTTGTAGGGAACACGCCACAGACGGGGTTTTATGAGCTTAAATGGACAATAAAACTTCAAACATCTGGGAAATAGATTCTAACAACTTCTCTTTCTATCCGAAGAAAGAGCTGTTACATATTGGCGAATAACGAACAACGAGCCAGTTTGTTGTTCGGTATTGGCGAATAACGAACAGCGAGCTGGTTTGTTGTTCGGTATTGGCGAATACCGAACAACGAGCTGGTTTGTTGTTCGGTATTCACCGTATATGGAATAAGTAATATAATAAAGGTACTTTTGTAGGGAACACGCCACAGGCGGGTTTTAATGAGCTTAAATAGACAATAAAACTTCAGGCTTCTGGGAAATAGATTTTAACAACTTCTCTTTCTATCCGAAGAAAGAGCTGTTACATATTGGCGAATACCGAACAACGAGCCAGTTTGTTGTTCGGTATTCGCGAATACCGAACAACGAGCTGGTTTGTTGTTCGGTATTCACCGTATATGGAATAAGTAATATAATAAAGGTACTTTTGTAGGGAACACGCCACAGGCGGGTTTTAATGAGCTTAAATAGACAATAAAACTTAAAACTTCTGGGAAATACATTTTAACAACTTTTCTTTCTATCCGAAGAAAGATCTGTTACATATTGGCGAATAACGAACAACGAGCCAGTTTGTTGTTCGGTATTCGCGAATAACGAACAACGAGCTGGTTTGTTGTTCGGTATTCACCGTATATGGAATAAGTAATATAATAAAGGTACTTTTGTAGGGAACACGCCACAGGCGAATTATAATGAGCTTAAATAGACAATAAAACTTAAAACTTCTGGGAAATACATTTTAACAACTTCTCTTTCTATCCGAAGAAAGATCTGTTACATATTGGCGAATAACGAACAACGAGCTGGTTTGTTGTTCGGTATTCACGAATACCGAACAACGAGCTGGTTTGTTGTTCGGTATTCACCGTATATGGAATTATTAATATAATAAAGGTACTTTTGTAAGGAACACGCCACAGGCGGGTTTTCATGAACTTAAATAGACGATAAAACTTCAAACTTCTGGGAAATAGATTCTAACAACTTCTCTTTCTCTCCGAAGAAAGAGCTGTTACACATTGGCGAATAACGAACAACGAGCCAGTTTGTTGTTCGGTATTGGCGAATAACGAACAACGAGCTGGTTTGTTGTTCGGTATTCACAGTGTATGGAATCGGTAATATAATAAATGTACTTTTGTCGGGAATACGCCGCAGGTGGGTTTTTATGAGCCTAAATGGATTATAACACTTCGAACTCTTAGGAAATAGATTCTAACAATTTCTCTGTCTATCCGAAGAAAGAGCAGTTTCACATTGGCGAATAACGAACAAAAGTTACTTTATTAGATTACTAATTCCATATCTGGTGAATACCGAACAACAAACCAGCTCGTTGTTCGGTATTCGCGAATACCGAACAACAAACCAGCTCGTTGTTCGTTATTCGCGAATACCGAACAACAAACTGGCTCGTTGTTCGTTATTCGCGAATACCGAACAACAAACTGGCTCGTTGTTCGTTATTCGCCAATATGTAACAGATCTTTCTTCGGATAGAAAGAAAAGTTGTTAAAATCTATTTCCCAGAAGTTTTAAGTTTTATTGTCTATTTAAGCTCATTATAATTCGCCTGTGGCGTGTTCCCTACAAAAGTACCTTTATTATATTACTTATTCCATATACGGTGAATACCGAACAACAAACCAGCTCGTTGTTCGGTATTCGCGAATACCGAACAACAAACCAGCTCGTTGTTCGTTATTCGCGAATACCGAACAACAAACTGGCTCGTTGTTCGTTATTCGCCAATATGTAACAGATCTTTCTTCGGATAGAAAGAGAAGTTGTTAAAATGTATTTCCCAGAAGTTTTAAGTTTTATTGTCTATTTAAGCTCATTAAAACCCGCCTATGGCGTGTTCCCTACAAAAGTACCTTTATTATATTACTTATTCCATATACGGCGAATACCGAACAACAAACCAGCTCGTTGTTCGGTATTGGCGAATACCGAACAACAAACTGGCTCGTTGTTCGGTATTCGCCAATATGTAACAGCTCTTTCTTCGGATAGAAAGAGGAGTTGTTAAAATCTATTTCCCAGAAGCCTGAGGTTTTATTGTCTATTTAAGCTCATTAAAACCCGCCTGTGGCGTGTTCCCTACAAAAGTACCTTTATTATATTACTTATTCCATATACGGTGAATACCGAACAACAAACCAGCTCGTTGTTCGGTATTCGCGAATACCGAACAACAAACTGGCTCGTTGTTCGTTATTCGCCAATGTGTAACAGCTCTTTCTTCGGATAGAAAGAGAAGTTGTTAGAATCTATTTCCCAGAAGTTTGAAATTTTATCGTCTATTTAAGCTCACGAAAACCCGCCTGTGGCGTGTTCCTTTCAAAAGTACCTTTATTATATTAATAATTCCATATACGGTGAATACCGAACAACAAACCAGCTCGTTGTTCGTTATTCGCGAATACCGAACAACAAACTGGCTCGTTGTTCGTTATTCGCCAATATGTAACAGATCTTTCTTCGGATAGAAAGAGAAGTTGTTACAATCTATTTTCCAGAAGTTTGAAGTTTTATCGTCTATTTAAGCTCATAAAAACCCACCTGTGGCTTGTTCCTTACAAAAGTACCTTTATTATATAAATAATTCCATATACGGTGAATAACGAACAACAAACCAGCTCGTTGTTCGTTATTCGCCAATACCGAACAACCAACTGACTCGTTGTTCGTTATTCGCGAATACCGAACAACAAACTGGCTCGTTGTTCGTTATTCACCAATATGTAACAGCTCTTTCTTCGGATAGAAAGAGAAGTTGTTAGAATCTATTTTCCAGAAGTTTGAAGTTTTATCGTCTATTTAAGCTCATAAAAACCCGCCTGTGGCCTGTTCCTTACAAAAGTACCTTTATTATATTAATAATTCCATATACGGTGATTACCGAACAACAAACCAGCTCGTTGTTAGTTATTCGCGAATACGGAACAACAAACTGGCTCGTTGTTCGTTATTCGCCAATGTGTAACAGCTCTTTCTTCGGATAGAAAGAGAAGTTGTTAGAATCTATTTCCCAGAAGTTTGAAGTTTTATCGTCTATTTAAGCTCATGAAAACCCGCCTGTGGCGTGTTCCCTACAAAAAGCCCTTTATTATATTAATAATTCCATATACGGTGAATACCGAACAACAAACCAGCTCGTTGTCTATTTAAGCTCATAAAAACTCGCCTGTGGCGTGTCCCCTACAAAAGTACCTTTATTATATTACTAATTCCATATACGGTGAATACCGAACAACAAACCAGCTCGTTGTTCGGTATTCGCCAATACCGAACAACAAACTGGCTCGTTGTTCGTTATTCGCCAATATGTAACAGCTCTTTCTTCGGATAGAAAGAGAAGTTGTTAGAATCTATTTCCCAGAAGTTTGAAGTTTTATTGTCCATTTAAGCTCATAAAACCCCGTCTGTGGCGTGTTCCCTACAAAAGTACTTTTATTATATTACTAATTCCATATACGATGAATACCGAACAACAAACCAGCTCGTTGTTCGGTATTCGCGAATACCGAACAACAAACTGGCTCGTTGTTCGTTATTCGCCAATATGTAACAGCTCTTTCTTCGGATAGAAAGAGAAGTTGTTAGAATCTATTTCCCAGAAGTTTGAAGTTTTATTGTCTATTTAAGCTCATAGAAACCCGCCTGTGGCGTGTTCCCTACAAAAGTACCTTTATTATATTACTAATTCCATATACGGTGAATACCGAACAACAAACCAGCTCGTTGTTCGTTATTCGCCAATACCGAACAACAAACTGGCTCGTTGTTCGTTATTCGCCAATGTGTAACAGCTCTTTCTTCGGATAGAAAGAGAAGTTGTTAGAATCTATTTCCCAGAAGTTTGAAGTTTTATCGTCTATTTAAGCTCATAAAAACCCGCCTGTGGCGTGTTCCTTACAAAAGTACCTTTATTATATTAATAATTCCATATACGGTGAATACCGAACAACAAACCAGCTCGTTGTTCGTTATTCGCGAATACCGAACAACAAACTGGCTCGCTGTTCGTTATTCGCCAATATGTAACAGATCTTTCTTCGGATAGAAAGAGAAGTTGTTAAAATGTATTTCCCAGAAGTTTTAAGTTTTATTGTCTATTTAAGCTCATTAAAACCCGCCTGTAGCGTGTTCCCTACAAAAGTACCTTTATTATATTACTTATTCCATATACGGTGAATACCGAACAACAAACCAGCTCGTTGTTCGGTATTCGCGAATACCGAACAACAAACTGGCTCGTTGTTCGGTATTCGCCAATATGTAACAGCTCTTTCTTCGGATAGAAAGAGAAGTTGTTAAAATCTATTTCCCTGAAGCCTGAAGTTTTATTGTCTATTTAAGCTCATTAAAACCCGCCTGTGGCGTGTTCCCTACAAAAGTACCTTTATTATATTACTTATTCCATATACGGTGAATACCGAACAACAAACTGGCTCGTTGTTCGGTATTCGCCAATATGTAACAGCTCTTTCTTCGGATAGAAAGAGAAGTTGTTAAAATCTATTTCCCAAAAGCCTGAAGTTTTATTGTCTATTTAAGCTCATTAAAACCCGCCTGTGGCGTGTTCCCTACAAAAGTACCTTTATTATATTACTTATTCCATATACGGTGAATACCGAACAACAAACCAGCTCGTTGTACGGTATTCGCGAATACCGAACAACAAACTGGCTCGTTGTTCGTTATTCGCCAATATGTAACAGCTCTTTCTTTGGGTAGAAAGAGAAGTTGTTAGAATCTATTTCCCAGAAGTTTGAAGTTTTATTGTCTAAGCTCATAGAAACCCGCCTGTGGCGTGTTCCCTACAAAGGTACCTTTATCATATTACTAATTCCATATACGGTGAATACCGAACAACAAACCAGCTCGTTGTTCGGTATTCGTGAATACCGAACAACAAACCAGCTCGTTGTTCGTTATTCGCGAATACCGAACAACAAACTGGCTCGTTGTTCGTTATTCGCCAATATGTAACAGCTCTTTCTTCGGATAGAAAGAGAAGTTGTTAGAATCTATTTCCCAGAAGTTTGAAGTTTAATTGTCTATTTAAGCTCATAAAAACCCGCCTGTGGCATGTTCCCTACAAAAGTACCTTTATTATATTACTAATTCCATATACGGTGAATACCGAACAACAAACCAGCTCGTTGTTCGGTATTCGCGAATACCGAACAACAAACCAGCTCGTTGTTCGTTATTCGCCAATACCGAACAACAAACTGGCTCGTTGTTCGTTATTCGCCAATATGTAACAGCCCTTTCTTCGGATAGAAAGAGAAGTTGTTAAAATGTATTTCCCAGAAGTTTGAAGTTTTATCGTCTATTTAAGCTCATAAAAACCCGCCTGTGGCTTGTTCCTTACAAAAGTACCTTTATTATATTAATAATTCCATATACGGTGAATACCGAACAACAAACCAGCTCGTTGTTCGGTATTCGCGAATACCGAACAACAAACTGGCTCGTTGTTCGGTATTCGCCAATATGTAACAGCTCTTTCTTAGGATAGAAAGAGAAGTTGTTAAAATCTATTTTCCAGAAGCCTGAAGTTTTATTGTCTATTTAAGCTCATTAAAACCCGCCTGCGGCGTGTTCCCTACAAAAGTACCTTTATTATATTACTTATTCCATATACGGTGAATACCGAACAACAAATCAGCTCGTTGTTCGTTATTCGCGAATACCGAACAACAAACTGGCTCGTTGTTCGTTATTCACCAATATGTAACAGCTCTTTCTTCGGATAGAAAGAGAAGTTGTTAGAATCTATTTCCCAGAAGTCAGAAGAAAGAAAGTTGTGAGAATCTGTTTCCAAGAATTTTGAAGCTTTATAATCCAGTTAGGCTTATAAAAACCCGCCGGCGGCGTGTTCCCTGCAAAAAATCTTTTATTACATTACTAATTCCAAATCTAGTGAATACCGAACAACCAACCAGCTCGTTGTTCGTTATTCGCGAATACCGAACAACAAACCAGCTCGTTGTTCGTTATTCGCGAATACCGAACAACAAACTGGCTCGTTGTTCGTTATTCGTGAATACCGAACAACGAACAACGGGCTAACTTCACGTCGCCAGTTAGGAGAAGACACAGAAATTCAATTATCTTGAAATCTAATTATGGTCAGAAAACTGTAAATAATAATAATTTTTTCATCAGCAGGAAATAAAGGAATCTCAGAGTCAAGTTGTATAATTTCCATTTTTTGGGGTTCGCTATTCGCCATTTTGGGGCGAATCACAGATACCTTGGTTTGAACTGAAGTCCCTGCAGTGATTACTATATAAAAAATATAAAACTTAATATTAAAATTATAACAAACCATGATGACCTCATTAGACCTGTGTTTCTTTCTGGTGGGCTTGAATATCAGGTTGAAAAATGTTTATGATTTTATTTGCTGTTCAAAGTTGGTTTCAAATTGTCAGGGGATAAAAAATATTCTTACACAACTCAGATAACCATCCAATAGAAGTTAACTTGCTTTAGTAAGTATTAAGCTTAAGTGGGCTAAATTCTGGATCAGCAGTCAAGTTCTATAGAAATGAAATGGTATTTAGCGTCCTACTGTTTTGCTCCAAACTGGGCTCATGAAGACGGGCATACGCCATATAGTATGCCACGAGGGAAATTTTGCCCCGACAGCGGCACTACACCCTACTGTTATATTGAATTCCAGCTGTCAAAGGATCTTTTACATGCATGCAAATGTGTACACGGGACGTTGGTTTTTCATCCCATCCGAATGACTAGACAGCTGTCCTTGTCAGGCCCTCCATCCGACATAATTGATAAGGGGGAACCACGCCGGAAAATCTGGAAGAACTTTCACGGTCAATGCGTTACAATCAGTTTTTGTTTGTAATGCAAAAATCTTGTTCAGGTAGTAACAAAATCTTCGAAGATGTCCTGACCACATTCCTATGTGGCTCAATTCATTTGATCAAATATAAAAGATCCCATGCAACCAAACTTGTAAATGGCGTCTGTGCTGTGTTCATTTTCATGCAGGTTGGAATCCATAGGGATATTTAGCTTAATCAGTTTAATTTAAGCAATTCTAAATAAGCACCACCAAAGCAACAACTAGCTAAAAAGATAGGTTGCCAGGCAACAAAACATACGCCAACAGCAGCTAAATTGTCCCAGCGGTTGACAAATATTCATTCTTTAGTAGATGTGAGTGGGGATTTACAAGACAATTTCATATAGATCAGATTATAATTTTTGTTATTTGAGGGTTCACAACTCTACAAACTGAAACAAGGGCTTGGAGATCAAATTTTCTATGGTATTCATGGAGGAAATGTTATTGTAGGCATAAGTTTATTATTTTCCAAATTCTTCAAAATCACATTAGTAGGACTGTAGAAAAGGACTTGAATTTTGTCTTCATCATAATGAACTTTGTAGGCACTGACAAATTAAAATACATTTTAGATCACAAGAAACTATCAATTTCTTAACCTGAAAATTGGAAATCTGAAAGCCTCATCTTCATAACTATTGAAAATATTATATGTCAAAAAAAGTGATCAATAGATATTTAAATCTGAGCAAATAAATGTCAATCTTACCATAGGGACTATACATTATGTTTCTTTCCTACCATTTTATTAAAATATTGAAATGTGCCCATGATATACCATTAGTAGGCATGGTGATTTATGAGATTCAGTATAAAGTGTGAGATTTTACACTTTTCTCTTTAATATTGACATTTGGACTATCATGTCATCCAGCTTCTTTAGTTAGTTGATTTTATTTCAAGAGTGGTTTAATAATGACAAGAGTTATTTGGTTTGTCAAGGTTATTTTAAGGTGGTTTAATGGAGAATGGATTGGAAACTAGAATCTATACATCACAGTATTTCCTGTAGCACTGTCTGGTAAGCAGTTATATTCCTTTTACATCCATATAATTGAGTGGACACATCTAGGTGATTATTGATTGAAACAAGTAGTAGATAGTTAATCCCACATCAAGCCTCCTACAATCAAATTAGTGTACATATGCTCCACTGAATACACCCAACCAATACACCATACTAAATATTCTTTGTTCAATTAGGAACCTAGCACTGAAATTACGACCTCTGGAAGTTTGGATCCCAAGATAAAACACAACTTCGTTTTTTTTCTAAATCACTTTTCACAGCTCTATCTAATAAGTTCAGTATGAAGGGAAATTAGTTGAGGAAATTGCCTTTAGCTCTCTACCAATAAATAGAAATCTAGTGTCGAGCAACTCATTAACAGTTTTACTATTATACCGGTTGTAAATTAGATTTCTACGAAATTATATTATTATTAACAATTTTAAATCTTATTCACAGCAGCATGCTGTCTCTTATTGGGATGGCAAAAGATTGCTAGACTAAATTTACAGATGATTTTTCACAATTGGTAGACATACAAGAATAATTAATACTGTTGTATTTTATTTTGTCAGGTGCAAAATTATTCAGTTTATTGAAAATATTTTCGGGTACATCCAACCCAGTCCATTAGTTACAATTTAATTTTCAGGTAGATTTTTTTTCTCCCAACAATTGGTAAGCAAAAATGATTTGAATGTCTGTAAAACTTTTGCCCAAATGAAAGTAGCACTTTTTACCCCTACCCCCCCATCCCCTTTACAGCCCAAAGTGACCTTTTATACCAGAAAATCACATCTATAGAACACTTCCAAGGGTCTGCACTCCACCCCTCCCAATTATTTCAACATTGGTAACATGTACATATCCCAAAAAAGAATTTAGGTATTTGATAATCTTTTTAGATAAACAATAAAATTAGTTCAATTGCAAATGACAAAATATTGGCTCTATATGTTCAGAAATATAGATGAAATTGTTTTGGATAATGATTTCAGTGGACAGTCCCATCTTAAAGGAGATTTAATCTGGTGTTTGATTAAGTGGAAAATTGACTTGCAGCTGGAAGCTTGTTGCAAATCTCATTAATTCTACTCCACTCTAATAATTAATTGTATCTCATCTCCCCTCATCCTGATGTCAAGCAACTGTCGGCATCCATGCATCAATGGTGACCCAAAAGAATACCACATATTCCCTGGTGGCCAATCAAACCTGTCTTAATGCATTTGTTAGATTTTCATGCAGTCAGAACAATTGTTAATAGGGATGCTCAATTTCAACTTTTTAACTGTTAAATTATCTGTCAGTACAAACACGGTGTCATTAGATGAAATGTTAGTTAATTGCAAGGGTCAATAGTTACAAGGTTATTTTTATTCATAAATATACCATATTATTTCATGCAAATAACTTTGGTAGAGAATTAAGCCAACACATCTACTAGGAACTAGAGTTTAGTAAAACTAAGACATGCTTTTACTATCGAAACCTTTATTTGCCTGAAGAACTTCCATACACAAAATGTCAAAGTTAGAAAGATATTAAAAATTATTTGAAAAGTATAAATAACCTAGCAGCAAAAAATCAAGCAAATTACAACAATAAAAACATGAATACTTAATTCCGTTCAACCATATTAAAAAACAGTGCCATGTTACAGTGTATGATATAAAAAAAAATAATCTGAAATTGAAAGAAACAAAAAAAAAAAAAAAAAATGTTTAAAGACATAAAGAAGTCGGATATAAAAGAACAATCTGATTTTATTAAAAACATAGAAACTTTGTAATTCACAACTTGGCATCTAACAAAACATCTAAGAAACTTCCCATGTACAAAACACAAATGGCATGAAAATTGGTCAAGATACAGCAAGTTTTACAAGCATATTACCATTTAACTAAAGAAGAAAATGAATGATTCTCCTATTTCCATATAATTTAATAAAATGTATCTCTACAGGCATATATTTATAATATATATCATAAATAGTATTGTTATACTTGTGGGCTTTGTTTATATCAAAAAATTCTTAGCTCCAAAAATAATTAGAACAAAATAAATTTAGTATTTATTTATAACTTAATCACACATATTTTGACAAAATATAAAATTTCTTTCTAATACTGTGTTTGCTAATAATGAAATGATGAAATTCTATAATAAACAGCTATCATAGAAATAGGATTGAATTATTTGTAAGCTGTTTATCAGAATTCAAGGCTCCTTTATAATAATATATGAATTCTATAATTAATCAGGTGGACATGAGGACATCTGTCACCAAGTGATATGCCAAGAATACCATTGTTAAGGTCAATTGTAACAAGATATTTGAGTATAAAAATTAACTGAAGGAGCCATGAACACATCTTCACTTTGTTGTACATGATTATATTGATCCGAGACATTTCAATTAGTATAAAATAATCATCAAAATGAATTAAGAATACTAAATAACCAGCAGCTATTAGGATAAATGAAAACTGATATACATGTTCTGATATATAAAAGTATACTATACATTATTTAATGATAAATGAAACATGCCACTATTGAGGTTGTAATTTGAAGAACAGTCATTGTTATTTATTGATCAAGACATATAATATAATAACATTGATGTTAATGAAATTAGATTGTGACTTGATCCGAAGAGATTAAAGCAGTAGAAATCATATCTGTACCCAAATAATATATTAACAGTATACCAGTCTCAATAACACTTGAAATATTGCACTTTGTGTTGGAATATGTTGAATTAAATTACCAGTAGTCAGAGACAGGCTATAATCGGTGATTTCATTCATACTTAGCTGATATTAGAGACAATGGCCAAAATAACAAATCTTTCTCAATAATTTATTTCTTAATAAATTTTAGGTTTAAGTGAAAAAAGGGGATGAAATAGAAAATAAATAAAACAAAAATATAATCTGCGGTTGTGGGGAAAAGATACATCACAATATATCAAAAACAGTAACAAGGTGAGTGAAAATTATATAATAAATAGTTTTTTTCCAAATATACATATTTTATCTAATTAATAATATAAATTAGTACATCTATAATATGTGACTAGTATGTTTTATATCATACCCTTTTGTAAATTGTATTGAGAAAGCATTACATAGTATACTCACATCTTTTCACATTCTTTAACAAACGTTTACAGAAACTTTAATGATTACAGAAGAAGACAGATATAAGCCAACTTGATAGAGAAACTTTTTGTAGTGATTTATATGCCAGCGTATTATAAATCAGGAAAAATGAACCAGATGCACAATTTGTAAAACTGAATATCAAATTTAAATTTATATCGTCTTAGAATGTGAAAAGAGATGGAATATTTTATATTACTCTCAAACCAATAACATTAAATTGCTTAATTTAATAAAAATTTATGATTTAATTTTAATTAAATATTTTAAATCGGGTGTTTTGATTGGACATTTAACCAATAAAGAAACAATGATTCAACAAAATAGATAAATATTTGCATTAACATAATGCCATGACTAGGGTTGGAAGAGAAGATTGGATAACAATCCCCAGCCCTCCACTTTTTTCATCAATTCACGGGGTCATGACCAACAGAAAAAAAATATAATAATAATAAAAATAAAGAAGCTCTGTTTATAAAAGAAAATATAAAACTAATTTATCTTTTAAAAAGGTGAAACAACAACAAAAACTTTGTTTATTAACAATTCTGATCTCTCTCTCTATGTTTATATTATTAGTTAAATTACCCAATATAACCTTCTGATCATCAGACAATGTTTGTAAACAATATACAAGATATAAATAATATTAATAATAATAATATTGTTAGTGAAGATTGAACAATATATCAACAAAAAGACAAATTGTACAACCATAACAACAATAATACATACAACAGATAATATTCAAAGATGTTTCAAAAATTAATGACTTACCTAATATACAAACAATATTCAATTACATTAATTTTAATGTTATCAAAATGTTTGAATAATTTAATTCTTTTTCTTAAACCATCTTTAAATATCTTCTGTCCTTATGGAAGGACAACACAAAAACTGGCAGGCTATTCAACATGATTGAGACATTTGGACCTGATTTTGAGTTTCAAATTCTCCATATTTAATGTGAAAATTTTCATTCTCGAAATGAGTATTACTTTAAAATTGTGTATGTTTTAGTTTTGAGGTACTAGTAAGTTTAATAAAAGTAATAAAAAAAAAAATTAAAGTACAATTTACTGCAGTTAAAAAATACTTGTTAGAAATGGTGCACAAGGTTAAGTATTTCTTAATACAAATAGCCAAATTCTGAAACGGTGAAATGTACCTATAAAAAGTGTGCTGAATTCTATCATTAAGTAGAAAGGGGTATTGCTTACTGATTTATATTTCAACAAGAATTATTATTAAAGACTATCGTTCAATTACCTCAATTTACAAATATTTTTACAAAAATTTAAAAAAAGAAAATGAATATAAAAATCAAATCTGAAAAGATGAACAACATTTGTTTTTTTTTGACATAGTGAGATTTTCTAGATGCCTAGTATTATCAACAGACTAGAGTATAATGTGGTGCATAAATCATTCTTGTTTTTATATAGACATATCGGTTTACGGAAAATAAGTATAAAATAACAAAGAAAACTTATAAAAAATATTTATCATATTTTAACACATTTTATATAAAAACACAGTCTTATTAAAAAAAAACAACAACTGTATTCAAATATAAAAATCGGGGCAATAATTAAGGTGAATATCTAATAATTGTATTAAGACTAGATTTTATTAACAGATTTTTTTGTTTATTATCTGGGAGGAGTATTAAATTCCACCCTGTTTATTATCTATTATATCTGTTATGATTTTTACACCACATCATGGAATCACAGGTAATTTGAACTAACCCGCACTGTTGGGAATGAAAACATATAAATTTCAGTACAAAAATGATCTTTGACAGTTTGGAAGCTACATGTTTTCTGAATGATCACAGTCTGTTCAAGGCAATTTGAACATTTAAAATTAAAAACTAAGAATATAAAACATGGATAAGAAACTTAAAAAATAAATGAAATGAGAGAATACGAAATTAACAAACAGGACTATCATAAATAATTATTAAATAAAACTATTAGAAGCACTTAAATAATAAATACAAACCCTTCCCCATATAAAATGTAACTGGAAGCTTTTCTCTTAAATGTGATTATGGTATCTATAACTAACATTTGTAAAACTCACAAAAATACAAAATACCAAACATCTAATTATTAAAAAAGATATCATGTAAAAAATAATGTTTATCATTTATTACAAACATGCAAATATTGAAAAGGTGGAAATTCTGAACAATGTAACAAGGTTGCAAATGCAAAAATACTTGGTGCTGTATGAACAAGAAATAGAAAAAGAGACAATGAAATAGAGATGAATGCCTGGAAAAATGGCAATCTCTTGTCACTGTAACATGAACTACAAAAAAGGCAAGTGCAATGTAAGAAAAGAGAATGATTTGGGTGATAATGTCATAAAATCTTTCCTTAAAAATCTCAATATTCTACATGTTTTTACATATTTGACAAATTTCTAGTTGGGTCGTTCAAACATAATCAACCTCCACCAATAAAAAAACCAAACTAATCAAATAGTAACAAAACTGTTCTATACACAGACTAGAAACTTGTCAATTATTGATGTCAGTTTATAAAATATCATGATACATACAACTTCCAGTTATAAATGCTGATCCATAAAAACCCACACATAAGTAAGAAACTAAATATTTAAAAAAATTATTTTTTATCTTTTTCATATGTACATATTTTTCTTATACAAAATTAAAAATATTTCTCTGTTATAAATAATGCTTTAACATAAGACTAGGGAAAATAACAACACAAGTTCAATTTTCATTGAGCAAAATAGTGTTACTGAACAAAACAAATGCACAACCATAACAAATTGCACAAACCTGCACAAAACACGTATCTTGTGTAAGTTAGTCATTAAATAAGGGACAACGTAAAAAGTTACAATAACATGTGTGGGTAGAATGGAGTAGTGTGGCACTTCAAGTTTTACAAAATATCATATCAACATATCACAATTTCAATACACGTAACATCGCTTCAAAATACGAATTGTCTTTTTAATTTCCTGTTCATATCTTCTCTTTTTCTCCATAAACAATAATAAGGATCAATATGATCTTGATGAAATCAGAGATCATGCAAAACAAAATGATAAATTGTCTTTGTGGTATGTTAATATGAAAGTAATTTTATACCAGTCAACTAAATTCTTACTTTTGGTCCATTCTCAGATTTTTGAAAGATTTTGACTCTAAAGAAGACTGTGGCGAAAGTTAACTGTTAAACCAAATGTTTCGTTGAATGATGAAATTGATTCACTTTAATATATATTAAAAATCTAATCTGAATAGAAAAATTCTAAGAATCTGTGTACAAAATGGACCGTATGCTGACCAGAATAAAAAATGTGACAAAAACTGAAAATTAAAAAAGTTACAATTAACCACACTTTATCTTTCTAGAAAATATATATTCCCTGCAGTTTTCATATACACTTTTATATGCATATCCTTCTGGAGTTGTTGTCCAGTAAAGGAAATCGTGATATTATCAGTAGAAAACAATAAACATCATCTTGAGATGACTAGAAAAAAACATCTGACAAGATTTAACATTAACAACAACAGAACAGTCTTTACTACTCCTATCACTTATTGTCTCCATCATGAAAACACACAAGAACTTTTGTTTTAAGTTCAGCACACATTACTTCATATTATGATAGTATATGTACCAATATGAAACCCAGGTAGGTTGATCTGGCATCATTGCATTATTCAATTCATAGAAAATTGCTAAGATATCTTTGGTATTATCTCATCACACTATAAAATGTAAAAGTGAACCTTGTTTGTATGAAAGTGAAAAAATAGGGGATATTCCCTTCACGAAAAGTCTAGATGTGAAAAATTTAGTTTAAAAAAAAAATTCATGTAATATTAGAATGATGCATGTTTCGGCTTTAGAAATAGAGAATTGTTAAAAAAAAAAACATTCTAAATATTTTGCTCTACCACCAATTGATTAATATTTGGACAATATCACAAATACTGTCATTATAACAGATAACCCTAAAATATTAAATATCATAGTGATGAATACAAAAGCAAAAAAGCCCTATGTTATAACTTCTTCTGTTAGTTCTTTTGTAGCAGCCTTTCCTTGATGATGTTTTACTATCATATAGATCTTATCATACAAACCAAGAATTAGCACCAACGAAATGGTACTGCTCTTGGTCTATCTGCTCCTTCCTTTACAAGCGGTTTATGGAACTCTCTTCCTGGTCGTGAATGGATCTGAGCCCAACAGTATTCACAATAATACTGTAAACATGTAACATTTGCGCAGAAAAATGGTGCAAATTTACCTCCACACCGAGCACCTTGACATTCATCACACATCTGATCGTCAAGTACATATGGTTTAACCTCAACCTGCAAACAAAATTACATCTGTATTTTTATGAAATGTTTAATTTTCTATCACATTAATGGAAACACAAAAGCACAGAGAATTTGCTCTGGATCAACAATTTCAATTACAATGTCTGAGCTTAATAAAATGGGATATCTGTAGTTTCAATTGTTATTCTGATGTGATGTAACTCAAAGTGACTGTAAGCTACAAAACCTACATTTTTTAAGTACTGAATACTTGTTAACGAAATTAAAATCATGTCTGAGATATAACTTGCGAAAAATATTTTACCATAAAAAAAAGTACTTTCATATATCTACAAAACAATAACCTTTAAACCTACCCGTTTATCGATATCACCATGCTGTAGTTGTACAAATCTTGCACTTATAGCAGCTATATAACTTTGTTGATTAGAAAAGGCCACTCGACCAGCACCTTTCGGGTATTTTAACTCTGGATCTGTATCAATACCAGCATAACAAACACCACCATATAACCTATCCATTATCATAGCCAATTCCACTGTAATATATGATAACTACTCTTTAGTAATGGTGTTTATACATTGTTCTTCAACTGATCAATATTCTAGTCAAACATAAATACATTTACTTCACTTAGGTTTGGTAAACAAAAATGTTTTGGTAAATTGTTGTGTATTTATGGAATGTGTACAATGGCTGTTCGACATTTCATCTAATGATAAATTCAATAGAATGATTAGTAAACATGGCATAAAATCTTCATGCCAAACTTCGTATCAACATACAACACTGTATTTTAGAAGAGGTTTGGGTCATTATCTTACAATGGAACTATACAATTCCTCTCCTATCTTGTAACTAACTCAAGTGTAATGTTATCCTAGTGCACACTATATCTTTCAGGGTTTAATTCAAATTAAGCAATGTTAAGTTTATATAAATATTCAGTATGCTACAGTAGAGGTCATGATTGACAAGAAACAAAAATAAAATCAGGACCTTTGATACTTTGAGATTTTATTTGCAACATTCTTTTTATTTGTAGCATTACATAATAATGACTGTCCATTCAGATAAATGTCGATGTTCAGTGTTTTTGTTAAGATAATATTTATCTGCAGCCTGTAAAGCTTTGTTAAATTTGCACAACCAGTATGAAAGTATTTATAGATACTGGAAGATTCTTTTCAACAAATAATGTGCCAAGAATCATTGGATTCCTGATAGAAAATTGGATAATTACCCGCTCGTAGAGGTCTTGGCACACCTCCAACAAAAATTGTTTTCCTTGGGTCAAGGGGCTGAGATCCATCCATCACAAAATCAGAATCACTTAAATTCCATGGCCTTATCTGAACCTGTGGTAGAATAAAACAAAGACAAGAATTTAATAATTTATAGTATCATTATACTTAATGCCATACATGCATGCAAGCTGGTGGACTGTACTTAGCATAATACAAAGCAACACACAACTAGAAAATGTTTAATATAATCATTAAAACAAAGGAAATAAGACATTGATTTGTACTGAAAATACCCAGTTGATTGAAGAAGGAGCCATAATGTGTAAAATGACAGTAAATAATTGTCTCTTATTGAATTAAATTCACTCTATCTACAAAGGCATATGGCTAAAGTATATGTGGCCAATTAATCAAGGTCTAACACTTTAAAGGTTATTGATATTATTTCTACAGCCTTACAAGTAGTGTGAGGGAACCTTGTCAGTCAGGAGATAGAGATTATTGATTTGTGTGTGAATACCTAATAGAATACTATTTGACCTAATGCAGTTAAATGGATTTTCTCTATGTGGGTCAATGGTGCATAAACCAAGCAAATATATTATTAATGGTAAAATGAAGCAAAGAAACCCTACTCCCACAATTTACATGTTCCATAAGTGAATGACTAAACACAAAATAATCAATATTTCTGGTGGTATTATACATCTGTACACAAGGATGTAAGGTATAAGATAGATATGTTAAAATTATCATTTTCAACAATTCTGACTGAATTCATATTAAAAAAAAGTGGCTGCCATGCAAGACACGCCTACATTTTGCAAATGATGGGACAGAGAACAATCTAAAAAAAAAAGGGATTTTTTGTACAATCAGGGGCCAAGGGTCTGATTATCCTGAAATTCGAACTTAACCACAATTTAGTTGTAACGGTGATATATTCGAATGTTCTTTTTAAATCAGATAAAAATTGTGCCCTCAAGCAGGACCACAAGATAATAACATGATGTAATCAGGGGCCATAATCCAGGTTACCGTATGATATGTGCGACTATCAAAATGAACCAAGATCTTTGGGTTATAAACATATATTTCATTAACATCGGATAAAAATTGTGACATGTAGTGTCCACCAACAAATTGTGGACAACGGACAGGTGCTATGACAATATATGTTCAACCATCTGTAATTGGTTACCTATTTCTATTGATTGCAAGTTACTCATGAAAATATGGGCATATAAAAGCATCTAAGAAATAACATTTAATGCAGATACACAATACCGGAAACCCTGAACATGGATCACTATATAATAAGCTAGTATATAAATATAATGCACGATATCTTGATTGAAATATGATACACTGTCATCTAATAAAGATAGGTATTATTGTCTTGGACTATTAGTTCAACTATAACAATCATATAACCCACACATATATGTAGGCATATATGTAGGCCTATACCGGCTTATAACTTGAGATCACATTATGATGTTGGTGACTTTGAATTGACATTGAGGCAGAAATTGATACGAAGAGGAGATTGTATTGATTAATTTGTCAACATCTGTGACATACAAATGCAATAAGCTTGGTGGGTTTAAATAGGTTTTATATATATTCAAAATAAATAACAAACGTGTAGGTAGACCCTACATGTATTTAATATGCCTGTAAACTAAAAACTTGATTCTTTTGGAAAAATAACTTTGATTGTTAAAACAAAATGTTGGCATTCTACATGTATCACAAGACCGAATGGTGACAGACACAAGCTTACAACTGGCCTTATAATATTCCAAATACAGACATTTATTAATGGTCTTATGAATCAATAACATGGCAATATCTTTAATTGCATTACTAATACTATGATCTGTATCTTCTTACAATTTCATTGTCAAATAAGTACAAACTCAACATATTTCATGTTCTGCATGGATCTTCATTGTCATCAGTTGCATTACATAAAGAAATATTTCTATTTGATCTTATGTTGTCCAGAAATACAGATCATGCACAGAAAATGATTATATTGCACTGTATGCAATCAAAGGGACATGTTGGATGTGTGTGTGTGTTTGTTTTTAATAAAGAAATTATTATATACAGGGTGTGTATGGAAAATAATTGCCAACAAATTCAAAGCCTCAACATCATCAAAATGTGAAAATTTCATCCCAGTAATTATTCTAATACCTTGTTCATATTCAAATAGCAAGTAAACTCTGAGCCATGATAAATTATCCCAGACACCGAATATCTGGGTGAAAATCAGCAGTGTTCTGTTACCTATATAGCTACATAAATCATAACAATGACATGGTGACTGACTGTTAGATAATGATAAAGCAGGAATAATCCATTTAATTTCATTAAGAACTTACAGGCTTATCTTTCATGGTAGGACTCGAAACACACCAATATAGTTTATCATCATCAACTAATGATGCTTCTACTAAAGCTTGAACAGAGAGTTCATCTTGAAATATTAGAAAACAGTACCCTGAAAATAAAGAATTATTTATCAATAAGTAGTAAGTAATTTAACAAAAACAAAACAACATTTACAATTTGTACTTCATGAAAACTCCTGCTGTTTGATTAAGCTGTCAAGATTTAAAAGAAAAATTTCATTCAATATAGTGCTCGCCTAATGAACAATCTATTAACTAAATTAGATTTAACATAAAACAAGTGAAAATAACCTACCTTTAGGAGGAAAATATGACTTAGATTCAGCTTTATGCGGCCAGTCCACAACTAATGGACCAAATCTTCTGAAAGCTGCTGTAATCTCCTCTACAGAAATTAACAAATTAAAATAAATTATTATAATATAATTTATAATTGCGAAATTAATTATCCATCCATACAAGTATGGAGTTTTGCTTCAGCATTAAAGCCTCTAAAGGCCATTTGAAGGATTTATAATATACAAAGATATGATGGATTGAAAATCTGTCAACATCCTCTACAGACACTGTTGATTACTAGTTTAAAAGCACAGGCAATATTGCATTTGGTATTTCATATGGTGATGACAGTTACCTTATATTGTTATCTATTCAGGGGAGAGAGTAACTAACTGTCTGACATAATTTGTTATATTGAAACTGAATTCAAAACATGTTGTTATTAATTAAAACTAGACCTATAACTGAGTGTCATCTATTCCTATATAGTATTGCTTAGATCTTTATAAGCAAATAGTTTTACCTTCATCAATATCAGGTGGTAATCCTCCAACAAAAACTTTCCTCGAGAACCTTTCCATATGTTCTACCCCAGGTTGTGAATTAGGTGACCCACGTAATGATCCACTGATATTAGGTACGGTTTGATCTAAAGATCCATCATCTAAAAGATGATTTTCATCATGATGAAACTGTGCTTTACCTTTAAGTTAATACAAATAATACATCAACTACATCTTATTTCATTACAGTACATTAAAACTTCAAAAGATGTTTGCATAGTTATATATACACTGTATCCAATATGGGCATATAGGTAGCTAGAGTTTGTGTCGGCAAATGAAGGTCCTGGAGTTTACCACCCACATATGAAAACAACAACACAATATACACTATCTAATGATCCAACATACTTAAACAATTAAGCACTTTGTGATTTTCTTTGAAAAATAAAATTGTTACAGATGTTTAGACTGTAAGTGCTCCCCACTTCCCTCTCACACCATAGCTACACTACAGATGGGAACATATTTTCTTTTTGTAACAACCTTAAGAAAACATATGGTGTCTTATACAACTCTACCATTAACATTATTGAAGGTAAACGAGAATATCAAGTATGTTATGAATTTATGATGTAATTCGCAGAAACAATAAATCTAACTTCATTTAAAAATTAGTGTGTTTATTTCAACGGTTTCAGTGACGACAGGTAGGTTGTACCACTACATCCAGGATTTAACTTCTGCCTCTAGGATTATAGGATATGTGCACAAAATTTTCCAGAGTAATAACTCGAAATGAAAGTCAGTAAGTCAAGTGTATATGAAATCAATAGGCTGCGCCACATGAATATCAACATTCATACAATTTTCATCAAATTAGATTACATAACTTATTAGGTATGCACAAATTTCAAGTCAAGTATAACATTAACAATGATCAGCAGTGAATATTCACTTGGCAGCCACAATCAATGATAGGGATGACTTTGGTGCACGTTAATGAGCCTGCAATATTAACTTTTTTTCTTCTGCAAATAAAATTCTAGAACATTTGCTTTAAGTACATGTATTAGAAAAATAAATAAAGGTGTTTGATGTAGGTAAAAAATATTTTCGACAATTAATTTAGTGTAAACTATAGTGGGCCTATAAAATGAGTAAAAGACACCATTCTGCCAGACTAGTTTTATTCTACGTTTTATGTAAACAATGCACAGTACAATACACCACAATTTCCCTGACAATTCCACTTCAGTGCCACAAAAGTTGGGCTAGTCCGAGTAACTAAATTTGCATGCAAATTTTTGTCACAAATTCATTTAGTACAACTGGACAGTGAGTGCCGAAGTTGTGAAAACAATTTTAGAAGTGGAGTGACACCTCCTCTCTGGAAAACATTACTGACACTTGCATGCATGTACATGTACATGTATTACACAATAAGTGTATATTTTTCTTTTAAACACTAACCCAGTGTGAAATTGTATTGTAGTTTGTTCCCAAAATAACAATATCTGATATTTAGAAAAATAATTATCAAATAAATCGATTCATTATTTTATAATGAACATGAATTTCATAATAAATGCCTATTTGATCTAGACAGAAAAACAAAGAAACTAATGAGTGTCAACATGTATAACTGTGTGTGTGTTTATTTTAAGAAGTTAATGAGGTGAAACATATTTCATAAGATCTATTTAATGTACAGTACATACTACATGTGTATCTTGTATATCATACATGTAGGTCATTGCTTTAGGCTATTGTTGTCTATACCAATGTCTGTCTTAAGGTTAAAGATAACATAAAGATCATTTAAATAGTTTAGATAAAGAAATTACCCAGATGATCTCTTTCTAAGGATAGTTCCAAATAGGTGGGGCATATCAATAACTATATAACTTTGCAAAACGATAGAAATTTTGAGCATTAAGAAACAAAATTGTATTTCAAGCTATAAGATTTTAATATTCATAATCAGCATATAACTGTCAGACAATATTTCAAAACCTTTATCAAATTTAATATTCATAATCGGCATATAATTGCCAAATTAAAGGACACGTTTTCACTCATAAAACATTAGACTGTATCATTTAACCGACTTCAGAAAATTTTTCCACATATTATTTTGTAAATTTGGCACTCACTTATTCATCATTAAATTCCACTAGATGAATTTGTAATCATACTCAATACTCACTCAACTTGGAGAGAGAGAGAGAGAGAGAGAGAGAGAGAGAGAGAGTGTGTGTGTGTGTCCATGAGACACAAAATAGGTCATTTGATTCAACTTTATTTCAATAATTTGCTTGCACATAGGTCTCTTTAGCAGTGGGTGAAAACCAGAGGACCCAGAGAAAACCCATGAGGTTGGATAGGCACCTCTACTCCCTGTATAAAGAATGGTTTGACAACTTTACCTCTAAAATGATCTGCTGTTTGGCCATCTACTGTTGTCCTCATAATATCCAGTAACTGACTTTCCAAAGCTGGAAACCTCATTGTATCAAAGGATGCTGGACGTTCATTCTGAAACACAATTAAACTATATCATAATAACTGTTTAACAATATGTAAGCTTATACATGTGTTTGACTGTCTTGCTTTCTTTATTACAATAAATAACCATTAGATTTTCTCAAAAGCAAAATCAAAATGCGGGTACATTTACATGATGTACCGGTATACCAAATCAATATTATGACTAGAATATCTTAATTTCAGGGCACCAAAAATAGACGCAAGTATGTACTTTGATTATCATTGCCATGGCCCTCCTCTTATTTGGAAATACAGCTGAACCAAAGCAGTTATCAATTCCTTAAAAAAAATATAGATCAAATGTTTTATATTGAGTATTTTTGAATTTAATCCGATTATCATTCATGCTTATATCTGCATTTTTGGTGGTTTTAGACTGAGGAAGGCTATTCCTGTCAACTGCCCCTACCATTAAAACAATAAGGAATATGATAAGAAAAATAGAGGGTTCGAAACCAGAGGGTTCGAAACCTGATGATTCTAGACAATAGTGCTGTATGCTTCTAGGTTACTTTGATGATAATCTAATTACACTGGAAGCTGTTCAAAAATAATTATAACATCATTGTCAGATAAGACATATTGGTTGTTCTAAAAACATTTGAAAATTTGTCCCAGCATCAAATGCAGTAGAGCAACATGTGGCAATGAATGCCTAAAATCTGGTACTTTATGTCTTGGCAGTTAGCCAAGTACAAGCAAACATAAATAGATCATAGAATAACATACCCAGATACAATTTAGAATGTGTGGTTGTAAAATGCATGTAAACTGTAGATTAAATCATACAACAATTAACCCAATTATCAGAATTCTTTTAGCTCATCCATACATGTAGTTATTATGGTTTTTTTTTTAAATTCTAGAGTAATAGTGCTCATGAAACATACAGTTTTCATGTACATGAATGTAACTTTAAATCTGAAGTGGGGGTAACCCCACGAGATAATGAATAGCATTATATTATGTACATGTAGTTATATTCTCTAGAAACCTTGTTACATGTACTTGGTAAACTAAACCATTAACCCAATTATTATAATTCTTCTGGGACATTTAAAATTGTAGTGTTTTTTAGTTTATATATTATATAGGCCTGCATGTTTGGATGGATACCATTAAATATAGTTACATTCTCCAGAAACATTGCAGAAAAATTGGATTTTATCTTAAGTTAAAATTTCGTGAAACAGGGCCCAGGACTCCGAACATGGCAAACTATTTTCCTTCCAACAACACAATAACATAAATATAATTCAAAAATTGTCATCTTGTTCTGTCAACTGTGTGTTTGCTTTCATTAACTGATTTGTGTGATTAGTATAGTAGGCCTACTTGTAGAGAATTTGGCTATACTTGTAGTGAATTTGGCTAAGTTACCAAGGCTATTAAGATATATTTGGCCTTCATGTTTCTCTTTGTTCCCCCAACGTAAGTTACATATACACATGTTCCATAATGTAGTTAATATGTACATATATACATGTTGTTTTTAATTTATAAAAACAAACCATGGATTCTATGCAGTCTTCGGTTGGCATCAAAACATATAATTATAATAATAATATATTATGGTCATCTACAATCTTATCCAACACCTTTTTAAATTAGTGGGCTACCAAAATAACTTTGTTTACAACTTATAGTAAGCAAGTAGTCTCTGTCACCCAGAACCCCCTAGTCTTCAACGTACGGAGGGTCTGGGTCGGTTCTCAATTATTGACGAAAATTACTGGATAATCAGAAATAATCTAAAACATAAAAAACCAAACTCCCGGTTACGCATGGGCAATGGAACCTTTTAGCTAAAGTCTCGGTAAGTGCTAGATCTTATGAAGCCGGGTCGATTTTGCTAGATTCTATAAAGCGAGTCTGAAATATATCCCACAATTCACTTGGCACATCTATTATTAGAAACAAAATAGACATGAGGAATGACCGACTTTCTGTCAAATTTTGAGGACCCATCCAGACTAATATTCGTAGAATATTTGTTTGGATTATAGAGACTAAGTAAGCAAGCAACGTTATCAAGATATATATAAACAATGGCAATTTTTCAAGAATACTGCCAACACCAAAGCTTAGTGAGAATTTTAAAATTAATATGCCGATTGATGTTAGTTTACTATGAAATGACAAAATATTTGGAATTGAAACTTTCAGAAAAAGCTACAGGTACTGGTAGTGTAGCTTCAAAAACTAAGTTTTGATTGAAATAGTATGTTACTATTACCATACTGTTTTTTTTATTAATAAAATTGCATTTTTCTCATAAACATGGAGGACTTCAATTGAAGAGTTTGTTGCAAATGGAAAATTATCAGATTAAATCCCTATTAATAAAGAAATTAGCAATCATGAAGAGAAGACACAAAAATTTTATTAAGTCAAAGCCTATAGGCCTATATACAGTTCAAAATTTACTTGGCACAACGTGTAAGTATACATGTATCCAGCTGTTGTAATGACTGGTGTATCATACTGTTGAAACTACACACACAGTTTGTAAAAATAGAATGTTAGGTATGCCAACAAAAACAGT
Organism: Patella depressa; assembly: GCA_948474765.1. Classification (NCBI taxonomy): domain Eukaryota; kingdom Metazoa; phylum Mollusca; class Gastropoda; family Patellidae; genus Patella; species Patella depressa. The sequence continues at coordinate 74,746,000 of OX419717.1, forward strand.
GTATGATCTGCACACTCATTTGTCAAATTGTGGAATCAATTTAAAATACCATTTGTTGACCAACTTCATTCATTAATAAGAAGAAGTAGCAGGAAATAAATATATCAATTAAAGATCCATACTCCTCGCAGTGTTCCGTTTGATTAGGGGTAATCCCATTACTCATTGCTGTAATGAGTGGATATTGTTGTTTTAAATTTTGATTGGTCAGTAGTCTGACTAACAACCAATGACTAGCTGCTTTACAAAAGCTTTACATTTAAAACAAGTGCCAATATTGGACCAAATATGTTTACATAACGTTATGTTATGGCTCACGATTTTATTATGCTCAATTAACCCGTGCATAGCAGAATACTGCAGTAAAACTAATTGCGTGACAAACGAGGCTATCAAATCGAATGAAATGTAAACAATACTGTTTGGAAACGAACATACTTTCACCGTTTTTAATACCTTAAATCACTATCCAAAGTTTTAGGAAAGACCCAGATATCAAACGTAGGACTATCGTGTTGATTGAACGGGAAGAATAAAAACACTCCCTCAAAAGTTCAAGAATCAGAAGACAATCCAGCAATGGGCAGAGAGGGATTTCTCATTGCTTCAGGAATATGGTAAAGATCTGGATCGACACTTTCTGGAATCATAAATTAAGCTCCCAATATTATAGTATAATCCATACATCAATACCTCATTTTTTTAAAAGTTTTAATCTTATTTCTATCCTGTAGGCCTACTCAGGATCTGATGAAAGTCTGAAGAGAATTCACATTTAAATCAAAATACAGTAGGGAGTGGGCTATTGATTTGTACACATTCCAACTTATGTCTTGCCTAAGAGGGCACGTTGCTGCATTTGTATCTCACTACCTGGGAGGTCCGGAGTTCGATCCCAGTGTTGGCTAACCTAATCGGACATGCAGGACAAAGGTTCTGGCAAGAAAAAATGTCTAGAGTCATTTAAATGGGATTTAAAAGAATCCTTGACTGAATTCAATTGCTGTCCATGCAAAATTTCCTTCGTAGCACACAATAATATTATGGGTAATGGGGTATACTTTTTAACTTGCCCACTTTGTGCAGAACAGGTGGGCGTTCAAGGAGCCGAAAAAAGCTCCCATTTATCGACAAATTAAAAAATTACTCCCCTAAAAAATATCTCCCAGTTTCGATAAGAGTGATTTAGAAAATAACGAGAGTGATCTGATATTTTAAAGGAGAGTTATTAGTGTATATGGGAAATGGTTCTAAAGATCAATAACTGTATGTGATGGGGTAATTCCTGGTTTCATACATGATAATAAAGCCCCCAAGACTTTGTTAAGGAGATCCATTTTCAATTTTAAGGGGAGGGGAAAAAAACCTCCCCTCGGACAATATTCAGGTGAGTGGCAGGTGCTCAAGAGCGATCGCTCACCTTAAAAAAACAATGACTGCAGTAATTACATGTGGTGTAAGCCACTTGAAAATACAGAAAAACTGTGGCTATTTGAAACATAATTACATGTACCTATTTCCATGCAAACTGTGATGATAAATTTATGTGTTGAAAATTTTGCAACTGAACATAATTTTACTTGCTGAAAGCCTTGATTAGTGTATCAATTGCAGCTGTAGATAAGAATTATATAAACAGATTTACAATCAGTTGTTTCTGTTTTTACTGTAATTTCTAATCAGTAAAGGATACATTATGGGAGATTTGATAAAAAGCTGGCAGTATAATAGTTGAAAAGTAGATAATGTAAAGGAAATTTGCTGAAAATTTCAATCAAAGTGATCCACTCTGAACCGAGAATTTTGCAATTAAATTTTGAGCCCAACCTTGATCATCATTACTAAAGTACATGTAAAGTCTTGATTATCCATTGTTTTGTAATCATCAAAGGGCATTGAGCACCTGATCGGGTTCTAATCCAGTAAATATCACAGGCTAGCGATGACATTGAGAGTTGATTATGATTTGGATAAGTTAATTAATGTCAAATTAATAATTAAGATAACATTTCAGGCCTAAAGAACGACCTTCAATTGGCAGATTTAGCTCCTGCATAATACATTAAAGATACATTATGGGAGATAAGATAAAGAGATGGCAGTTCTCACTATAATAGTTAAAGATAGGTTGCCAGGCAACGAAACATACGCCCACAGCAGCTAAATCGTCCGGGCAGTCAACAAGGGTTGTCGCATATTTTTACTTTTTTTTGGTAATGAAACATTTGTAATACACTAAAATCTGAGTAACAACTCATTATGTAATTATCTGAAAATCATTAGAATTTGTTTGCTTTTTATAAAGTTTTGTCCCAAGGTAACAATTAGTATAGGAAACATTTAATATCATGGATTTAGCTGTTCAGTTATCAAAATTCATTGAAAATCAAAATAATTGTTCGATTCAACACCTTAAACTCTGTGTATCAATCTGAAGTCAATCGGATGATAAGTTTGGCATCTACAGCGCCACAAGGTTTTTTGAAGTGATCAAGGAAGATAACTCTGGAAGTCATTATTTGAAATCGATGAAAATCAGTAGGCTTCTTCCTCTCAGGACCTTAAACAGTGTGTGTAAATTTAAAGTCAATCGGATATTAACTTTGGCCTCTAGAGCGTCCACAGGATTTCTTGATGTGACCAAGGGCCATAACTCTGGCACTAATTATCGGAAATCGCTGAAAATCAATAGGCTTCTTCGTCTTATGAACTTAAACCCTGTGTATAAATTTAAAGTCAATCGGATATTAACTTTGGCTTTTAGAGCGTCCACAAGATTTTTTGAAGTGATCAAGGGCCATTACTCTTGCACTAATTATCGGAAATCGCTGAAAATCTATAGGCTTCTTCGTCTTATGACCTTAAACACTGTGTATAAATTTAAAGTCAATTTGATATTAACTTTGGCTTTCAGAGCGTCCACAAGATTTTTTGAAGTGATCAAGGGCCATAACTCTGTCACTAATTATCGGAAATTGCTGAAAATCAATAAGCTTCTTCGTCTTGTGACCTTAAACACTGTGTATAAATTTAAAGTCAATCGGATATTAACTTTGACTTTTAGAGCGTCCACTAGATTTTTTGAAGTGATCAAGGGTCATAACTCTGGCACTAACTATCGGAAATCGCTGAAAATCAATAGGCTTCTTCGTCTTATGACCTTAAAAAATGTGTATAAATTTAAAGTCAATCGGATATTAACTTTGGCCTCTAGAGCGTCCACAAGATTTTTTGAAGTCGTCAAGGGCCATAACTCTGGTAGTTATTATTGGAAATCGCTGAAAAACAATAGGCTTCTTCGTCTCATGACCTTAAACACTGTGTATAAATTTAAAGTGAATCGGATATTAACTTTAGCCTCTAGAGCGTCCACAAGCAATTGTGGACGCCGGACCGACGGACGGACGGACGGGGGCGACGACAATATACGACCACATTTCAATGTGGGCGTATAAAAACTACATACCGGTAGTGTAATGGTAACTTACAGAAAATATCAGTCAAATTGATCCACTATTAGCCGACAACGAAGCGAGTGAAATATTCACATAGCCTTGGTCATCATTACTAAAATCATTAATATAAACAGCATAGTCTCGATTATCCACTTGATTGATTTAATTATCAATTTCCGCTAAGCGGCATATAGGAATTTAATCCGCCAACATCGAAGGCTAGCCTTTGCATCAAGATTTTGCTCTTGCATAATGCTATTTTAAGTCAGGAAAAATTTGCGAGTTTCAGTTGATTAGCATTATTTGGCATCTGTTTATTCCAGTCTACAGTGGTAGTGTCGAATATGTATTGTATAGCCTCGTTCATCCAGTTGTGTCATTACAAATGGTACCCAAGTGTATTCTGGTGATGCATACATGTGCCAATTTTTAAAGTTCACTGCGTTCTAATTATTGGATATCAGAATTCTGAAGTTCACTGCGTTCTAATTATTGGATATCAGAATTCTGAAGCCCATCTTTTCACAAAGATAAAGAATTTTCTTAACAACATCAATGTCGATTTAAACTGACCAAAGAGTCGTGTTTGCAATGCTGTGGATGATACTGAGTTGGAGACTTTGCTACTTTAAAACGGCAATTTCATATTTTTTACTTTTAGTTTTAGAATAAAGCCCTAAAACAGATAAACAGTCCTATCCAGGGACGGATCTAGGAATTTTTAAAAAGAGGGGGCGCCGCAAAATGAGGGAACTGACCACTGAGAGGGGGCACGCCACTGAGAGGGGGGGGCCAAGAAAATTATCCATCATTTCCTTGCCTTTCTAAGACAATTCAAGAGCTATTTGGCTGATGTTTTCATCTAAACGTTCGGAAATCATAGTAAAAGAGCCTCAAAATCAAGCAAAAAAACTAGTTGAAAGCCCCCCATTGAATCCGCCTCTGCTACTTTGTTAAAGAATAATTCTATTAATACTATAATTTACTATTACCAGTTGAATAAAATTGGCAAAATATCATTTTCAACTTCAAATTCAAACGTTTGAAGATCGCCATTGCATGGAGGGGAATGGGAAAACAAGGGAGGTAATTCAAGTAATTGTTTTATCATTTTCGGTGTTAGGGATAATTTATGCCTGCGGAATTTTGCCCATGATCGTATAATAGTGAGTTAACAACCTTTTTAGCAAAAGACATAGAAATAATTATGTTTTGACTTTCTCAGAAAATATGAAATTTCCGCTTTAAACCTAATTTCATTCATTCATTTCAAATGGAATTTCTTTATAAACATTATGTCGATTGAATTATAACTCAAAGCATTTAGACTATTTTGAGTGTCCAGTGTCAACAAGATATTTAAAATTGATCAAGGGCAATAACATTGTCATTGACAGTAATAATCAGAAATCAATGAAAAACAAAGACTTCTTTGACGCAATAAATTTTTAAGCGGGGCTTATGCCATCCTTAATTGAAATTTGGTGTACATGTAACTGTATGCGATAGGGTTTGATTCAAATATTGCAACTGAGAGGCCATCAGATTTTAAAAATTAATCAAGGGCCATATCCATGTCTTTGTTCACATTAAGAAATAACATAAAACCTTCTCACTGTGAACTAGGAGTTCAACTGTGCCAGTTATAAACAATTGTGACGTTATAGTCTCAAATTCAATCAACCAGAACCTCCAAGTCTTCAATGTACATGTACGGAGGGTCTGAGACCGTTGTCAATAATTGGGTTCGGTTTTTAATGTGGTTGGTTATCCAGTATCTTCTGACCAAGCAAGTAAAGTACATGTACATGTAATAGTTGCACCCCTTCCCGCAATAAATCCCAAAATTTTTGCATTAATATAAACAAACATGAATCTTGACGATAAATTAGAATTAAAATTTTAAAAACATAGATACGGCCCCATAAAGAGAAATTTTACAAAAAGTATAAAAAATTAAGAATATTGGATATTGAACTGACGTGCAATCAAATGGATTATTAGAAATAAATGGCATTCATAAATAAATTTCATGGGCGTCATCATCTTGTTTTAGGACGAGTTACCTCCCTTAGACACTTTTTTATGATATAGTAAAAGAACGGATAATCTAGTCAATGACTGATTTTTCTCAAATGTTGACAACGCATCCAGAGAAATATTAGTAGAATATTTTTCTGGATGATAGAGATTAGAGACGTTATAGCTTAAAAGTGGGAAAGCAGATAATTTCTGTTCAGATGGAGGGGTCATATTTTTCTTGGTATAACTTCAAACGGAGACTTATACTTATGGATGCATTACAATAGAAGATTTCAATAAACGGTGAATATATATTGTTATGGCCGTTTGAAGGATAGTGCAGTCTCGATTGTCATTCTAATCATTCTAATGATAAAAACAATGTCTTGATTATGTAGTCTTGAATTAAATTATTAACAGCCGATCAAATTTTTTATATAGATCTGTTCAAAATCAAAACCAGCTGATGGTCGAGAGAGTCAATTATGGGTTTGTCATATAAAGATCTAAATGATTTACATGTATATAACATTTGAGGCCAAACAAATGCTCTGTGTAATACTTAGGCAGATTTAGCCCTAGTCTTACAATGCATCTTTAACTACCGATACTGAATAACGAGGTCCACAGAGACACCCAGGCATCCAAAATATTACTAATCGAATACTGCCAATAATTGTATTTGTATGTAAATTTCAGGGTTTTTTTTATTTATGTTTTTAACACTACCAATTCTTTAAACCTTGTAATTTGAAAACTGACTGGTCAATGTGAACACATAAACGGTTGTGTACAATGACACGTTTTTCAATAAAAGATTGCAAGTACACACTGGGTTTTTTTACTAGAAATTTCAACACCTGCATTAAACCCCAGTTTTGTTGACATGTATTACTGTGAATTATAACTTACACAACTGTCAAAGAAATACATTGTTATGTTATAGCCAGGGTATAAATCACATATGTACATGCATTAATTAACCTATTATTCCCCCTTGGTGTTTATACCACTTTTTTTATATGGACTACCACTATCTGCCCAAAATTATTTTGATATTCTAAATCAAATTTCTTATAAATTAATTTAATTTATGACAATAATGTAATAATATGTAGTTTGAAGAATAAAGTTTATTTGACATCAAAAAAAGTAAATTTTTCAGAATGCATAGTCACCCAAGCAAGACCTCCTAATCGTACAAATATTTGCTCTTTTTCCAGTTAGAGGTAGTAAGGTTTTATAATCTGTCTAGAAATGACATTATCACCTAGACTAGACAGGGTATATGAAGTAATGAGAAGACCCAAGCAAAGTCAAAGTGAACCACTCGGTGCCCTGAACCACTCCTGCGGTAGGCTAATTATAATAAACAGCTTTTCTGTCAAATTTTCACAAAAAGAATAGTCAAAACTAAATTTGTATAAAGTAAACTTAGGGCCTACATCTATTTAAAACTAGTGTAACAGTGCCAAATATCTAATATAAAAATGTACAACACCAGTGTTAAGGTGGTTCAGTTCATGCTCAGGAAAAAAAAAATATCTCTATTTTACTTTGTTAATAATGTGGACAAAGATCTGCTGGAATTTTTGTATATTATGTTGTCCTTTTGAAAAAGGAAAGTTTAGTTAACTGGTAGCATTATTATATTGATATTGGCAAAATTTATTAACAACTCATATGCTGGAATTTTTGTATATTATGTTGTCCTTTTGAAAAAGGTAAGTTTAGTTAACTGGTAGCGTTATTATATTGATATTGGCAAAATTTATTAACAACAACTCTATGCTTGAACTCTAAAAATGTATGACTAAAAAACCAACAACCTCAAATACTGTAGCAAGTTTTTATAATATCTGTCCACCGTTAAGTGGGGTTGGATGGTTGAATGCTAAGCATGTGCGTGCTGTATCATACGGTCCGTCATTGACAAGAATTCACTGCCGTGTTGTTGATTCCCCAATTGTATGTGACATTCACAAGGAGTAGAGTCGCCTGTCAACCTCTTAGGTTTTTTTCTGACAGTCTGGGTCCTCCCACTTCCCACTGCTAATAAAAGAAACCTACGCGTAAAGTAAGTGAATTATTGAAATAAAATTTAACCATATGCTAGTCCTGAAATGACCTAGTTTATTTCGAGTGGGAATTAAACCCTTTTCTTTCTGACCACCATTAAAATTCCTGGGTCATTCCTGTTAATTATGATAATAAAAGTGTAACAGATTCGAAGTAAAATAGAGATTATATTATATATTGCTCCTGTTTTGCATCATCTGTTTATATAGGACACTGAATTTTATGCCAATCATTATTAATGGTACCCACGTGACATGTGTAGGGTGTGTATGTGATACTGATTATGCAATCACATGGCTATCTGACAAAAAAAGAAAGGCTATAGTAATTAGTATAGGCTTTAAAATTTCTCCCAACAGACACTAGCTACTGCAGCTGTATTGTTATTGTTGTTGCAAGAATCGTGTACAATATAAAGTAGTGTTTCAGCCCCAGTTCTAGCAAGAGACCTCAGGAATGAGGCTAGAAACATTACACCAAATCAAACGGCATATATAATGTAAACTGGAATAACCGGATGCTAGAAATTTACATTCGATTGAGACTGTTGGCAAATAACTAATTTGAAATTAGAGTAAATGGAAGGAAGTGACTATTTTGCCGGCACCGGCAAAACTTTCGTTTACGCTATTTTTCCGGCAGTCCGTTCGACATGCGCAGTTGATATATTCCACCATTTTGGACAACTTTCTTTCAATTTCGGCGCAGAAGCACGATTTTGCGGGAAAAACATAAACCACTGACAAGTACTTAAATTAAAAACCAAAATCTGCAGAAATGCGCCCTCGACCAAAATAGAATAATATTCTAAATGCTTTTCAACAATTCACATTTATTATCCTATTTCTTTTAAAAATACTTCTCCGGTGTCTACCATCAGAATTCAAGTATGGCTATTTGTTTCCATAAGAAACGGAGAGAGAAGAAAGGCTAGACAAAAAACGAATGGTGGTTTGGGTTAGGGTTAGGGCTAGGTATCATTGCCAAAACGAAAACTGCTGAAAAATGCTAAGTCCCGAAATCAGAGAACTCGAACTGCACATGTCGAACGGGAGGTGACGTGTAAACGGAAGTGTTCCCAGTGCCGGCAAAATAGCGTCTACCAAAATGGAAACCATTGATCGAATGTAAATCAGTTAATTAATTATATACATTCATATATATAAGTGTCAATTTCTTGGTCCCAAATGATAGCTATTTAGCTTCTTTAAATAAGGATATGAATGTCTGACAGCCAGTGAGTGACAGGTTCGGAGGCCTAGAAGTTAGTAGAAGTACTATTTAAACCAATTTGTGGACAGATTCGTTCTCTGCGATATCACGTATGTCGAAGCAAGACATTAAAAAAACAATCAGTCAGATTCGTTCTAATTCTTACATGTATGTACACAATATAAATAAGTTACATCAATATCAAGATTTATCAAGGCTCAGATGGCTATTTAAAATTGCTATGCCTCACCTGGTAAGGTAAAACTCCTTCTCTCTGATTCTGAAGGTCTTCAAATCCTGAATATTCAAATGGCTGTTTCATTCCCATTGCTGCTTGCTGAATTTGTCCAGGAAAAGAAGTACTCCTTCGAAACTTCGATGGTGCAACCATTGACGACTGCTGAATATTGGAAACATGCTGAAAATTAGGTTTTTTCATGGGACCTAATGCATTAATATTTGGCACTGATCTTCTTTGTTGCTGTACATTAGTCCAGGGAGACAATGTGGCTTGATTTTGTTGACCAGACCAAGACTGGACAGGTGCATTGCTCCAATTTGGATAAGATTTCGCATTATTTATCAATATGTTTGGCTGACGCTGTGGAAAATTATGATGTGCTGTGATGGCTCTTCTCTGACTTTGAGACTGTTGTGCTAAGCTTACACCAACCTGACCTGGGTAACCGGTATTAAACATCACATTAGACATGTTTGTCGCATTAGTTGACGGTGAAAACTGCTGAAACGTTACGGTACCATTTAATGACTGAAATCCTTGAACAAATGTGTCGTCTGCTGGTGCTGATGACCAATACCCTTGAGCAGACGACAATGTCGTTGGAGCAGACGTGGTCGGTTCGGAAATACGCACCTGACTTACTGTCGGCACAGATATTTTTTCTTCTGAAAAAGTTGTGACGCCATTGTTCATTTTCTTTAATAAAGAATCCTCATTTTGATCAGACCCGTTTGTTGATACTGGTATCTGCTGCGCCTGTTTAGAAATAGCAGCCGTCTTATCGAGTAGCGCGTCATCTTGCATTTTACCACGCACTGGAACAGGGTCTGGTGCGAAAAAATACTGATTATTCGACAATTGATCAAAGTCCACTGGTGATAAAGCTCTTATATTTGTAGTTTCAATTCCAAATTCCCCCATTAGATGTAAATAACTGTCCTTGTTACGGGGGAAGGAACCACACTATAATCCGTCCTCCGCCACGTCTATCTTTCACAGCTGCAATGCACAACAGAATGCACTCTCGTACCCAGTGCTCTTTGTTTCCGATTAAGTCGAGGGGTTTCGAGGCACCTCAGAGTGAGGCTCATTATCATGACGAACTTCGTATTTTCAATTATATATCACCTAAGTGAATTAAGAAAATTTGATAATAGCATTTTACTTTAAATCAAGATGTCTCTTAACAATATTCTTGCCCTCGATTAAAATATGTGCGCTACCGTTATTTTTGGGTGCCCTCGAAACCGTCACAGATATATCTATCCATATTCCGGGCACTCTAGATGTAGGTGTTTTCGATGGAAGGTTATAGCGAAAGGCACCGAATGATATCGATTTTTCTTTCTTATGTTTTATGTTAGTTATTCTTTCTTTTCTTTTTTAAAATAATGGAAGTAAAAAATCATTTAATAAAATAAAGATTATTCGTTATTCTCCCCAAGTGTCGTATAATATAAACATACAAAATAATATGGTGATTGTTAATTCATGTATTATGTCAGGTATGCAAAACTGCGCAGTTTGTAAATTTCACTTTCATTATAATTTTTTCCCATAGAATTTGACAAACGAGCTTGTCTCCATTAAAATTTTTTAAATAAAATTCCACGAAGCGTATTTCAAGAGTGTACTAAGAAAATAATAATAAAAAACCACCATGCGCATGGTCGAAATGCCAATATCAAACACATTATGTAATAGTGTACATTTTAATCCTTAAAACTCTTGTTTAATATATACTTATGCAATTTGTGGAAGGGGGTAAACTTGGAATGTTACATAGGTAGTGTATACAGCTTTTTGATTCCAGAGACAAAATAAAATTAAAAGCACAATCGACGAGCTTATGTTTTGTTTTTTTTTTCTTTCTTTAAATTTGATAAGTAAAGAATTGAATATACTAAATTCTTGCTTGACATTCGTACGTAACATGTGCTTTGGTTACAAAGTCCATGAATGGATTTTAACACTCTCTAATTATCTTATTATCAAATATTCAAGAAAACAATGCGTCAACACCAGAGAAAATGGATCACAGATCATTAGCCATTTATGTAGGATCTAATAAACACACATCTGTCCCATTTGAACGCATGTCTGATGTTACATAACATAGGCTATCGAAAATTGGTTACGTATTAGTCTTTTGTCTTCTTGAATATTGTAATATTATTGGCAACCGGTTTGTAGAATTATATTCCTTAGACTGAATCAGTTGAAAATACACGTTTTAAAGGTTATGTATTCCACGGTAAACTATCAGCGTGATGAATTATTTATTTTAAAAATTAATATTCAACATCCGGAAACCTGTCTTCGTTTTATACCCACATCAAATACTATAGACGAAAATTTGCGAAACATGTAAAAAGCAAATATGATGTATTCAAAATAAACACTTGGATATTCAAGAATGATAATCAAGTAATTGCTCTCTTGAAAATAGTGACCCACGTGGATCCATGCATAAGGCGCATGCACACTAACGACGGGGTGTCCCATGTCCCATGAGGTTCGATCCTGTTTATACTTGGTCGAGAAATTCACCTTGATGCCAGCGTGATTTTCACATGCCAGTGCGTGCACATAACGGAGAGTCGGTCAAGAAATATTGTCTACAATCGTTCGGTTGGGACGACGAAAAAACGAGGTCCCGTTTACGTGCACCCAAAAGAACACCTTGACAGATGGAATCCGACGAAATAATAAGTTGACACCCGCTATACGGTCAAAAGAGAGAGAGAGAAATGGGGTTTAACGTCCACTCAACACAAACTAGGTCATTTCGGGACTAACATATAGTTTAATTTTATTTCAATAATTCGCTTGCGCGTAGGGGTCTTTAGCAGTGGGAGGAAACCGGAGTGCCCGGAGGAAACCCACGAGGTTGAGAAGGCGCCCCTATCTCCATGCCACATACGCTCACACCAGGGCTCGAAACCACAGCCGCAAGCCAAAGGTGACCGGCCAACTAGAGGTCGAAGCGCGGCACTCTAGACCACTAGGCCATCCCAACCCCCCCCCCCCCCTATACGGTCAAGCTAAAAGATCCCCGGAGAAAACTGTATGGCGTAAGTAATTTCTCTAGATTTTTCAACGTATAGCCAACTTTTTTAAATATTATTCATCGCCCATTAAGCGTCCGTAAAACAAAGTTACATGAAGGTTGCTGCCTTAAAATCACTGGAATAATCCACGAGAAGATTTCATCATATAAAACAAACAAAATCAAAGGATCCTTTGGGTATAGATAATCTACCGGCTTCAATCGGTTTGGGGGGGGGGGGTGTCACTATAAATTTTATTACTCTCAAAGCCCCCCCCCCCCCCCCGGGACTGATTTAAAAGTCGGGCATATCGCACGGGCTTATGTAATCGACTCCAACAATGAAGGTGTGTGTGTGTGTGTGGGGGGGGGGGTAGCGCGTTGTATCATAAAGGTACGTCTGTCATTGACTCATAATGAGTTAACTTGCGTGGTTTCGATTCACCGGTTGCACACGTACGTGACGAGAGTAGAGTCCAAACGCCTGGGTTTTCTGCGGATCCTCCGCTTTCTTCCCCCCTGCTATAGACCCCTTCGCGAAATAAAATTGAATCATATATTAATTCTTTAAATGACATATATACCTTGTGTTTTGTCATGATTCATTAGTCCCGGCATGAACTAGGGGACGTTAAAGGAACTTCTGATTTTAAGTCTCAAAAATAATTGTCTGACTACACATATGAAATTTAACCGCCAAAATATAGACGAATAATGGTGTATTTACCCTGTCTCAAAACTGCTACTCCGGACACGAAGTTAACCCTTCTGGGTCAACTTTTTCGATGAGTGACCCAATAATTCCCGTTCCTTTAGACTTAGAGGTCTATACAGTGAATTACCCATGAGTCGTGCTTGATAACGAAAGGTATTTCACCTACACATTATTTTTTTCAAATAAAAGTCTGGTTGTATCCAGAGAAAACGCATAATACAGCTTAGAACCGGTCTCCATTTCCAGATGAAGACTGACGAAAACGTATCACATATATCGAGTTAGTTGATCCGCCCTAGCTGAGGTAGGGGATCTAAAGGGAGTGTAGCACACAAGTATAAAGTATAAAGCAGATTTATTCTCCAAAATATTATCGGGATTGGGCGTTTAGACCTCAACCCCATCTGTCTCTCTGGAATAAAAAATTTCAAAATGAAAAGGAGTTAGTAGCTCTTTTGTTTTACATGTATTATTTGTTTTAACCGAATCTAAGTGACAATCGAAAATCAGTAGGTTCAATTTGGCATTGGTTTAGATGAAAGGTTTAAAAGGCCTAAAATGCTAATTATCCATGGCGCCTGTATTGTTTCTTGATGACGTAACAAGTACCTGCAAGAACAAATTCAGTGAATGGTCCCCAACATCATTGAACTCTCCCTTGATCAACCTTGAACTTTCTATCATTTCCGGTATGATGGAGTATTAACTTTTGACGAATTCTGAGTTATTACTAAATTAAATGTCGCGTTTTCTTGTTTGACAAGCCATGGATAAATGTCATAGTAAGTATATGTGAGATTGTTGAGAAATAAAAATTGACACGAATTATATTTTGATATTAAACGTATGCTTTTGCTAAACGTAAACAGATCAAAAGTAAAGATGAGTGTCGAGAAGCAGTGAAATTCGGTCGACAGGTCAGTCACCCACTGTGGTCTCTGATATTTACAATCTAACGCAATAACACCAAGCGACGTATCATTTGATTCACTTATGAAATTACATTGCAGGTAGGCTACACCACAGTCCAAAAATATTTTGATTATTATAAATTATAACACTATTCCAATCTTGAAATTTCAGGGAGAAAGTACGTCTACATGTACATGACAATATATGACATGACAGATAACATTTTCATTAGTCCCGTGACATTTGAGGCTAAAAGAAATATGCCTTTGACGTTTCAGAATCAGATATGTGTAGATAACAAACCTCATCTCACCACCCTAATATAGTTCAATGAAGCAAACTCAACCAGAATAACAATGGGCATCAGTAAGCACAATTGACAATATTTTTCATCCAAACAGCGAATGATTATTGTTACTTAAAACTGAGGTGTTAAGCAGTTACCAAGAACACAATACGGTAGATGTATGACGGATAAAAACCACGCTTCATTAATTTAAATGCGAACATTTGGAATTGGGCGAGAGTATTAATTGTGCCACTACATTTGGTTTCATTGGTCATAATACTATAAAATTATCTTATGTTTAAAATGTTATGTGCATCAATAAAGAAATTGAATTTGCCACTTGGAACTAAAGGCATCATATAATAGCTAAAAATAAACACATCGGTATATCTCAACTCTTTTAGCTACGTTCTCGTTGCTAGGGTAGGCAATGTTTCGGACTCCATAATAAGTCATAAGGAAAGGTTGAACACAACCGCCCAACCAATTTATTAAAGGGAAATATGATTTTATAAAAATAACATGATGGTAAAATTTACAGTCTGTCTTTAAGTACAACATATGGATCACACCATGTAAACCTCTTAATTCAGGAATGGCAATATTTCCAATGTTTATGAAAATAATGTTTTATACTCCCAATACAAAAGCAGATATTTACACAAAGACTATAGAGTCCGTTTTTACAGGTCCCTAGATATTTCTAACGATAATCCGTAAGTGGCACTTGAACATGCACTCCTCGACAAGCTTACCATCGAAGGCAGTGCCAATCGATGAATAAGTGCATACAAAGAAATGTCTTTTCTGAAAATTTTGGAAATGGCAACTATCAAAGTGGGTTAATTTAAGCTGATTAACTGATAATCCCAAATGTTATTGTAGTATGTGCAAAGTAGCCTTATAATAAAGGTTTTGGTAAGTTAGTGTCAAGTTCAATACGGTTCTTTGGTGGAGATGGAAACACACGAGTTGTCATTCGACAGTGTTTTCATTTCTTTATCTCTTATTAACAGTCTCAACAATCGTCGATCAATTAAGTTTTATCAAGTTCAATAGTTGCAGATTGAATAAAGCAAAAAACAACTAGAAATAAGTTTTACATTGTTGTTGTCTTTTCTTACTGTTACCTGCTTTGTATGAGTTTATAATGACATAGGCCTACTGGTATATAAACCTCATTTTGACAAATGCAAATTTTGTGTGCTATATCACCCAAGGTGGAAGCAGATGTAAAACCCTAATTAAGAAGAAATGCTAATTTATTTTGTGGTTTGTCTTCAAAGTGCCTTGGATCTCTATGGGTCTTAATCCGGCCCTGATAGCAATAAATAAAGACATCTAAAAATATATTTCTTTATTATTGTTAATAAAGTGTGATCAGCCTCACAACTAAAACAACCCAGTTATTACTAGTCGTCAAGAAAGTCTGAACTACATTGTACTGTCAAACTAGATCTGAAACATTGTTTTGTTAGCCACAAAGGTCGGGTTACCGAAATATCATGCCACCGAAAGTACTGGTATTATTGTTCAAAATAATACACTATATACATGTATGACAAGTTCATTGGATTGGCATGTCTGTTTGCTTGTTTATAACATGTTGGTTTTATGCTTGAATTAAGAAAAAGTTGTCTGGTTCTTCAGGTTTCCTCCCAGTGTGAAACATCCCTACCCACACAAGCAAATCATTGAAATAAAATTGAGTCTGGAAACGAAAACACGAAGTTTTTGTAGAGTATTCCTCGCTCTCACTCTCTCTGTTTGGCATTCCTAAGGAGTTTATAATATGCATAAGCTTCTTATTAGTTTGAGGAGTTATAGATGAATTTATTTTTATACGCCCACATTTTCATGTGGACGTATTATGTCGTCGCCCCTGTCCGTCCGGACGTCCGTCCGTCCGTCCGTCCGGACGTCCGTCCGTCCGTCCGGACGTCCGTCCGTCCACAATTTGTTTGTGGACTCTCTACAGGTCACAATTCTTATCCGATTTTGACGAAACTTGAAATATAGGTTTATCCCCAAAAGATCTCGGTTCCTTTCGATATTGGCATGTATCGGATCAAAACTTCATGGATTATGGCCCCTGATTGTACGAAAAATCACGTTTTTAGCTTGTGGACCCTATAGAGGTCACAATTTTGAACCGATTTTGATGAAACTTGACATGCATGTATGTAACCCAAAGATCTTGGTTCCTTTCGATATTTGCGGCTATCGGAATGTAATTTCCTGAATTATGGCCCCTGATTGTCCGAAAAATCACCCTTTTTAGCTTGTGGTCCCTCTGGAGGTCACAATTATTATTTGATTTAAAAAACCGTTTGATTATATCACCGTTACACACTAAGGAAGGCTGAGTTCGAATTTCGGGAAAATCGGACGAAAATTGCCATACAAAATGGCCGCCGTTTGTACGCGAATACTGTTAAAAAATGGGATATCAAGGTTGTGGAACCTGTGGAGGTCACAATTTTGATTCGATTTTGATGAAACTTGAAATTCATGGTTATAACCCAAAGATCTTGCATCCTTTCGATATTTGCGCATATCGGATCGTAACTTCCTGAATTATGGCCCCTGATTATACGCAAAATCGCCTTTTTTTTAGCTTGGAGGTCACAAATATTATGCGATTTAAAAAACCGTTTGATTGTATTACCGTTACACCCTAAGGAAGGTTGAGTTCGAATTTCGGGAAAATCGGACGAAAATTGCCATACAAAATGGCCGTTGTTGTACGCGAATACTGTTAAAAAATGGTATATCAAGGTTGTGGAACCTGTGGAGGTCACAATTTTGATTCGATTTTGATGAAACTTGAAATTCATTGTTATAACCCAAAGATCTTGCTTCCTTTCGATATTTGCGCATATCGGATCGTAACTTCCTGAATTATGGCCCCTGATTATACACAAAATCGCCTTTTTTTTTAGCTTGGAGGTCACAATTAATATCCGATTTAAAAAAACGTTTGATTATATTACCGTTACACCGTAAGGAAGGTTGAGTTCGAAGTTCGGGAAAATCAGACCAAAATTGCCATACAAAATGGCCACCGTTTGTACGCGAATACTGTTAAAAATGGTATATAAAGGTTGTGGACCCTGTAAAGGTCACAATTTTAATTCGATTTTAATGAAACTTGAAATTCATGGTTATAACCCAAAGATCTTGGTTCTTTTCGATATTTGCGCATATCGGATCGTAACTTCCTGAATTATGGCCCCTGGTTATACGCAAAATCCCCCTTTCTTTAGCTTGTGGTCCCTCTGGAGGTCACAATTATTATCCAATTTAAAAAAACGTTTGATTATATCACCGTTACACTGTAAGGAAGGTTGAGTTTGAATTTGGGGGAAATCGGACCAAAATTGACAGACAAAATGGCCGCCGTTTGTACGCGAATACTGTTAAAAAAATGATATATCATGGTTGCGGACCCTGTATAGGTCACAATTTTAATTCGATTTTGATGAGGAAGGTTGAGTTCTAATTTCGTGAAAATCGTACCAAAATTGCCGGACGAAATAGTGTAAAAATATGGTATATCATGGTTGTGGACTCTCTATAGGTCACAATTCTTATCCGATTTTGATGAAAAGTCACATTTCTAGGTTGTGTACCGTCACACCATAATCATTGTCGGTTTCGAATTTCATTTATATCAGACTGGAACTGACCAACTAAATGGCTAATCCCAATACAGTATGAAATACAGGACTTAAAGATGTAGGAAAAATCACTTTCGGTATTGCTTGTTCTCTGTCCATCTCTCGAAAATGTGGGCGTATCCTGCCTGGCAGTGCCAGCCTATCTTTTAATAATTGTAGGTAATATGAATGGCCTGACTGAGATAGTGCAGTAGTGAAAGTACAGTATAGTCTCATTTGATTTTAAAGAACCATTTCAATTTTCTGGGGAAAAAAGAAAATAACTTTTCTCTGTTTGTTTGTGGAATTTATCAATAATGGCACAGAGTAAAATACACGAAGAAGATGACAGGTAATTATTGCCAGCCTCTTGTTTTTAGTTGCCACTGTGTGTCCGTTGCATTTAGGATTGTATGGATTTACCTGGACCGTACATGAAACTGTATGAAATTTTACAACAAATAAAGATTAAGACTTGGGCTTAGATAGACATAAAAGAAACTTATAATATCAAACACAAGAGATGGAAAAATTCAAGAAGTACTGGTAATGACTTCTTAACCAGTAAGATATGGCATAAAGATGGTGATCAGATCCATATAAAATGTCACTGATTTACTAGTCAAATACTGTTATTAGATTTTGGTTAGTTGATGGTTTGTTCATGAACAATTCATTTTTTTGACATATCTAAACTGTGTATTATCTTTCTTGCAGACGTTCTTGTTGGGTGTGTTTTGCCACAGATGAAGATGATAGAGAAGCGTCATGGGTTAGGCCATGTCGATGTAAAGGAACAACTAAATGGGTTCATCAGAGTTGTTTACAAAGATGGATTGATGAGAAACAGAAAGGCAACAGTACAACAAAAGTCGTTTGTCCTCAGTGTAATGCTGAATATTTAATTATTTTCCCAAGACTAGGTAATAATAATATATTTAATCTGAAATTGAAAAGGGATTAGGGTAGGCTATGCTTGTGCTCAATGTAATTCTGATATAGAATATTAGGGGTCTCTGCCTATTTTTTGGTTTAAATCTGTAAATAATCCATTGCAATCCACTGAAATATTGTGTAAATATTTGTCTCTTGATATAAAAAAAACATACATAATGTCAAGAATTTTGATATAAGAAGAATTTTGTTCTTTGCATTTGCAGGACCAGTAGTTTATATAATGGATATAGCTGATAAGATAATTTATAAAACTTGTCCATTTGTTGCTGGAGGTATATTTATTGGATCTGTTTATTGGACTGCTGTTACATATGGTGCTGTTACGGTCATGCAGGTACTTATTTCTAGTAACTATTTGTACACAATTTTTTGATTTGACAGAAATTGAATATCTTGATTTGCATGTGCATGTAATATGCATTTTTAAAAAAAAAAAGAAATCTCTCAATTATTCATTTAATTATTTTACACCTAGTCTTGAATAATATACTATTATATGAACATGTACATGTTGTCGGTATGTTGTCTTACAAAAAGTATAAGTATATGTCATCTCTGTCTTTCTAAAATCAAAGTTTGATAGACATGACACTACGTGACTTATAATTGTCCCCCGCCTTTCGAATGGGTCTGTCTGTCTGTCTGTCTGTCCGTCTGTCCGTCACACTTTTTGGGACACAATAACTCTCTTCCTAATTGAGCTAGAATGTTCAAACTTGGTGTATGTGTTTATTAGGTCAATGCCTTGATGGAGTTCAAAGATGAGCATTTTCCGCTTAGGGTAAGCAGAGATAAGCAATTTGATTGGTTGATGCTTTGGGACACGATAACTTTAGTCCTAATTAAGTGAGAGTGATGAAACTTAGTGCATAGTTTCATTACAGTAATACCTTGACTAAGTTCGATAATGAGCATTTTCCGCTCAGGGTAAGCAGAGCAATTTGATTGGTCGAGACTTTGGAACACAATAACTCTCCTAATTGAGTTAAAATGTTCAAACTTGGTGTATATGCTTATTAGGTCAATGCCTTGATGGAGTTCGGAGATGAGCATTTTCCGCTTAGGGTAAGCAGAGCGATACGCAATTTGATTGGTCGAGACTTTGGAACACAATAACTCTTCTTCTAATTGAGTAAAAATGTTCAAACTTGGTGTATATGCTTATAAGGTCAATGCCTTGATGGAGTTCGAAGATGAGCATTTTCCACTTAGGGTAAGCAGAGATAAGCAATTTGATTGGTTGATACTTTGGGACAAGATAACTTAGGTTCATCTTGATTGATGATTTTTATGCCAATACAATGACTGCATTCTCATTTAGTAATCGATTCGACAGTAACAGTGTATAAAAACGATTGACTTGGACACGAGGGCCCTTTCCCTTGGCCAGAGGGGCCCTTTTGTCTGCCTTTAGGGTCCCCCTAACTAGGGTACATTTTCATTTTTCTCGTCGGTTTTAGCATTTTTCTTTATAAAACACTTTTGGATGACACTTTGTGTACAGTTTGATTGCTCGATACATTGAAAAAAATAAATGTGCGATTAATTAATATGTGTCTTCTATTTATTTTGGGATTTCGGCGGGGGACATCAGCCTCACTGTTGGCTTGTTAAAACTAGATATTGTGAAATCAGTATATTGAAAATATCTTTCAAATTACTCCATTTGAAGAGATAGATGTTGGAAGTATTGACAAGAAATAGCCTATATTGTGTCTGCTAGTTGATATTTTAGATTCTCAAGTACCATTGCCACAATAATAAACAAAGTGTCACCATAATATCAATATGTAAGCCATTCAGTGGTCTAGAGAGGCTATTATGGTTAATACATTTGGATAATGCATCTTTAATATGTCATTATTTATGTTCATATAAATGTCTTTTTATACGCCCACATTTTCATGTGGACGTATATTGCTGTTGCCCTGTCTGTCCGTCCGTCTACAATTTGTAAGCGATTTTGACGAATCTTTATAGGCCCATCTCACAAAGATCTCTGTTCCTTTCGAGAATGGCTATTATTGGACCATAACTTCATGGAATATTTCCCCTGATTGTGCAAAAGTCATGTTTGTAGCTTGTGGACACTCTAGAGGTTTCAATTTTCATCTGATTTTGATCAAACTTGAAATAAGTGTTTATAACACAAAGATCTTGCTCCCTTTTTATACGCCCACATTGAAATGTGGTCGTATATTGTCGTCGCCCCGTCCGCCCGACGTCCACAATTGCTTGTGGACGCTCTAGCGGCTAAAGTTAATATCCGATTGACTTTAAATTTATACACATGAGACGAAGAAGCCTATTGATATTCAGCGATTTCCGATAATTACTGCCAGAGTTATGGCCCTTGATAACTTCAAAAAATCTTGTGGATGCTCTAGAGGCCAAAGTTAATATCCGATTGACTTCAAATTTATACATAGTGAGATTAAGACGTCTATCGATTTTCATTGATTTTCAATAATTACTGCCAGAGTTATGGCCCTTGATCACTTCGAAAAAATCCTGTGGAAGCTCTAGAGGCCAAAGTTAATAGTCGATCGACTTTAAATTTATACACAATGTTTATCGTCATCAGATGAAGAAGTCTATTGATTTTCAGAGATTTCAAATAATTACTGCCAGAGTTATCTCCCTTGATCACTTAAAAAAATATTGTGACGCTACAGAGGCCAAACTTATCATCTGATTGATACACAGAGTTTAAGGTGTTGAAATGAACAAGTATTTTGATTTTCAATGAATTTTGATAACTGAACAGCTAAATCCATGATATTAAATGTTTAATGTATATACTAATTGTTAGCGTGGGGTAAAACTTTATAAAAAGCAATCAAATTCTAATGATTTTCTGATAATTACTTCATGAGTTGTTACTCTTAATCAGTTTTTAGTGTATTACAAATGTTTCATTGCCGAAAAAAGTAAAAATATGCGACAACCCTTGTTGACTGCCTGGACGATTTAGCTGCTGTGGGCGTATGTTTCGTTGCCGGCAACCTATCTTTATATTTGCGCATATCGGATGGTAAATTCTGAGGTTATGGCCTCTGATTGTAGGAAAAATCACGTTTTTAGCTTGTAGTCCTGCTAGAGGTCACAATTATTATCTGATTTGATTTTTTTTCGTAACGTCCTGAATTAGGAACCCTGAATGTACAAAAAATGGTGTTTTTAGCCTGTGATACCCTCTAAAGAGATCACAATTATTATCTGATTTTAAAAAAAAAATGTTTGAATTGTTACACTATAATGATGCTACAGTTAGTGAAAATTGGACCCAAACTGCGGCAAATAGTGTAAAATTATGGTTGTGGACCCTGTTGAGGTCATAATATTGATTCGATTTTGATGAAACTTGTAATATATTTTTATAACCCAACGATCTTGGTTCCTGTCAAATTTTGCTGCTTTTATCGGATTTCAACTTTCTGAATTATGGCCCTTAATTTTATGAAAAATCACTTTTGTTTTACCTTGTTCTCTATCCATCTCTTGCAAAATGTGAGCGTATCTTTCCTGGCAGCCGGTTACGTATGTACTATACTACCTGTGCTGAAAATTCAAATAAAATTAATTTTGATCTTGGGAATTTTCATGTTTGTAACCCACTACAGTGTTAACACATGTATTGGAGGAATACAGAATGAATACCATGGTGAAATAGAAAATATATTTTGACCCTGTTGTGATTTGTCCAACTTAAACAGTCCTAATATATAGGGGTATAGGAAATGTTCAGATACACATTTTTTGGCATTGGCATATTTATGTGTTTGGATCCCTTTGGTGCAAAACACATATTGTTTTGGTAAAAAAAATTTATTTGTTTTTTTATACGCCCACATTGGAAAAGTTGTCGTATATTGCTGTCGCCATACGTACGTCTGTCCGGACGTCTTTTTGTCTCACGTCCACAATTTCTTCCGAACACTCTACAGGACTACATTTAGTATCATCTGATTATTTCGAAATTGATATATGTTGTTTGCATATTAGTGAGACGAAGAAGCCTATTGATATTTAGCAATTTCCGATAATTACTGCCAGAGTTATAGCCCTTGATCATTTTGAAATATCGTTTGACTTTAAATTTATACATAGTGTTTATGGTTGTTTAGACGAAAAAGCCCAGTGTTTTTCAATGATTTCAGACAATTACTACCAGAGTTATGAACACGTAAACTCTTGAGGATGCTCTAGACACCAAAGTTATCATCCGATTGACTTTCATGACAAGGAGTAGAGTGGCCTGTCCAAGTTCGTGGTTTTCTCCGGGTCCTCCAGGTTCCTCCCACTGCTAGAAACCCCAACGCACAAGCGAATTATTGAAATGAAATTAAAACCATACATCTTAGTCCCGAAATGACCTAGTTTGTGTCGAGTGGATGTTAACTCCCATCTCTCACTCTCTCTCCGATTGACTTTAGATTGATAAAAAGAGTTTAAGGGTCTTGTGTCGAACAAGTACATTGATTTTTAATGAATTTTGATATCTTGAACAACTAAACCCATTATATTAAATGTTTCATATATTAAAGATTAGCTTGGGGCATAACTAAAAGCCAAACAAATTCTAATGATTTTCTGATAATTTGTTCAGATGTTGGTTTGTTATAAATTTTTCATTACCGACAATAGAAAAAATATGTGACAACTCTTGTTGATTGCTCAGACTACTTAGCCGCTTAAGGGTGTATGTTTGAGAAACAGGAGGTGTTGTACAAATCTGAAAAAAAAAAATCGCAGATTACCAATATCTTGGTTATTTTTTGACGAATCTCATGGGGTCAAAATGTGAGGGCTTAAAACATTCACAGGGTTGTACTGGTTAATTTGACTCTGCATGTTGGGATGGAGCGTTATATGAAGCATGATTCAAGTGGGACCCAAATTTGATGGCCTAAATCATTTATAGGGGGCATGCTGGTTAATTTCATGCTTCGTGTGTCGGGGGATCCTGGCGTCGAAGTGTCATGGGGAAACACACCCACAGAGACATCTTTGAATTTATTTACATATATATAGATACATGTATATGTGCAATATCGAGGACCCCATCTAAATAATAAATTGCATTAGATTGACTGACCAATGAAAAAATCTCTGAAAATGAAAAACAAGATGTCAGTGTTAGATTGTTTTGACTACACTGGTATATGACATTGTGGGGTATTAAAATACCAGTCATAATATTGTAGATTTCAGTATAAACATTGCTTCAAATTGCAATGTCCATTCTGTTTTTGTGAGGCAGTATTTTGATTTGATGGTTAAAATATTGAATATTGGGAGTCTGGCACAAAAATAAACTAAATTCCCTTCTTTAATGGTTATTAGTTATTGTTGACTGCAACCCACACTTTGTTTGTTATTTTGAATATTAAATCATGGCATTGATAAATTGACTGATGGCAATTATTGACATTTTAAAACTGTCTATATTAAAGAGGCATTATGCAAGAGCTCAAATTGCCTATTGCTGGACATGTTTCAGACTTTAAATGTTATATTAATTTTTATTTAGACATTTATTCACATATGTATGGTGGCCTACAGTCTGAATAGCATTTTTTTCTAAATAGGCTAAAAAAAAATTTTTAAAAATTTTTAAATAGAGAAAAAAAATAAATAAATAAACTACATTTTGCCTAGCGTCTTAATAGTGTCTTGATTAACCAGACGCTCAGTGTGAGATATCTCCTTTCCGAAAGTAATATTCGTCGTAAAGTGTAAACCACTGATAGATCAGTGGTGTAAACAAGCCTAAATTAGAAAAACTGCGGCACTATTGCACTTTCGCACCTTTACCCAAAGTAATATTCGTCGTAGAGTGTAAACAAGTCTAAATTAGAAAATCTGCTGCGCTATAGCACTTTCGCACCTTTGCCCAAAGTAATATTCGCCGTTAACTGTAAACAAGTCTAAATCAGAAAAACTGCTGCGCTATAGCACTTCCGCACCTGTACTAGTTCCCATTGCATTTGTTGACTATTTAGACTCGAATAACAAGACACTCAGGCGGACTTCGACACTCTGCGTTACACGCTTAACGCTCGCAGTTCATAATAATAATAATAATTTTCGTATATTTTAATTTTTGCGCTAAGTCACCATTCTGTAAAAGACTATTTGGCGTTGACCATTTGGATTGGCGTTTACGTGTGAATAACGTTGTGACCTTGATGCTGACCCTGACTTGAAATTTTCCATCAATTTCGGGGTCTTTGCGTTTATGCTTGCCGTCGCCCTATTTCTTGCTGTATTATCAAATTCAATGTTCGAGCAGTTCGATGTGAAAGCAGAGACAATGCCCGAAAAAGGTAACCGGGTCAAAGTCGTAGGTCATGTTACAGAAAACTGAACTCAAACTTTTCAAAGTTTGTATTTGGACACTTGACCTTGGGAACACGGGCCCTCTACGTTTGGCCGTTTTCTGAATCACCAGTGTATGACAGGACTAAGGTCAAGGTCGATAGTCCAAGACCAGATTGTAGCCTTTAAAATACCATATTATAGTATTCCAAGGTCAAAAGTCCAAAAACTGACTTTGAAAAGTGTGAGTTCAGTTTTCTGTAACATGACCTACGACTTTGATCCGGTTATCTTTTATGAAGGGCATGGTCTCTGCTTTCACTTCTATCATTTGTCCCCCGCCTTTCGAAATTAAAATGGGTTCGTCCGTCTGTCTGTCTGTCCGTCTGTATGTCCGTCTGTCTGTCCGTCACACTTTTTGGGACACAATAACCCTCTTCCTAATTGAGCTAGAATGTTCAAACTTGGTGTATGTGTTTATTAGGTCAATGCCTTGATGGAGTTCGAAGATGAGCATTTTCTGCTTAGGGTAAGCAGAGATAAGCAATTTGATTGGTTGATGCTTTGGGGCACGATAACTTTAGTTCTAATTAAGTGAGATTGATGAAACTTGGTGTATAGTTTCATTATAGTAATACCTTGACTAAGTTCGATAATGAGCATTTTCTGTTCAGGGTAAGCAGAGCTATACGCAATTTGATTGGTCGAGAATTTGGAACACAATAACTCTCCTTCTAATTGAGTTAAAACGTTCAAACTTGGTGTATATATTTAGTAGGTCAATGCCTTGATGGAGTTCGAAGATGAGCATTTTCCGCTTAGGGTAAGCAGAGATAAGCAATTTGATTGGTTGATGCTTTGGGACACGATAACTTTAGTTCTAATTAAGTGGGAGTGATGAAACTTGGTGTATAGTTTCATTATAGTAATACCTTGACTAAGTTCGATAATGAGCATTTTCTGCTCAGGGTAAGCAGAGCGATACGCAATTTGATTGGTCGAGACTTTGGAACACAATAACTCTCCTAATAATTGAGTTAAAATGTTCAAACTTGGTGTATATGCTTATTAGGTCAATGCCTTGATGGAGTTCGAAGATGGGTATTTTCCGCTTAGGGTAGGCAGAGATAAGCAATTTGATTGGTTTATGCTTTGAGACACGATAACTTTAGTTCTAATTAAGTGAGAGTGATGAAACTTGGTGTATAGTTTCATTACAGTAATACCTTGACTAAGATCGATAATGAGCATTTTCTGCTCAGGGTAAGCAGAGCGATAAGTAATTTGATTTGCCGAGACTTTGGAACACAATAACTCTCCTTCGAATTGAGTTAAAATGTTCAAAATTGGTGTGTATGCTTATTAGGTCAATGCCTTGATGGAGTTCGAAGATGAGTATTTTCCGCTTAGGGTAGGCAGAGATAAGCAATTTGATTGGTTGATGCTTTGAGACACGATAACTTTAGTTCTAATTAAGTGAGAGTGATGAAACTTGGTGTATAGTTTCATTACAGTAATACCTTGACTAAGATCGATAATGAGCATTTTCTGCTCAGGGTAAGCAGAGCGATAAGTAATTTGATTTGCCGAGACTTTGGAACACAATAACTCTCCTTCTAATTGAGTTAAAATGTTCAAAATTGTTGTGTATGCTTATTAGGTCAATGCCTTGATGGAGTTCGAAGATGAGCATTTTCTTCTTACGGTAGGCAGAGATAAGCAATTTTTGGATGACACTTCGTGTTCAGTTTGATTGGTCGATAAGTTTGAAAAAAATAAATGTGCGATTAATTAATATGTGTCATCTATTTATTTTGGGATTTCGGCGGGGGACATCAGCCTCACTGTTGGCTTGTTGAATTTATAATACAGCAAGAAATAGGGCGACGGCACCCGTAAACGCAAAGACTCTGAGATTGGTGGAGAATTTCAAGTCAGGGTCGGCATCGAGGTAACAACGTTATTCACACGTAAACGGCAATCAAATTGGTCATCGCCAAATAGTCGTTTACGGAAAATGGTGGCTTAGCGCAAAAATTAAAATATACGAAAATTATTATTATTATTATGAACTGTTAGCATTAGGCCATACTTTTTTTTTTAAGTATAAGAAAAATAAATAAAGATGTTTGAAGTATTTGTAGTTAAAAAATATTTCCTATTTAGAGTAAATCGGTTTTAAAATGAGTAAAATGCATCATTTTGCCCGAAACAGTTAGGTGTGATGTAAACAATGCACGAGCCGTTGAGCCAATGACTACCGCCACACGAAGTCAACGCGCGTGTTGTAGACAGTCATCTGTAACAGAGGTATTTCGTAAGTAATTCTCTGTGAAACAAATAGGCGTTAGTCGCGTAGCGCAGTGTCGGAGTCCGTCTGAGTGTCTTGTTATTCGAGTCTAAATAGTCAACAAATGCAAATGGCATCGAACGGATAAATATATATCTCCTTGGAGAAGATAAAGGCCGATAAAATGAAATGATCGATTTGGCTGGAATTTGTTGTTGTGAGATCATCGCTAGCCAACCTGGACAAGCTCTGGCAATTTCAAATCTCTACGACCACGGGAACTGGTACACTTTACGACGATTATTACTTTCGGCAATGAGATATCTCACACTGAGCGTCTGGTTAATTAAGACGCTAGGCAAATGTAGTTTAATTATTTTTTTTTCCTTCTTTCATGATAAATTTGAAAAAAAATTTTTTTTTTAGCCTATTTAGAAAAAAATGCTATTCAGACTGTAGGCCACCATACATATGACAACAACTCTCTAGACCATGGATGTCAAACATGTGAGGTGGCCTGTGAAACAAATTTCAACAAACTAGTGGTGGAAATCATTGTTTCACTAAAGGCCGCCGCACACGAGCGCATTTTGCGTACGCATTTAGCGCCGCGCTAAATGCGTACGCATTTGACGCAGAATACTGTTTAAAAAATGGTATATCAAGGTTGTGGACACTGTAGAAGTCACATTTTTAATTCGATTTTGATGAAACTTGAAATTCATGGTAATAACCCAAAGATCTTGGTTCCTTTCGATATTTGCACATTTCGGAACGTAACTTCCTGAATTATGTCCCCTGATTATACGCAAAATCGCCATATTTTAGCTTGTGGTCCCTCTTGTGGTCACAATTATTATCCGATTTAATAAAATGGTTGATAGTATTACCGTTACACCCTAAGGAAGGTTGAGTTCGAATTTCGGGAAAATCGGACCAAAATTGACAGACAAAATACTTTTAAAAAATTGTATATCATGGTTGTGGACCCTGTAGAGGTTACAATTTTAATTCGATTTTGATGAAACTTGAAATGCATTGTTATAACCCAAAGATCTTGGTTCCTTTCGGAGGTCACAATTATTATCCGATTTAAAAAAACGTTTGACTCTATCACCATTACACCCTATGGAAGGTTGAGTTCGAATTTCGAGAAAACTGAACCATAATTGCCAGAAAAAATGGCCGCCGTTTGTACGCGAACAGTGTAAAAGTATGGTATATCAAAGTTGTGGACCATGTAGAGGTCACAATTTTAATTCGATTTTGATGAAACCTGAAATGCTTGTTTATAATCTAAAGATCTTTATTCTTTTCGATATTTGCGCATATCAAATTGTAACTTAATGAATTATGGCCTTTGATTGTAGGAAAAATCACTTTCGGTATTGCTTGTTCTCTGTCTATCTCTCGAACAATTATTATCTGATTTAAAAAAAACCTCTGATTATATTACTGTTGCACCGTAAGGAAGGTTGAGTTCGAATTTCGTGAAAATCGTACCAAAATTGCCGGACGAAATGGTCGCCGTTTGTACGCGAATAGTGTAAAAATATGGTATATCATCGTTGTGGACTCTCTACAGGTCACAATTGTTATCCGATTTTGACGAAAAGTAACATTTCTAGGTTGTGTACCAGGGCTTCCACTTCAAAATTTTCCCAACCGGTCATTTTTCTCACGGAGAAAGTGGTGCTATTTTAAGCACATAATAAGAAGCCAAAAACTACATGCTATCGGAATGTCGATCGACTTTAATTGGGTCAAGGACAGTCGCACAAAAAATCAACCTCACATCGACATTTATATACCCACACACCTATCCCCCTAATAAATAAAAGAACACATGTAATCAATTATTATCATTTAGTTATTTATACATTCATAAAGTATAACAATAACAAGATGCATCATTTATCGAAAGTACAGTATTTTCTTAATTTGTTTACGACTTCACCGGTATATACTCGTCGGTTTCTACGGGATTTCCATTTCCGTAAAGCACGTGCCGGTTGAAATTCTCATTAATTCGTCAAGATTTTTCATGCTCAAGGAACATCGTAACTTGGTTTTAATTATGTTTTGGTGCTAGAATCCCGGTTCTCAGTGGCGTACGTGACATTATTCGGCGGTTGACTATTTTCTCCATACACGGGGAAAAAGTAGTTCCGAATGATTAGCACACGTAAATAATTCAAAGTGATACACATGTACAATAATTAACATAATTCTTAAACTTATCAATTTATTAACTCGTATTGATATTTTGAGAGCTCAAATAATATCGTGCTTGTATTTTAACTCTATAACATGTAAAGATATTTGCTCATATTTCAAAATGGCGGCGATCGTAAAAGCTCATTGTTTTAACCAAATGACGTCTACCGATTGTTATATAAACGGAATAAATGGATTAAAAACACACCTGGGAATACATATTTTTGTGTGGGAATATCATATCTTAACCACGGGAATATTTGTAACCATTTAGTAGAGAATTTACGGCTGACTTTGTTTTTCGGGGCGGAACTGTCATCATCGTGGTTCGATGTTGAAGAAGGGGAATCAGATTCATTGACAGCAATATCATCATCTCGCTTTCTTTTGTTATTCTGGGAGGTGAGGAATTTCAACATTTTGAAATGATATATAGAATGCTAACATTCTTGTATACATATATCATTTGCAAGATTGACATGATTAACTCTTGTGATCAAGTGAAGACATCAAAGTTTTTAATTTGTTTGATGTTCAAACAGTGAATTGCCGCACGAATGATGAAAGTCGGTAAATATGCTGTAACAACAACTCAAGAATGATCACGCTCACAGTATTACTAATTATAAAACAAAACAAAACTAAGTAAATTGATTAAATGTTGAGCTTTTAATCTGTTTGATGTAGCCCCTTTGTTAATTGTGATTGGAGCAATATACACAAGGATAATTGATTGGCAGTGGTTTCCTTTCGTGGGCTACTGAACACTGTTAATTTTATTATACCCGATAGTTTACATCACGCCACGCACGGAGTTTCGTCGTCTCCCGGATTTTATGATTTAGCACAAAATATGCTATTTTTCCGGCGTGCAAAATGACCTACGGGTCTGATCCAGATTCGGTCATTTTCCAAAGCCGTAGGTCCCGACCGGCATATACGGCCGAAATGGAACCCATGTTGTGTACCGTCACACCATAATCATTGTCGAATTTCATTAATATCAGACTGGAACTGACCAACAAAATGACTGCTCCCAATACAGTATGAAATACAGGACTTAATGAGGAAAAATCACTTTCGGTATTGCTTGTTCTCTATCCATCTCTCAAAAATGTGGGCGTATCCTGCCTGGCAGTGCCAGCCTATCTTTGTTTGTTTTAGGTACTAGGTCATAAAGAAGGGTTAAATGTGATGGAAAGAGCTGATCCTCTTTTTCTGCTCATAGGACTTCCAACAATACCTGTCATGTTAATACTAGGAAAAATGGTCCGTTGGGAGGATTATGTTTTAAGATTATGGAGAAAACATTCAGCTAAGCTTCCCCTGTTACATTATTTATTTCCTGATGGTAAGTACACTTTAAGAGATTTTACAGTCCGCCTCTGCTTGGGGATGCTTTTAGTTACATGTAGGAGAATTTCGTAAGCAAATAACAAAAAATATGATGAAGAATTGTATTCTGTCTTCAGTAATTATCAGAAGTATAAGACTTTTCGAAACAAGTGTTACCTTTGAGCTATCCCAATTTTTTTAAGCAGATATTTCCAAAAATTGTTTCAATGGCATTTAGTAATTGAACTGGAACATACAGGTCACAATTCTATGGAATACAATTACTGCTTATTACTGGACAATGTTTCAACTAGGCTTTCTTTCAACGGCAGTGTGTCCTACCAAATTAAAAAACTACTAATGCAACAACCAGATTTAGTGTAACCTTCACAAAAAGTAACAGCACCAAAGATAAATTAAGAGCAAATTGTGAACTAAACCCATGACAACCACTACAATGAAAGGGATTGAATGTGTTGGTTACATTGGAGAAACCAAATGTCCATTAAACAAAAGTATTGATGACCACAAGTCGAAAGCAGCAACTGACAAATCTGCTGTAGCCTGGTTTTACTCGACTGATCACAGTGTGAAGTCTTGCAAATTCAAAAAACCCATGATTTTAAAAACTTTTTCTCACTTTAGAAATTTATCA
The DNA here is from genome assembly GCA_948474765.1 of Patella depressa. Classification (NCBI taxonomy): domain Eukaryota; kingdom Metazoa; phylum Mollusca; class Gastropoda; family Patellidae; genus Patella; species Patella depressa. The sequence continues at coordinate 74,777,408 of OX419717.1, forward strand.
CAGATGCTTATACCCATCATATCACTTCTTGATATTTGACACAGTATATAAACATGTTTTTGATACAGTAGAAATACAGTACATAAATATGTACTTGTATTTGATACAGTATAAACATGTACGTGTATTTGATACTGTACTCACGAGTATAATTGATACAGTGTGAATGTGTGTCTGATACTTGTAATTGGTACTAGTATTTTGTGTGGAATGGTTTTTGAGTTTTCAGTCTCCGACAACATCATGCAAAAAAGACTTGTGGTAGTGGTGTAAAATGTCAAATGAATATATCAATTGGCAGCAATTAATAATTGCTTATTAACAGCTGGCCTTAAACCAGGCCTCAGACTAAAACAGGCAATATGAAAATCAATAATTTTTAAATATGTTATTTGTGAAAGACTTATGCTAGAGCCGGGCAATATTTCCGTTTTTCGATAAGAAACTGTCACAAAAATAAAAAACGTCAAAAATACTATCTTCAGTTTTCCAGCCGAACCATACAGTAACAAAATTAACCCGACTTCTGTTCAATTTCTATGCATCTTGACGAATTGTTTGTACCAATACTTTGATTTTCCAAGAGAATCGTTGCTTTTCTGATTGAAATAAATTTTAATGAAGCAGAAATATAAATAATAACAGCTTTATTGAGAGTAGGCCAGTGAACTTAATATTCATAAGTCATGGCAGATTGCAATTTGAAAAATCTCTATTTGACAAAAGTAATGGACACTTTTTGAAATAATACTTATGTTTTATAGTTTAATCTCAAATGGATTGCTTGCTCTTCATTCCTACGGTATCACTGAGATCCACATTGACCAGCGCTGTTCCAGGTATTCTTCCACCCACTACTATAACTTTAGTAATTAGTAAAAAGTTGACTGTGGCAATCTTGGAATCATTATATGATATATAGTTTAATTTAGTATTCTTGTATTGTAAAATGTTCTCTCGTCCATGTATGCTATACATTTACTTTTGCAAACGTGCTTTCTTATTTAAGCGCATGTTTGCAAAAGTAAATGAATAGCATACACGGACGAGAGAACACAAACTTTTTTTGTGGTTTTTTTTGTGCCTCCTCTATATACATTTAAACTGAAATTATTGACATGTTATAAAATATTGTGATATACATGTAGTGACCACAACATATTCTAAAAATATTGTGATATCTGTTTCCATTGATATCACCCTCCTCTAACATTCCACCTTATTGGCTTAAAAGATACACATCTTAAGAGTAAGAAATTATCTCTAATTGACTTGATCAACACAATTCTGTTATATAAATAAAGCTGATGGAAAAATATGAATCCACACTAATTGGTTTAGATTTTTTTTCAAAGCAGTTTCTATTTGCACCCAACCTTCATTTGAGTATCCTTGAACATCTATTATATGGATGTGTTAAAAATCTGCTATTTCACATATCAAGGTTTTGATAAATTGCTGTCATTACAGACTTAAATACAGTATTCTGTTTTCTTCAAGGTTGTGTGTAATCACTTGAATTAAACAGCGTGTCTGGTGAACGATAGATAAGAATTATGAGAGATATTTTATATGATTTTGTTGTATTGGTATAATTTGGCAATATGGCCATCTAATGTACAGGAAATAAACATTTTTTCTTAGATTATTGATCCAAGTTTATACAGTGCTAGTAATGACCAAGAAATAACTGCATGATTATTTCGATAAAAACATAAATAAATGTTATCTATGTTTTTGTACTCCTCATGGTAAATGTTTGTGAGAGCTGACACACAAATTGTGTTGATAAACAATTTCTTGCCATTGGAATTGAAGAAGCGTTCGGTAAATTAGATACTGCCTTCTGGATAACATTGCGACGATACAAATTACCTAATTATTGTGTCACATCCTTGTATCAATGTATTTGTCTAAAGAATTCTCTTGTTTTTTTATTTATTAAAACAGTATAACAGTAACCAGCGACCAGTGAAAATTTGAAATCAAATTCTTTTGGCTCAAACTTCTGTATTTTGTTGGCCCCGTTGCTTATTGTTTAAGCTCTAAAATTTAGCTTTATATCAATCAAAATTGTTTAAGAAATTTGCCATGAAAAATGAAAATAGGATAGTCTAGATATAATTATTAGTTGTTTCTGAGTATTGAAAATTTGGTTTTGGGGGAAAATTGAAGAGAAAAATTAGACACTTTCCATAACACTTATACATCATTTCATAGCAATGTTGGCTTTAAGATACATGCAGTTCGGCACAAACAGGCAAATGTAGTTATTTTCTCATAGATAGAAAAATTATTAATATACTAGTAGCCTAATCAAACCCCCAAATGGGTAATCATGTCAATTTGGGTTCTGATCAAAGACTTCAGTGCAACAAATACATATAAAGACCTTTAGTATTGTATGATATACAGAAGCCAGTTTATACATTTCATATGACTCATTGGCTTTCACGCATTGTCATATTGACACATTATTTTTGTTTGGAACCTTATTTTCTTATTCCATATTCCTTATATTTCAAAACTACTCTGCAAATCATTCTGAATCATTGGATGTAACTTAAAGGAGTTAAATCACTAACATTTGGAACCTAGAAATTGACACAAGTGGGTCGCAACGAATATAATACTGTAATATGAATTTATATAAATTGATTTTCATTCAATGGTTTCTGTTTTTTATACGCCCACATTGAAATGTGGTTGTATATTGTCGTCGCCCCTGTCCGTCCGTCCGTCCGTCAGTCCGGCGTCCACAATTGCTTGTGGACGCTCTAGAGGCTAAAGTTAATATCCGATTGACTTTAAATTTATACACAGTGTTTAAGGTCATGAGACGAAGAAGCCTATTGTTTTTCAGCGTTTTCCGATAATAACTACCAGAGTTATGGCCCTTGATCACTTCAAAAAATCTTGTGGACGCTCTAGAGGCCAAAGTTAATATCCGATTGGCTTTAAATTTATACACAGTGTTTAAGGTCATGAGACGAAGAAGCCTTTTGATTTTCAGCGATTTCTGATAATTAGTGCCAGAGTTATGGCCCTTGATCACTTCAAAAAATCTTGTGGACGCTCTAAAGGCCAAAGTTAATATCCGATTGACTTCAAATTTATACACAGTGTTTAAGGTCATGAGACGAGGAAGCCTATTGATTTTCAGCGATTTCCGATAATTACTGCCAGAGTTATGGCCCGTGAACACTTCAAAAATATCTTGTGGACGCTCTAGAGGCCAAAGTTAATATCCGATTGACTTAAAATTTATACACAGTGTTTAAGGTCATAAGACGAGGAAGCCTATTGATTTTCAGCGATTTCCGATAATTACTGCCAGAGTTATGGCCCCTGAACTCTTCAAAAATATCTTGTGGACGCTCTAGAGGCCAAAGTTAATATCCGATTGGCTTTAAATTTATACACAGTGTTTAAGGTCATAAGACAAAGAAGCCTATTGATTTTCAGCGATTTCAGATAATTAGTGCCAGAGTTGTGGCCCTTGATCACTTCAAAAAATCTTGTGGACGCTCTAAAGGCCAAAGTTAATATCAGTTTGACTTTAAATTTATACACAGTGTTTAAGGTCAAAAGACAAAGAAGCCTATTGATTTTCAGCGATTTCAGATAATTAGTGCCAGAGTTATGGCCCTTGATCACTTTTTATACGCCCACATTGAAATGTGGTCGTATATTGTCGTCGCCCCCGTCCGTCCGTCGGTCCGTCGGTCCGTCCGGCGTCCACAATTGCTTGTGGACGCTCTACAGGCTAAAGTTAATATTCGATTGACTTTAAATTTATACACAGTGTTTAAGGTCATGAGACGAAGAAGCCTATTGTTTTTCAGCGATTTCCGATAATAACTACCAGAGTTATGGCCCTTGATCACTTCAAAAAATCTTGTGGACGCTCTAGAGGCCAAACTTAATATCCGATTGACTTTAAATTTATACACAGCGTTTAAGGTCATAAGACAATGACGCCTATTGATTTTCGGCGATTTCCGATAATTAGTGCCAGAGTTATGGCCCTTGATCTCTTTTAAAAATCTTGTGGACGCTCTAAAGGTCAAAGTTAATATCCGATTGACTTTAAATTTATACACAGTGTTTAAGGTCATAAGACGAAGAAGCCTATTGATTTTCAGCGATTTCCGATAATTAGTGCCAGAGTTATGGCCCTTGATCACTTCAAAAAATCTTGTGGACGCTCTAGAGGCCAAAGTTAATATCCGATTGACTTTAAATTTATACACAGTGTTTAAGGTCATAAGACGAAGACGCCTATTGATTTTCAGCGATTTCCGATAATTAGTGCCAGAGTTATGGCCCTTGATCACCTCAAAAAATCTTGTGGACGCTCTAGAGGCCAAAGTTAATATCCGATTGACTTTAGATTTATACACAGTGTTTAAGGTCATGAGACGAAGAAGCCTATCGATTTTCGGCGATTTCCGATAATTAATGCCAGAGTTATTGCCCTTGATCTCTTTAAAAAATCATGTGGACGCTCTAAAGGTCAAAGTTAATATCCGATTGACTTTAAATTTATACACAGTGTTTAAGGTCATAAGACAAAGAAGCCTATTGATTTTCAGCGATTTCCGATAATTAGTGCCAGAGTTATGGCCCTTGATCACTTCAAAAAATCTTGTGGACGCTCTAGAGGCCAAAGTTAATATCCGATTGACTTCAAATTTATACACAGTGTTTAAGGTCATAAAACAAAGCCGCCTATTGATTTTCAGCGATTTCCATTAATTAGTGCCAGAGTTATGGCCCTTGATCACCTCAAAAAATCTTGTGGACGCTCTGGAGGCCAAAGTTAATATCCGATTGACTTTAGATTTACACACAGTGTTTAAGTTCATGAGACGAAGAATCCTATTGATTTTCTGCGATTTCAAATAATTACTGCCAGAGTTATCTCCCTTGATAACTTCAAAAATTCTTGTGACGCTATAGAGGCCAAAGTTACCATCCGATTGACTTCAGATTGATACATAGAGTTTAAGGTGTTGAAACGAACAAGTATTTTGATTTTCAATGAATTTAGATAACTGAACAGCTAAATCCATGATATTAAATGTTTCATGTATATACTAATTGTTAGCGTGGGGTAAAACTTTATAAAAAGCAATCAAATTCTAATGATTTTCTAATAATTACATAATGAGTTGTTACTCTTAATCAGTTTTTAGTGTATTACAAATGTTTCATTACCGAAAAAAGTAAAAATATGCAACAACCCTTGTTGACTGCCCGGACGATTTAGCTGCTGTGGGCGTATGTTTCGTTGCCTGGCAACCTATCTTTAAAAATCTTGTGGACGCTCTAGAGGCCAAAGTTAATATCCGATTGACTTTAAATTTATACACAGTGTTTAAGGTTATGAGACGAAGAAGCCTATTGATTTTCAGCGATTTCTAATAATTAGTGCCAGAGTTGTGGCCCTTGATTACTTCAAAAATCTTGTGGATGCTCTAGAGGCCAAAGTTAATATCCGATTGACTTTAGATTTATACACATTGTTAAAGGTTATGAGAAAAAAAAGCCTATTGATTTTCTGCGATTTCTAATTATTACTGCCAGAGTTATGGCCTTTGATCACATCAAAAAATCCTGTGGACGCTCTAGAGGCCAACGTTAATACCCGATTGACTTTAAATACACACACACTGTTTAAGGTCATGAGACGAAGAAGCCTATTGATTTTGAGCAATTTCAAATAATTACTTCCAGAGTTTTCTCCCTTGATCACTTCAAAAAAACCTTGTGATGCTATAGAGGCCAAACTTATCATCCGATTGACTTCAGATTGATACACAGAGTTTAAGGTGTTGAAACGAACAAGTATTTTGATTTTCAATGAATTTTGATAACTGAACTGCTAAATCCATGATATTAAATGTTTCCTATACTAATTGTTAGGGTGGGGAAAAAGTTTTATAAAAAGCAAACAAATTCTAATGATTTTCAGATAATTTCATAATGAGTTGTTACTCTTAATCAGATTTTAGTGTATTACAAATGTTTCATTACCAAAAAAAGTAAAAATATGCGACAACCCTTGTTTACTGCCCGGACGATTTAGCTGCTGTGGGCGTATGTTTCGTTGCCTGGCAACCTATCTTACTCTAATTTCAAATCAGTTATGAATATGAATTTCTAGCGTGTGGTTATTCCAATCTACATACGCACTTTGATTTGGTGCAATGTTTCTAGCCTTGTTCCTCGAGTCAATGCTAGAACTGGGGCTGAACGTATTATGGTACATGATTCCTGTACCAATGGTAAAATGTTTATTTTGTCTTATATATTGGATATCAGAAGCCCATCTTTTTCTGGTAAGATCACAGCATCAATGTAGATTTGAATTGACAAATAATTCATGTTTTCAATGTTGAAGATTTTGTATGATATTGAGTTGGAGACTTAGCTACTTTAAAGTGGCATTGTGAAAGATTAGATAAAGAGCTGATAGCACAGAGAATATGCTGAAAATTTCAGTCAAATTACTTCCAAAACATTATAGAGTTATTGATTGTCATCGTTACTGTTGTTACGATAATAAACAAAGTCTGCGTAATCCAATTTTACGGTTATCATCAACAGCTGTTAAGTGCATATCAGATTCAAATCTGTTTAAAAATGGACCCATCAGTTGGCATTGAGAGTTTATTATGATCTTTCATGTTAATAACTGTCTGTTTAATAGTTTTTATAACATTTAAGGCCTGAGGGAATCCTACAATAGGCAGATAGATTTGATCTGTTAGATATTTTTGTGATCAAATTTTCTTAAATCTGATACATGTATATATATAGATGGATAAGTCTTGTGGTGATGCACAAAATGTTTTCTTATAGAGTTTCCTGTACATTTATGTCTCTCACTGTTCTCACAACCACTAGCCATTCAAGCAACACAAACAGCATCCTATCCCTATGTAGTGTTTCTTTGTTCAATATATACTCAAATATAAATCATTATACAATAGAACAATATGTAAATATATTAAAAAGTATGGGGTTTTTTTCCCGAAAAAATATTTCCTTTCCTTCCCAAGTTGCTGCTTTCAAGAAGATCATTGGTAATTTATATGATCAGCCGCTCTCAACATTTTTTACACGCCCACATTTTCATGTGGACGTATTACGCCGCCACCCCTTTTTTCACCATTACACTGTAATGAAGGTTGAATTCGAATTTCCTGAAAATCAAACGGACGTACAAAATGGCCGCCGTCTGTAGACCCTGTAGACGTCACAATTCTAATCCGATTTTGATGAAACTTGAAATGCATGTTTATAACCCAAAGATCTTGGTTCCTTTTGATATTTGTGCATATCGAATTGTAACTTCATGAATTATGGCCCTTGATTGTAGGAAAAATCACTTTATTTTTAGCTTGTTCTCTATCCATCTCTCGAAAATGTGGGCATATCCTGTCTGGAAGCCAGTGGCTTTGCTGTGTTATGTCCCTTGAATGAATGAGGTGGGGAGTATACCTTATTAGGGGACTACTGGAAAACTTGCTATTAAGGGTGTGATTTGATGATAATCAAAGTATTGGTACCCTCCTGATCTGATATTGATGCATAATTGATAAGGACACACAAAATGTTCTGAGGGGGTCTTGTTTCATGATGATCAGGCTGTTAAAAGTATTATAATCAATAAATTCAGAGACAATTTTCAGAGCTAATTTTACAAGAAACCGACAAAGGTATGAGTTTTAAAAATTTGTTTCAATCAATATCCATTTATACATTATACCTGTGTGATAAGTAACAACTTGTAATATGATGTAGTAAAATTTCAACACTCTATCGAAATATTGATTTCTTTTTCACAGGTATTAATGTTTGACGGCTTAAGGCACTTGATACACAGTTGATGGTACTTACTGGAATAGACTTGTTAGTCTCATGTATGAATATTTTGAGGGTGCTTGAAAGTTAGACAGAATTAATTATGCTAAGTCTTTTAAACATGCAAAAGTTTTAAAAAGCCATTCAAAATTCTAAACAATTCTAATTTGAACAAAATATTTGTTTGAAAGATTAAATTTACAGTTATTTGTTAATATACTAGATGTAATAAATGTATAACTTTAACTGATGTTACTGGATTCCTGTTATAAATGTAAGTTCTATGAGTACAGGAAGTTAAATGTTAAAAGGAGTCCATGAAACCCAGCCTAGCTGCATCACAGATCTAGTGATATTTTATTTTCTATGCTTATGGGTTGAAGCAGACGTAAATGTAGTCAGACTAGAAGGAACGATTAGTTGATTGATTTATTTGTTTGTTGAAATATAGACTGATCCAATTTTGATCCAATTTTGTTAACTCAATGTTAACCAAGCATGCCTAACGGCAATGTCTCACTAGATTTACAGACTGCAGAAACCTGTTATAGTAAATAGAAGGCATGTGGGTGGAAGAACATTGGAAGGCTGAAACTAGTTACCACTGGTACCACATGTATCAGGTCTCCACACCACTAATAATATAAATTAATGATAAATAAGTTATTAGTATCACAGAAATTGTCACCATTGGGGTTCCAGAGGAAAGTTTTCGTTAAAAGATTGATAATAAAGTGTATTTTGATTAGATCTAATGTGTATTGTTAAATGGAAATTATTCTGCATTAAGAAATTTTAGTCTATCCAGAATGGGGTGGATGAATTCTGGTGAATTATTGGTTAACTGTTATGAAACTAGTATAACCGGTGAGTTTGGCACTGGCTTGCTAACCTGGAGGTCCTGTGTTTGATGCTGGTGTTTGTTGCTAAAGTTCATCAATGATATTGGACAAAGGGCATGGCAAGTACAGTGCCTAGTCATTAAGATGGACTGAAAAAAAGAATCCTTGACTGTTGGAACTCAGATTCCCCTTATATTAGGCCGGTTGGAGAAAAAAAAGTATGTCAAACCCAATTTAATTAAGTCTTCTTATGTATAAATAGTTAAATAGTATGTAGTCTATATAGGTTATGTGTCCTACTTTATTACAAGGTAAATTGCAACTGTCACATTAGAGTGGAAATGGCAGGGATCACAAGGGTACAGACCTTTGGTTCCAATGCTTCAGCTTTTGAAGGCCAGGACCAAACTCAGTTAGCTGTAATACTAAGTGCAGGAGAACTGTAACACTTAAACCAAAACAGTGATGGGAATGTGCACACAACAGAGATCCTTACTCTTTCCGGAGAGCCTGGGTGGCTAAGTGAGAAAGATGCTGGCTCGCTAGTCTGGAGGTCGGGTTTTCGATCTCTGCATTGGTAGAGAAAGTTCATCAGAATTTGCCGACATGGTTTCCTCTTGTCAGTGGTGCAGAACAGAAGGCCTGAAAGGGCAGGTTTCTAGTCATTTGGATGTTACAAAAAAGCGAGGTCTCATGTAGACATTGGCATGCATGTACAAGATTCCTTAGTTGGAATTCGGGCAAAATATCACTTATAGCACATTATTTCGTGTATGCCTGTCTTCATTAGCCCAGTCGGAGCAGAACAGTAGGATGTTAAACCCGATTTCATTTCCTTTCATTTCATTTTCTCTCTCCGGAAAACTAGATACTAGTTCATGTTTGAACAGTTTAAATTATTTATAAACTTTTGTTGTGTTTTGTCTTGAATTTTAAAATAATAATAAAGCATATTGTGTACTATTGATTTTCTGGATAATAAACAAGCTTAAGACTAGAAACATTTTACTTGGTACTTAATTTATAACTGTCTGTTATTTATTTTTTTTGTTACTTATTATCTGTAGGAGCAGAAAGATTGACATTTATTCGCTTAATGCGCAGGCTAAATCTACGTCAACAATGTCAGTAACCAAAAGAAAACCATACAAAGACGGGGAGGTTTTGGTAATTTGATATTAAAATGTAACTGTCGAATCTCATTACATACACTAACTTTATTTACTATTGTTTATTTAATAACTGCTTAAATTATTGGCTAAATTATTCCAATTACCCATAATAACACAGTATTATCAAATAGTTTTCATCAATCATCGTGAATTGATAACATGTAATTGACCGTCTGTAGAAAAATTCTCCCAAAGTCATGTTAATAACCGCATTGTTTTTCTAGTTTGTCAGTTGAGAAGAATGACATTGAAAGAATTATTCAACAATGCAATTCTCTAGAATATAAATGCTGTTGCTGTTTTTATGACTTATGGGAGCCATGGACACTAATTGAGTAATGCATTGGCTCAATAACAAGGAGGTCCAGACGTTGGCTAAGAACTCTTCCCCAGGATTTTCAAGCATGATTGTCTCTTATCATTGGTGAAAGGAAAGTTGTCTAGTTTGTTGGATAGGCCAAAAAACGAGTTTGTTGCAGATTAAAGAATCCTTGACATTGTAATTTCATGAAATACCGCAGTACAAGCAAACTTTTTGCATACAGCATGGGGAATGAATGTCTTCATTAGCCCAGTTGGTGGACAAAAGTAGGCCGTCTTTAGAACTTTTTTTATGTATGCTTCAAGTATCAGTAATTTAGTTGTGTCTATAATTCCATGTCACTGGAAGAAGTGCCCATAAATCAACCAACCAGATATGACAAACTAAACAAGCTGAAAAGATAGACTGCAGCTTTGATAGCCTTCACTGAATTATTTGTTTAAAAGGCAGATGTATTCTGAAATGCAAGATTAATGGCTATCCTGATATTGATAATGAAAGATATTTTTTGTGGATTCATTTCAATTTTAGATTCGGATGTTTCATAGATTGACTTTTATTCCGTCAACTCATGAATTCATTATTCATTATTTGATTTTTTTTTTAAATATTTAGTTATTTACAGATATTTATAGAAATATCAGTCTTGTGACTGGGATTTTGTTTTCTGGGTTGTTTTCTACTGGAAAGAAAGTTGCTGTTTTTATGATGTTTGTAGAACTGTGTGCTATGTAAATAAATAGATTACTAGAGCATGTTAGCTGGTAGTATGGTTATATTATGCAAACACCAACAGATGGTTGCTTACAAATTTAGGAAGAAGATTGAGGTTAATGCTTTTGTAGCCACAGGTTGTTTGATACACAATGACCAATCTACACTGAACTAATGACACCTGTTGTGTTATTAATTATCTATTCATTTCTACCTATACATTTCAATTCATAGATTAATACATGTATAATTATGCTGAATTTAAATGTTCAAAACCATCTGGCATTTGTCTTTTGTCATGTGAAGTTTAAAGCTGGACATTAATTGCTTTGTTTAATAACAAAATAGACTTGTTCATTGACTTGTTCATTTATTTAGTGTTTATTGATCATAGATTAATAAAATATGTAAGGTATTTGAATTTATATGCAGTATTCAATTAAAGATCATTTGTCATCACAGAAAATCCTGCAGACGATGAAGCTGACATTCAATGATATGAATTATGATAATGCCACTGTTTGCAACAATGTAGAAAAATAATCATGGGGAGCTGAATTTGGTCTTTCTTCTTGGATAGCATGTTAAAACAAGTATTTGAACAGTCATGGAAATATAGTGTGTGTGAATATCAATTGTTTAAAATAAGTAAATAAATCATCAAAGGACTGTGATTTGAAAGTCATGCTCTAAAAATTGTATTCTCTCTCTTCTTTACCTACTGTTGGCCTCATAAATAATAAGATAGTTCTGTTATTATACATGATTCATTATGTATGATTCAATCAAGTCTTGTTTAATTATGTAACAATTGGCTTTGTCTGTTAACTAATGCATTGTAATGGCTTTACTAAACTGTGAACTTACTCAAATGTTTGTTAGAAAATATATGATGTCATGTCTGGCCAGTGCTCATCTGTCCATTGGTCCGTCAGTCTGAGGTCCATGATTGCGTGTGAACCCTCTAGAAGTAGAAGAGAGGAAATACTTATTGATTTTCAGATTTACGTTTTTTGATCAATTTAAAAAATCTTGTGGTTGCTTTGGAGGCTTAAGTTATCACCTGTATAAGTTGAAATTTATGCACAGGAAGAACTAGAACGTCTAGAAGCCAATTACATTTAATGATTTTAGATAATTACTTCATGGGTTGTTATGTTTTTTATTCCACATCAGTTTTTAGTGTCTTGTGAAAGCTCCCACCACCTACAAAAGAATAGATATGCACAACCTTTGTGGTCGGCTCGGGCGTCATAGCTGCTGTCGGTTTATATTTCTTCCCCTCATAACCTATCTTTGGAATATAAAGAATATTTTACAAGACAAGCAATAATAACTAGTATTCAGTGTAGATGTTTTCCAGGCTGTATGGAAATTGCAGGATGTTATTTTTGTTGAAAAGAGTATAAATGAGCTGTTATTATGGTAAATATACACTCGTATAATTGGTGTGTAAATCTTAGTAAATTAGAAACTGTGTTAGATCCCTCCAGTCTTCCAGTATTATAAAACATGTTGATTTTGTGTATCTGGTAACTGTGTAGAGAAGTAATAGTATAAAATGATGATGATGTAATAGGGTTGATGATGTTACCTGATTACATAACTAGTTAATCTAAATACACATTCTACCCTAATCACCATAATTACCATTGATCTCTCCCCATATAATCGCAAAAGGAGGTTTATCGTGGAGGTATTTATCCCCGCTACCATCTAATAGTAATAATTATCTGTCCTTCTGTAGGTAATTGCGTTAGATTGCGATAGATAATTGCATTTGATGCCTTTATCTTGTGTGATGTGTACAGTGTGTAGTATGTTATTTGTTGCCCATGTGTCGTTATGTTAATTTTTTTAATACCAACTTTGTAATGTCGTTATATGTTATCCTCACCCCGTCCGTCAGGTTTGAGTACACAATAATTTAAATACTTTAACAACTTCATTATCACTAGAGTCATATATGTATTGATATGACATTAATGTTACAAAGAAGCTCAAAGATTCTTTAAAACAAAATGTTACAAAGATAAGTCTGTTTTTGAAACTGCTGTTGAGTAGGGATTTTTAAATATGTATTGTTTTTTTGCATTTCTAATAATTGCCTCCAGAGTTGCTGCCCTTGATTAAATTATTAAGTTTTGCTCTTGCATCTGCAGTTAGACATGATTTGATTTCAGTTACACATCGGGATATTCAAGTTAGATGGTATGCAAAATCTGATATTACTAACCTGCCAAGCCAACTTTGTGCAGTATGCAACATTTTAACAGTCTTCACCCAAATAGGTGATATTCGATGATGAGAGTAGTTTATGTTACGTATCTCAATGAAATCTGGGACTGCTTCTTTAACACGTAATTCTGTCAAAGTATTAGGTTATTGATGCATATTTTTGTAGAGCTATAAAACTGGATGTATACAGTTAAGGAAGTTAAATGAAATGTGGTTTAAAACTAATCTGGCTAATGAAGATCAGACATGATTAAAGGAGCATCAGAGAACTGACATAGTTGAAAAATAAAAACAGGATATGCTGAAATTTTAATCATATTGCTTCACTTCACCCTGAACCAAGATATTAGCGATTCAATTTTAGGCCAGACTCAGTCATTATTACTCACTGTGGTACAATCATAAACATAGTCTCGATTATCAAATTTTTATTTTAAATTATCTATCACAAAATGTATGTAAATCCACTAAATATCGCAGTTTAGCAATGGCATCAAGAGTTGATTATGGTCTGGATGAGCTAATTAATGTCTTAATAATTTAGTTAACACTTCAGGTCTAAAGAAAGGCCTGCAATAGGCAGATTTAGCTCTTGCATAATGCATGTTTAAGGTGAAGAATCAATGAGTAATAAAATTAACTTGAAGAAAATTAGCGGTCCTGGAATATATGATATTGATTTTGAAAAGATATTGATGGATCCTACATTAGCGTAAGAAATAGAATGTTAACAAATGTAAATTGTTGTCTGCATGTTCAGCTAATGTATCAATTTGATTTGGAAATTAGATTTCAGAAGAACATATTTTGAAGTAAACAATATTATAAATGGATACCCTATTATTGGAAAACATAATCACTCTGTTTGAGGTTTCTACTGAAACAGTGTATGAAGAAGATATTAAATTTGAAAATATGGTTAAAATTATTGCTGTAGTTTCACAGAAACATTTAAATCTTTGAATATCATAGCTGGAACAGTAAAGCTTTGACAACCATATTATTTTAACACATAACACTAAATGTCCATTACATATTACTTTGTGTGTGTGTGTGTGTAGCAATAGTATGATGTGTGGTGATGGAATGGAAAGGAAATGAAGAGATGTACTTTAATTCCAAATGATTATTTCCCCACCAAGATACTTTGGTCTTAATGCAGAGTTGGAGGTAGTGCCAAGGCATTATTATCAGCAGAGATGATTTATTATAGCAGTCAAGCTTTAAGTATTATATTGAATATACTCTAGGGAGTGATAGTGATACATTTGTTATATATTGATCATCTTTAACTTGTATCTTTAATAAGACGAAGGAACTCAGTCTTGTGAGATTAATAGTTTACTAATAAATCAATACATTTATCTAAATGGTTAATTCAAGTATCATACCATAGTTTTTGTTGAGTTATTGAAAGTATCTTATTGTGTAGTGTCATAAAAGCTTTGTCAGTCCAACTGAAACTAGATTTTGTGGGTACAATATGAATGGTCAAAAACTGAAGGATCTTGATCTTGGACATTCGTAGAATTAGTAGTTTTTAGAGATTTTCATTTGATTTCAAAGTATGTTTTTAACAATTATACATATGTTATGCAAAAGTTAAATCCCGTCCATTTGCAGATCTTCCTTTAGGCCTGAAACGTTACCTAAATTATTAATTAGACATTAATTAACTTCCAGACCATAATCAGATTACAACGCTAGCCTGAGCCTTTTCCCCAGATCTAGCTCTCTCGGTGCCACAGATTTGGGTAGGATGATGAGTTCAGCACTGCTGCAGAGAAGTTTTTAGGGACACATGACAGTGGTTTTCTGGAGAAACAATGTATTAATGTCAAGGGAGATTATTTTGACAAATAAATTTTGCAATTTTCATATAGTTTACATTCTTTAGTCCAGCAGTTACTCAAAATAATGCCTAAACTTATGTGAACTATTTTAAACTGAGATCTTAGCTTCCCTTATGATTTGTGACATGTTGGCTGGCAATACTATGATCTGTGACATGTTGGCTGGCAATACTATGATCTGTGACATGTTGGCTGGCAATACTATGATCTGTGACATGTTGGCTGACAATACTATGATCTGTGACATGTTTTGCTGGCAATACTATCTTCTGTAAAATATTAGGTAGCGATACTATGATCTGTAAAATGTTAGGTTGTGATACTATGATCTGTGACATGTTAGCTTGCGACATATTTCAATGCAAGCAGCTAATGAATTGGCAAACAGCCTAATAGATACCTGTTGTTATTATCTTTACACATCAGCAACAGAATATCATTTTAATAGCTATTGTAATTCACAGTTTTTGAATCGGTGGTTGCTGTGCTGTAGAAAGCTAATTTTCTTCAGATATTTCTTTACCAAGATCAGAGTGACACAAATGGCTTTTGGCGAGTAATATAACTGGTTCTTGATGTGTAATTCTATTTTAAAAGGAGATTTATGATTACTTACAGTATGGCAGATGTGGCAATAAGGTGAAGAAGATTGAATGGAGATGTTCAAATTAATAAGCTTTTATTGATATTCTACTCTTTACAATGTTGATAATGGTGTTTATGTGAACCAGAAACACCCCTGTGGATTCCTTAAAATAACGTCCAACAATTTCTATGGATTCTTGTCTGTAGAAAGAATCAATATACATATATATACATGTCGAAATTTCTTGGGTCATCTATTTTGTTATGGCTTTTTTATTATGTCATGCAGTTCCACAACCTATTCTTGGGTAAATAACTTGGTTTTGAAATCCATGTATTAAAAATACGTTCTTTTATTTAATAAGAACCATGTTGTTTGAAGAGGATGTACAAATCCTCTACAAAGCTGCCATTTTTATCTTTCCACCTACACCATGTCAAATTTTATCAGATATTTTTGTTTAGTCTTTTTACTGGCATTATCTGCTGGTTTCTTTTAAAAGGTCAAAACAGGATTTTGTGTCAATTTTAATAACATATTTCAATGTTTTGACATCATCTGTAAAGATTAGCAATTAATGTCTTTTGTTATCTTTTATGCCCTGCAGAATACCTTTTCAATTTTTGATAGTTTTAGATAAATAATGATTTTTATTCTAGATACTATTTGATACCATTCTTCTCATTGAATTTACTTTAAGAAAATGATTTATCTAATAGTTAAAAGACTTGGGAATTTTTTTTTAGTTATACATTTAGTTCAATCAAGATGAGTTTGTGATCCAGATTAAAAGGTTTAAACTACTTTGTACATAATGAAAGATAACTTGCGGTATCTTTGAATACATGCATTATGAATTTAAAAAGAAACATACACCTTAATATGGCTACAGGTCTGTGCAATCAAGAATAATTTGTTGTCATTAAATCACGTCCATCTGTCTATCTGTCACACTTCTTGTAACAAAATAATTCACCTTCTTATTGAACTAGAATTATTGGTGTAGGTGTTTACTTGGTGAATGCCTTTATTGAGTTTAAAGATGACCATTTTCTGCTTAGGTTAAGCAGAGATAAGCAATTTAATTGTTGATGCTTTGGGACACGATAACTTGGTGTATAATTTCACTACTAGGTACTTTAAAACTTTGACTGAGTTTGATCGTGAACATTTTCTCCTTAGACTAAGTATAGATAATCCGTTTGATTGCTCGATACTTTTCAAAAAGATAAATGTGCAATTACTTAGTATGTGTCATCTATTTATTTAGGGATTGCAGCGGTAATATCAACAACACTGTTGGTTTGTTTATAATTTGTCTATTGTTTATCTCTATATAAAGTCACATACTGTAAACAAACACTATTTTTTAGCCAACCAATTTAAGAATTATAGATTTTTCAAGAGCTGTATTTGAGAAGTATGGAGATTTACAAGATTCAATTAGTTTGTAGATGGCCATAATATAATATGTTTAACTCCTTGCAAAGCCTGGATGTGCTTGGTTTTTATAATCTTTGTTGTAGAAAGAAACCCAAGGAAAGGAATATTCACAGTGAATTAACTGATATTTCTTATATACCCAGAACTAAAAGAGATCAGAAACATTAAAATGACAGAATCCTGTGAGCATAAAACAAACACATCCTTTACTCAACAGACACTAATTTTGATCGTGTTATTTCAAAGTTCTTCCTCTATTTCTTTCTTTAAATTCCTTGTCAGAAAATCAATATCAATTGAAAGTTAATGGGAGAAAGGGAGATGGAAATATGCTGAGCAAGCAATCAAACATGATATTTGACGCAATGATTGAGGTTTAAGTTTAACTATTGAATTTAATGTGCATTTGTTTATTTAGTGTTAGAAAGATGCTAAGAATTGTTTTTCAGTCCAAAATATCTATATTGTAATTGAAAGAATGGAGAGTAACCTACTAGACTACTTCCATGATAACATCTGATTATTGCTTTCAAACCATGATCCATGCGATAATATGTGCAAGAGATAAAAGAATGCAAAGCAAATGAACTGAATTTTAATTTAGTTTTATTCAAATGAAGCATTTATCGTATCTGTCATTTTATGTTTAAAAGTTGGTAACCTAGTTCCTTAAATATTCAAAGTTCATGCTTATTTGAGCTCCTTCACTTCTACAAAAGAAAATTGATTTTCAACCTGAAAGCAAACCATATTGATGTCTTCAATCATTTATTTTTTTCTTCTTTCTCTTTATTTTTTTATATCAGGACTTGAATCGACTCTTTTCTCACATGAAAGAAATTCATCGCTCATTTGTGATATGGTTGAAACAAGTGGCCTTTAAACAAATCAAAACATTGCTATCACATAGCCATTAAAGAAGCATCATGTATTAATCTCTTAAGATTGCTTGAAGCGTGTGATAAAATATGCGCTGCTATTGTGTGATATAAGATAATTATATTTTTAGATGATATTGATTTAGAACTCTTTCTGATGTTTTTATGGAAAAAAGCTAAATTAAACGTCATCAGAGATCCTAACTATCTTTTGTAGATTTTAGGTTTTGATTTTTGATGTATTTTAATAAGATTCCTAAAATTGATCTAAAAGTAGATATCCAATTCTGAATTCATGGTTAATTTTCTATGTTTTAAATGAGTGAAATAATTGAAAATTTAAAGTTTCCTTATGTACATGGATGTTGTATGTATTTTAATAAAATAAATGTGGTACATGTATGTATTTTAATAAGATAAATGTACATTAAATTGATCTATGCTTTGGAATAATTGAAAATTGTGGTAGAATTCTCAAACTTAGTGTAGATATCCATTAGGCGAATGGGTTGAATGAGTTCGATTATTAATATTTTCCGCTAAGGCTAAGTAGAGATAAACAATTTGATTGGTTGTGCTTTAAGCATAATAACTTAGGTGTGTAGATTTCACTCCATCAAAACCTTTACTCCATTCAATCGTAAGCATTTTCTGCTTTAGCTAAGTATAGATGATCAGTTGATTGCTTGATGCTTTACAAAAAGATAAATGCACATTTTAGGATTGAAGTCACGGATATCAGTGTCACTCATGGCTTGTTTACTCAATTATAGTCCTTTAAAACAATATTGACTTAAAATCAATGAAAATTCCTTTTGCTGGAATGATTTTAGATTTAACTGTGAGGTATTTGATTGAAATTTAGTACACTGTTTTACATTATAAAGTTACAGATCAATACAGTGAAAATTCTGTTATAAAAACATAATTTGTTCCATCTATATGTATTTGGATTGTAACTTCACAGGACATGTTTTACTTGCGCAATACATTCGGAATATGCATGTTTACTTTTATTTGATTTACCGGGTAGGTAGAGTACATGGTATGAAAACAAACAACGTTCTAATAATGTTGATTTAGAGAGCGTAGTTAGATGGTTAGAAAATAGGCAACAGTTTAATAGTGATAATTAGAATACTATACTAACATCCAATTATATTATTCCTCTTTATAATAGTCTTAAACAAGTCGTTACAGATACGTGATCATGCATTTAGCCAATCAAAATAATTGCTCCACAATATTAGTTTGAGAATCCTGTTGCCGTACTTTCTTCATCTAGTCTGTTTTGAGAGAAAATCTAGATTTAACTGTTTTTATGATATCATAAAATTATGGGTTATTTTTATTAAACATGAAACGTTGCATATATGTATGATGTGTGTTGTAATTTAAATAGGGTGGGATTATTACCCGGGTATTTTGAACACATGTGAATTAGAGTATTGATTTTGGCAGACATCCAACCAGTTGTATGTTAGTTTGATTAATGTAGGCCATAAAATCAATAAGGCTCGTAGCAGTAGAAAACCTCCCCTCTTCTTTCTACTCCCCTTAATTGTATTTGCCTAATTCTAATCACTCAATCATTCACAAATGCCCTTTTTCCTATAAAATTGTGATTCGATAAATTTTCTTGCTATAGTATGTTTGCTTGTTTAATATAGTTACGTTCAGTGTTGTAATTCTCAAGGGCGCAAGTACAGCATATTGCCGTGTAACAGTAGCTACACTTTTCAGCTTACCAGTAGGTTTTAGACCGATGATGTATTGAAATGTGTCTTGCCCTTTCTCTTTAAGTTTGTTAAGGTGTGATTTAGTGTTTAGATAAATTGTTAGGTAACTTGACAAGTAGAATCAATGAATCAGTATTAGAAGATGAAAGTGGTAGTTAGTAAACTGACTGAAGAAATTTAAAACACTTGAATTCTGGTCTCATCCTCAAAATCAATTCCAAACACATACTCATTATCAGAAAGTTGTACTGAATCAACTAGTAGTACATGGATATATTTATGTTGTGAATTAACTTATTCCTTGTGAAATGCTTAATTATATAAGATTCTTCGAGCAACCTCACTCCGATATATTTTGTCAAACAAGCTTTTTTCAGAGAATTTAAATTCATCTTCCTTGTCCTTCCTGGGAAAATAACTTGCCAGCACATACATTTCCTCATGGATATCCTAGTTTTTGAGAAAGCTTCAGCACCTTCTACATAGGTGTAATTGAAGAGTGATTAATCAAGTTTAGAATGTATTTGTGCTG
Organism: Patella depressa; assembly: GCA_948474765.1. NCBI lineage: Eukaryota > Metazoa > Mollusca > Gastropoda > Patellidae > Patella > Patella depressa. Next base: position 74,797,599 of record OX419717.1, read on the forward strand.
AGTCTTGTGCATGCAGAATGGTATGCATATTCTTTCTAAGGGGTTTTGATAGTTCAGTGCTGTGAGCGTGCTATAAGATTGTAAGGCTTTTACATGTGCAAGTCATGGGTTCAATTCCATGCTTGTATCTAACAAGAAGTAAACTCGAAGGGTCTAGCATTGTGAGTTGTCTTCAGGCACATCAGAAATCATTCAAACCAATATTTAGTCCTACCAAAATGACCTCCCTTCTCTGTCTCTGGAATCCTTTATGACACTTTTCGTTTGAGGAGTTCATATACCTGTACCTAACATAATTTTGTATCTATAGAAGTTTACTTTCTGATGGCAATATAAATAGAGTTATTAAATAAGAGGAATTCAATCAATTTCTGTCTAGGATGTTTAAAATATCTATCAATGTTACGCTGTAGCCACTGGTCTGTTGATAAATACATATTCACTCAATCACAATTACATACATGTTGTTAGACTTGAGAAAATAACATTCTTACAGAATAGACCATCTTGGAATTGTTTCAGCTTTATTAAATTTTCATTATTATTTCAAATTGCATTATAAATATAGAACAGTCAAACCACTTCTTTAAAGAAAAAACTAATGTCATCTCTATTTTATTATATGAGCATCTTAATTTAAGCTAAAAAAAAAACCCATGGATGTCACAAATCTGAATTGCTCTACTGACATTCTTTCCAAATGACCGTTCTTTTCAAATTGTTTATATTATATACCATTAACATAATGTTTCCATGTATAAAGTTATGTACTATGATATAATTAATAACATCCAATTTCAAAGATATAATGATCGAACAGTTTTTAGAAAACAAAATGTCAATTAACCTATAAAATATATACAATGAAGTCAATAGTTTTGTCAGATTAACCGATTACTGAAGGGGTCACCTGACAAACTCCTATGTATATTTGACTATTTGTAGTTATATTTTGATAAGCTGTCTAACATTTTCATTTCTCAGTTAAAAACAGATTTGAAGGAAAGAAAAAAAGATTATTTATATAGATTAGTTGAATCAGAGAAAAGAACATCACAGTTCTACAGAAAACAGTTGTGTTTTTAATTGATTAAAGGATTCCTGCAAACGGTATAAAAATAATGAAGAAATCCCCCAGCTGTCAAGAGCTATAGTAATCAATGAAACCACATTTATATGTGGTCTGTCCACACATTCCCTCGTGATATATGAATGTTGACCTTGTGATGTGGGTATATCAGCAATCATATAATTTATCCTTTATGTAAGATTGATTAGTAAAATACTGCCGTACTAGTTTAAACGGTAATCACTTAAAATCAATCATGGTTAATTCTACCAGTTTACCTCTCTTTATCTTTTTTGTATTAAAGCCTTAATGTGCCAAAGGCTAATAGTTATTTTGCTTATTTAAATTAAACAAGAATAAAGGCTGAAAACAATTCTGAGTTCGCCACCTTAGAGTCGTCATCATACCACCATAAGCACTTCTTGTGGGGTGGTGGCGGCGCTACCTTGAAACTTTTGAAAAAATCATAACCTGCTCGCCAATCCAAATTCAGATTCAATGAATAAAAATATTGTTTTTTTAAAAAAAGAAAATGCTGCAAGGGCTGGATTAAAATATTGAATTGAAACTACCTTGAGCCACTAACTTGTACAATCATAGACATACATGTAAGAACTTCAAAGTAGTGTTATTATTGTCTTTGTACCAGACCATCTTGTGAACCTACCCATTGAAATAACCAGAAATGGACAAAAATGTTTAAAAGAAAGTCTTCAAGTAGCCGCAATTGAAAGGACTAACCCCAACACAAATGGTCTCCACATTAGGGGATGATAGCCCAGCGTTTTCCACAGTAAAGAAATGGGCTGTGAAATGTAAGCATGGCAGAGGGAGCTTCTAAGGCCATCAACAACTATTCAAGAAAAAATAATTCTTAGGTGCATGATATGGTGATGACTGCTCAAAGATTGACCACACAGCAACAGTTTCTTTCTGCAAGAATGGTTTCAAAGCGCTTGACTGTGCATCAGACCCGTGTCAGAAGCCTGACGTCCCGTGAAAATCTGCACAGTTTTGAGGCAAATCCTGTTCAATTTTTGGCAAGATCTGTAACCGTGGATGAGACCTGTTTCTTTAGAGTGGCTCAAGACAATTCTTCTCTGACCGGCATCCAGGCCTTGCGACATCTCTGACAAAAGTGTGTACACCTGGAACCCAACGACTTTGTACAGATCCTTCACAGAACTGTTCAGTTAGCCCTTGTATATATTCATGAATAGCAAATGAATCTCTGATCTATGCACCTTTTGTCACATTGTCAATTGTCTTTCCTCCATTTTTTGTCAAATAAGTAAAACAATAATAAATGTAAATTTTCATTCTGTCACGATAGATGCTGGTTTCTGAAATTGGGTAACAAGATGCAACAAAATATTGGTAACATGCATGCAGATGATTCAGTCAAAAACACTAGTTTAGATATCAACTCTATCTTCTAAAGCAGACGTTTTAAGACAGGGAATGATGTGGTGAAATCACTAGAAAGTAATTGAAACTTATAGATGGAATAATTCATGTAAGGGTTGATTGATGTTGATCATTTGTCAAGCAATATTCTATTTCTACCTGATAAAATAACCTTTTAATGTGTATAGTCTATTTTTCCTTTCTAGTCTGGAATATTGTTCTTTTAATTTACCACTTGAATAGGATTGTAAAAGTTGGGCTTTCACTGAGCAAATTAAATCTGGAGAGCTATCCTTACATCCTCCTCTCCAAGTATTTCTTTCTTCAGTATTATTACTTTTGATATCTTAAAGAGGCAACACTACCTTGGAGATCTTGAAAAAAATAATTTACAGTTCAAAATGATTTGACTATTCTCTTAAATCTGGCATTTTGAAATTAGATTCTATTCAAATTTGATTCAAAACTAATATGGCAATTTGTACATAATATTTAGTGGTTTTCAAGCACTTCAACTATTTATCGTTCAAATTTGATGAGTCTTTGGTTGTTTTGAATACAATTTTATATAAAATCAATAACATTTTCTTTCTTCGGCTTTAAAATTAGATTAGAAATTGCAAAGAACTAAGGACAATACAAAACTAATCTATTAATCTATCCAATCTGATCAAAATCATTTAAACCTGTTCTTTTGAAGACATGCAAATTTCTGTTTTATAAGAATGTTCAAGTGAATGATTTTCGTAGTGCTGTAAGTTAGAGAATGTAATTTTTACATAGTGAAATTGTTATTTCTCTCTTTAGATATCAAAGACATTTACTTTCAGCAAATCACCATCAAAAAACATGCATGTTATTAAGTTTTATGTGGTAATATCATGATGGGACTAATATAAATTCTAGTGACATTGATCGCATCCAAATGTAACTTAATTGGAACATAAAGTGAACTACATCATAAACTTAGCTTATTCTCTGGAGAATGTCATTCTATCATTGAACTGGTTGAAGGACATTAAATATCAATAGAATAACAGATTGCCTCCTCTCTTGTTACATCTAACGCTATCTGTGAAGAACAATCAAGAAACAACACACCATTAAGCAAGTATTAGTTTGGTATCTGTGGCATTAGATATAATGATATCCCTCTTCAAATTCTTTTTCCAAAAAACTTGTCAGTATTACGAGATTGGAGATGGTTTTTTATGAAAGGGGATTGTCAGCATATTTTATAATCAAAGACATGGTTTATTTAGAATCCAGCACAACTTAGAATAAAATGTTTAAATCTTTTTCTTAGTGGAATTTCATATTTTTTAGTTATTTTTTTTAAATATATTGAAATAAAGCCCAAAAATAGATTGTATCTGTAAACAGTCCTACCTGTTAAAGAATAATCCTATTAATCCTATAATTCACTATTGCCAGTTGAGAAAGTGGCAAAAATATCATTTTCAACTTCAAATTCAAACACTTGAAGATCGCCATTGCATGGAGGGGAATGGGAAAACAAGGGAGGTAATTCAAGTAATTGTGTTATTATTTTCTATGTTAGGGATTTTTATACCTGTGAAAAATTGCCCATGATCTAATAATAGTGAGTTGACAACCTTTTGACTTATGTTTTGACTTTCTTAGAAAATATGAAATTTCCGCTTTAAGAAACATTGTGCTCTGAAATTTTCACTATCAAAGTTGATGAACAATTCTTGGGGCACAAAAAGTTTATGCAGAAGATTTTAAAAATTAAATTTTTAGATATTTTATTGAAACTCTGTACACATTTGAATTAGAGAACTACAGATCTTGTATGCATTTCAGGGGGTTCTGTAAATTATGAATTGTGGCACTGTATTGACGTATTACCATTATTGGAACTACAATATCCCAATTAGGCTTAAGGTGCTCATTATTACTTACATGGTCATCACTATATGATTATTAATATTTTCAATAGAGATAAAATTGTGATTGTTTGATTCAGTGATGTAATTTGGAAATTGAAGGTTGTCCGAGAAAATTTATTTCCAGATGGGTTTTATGTGTAGATATTATGAAATGAATAGAGCCACTGATTATGTATTCAACTTCATAAGGGGGACATGAAACTGTTAATTTTGCTGGGTTTCTGTTTTGATTAGTTTCCCTTGAGCAAATTTTAAAATTTATTTGAGATTATTCAGTTGCAAATTAGGTTACATAAATACATTTTGTGAAAGAAACTATTTTCAACTGTCCTTGATTGAGATGCTAGCATGTTGTGCACGTTAAAAAAACATGTTTGACAGAATGATTGTTCTGAAAGCAAGAACTTTTTAAGTTCTATTCAGTTTGATTGTACATGCAAAGGTAGTTTACTTAACCATCTGACAAGATATGGCATGGGTGGGTAGCTTACTCAAAAATCTAAAAGGGTATGGCATATGCTTCTTGTCATACCCATCCATCTAAAAATGTATGGTGTCGTTGGTAACTTACTCAACTATTTGAAAAGGTACCACTAATTAGAATTCCTTTCTTCAGTGACTTATTTATTTATTTGTAAGACAAGCTATTATTTTACCAACTATATTAGGATCTGTGAGCTCTGTATTGGTACCAAATAAAATTTATTTGAGATTATTCAGTTGCAAATTAGGTTACATAAATACATTTTGTGAAAGAAACTATTTTCAACTGTCCTTGATTGAGATGCTAGCATGTTGTGCACGTTAAAAAAACATGTTTGACAGAATGATTGTTCTGAAAGCAAGAACTTTTTAAGTTCTATTCAGTTTGATTGTACATGCAAAAGTAGTTTACTTAACCATCTGACAAGATATGGCATGGGTGGGTAGCTTACTCAAAAATCTAAAGGTATGGCATATGCTTCTTGTCATACCCATCCATCTAAAAATGTATGGTGTCGTTGGTAACTTACTCAACTATTTGAAAAGGTACCACTAATTAGAATTCCTTTCTTCACCGACTTATTTATTTATTTCTAAGACAAGCTATTATTTTACCAACTATATTAGGATCTGTGAGCTCTGTATTGGTACCAAATAAGCATAAAAGTCAGCTAATTTAGTTTGTCTGTCAAGTTGTTAAATAATGCATAAAAATTAAAAAACACACAACCATATCACCATATTTGCAACTATCTGTACATTGCAAATTATTGATGAATTGCAGAGTAGTCAACAGCATGAGCCTTTAGTCATCAAATCTATCATTGATGATGTCAGTCAAACATTTGTGTGTGACCACTGACCAGGATTAGGGTCACCCTCTCTTGAAATTGCCAATATGATCAAAGTTATTTCTTTCCTGATCTATGCCAGAGATTATGTTTCAGTTACTAAATAAACTACAGTACTGACTGTTAAAGAATATACACACCATTACTTGTACTACTTGTAGTAAAACATCAATGTAGTAGAGAGGATACTTGACTTTTACCAGTGATAATATTATAGAATTTATACCAATTGACATAGTTTATAACCCTAGTCTGAAACTAACATTTCACACAATTCTTATTATTTTAACAGCATACAAATTATTATTTCCTGATATACACCAATGCTAATTATGTAGCCTTTAAACTTTAAAAGTTTATTAAGAAAACCTATCAATTAAATAACTAAAAAACTAAAAAAAAATAGAGTGATCCTTCGCCATGGAATTCTTAACATGTTCATTTACATAGACTAATTGGTGAATTGGATGGTCGAATGGTTAGTGTGCGAGCGCTGTATCATAGGGTCTGCCATTGAGTCAACTGGCGTGGTTTCGAATTCCCAGTTGTGCATGGCAAGGAGTAGGGTTGCCTGTCCATCCTTGTGGGTTTTCTAAGGGTACTCCGGTTTCCTCCCACTGCTAAAGACACCTACGTGCAAGTGAATTATAGAAATAAAATTAAAACCATATGTTAGTCCCGAAGTGACCTAGTTTGTGTCGAGTGGATGTTAAACCCCATTTCTCTCTCTCTCTCTTTTTCTCTCTCTCTGTGGGACTCTAAATTTAAATAGATCATTTAGAATAGTCACTTTTAAATCTTCTCCTTACAGTATATTGTAAGTGATGCCCAGAATTTGATTTTAAAGATCCTCTTGAGGTGTTCATCATTCTCCTATATGAATAACATAACCTGGAACTCCATGATGTGATTTGTTGCTAGGCTGTCCCTATACACTTGCTGAAACCTTCCCAGTTCACAGAATTATTAAAATAATGAATTACCATACAGGTTCTCTTGAAATGACAAATAATTTATTAAACCTGGTTTTCATCAGTTTTATGGTAATACAGAATTATAATCAAAAGTGTTAAGCTGATCAATATGCCTATGGTTCAGGTCGGAAAATACAGTAACAAAGAAATTGATGGAAGATTCAGATAATTTTGCAGTTGATTATAGAAAAAATCAACTTATTGGATTGTTGTATAGCATTATTTAAAGATACAGGGTATTTCAATTATCAGTTATAAAAGAAGCTATTTATGTTTTGTTTAGTACAGAGAGATTATTTATAATTTATATTGTATTCCAATATATATATTGATTATTGTACATGTCCATGTAACCTACAATTACACAGAAGAAAAAAAATATAAACTCAATAATTTCATCTACTTTTCGATTTCCGTAAAGGCCTGTGAACTTATTTATCTTTTTACAGTGTTTTGTGGTTAACAGCAATACAACATGACAACACGCAAAATAAAATCAAACAAGTCATGAATATGCCGAAATTAGATGCTGCGAAGAAAAAATCTAAACAGGACATGAATACGCCAAAAATTAGATGTTGTAAAGAAACAAACAAACGGGGTATGAATACACAAAAATTTAGATGCTATAATAAAAACAAAAGAATGGAACATAGTGAGAGAGAGATAGAGAAGTGTGGTTTAAAGCCCATACGACCCAAACTAGGTCATTTCGGGACTAACCTATGGTCCAGTTTTATTTCAATTATTTGCTTGTACATAGGGGTCTTAAGCAGTGGGAGGAAACCAGAGGACCTGGAGGAAACATAGCAAATTAGATAATAATTTAAGAAAATTATTGTGAAGAATGAAATACCTCTCATTTCTACTTAAAATCTGAGTGGGGAGTTTTCTAAAAGTATTACTAGTTATTATTCAATTCATAAGAAGTGGTATGATGAATTGATGGTAAAGTGACAAACAGCATTTTTATAAGGGAAATTGATTAATATAATACATTAATTTATGGTTATCGAATTTTGAAGTACAGGTTTTTATAAAAATAATATTATAAAGGCCGTCAAGTTTGGAATACCATATTGTGTTTTTTCTTACTGTTAAAGAGTCCTGCACAAATTATTTGAGATCAGTCCGGATATTTAAGTATTTTTTGACAGGATGTTCAGATTTTACTCCATTTATTTCCTTCCTTCAAATACTTAATAAAAAATTAAAAAATTGAATGTTTAACAAAGTCTTCCGCCTATGGTATATTTGACATTAAGGTGTAAATGGTTTCAGAATAAAAAGTATAATTGCTTCTTATTGTCAGTTGATGTGAATTTTATTTCACCTTATGGAATGATAGTGATGTGACTTAACATGTTTATGTGATACAAGTATGCTTTATTTCCTAGGTTAGGTTATATTGATTTAGAACCTCCTTTTTGCACTTGTTAAATATGTTTAACGAACAGTTTGTGCGGTGGGTCATTTCAACTTTTTGAACTTGTGTTTACAGTTGTATTAGCTAAAGAGTTCACATAATATTTGCAAAATGATTTAAATATTTAATACCAAATATTTGATAGCACTAACAACGGTAACACATAGACTTTTCTATATCCTCATAATGTGACAGTGACACCAAAAGCTTTTCTTTATACACAGAAGATTGAAGAGAATGTCAGAAGTTATAGATTCTTTGTTAATTACTTTGCACTCTAGAAATTATTTTAACAAAGTCAGGCTCGTAGCTAGCCCGAAAATGTTTAAAGAGGCGCCGATGTATCTACATTTGACTATCCACACCTAACGGCACCGTTGACGCGCCTCTCTTTTGAAGGAGGGTCTAGGGTGCTCCCAAAAGAAAGTTTTGTCATTATAAGGCACTCAACCAATGATATGAATATGGACGCTCCTCCTGGTGTTAATCATGTGATTCCTATTGAGGCACCTCATCATTTGGAGGCGTATCATATATAATAACATGATTGGCGCCGACCAATGTCACTCAACTGTATGGGGGGCCCGTATTGTTATGGTAAGGTTGATCATTGGATTAGGATTGGATCCAAAGGAAAGGGGCAGTAGGTGACCCCCCCCCCCCCCCTAGCTACAGGACATCGTTTAAAATGGGATAAAATTTAAATTATCAAATTACTCATATTATCCTTCCTTATTATTGTTGCATCCAAAGACAAGTCTATATTAATAATAATAAAAAAGAAAAGAATTGAAATGTTAACATTGAATTGATGTCTGAAGTATAATATTTATTCATTGTATTTTACTCTTACAAGTCGTTTGTGTTGTTTCATAAAACAGCTTTCATTCACAACTTATTTGCTTGTTTTCTATACATGTACATATATATAGCTCTAGAGCAAGATCTGCAATTTGATCAGTGAGTTCGATTTCGGTTACTAAAATCATCGACATTTGTAGCTGATTGACAACTTGCATGCAAACACTCATTATTTCCAAGATATAAAAGAATTTTAGAGCTGGATGCAAGACCAATTTAATTAACATTGTTTTAAGCTTTGATGGAGAATAACTTTGATGACACAGTAGAAATACATCGTTAACCTTTTAAAATAACATGTATAAGAAGAAACTCATCTGTATACAGATATTTCATGACCATTAAATTATTATGTAAACCATAGATCACATAGATTATTTGATTTAAGCTCTCTTTATGATGTATTGTGTGAATATTGTGCCAACAATATTATTGAATGTATTTTTATTAGAGCTATCAGAAACTGAATGTGGTATAGGGGAGATAATCCTTGTAGAAAATGTAGAAATATTTCAGAATCTGTATTTCAACCTACATAAAAGAGACGTTGAATAAATTATCTTCATTCCACCGTTTCATTTTGATTATCAGTAAGTCTTTAGTAATACTGAAATCAGATGGATTATTCATTCAAGATGTTTTTGTGTTTTGGATATTGCATCAGACAAAAATTGGAGAATGCACTTACCGGTACAAGCAAGTACATGTAAATACATGTACACGGAACATATGTTTCCTAATCTTGAAAATCAACATGTTTTTTTTATTTATTTTTCAGAATTTTCCCGTTACACTCGTGTGCCAGCAGATACCGTACCTCTATCTGATCCTATATGTGCTACTAGAGTGTTATGTGGTGCTTTAATTCTACCAACTATTGCTACTATTGTAGGCAAATTGATGTTTGGTTCTGTACAGTCAAATTTTCAGAGAACTTTACTAGTAAGTCATATTTTAATGTGGTCAAGTCCATGAACAACCAATATCCTTATAGGGCAATGAACGATGGTGATGCACATCCTCTTTGCAATGTTTGATCAGAGGTGTTCTTGAGAGTTGCATACTTAGTTCTTGTATTGGCATGCAAAAACATAGAGTTTTAGTTTCTCTTTCACAGCTTAATATAGTGTGGGAAAGTGTTGAATATAATCAGTGACATAAAATCAAACACAGATTTTAAATCTCCCTGTATGTGCATATATACCTGGCATAAATTTAAAGAAGATTTAAATCATATTTAGAGTGGAGAAATAAAGGTAATCGTTCAAGCGTAGGAGACATATGTGACAGCTTACAAAATTGTGTTGCACTTTCATATCGGTTTAGTTTTACTGTAAAAAGACATTTAATTTAGTAATAAAACTAAATTGTTGGTTAAACAACCATTTACTGGTAGACACAATGTATTTTAGTTTTCAATTATTTGATATAAACAAACCGTTCAGGCATAATGATTGGTCTGAATGCCCAGACTAAATGTTTTCCAGAATTGTATAACATTTTTTCTTTCTTTCTATGTTTCAGGGTGGAATAGCATTTATAGCAATTAAAGGTGTCTTAAAGATATATTATAGACAACAGCAGTATTTTAGACAAGCAAACCGTGTTATACTTGATTTCCCTGAAGAATCAATAAATCTGCCCCAGACATCGGAATCACACTAGGTCATAACTATATCTGATTAGCTATATAAGGTAGACTTTATGATTGTGTTTAATAAAGAGAAAAATATCATTTTAGAATACAATCAAAATAGATAGCATGAGAAAGGGTGAGAACGGTTCTAAGAGATTTAGGTGTTCAGTTACTAAATGCCGTCTAAACTATACAATATAGACATTCTTTGTTTTCTCACTAAATTAAACATCACTTTTATTTAAAGAATCCTATTTTTAGCATGAAGATTTATTGTTCTAAACAAATTGCTTCAGATGATAAACTATGTACTTGTATATGACCTGCTATAGAATACGAAATTATTGATGTAGATGTATTTAAGCTATGTTAGGATCCGTATATGTAATTATTTTTTCATTTTGTGTGTATGAATTTTAAAAGCACCTTTAGTTGAAGTCACAACACTGGGTTGGCATTAAGGGTAATTGTTTGTACAAATCTTCCTTCATGAAGACTTTTAACATGTGAATTGCATGATAAACTATAATATATGATAACCTGTACTGAAGATGTTGAGTTTTGACATGCCTAGAATAATCTCTACAGTAGAAGAAAATGGTTATGGTGATAATTTATTTGAATATAATCGGTGCTGAGGTGTTATTTTGGTAATAATATTATGTAAAACTAGTAATGTTACTTATGTGAACAGACATAATCCTTTAGTGACATTTAACGATTGCAAACATAGCAAAACTAACATAGTTATATGGGACATTCAACAACGACGTTTCGATAAATATAATCTTTCTTTTATCAGGACAAGTGATTATTGCCCCATATAACTGTGTTTAATGATATTGGGAGATGCTAATTGTAGGCCGGTTGGGGAGGTTCAGGTATTCCCGGAGTTCAAAATGGCCACTTTATATAAATGACTTTTTTGGGGAATACTAACCCAAACCCTAACCCTTTTAAGAGAGGTAAAATATTTATTGGATCCAAGTTCATTATTCTAAAAAGGGTTAGAGTAAGGGTTAGGCCTAATATTTCCCCAAATTCTCATTTATAGAAAGCGGCCATTTTGGTCTCCGGAAACATCCGAACCTCCCCAACCGGCCTACAATTAGCATCTCCCAATGATATTTAGATGTATAGGACACACAGGTATCTGTGATCACTCAGAGACATAAAGTATCTTAAGGAGCATATACCTTTGTAACAGTGGCACCACTCTCCCCTAACAAATCTTTATAATACTTGCATACACAGCATCAGTATTTAGATTCATACTTCTAAACCTGATACAATTTAAATGATTGAATATTAGAAAGCTTTAGTGTAATCAGCTAATTACTGTAATATTTATTTGGAGAACTGGAAATTAAGATTTATTATCTACATTTAGTTATCAATTATATAACTGTTACTATAAATATTTAGAACATTGAAGAATTAAGGATTTATTTGTGAATGAAAGGTAATATATATAGTATTTGAAATGTAGATTGAAAGACTGGAATTTGTTAGTAAAAGAAATATGTTTATTATTAATATTTTAATATCATATTATGTTTATTGTAAAGTGTCATCGAGCACTTTTGTGGAAATGGCACTATATAAACACTTATGAATAATAATAATAATCAGGGAAAGTTATATTGTTTATATAATTGTTCTGATACATGGAATCTGTTTCTGGAGGTTCGATTGTCTAATGCATGAACTTTTGGTCGTAAGGTTTGTCATTAAGTCAAGTGACGTGGTTTCGATCTTTGGTTTGTAAGCATCAAAGAATAGAGTCGCAGGTCTAACCTTGTTGGTTTCTTCTAGTACTTCAGGTTTCCTCCCACGGCTTAAGACCCCTACTGCCAGTGTGTAAGCAAATTAGTCAAATAAAAATGTACCCTATGTTAGTATAAATCGGTCAAATTTGTTTATTTTGTGTGTTTAAATTAACTGTTAGTCTTGTTTCTACCCTTTCCAATTGATAGTTAGTTGTCAGGTCTGATTCCAACAGTAATATTATGAACTCAATCTTTAATTTAGTGTTAAATTTAAATGGAGGTGACAAGAAAATTTCAAAAAGTTGGTTATAGTAGCCATTTATAGAAATCTGTGATCCATCTCCTCTTAAGTCTGCTTTGTTCTTTCGCTGCCCATTAAAAAAGGCCTAACACAAATTAAAACAATTTTACTCTGGAGAAAAAAATGTTTTTTGGAGAAAAATGGCACTCATTTATACAATGTGACAGGAAGTAATGTTTCATTATTAATCAAAAAAAGCACAGACGTCACTTGTACTTAAAGTTTGAAAATAAAATGTTATTAATGAAATATGTTTCTAGAATATACAACAGATGTTTTTTGTATTAAATATTAGGTATATATTGTAGATAATATACATATGTACATGTATTTACTGGTAGTAAAATTATACATGTATTACAATAAATGATGATATTAATATTACTGGTACATAAAAATATGGTGTATTGTCATGGCCATTACGAAATTGGCTATTTTTATTTAGAAATCACATTTACAGAACCTTGTTCATTGGTTTTAAAAAGAAATTACAAAATAACTTTTTATGGTTAGCCCACTGCTCATTGTACGACCATATATTATGTAGAGCAATTTAATAACCTGATACCTCAGAATTTGTTATTTCCAATTATAAATCTCAACCAGAGTTGAAATCTACAAATGTGAGATATTTGATAGAGAAATATCCTTCCAACTTATTTAATTAGCCCTATTAGCACACATGATTAATATTTTTTGGACCAAAAAGTAGGATCCATGCACTTCTTCTAGTTGGGGACCCTTTTTGAAAACAGCCTAATTCTTCGCCAGTAAGATCCACACTAAGTTTCTGGTCTATATACCTGTAGTACTATCGTACGTGATATTTTTCACAAACATTAAAGACTTTTTTCTCTTTAAATGCAGACAGGTTGTATATTTGTAACAACACTGGTAGTGTGATACTGAGGTGGACTTTAAAATATGAAATTGAATTCTGGAATCTTTATATTAAAGTGACTAATCCTCTTCCATTTGGGTCATAAATAAAATTATTGACTTCATTTGATGTAAATTGAGATCTAATCCTGTTTGCCTTTGACTGTCAGCCAGATATTTAACTAAATTAAGCTTTCTTTTGAAATGAAAAATTAAATGCACAGACATTGCTCCATCGAAAGTTTAAACATTTTATTTCAAAGAATTTGAAATGGGGATTAAGACAACTCATAGAAATTATGAAGCTTTTTTTATCAATAATTAATAACAGATTAGTTTAAACTGATTTAATACTTTGCTTTTACTTAAAGAGGTTTAGCTCCTTTAATATTTTTTTCTATTTTGATGTTAATAAGTAAAAGTACACTACAGAATCTTGGTTGTAACACAGAATCTTGGTTGTAATGATACTAGTATATATGTTAGTAAATACTCAAGTCATTTAGTCAATTACTTCAGTCATATTCTCCAAACGTTTTATAAAGTTTGTTTGTGATTTATGTTTAAACAGCCCTAATATATTTGTAACTCTTCATTACTACCAGTACATATTAATTTGGAAATATTATTTTTGTCTTCAATGGAAACACAAAGTTTTGAGAAAAAAGTCTCATGCCAAATAGTTAAATCTTGCTTTTATGGACATGTACAGTGAATTATTAATAAAAATAATGTTTAGTAAACCAGAAATATTGCCCTGTTTTTTTCGTCCCAGAGAATTTGAAATTGGTTTGTCTTGTTTGGGAATTATCTGTGGTATATCTTGTAAATATCCTTTTGTAAATTGATGTTAAAAGTTTATTTTAATATAAGTTTGTAAATATATTATAAAATAAATGGATAAATACAGTTTTTAATTGAGTTTTTTTTTGTTTTGTTTTTTTATGTAATTTGACATATTTTTATTCTGATAAATTAGGATTTATATTCTAAATATCAAGTTAGTGCAAAAACAGTAAACAATAATTAACATAAATTCAACCACGATTGCCTGGTTGTTGTATTGATAAAAATGCCCACATTTCTAAACTCAGTACAGAATATTGACATTTATTTATTTATAATGTATAATGCATTCTTGATTGCTGTTTTCAGTAGTAGGCCAAGTCCAATAAAAAGTCAATTTGTAAAGAGGCCCTTGAACATGGATTTTAAGTTCAGATATTGTAGCTTTGAAAGCATCTTTCACCCAAACAAAAAAGATTCCAACGGTAAATGAAAATGTTGTGGTGAAAGGCAGTTTTCTGCAGGATACATGTCGGTTGTGTCAGTTTTAGACAAACAGTGAAATTGTTGTTTATTTTCCTAGTAAACGGTGTGTGATCCCTATAGTATCAACTCGACCAGTCTAACAGACAGTGTTTACTATTGGATTTTCTTCTACTTCCTTCATTTGATTAAAGCAACAATATACAGCTAAAGTGTTACCTGTTATCTTGTTGACTCTTTTTATAATTTTTTGGTTCTGGATTATCAAAGACTGATTTAATTAACTTTGGGGTAAATTGTCGCCTTGAGATGTATAATTGGTTTGAAAGCTATTACGAATCTTTTATGACTGATAACACAAATGAAGATTATTACTTTTCGACTACAATCTCATGGCATTAGTCTTTAATGATGAACACATAGCTATGAAAAACAGACTAATATATTTAGACACTGTTCAAAGATTCTTTCTACATTATTGCATTTTTAATATGAATACATGAAAATTCAGGTTTGAACTTACATAGAACGATCATTTGGGAAGTGTTATACTATTCCTATGGTAGGTGTTTCTATAGTTGCTCCTGAATTATGGTATGATTTATCTTCGAAAATCCAAAACAGTGAAACTTTGACTACTTTCAAATCACTTCGGAAGTAGCACTTATTTCGGGAATGCCATGAGAATTAGAGTTTCTGTCACTATGTATATAACCATTTTTTCATTGTGCTTTGATCATGCTCTTGAATGGATTTGGGGCTCTACAAATAAACATTATTGATATTATTATTTACAGAGTTGTACAGACATACAATATTTTAAAGAAATCCAATATACAAATGGTAAGAAATGGTTTAATGTCCCGCATAATACTTTTGTTCATTTTTAGACTTAAGATGTGGTCATTTTATTCTGTAGTTATGTGTAATGCTAGATGGAGATACTTCTGTTAATTACTGGTATACTTTCAAGATTGGGCCTAGGGGAAGAAAAAGTCATCTAGACAGCTGCATTTCAATATTATTATCCTGCTTCAAATTCCATCTGTCTGGTGATGGCCATGTATAAAGCATTGATTTGACATTCAAGTGGTTAATCCAATTCCCAAACTAGTAACTACATCACAATAAAGATAACATATTTTACATGAACATTGTATGTATATTCATTATCATAATAATATGATAACATAAATTGCAAGTAAGTAATACAAATTTCCAAAAGATTGGATCATAATTGACCAGATTTTGTAACAAAGAACAATAACTCAAGAAATTCACAATAATAATTTAAAAACAGGATTCCACTTCCAATTAGTTAGGGAGCTAGGTTCAGGTTGTTTTAAAAATCATGTACAAAATTTCTAGTATGATGACAGATGAGTGGAGCTTTTAGGGTAATCGGATAAAACAGCTCCCAACTACTACTACTTCCTTTCTTCTTATCTGAGATAGAAGGGGGTTTCTGTCCTTCAGTTAGTGTTATGTTCTAGTTGACTAATAGTGAAGTTGAATTAACTCATGTTTGAGGGGTAAAGGGGGTGTTCTGAAGGGATGAAGGAAGGGTCAGGGTCTTTTTAAGCACTGTTTTTGATGTCAACTGAGGTAATTCTACATAGGCAGGAAGGATAATATTTGTACGCTGCAATTGAATCAAATCATAAGTTTTGGATATTTTATACTTGGGTCCCCCGTTTTGTCGTTCTCATCCGAGATAGAAGGGGGGGGGGGGTCGCGTTCTTAAGTTATTGTTGTTTTCTAGTGGATAAAAAAATGAATGTTGTATGCAGAAATTGAATTAAATCGTGTCTGGGTTAAAATGAGCATTTTTAAGGGATGACATCTGAGGCTGAAAGTTGTTGTACGCAAAAGTCAAATTAAACTCAAAATTTTGTCGCCCCTGCGCCCCATCCTCAGTGAAACGGGACCTGCAACATCAGAATCAAGGTTCAGAATATTGGGCACTGTTCTATCAGAGTAGAAATCTTTAAACAGATTTTCGAAGCAACCTGAACCTAGCTTCCTTTCTGCATGGTGTAATATCCTTTCATATATTAACAATCATGGGTCATGGGAAATAACTCTGGAACGATACTCAAATATATCCATAAAAATAAACTAATACCAGTTTAGAAGAAGCTAAAAGCTTCTATTATTCAAACAAGATTGATAGAAGTAATGACACAGGGTTAAAGAACTGTTTTGGTATCTAATTCCTAAATTTGTTTATAACTACCCTATCATTTTTGCCCAAATTAGCAAAAATTGTGATTACCTGTCAGCTAATTTGGAATCTGAAGAGAAAGTGACTGCTTTTATATGATTTTTTTCTTGTCGGTTGTCATTAAGTTCATTCAGTAAGTGAATCTGGATTATACAGACTTACCAGGGCTGGCAGAAATGTTCTAAGCCTACATGTCCCTGTGAAAAATCTGTACAAAGTTGATGGTTTTCATTTTATTTTCTACACTGTCCCCTTCCAGGTGTATACACTTTTGGCAATGATGGATGCTGGTCAGAATGAAATTTTTCTCAGACACCCTAAAAAAAGGTCGTTCATTCCATCCATGGCTACAAATCTGGCCAAAAAGTTTTCAGAATCAGCTTTAAAATTAAATCACGAGAGATGCCCAAAACAATGGCAACGTGGTTGATTAGCCATCACCATGTTATGCACCCGGGTAATGTTTTCTTGAATGGTTACTGTTGATGGCCCTCAAAAACGTGAGTCATCGTCAAGGTTCGCTTTGTCAGGCTTAAATTCTGCAGCCCATTTCTTTACTTTGGAAAGGGAGGGGCATGAATCTGTGTTGGGGAAAGTCCCTTTTAGTTGCAGGTACTTGATGACTACCATTAACTGTAGTTAAGCAAGTTTTGTCCATTTCTGGTGATTTCAATAGGTAGATTCACAAGATGTTCTAGTACAGTTGGAACTACTAGACAATAATAATACTACAGTTGTAGTTCTTACATCTGTGATTCATTCAATATTTGTATTTGTTGGTGACATAAGTTTGTTTCAACTTTCAACCCAATTGCTCTATCCTTTTCAGGCGTAGAACTTTCAGCCAGCCCCTCGTATCCAACTTCGTTCATAAAAAAACACATATCTTTTTGATCTAATTCCAGTCAAGTTACTAAATCAATGTCTTTTGTCACTATTCAGTCATTACTGATATTATTAACTCCTCAATAAATTCCAGTGCTGTTCAATACATCGAGAATGGTGCTGACTCATTAACCTACCAGTAGAGGTCCCAGGTTCGATCCTGGTTTTGGCTGGGAAAGTTCCTCAAGTTATTACAACATGGTTTTGTCAATTGTGCAGGATGCGCATGGACACATAAGTCTGTGAAAATTGTATTTTACTACTACTTCTTCTGTCACAATCAATACTATCTATCGGGACAATTGGCCAGAACTTAAATCAGTGAACTGGTACAAGTATGGTGGATGGATAGACTTGCAGACATAAAGATGTGGGTGTATATAAAAACCAAATTTGAATGAACATATGAAATTTATTTTCTTGGAAATAGTATACATATGCAAGTGAGTGCAGGAATGTACACTCTTCTTTTTGTTTTTACAAAGGCTATGGTAATTAATTTAGTATGAAATGCCAATAACTTAAGTAGGGAAACAAGAGAAAGGGGTTTATTTAACATAATATGGTGCATTCTTGCTGCCACCCCCTTTCCCTGGTAGTAATCAGATTATCACATCAATACATGAAAATAATTGTGCACCTTATTTACCTCTTGGCAAATACCGAAGTGAGAGAGACCTCAGTTCCTGTGTCAAGTTTAGATAACTCTAGATTATCTGTGGTATAAATTTAATTTTTCACACTCCATGCATTCTTATTTTTACCGGTTACCTTGTACCACTTATTGCCTTATATCGTTTGTAAATATCATGCCAAAAAATCAAATTCCAACTTAACATGTCTTGCCAGTCAAATCTGTGGTGTATTTTCATTGTATATTTTGGGAAGAAAGAGAACATATAATTTCGAACGTTGAAATTTTATTACGATAATATTTGGACCAGGAACTGGGGTCCCAAGTACTATGCATCTTGTCATCGATGTTCTTATTTTTGGTGTGTATGCTCATACTTGTTTAAACAAAAATCTTCCTTTTATAATCAGAACGCCTACTACTACTGGTAAATGATTTAGATGTGGACATTTACATTATTTCACAATGTACATAATTTCTACCACTGAATAATAAATTATTTGAATTTACATATCTACATGTACTCACTCTGTCCATCATAATCATGTCATTTGTTTTGCTCTTTTGTGAAGATTTTATGTGTATTTGTGACAAATATTCAGATTAATAAATAGTGTATGTGAAACATCAACCAATATTGAATTCACATGCTTCTGTCAGAAAAAATATAGCACAGTACTAATAAAATGAATGCTTTGTCCTAATTTAACACCACTAACAAACCTTGACATATTCATTAGTGTAAAGAGATTTATTGTAATAGTATGGTCTAATTAAATATTATTCTTTACAATACCTATTTATATAAAACAAATAATTATCTGCTCTACATACTGATAAGAAAATTTTGAGCACAATAAAATAAAATACAATAATTTAAAACCTACAATGCACCATTTACAGGTAGCCCCTCAATAACAAATGTTACAGCATAAAAATATAAAAATAATTTATTACTTCAAAAACAGTACAATAACATTAATTATTTATAGTGATCAAGTAACTATATGAATAATTAATTACGTAAATATTTACAATTTATTCATTCCAAAAGCACACTCTTTTACCAATTCATATCAAAATCCTTTAAATTCCCTACATTTTATTTACGGGATGTCATTTCACACACAAACCAGAACAATGGAAACCATTCTGTAAACAATCGCAAATTTTTAACAAAGAAATAGGTAGATGATGGAAGCAATTGGCATCCAATTCCATTACGGGACATAATCTCTGACATTGAATATCTATGGCAATTGACGAAATGGGGGGTCTCCTCTTTTGCGCAAACTGGGCTAACGAAGACAGTCTTATACCATGCAGTGTTCTTTAAGCGAAATTTGCTCAGACAGTAATTAAATTCAAACTGTCATGGCTTCTTTTGCGCTGCAATGTGTACACAGGACCTCGTTTGTTTTCATATCATCCGAACAACTAGACGATGGTCATTGTCAGGCATTTTGTCCTGTACTACTGATAATTGGAAAACACACTGGAAATTCCTGGAGAACTTTCTCAACCAACACCAGGATCAAATCCCAGACCACCTGGTTAGTAAGCCAGCGCCAGCCATACATTGCAATGAAAGATTACAAGAGATAACAGTGTAAAAAGAGAGTCTGTCGATTTCGTAATTTGGTAAAGTGTAGAATTTGAATATTGAACGGTTTTGATTTAAATGATAAAAGTGAATGTCCAAAAGCCAATTGCACAGGAGGTTAAAATGATAACATTGCAATCACATTCAACAAAAAACAATTAAACTATAAGTAATAGTATGTGCTCCTGTGTGCTCCATAACCATTGATACTAGTAATATAGTAGATTAATGATATCTACAAATAATTTTTATTTAGCACTGAATAAATACATCAATATTAAACTACATAACCAAGCTAATCCAAAGCTTTAATTATGTAAAAGCACATCTATTTTATAAGGAATATTAACAGTATCATGCTTTGGGGGCCTACAGATAAAACAATGTACACTAATAAATTTAGAGATAAAATACAGTATCAAGAATTATCAAATAGATTTCTTTAAACATGCAACATTTATTAAACGCTTACGAGTAACAAACTCATCCATGACAGTAAGCATGACACCCATTTAGTTCAATAATAGAGTCTGAATTTTTGAAACTCTAGAAAAATTCCAAAATTGTAATAATAAGCTTTATAGCTGTATTGTTTTGACAATCACAATCTTTGAGAGTAGAGACATAACCAACATCTAGAAAAATTATTCCATCAAACAGGTTCGGTATTGAACCGCTGTAATAATTAATATATTTGTTTAATTTTTGTCTATAATTTGACCCAATTAAACAAAATGTCAGCAGACTGGTAATTTGTCAAATTCCTCAATAAATGGGATTCTACCTTCTGAACCAACTTATTTATGAATTATGATTAAGAAATTGATTTTTAATATACTTAGCAGCTTTGTTAACAATCCTTCAAATTTAACAAAGATAGGCTGGCACTGCCAGGCAGGATACGCCCACATTTTCGAGAGATGGACAGAGAACAAGCAATACCGAAAGTGATTTTTCCTACATCTTTAAGTCCTGTATTTCATACTGTATTGGGAGCAGCCATTTAGTTGGTCAGTTCCAGTCTGATATTAATGAAATTCGAAACCGACAATGATTATGGTGTGACGGTACACAACCTAGAAATGTGACTTTTCATCAAAATCGGATAAGAATTGTGACCTGTAGAGAGTCCACAACCATGATATACCATATTTTTACACTATTCGCGTACAAACGGCGACCATTTCGTCCGGCAATTTTGGTACGATTTTCACGAAATTAGAACTCAACCTTCCTCATCAAAATCGAATTAAAATTGTGACCTAACAGGGTCCGCAACCATGATATATCATTTTTTTAACAGTATTCGCGTACAAACAGCAGCCATTTTGTCTGTCAATTTTCGTCCGATGTAACGGTGATATAATCAAACGTTTTTTTAAATTGGATAATAATTGTGACCTCCAGAGGGACCACAAGCTAAAGAAAGGGGGATTTTGCGTATAACCAGGGGCCATAATTCAGGAAGTTACGATCCGATATGCGCAAATATCGAAAAGAACCAAGATCTTTGGGTTATAACCATGAATTTCAAGTTTCATCAAAATCAAATTAAAATTGTGACCTTTACAGGGTCCACAACCTTTATATACCATTTTTTAACAGTATTCGCGTACAAACGGTGGCCATTTTGTATGGCAATTTTGGTCTGATTTTCCCGAAATTCGAACTCAACCTTCCTTACGGTGTAACGGTAATATAATCAAACGTTTTTTTAAATCGGATAATAATTGTGACCTCCAAGCTAAAAAAAAGGCGATTTTGCGTATAATCAGGGGCCATAATTCAGGAAGTTACGATCCGATATGCGCAAATATCGAAAGGAAGCAAGATCTTTGGGTTATAACCATGAATTTCAAGTTTCATCAAAATCGAATCAAAATTGTGACCTCCACAGGGTCCACAACCTTGATATACCATTTTTTAACAGTATTCGCGTACAACAACGGCCATTTTGTATGGCAATTTTCGTCCGATTTTCCCGAAATTCGAACTCAACCTTCCTTAGGGTGTAACGGTAATACAATCAAACGGTTTTTTAAATCGCATAATATTTGTGACCTCCAAGCTAAAAAAAAGGCGATTTTGCGTATAATCAGGGGCCATAATTCAGGAAGTTACGATCCGATATGCGCAAATATCGAAAGGAAGCAAGATCTTTGGGTTATAACCATGAATTTCAAGTTTCATCAAAATCGAATCAAAATTGTGACCTCCACAGGGTCCACAACCATGATATACCATTTTTTAACAGTATTCGCATACAAACGGCGGCCATTTTGTATGGCAATTTTCGTCCGATTTTCCCGAAATTCAAACTCAGCCTACCTTAGGGTGTAACGGTGATATAATCAAACGGTTTTTTAAATCAAATAATAATTGTGACCTCCAGAGGGACCACACGCTAAAAAGGGTGATTTTTCGGACAATCAGGGGCCATAATTCAGGAAATTACATTCCGATAGCCGCAAATATCGAAAGGAACCAAGATCTTTGGGTTACAAACATGCATGTCAAGTTTCATCAAAATCGGTTCAAAATTGTGACCTCTATAGGGTCCACAAGCTAAAAACGTGATTTTTCGTACAATCAGGGGCCATAATCCATGAAGTATTGATCCGATACATGCCAATATCGAAAGGAACCGAGATCTTTTGGGGATAAACCTATATTTCAAGTTTCGTCAAAATCGGATAAGAATTGTGACCTGTAGAGAGTCCACAAACAAATTGTGGACGGACGGACGGACGGACGGACGTCCGGACGTCCGGACGGGACGGACAGGGGCGACGACATAATACGTCCACATGAAAATGTGGGCGTATAAAAACGAACTCTTCACTGTAGAGTGCTCACAAGAAATGTGAATGGACTGAAAAAAGATGTGGATGTTGCCAGTATATATTCATATGTACATGCATCTATAAAATTACAAATGAGAGAGATTCATAGGTTACAGGCAATTATTAATTTTAGCACTAATATGAAGCTGACTATAGATATGAACCGGTATTTATATACAACTGATTTAAATGTGTACATCTTGAAACATAACATCATAAATATCCTATTTCAATAAAAACTAACAACCAATAAGTCACAATAGGATTAAGATAGAATATTAAACACTGTCTTTGTGTTTCACATTTTAAATATTTATTCTTATATATCACATTTTGATGACAATCTTTAATCAATTTTCTTCAAGCCATGAATAAAATAACACATAATTATATTTTGGCTAAAGGTACACCTTCATAGGGCTAGGATCACATTAGATGGGCATAACAAGATTAAATGGATTTCGTTTATGGGGAGTAGGCTGGTGGTGGTGGGAGGTTAGCCATAGGAGCTATTTCTGGTTCTGGTGGGGGTAAAAGGCTATTCAGATCATCATAGTCATTCATCACATAGTTGTGTCGGGGTTCTTCAAAAGATGAACGTCTGCGCAAACAGTTAAAAGCTACACTGAAAACGGATATACCTCCAGCAGCCGTTACCAGATAAAAACTAACATCAAATGTGACATCAACTTTACTTCCTTTATGTAACTTTGTTTTATTCTGTAACTCATCCACATAAACAGTTACATAGTAACAAAAAAGGTTGATTACTACACACATCAATACTGAAAAAAAATAATATGTGTTTTTTTTATATATGGGTTACTATAGAGAGAGAGATGAATTTTTAAAGTCCACTCCACAAAAACTAGGTCATTTCGAGACTAACACACAGTTCTATTTTATTTCAATAATTCATTTGTGTGTAGGGGTCTTTTTAAAGAACAGTGGGGGTGGGGGGACTGAAGGACCCGGAGAAAACCCATGAGGTTGGACAGGTGAGTCTACCCCTCATCACGTACAACCAGGGAATCGAAACCATGCCTGCTGACTCAATGATAGACCTTATGATACAGCGCGTACATGCTAACCATTCGATCATCCAACCCCCGCATAGTATGTAGCAAACATTTAGAGAGTTGAATGTAATAATTTTTCATCAAAAGTAAATCAACAAACATACAAACTTTGATTTAAACTTAAAAAATCCTACTTGACATGCTTTATGACCTTTCAGAATATATCTATAGTCATTGCAATCAATAAAGCATGAACGTCTATATCTTTTTGGGAACACAATTTGGAATATTGCCATGTAGTGAATGTTTTATAAACATTTACCTGAGAGAATGCTAAAGAGAGCATTACGCCTTAACATCTTCAAAGCCTTGTGTGTTGGTCCCATTAAATCCAGTAAAAAGGCAAATAGACTGCATAGTATTCCAAGAAAACTGAAGGCAATAATGGCTTTAAACAGTAAAACAGTTCTAAATGTAACGCAATTAGACATCACTGTAAATAGAAAAAAGTCAAGAATTTACATGTATTCTGTGTATCAAAAATATACACTAATAATAATAATATGTATCAATTTATAAAAAATAAAGGGCAATCAACATTCATGGCACATTCAACACAGATAATGTCAGTGGTGGATAAATTTCTGTACAATAAAATTAAAAAACTTTCTTTAGCAGATGGCAAAGGGTATTTTGTTCAAACTGAACTTTCCAAAGGAGAAATGGTGAAAATTTGAGATATTAAAATAAAATATTTTTAATTGGTAGAGATATGTGTACATGTAAGTGTGCCACCATTTGAAAAGCTATTTGGAAATATTGCTAGCTATGTTAAAGAGTAAATATCACATGACAGTAATTCCTTTCTATCACTTTCTCAATCTGTTTCACAGAGAATTACTTACGAATTATCTCTGTAACAGATGACTGTCTACAACGCGTGCATTGACTTCTTGTGTCATCAGTCATTGGCTCAACGGCTCGTGCATTGTTTACATAACTGCTTCGGGCAAAATGATGCATTTTACTCATTTTAATACCCATTTACACTAAATAGGAAATATTTTTTAACTACAAATACTTCGAACGTCTTTATTTATTTTTGTTATACTTCAAAAAAATGTTTGAGAATTTAATTTTTCGGAGTAAAAAAGTTAATATGCCGAACTCATTAAGTATCGTCGATGTCATGCTTATCAGTGATTGTAGCGGCCAAGCGAATATTCACTGCGGGACCAGTTTGTCACTTCCTAGCTAAAAACAAAGCCATACAGATAGTCACAATACAGATTAAATCCTCTCACAAGTATCTGAACACAACGGCAGGAAAATTATATCCTTTTTTTTTTCTGTGATTTGATAAATTTGTAGTGTAGCATTTACAACAAAAGTCAACAAGGTAGAAATGGACATAATTATGGATATAACTGTGTTACGAAACATCGTTATTAAATAACAGAGACTTAGTTACATCCATAATATACCTTGTGTTGTGTTGTGTTTTGTTGTGAATCTTAAACTATACTTCTAGATGTCATGTAAGTAATTGATAAATTGTATAGTGGCCAAGAAAAATTACAACACACAGAAATAAACCATGAATTATAGGTTTGATAGTGCTGGCAGAGTATACATGTAACTGTGAATCTATATATCACAATTCACCTCTCCACAATATACTGTATTGAAACACCAGGTTCGAATTGTGATACATGTACATACATGTGTACATGACACTTTATTATGAATTATGCTATAAATTTGACAGATTTCTGATACAAAACAACTTGCATCGCATTGTATTGAAAAACTTTCTCTCAACACATGTAAACAGAACCACAAGCTCTACTTACATTTAAATATAATAACTTAAATCCAATTACAATCGAAATACCTGACATGTACATGTACGACCCTATACTAAAAAAAATTTATCTTATAATTTGTATTCTTACTTTCATTGGCATTTGGGCCATATTTATAAATTTCATTAACTGTTGCTGTGGCATGAGAGTTTTGATCCTGATAAAATTGACCATTATAGAAGAATTGAAAGGCTCCAAGGTAATGTAGATCTCCACCATGTAATAATGTACACCCTCCTCCTCTAAGTGAAATCCAGCGTGGTTCAGATAAAGCTGTGCATAAAATCACAATAGTTATCATACTACAGACAGCAGCAGCAAAGTTTCTTTCCTTATGTTTAAATCGAATTCTTGATCGATGAGAGGCATGACTGCGTCCCTCTCGATGACCATGTCTACTTCGGGTACGAGATCGGGATCTGTTTCTTCGTGTACTAGTGTCTCGACTTCTACTTGTGGATGGAGTGTTTGTTGAAGAGGCTACTGCTGTTGAATTGTTTGAAGATGGTGGATTCACATCTGTGGTTTCACTAGCCACATTAACTGGTTCAGATGCAGACATGATTATTTAAGTACAATTTTATGATGTATATATTATATGAAAGATTAAACGACCCTCTTCTCACGAATAAAGCAACAGTTAAAACAAGCTAAGAAACTCTGAATATGTATTTGTAGCGATATTAAAACTGATAACACTTGGGGTAACGAGTTACTTATATCACTAATAGATATCAGATCTGATTTTACCACAGTTTACAGTTACGCAGTATGATTATTAGTATTCCCGGAAATGTTTGACATTTCAAGCTTAATTTGACTTATCTGTAGCGAATATTACAATATACATAAAATGATAATAATCTAGAGGTAGGTAAAAACACCTACAAAAGAAATCCATAAATAACGATCCCTTTTATGGACACATTTTCCAATCATAACCACAAATACACCCCAAAACGTAAACAAAAAAAAATTCCCAGATCCCGTCGTTGAACAAGAGTTACCTACTCTTGCTAATAACTTAAGCTTAGTTAGTAAGAGTTTCGTAGTTTTTGTACAAGAATAGGGCCTAGATATTTTTAGGCCTACTACTAAAAGATCAAGTAATTGTGAATGTTCCATTTTTTTAAAAAAAAGTTTTCGATTTGAAGTTGGTGGGGTTTTTTTTTACAATAATACGAAACAAAGAGATTGTCGCTCTGTATCTTTGCCCTAGGTAGGTTAGTAGGTCAGTGGGTCATTTACCCTTCTCAAATAAAATTATTTTTACTTAGAAAATAGCCGGAAGTTTATGTCGCACAACAATGGCGACTTACGGTGAAGCAGAGGAGAATCCTCCTCATCAAATTGATCAATTAGAACAAGCATTTAAGGTATTTATTCGTCTTTAATTTGCATGAAAATAGATGAACTTTGTCGACATCATAATAAATTTTATTCCAGTTAACATTTAATGCTAGGAGGTAAAGGACAAGAAAATAGCCAGTTCTGTTCAATAACACTCTTGTTGTAACTGAATAATATGTCCCAATCTTCATTCTGGTCAACAAATCGTATTATTTTACAATATTCCAATTAAATGATGATATAAATTTCATCTTAACACACCTATTTTGAAAAATTGGAAAAATTCAACCAATTGATTTGAAAAGTCTAACGTAAACCTTTTCAAATGTGACTTGGATTTTAAAATATTTTCGAACCCTCTGGACAAGTAAAATAGGTTGTAATGGATAATTTACACAAAAAGTAGGACACTAAAACATCTAGTACTTAGAATAATTGTATTATTTATTTTCTGGAGCTACCAAGCCAGCAAGAATGTTATTGTCCCTTTAAAGTAGCTAAGTCTCTAACTCAATATCACCGAATGCGAAAGTCTTCGACGTTGAAAACACAAATTATTTGTCAATTTAAATCAACATTTATGGTGTGGTCTTATCAGGAAAAGATGGGCTTCTGATATCCAATATTTAAGACGAAATAATTCTTTTACCATTGGTACACGAGTCGTGTACATGTACCATACGCCGTTTCAGACTCATTTTCAGATAGTGACCAAAAGAACAAGGCTAGGTATACTACACCTTACATCTCACACGGTGAACATGCTATGTAGACTGGAATAACCAGACGCTATATATATTGTGACTTCTGGTGTACTTCGCCAAACATAACTGATTTGATATTAGAGTAAAACGGAAACGATTGAATGTAAATCAGTTTATATACATTCATATTACGTTATTATATGGCGTGTGACCCATTTGTGTCAATTTCTAGGCCCCAAATATTAGCGATTTAGCTCCTTTAATATAATATCAGAATGTGATTTGTTATTGAAGCTTGAAGATGAATCGAAAGAAGAGGTAGGTGGTGGATATAGAGACTGTACGGTATAAAAATAAAAAATTCAAATAAAAAACTACAATTTCTAGGCCAGGCATTCTTTTAAAGGACAATATTGGTGCCAGTCATTATCACAGTATGTGTCACGTGTAATGTGATAGAACTGGTTAACACTTTTAATTTCCAAATATAATTTTAACACAGAAATCGTTGCTACAATAACAAAGGTTTCATGAATCAGTAGTGACGAATGTGAAAGGAAAACACAGTTATTCCTCTATGTAACTGACTGAAGTGACGAGTGATAACAGATACATATCATATGGGCGATTTTCTGCTCACTAATAATTCCTTCTTTTCTGCTCACCATTTCTATTTTTCTCATATTCTCTTATCTATTTTTCTCATGTTCTCTTATCTAATGACACTCAGTTACTTTATTGAATTGTCAGATATCCTCCTGCAGTCCAATATAACAACTTTTGGTCTTCGAAGGAATTATAAGTGAGCAGAAATTCGGCAGAGTATCTATTATCACTCATCACTTCAGTCGTGTTTTCCTTTTATCGGTCGTCACTTCTGATTCATTAAACCTGTATTACACATCTATCGTAGCAATGATCTCTGTGTTCAAATTATATTTGAAATGTGTTTAACCATACATGTATATGATAATGACTGACACCAATATTGTCCTTTAATTCAGCACAACCATGACAGTATTCATGGTTACATGATAACCTCAGAATTCAATTATATGTGGAATGACTTCTATCCGGGTTTGTTGGACCTGCTTGAAATATGAAACACATTCTGGTACCTTTTTTTTCAGAATTGTATAGAACAGTTGTCATCCCAAGAACATTTTAACACATCAGACACAGAAGAAAATAGAGTTGGTTAGTAACATTGACCTGGTACAGTCCTAAACACATAATATAGAATGTAAATAGTTATTTAATAATTAAAACCACTTTTTCCTTTGTATGTTTGTCCCAGTAGGTGTATTTATTCTACAACTAGATTCAAATACAAGCAAATATCAATGAATACTGCCATTGAATAACCTATGGCGGTATTCAATGGCTTGAAAATGTACTACTTTGTCCAGAGTGATATCACTTTCAGATGTAATGATGTCACCACTAGGCAACCACAATTTTTGTAAAAAAAAAAGAAAAAAAAAAGGGCAGAACCTATGAGGAATTTTAATGTTATTGGTAATGATTTTTTTTGTTGTTGATAATCTTGATAGTACGGTGTATTTTGAGATTTGCATGTAGTTAAAGAATAAAAACAGAACTCAATGAACATTGGATACTGCTTGGGTTATTCAGTGGTTCAAGAAAGTGTATCTCTGTGCAAGGTTGATGTCTTGACTGAGTTTGATGATAAGAAGAAATGAGGCCAGATCTTCGATGTATTGTTTCTTGACATCAGTTTGGAACACGATAATATCAAACTTGGTGTATAGTTTTATTACATCAATATCTTGAATGAATAAGTTCAATTGCTAGAATTTTCTGCTCAGAATAAGCAGAGTGATAAGCAGTTTCATTGCTCAATGCTTTATAAAAAGATAAATATGCAAGTAATTAATGATTGTCATCTTTTGTTTTAGAATTAAGACAGTTTATATGCTCTCAATGGTAATTTAATTATATACATTATGCAGTCGCTATAATTGTTGCTAGAATCTGACGTGAATGAAAGAATGGAATACATGTTCAAGTTATCTATTAATTGTTTTTACCATTTATTTTCAGGAATAGAACAGTCAGTTCAGAAATTTATAGATCTGGCACGTCAGACAGAATCTTTTTTTCTCAATAAAAGATTAGTTTTATCAACACAAAAACCTGAACAAGTACTTAAGGAGGTGTGTATGATCTTCTTAAGATTAATGTTTTATTGCAGTTTCTAAGGATTAAAACTATCAAATGTTTTGCATGGAAGTGGATATTGCATATTAAACTTTACCAGCACTTCATTCTATTAAAATTTGTTTAAATCGCAAAGTCTGTGTTTTGAGCTGACATGAATTAATTGGAATTTCTCCTAGCTTATATTTATATACGATTATCTAGTGTGCCTTTCATTGTACCCTAATTGTACAACATAAATAATGCTCTTTGGTCCCTAGTTATTTGTGTATAGTTTAAATAAAGAAATTTCTGTGGAGCTTGGTTCAGTTCTATTTAATGTTTTCTGTATTTGCAGGATATACAAGAATTGAAAGCTGAGTTGGATAGAAAAGAGAAATTAATAGAAAAACATCATGAAAGATTACAACAATGGCAAAACTTATTACATAGCATGCCTGGAAGTGGGGGATCTCAATCTACTGGTCAAAGTCATCTTCCCCCACCACCTCAAGGTCCCCCACCCCCTCATCCTGGTATGATGCATGTACAACAGCAGCAACCTCCTGCACAGATGAACCAGTTTACAGTACCTGGCCCTCCTCCCTCAGGTCCCCAACCTTTTGTTATGCCTCCCCCACATCAACCCCAAACATCATACCCTACACCATTAGCATATCTTGAACAGAACTTATCAAATATTGGTATGCCAGATCGACGGTGAGATTGACAGATAAAACAATGATACAAGTGGTTGAATTCCTTAAGAAGAATAACATATTCAGTGATTTCATCAGTTCTGCTATGTACTAGGACTTTAATGGTGTATATACATGTAATGTATATTATATTGCAGCAGTATTCCATAATCCATTTTAATCACTGTCTAAATAACAACAATTCCATGTTCGCTCTGGTGACTATTTTGAATATTTTATTGTTATTATACAGAGAATTGATAAAGACAACCATAAATATTGCTTAAAAATAGTCTGTCAGGCAATAGTTGATTTATCACAGTCAATGTTGATCTACATTGGGACTGAAAATATGATTATTTGTAGGATAGAGGATTAATATCAAAACAACATTCATTGAATAATTTGTATGGTTTTTGCTAGTAAACAAATACAAAACAAGTGATTATCTTGGTTACATATTTACAAAAATGAAATGCATATACTTGGCAGTTTATTTTCTACAAATTATTAGTGATTCGAATTGAGCAGTAAGTTATATTATATATACATGTATAATCTCTTGATGTCGTGATGGAAAACATATTAAACATCTACATACTATAAATACTCTTATTATTCCAATATTTTGGCAATTATTGGCACTTGCAATGACAACAATTGGTGAATGCTTCGAACGTTTGGATAAAGCATTATACTGGTTTTCCCACTGTATACAAATATATGAACAAGTTTTACAGGTATCAATACAGAAAATATAATAAAGTTATCTTGTTGTACACAAATACATTAACAATAGTGGTATTAATAAAGAAAATAGAGTATTGCTCCTTTTTTAATGGGACCATAGACACTAACATTTAAGGTTTACTTGAAAAGTTTATGTACATCTCAAAGTACCACAGGAAATACTGTCTGTGAACTGTTAAATGAGAAATGATATCAGGTATTCTAGATTCAAACCTGCCTCTTGCAAGACACCAGTCCTGTCATTAAGTAATGGTTTGGACCAGGATTCAAGGTAAAGGTAACTAGAGCAATGGTTTGGACCAAGATTCAGGAGCCAAAGGCCAAGGAGTAGAACTGTACCTTGCAGTCAAAGTTTGCAGCCCAGTGTTTTCTAATGCAAAGTAATGAGTAGTATCATATGTTCTAAAATAAGTAAGCATACCCTTTGTCATGCTCAATGTTAGTCCACGCCCGTTTTTGCTTAAGCTAAAATCTAAGCCCTTGTCTGTCCATCTGTTCACATTTTGTTTGTGGATACTTACCGGTCTCAATTTTTTTTTCCGATTTTGACAAAACCTGAAATAAAGGTTTATACCCCCAAAGTTCTTGGCATCTTTCAATATTGGCATGTATCAGACCAAAATTTCATGGATTATGGCCCCTGCTTGTACGAAAATTAATGTTTTTAGCTTGTGGCCACATTAGAGGTCACAATTTCTTTTCAATTCTAAAATAAGTAAGCATACCCTTTGTCATGCTCAACGTTAGTCCACGCCCGTTTTTGTTTAAGCTAAAATCAAAGCCCTTGTCTGTTCATCCGTTCACATTTTGTTTGTGGATACTTACCGGTCTCAATTTTTTCCGATTTTGACAAAACCAGAAATAAAGGTTTATACCCCCAAAGTTCTTGGCTCCTTTCAATATTGGCATGTATCAGACCATAATTTCATGGATTATGGCCCCCGATTGTACGAAAAATAATGTTTTTAGCTTGTGGCCCCATTAGAGGTCACAATTTCTTTTCAATTTTGATGAAGCTTAAAGCTCCAATAGCATTTTTTTAAGTTATATTTTTAAAATGTATTAAAATAAAGCCCCAAAATAGATTGAACCTATAAACAGTCCTACCTTGTTAAAGAATAATCCTATTAATCCTATAATTCAGTACTGCCAGTTGAGAAATTGGCAAAAATATCATTTTCAACTTCAAATTCAAACGTTTGAAGATGGCCGTCCATGGAGAGGAATGGGAAAACAAGGGAGGTAATTGAGTAACTATTTCCTCAATCACCCTGTGTCTCCCTTTATAATGCCCAAACAATTTTGCCCAGGACCGTATAATAGTGAGTTGACAACCTTTTGAGCAAAAGACATAGAAATAATTATGTTTTGACTTTCTTAGAAAATGTGAAATTGGAACTTTAATGTATTACCCACAGATCGCGGTTCCTTTCAATATTGGTGCATATTGGACTGTAACTTGACGGATTATGGCCCTTGATTGCACATAAAATCACAAGGTCTCCAATTTGATTTGATTTTAGGACTGTTAAATTTTGTCACTGTTACATTGGATGATGCTTCAATATGGATGTGGTAACAATTAGATCGATAAAATCTCCATCCCCTGTACGTAAATGGTGTGAAAGTATGTAATACCAAGGTTATGAACCTACTAAAGGTTACAATTTTTTTTATAAAATTTTGATTATGGCCCTAGATTGTACGAAAAATTGCTTTATTTAGCAATAAATAACTACAGCAACAATAGTTAACCCATAATAAATAAGATATAAAGGACATAGATCACAGAAACATGATTTAGTAAAAGCTTGACACAAAAACAGCTAGGTTTGTATTGAATTGGTTGTAATTTGTATATATTATTACAAAGTTTAGGTTTGAGATAAAAGAATTTGTACTTTTGGGTTGGTTTGCATGAATTGCATAAATTTGGAGCGCTGACTGTGAAGAATCTATCATATACGGTTCGAGAGAGAAATGGAGTTTACTTCATTAATTTGCTTGCATGTAAGCGTCTTTTAGCAATTGGAAGAAACCTTACTTCTTGTCACGTATAAGCTGGAAATCAAAACCATACTACTCAATGTGTTAGACTGTTTGGTTCCCCCCCCACCCTGCCCGATTTGTACTGAGGTGAAGAATCATCATACTGAACAGAACGGTAATAACACACGATAAAATCACTATACAACAAGCATACTATAGTATGAAAAACTCATGAACAGATAAACATTACTTATACAT
Source organism: Patella depressa (assembly GCA_948474765.1). Lineage (NCBI taxonomy): Eukaryota > Metazoa > Mollusca > Gastropoda > Patellidae > Patella > Patella depressa. The sequence continues at coordinate 74,831,419 of OX419717.1, forward strand.
AGATAAACAATTGTTCATCACATTAAATATCATTTTCACCAACATAATGGTCTATATATTTTAAGACATTAATTGTATTTAAGTTTATGTCATAATAACTGTAAACCATTTTGATCTGTTTTAAAACTATAAGTTGTAGTTTTCCATATTAAACCATCACCTTCTAATGAATGATTTGATGGTAATAATACATGTCTCCAAAATGATCTGAAAGTAGAGGGAAGAAAGATTTCATAGTTTGTCTTCTAACAACATAGTGTTGCCTTGTAATTAACATGATGTCATCCAGTAGCTTTGGGAAGAACAGCAAAAATGTCATAGTATATTGTGATGTAAAAACAAGAGAGAGAGAAAAATGGGGTTTAAAATCCATTTGAAACAAACTAGGTCCATAGCCGACTTTTCGGGCAGACAGGTAAAATGAGAAAAAAAATATTTCATCTTCTTGGCAAAATAAAGTGCCCGAAATCTAATAAAACACTAATTTGACGAGCTGGAATAACAGTAAAACGCATTTGCGGCCGTCAAATATTCCAAAATTTTCTTGGGAGATCTATACAAGGTCAGCTACGCTTCTTCGCCTCTCGAAGGAAATCGACGCCACTGTCGGCATTTCTGGTTTTGCTTCCCTAACTTTCCTTGAGCCCCAATAAAACACTAATTTTATTTTTCTTGTAATTGAATACCACGGATTTGTATTGAGTTGACTATGAATTAAAACATTTTGTCTGGAGCCACTCTACTTTGTGCGCCATTTTGGGGGCATCGATTAGTATTTGTGAATGCAGCTGCAACAGTCTGATTGGATGGTTGGGATTTCGGTTACAACACCAATGGATACTTTTGGAGTTACTTAGACGGGCTTGAATAGCAGAAAACGGATTTGCGGTGGTTAAATTTTGAAAATTGTCTCCGGAAGGGTGAGGCCCCCATACCCCGCGACGATTGATTGGTTGTTGGAATCCGGGTCAGCTGTTAGGCTGTATTGGACCAAATTGAAGTTGCTGTATTCACAGGCTGGAATAGCAGGAAGACGCGTGAAACAAAACCATGTAAAATTTACCTATTTTTCGTTAAACCTAAGAATTGTTTCCAATTAGCAATAAAACCCCAGTTGTATGGATTTTTAAAAATCTGAAAAAGAAATTAATGAATATGTAAAAATTAAGGATTTGGGATTGTTGTTTTCTTTGTACATTTGGTGTGTTGTTTTTTTTCTGTTGTGAGAAATATTATCATAATGTACATTTTAAATGCATATTCTGATCAACAACAACCCAATATTTATAGATGTAATTGTAGTTTTAATATCAACATAGAATACATACCACTCCCCTCTTTTTTAATCTTTTTCTTTCTTTGTTATTTATATGTTGTTCTATACTAGTTTCTCCTTTACTTATAAGTCTGAAGTGCCACATTGTTAATAGTCCTAATGCAATAGATACACCAGTACATAGCAAAAATTCAAATATGACTAGATTATGAAAAGTTTTATCACTGTAACTGATACCAAGATGTTCCACATCATCTTCATCATTTTTCTCCTCTTTCGCTACCACAACTTTTGATGTAATCTGGAAAGGACAATTTGTGTTCGTAACAGGACAATAAAAACAGAATAATCCTGCGGTTTGTGGTCTAAGGGGAGATAATTCAAGGTATGGAAAATTGAATGCGATTACCTCCCTTTATTCATGTTCTATGATTTATTTCTCATTTTTCTTTACACCTATTTAATAAATTTACTGTCATATTATGATGATTGCTACTAAATAGATTATTCGACTGTAAAAAGTCCCTGATCAAATAACAAAGAAAACTGTAAACATATTAGCATTAGGGTAAGATTCCCTGAAATATCAAAATAAATAACATCTACATACCCCAGAACTAACCATTGCCTCTCTGGCAAGATTTAATGGATATAAAAAGTCTGGAAATATCAGCACCTGAAACAGAAGTTGCCAAGCACATAGTTCAATAAAATATACTTTTAAACTGGTACTCTGACTCCAACAAAAACAGTCCAAGACCAAATTCAATGATTTAATCTGATATTATGAACAATCACACCAAATGTTGATAGTTAACAAACAGGTGATATAGAAGTTACATAAATAAAATACACTACAGTTATATATAACTTAAGATCAATTGCAAAATTTTTGATTTGTCACCACTGAATAAATTTGAAAATACATACCTTATTACCATAGAAATGTTGTTTAAATAAATCATAACCAACATAACTAACATACATAGTACCAATCCACATATAAAAACAGAACAGAAAGAAATGTCGGTGATTATGAAAACCAATACAATTATTTAGCCATGCTAACTAATATTAAGGTAATTAACAACTGATTTATAAAATATTTAAAAAAAAAAGGAAATACTAAGAAGGGACATACATGGTTGTTGCCCTGGCATAAAATACCCACTGATATGTCAGAAATCTAGTCCCCACCAAATGAAACTAATATATTGTAGGTTAGCCTGTTGTATTCAAAATCAAATTAGTCAATTCTTTGTGACTTCCTTAAAGTTGGGTTCCCAGATAAGTATTTATCGGGTGGTTATTACTAGAAAAATAGTGGATTCCCTGAAAAACACTCATGGAGCGTATACAGGACAAAAATGTAAGGGGTTCCCTTAATGGTCAGCCCGACGTTAAAGAATACATGCACGTGTGGCGTGGAAGACAGCATGCGAATTTGGGCGGTTTGTGTACATGTTGATAAACTTTATGAAGAGTTAGACGTACAACACTTTCTGGGATAAAAATCATGGAAAAAGACACGGGCAGTGGATAATCCCAGAATTTAATTAGGATTCGATATTTGTAGTAAATAGTCAGCGATTATAGACAACATTGTCTTGTGTATGTAATGAATTCTCCCGTCTCCTTCGCCATTGCTATAGGTACGGAGAGAGGTAATCCTGTGACGCAAACATGGCCTCTTTTGATAGATTTTTATAGCAGGGTATACTTGGCAATTACAATGTTTTGAGAACGATCTGAAGCAAAATTATGATAAATTAATTAGTTTGAATATGTTTTTAGTTCTAATATATCATCAAATAACCCAGTTTGTACCCGGGAATGTAACTTTAAGATGATTGTAGACCAACTGTTTCAGAAATGAAATGGGGTTTGACTTTCCGCTGCATCCGGGCTAATGAAGAAGGGGATTTCAGATACGAGAAACCCAACAAAACTATTACTGGAGTATTGGCAAAGGATACGGCAATGATGATCCATTTTTAAAATACAGGTTTTACAAATACTGCAGTGATGAGTTCTTGGTGGTTTGGGAGAAATACACTTTTTACAGATTGAAACAGAGTTCTGTACCAGCTGATATAAAATAAAAAAGGTAAGTACAATAAATTCCAAAATACAATATACATGGTTTGATATTTCAATTGATATTTTAAAGAACAAGGAAGCGAACCAAGATGGGGTAACATGTCAAACTAGAACACTGGGCATGGCATTATTTTCCTGGTGGTCTGATACATCTGCACATCTAACAAGTTGTTCTGCCCATAGGAGCAGATAAGCAAGGCATTATGCATGATTCAATATTCTATACCAATCTTACAATGGAGATTCTACAGTGTATGTTTCCCATTATTGCTGTTTATATTAAGCAAAGGCTCTTACAAGTACTAAATTCAAGAATTAACGCCCATATCTAATTTGGCTTATACTGTTTTGAATAAGGTTTATTCAACTTACTGGAGGTGGATGACCAGCACTCTTAAAGCTTCCCATCGCATAGTGAAATACAATATTTATTAATAACCAATGTCCAACTATGAGATGAGTTATTGTTACTATGGTATGTGATGTATAAACAACATGAGGTAATAAACAGGTATAGAATACAGATACAACAAATGTTATCATAATAACAACAAACGTCACCATGATCTGAAAAATAAAAAAGACACACATTTAATTCTTTCTGGTTTCAAATTTGTATGTTATGGGGTGTTAATCAACTAAAGAATAATACAATAATATATTATAATATTTAAATAAATAAACTAATACGAATAGCCTAGAAGACTAAAGCTTACTAAATGCATAGCTGATAGACCTAAATAGAATGGGTTTAATTTAGAGATCTGTAATTCTTATTTCTATGGTCACGCGTGAAATCAAGGTTCAAAAGTTTTGCCTGGACTATGGCACTTCCACCTACTATATTTTGATATAAAACTTTGACTTGCAAGGATACATACCTTGGTCACTTCAAGGCTAGCATCTACAAATGCAATACTGTGGGGGAGAATACCAACTGCCATTGGAATTTTATGTGCACCATTAATTTGTACAGTAGACTTTGCCCCAGTTTCTATGTCACTTACACAAGTATTATCTACATGACATTAGGATGGGGATTCTGAAGCTTCTTCAATGTCATGATTTTTTCCTGGGACCTATTGTCCTAAATGCACAGTTATCACAACCTTCTTGAAGTCTTGATTGTTTGATATGGCTATAATATACCAATTAGTGTCCTCTGAAATGTCATTGTTAAACCTAACTTTTGACACTCCCTATTGCTATTTATCAAAACCCGAATTGGCCATAAATTATAAATAATAAAAAGCATACCCCTCCCTAAATACAAAGATTTCTACTGTTAATGATAAAGATTCACTGCTGGACCAGTTTAATAATATGCATCAAAATGCTATACTTACAGGTCCTAAATATCTTGCAAAGTGATCCACAAACCAGAACATTGGTTCCATCATTGTATCAATGAAAGTATTAAGTGATGTGTATTCATTATAAAACAAACTTCTGTATGTCAAAACAAGCTGATCCTTCTTGTTTTTAAAATAACTTCCTACCATGGACGGCAGTTTATTGATTTTCCAGGTTATTCTTCCCATTGTTGGCTTCATTATTTCACTTTCATTACTGGTACATTGCCGATATACAAATCATTTTATGATGTCCAGCACAACATGGTATTTAGTAAAAAGAATGGTTACCAGTAGTTCTAAAACGTTTTTCACTTTCAGCATGTGATTGTGAGAAAATACTAAAAAGTACTGGAATAATTATTGAACTTGTTTGCACTAGTGCTACTAGCCACACATTAGGATGATGATTCATCTATTATAATAACTTAATAAGTATGAACTAATGAAGTTGAAGACAAACATAAACATTGCCAGTCACACAGCTTGAAGTGGGTGGTCTGTGAGGTTTTTTTTCTTCTAAAATGAAAATGACACTGGGTTAATGAATGCTATTTCAATAAGGTTAGCTCTCTGTGTACCCTAAAAATAAGAGACATGTCGAACTCTCTAACTTTCACAATCTGAAATAAATAAGGGCCTATTATTATGTTTACGTTAAAAAAAAATGAAATCCACCAATTTGACCTCTGACCCTATGTACGGACTCAAACATACAAAATCTCGTAAGGGAGACAACTTGGAACAATGACAACAAAGGGAGGTAACAATAAAGAAATGTGGATCAGAATCGCCAACTTAATCCAAACAAAAAGAAATTATAATAAATTATCCTGTTTAAATCAGATCTACAATGTACAAAAGATTAAAATATTTAACAAAAAAAATCTCAAACAACTACAATCAATGGACCTCATCAGATATTCCGCCAATTCCAGCAATATATTTCTCTTTTTTAGGGGCTTAAACAGGATAAACACAGTTGCATGTGCCAAACAAATTTTTTTTAAGAACCGACCAGGTCCACACTTTCCAACTGAGGATATTCAAACGAAAAAAAACCCAGCGCAAAACAAACAAACAAAATACTCCGCGCATGGCGAATACATTTTTGATTTGGGGAGACGCTTTCTGCGCGATTTCAAGCTAATAAAATTATCCAACAATGCAGCGAGGTTTTAATTCTTTTCTAAATTCCTTACCACGAAACATTATCGATGGCGGTTTTCTGTGATCCTGAACTAGACAAATAATAATACCAAGACACTCTAAAGATCACAATATTTATCCGATTTACAATTATGTGTATGGGCCATATATCTCGGTTCCATTTTATACTGACGCGTATCGGACCGCGTTGGAACTGGAAACCCAGCTCAGATGGTCCGGACAAGTTCCTTTTGGAACTGTCTTTGATCCATAGGCGTAGGGGCTCGATGACAGTTAGGGGGGCAGAACCTGAATTGCCCGAAAAATTTTCGGGTTTACAGACCCCCCCCCCCTTCCCCCTCAAGAAAATTTTGGAATATTTGACGGCTGCAAACACGCTTTCCTTCTATTTCAACCCGTGAACAAAGCAACTTCAACGTGGTCTAATTTAGCTTAATTAAGGTGGCTGACTCGAATTTCAATCAATCGTTTACAGTCCACGAAGACGGGAAAATTTTGAAAATTTAACTGCCGCAAACGCGTCTTCCTGCTATTCCAGCCTGTGAATACAGCAACTTCAATTTGGTCAAATACAGCAACTTCAATTTGGTCAAATACAGCCTACCTGCTGACCCGAATTCCAAACAACCAACCAATCGTCGCGGGGTATGGGGCCTCACCCCCCGAAGAAAATTATGAAAATTTAACCACCGCAAATGCATTTTTTGCTAACCTATTCTAGCCCGTGTAAACTCCAAAAGTATCCAATGGTTTTGTAACCGAAATTCCACTCCGAATTCCAACCACCCAATCAGACTGTTGCAGCTGCATTCACAAATACATGTACTAACCGACGCCCGAAAAATGTCGCAGAAGTAGAGTGGCTCCAGACAAAATGTTTTAATTCATAGTCAACTCAGTACACATTCGTGGTTTTCAATTAAAAGAAAGGTAAAATTAGTGTTTTATCAGGGCTCAAGCACACTTAGGAAAGCAGAACTAAAAAAAAATCAGGTTTACAGACAGCGGCGCTGGGTTTCTTCGAGAGGCGAAGAAGCGGAGCAGACCTTGTATAGACCTCCCAAGAAAATTTTGAAATGCTTTGAACAGACGATGTCAACTGACAGTTCCTATCCGGCCTTATATTGCTGCAATATGAAAATACGGTAAAATACCACTCTTCGCCACCTCTGTTCTCAGGCTATTTTGGAACCCTTACCGTTTACCGCGAATGTTTATTTTTTTGCAAAAGGAATCCTCTTTGTCATATCTGACACAAATTTATAATAATTCAACACTATGTATAAGTAGAATTTAGAGATTAAATAAACATGCTATCTGCGCATGTTCGGGTCTCGTAATGGTTCATTTCAAACGTATTTTGTGTATGTTTTCAATCGCAGAATTCTACTTGAAAACAGTGTTGAATTATTAGACAGCTGTGGCAGAATCAAAGTGAAAAATAGTAGGTTAGGATTCAAAAATAGCCTTTGAACAGAGGTGGGAAATATTCCCGAAGCAATGGCCGGAATCCCTCTCTGACCATTGCTGGATTAGCAACATGACAGTCCTTCCTTTAATCTGGCTCTTCCCTAAAACTTTGGACAGTGATTTAAGGTATTAAAAACGGTGAAAGTATGTTCGTTTCCAAACAGTATTGTTTACATTTCATTCGACTTGATAGCTTCGTTTGTCACGCAATTATTCTGCTATGCGTGTGTTAATTGGGCATAATAAAATCGTGAGCGATGACGTAACGTTATGTAAACATATTTGGTCCAAAATTGGCACTCGTTTTAAGTGTAAAGCTTTTGTAGAGTAGCTAGTCATTGGTTGGTAGTCGGATAGAAGTTGTCAGTGGACATCGTCCGCTCAAAGACCTAGTTCCAAAAGGAACTAGGTCCAGACCATCGTCTGTTCAAAGATTGCTGCCACATGAATATGGTGATGTCATACTCTGCTTTAGGCCTCGACCATAACCCAGAAAAAAGACCCCTAAGTTCAAGGAACTTGAAGATCAAAAGTAGTTGGATGAGTTCGACTTTGGTACGCACCAGACCTTCCATTCTAGAGCTATAGCACCTGCTTTAAACCGAAAATGTCCTTCGTATTGGCAAACGTATATTAAAGACAATATAACTATTCACATTCCTGTCCAAATACAACGATGCATGACAGTTATTGTTCCTGGGGGGTTGAATGGCTGAATGGTTAGCACGTGCGTGCTGTATCATAAAACCTGTCATTGAGTCAACTGGCGTGGTTTCAAATCCCCGGTTATACGTGGCAAGGAGTAAGGTCACCTGTCCAACCCCGTGGGTTTTCTCCGGGTCCGCCGGTTTCCTTCCACTGCTAAAGACCCCTAAGCGAATTATTAAAATAAAATTGAACCATATGTTAATCCCGAAATGACCTAGTTTGTGTCGAATGGACGTTAAACCCCATTTCTCCCTCTCTCATTATTGTTCCTGATATAGACAACCTGAAGTAAATCGCCCTGCTGGACAGAGATGTTTAATGTTTAGGTTATCAACCACTTTCTTAAATTCAAATTTCCCCATATTGTCATATATTACACTTGTATGCCCCCACCCCTTCTCGGTCTCTCTTTCTCCACTGGAACTAGGGAAGAGTTTTGTATTGTCAGTTCAGCAGTATATTTGTTACCGTGTGTTAATCAAACACAAACTTAATCATAGATGTGAACCTGTGGGAACATCACCAATATTTGTCGTTAAAGAAAGGAAGACCGGGAGTTCAGACGAGTCCAGCTTTTCATTGTTAGTCTATTGTCACAACTTTCCTGTTCTCTATAGAAGACTATTTACAACCCAGTAACTCGTCAATATTTCCATTTCATGCTAAAGGGGGAGAACAGATTTCTATAGTAGTAGTAAAAACTAAGCCACTGGATAAATGTTGAAAACCAGTACTGTGTCTCATAAGGATATATTTGGTCGCCGGTGTTTTTATTTATCGTTCTGTATGGTTCCTTCCGCTCTATGATATCCGGAGCTACGGAAGGGTGATATTTACATCGGGCGATATTTAAGAAGTATTAAGAAGTATTTAATTATGTATTTTAGACGTCTCCTTTAAAAATAAATTATATTACGTCGTCGAAATTGTCATCTCTGGTCAAATAGAAGAATAATCTGTAATATTTTTTTTTAGAAAGATCCACGCGCAGGGTTTACTTACTCTCTCTAGAACAGCTAATACAATTTCCCATCTAAGCAGTTTACATTGCAGTGACAAACAAACAGATGGTTGGCAATTGTTCTACCGGCACTTGACCTCGCCGGCAATTGTCTCACTGTGCAATTCTGCTTGACCCCAAGGACCAATAACACGTTACAAGAATGAAACACACCCCAAGTCTTATTTACCGTGAATCTTAAAAACATAATATGGCCTATTATAAATCGAACCTGTACGTAACTATCCTTCGGGGTTAACTTCATCTGAAATATCGTATTGTGTATTATATGCAAATACAAACGGGATTAGATATCATCAGATGTGGGCCAAATTCTCAGAAATTTGTTGGTTGACCCCCCTCAGAAAATTATGAAAAAGTTATATTTTATATGTTGTAGTATACAAACTTTTGTAAAACTGCCTCTTGAAATTTTGGAGTTATAGATTAAGATTTCACCATCAAATTTTACAAACGGAGAGCTTTAAGTACAACCGGGAATCGAAACGATGCCAGTTGACAGACCTTATGATACAAAATGCTCGCATTAACCATTCGGTAATCCAACCCACCTCAATATTTCTATATGGTGTAGAACTTTTACTACACTATTTTAGAAAATAAAATAAATGGGGTTTAACGCCCTAATGTTCTGCCCGAACGTCACATGACGTATAATGTATCAATGGTTATTGTTTGAACAAATACTATTACAAGTTTTGATTCCGGGTGTGAGCCAGTGCCGTACCTAGCGGGGGTGCAGGGGGTGAATGGCGCCCCCTCAAAAACTTTGAGAACATCTATTATAAAATACATGATCTCACAGTGATGCTCTTAAGGCGCCCACACTCTTATATCTCAGACGCGCCACCACCGATTCGGATCTGCAGTCCCTGTAAAATAAATCGTCCATATAAAATACAAATCACCAGAGATGCCGAAATAGGAGTTTTTCTAGGTCAGCGCCTGTCCCACCACATGACATTAGAGGGTTCGTTTTGGTCGCCCTATCCACATTTGATAGGGCCTTACATTATCGGTTCTTGTTCTGGGCGCCCTATCCACATGACCTTATTGGTGTTTCGGACTAGTTCTATTTTAGAGGACCAGAAGTGTCTTATTCTGGTGTGTTAAATATCATAATGAAAGATAATGCCACCGAAATTGATACACGGAATTGTGGCTCCAAGTGTGTGTCAATCGGGTTTGCGGCAGTCATCAAATTTTCTAAATTTTCAGGGGGGTGGATGATGTCTGGGTGTCGCCGCTCCACGACCTGTAACTCGGGTTATTATATTGGCTCCCCCTGCCACCACTCTGCTGCACCCCCACTTTTAAAATCGTACATACGGCCCTGGTGTGAGCGTGTAGGTTTACTCGGAGTAACCGATTTCTTCCCACAGTAAAGACCCTGCGCGAGCATTAGACATGATAAAATAAATAAATAATACTAGAAGAAGCGAATAAATCATTAATATTATGAGAAATTATCATAACATTTCATCTTTAAGTTGTCAGGGGCCTATTTCACGAAATTTTAACTAAGATAAGATCCCAATTTTACTAATTTGATTGGATAATATTAGATTGATTTTAGTGCTTAGCCAATCAAAATTGAAGTATCTACTAAAATTGGATTTTATCTTAAGTTAAAATTTCGTGAAACAGGGCACAGATATGCAGATAAACATACACAAACTATAACGTCATTGTACAGTTAAAAAATGTCTATAGCCAAAAATATTTGCTGCAGTTGCACCGGCTTCACCCCATGTCACTCACATCTCTAATGGTAAAAAGACAAAATACTAATCTGAGAACTTCAAAATGTTTAAAATGTGTTGGTTTCCAGACTGTTACCGTGTGTATTTTGGAGCAATATTTAATTTGCTTTGCGTCAATCTTGCACCGGCTCATTTTACCGAATATTTCAAATTTAGATTGATTTGTCCTTGGATAAGGCTGAATAAATCCATAGGTTTTAAATACTCAATTCATTGTCGACCGTTATACACCCGATGCAGAAGCATGCTAAACTCTGCAGGAATTAGAAAAGAACAGCCTGCTGCATGGATGTTTAAGCAGTTTACAATTGCGTCGACAGAAATAATGTTGTGGGGTAGACGCATAATCTAAATAATTCTGTTTTGGAGCTGGTCATATATTTCAAGATTTTCGCCACGATACTTGTATTACATGACGAATATGTTCAGAAGAAATATTTGAAAAGTGAGAGATTGAGATCAGCTGTTTGAAATTGCCTTCCGTTCGATTTATGTTTCAAAGACCTGCAAATCAGACAATCGAACACCACTGTCTAAATATGCATTTATACAAATAATCATTTACTGTTCCCTTCAGCCAATTTTAGCAAATAATTCCAGATTAACTACGTTGTTCTTAAAATTATTTTTATTGGGATTGTGGTTAAAGTATTTCTAAAACCATTAAACTGGAGCCAGAAAGGCATGTTAGACTCGATAAGAATCAAAAAGAAAACCGCGTTGATCATTTTTTTTTAAAACGACAAATTAATCTACAGTATCACTGGACTGACTATCTTATGGAACGCGTCTAACAAAATAATGTTGACCCTTGGTTTAAGCCACAACTTCTCTACATTCGCATTGGGTCTCTTGTTGGGTTTTGACTAATGCCCAGAGATCGAAATGGATTAATTCTCTATGAAAGGACCAACCCCCACCCTCGATTGTAACGCACATCACCGCGTTTATGGAAGTATGATGAACTAAACTGTCTGCAAAATATCTATAACCAGACAGAATCTCTTATAAACATTCTAGGGAATGGTACTGTATAAGTTTTCTAAGATTTAGATTCTGCATACAACGATCTGGGTGGATGTTATCCTTGGTGACAAAATATAAATCGATATTGGTTTCTTTATTTCTGGATATAAGAAATAGAATCCACAAAATGATGGCCTGATATTGCAATGTTATAAATGGACATAAAATTATCTAAAACATGATGTAGCCTCTCAATATTTTGAAAATTGTTTTATTTCGATTATCCATGTTTTAAGACCTAGTTGACCAGACACCGTAACCTACCACCTCAGGCCCGTATCTAGACACCATTAAGCTGGGGGACATAACCTTTCGGTAGGGGGGCGAACATTTTGAGGAAATTTTCGGAAAGGTCATTCTAACATACTGCTGTAATCATCATGCTATGTAGTTACCTAGGCGTCTAATAAGTATTTTAAAATAAGTATTCAAACAATTAAAATTTAGCTTTTTTAGGTTAATATAAGGAACTGTGTGTACTTTAATGATTGTTAGCAATTTCTGAGCGGGGGGGGGGGGAGCATTTCTCGCGGGGGGGGGGGTGGGGGGTCATGCCCCCCCGCGCCCCCCTGTAGATACGGGCCCGTACCACCTATTGGTCATCTAAGGTGGTTATTGAGTTATAACTCAATTCCCACTCATTTCGATTGACATTTTCAGTTTGTTTGTGTTTAAACTTTGAGTATTAGCTTTGTTTAAATTTACATTGTGTGTGCTGTATGCACAATGTGTGTTCTAAGGGCAGTTTTAATTCGGTTGTAATCTAGATCGATCGAAGGCTAATAAATTTAACTCAATGGTATATATCGATGCATTTTAAAAATAAAAGATCCATACATAAAACCAAATAAAATTGCTGATTTTTATACGCCCACATTTTCATGTGGACGTATATTGTCGTCGTCCCTGCTCGTCCGTCCGTCCGTCCGTCCGTCCGTCCATAATTGTTTGTGAACAGTCTACAGGTCACAATTTTTATCTGATTTTAATGAAACTTAAAATATTAGATTTGTCACCCTAAGATCTCGGTTCCTTTCGATATTGGCATGTATCGGATTGTAACTTCATGGGTTATGGCCCCTGATTGTCTGAAAAATCGTGGTTTTAGCTTGTGAACAGTGTAGAGGTCACAATTTTGAACCGTTTTTGATGAAACTTGACATGCATGTTTATAACCCAAACTTGAAATGCATGTTTATAACCCAAAGATCTTGGTTCTTTTCGATATTTGCGCCCAGCGGATCGTAACTTCCTGGATTATCTCCCCTGATTGTCCGAAAAATCGCCCTTTTTAGCTTGTGGTCAAAATTGTTATCCGATTTAAAAAAAACTGTTTGATTATATCACCGTTACATGGTTATGGAAGTTGAGTTCAAATTTCGTGAAAATCGGACCAAAATTAACAGACAAAATGGCCGCCGTTTGTACGCGAATAGTGTGAAAATATGTTATATCAAATAAGGTTGTGGACCCTATAGAGGTCACAATTTTGAACCGATTTTGATGAAACTTGACATGTATGTTTATAACCCAAAGATCTTGGTTCCTTTCGATATTTGCGCATATCGAATTGTAACTTCCTAAATTATGGCTCCTGATTGTACTAAAAATCGCCTGTTTAGCTTGTGGTCCCTCTGGAGGTAACTATTATCCGATTTTAAAAAACGTTTGATTATATCACCGTTTCACTGTAATGAAGGTTGAGGTCGAATTTCGTAAAAATCGGACCAAAACTTCCGGACAAAATCGCTGCCGCTAATACGCAAATAGTGTAAAAAATATGATATATCAAGGTTGTGGACCCTGTAGACGTCACAATTTTAATCCGATTTCGACGGAATTTGAAATGTAAGTTTATAACCCAAAGATCGCGGTTTCTTGCGATATTTGGGCACATTGGATCATAACTTCCTGAATTATGGCCCCTGATTGTACGAAAAATCATGTTTTTTCCTTGTGGACCCTATGGAGGTCACAATTTTATTCCGAATTAAAAAAACCGTTTGACTATATCCCCGTTGCACGTTAATGATGATTGAGTTTGAATTTCTTGAAAATCAATAATTGAACAACTAAATCCATAAAATTAAATTTTCGTATACTAAAGTTAGCATGGGGCAGAACTTTATAAAAAACTAAACAAATTCTAATGATTTTCTGATAATTACTTAATATACGACAACTCTCTGACTGCCCGGACGATTTAGCTGCTGTGTGGGCGTATGTTTCGTTGCCTGGCAACCTATTTTTAAATAGAAGTGTACAATAACAATTATTACTGTTTTCAACCAAAGAAAATATCCGTGACAACCCTCTACTATCCTTATTAGACAGCTTTTATACCCAATTTTATACCATTCTGATTTTTACTTGGCAACAGTCATCAATGTTTCCGATGAAACCCTAATCTTTCACTTTTACCTATAAAAATCGTTCCTTGAAAAAAAAATACATATTATCACACATTTCAGATTCCGTACAATTCTTTGTGTCACGTATATTCCTCGGAACCAGTGGCTATTCGTCACTTGTTTACAATTGAGAAGTTCATTTCGAGAAAGCTAAACTATTCAATCAGGACTTTGTTTTTTTTTTCTTGTAAAGATAAACAATATTGTTTGGAGTAGACCTAAATCCACAAGCCATCCCTGTTGTATCTAGATGGTTGTAATACATACTGGCCTTTCTTTATTACTTACACGTATGGGTTATTTTAATCCAAGAAAACAAACAAAAGTTGACAATTTTGTGCTTCGTTGTTTGTTTCAAGTTTATTTGTGTTAACAACTGTCTTAGATTGAAAATTTACTTGTTGCAGTTATTTGTACACAATAGCACCAGAAACCGTTATAAATTTGCCACATTCTGGTGCGCATGACAATATTGTAGCTTCGTGAAGATTGGTTAATCTTAACTGGTCGTACCAGCGTAACAGTTTCCAATAGTTGGGACGATATCCAGCTAATAGCACAAGGGAGAGGGTTGTCTAAAACGTGCCGAATTCTGAACTAAGCCCTTTTAAAACTTTGGTCAACCGGGAATTGTCGTTATGTTGCTAGCTTAAAGTTAACGAGATTGGTGTTACAGAAACAATAGTAAAGAATACTAATTAGTTGAGTGGTAAGTCGTCTAACTTAAATATATTTGTAAACTTTGTTTCTTCGTTCTGTTAATAGTTTCACGTCTAATGTACACTTTTCTTGAATCTTGAGGCTGTTGGAAGACGGAAATTTTAATAATTTTTGTAGAGCACTTGTTATGTCTTGTTTCATTCTGGAAGCATGTTTTTTTATATAGAGATGTTTCGTTTTGAGCTAATTTAGAAGGGTTTGAACATTTTCTCAGCATGGCAAATCAGTTGATCTGAAAATTAAATTGAGCATTTTACACATTTAAAAAAGATTTTCTGTGTGATTTTTGGTATGAACATGTTAATTTGATATGAATTGCATTTGCTTTAAATGTGCATGGGCTTGAGCGTCGTAAGTAAATCATCACAAATGCTTTCAAAATTTCACGCGAGGAACACAACCTTGAGTGTTTCGGAAAGCAGTGGACATGCTGCAGGTTGATTATGGTGAGTTATATCAATGTAGTACCTATATGTAGTAATATGTAATGGCTGGAAGGTGGCGGGAAAATTGATGTTGTATCCATGTTAGTGTAAGTACTGGTATTTTATTTAAGATACGTTGGTAAGATGAACCTATAATTATAAGTTGTTTATGCTGTGAATGGTTATAATGCATGTTTTATAAGACGACTACGGTGATAGTAGCCTGTAAGGTTGGGCTATAATCACAAGCTTTGTATATGTTCGGTGAAATAAGAATTATTATTTCTGATAATCAATGTTATTGTGGTGTTTATCCACATCATATACATGTTAAAATGTACAAATTATTCTTATAGAATCACTTCATGTTGACATTATAAATCATGAAAACGGACACGAGTCCGTGTACTAAGTGTCCATCGCCACTTCATCTAATTCCAAAGTTTTCTTTTACGTGACCTTTAACGCTTACTGCAGATCTGAGCCTCTGCTTTTCCGAGAGATTCGACACTTTCCCTTACCAGATCCCCTGTCACCACGACTGCAAAATCCAGAGGAACGTTATCGGCCAGCACAATATTCACAAAGCGATTTAATGGAGAAATAGCAAATGACAGAACGATGGCATGCCCTCTACAGTGTTCAATTTATAGTTTTAACTAAGTTAAAACATGGACCTTTTCCATGTCCGCAACAATGAATTCTTCAAATTAGTATGTTGATTAATATCAGAAAGAAATCATGGTAACATCGTATATTATAATTCTAACACTGAGTGGTTTTGAATGTGGAGTGATTTGCTGCTCTCTCTCTGTGAACTGTACACAGTCGACCCCAGAATAATTTCCAAGAACTTACAATTTCACAGTTTGTCATTTAAAAGCAATAACAAACCGAAGTTGCACAGATAACTATCAAATGAAATATAACGACTTTTCTGCTCACGGTACAACAATTTGAATTTATAAAACTGATCACTGAGTTATTGTTTAATGGTTAAGATAAGTGTTTTAGTCGGAGCAGAACTTTAAAGCCATTTCATTTCATAATGATAAAAGTGTTTATCGAGTTATTATTTAATGATAAAGCTGATTACTGAGTTAATGAGTTATTTTTCACTGATAAAGCTGATCGCGGAGTTATTGTTGAATGATAAAACGAATGTTTAGTTAGAGAAAGGTAGTTATTTTCAGTTTAAGACCCACGTAAGTTGACTGAATGTTTTAACTTTAAAGCTTTTGCTTTGAATGTGCGATGCTTTCGATATTAGATAAATTTAGTTATACGGTTTTAATATCGCTAGGCTATGTTCGGAGATGTTATTTTTTTTTTTTTTTTTAAAAATTGATATTTTGAATTCAGTTAAAGAATTATATATTAAAATATGCATGTTAAATCTTTTCCTGTTTGAAAATAAAACAAACGCTTAAAGGTTTTTCTATATGGTTTGATGTTGTGGCTTTAGTGTATATTAGAGTAGTACTCTTTTTTTAGAATTTAAATTATTCGGGTAAGTGAGAGGTATGAGGTAATTAATTGTATAGTCCCGTCAATGCAAGTCCTGCGGGATGCGATTTCATCACGGAGTTCCTTAAGATGGTATTTTTTAGTTCTTTTTTACGTTCTGACAAGAAATTTATAAATTAGAATTAACGTAAGTTTCTTGAATAATGTTTGTGAGTAAAAGAAGAATTTGACGTCTTTTCCGAAAAAAAAGGTATTTTTACCAGATGATTGTCGTCCATGAAAAATTTCCATATTAATTCTTCTGTAATTATCTGAAACTTTTTGTTGGATACTTTCTTTCGCTTTTCATTTATTTATCTACCCCTTCAAGAAAATAATAAGATCGCACTTTGTCTTTTAAAAATCATAAAAGAAGCTCCGTTAAGAAATGGTTATCCCCGTGAACGCCAGCCTTTGCTCTAGATTTGGTCAAATTTTGAACACAGTTATCAATTGTTGTTTGGCACAAACTCAGAGATCAACTAATTGGCAGATACTCAAAGATGAATTAATTTCGTACGTTAAGGGACATTACTGGGCTGTGGCTGGCATGCATACTTATTTTTGTCTTTTTGATCTATTTTTAGCATAGAAAACTGCATGCATAAAAAAAAAATCATGTTCTGTGATTTTGTACTTCACATTGTTCGACATTATATACCCAAATTACAGAAAATCAAAACGAAATAAATGTGACGCTGCTGTTCTAAAGATTTAATTTCATACTTAATAAAATATTTGTCCTGGGAAAAAATGACTTCATCGAGAATTGGTTCGCGTGTTGGCCATTTCTTCTCATCGGCTTAAATACCATAATCCATTAAGCAACTCCATTTAATCCATATCCGTGTGTCTCGTCAAATTCTGGCAATAATTAGAATAAAGGAATTCCGCGTTTTTTGAATCGTTTGTTTTTGGCTTCATTGAAGCATATAATTGGCATGCACCGTGAGACGGTAAAGGGTTAAACATTTCTACAAAAAACCCAGTGAGATTTGTTGATGAGATAGTGGGACTTATTATGTCGCCAATATCAATTGAATAACCGGTTGTTTCTCACGTAAAGGGGGCGGGGATCAATATTATCTTATTCTCTATACACCAGACCAATGAAGAGATTTGGCAAGACCACATATAAAACGCAAACAATTTATTTACACTTTTTAAGCTCTTAAAGGAAATAAAAATTGATCCGTAAGACATTTTATTCCTTCTTTATCCAAATATCCTTTCTTCCCCTCTATCAACAGGTCCTAATTTTTTAAATATTTGTTTTGTTTAAATCTGCTGATGTCTTGTCTTTTTAAAATTAATTAATATATGTTTTTAGTTAATACTTTAATTCGTTTTGTATCCAATAAGGGTTCGTGTTTCTCATTGTCGAATGCGTATGATTCATTCTACTTCTTAAATTTTATTGTCGGTTTTTCCCAAAGAAGTAACATCGAGGCAGGAGATGTTGCGTCAATGAAAACATCTATTCTTTATGAATTGTTTTAGCCTTTGTACGCAATCGAGGTGAGATTTCATCGTATTGGACACGTCTTTCTATAGACCATTTAGAAAACAGTCACCCTTAGCTTCGTAATCATGTGGCGATTAAAAATTAGTTTTGTTTAAAGATCACATGTTTATGACGTCCCTTCTCAAAAAAGATTATAAAAAGATTGGCTTTTTTGGTTGCCTGATATACGTAAATGTTTTACATAATGTTATAAACATTCCTCACTTGGGTCCTAATCCAATCTCTATAATAGCTTATAACAAACCAGCGACTCGTAACAGATTTATTACTTATTATATTATTGGTCAGTATATTTCTTATAGTTCTTAACTATGTATTCTATTATTATTGACAATCATTTCGTTTAGACGTGATCTCATATACAATACATCAATGTATTTGGTTAAAATGTGACAACTATACACATTTAGAGTATTTGAATATTCTGTTTGAAGGTTTGTAAATATAATATAAAGGTTATACTGTATTGTGTTTTTAATGTCTTATTTTATAATGTCTTATTTTATAATGTCTTATTTTACATATCTATACATTTACTTTTAAGTACTAAATTTGTACTTTATTTAGTTATTGATATAAAAGCTTTATAGCGATATAACTATAATTTACTTCATGCAATGCGTGCAGTATGAAGATTATACCTATATCACAATAGTACGTAGCTCTATTTCCTATTACCGAGGTAAGCTTTCAGGTAACAACTGTTAAATTTAAATGGATTTAACTGAGAACTTGGTTGATATAATATATCCTTATTTAAGGTAAGTTAAATTTTATTTGTATTTTCACTATATTTCCGAGAAACTCTTTGTAGAAAGTGTCGATTCGTGACAACGAAGACTCGGCGATTTCAAGCAAAACACATCTGAAATTTCACCATCCCATATCGGTGACATGAAAGGATTTGTTTTTAATTTCAAGGAAAATTACTTGACGCATCTGAAAATGGATTGAGTTAAAAATCACGTTTAATTCGGAAGTGTAGAATAACGTTTACAGGAAATTAAAACCCCTCCGCTTAATAAAATATTTAAACAGAGAATCTAATATACATAGACATATAAACCTTTTACTGAATATCAGAGATGTTTGTGTGCACCTGTTTCCAAATATATATGTTGCTATATAACTTTTTTGAACTTATCCGTACTAAACTTTACGTTGAAACATAAACCTGTTCTTTAAATTCCACCCACTTTAAGGTAGGTAAAATTATAACCATGGAAAGGAAAGTTAGTGGATTATTTTAGTAAATATATTATTATCTCGATAAATCTTGTGTAAATAATTTAAATTTCTAATGTTTTACTAATGTTATCAACCTATTTGTGAACGGGATATGATATCAAGTATTGGATTATTTATGTAATATATATATTTATAAAATTGAAATATAACTCTTTATCTTTGACACTCCAATTACACTATATAGAGCAAATGGGAGCGTAAAGACAGAACACATATCATAAGTTAATTATAAAAGTGTTTTATCTCAAAAGTGGAATGCATGATTTATTAAAAGATAGACTATCGAATTTCTTCTCACGAAGTGTTCAAATTTACAAAAGATATAATCATTTCAGGTTAGCTAAGAATTAAAGGGCACCATGTTGAAGCTAGCGACACCAATACAGTTACCAAACCTTGAAAGCTTGCGCACCAATGAAAGTACAGTTTACAGATATGGTCCAAAAGCTGTTATTACTGGTGACGACGAAATAATCATTCCTAATATGGGCACATTCTACCGCTCACCATATAATGGCAGAATAAGATGTAAAAGAGTTTCGAAGCATCCCAGAATTCTTACAGAAGATGACAAGAAAGCACTTCCGGTCATTTCGTGCAATACAGAAACAGTAGATTTCAGAAAGTGTAACAAAACGAGCATCGGAAGTTCAGAGGGCTCGGATACTAACTCGGACATTTCATCTAGTAATTCGTCCAGCAACTCGTCCGGACTTCGTGGAATTCTCACTAAAAAGTGTGAGAAAAACACAGAAAAGAAGCCAGGAAAAAGAGTGAAATTTCACGAACAACTCGAAAACGTTAGAGAACTGCACGACGTAACAACAACCAAGTTTCAGTATTACCCTCCTCATCATTTAACTGTGAAACCAAAACAACCGGTGTGTAGAAAAGCATCCCCACGAGCCACCGCTAGTGACAGTGATCTTCTGGCAATAAAAAAACAACATTATGACATTGAACGCCATTCCATATCATACAGTGATTTTGAGAACTCATCTACAACTAATGTATCCCGTAGCTCCCAAAATTCAACTAGGTCGGGAAGCAAATCGAGTCGCTCAGTTTTTAAATCACCGTTACGACATTCACAAAAACAGGCAACACCAAGGAGTGACTATTATTATTCTTCACGATCGGATGTAAGGTGCTACCCTGGCGACGTGAAGCTACGTGCGGCAAAACCTATTCGACCACAAACTGTGATGTCCGTCTATTCCCCCAAAATCCTCCAAAACCCATCGGGGCAAAAGTTCGTTGTGTGTCGATATGCTTTGCCTAGGGATGATGTGTCTGTGACTTCCTTTCCATCACAATCTTGCGAATATCCGGTGAAAGCCAAACATAATTTCAAACAGATTCTTCCTGAGAGAATTGGAACAATGGGGACGTGTACAAGGAACTTCTGTAATCGTGATAAAGCCACTCGTATCATGAGGTGGCTAGATTCTGTGGATCATGTTCAGACAAAGGAAGGTCGATATGCCGAACTTTTTGATACGGTTTTTCATGTGGACAGGAATGGTTGAACAACCGTCTACGTTTGATCTATAGTCTTTCAATGCTTGTGTTATCGGCTCTAAATTGAAGGGTCGCGAAACCAGTTTGTAATAAATTTTGAAATTGGGTTTAATGTTCTACTTTTCTGTACCAACTCGGCTAATGAAGACGGGCATTCTCCACGTTGTGTGCTAAGAGGGATATTTTTATCGGACAGTGACATTTCCATCTACACTTTACTGCCACTCGAATTCCAACTGTCAGCAGTTCTTTTACATGTCCTTCAAAGAGTACACATGAGGACAAGTGTTTTTCGTCCCATCCGAACAACTGGACACTTTATTTCACTTGCCAGACGACCTGTAGCGTCAATGTGCAGATCTTCTTGGATAATGATTAAAGGACATGCGAATCTGGTATGACAGCTTGTACCAATGGTCAAATGTAACGAACCAGGTCATTTTGAAAGGATTAAGAGATTCTCCAACTTATCGTCGACTTCGAATAAGACATTGTGTGTGGATGAGACTTGCATTGCTAGCCCTCTTTGTTCTACATATTTCTGAGTATTACTTTCGTTAGTGGAATCAAAGGAACCAGTAGTGCATGCTGTGTTAGCTTTAGT
The DNA here is from genome assembly GCA_948474765.1 of Patella depressa. Taxonomy (NCBI): domain Eukaryota; kingdom Metazoa; phylum Mollusca; class Gastropoda; family Patellidae; genus Patella; species Patella depressa. The sequence goes on from OX419717.1 coordinate 74,853,265, forward strand.
CGTAATAATAATCTAAGACAATCGCTGGCTTAAACTTATTACAATGCCACGGCTAACTGTTACAGGCAACAAGTTAAGCCTGGGATTTTTTTTATAACAAGAAATTGTGACCCGAAGTTGATCGAATTATATGGGTGAATTAGAACAGTGTAAGAGTTTTTATTAGGCTCGTTGGATTAGAATCTTCGGAAAGCCGATTCGTTATGGGTAAAGATTATTATCACAAGAATGAATAGTTATTTAACCGAAAGAACCCGTGAACTACTACTCCCTATATAATAGTATGTTGTCGTGTTATTGTTAAATTGGATTATTTCATCAAAGGATTGTCATCAGTGTATATAAATAATCTTCCTTTTTATTTTATTGACTTTCACAGTGACCTATCAACCTTCATTACATGACATATATATAATCTTATGTAAAATATTATGTATGTTGAATAAATATTTTAAAAAACACAAAGAATATAAAATGTAAATATACAGTTGTCATAGTAAGAAAGGCAGGAGATTTATGATTTGAATGAAAACTAAAAGTTTCGATATGCTTGTATACAAATGTTCAGATATAAAAGTACATCATGATCAGAGAATAAACAAAACTAATATAAGTTAGCCAATCGACTTCCGCTTACCCGGTGGAATTTGATCTTGAAGACTTTGCTTCATTCCTAATCGTATAATGTTTACCTCATTAATATTAGAAATAACACATCAGATAAATCCAAATGCGAATTCAATATCCTATTTGGACCTAAATCATAGAGGTTTATTCCTGCAATGACAGAATAGTGTCAGAATGCTAGTGTGGCACCGTTATTCATAAAAATATAACCATTATGAAGCCTTTAGATTATTTTGGTAAAAAAAGTATGATTATGCATTCTTCCAGGTGTATAGGTGTATACCTGTAATAAAAGGGTAGTTCAGAATGCTGCAGATGGCAAGGTTAGTCATAAAAATAGACCTATTACGAAGACTATATAGACTATCTTGAGAACAAAGAGCATTATATGCCTTATTCCATGCCTTCTTCTCTTGAAATGGTCGTGGAGCTCCTGGTGTAAATGTCACGACTGAACAACAACACAATCTTCTATCCCCAATCTTGATTTTTTCTTGTTTAGGACTACATAGTTCGAGAGATCTGAAACCAAGAACATAAATCATGGAAGTCTCTTCTCCCGCAAATTGGTCAGATTTGGAAAATTTATGTTTACCACAAAGTAACAACCGAAAGGTTCCTGACCTCGGAATAATGGGAATAATGTGATTATGTTACCAGAGGCGGATCCAGGGGGGGGGGGTCCAAACCCCAACCTACTCAGCTACATATAAAAAATAAGCCTTGCATCAATGTAATTACATCACAAAGTGATCTCACATCAGTATAAAAATGATTTCTCTGTTTAAAAAGCCCAATTTGTATTATGCCTATGTAATTTAGAGACGATAATGGCAGATTTCCGTAACAGAAACCTGGCAAACCCCCTCATGCTAAAATTCTTGGATCCGTCCCTGGTTACGGCCACATAATCTGACCGATTTAAAATGAAATAACTACCGAGATAAGGTTGCGATTAGATATTCTGGTAGACCGATTTAAAATTAAATGACTAGATACCGAGATAAGGTTGATTTAATTGCATTGTAATTCCAATAATAATTCTATTTCCTTGTTAAACAGGTGAGTTTATCAACATGATGCTTCTACAGATCTTGGGAACAATGTTTTCGCTATACACTGCATGACTTAAAAAAATACATAAATGGCTTTATATTTACTTTGTCACTAATGTGTCGTTGTAAATTTTCTAGTGTTCTTTTTTTCGGGTAACCTATAAACTAACTTGTGAACATTGAGACTTGTTCTGTTTCCCTGGCTCTATGTATAGTTATTGATCACAGGTACACGATTATAAATTCTAGAGACTTTTGTTTTGAAGTGACAATCCCTCGATTAAATCAACAATGGGAAAAATAAATTTGCCATGTCGTCAAGTCTAAATATTTAATCCAAATACATGTATACACCAAGTCAACAGTAAGTCTTGAACATCTAGTCCGCATATGTCTGATGCTAACAAGAAACTAATTATATTGGTTACCGATTAATTCTATAGTAATTAATTTAAATCAATAGGCCCCATAGACATATTTTCATGTACTATTGACATGCACGAAATGCCACATTCTTTAATACGACTACATGTATATGTTGATGGATTTTTGTCGATAAAGATATTCTTTTCTGCAAATCTATTTGTATATTGACCTTATTTGTATAATTAATGGATATCGTTTCATTAGCTGCAGTTCGCCATCGTGTGTTTTCTTTAGTTTTTTTACCGAATAGAAGTCATGTTCATTCGATCAGTCGAATTTAAAATGTATATAGTTTATTTCAAAAACATCAAAGAAAAATCGAAAATTCGCAATTAAAATGAATTTCATTCAAATCTTATATTTGATACTCATGTATTTAAAACCAAGCTCACAAATATAGAACATTTTTGACACACTTCTTGTTTTTTCTGTGTGCAACTTCTACAAGGGTGATTGATATCGCAGACAAGTTGCAAGCCTTAATTTCTTATACAGGGGTCTATCCCGTGGGTGGTAGGAAATCGGAGTACTCGGAGTTAACCCACGAGGTTGAGTAGTCATCCCTATCACATACGCTCACACCAGGGATCGAAACCAAGACCGTAAGCCAGAAGTAGAGTGACACTCTAGACCACTGGGTCATACGGGACTGATAAAATCGGCTATTATAGTTTAACACATTTTTGCATTGATTAATAGGTGAAGAGTCATTTTCATAATTTAGGGACATAACAAAATAGGAATGGTAATGCAGGGTTTGATGGAACTTGGTCGAAGTTTCTTAAAATCCGTTCGCCAACATCAGTAACTCGTTTGAACGCATGATAATTTAATTGGTAAAGAATAGTAATGCAGGGTTTTCCTAAACTGCTTTGAACGAAGTTTCATCAAATTCGTATGAAAACATCAGAAAACACTACAAATCGTCAGCTATGTGACAATCCCAAATAGACAGATATTAAGCACCAACAGGTCTGCAGAAAGAACTTGGCAGAGAGTTTGGTTTAATAGTAAGTTTTAGACATTTTTCACGGTTAGCAACAAATAATTGTTGTAAGCTTTTAAACAGAAACCAACACTTATCAGTAAGAATGTCTTTGTGGATTTTGTTAAAATATTTCCGTCTCCACGAAGTATGGGAAAACTGGAAACCGTGGTATAAATACACTTGGTAAATATAAGCAAGTTTCTTCTGCAGTTTAAACATTCAAATTAACAAACTCCACGTATAAGGCAGCGAAATCAGTTTGAATGTTTAAACAAGTAAAGCTCCTGCATATAAGTAATCTGTTTTATATAGAATCTGTTAAATCTGTGTGTAATCAATTTTGTTGATAAAACAATAACTTCTATATAAATTGAACAAACATCTATAATAATGTTACACGATATTACACAAAATAAAAAGATTTTCTATTTAGTTTCTTAAACCATTGTCTATCTCTACATGTCTAAAGTTTCTCAATTTTATACTTAAAAACAAACAAATTAAAAATGTAAATTTCCCTACTTTAATCAAATACACTCATCCCACTCCCCCTTTTTTAGTATTTCATCATTTAGCCAAAACATTATTTTATGAATACAGCATATAAAAAGACATGGCCATAAGCGTGCGTGATCCCTGAACACACTTTATCAAAAATCATCATGAATTTGAATCTTAAAACACTGGAAGGACAAACAGTCATGAAGAAAGTTACAGATGTTTAAACTTGTTACAAGAAATCATAAGGAACAGTTATTTAACGTCTACAAGACCAAAACAAACTAACACCCCCCCCCCCCCCAACCACCCCCCCCCCCCCAAAAAAAACCCCACCACCAAAAGCATGCTGATTATAGAAATGAAATGAAATGGGGTTTAACGTCCTACTCTTTTGCACTGCTGATTATAGCTTGAGCTGCATTGGAAGGATTGAGTACTAATGCCAGGCGCGGATCCAGAGGGGGGCGCACCCGGCGCACACCCCCTCTATTTTTTGAGGTGGCGAACAACTTTTAGCTCCATATATTCTCGCAAGAAAGGAGAACAAAAATAGTTTAGGTTAGAAATCGTAATTTACAGTACTAGTATGAAATTAGTCCTTGTGGGCATTTTTTACGGTTCCGGTTTTCGCACTCCCATGTTGGTGCAGCACGCCCCCTCTTTCTGAAAATCCTGGATCCGCCCCTGAATGCATCTTAATATTTAAATGAGACAAGGCAGATCGTTCACATATACAAACTGAGTAATATTGTATATTTTAATACAAAAGCCGATGATAAAAGTACATCTGAGTATTAGATTTTTTTTATGAAAAATGGGATGGCTTCACGAAAAATAAGAGTATACCAATGTTTGTTTTTATCTATCACTTATTTGGAAATGCTGAGGCTTGATAGACTTTGGTTTCAATAAAATTTAATTTGACAAATTAATCTTATACCACGATTTTAAGAAGAAAAAAATAGATTTAAAGTCGAAAGGTCATGCTTAAAATTACCCTTTTGTCTCGTTTTGTCGTTTCGTTGTTTTGTCGTTTATTTGTGGTTTATCTGTCCCACGCCTCGAAAATGGTGAAAATGTTGAGGGTTTTGGTATAATACGTATACAATGCTCGATTAGTAAATAACATTTCTTAGCCAAATCTGCAAAATGTTACTACATAACTGTTAAACATACTTGTAAAATTTCACGATCAATAACTAAATATGCTGTATTCCAAGGTAAAGGTTTTGAACAGTTTTAAATGGGTACATGTAAACCATGGGAGGTAACTCTTTTGATATTGCCACAGAGAAATACAATGGAAATACAATGAAATTAGATCTGCATCGACTGTGCTAATATAAATTGGCATACATTGTGTTTTGAGTGAAACTTTGCCCGAACAGCGCTGCTACGGCCTACTCCTCTTACTTCGAATTCCAACTGTCAAGGGTTCTTTTACGTGTACGCCAATATGTACACAAGACTTCGTTTTTGCGTCCCACCCAAACGACTAGAGATTCGTCCTTGTCCTGCATCACCGCCAATGTCAACCACGCCGGAAAATCAGAAGACATTTTCTTGGCCAACATAGGTAGCGAATTCGAGATTTACTCGTCTCATGGCGAGTGAATTACTAACTGAGCCAACGCGGTTCCCTACTTACGAAATTAGATGGAATGAGGTTTAACGCCCTACTGTTCTGCTCCGACTGGGATAAAGACGACGGGCATACGCCTGAAGTGTGCTACGAGGGGAATTTTGCCCGGGTGGCGGCGCCACGGCTTACTATTATATCGAATTCCAACTGCCAAGGAATCTTTTACGTGCACGCCAATGTGTACACGGGACTTCGGTTTTTCGTCCCATCCCATACGACTAGACAGCTGTTCTTGTCAGGGGAAACCACGTCGGAAAATCTGGATGAACTTTCTCGGCCAATGCAGGCACCCAACACCGACCTCCCAGGGGCGTTTTAAGGTTTATCAAGGCGGAGGCTATACTATTTTGAGGGCTCTCTTTCGCGAGGGGGGGGGGGGTGGCCTAGGTTGATGATTTTCATGCCAATGCAATGACTGCATTCTCATTCAGTAGTAGATTCGACAGTAACGGTGTAAAGGAAACGATTGATTCGGACTCAGGGGCCCTTCTGTCTGCCTTTAGGGCCCTCCTAACTAGGGTACATTTTCATTTTTCTCATCGGTTTTAGCATTTTCTCCCGTTTTTTTTGTTTCAACTCCTTTGATTTTTTTGCTGAGGAGGCTGGCGCCTCCAGCGCCTCAGCTATAAAACGCCTTTGCGACCTCCAGGTTACCGAGTCAGCGTCTTACCCACCACTTTATAGCCACCGTGATCCCCACTCCCTACTTACATATATTGGCCAGTAATACATTATTGTATGCCTACAGTAAAGTCATAACGTCATAGCAATGACATTTTCACCATAAAAATGAATTTCCATGATCTCTATTCTACCCGGAACAGTTTCCATCGCCAGGAGACAGATTATTGGGGCTCTTAAATAACTCACCAATCAAGATAGCGTGGATATTCGTGACTTTTGTGATGTCCGTTTATAAAATATACTGAATCCTAGCTACATCCTATATAAATAAGATAAGTAAAATCTATATTTACACGTGTGTTGATTTCAAGTATGAACAAATATATACAATAACTTGAAATGCCAATTATATATTTATTCATTTAAAAAGGTGTGTCTAGGGTTTAAAAGAACAAAATTGAAAGCTATATGACGTCACAATATAGGACAAGCGGAGCCTTTAAAGATATCAGATGACATGAAAGGTGTATTTTGAAATATTCCATGCAAACAAATACCTTTACTATAGGTTACATATACGTCACTTTATCTCTCTTTACAATAGATATTTTTTTTAAAGTGGCAGATTGTCTTACTTTGAGTAATTATAGCGGGGAGTTAATTAGGCGGCGGTTTGTGTCATTCAGAATGCGACAATAGAGTCTATCCATTCTGTTAGCTAAAAATATCCTCAAGATTCGTAATTTACAACCATAGGCGTTGACATTTTGGACACAAATTTCATGCCCAATATTTTGTTTTATTTATCTGAAATAGTGGAACTACAAATGGCGGCTATATCTCGTAGTTTTTCTAAAACAAAAATAATATGTCTGACTGACACATTTACAACAGTAAATATAAACTATAAAGTAAATCTCATGGCGTCACTTTAAAATAGGGAGTCGCAACAATTACACAATAGCGAATACTACACCCAGATATTGTTCAGTGCCATTGAATTTTACATAAAACTGAACATCGGAATGTACATGAGAGGATAACAACAATTCAATACAGGTTTGTTAAAATACGTTTCAAATATAGATTAGCTTATCATTTAACAGTATTTGAATTACCTCACTTTAATATGTCTAAATAAAAAACCATTTCAGGTGAAAATGCAGGTTGCAAAATGTTACATTTATTGCTTGTGTTTTAATTGCATTTACAAACAAGAAACACCTTCTTTAATGACTGCAAATCCAATTAAAATGGTGTTTTTTTCTGAAATCCAGTCTTCAAGTAATTAAAATTTCATCCAAACATTTTGTTGATCTACCGGTAACTACCGTTTTATCAGATACATTTTCTGTTTTAAATCTGATTGGAATTATCACGTTTGATTAAAATGTAAATGTAATGGCCACATAATATGTGCACATAAAAATCTCGCTTCCAAAATGTAAAACTGGTGACTATTTTAAGGGTTCATACAGGCAACTTCATTGTTTTTCATAAAAGCATTTATTTCAATACAAATTATAATGGAATGTGATGAAAATTATTCGTTTGGGTCTTATTCTTATTGTGGAAAGCGTCAACGAATATACCAATTGTAGCGGCGCCAAGAGTCGAATTCTGATATTGACACAGACTGCTATGCTGATAGAGCAGAGGGTTCAGGGTTTTAATGCGAAAGCTAAATCCCATCTTCTACTATTATTACTATATGATTTGACCTTTACTCACCCAAACGATATACTAGTATAGAAAATCTACATAATACATATGAACCATGATATGTTTGTAAAGTATACAGTTTCTGGTTGACCTTTACTATCAGCCATGGATCCCATGGCCATTGACCAGTCTATAATAAATAATAGTAGGCCTACAGCTTATGCGGTGATTATCAGAACAAATGGATTAAATTTTGAAGAAATATGACAATGAGAGATATCATATATTTTTCTTTGGATAATTCGCCTCGACGTGTGAAGAAACTAGGAGATCACACACGCTTGGAACCAAAACAATCCACCTGGCTCGATGATAGATTATACTTATACGTCATTTTGTTGACTAGTTTGAATTTTGTCAACTCATATTTGGAAAAAAAAATGAGCGCGTTTCATTAAATAATGGCAAGGAAAGCAAACCAAGAATGACACATTTATTAATTGCGCATTTTTTAAAAAGCATTGAACTACTTATGTATTGACGTAATGAAATTATATATCAAGTTTCACGTTTCACCAAAGTTATCGAACCCTAAATTGCTTATCACTCTGCTTAGCCTGAGCCGAAAATTCTGATCATTGAACCAAAGGATAATATACCAACAGTATCAGTTTAAATATTCTAGCACATTATTGGAAGCAGAGTTATTATGTTCCAAAAAGTAAGATTGCGGATTAAAAAATTCGACGAAACGTGAGGATGAGATGCCAGACTTCATTCCTTTCATTTAGTTTACCTATAACATAAATGTCACAAATAATGACTTAAACATGTATCTACAAATAATCTCCCTACTTCACATGTTGAACATAATGAATTGAGTTGTCTGAGCAGACAGACTTACGCTGATTTTTAGTTCATGTCACGCACAATAATAATATGTTATGTCCTCAAGAAAATAAGATCAAGTTAGCTCTATGGTTATAACCAACGGAAAGAATCGGAATTAGATGTTTTTGAAGACTGATTCATCAGAAATACATTAAGCCTCGTGTTCCCTGTCAGATAGTCTTAAAAATTATAAGTACCGTTCCCAAGTCGACTGGAACAGGCGTCAAATATTGCTCTAGAAATGAAATGAAATGAAATGGGGTTTAACGTCCTACTCTTCTGCACCTGAACTGGGCTAATGGAAGACGGGCATACGCCATACAGTGTGCTATGAGGGAAATTTTGTCCGGGCAGCGGCGCTACGGCCTACTCTTTTATCGAATTCCAACTGCCAAGGGATCTTTTACGTGCACGTCAATGTGTACACGGGACCTGGGTTTTTCGTCCCACCCGAACGACTAGGCAGCTGTCCTTGTCCGGCCCTCCTTCTGCATCACTGACAAGGGGAACCACGCCGGAAAATCGAGATGAACTTTCTCGGCCAATGCAGGGATCTAACACCCGACCTCCAGGCTAGCGAGCCAGCGCCTTGCCCACTTAATCAGCGTGATTCCCATATATATATATTTGCTCTAGTGTTATACGAAGACAAAAGGGGTTTAACGTCTTTTGGACACTTGACCTTGTAATCTCGAGACTAATATACGGTTATCCTGACGTAGCCTTCCCCGTCTACTCTTTTCGAATTCCATCTGTCATGGATTCTTTTAAGTACATATCAAGTACACGATTGAACGTCTTATTTTCATATCATCCGAATGACTATGCATACTTAGCCCCACACGACACGTGGGTAGGAATTGGGATTGAGTCTCGTGTCGTAACCACATATATATACTATAAGAAAGTATCTTTAGAAGATGTGAAAGGCGGTACCACTTCCAGTTTCAAAATGACCAATGTCTAATACATTTCTGACTGGTTCCAAAATCGGGAGTTGGTGCAACGTCCGTGTTCATGCAGATAAAAGCTTTAATTATCGGGTCGTAGTTGTAGGTTTATTTTTGTATACAATTATTGATTGATAATATATGGTTATTAATAGGTAATTTGTATATTTAGATTTTATACTGATTACGTGCTTCACTTATTACCGGCATTCTATTTTCATCATGCCTTTACTACATTTACTACTGATAAGCCCAATACAATGATTCCTTTTAATGAACTCGACTAATGAAGACGGATATACGATATGTGTGCTATACAGGTTGTAAACCTCGATTTTTCTTCTACTGAATAAAAGCTTTCCCTAAAACCTGGATGGAAAATAACGGTAGGGCTAACAAGTAACTTTCCCTGCCAACAATGAAATCGAACCAGCTTAGAAGAAAGTCGGCGACAAATTGACTGAGCCACCGTTGGCCCTTTAGTGCGTTTTATATAGATATTTTTAAAAATATCAAGGGTATCTCAAAACTTACTTCTTCAGAGAACACAACTACACAAATAAAATTTGAAGCACAAGGAAAGTCAAAGTAAACAGTGATATTGTTCCACGTACACGACATAATTATAACCCAGTTACTCTCGCTCGTTCGCCTGTCTGTCGGTCCTCAAACCATTTTAATCGCAACATTAATCAATAAAAAATACCCCCACCCCCCCAACCCCGACCTGGATATGCCATACTCTCACAAAATAGCCCACTATTATTTTCATATATTGATCAGAAAACTAAAGACACCCCCTCCCCTCAATTTAATAAATAAATTAAATTAATTAAATTAAGTCGATTAATCAAATGCTCATGTATGTTGTTTTTAGCTTACAGGGAAATTTTATAAAATAAAAACTTATTTAATGCCAGTATTTTGCTTAACAGAGTTAGTCTATATGTTTATTCATTAACGCCATATAGAATATAGATGAAATATGCACTGTAAAAATTAAAATAATAAAATTCAACCAGACTTTTGTCACATGGTGCTCTGTTTGTAACCCACCGAAAAGTAAACACATTTTTTTCGAATATCAAACTCTAAATCGCCAACCCTGCAAGAAAAATCCTAACAAAACGTATGGTTCGAGGGATTATGACTCGAATGAAAACTTGTTATTTGCCGATTTGGTTACCCATATTTGTACAGAACATGCAGAGATAACAGTCGATAATATGTCGTGTTTAGTTACCAGTATTGCACTGTATTGTACAGTTTACTTGCTTAATTAACAAGGTGTATATAGCTTGTTTTGTTACATTTGTAACATATACTGCGTTACCATTTATATTATCTATACTTTCTTTACAAGAATACACTTTGACTTAAGTAACGTTATTTGACCACAGTTTTTAAGTCCAAAACTCGTAATTACGGTAAACACGACATGAATCGAAAGCAGCACAAAAGAATGTATTATTGAGTCAAACAGGGTAACGAATCAAACCGTTATACCGGGTTGAAAATAGTGTCTTCATCGCTGCACAAAACCACATGGCGCATGTTATAATCCAAACGGATGATCATTATATTACGTTTCTTCTAAACGTAGATATTATACAAAATTAAGATAATTACTAGCGCGTTTCATTCGAAGGTTTTATCAGTGTTAGCTACAACAATCTTGTTTACAGTGTGTGAGTCTTTACACTACCATCGGAAGCAGCGTCGACTCGCTATTCGATCCGGTGATTCATCGATTTTCTCAAGTATGTGAGTCAATCTCCACATACAAGATATTACAATTCTGGTGAAGTAAATTTGTCGGAGGATTGAATTTGCTGATTTTAATAAGCACAGTTTGAAGTTTGAATATCAGTTTTTTGTAATATATATAGATATAACAGGTAAGTGTATGTTATAGTATATTTATATGAGTATCATATTGAGTTCACTATATGTGAGGATAAGTAACGGGAATAGAAGCAGTGATTAGAATTTGTATTTCCTATCCACCTTGCGGTCTCTCTTTAAAACAGCTGATCTTAGCTTCATTTTTGTCTTAACCTGTCGAACACAAATTATGTTATATCTCAATAATGTCTCAATGTGCGGTCCTGCTATATTAAATATAGATAATCCAACTCATCAAATCTAATTAAACTGACAGTTTCATTGTTGACACAATTCGAAGAGTCCATGTCCTTTTAAATATTTTAGATGTATTTAGTGTCTTGTAAAGGCCCACTCCGTGTGAAGCATTTTCTCCTGTTGTTAATTTACGTGGACCGGTTAGTCGGATTTCAGGTTCTATTCGTTCCATGTTTTATAAAGTAAATTGCACCGAATTGTCTGTATTAAACACCATTTCTCTTAAACGGTATATCTTTAAAATCACGCACAAATTAAATATTTATTACCACGAATATTAATTTGAAAGACAGGCTGGATATGAAAGAGGGGGAAAATAAGCTTAGCATGGCAATTAAACGTACAACATTAAGAACTGCATGCGGTAAAAAGCCAATTACACAGTTAAGGTTTATGCCAGTCAATATTAGGTTTTATTTATCACAATAAATTATTTCTTACAATTTTGAGACAAACACTGCATACACATTGTGGGGTAACACACATGCATGATAAAGCATGAGTTTTTATACGACCGGGGACGCTGGCCGTAGCGCCTGTCCGGACAAAATGTCCCTCATAGCACACTACACGGAAAAATCGAGCCCCTGTGTACACATTGGCGTGCACGTAAAAGAACCCCTGTCGGATGGAATTAAGAGTAGGCTGTAGCGTCGCTGCCCGGGCAAAATTTCCCTCATAACGCACTGCATGACGTATTCCCGTCTCCATTTACCCAATCGGTGCTGAAAAATCGGACGTTAAACCCATTTTCAGTTCATTTCATTTTTTACACCGCCTTCACTTAACGATCAATGGTTGTAACTTTACTATATAAACAGGATATAGCAATTAATAGAATCCTCTAGGGAGTTACGTGGGATACTATTACATGTTGTAAAGATGACAATAACTTAATATAAACAGAATATCGTCCAGACGTATTCAATTCATTCAGTTTCGATAATCGATATATTGATGTAACTGTAACCACGAGTGATATTGAGCGGGTAATCTAATCACCGGGTCGTATCGGTACACGGGGCCTATGTTTCCGGTGTCGTGCATCAAGCCTTACACACAAACCAGGCTTTGGCGTAATCAAGTCTTATCAGTACTATCTTGTATTAATCTGTCATCAACAGTTATTAATAAATGGCAGCAACCGTTTAACTACGAAATTTGATACCATTTCCCAGACTTTTAACTTTTATTATGATGTGGTGTTTGAATACGTTGTATTTAATAATGGACCCTAAAGGCCACAGTAGCCAGGGTGTATTGACAGCAGTGGAGATCCGTCTGAATCTCAATTTGTTACTGGAACTAAATCGCTAATATTAAGGACCTAGTTCGTATAACCGACCTAGATACAAAAAAAAAACTAGATAAAAGCCTCATTGCCTCATTTCAAACATATTTTAATCATAATCTAATTAAAGAAGACGGATTGAATGTAAGCTAAGGTAACAAAGACTGATTGATATTACGTATTTTATCAGCCATTTTATCGCTTCCTTTTATTAATTTTCAATACTTTATCTATATCGATAAATATAATAACCTATAGTTATATTATCATCATGTGGTAGTTTATAATGCAATTAATCTATTGACGTTTAAGTCAATGTCTTCATAATTTTAAATACCATTCTCAGATTCCGGTAATTCTTACCGATTATTTATCATTTTAAAAATCAATCAAGAACATCCATCGCCTGTAGCTATCATGCTAATCACCCTGTGTGCGAAACGGGTAGTGTTAGATTAGTTTGGTTGACAGAATATGCTGTATGGCGTTTATAGTCATGAGTTTCAAAAAATTCGAGAGATTCCTCGTTTATCCGCCCCGGGACATTCGTCCGGTACCATTGACTGTCTTAACTCCTAACAAATTACGTGTAAAATATCCAAATCAAAGAAATTGTCCACGTCATTGATTTGCAACTATGACTGTGATTGGTTCGATGAGATTGTTTTGTGTGTCGATAACATCTTGAATTTAACTATTACCTTCAGTAGTCGGCTAACACAGTGAAGGTGACAGGCGTATAATGAAACATCTTCAATAGAAGGCTTGATCGCTTTCACTACAAAAATCTTACCAAGCCCTCTATGTAATACCCTACATATTTCGGCACTCATATCGATTGGGTATTCAACCAGCTTGTGAGCCTGTCAGAATCCTCGATCATCGCGAATATCAAGTCTCGTGCTTTCCAGCTAAAATGTCTGCGCCTTTGATAATCGAGTTGCAAAGTTCAAGGTTCTTTCATTGTCAAGGTTTCCGTGGAGGTCGCTATGTCACAACCTTCGATTGGACGCTACTGTTCACGTGTCTGCAGATAACGTGGCTATAAGTTCGGGAATTGTCAAGTAATCTAGCAACGTCCAGATTTTGAAAAACTCAAGTCGTTGCTTTACGAACATCATAGTGAAAGGGCGTAAAGCTTTTTAAACTCAATATTACCCGAGTCTTAGACAATACAAATCCGAATTATCAGTCCTTTCTAATCAATATTGGTGTTGTTATTTGGCCGTTAACATACCATGCTCCTGGTATTCCATATTTAATATAGAGTAACATCTTTACAACTAGTACAGGCCAGCGTATGCTCTTTGCTCTGGAGCACAATTTGTAATGCGATGTCTTGATGAATGGGGTTAAACATCAGTGGGGAAGTGAAAGATTAAGCCGTACTTCCGATGTAGACTGGACTAATCACGTGCGAACAGGACCTCGTAGCCTTCAACGCAATATTCGATGAATAATTTGTCTGAATAGTAGAAACTACTTTCAGTTTGGAAATATCACGTATTTCGACGAAAAAAAAAACTGATTAGAAATCATAATAATGAATGTTAATCAGTTAATATACGCCCATATTACATAATTTGTTCTTTTTGACCCATTTTCTTCATTTTCTTTTTCAAAGAATATAGATCCTTTAAATTTATCGATATTTTGATGATATGGAAAATTAAAGATGATCGTTATCAAACAGTCAGATTCCATGTAATACTGAGCGGTGATATTCCGATGTTGGAAATTTTTATAGGCTACCTCTACAACGGCGTTGCATCATTCTAAGCTTACTCAGATGGCATCTTATAATATAGGCTACCATTTAGACTTTGTTTTTCATTATTCATTTGGCTATAATCTACTTGTCAACAATTATTCCCTGACTTAAAACATAATGTAGGACACTTCTGAAATATAATACTGGTATTTGATGTTTGATAATATAAATAAAGTTAATGACTTAGACAATTAGATAAAGATATGATATAAAAACAAACAGATATTATTGTATAGACATATATAATTACTACAAGCCAATGAGAAATAAGACCTTACACAGTACAGGTGTTTGTAATCCGCGAAGTCTGTGATTTGAAAGGGTATTTTACATATCAATGCCCGTAAAATTGCCGAGATGTATATATTTTTGTTGAACGTGTTAATACAATGGTATAATTGTATTAATACTGGGAACGGGTTGCTTATTTATGAAATGCTGTTTTATCATTTAATATGGATTGAAATGTATATTTAGATATATACTCTTCAAAAAAAGAAACGCACAACCCATTTTTTTTTATTTACACGCAGTCGTTCTTTCCATAAATCTTACTTGTTTTAATGTCATTATGTAAGGATAAAAGAAATTCATTATTGGTTTTAAATGTAATGTTACTAATTGTGATTGGTCATCCTTTTTGTCGAAATTTGTTATCGTTTGATTGCACCAAGAAACATGAATTTAACAACTTCGCGAGCTTTTCGCATGGAACCTACATCTAAGGTCTTTAAAATCCCGGGGTTTTCGGTTCCCAAATCAGTTGCACGTGTAAACACTCAAGGAACCAAGTGATGTCACATCTGAACGAAGTCCAACACAACAGCGCTATTGATCGATTACAAGCAGGTGAATCCAAGACAGATGTAGCCAGGCTGCTGAATGTTTCTCTTGGTTCCATTTCTCGCCTTTGGGATAGGTACCAACAGCGAAGTTCAAGGCCAAACAAAAGTGACCCCACCTGTCCTGGATCGCCACTTCCGGTTACGTCATTGGCGTAAATGGTTTTCAACAGCGACCTCTACTGCAGCAGCAATTCCCGGACGGCGTAAAATCTCGTACCAGGCAGTCCGTAAACGCTTACGTGAAACCCAATAACGAGGCAAACGTCCCCGTTAGAGCTTCTGTTTTGAAATACGCCAACACCATGAAATCCAACTTTAATGGGTTCAGACACTGAGGGTATGGCGACAGCAACACTGGAGAGTAGTTTGGTTGCAACAAGGCGATGGTAGAGCCAGGATATACCGACAGCGAAATGTAACTTTGCGTTTCATTTTTGGGAGAGTATTTATATAAAGCTGGTTTCATACACTGTTATATTAAGCCCAAATCTTTCAATGGTCGAAGAATCGACGTCATCACTGCTCAGCCAAAATTCTTCTCAGAGAAAAGAATAACTGCACGGTGATCTCAAATTGACCAAAATACTGTGTTGACAAGACGTTAATCCCCATTTCTATATTATACTTATCCCCACCCCTTTTGGTAACATATGGTAAGTCGATGTGACTGACACTTTTTTTTAGCACCGAACCACTGTGTACTTGAAATATTTTTTTATAATCTGTTCATAATTAGTGAGTAGACATATAATTCACGACAGAAACATGGCTGTGGTTATAAGTCCTATTGTTTATTTTATTTTTTTCCTCTAGACCTGCTACACATCCGTATAGAAGTCATAGCGGTACATATAATTAATTTGATGTATGGTGGTGTCTGATAATAGACTCTACTATTTACTTATATCAATATATATACCACAGTAGCCTCGTTTTCGTCATAAAGCATATAGTTTATAGGATTGTGTTATTAGCTACATGACAGTAGAAAGACTAACACGTTCAGTTTATCAAATATATATATAATATTATATATACCGCAAACAAGTTGTTAGGTGCTATATATATATATATACAGATTTGTAACGTGCATAACAATATGTGTGTGACGTAGGTTTATGTTACTGTTATATACTGGTGTTCAATTTTAAAGGTAAGTGTATGTATATTAAATAACTATTAAAATATCGATATATATTGTATATAGGGTATTGACTTTCTAATTTCTAAAGTATCAAATTAATATTAATAAAACGTTAATACGTACAGGTACTTTATCAAAACAAATTGCTGTGTCACTTATAAAAATTTCATTAAACTGTGATTTATAAAGTGGTGAAAATATTTAACTTTGAATAAGACTTAATACTAGTTCTATTACGTCGATTTCGATTCAGATCAAGATCAATACTAGACCTAATTACTTAAAGCCATATTTAAACAGGTATGATTGTGATGTAGTATTAGTTTCCCATCTCCATAAAACGGGAGATTTATATTATTGAATACAAGGTCTATAAACATTCCATTTATTACTCATTAAGTATTGATAAATTGTAAAATTACACTGAATATATATAGAATACATCAGAATGTTGAATAAATTCTAAATGTCATTATGTTCGGTGATAGTACATGGTTGGTATATCAGTTAAATTTAGGTATATTATAATACTGATGATTCGATGGAGGGGTGAGGTGGGGTCCTCTACAACACCCCGTCTCCCAGTGCTATCTGGACCAATAAGGACACGAGATAACAATAATCTGAAAGTGAGTCACGGTTCTGGGTTGGGGTTAGGATGACCAAGTCGGTTTTTTGCCAGGAGGGTAATGGGACTCGCACTATAATAGACAATATCAACATAATCGATCCAACTAATTTAAATGATTATAGCCAAGAATCTCTTACCGACTCAATAAATGAAAATGGCTATACCATGTGTTCTACCCTCGTGCACGACATTCGTCGCTACTCTCAGCTGACTGGATGACAAGAATGTCTTAATAAATTTATTGTAAAATCATTATTATTGGGCGATTAGGGTTAGACCTGGGGTTAGGGTTAAACACCCTTATGGCCTAAACATCTGTGGTCGAAACGACCTACATTGTCATGAACTGATGTGATCATAAAACAGCAGTCATAAGTAGACGTACTGTAGTATACATATGATATTAACCACATGTACAGAGACGTGTTTATTTATATTTCATAAAGATAAACACCATCTCAGTTCATAATAACACATCGTTAGGGAATGTAAGTTCAGTATAGATTTAGTTAGTGAAATATTAACATACCATGGCTGAAATATTAGATATATAAGTACATATATACATCTTATTGTATTTCACAACATCATTGTCTAGTCATTGTATTGTTACGTTTGTTAATCACCCGTCCTATGATGTAAACACGCAACTTACTGTTGTCAGGTGGGAATACAATACGTAACCTAATGCGATCAATTTCTCTCTAATCGATAGAATAACGAAAATCAACAGTACATGTATAAGATATATTAAACGGCAGATTGTCCGATATAGACCAGTAAGTAATGAAATATGAGTAGCGTTTTACATTGGCATTAGAAGAATTTGGAGAATTCTACAAACCCAGCAAGTCCGAAACGGAAAAGGATATGTCTTATATTATAAGGTTAGTTTAGATTAATATTGAGTCAAGTCGGAGAGGTATATCTTATTCAGCATTCAGTTGAACATATCTTTAATTTCATTATTGAAATGACATATCCCGTTTCTTACAACTGCCCAACCGTGTCGGTTTCATCTCCACTGCTACTATTGGTCCCGAAATTGCTCTCTCTCTCTCTCTCTCTCTCTCAAATAGTAAAAATGCAAAGATATAGGCTCTAATGCATTAATCATTTCAAATGACCCCATTGGAAAAGTTCAGAATTTGACAAAACGTTGTCCATCAACGTTAGTTATTTCGAGGTCTTTTTTTATTTCGATGTTGACCTCTGAGTTGGCCAGATCGGTACAGTATGATTATCTGATTTATTTTTTATTTGAATTAGTGATTAATCTTCATCTGTTTGTTTATATTGTTTATCAGATATAGATCAAAACATATATACAAACATTGATGTTTATAATAAAGCTGACGTCTGCCTAGGAATTCTTTACATATTCATTAATGTACAAATTGAAAGAGAAAGACAACCTGTTGTTACGGCGGTGTATTATCTACATTCACACAGATAGACATATCACCACGACTGCTGTAGTATTTACTCGACTAAAATTCCAATTCATTCAAGGATATACATTCATAGTTCGTGGTTAGAAACTTTGCTATTTCGGGCTGTACATTCCAAATGTTTCGGCATGTTTGTTTTTTCTAAGATGTGAAAGCATCTATATTATTATACGTAGCTGCCGTTTTTATATTTTCCTCATCACGAGTAATTAAATTGGAATTTCACTGCAATAAAAAAAACCCCACCCAAAACTGTAGTTATCCAGCTAATGGTATATCAGTATGAATCCACAGTTAACAGTTTTAAATGTACATGATTTTTGAATAGGCCCACTATCATAAGACATTAAAATGGCGCTATGTTGGCATGACGAGAGACAACGATCCTGTAAATGATTTCACCCTCAAGGAATCCAAGCGTTCTAAATAGAATTACCTGATGATGTATGGTTGAGATAATGTTGTTAGCAAGATGGATGAAACATGTCTGATTCATGTTATTATGTTACTGTCTGTCTCTAGGGATAATGACAATAGTTCGTATTAAATATTAAAACCATTCTACGTGTCTTACTACTTATACTAACCTACTTTATACCGTAACGATCAGTTAGCATCAGTCATTCCTGCAAAATTGCAAAAAAATGAATTTGTTAAAAATAGAAGAAACTGATGGCGGGTGTGTACGTTAATATACTTCGTTTAACATAATTGCTTATTTGAACAGCAGCGTTTATCATTGTTAATCCTACACTTTTTCGGAATCCACTCGTGTCGATATAATTTTGTCAGGGCAGCGACGTTTTGCCTACAGAAATAAAGGCGAACAGTAAATATGAATCATCCAATAATTACATCTGTCCGTATATGATTGCATGATTAAGACCACCTGATATCACTTCTTATTTATATGTTTATGAAGTTCATACACAGTTAACAACTGAATACGTTTGTATTGAATCATGTTATAGTAGAATATAAATTGGATATAAAGAATGTGGTTAGCCGTGTGATTATTCGGCTGTAATAGAATGGAAATTGACCAAACGGCTTTCACACTAATGTTTAACAATGAGGGGTCAATATACTATACGTTATGTGGGTATTGTAACATAAAACAGCCATATACAAATAATAAACAGTACAATAAGATTTGTTGACATTAAAATAATGATTGTTGACCAAAGGCCAGGTTACAAAATGACCAACACAAATATGTTGTTTATACTGATTTTTTTAGACGTGGATATGACATTTAAGGGTGCCTGTGAATCTGCCCCCCACCACCACAAACAGGCCCCTTTTCTGTTTAATGAAGTATAAGCGGTGAATAATAATGAACCTGTTATTTTGATACCTTCTTATAATATATTTTATGCAATTTATACTGTAATGTTCATTTGTAGAACCCTTGATGACGATGTCGGTCCGCGTGCTTGTGTGTTTCTGATATGGGGGTGTGTTTGTTATGATGTTGTGTTTGGTGTTGTTCTCCTGTATTTTCTATTTGTGGAATGGGATGGAATGAGGAGGTGCGACGTCTTGTCGACACATTACTTGAATTTACAGGTATACATAGTATGCGTTTTAAATTAAACATACATAGATAACAAAAAAAAATATGAATAACCCTACCCCTTTAGTGCACACTCCTATCAGGGAGTGAATTGAGTCTAACATACGTGAGCAATAGAATTTTGCTTGAAATGTCAACGTCACCCGGGACATTCTGTCCTAACTGCACAACCACCACACGCCTTCTACGAATTTGATTAAAATAGTTTTATTGACCAAGACATAAATTAGACACCACTACGCTTAAGACAAACGAAACTATTTTTTTTTAAATTACAAAAGATTGAAACTGTATTTGTCACCGTGTTACGTGTAAAGCTGAGGATTAATTCCCATATCCTATACCAGTTACTTGTATTTGTTTTATAAATCAAGAATAAAAATATCAAATATTTGACTGATTAGAAATAAGATATGACACGGTAGACTATTATCGTATTAATGGAAAAGTCAATATTAACACTCTGGCCCCAATGGAGGCATAGTTTGACTACTGTTATATCTGATAGTTTTTTATGTGGTGTATTTACAATGAAACGAATTGTTGAAAAGACCAGCAGGTTATCTTTAATACAAGTTTCTTTTATTCTTTCGTTTATCTTACACAAACCAGTTCAACAAGTCAGTTAGTAACCTTCTATTAGACCAACTGTTGGCCACAATATTCTTATATAGCTTCTGACGAGACACATTTTCTCAATATATTTGATTGAAGACCTTCAGAAGAGAAGAGTCGGTTAGAACGTAAGTAGACATTGTAAAAACAGATTACTAAGACATTTAATACGACTCGATAATATTCAATATTCAACAGTTGACCAGTTTTCTTCAGACTGAATTTCACTATTTTGAAACCCTTTTTATGCGCTTTTAGTTTAATGTAGTCGCATGGTGTCGTGGCCATTCGAATACTATGGATTGGTTTAATATCCATCTTTGGTGGTATCCTCTATATGCCCATTTATTATACACGACCCGGTAAACAAAGTTAAAACATATTTCTAAAATTAAGAGGAAGAATCCTATTGGTTGTCAATAATTCTATTGGTTGTCAATAATTCTATTGGTTGTCAATAATTACTACACATTCAAAAGGTCGCCATTTGATATTTTTTATGTATACGGACTTTCACGGTGTGGTATATAGAATAAATTAATGACAATATTAGGAAAATCTCTGATTTCCATGATTTGTAATAAGACTGACTAATTGACGTTTTCAGGTGCGGATCCAGGAATTTTTGCAGGAGGGGGTTTGCCAGCTTTCGGTTAGGGAAATCTGCCATCATCGTCTCTAAATTACATAGGCATACATACAAATTGAGCTTTTTAAACAGAAAAAAAATCGTTTTATATTGATGTAGGATCACTTTGTGATGTAATTTCATTGATGCAAGGCATTATTTTTTTTATGTAGCTGAGCGGGGGGGGGGGACCCCCCCCCCCAAACCCCCCCTCTGGATCCGCCCCTGGTTTTTCGGATGATTAACCAGATTTCATAACAGTTTTTCATTGACCTGCTATGCGTATAAACATCAATTCTGTTTTTAACACAACTTCCTTGTAATGTTAGTTTTCTTTATTCATCCATTCGTCTAGTATGGTGACTCAATGTTCTTCTTTTCCGTTTTGACGTATACCATAATGCTGAAAGTTTGTGTATGGTAATTAAGTATTTCGTGTACATGTTTGTTGGTATGTTGTCGACTGTCCTGACCGGACGTTTTGCTGTCAGAGATCTTATCTTGTTGAGGAATATGATACTGCAGGCCAACTAGCAAGTTGATCGGTGTACAATGACAAACTGATATATGACAACATTACATTAGTGTGATTAATTATAAAGTATTGATGGTTACCGAGTACAGTAGAAGAGCAGTTTTATCTTTATTTAATATATCATGGTGAACTATAATAAGTTATGATATATCATAGGCCTATATCCACAGTGATTTATAATATTATAAGTTTCGCACCTTGCACTATCTATATAAGTCTATATGACAACCTATCTGTAGCCAAGGGTTTAATCAAAATATTGGTTTTGAAATAAATGTCATAAAATGTTTATAGTTTATAGACATTTCATAATTTATTGCTTCTACTCTCGTCGGTATGTTTAGTACAACTTATATCCTGTCTATACACGTCATACACTGTTTACGCGGAAAACCTGAAAAGAAAAAAGCTTTGCGGGGTTCAACAATTTTAGTAGTAATCGCAGGTGTGCAAATTGGTAATGCAATGGTTTCTTAATGTTTATTTACGTGGATTTATAAAATTGGCCTTTCTCTTAAATTAATGACCTGAAGAACAACGATCGATAATGGCGGGGTTAATAAAGAAACATGCCGGGATGATTAATAATGGGAAACCATCGAATATGAATATTAGACGTTGTTATGGTCATGGGTTATTGATATTTATTAGTTTGTATATTAATCCATATATATATTTTGTTTACATACACGTGGCAAATAATAAGTGTCGTTTTATATTGACACTCAATCCAAGGTCGAATGGGACAGAAATAACGGGGGAACCCAAGCGAATTGTCATAAGATATATTTCAATTCATCAACGGGCATATTAAAAGTAAATGCGGGGCGATCGCACCACACATTAAAGATACATTATTGGAGATTGGATAGAGAGACGGCAGTTCTCGCTATAATAGTTAAAAACCAAATAACGTAAAGTAATTTGCTGAAACATTTCAGTCAAATTGATCCACCCTGAACCGAGAATTTAGCGATTACTAAAGTCGGTACAATAAAAAAGCATAGTCTCGATTATCCAATGTTTGATTTAATCAGCAGCAGCAGACCGTGTTCTAATCAATGAACATCGAGAGTTGGTTTTGGTCTGGATAAATTAATTAATGGCCTGCAATTGGCATATTTAGCTCTTGCATAATATCTGTTTAAGCAAATTTTTTTCTATTCAACAAAAAATAAGGGCTGAAAAATATTCTTCATATAACAATCTTGATAATTATATAAATAAAACAAAAAACCCTTAATCTCAAAATAAACGAATTATTCTTCACCGGAGAGTTGACATTCAGAGATAGAAAAGGATGATAACTCAACAGAAATGGAAAAGACGTTTAAAGACACCATCAAATCAATTTTATTTTTGTATATTTCAGATCCTACCAGAAATGAAAGTAATTGCTGATTTACGCTAAAAAGCGGACAAATCGAACCCTAAGATCATCACGACACGTCATGCTGCAGTGTCAAGTTTCCAATCAGCTTTCATCTTTAAGTATTAAAGACAATGGTTCTTCCGCTTACCCGATGTACGTAAGTACACGAGACCTAAAACTGGGACTTACGACATTCTGGCGCTCCCCGTATGGAACTGGTTCCAGAAAACGTGAATTTCCTACAGTGACACCGACAAAATCATGGAATGACGACACCCATTTACTCATGAATAATTCATCCGCGGAAAACAAAGTGAAAGGAATTTTAAAGTATGGTGCTTTGGTGGAATCAAGTTCGGAAGAATCCGACCCAAGTCGTAAAAAATTTAAGAAGACATTAAGAAGAGCCAGTTCGTTTACTGCCCCAAATATTTATACTAATCAAACATTAAAAAAAGTGCAGTTTGGCGAACAAACCCACGAAGAAGTTCCCCAGAGCATTGTTGTGGATAAATCGGAGATTTCTGCCAGCCAATGTTCACATAATCCGACTGACGTAACACTTGTAGAGCATAAAAACACACCAGTGGGTGAACCTACTAGCCCGGTTTCAGTTCCAAATAAAAGCGTTGATTTGCCGAATGTAACCGAGAGTACCGGGACTCCTCGTTCAGCATCGGTCAACGGTGTACCCAATGGTGGTCCTCAAAGTGCAAGCCCAACTGTGAGTCTCACTACACCTACTCACTCGCGAATTCCTAGACTTTGTCGATCATACACGGCTTTACCACTAAAAAATACACCCGTGAATGAAAATAGTTCAAATGTGCAGAAGAACTTGTATCGAGAACCGAACATCAAGAGTGCCGGGAACAGTCGCCCACGAACATGGGGTGGTACTCGTAGTGCAATCCTCCCAGATCATACGAACTTCTGTAACAGGGAAAAGACAATTCGTATTCTAAAATGGTTACAGGATGTGGATGATAAACAAACAAAAGAAGGGAAGTGTACATTATTAATGAATAGTGTGGAACTATTAATACAACCAGATTTATAGTGCTGCTACAGAAACTAAAAGATAGCATGATTTAAACATTATTCATGGACAGCACGGCCCTTTCAATTTTTGTGGATATTTTTAAAAATAATTTATGGTTTGTCTGTTAATAATATATAACACAAATGGATAACTTCTCAGAAAAAATTGTTAAATTTATAGGAATATTATTAGAGAACTATCTGTTTTGTCAATAAACTCCTAGTATCTCTAGTTAGAATCTACGCGTGTCATAAACTTGAAATCGTCCTAAATTCAACTAATTCTTAGCCTTCAATTTCATAATAATTGTTTTCCTTTCGCGTTGGTCACTTCCGATTGTTTAAACCTGTATTACGCATCTATCGTAGCAATTATCGCTGTGTTACAATTATATTTGGAAAGTGTTTAATCAGTTCTATTACATATGATAATTACTGACACCAACATTGTCCTTTAAAGAGTCGTTGAATTTGTGTCAATACTCGTCAGGGACGACAACTCACCGAGACAATCGTTGACAAAAATCAATTTGTAGATGTAAACCGCACCCTATTTTAGTGATTTGAATCTTTAAAAAATGTAACAATTATTTTTGATTTTTGTTGTAACCTACGCAAGCAAATGTTTCAGTTATTCTTTATTTGTTATATTGACCTGTCTTTGTTTTAAAATAAAATATTTATTTAAACGTCTTTTACTGCATAATGTTATCAGTACAGCATGGCCTGCTGTCTGCCGTCTCCCGTCTCTTTATGCATTCTCAATGCTAAAGGTTTTATTCTAAAGAAAACTGGCAACGTCTACAGAGAACCATGTCACTTCCTCGATCAAAAAAGGTAGAACGTGGACGTCTGATTATACTTATACTTATAACACAGCTAGTGGTACCCCACCCCCACCCATGGTACCCGCTTAACACCCAACTAAAACAGATAAACATAAAGCATTTTATTTTTATTCAGAGAATATGCCATCCAAAAACAGGGAAAGGGAAATAACTCGCTTATAATATCAGGTTCCATGACAGAGAACCCAAAAACTGTTTTAAAGGGGAAAAAAATATAAAGAAAAAAATATAACTTAGATCCTCATCTAATTTAAAATCCACTTCAGTTGAGCAATATAAATTGAGAAAAAAAAATTAGTTCATGTAAAAATATTTCCATAAAAATTGCCAGTTGGGAATAAAACCCACTAAATTAATATCGAAAAGGACATCCTTTTCTTTTTTTATGGTTATATAAACATGTAGACTCTGAATTCGTTACAAGCAAGCGACTATACAGATAATCTCGGAATTTCTAAAAAATTAAGTTTAATTTCAAACCTAAAAATTGATATTTAAAACAAAAAAGAAACACAAATTCAATGATTTTGCAAATAAAAATAACCAACAGCGTGACGTCATCTAATTGTTTTCGATTACGTCCGCGCTAATTAACCTTTTATTAAGCTAAACGTCCAGCTTTTTTAAAAATATTACTGATCATGAATGGTGAAGGAGCATGTAAGTACCCCCCTCTCTCTCTTGTTTTGTCTGCTTTCAAGTCTTGCACTATATTATGCAACATTGGTGTAAAGGGGAAGGGCGCGCGTGTGTGTGTGTGGCGGGGGGGGGGGGGCATTTCAGGTGGGATTGCGGTTGCAAGACAATAAAATAAGGCGGTTTTTGAACCCCTTTCAAGTTGTTGTACCCGCAGCCTCGAAAAGTATGAAAACGCGTTTGCGACAATCTAATTTTCAAAATTGTTTAAAGGAAGCTGGATGCGCGCTTGCAGATTTGTTTTAAAACACATCTGTCCACCGTTACACCCCATTTCTCGCTCCTTATAGTGAAGTTAAACTTTTCAGATTCAGTATCTACAAGATTAAAAGTTAATATGTCATAACATCTGAATGTCTTTAGAGTACTCTTCTATTTAAATGTCAAAATTATAATTCTTTCATACCATTCTTTAAAAAAGAATACTGGATTAGGGCAAAGATAAAGTTTTAGTGCTTTATCCTTTACATACCATATTTGATGATACAGCAACGTCGATTTTTGTCTCCTGCACACAAATTGCTGCAGTATTTCCCAACGATACACTCGGTTTATTTGACACTTTCCGCCTCTTGTTGTACATTATTCTCGTCACCTATATAAATATTGCGTTAACTGTTTCAAATGCATATTGCTCGAGCTACAATTCATTTCTTATATTCATTCAAATATAAAATGAAATGAGTTTAACGTCCTATTGTTCTGCTCCGAATTGCAGGTCTCGGTTCTTCAGAATCATCTGGTGATGGGAAGTTAGCTGTCTGTTAGATATTATGCCGAAAGAAAAAAAAAAGCCAAATGAAAAACAAATGAATTTTGATCTTCTTTTAATTTCTAAAATACTAACGACGGTGTAAAATCTCGCGTGGAATCAGCACAAACTTCGGGCCTGGTGGTACAGCTTCATTTCAATATGGTTGCGTCACTGGTCTATTGAGCGTTTAACACTATTATTAGTTCGCCGAAACTGCACTTCATTTTAATATACCGAGGCCTGTTTCATGAAATTTTATCTTAAATATGAAATTCAAATTTTAGAAATGTGATTGATTTTAGTGCTTAGCCAATCAAAATGGAAGTATATACTAAAATTTGGACACGTGGAGATATATTTTTGCACTGACTTTACCTGTATAGGCCTTAACACTGAATTGGTCACGAAACATGATTTTAAATTTAAACCTTCTAGTGCTTTGTGCAATGGAAATAATAATAATGAATTTGTATAGCACCTCTCATCTAGAACTGTTCTACTCGTTTGGTATTCACAGTTAAATAAGTGAGTCTTCAAGGATAATCTAAAGGACTCTTATGTACTGGCTACCACTGAAAATGCTCTATCACCACATGCCACTTTCAAAGTGTTTGGAACAAGGTCGTGTTTTGATGTGGATCAAGTTGTTCTTTCTCCAGAAAAGGATTATCTTATATTAAATACGTCTGTTAATGGGGAGCCAGTGGAGGTATTTGAGTACAGGTGTAAGTACATGCAACTACCAGTACCAGTTTGAGATGTAGTAACTAGACTTTTGTAAGATCCATTTTCTGTGAATACCATCTTTCTAAATCTCAGTCCTATACTGGAAAATTTGGATTTCCACAGTTCATTCTGGAGAGAGATCAGTGAGGATTTGAATCAAGTTCAATAACATCCATATTCAAAATTATTTGACATCTTTCTCAATCTCAGTCCTATACTGGATTATTTGGATTTCCACAGTTCATTTTGGAGAGAGGTAAGTAAGGATTTGAATCAAGTTCATTAACATCCATACTAACATTATAATTTACGACGTTATATAAGTGCTATTGTTTTCCATTCATTCGGTTAAAATTGCGAAAGTTCTATTGCCTCGATTGCGAAAAAGTAGAACATAACACTTCTAATGGATAATGATTATAATTTGGTATCACAAGAGTTAACCCAATTCGCGAATAGATTATAGCCACCAAAGAAACGAATAGTGTATAAGTGAAGTTTTTGTACAAACACCTTTTATTTCGATCACCTGCTTAAAGTAACAATTGAAAGAGGATGTTTTTGACCCACTTATAATGTTTTCTTTTCAAACTACCAATAGTGGGTTTCTCTTTTTTTATAACTGGGTTAATATATCCAGTATTTATATTGATCAGACAAGAGAGAGAGAGGGGGAGAGAGAGAGAGAGAGATAGAGAGAGACTGAGAGAGAGAGAGAGAGAGAGAGAGTCATTTAGGGACTCTATATTGTTCAATTTTATTTCAATAATTCGCTTGCGCGTAGGAGTCTTTAACGCACTAGGTTGGACTGGACAGGCGACCCTACTCCTTGTCTCGTACAACTGAGAAATCGAAACCACACCAGTTGACTCTATTACAAACATTATGGTACAGCACGTACGTGTTAACCATTCCACCATCCACCCCCCCCCCCCCGCCCAATAATGACCAATTCCGTACATCTTTTAAAATTCCACCGATCTACGAGTATGCATGCTGGTCCTTATGTAAAGGGTACATTTTACTTTTTCTTCTCTCTTGCTTCTCTTTCTAAACAGAATTTGTCTAAAAAACGGGTTGGCATTTCCTCGAAATTGAACTTTCCGCCATTCCTCGGACATCCTCGGTTCCCTCAGTAGTCCCATTCCGTCCTACTCCACCATACCCTGGGTTAATCTATAGGGTTTCCACGATTTCAAAATATCTGCCCTGGCCTAAAATGTAGCTACAGTCTACGAACCAATCAAAAAACAGTTTACAAACCAATCGTTTCGCCTTCGTTTTATAAGGGTAGATAATCAATCATATTCAAGTCCATTTACTGAATGGTTTATGTAAATCATGTATATATTTCTAATTTACTTATATTTAAGTGTTTTATCAAATTCTGTTATATGTTTCGCTGATTTCAAATATGTATCTATATGTTTGACTTTTGTAATTATTATTACTATTCGTTCTTTGTCTGAAATGTTTCATTCTGTTATGTTTATTATCATTGAACTTATCCTCGGCAATTCATTCACATGATTAGGTAGTGGTCTAGAGTGCCGCGCTTCGACCTCTAGCTGGCCGGTCACCTCTGGCTTGCGGCTGTGGTTTCGAGCCCTGGTGTGAGCGTATGTGGTATGGAGATAGGGGCTCCTTCTCAACCTCGTGGGTTTCCTCCGGGCACTCCGGTTTCCTCCCACAGCAAAGACCCCTGCGCGTGCGCTAAGATAATGAAAATGGAAAAAATAAGACTTGTCTGCGATATCACCTTCGGTGGAAGCGGAGGTTAAACACCAAGAACAACAACAACATTCACATGATTGTCGTCTGCGATATCACCTCGGTGGAAGCGGACGTTAAATAAAGCTATTTCACACACATTTGCTTGATTAGGGTGGCTGGGATGGCCTAGTGATCTAGATTGCCGCGCTTCGACCTTTAGCTGGCCGGTCACGTCGGGGGTTCCTTCTCAACGCCAAGAACAACATTCCTAGTGGTCTAGAGTGCCGAGCTTCGACCTCTAGCTGGCCGGTCACCTCTGGCATACGACTGTGGTTTCGATCCCCGGTGTGAGCGTACGTGGCATGGAGATAGGGGCTCCTTCTCAACCTCATGGGTTTACTCCGGGCAAGACTTGTCTGCGATATCACCTGGAAGCGGACGTTAAACGCTAAGAACAACAACATTCGCTTGTCTACGAAATCACCCTAGGTGGAAGTAAACGTTAAACTCCATATAGAAGAAAATTCACTGGGGTATCAAGTAAATACTTTGTCATATCAACCAATGTTGATGTTGTTATCTTAGTATGAAATTATGGGATCCTAATAGATGGACATAATGGTCTCGGAACCCATTTGAAATGACAATTAAAATGATACCCCAGAAAATAATGTGGAATTAATTAAAAATGGCCGACACAAAATAACAATAAAGCACGAGTTGAGTTTAGACTGTTCGTGTATTTTACCGAGCCAGTCGACGGAGAACAACATGTTTTCCAACTGTACGTAAATCGCCATAATATGTAGGCTAGTATATTTCATTAACCTAGGCTCATTTTCGTTTATTCTAAGGTTACAAGGGATAGAGCTATATGCCCTTTAAAATCAAGGTTTAGTTCCTGTTATGTGTATTATGTAGGTCGAGTAAGTATGGCTAGTGTCAAAGCCAAAGATTGGTTTTTGATTAATCATAGAAGGATAGGACAAAACTTATAAAAGCTTACAAATGCGAGTCCTCTCCTGGTGATCAATGAACAGAAATGATAATAAAATGGTGGTTAACGTCCTACTGTTCTGTCCCGACTGGGCTGTAATGAAGACGGGTAAATACGCCATACAATGCGCTATGAGGGACATTTTCCTCTGAATTCCTACTGCCAAGGGATCTTTTACGTGTACGGTAATGTGTACTCGTAATCTCGGCTATACATTGTACCTTGCAACACAAGTTCAGTGTAATAACAACTAATCATAATAAGGACATTATTACATTATTCACTAGCCCACCCGGAGCAGAACAGTTCATTTTATTTCCCTTAAATCTCAAAAACGAAAATTTAATGAAATTAAAAAAATCCAGCCATCTCGATTAAGGAAATAGTTTTAAAAAATATGTAATGAAAATGTTTCATTTATTTTCACTGGGAGTGCAATATTTTGCTTAAGCTCAACTATAACATATGAAAATGAATTGGGATTTAGAGACCTATATTTTTCTTCACCAACTCGGCCAGTGAAGACAGGTTCTTTAATCGCACGCCAATTATACCCTGGCCCCAAGTTCACAAAGCATTCTCAGACTTAAAGTTGAGAATTTACTCAACTTTCAATCGCTCTTTATGAGAAATATCTTTGATCCAGAAACACAATACTTTGCACATAGTTTCTTATTGATGTATTTGATACATTAAAACACAAGTTTTTTTTAAGTTAAAATAAGGTGAACAATTTTGAGTAAATTCTCCTGAGAATGCTTTCTGAACTCGCTGCCAGATCTCTCCCTGGAGCTTGGTTCTACACCACATCGGAGGTCACGCTGTAAATCCCTTGCTCCTGCACCACATCAGTAGTCTATATTCGGCGGTTCTTGAGCTCATATCCCTACACTCTCCTGGTATACCCCGTGGAAAAAACAGCCAGAATTCCCACACATAGACAAAGCATTTTATTTCTGTGCAAAGAAACTGACAAATCGAGGTAAAGGGAAATAACTCTTATATCAGGTCCCAGGACAGAACTCAATGATGCTTAGAGAGAAAGAAAAAACCCCCAACAGTTTATGTAAAAATAAATCCCTTAGAAATTGTCATTAGGAATTAAACTCACTAAATTATGGTTATATAAACATAATTAAACATAATTAGTTACAAGCAAGCGACTATACAGATAATCTATGAATTTCTACAAAATCTAATTTCATTTAAAACCTAAAATTTGATATTTAAAACAAAAAAGAAACACAAATTTATTAATTTTGCGAATTAAAATAACCAGCACCGTGACGTCATCCAACTGTTTTCGATGACGTCCGCGCTAATTAACCTTGTAAGCTCAACGTCCAGAAAAAGCCTTCTTTTTATTACTGATCATGGACGGTAAAGGAGCATGTAAGTACTCCCACTAGTTTTGCCTGTTTTCAAGTGTATGGCCTTGCAGTGCGACGCGAGTCACCCGGTATTGGGGTGGGTGTGTGTCCTGCACTGGAAAATTTTGAAAAAAAAACATGCGGTGAGATGCATTCTGTGGTATAGGCCCATTCTGGACGAGTACACAAGTTATTAATACGAATCGTACTCAGTCATTATATACGAAATCCCGTTTAGTCAATTAGTTACATACTCTAGAAAGTGCCATTTGATTGCCAGTTCTTAAAAGTTTGTGCATGAGCTAGAAGCATCAGAATTAATGTAGGCTACTCTAGAAAGTGCCATTTGATAGTCAGTTTTTTAAAAATTTGTGCATGAGCTAGAAACATCAGAATCAATGTAGGCTACTCTAGAAAGCGCCATTTCAAAACATTTTTGGCGTCAAAAAATCGAGTCAACAATAATTATTGTCTAATATGTCTACTTTAAATTAGACAATAATTAAGTTTTTTTCAAGTTTTTATCTCTGTTGTATTAACAATACCCGGTCAGCATTGCAAATCATAATTAAATTTTCCCGTAGCGTGGCCATGTTTTTATTAATGCGTAAAAACTATCCCCTGGACAGTCAGTATCACTAGCATCTTTGTGACCAAATAATCGATAATCTTTACTTATTTTCTTATTGGCAACTCCATATTCTATTAGGTTTTTAACTGTCTTTAACGCCTTTTCATTTGGTATCTTATTCATAAAACTACCCATGACACTGATAGCAATGGCGACTTTGTTGTTTCCCGGTGTATGAGCGCCTTCTTTATCCCATCCTCGACCTTCATAAACATTGCCATCCTCACCAACAAGGAAACTGTAGCCAATATCAATCCAATTAACGCGTTTATTGGTGCCTTTCACTTTAGAAGCTAAAATAAATGATAGTAGAAATTAACTTGGGATCTGACGCCTGTTAAAAATATGGCTCTCACATAAGGGGGTGGGGGTATTCCCGGAGGTGACACTTCGACAAAGTGGGGTTAGTTCAGAAGCGGAGGACGGCGCTACGGCCTTGTGCTATGAGGGAATTTTTGCCTGAACAGCGGCACTACGACCTACTCTTATATCGAATTCTAATTACCGTGGGATCTTTTACGTGCAAGTCAATATGTACACGGGCATATGCCATACAGTGTGCTATGAGAGATATTTTGTTCGAAAAGCGGCGCTTATTTTGTCGAAAACAAAATGTATCATAATGCAAGCTTCCTAAATGTTCCAGAAATATCTGATCAAACCCATGAACTCTAACGTGCTGACAAGCATAACACTGTGGACAGGTTTCAGCAAAAGAAAAAACCCTTAATTTATCCGATATTGACGACAATAAATAGGGTTCTTCATTTTATCATAATTCAAGCTTCCTAAATAGGTTTCGGCAAAAAGGGGAATACCTCTATCCGATGCTGACGAAAAGAAATAGTTATAGTAATCTTATCCGTTATACTCATGCTGAAATAAGGTTATTATTTTACATTCAATACATACTTCGTTTCAAATGGTCTTTCTGGATCTGTCTGACAATTTTTAAACACTCTTCTTTGGTCAAACAATGTTTTCCTTCTGTGTGATGAATAAAAACTTTAGAAACGGGCAAGTTGATTTGTTTCAACACACATCTTTTCACTGTTGAACCCCATTTCTCCCGACTTATTAAATTAAACTTTTCAGGTTCAGGATCTGAAAGAATATAAAATATTATGTAAGAACCTTTCAAGTGTCAAAATTACAGTTACCTACGGGCAAAAAAAAAAAAGATTTAATGTTTCATCCTTTACATACCATCTTTGATACAACAACGCCGATTTTTGTCTCCTGCACATAAATTGCTGACGTATTTCCCACCGACACATTCGGCTTTAGTTGAACACTCCCCGCCTCTTGCTGTACATTTCTCATCACCTGTAACATTGTTCGAGATATAATTCAATTGTTACAATTTGGTAAAAATTTAATTCTTGGTACAATTTATTAAACTGTGCCTCTATTCATATGTGCTACCTGGTCTCTACAGAAAAAAACAATGATACAAAATCAATTCTCGGTGGATGGAAGGTAGCCGCGTATAACATTTACATGGGTAGCAAAATATAAAAGTCGCCAATGGAGTTTTCCTGGAATTCCATGTCCAAAGAGCCCAATCATACAGGATAACAAGTTGAACTACGACACAACGACAAGTTGTTTGGATTTTATGTTAAAACATTTCAGTTTCGGTTATCCAACTCATCATTAAAGGGCCAATCCCGATAACTTTCTGCAGAATAAAACTGCTTAATTTTGTGTTAAAATCCCTTAAAACCCATTACCTAAGGCCGACCAACTAACACGATATTTGTGATACGCTTGTAAATAACTTAAATCTGACAGTCTTCATCTGGAAATGGAGACCGTTGTATTATACAGTATCTGGATAAAACCAGACTTTTTTCTATAAAAATAATATGTAGGTGAAATTTACCTTTTGTTATCAAGTACAGTACATGGGTCATTCACTGTATAGACCTCTCAAGAAATGTGAATCGATTATCAGGTCACCCAATGAAAAAATCGACCCGAAATCTTAAAAGGGTTACGTGTCCGGATAAGCAGTGTTGACGTTCACGTCCAAACGACTCAATATTTTGAGCTGAAATTTTGAGACAAGATAAATACACCATGCCTCTATATTTTGGTCCATAAATTTCATAAACTCTCGGACTTTAATTTTTGAGACTCTGTTCTTATCGGGATTGTCCCTTTAAATTATGAATAAAAGATGTGTAGAAAATCGGACCCTAATCCAGTAAATTTCACAGGCTAAAGATGACATCGAGAGTTGATTATGGTCTGCATAAGTTAATTAATGTCTAATTAATAATTTAGAAAACAGGCAGATTTAGCTTTTGCATAATGTATGTTTAAGGTAACTAGGGAATGGTCGTGAAGTGTTTCCCCCTTGTCAGTGATACAGGATGGAGGGCTTGACAAGGAAAGCTGCCTAGTCGTGCGGATGGGACGAAAAACCGAAGTCCCGCGTACACGTTGGCGTGCACGTTAAAGACCCCTTGACAGTTGGATTCGATATTAGAGTAGGCTGTAGTGCCGCTGTCCGAGCAAATTACCCTCATAGCACACTGTATGGCGTATGCCCGTCTTCATTAGCCCAGCTCGGAGCAGGACGTGAAACCCCATTTCATTTCATATGAATAGAGGCGTGGCTCCTCGCTATATAAGTGTCAATTTGGTGATTGGAAGATTTAATGATTGTCAGTGTCCGGTTTTGTAATATTCCCATAAGTAAGGACTATAAAATGTATTTTCAAACGAAGAGCAGTCCATTTGCTGATTACACTATTTTGCCTATAACGTTTTTTTTTAGGACTTTGAATTCTGTCTAATGGTTTGGATTGTTCGTACTTGGTTTTATTTTATTGCAACGATCCCATTTGATCCAAGCATCAAAATAATGGGATTTTGTATGATCGACGAATCCCATAATGTTCAATGTAATGATTTATTACTTTTTATACGCAAGACAAGAAAAAACGGTTTCCTAATCAAACATTTGTCGGTTTTAAAATTTACACATTTTGTCAAACAATTTACACATTTATCAAATACCATTGGTAAAGATGACACTTACCTGGCAAGGGTGTATATGAGGAATTTATGGAAATGTTTCTAGTTATGGTTGTTTCGGTTGTAGTCGTTACAGTGGTTGTTTCAATTTCTATGGGGTATGAAATAATTGTTTTTCGACATGATT
This sequence comes from Patella depressa, assembly GCA_948474765.1. Taxonomy (NCBI): domain Eukaryota; kingdom Metazoa; phylum Mollusca; class Gastropoda; family Patellidae; genus Patella; species Patella depressa. The sequence goes on from OX419717.1 coordinate 74,888,580, forward strand.
CGGTTGATGTAGATTTCGTTGTTGTTAAGTCGTAATTTGTTGGATTGTGTTGTATTGATTCGGTCTGACATGATTTGGTGATTTCGGGTGTGATTGGGTAAGTAGTATTTTCACACTGTGTTACATTTTCATCAGTTACTTCTATTTCGTATCCTTCATCAACTCCTGCAGTGGTTGTGTTTATTCGTTCTGTTGTCGGTTCCAAAGTTGTTGGCCCAGATTGTGATGGTTCATCAGGAGATGAAGCTGATGTTGTAGGATATGATGCTGAAGCAGATGTTGAAGTTGGAGAGTATGACGATATACGTTGAGATGATGAAGATGGAGAATATGTTGATGTTGGAGGATATGACGCTATTGGCAGAGATGACGATGCTTGAGCAGATGTTGATGTTGGATGATATGATGATGAAGATGGAGAAGGTGTTGATGTTGGACGATGTGATGTTATTGGTTGGGATGATGATGCTGGAGCAGATGTTGATGTTGGACGTTGTGATGTTGTTGGTTGGGATGATGATGCTGGAGCAGATGTTGATGTTGGACGATGTGATGTTATTGGTTGGGATGATGATGCTGGAGCAGATGTTGATGTTGGAGGATATGATGATATTGGATGAGACGAGGAAGATGGAGAAGATGTTGATGTTGGGGGATGTGATGATATTGTGTTATCAGATGAAATGAGTGGTAGTTGCGTTGATTCTGGTGTCTGTGTTGGATTTGTTGATACTGATATACCAGTATAATTGTTTTCTACACCCGAATCGGTGGTGTTGTCGGGATACACAATATTTTTGCCTTAAAAGATATAAATTTAAATTACAGTTTGTTCCTAAACGTGAAAAATAATATACGCCATCGATTCACCAACTAATTACAATAGTAATACTAATTACTACAATATAATCAGTTTTCACCATTATGAAGATAGGACAATTTAGAAAAAACAATTTCACATTTCGTTTCAGTATGCAATGCTTTGGCCCTTGAGTTTTAGTCTTTAAACAGGATATGTTTTGTTAGAGAATAAACGTACGTGTGCTCAACTTTTTACAGACAATTCATTTTAACTGTTTCTCAATACAGCTGCCCAAAAGCATTTTAAGGGGGTTAATAGTTCCCTTTTAATCGACTACTTTCAAGGTATAGATATCATAAAACCGTCTTTTTAAACATAATATTATTTATTTGTATGTCTACTCTAACAGTACCGTTTCGTTCTCAAAAAAGTCAGGCCCCCAATAAAAGCATCCCCGTTTTCAAATTTATACCTACCTGAGCTTTCTGTGACGTGAGTACATACGACTACTAGAATCAGTTTCAGCTGTAGTAACAGGGTTTTCTTAAGATTCATTTTCTGTGGCTTGATATTAGAATGAATTATCTTCTATCAAGTATAGTCTTAGACTTCTGAAATCTAAACAATTGACCAAGTTAGCTAGATGTTGTCGTGGATTTGGTTTACGGGATTTCTCTTTCTAGAACACATTGTGCATTTTTATTAGAATTCCTTCATATGAAATTAGAAGATTAAGATCCTTTCGGTTTTAGACGGACTGTGAAAAGACGTTGAATAGTAGATGGCAATGCATTTGACACCATGGAACGGAATTTTCTATGGTGTTTTATTTCGTTAATTTGTCGCCCTTGAAAGAAAGCGTCAAATCAGCGTCGCGCGTTGTGCGTCGCCTTTTTCAGTATTAAGCTAAAGAGAAAAAAGAGCGACACCGGCTTTTAACTCGACGTCACCCGTTCATTCTCTAAATCAATGTATTGAAGATAAAACACCAAACGGCAAGCGAATTATTGAAATAAAATTGAACCATATGTTAGTCCCGAAATGACCTAGTTTGTGTTGAGTCGACGTTAAACCCCATTTCTCTCTCTCCCAAACAGCAAATAAACTGCAAATGAATTATCCTGGTCCACGCGGATCACCTAAAATGTAAACAATATCTTTTTCGAAAAGGCGGTGCGACGCTTTTTTTTCTCTTTAGCTTAACATTGAAAAAAGGCCACGCACGAAGCCCGACGCAGATGCATGGGCGACGCGCGGCGCGGAAAATGTTTCGTTATCAAAAGCGGCCGAAGTATTAAAAAAAAAGGACGGACGATATATTAGAGTATCATATCATACCTAGCATATCCAACTTCCAAGATTCAATGAATTCATAAACAATATTGAGCTTTTGATAAAGCGACGTTTTATCGACTGCGATGAACACTTTTTATAATTTTGTAATTTTATCATTACATGTATTTTGTAATTAATTTATCATTACATGTATTTGAAAAAAAAACCCACTTGAAATAAACAAAGAAATCAGATATATGACAAATTCAGCTGATTGCAAGATAAATATTTTAATTTCACTATACAAATCTCGAAATACAACAAATTAAGCGATGTTTGAATTTCCATAAATGGTTTTCCATAGGAAATTACATTGTTTTCATTGTTAAAACCCAGAAAGTTACATTGGCTCAATTGCTAAAAATTAGAACGAATAATGACAAATTAATAAAAAGAAAAAAAAATGGACAGTTATTAAATTTTTAAAAATAAATGACATAAAAAGAATAGATTACCTTAATGCATAGATCACTCAATTCGCAAACGTTTTACACCGATTATCAAGAGATTGATATCATCAAAGCAACCTATATCGGATACTGGAACTTTCCCTTCACAACATCGGTATTTATATCCGTTTATTCAGGTAAATTAGAAAACGGATGTTGTTTGTTATTTTTTTTTCATAAAATAAAAGCTAGGTTAATATATCCAGTATTGATTCATTCAACCATAATAAAACCAGTCATGCGATAAACCAAATGTTAACCAATCATATCACGACAATTATACAAACACCGAAAATAATTTTTAAAAAATAAAGTACTAGGTGTAAGATCGTGGGTGTTCTCATAAAATACGATTCTCCACCCAAGGACATATTTTATGTATTCAATCTGATAGTAGTTAAATGGTCACGATAGATTTTACAAAATGAAAATAAGATTTAGTTTGTGATTTCTGAGCTATGAATCATCTGGAATAACTACCTGAAAATGTATCTGATAACCATGGTGATGATTGTATATCAACCGTTCTTCCTTACGTCACAGCGTTTGGCATACAGGGCAAAACAAGTAAACCAATAAATAGTCTTATTTCATTAAAATACGGGGAGTCACAGTGGCTAATTGGGTAAAACGCTAGCTCGCCAGTATGAAGGTTTCTCTTTCTTTGTCAGTGGAGAGGACGGGTGACCCGACAAGGAAAACTGTCGAGTCGTTCGGATGGGACGAAAAACCAATGGCCTACTCTTTTATCGAATTCCAGCTGCCAAAGAATATTTTACGTTAAATCTACTCTTAGACCGGCTCTAAATTTTCCCCAAATTTTCGTTTGGTAGAACGCTTTCTACCACAGATGGAGTAACGTGTTGCAACCGATTGCTCAAAAAAGTGCAGTCAATTTACGGAAAAAATGGGGTCAACCCCCAACAAATTGCAAGACAAGTTTTTTTGATGGTTGTTGGTAGTGTTGAGTGTACTGAATGGCATCCTAAACGTTTACCAAAATGGAACTTCCGACACGTACCCAGTTTTGAGATTAATTGTTTACCCTTTTAGTACATCAGTCAATTTATGAAAAAAAGGAGGCAAACCCCAAACAATTGCAAGAAAAGATTTTTTGTTTTGATGGTTTCTGGTAGAGTTCGGTGTACTGAATCCCACCCGAAAAGTTGACCAAAATCGGAATACCGGAAAGTGGCAAATTTTGAGGGTAAATGCTAAATTCTTCAAATTATTTTCCTGTAAAGGGGAAAACTTCAGACAAGCGTAAAGTAGTCAATTTTTAAGTGAATCAAGTGAAATTGACAATTGGCCTCGGGGTGTCATGACCAATCTTTCATATGAAATGGTTTTCATATATGCCCCCCCCCCCCGTGCCATTTTCGGGCGGAAACCCTGCCCTAGAAACCTATGATCGAGAACTCACATATATGAATGGGCATAACCCTGCACTGTTGCGTCATAAAATAGCAAATTTGCTAAGTCTCTTATTTATAGATATACCTAGTGATGGTAACTGGTCCCTTTCAGCATTTTCAGATGAATTCCATGCCAAAAACTACGACCGAAACGTCACAAACTTTGCCAAAAATCCTAAACTTACGAATAACCAAAACTCTTCACTTCTTCGTCAAGATATAGTAAATTTGATGTCTGAAATAATGTTTTTGAGGTCAGTATTTCATTTGAAGATATGCTCAGTGGTGTTAACTGGCCCCTAATACCATTTTCGGGGTTCTTCATCGCGTACTGACATAGTTGATATGTACATGTTTTGAGGGCCCACCCATACCTCCATAAAATGCTGTCATGGAAAATAAGTAAAGCAAGACAAGCAAATAGATGCGTAAGAAATCTTTTACCAATTTACTCTACATAGAATGAAGAACGCTGTCATCTAAATGATTTCTAAGACACATGGGGGTTGATTTTCACTTAACGTGCAACTTTTACTAAAATACGCCCTAAAATCCGAATGCTGGGCATTACAACATTATTTTGTCGCGCGGGAAGAACCGTTATGCATCCGTAGAAATTATAGGAAAGGCAAAAGTTCAATGCCTGTGGCTGCTTCTTTATGTGATGAATGTAAGTTAAGAAGGGGTTGAAATGTTGGCATCTGCAGACGCTTATTTCGACTTGGTAAAGGTAGCTATTGAATTTGTAGATTTGCAGTCCATGAAATTGATTGGAGAGGAGACATATCTTCTGATACCGAAGGGGCAAATACTAACTTTCATGCAAAAAGATTATATTTTCGTTCAGACAAAAAGAGCGAAAAGTCTGTGTATGGTATAGTTTGTCTCAAGAAGCTTCCCACATCTAGAGCAGGTTTCCAATCCCTGATTTTTCACACGTTCAGTGGATGTGATAGCACATCCAGGATCCATAGCATTGGCCAAAAATTGTTGTTCCAAAAACTTATTAAAGGAGATCCTGTAACATTAACAATATAGACCGTTTATTTCGTACTATTACGTCATGTCTTTCTGTGGTCGTCATCTTATTGTTGGGAGTGATTATACTGCTCTACAAGCACCTTCCTCTCGTCCCCAAAAGAACTGTGTTCATGAATTATCATGGTAGTATTTCCAGGACAGTTTACAATAGCTGAAAGATGACAACCACATAAAGACAAGGCATGGCAGTACACCATATACTGACCATACTGCGTCATTGTTATTTCAGGTGTATATTATATGGTCTAAAGACACTTCAGTGTCATGGTCTGGTAACCATTATATAGATTTATCAGGAATAAATGCAAAAGTTAAAACGTTTTAGTACGTATATGTGCCGATCGTCAAAGTATGTCATTACATGGCTATATGACGTCATATAACTTTTAATGGGGTCATTTGACATTTTTATATCATATTCTTATATGTTTATATACAGAGCTTCCTAAACTGGAGTAGTCCAATGTCGACCATTTTGGATTTTACCAATTTTTACGACTTTCCGGTTCGCAAAATTTAGTAAACTTTTGGGATGCAAAAGGTGTGGGGGGGGGGCGAGAACGGAAGGAGAAATACTAAAAATATCTTTGGCCCTTGTTTCTTTGACCTTCGTTCCAGTTACTACGGATCCAACGCAGTTAGTATTTACAAATTGACAGCGCTTTAAGTTTGATTTATAATTATTGACGCAGTTAAAGGATAAGGGTTTTCTCCGATCACTTTTCACAGTTTCAGATTCCGGTATTTCATATTCATCTATTTTTATTTTGTCTATCATAAAAGGTTTGTTATTCATCGAAGTTTCTAATTTTCTTCACCTTTTTTGTGACTAGCATTTTTATTTCATATTTTGTAGTTGTGGGTTATTCTTTCTATACTATGACCGATGGTATTACAATTTACAGTGAATGAAACTATGTTAATTGTTTTAGAAACCTTAACACAGTAGCATATATTTTATCAACTGTGGTCATATAACACAAACAGGTGTCGTCTAAAGCAAGTAAAACTAATTTGATCTTTAATTAATTCTATGTATTTCAAATAAAAAATATTGTTCATTTAATTGATTCTATATAATTCAAATAAAATCATCAATCCCATACAATATGTTGGTTTTTAAACGCCCACATTTTCATTTGGACGTATTATGTCGTCGCCTCTTCCCTCCGTTCACTTTTTGTTCCTTTCGATATTCTCGCATATCGGACTATAACTTCCGGGATTATGACCCCTGTCTGTACAAATATATCACAGTTACACCCTAATGACGGCTGAGTTCGAATGTAGTGAAAATCTGATTGAAACTGCCCGACAAAATAGTCACTCATCTTACGCTTACGCAAATAGTGTAATGTATGTAATGGGTGAAACTGAAAATATAAGATTATATCCCAAAGATCACGGTTCCTTTCGATATTTGCGTATATCGGATCGCTACTTCTCCTAGAGAATGGACCCTTATTGTACGAAAATAGCTTTTTTTTTTTAGCTAATTCTCTGCCCAACTCTTGCATGGTACATTTGGACTAAACTTGCATCGCCAGTTTGCCAGGTGTCTTAGAGTTCAGCATAATGTGATCCTTACCTTGTGAAGTGTGCTGGAAAGAATTCAGTATTATTACGCTGGAGCTGTTGATGAAAAACCATCTGTCCATTGTAAAACGACCTGTCAGTGTTGTCCTAGGCTGTTCTCGTCTGTTCTCGTTGAATGCCATCCTGACAAAAATGGCTTTAGGTCACAAAGTTTCTGCAAAAGGTATAAATATCTATTCAGATCCTATTTCGTTTCGTTTCGTTTTACAGTTTAAAATTTCGTTTCATCTGTCTTTACTACACCTAGATCTGCAAGAGTTGTTATCATTTTCGTGTTTTGGATGATGTGAAGGATTAGCCAACGAAACAGCCTGTTACGGTGGCGAGCTTTTGACGCGAGGTGCACGGAACTGAAGGTAGTCCACTAGAAACACCAATGTTGATTAGTAAATCAAATAGATGACGTCATAGGGTCAAAAGCTTCTCGTATGCAATGACACGGCCTCCCAAAACAACTGGTCAGATCTTCATGTAGTCTAGGGAGAACGCTACATGGAAAACGGTCCTACGCATTTTAGTATGACCCCATATAAAGAATGTGGAAACGAAATATAGGTCAGTATTTTAATCAGATTGGGAATTTCATTAACTGTACACCAGCACATTTTCTGGTTTACCCGGACTTTTCAATACCCTTCGAGTAGATTTCAGACGAGGTTTAAGCGCTATTTTTTTTTAATCCAGTTTCGACTGCGTGACCAAAATGAATAGGTAAGCAGAACTATCCTGTAAACAATTAAAATTTGTCAGCGTCTTTGCTATTTACACAGATAAAAAAAAAACCAAAACAAAGAGGCAACTTTGTTGACAAACTACAATTTTAATATTAAATACCGGCTGACTGCCTTCAGAGAATGGGTAATCCAAAGAATTGCACATGCAAGGATGTATTTTGGAACAATAGTGTGCCCTTAAGAACTGCGCCTCATGGATTTTGTCTGCATACCAGCAGCACCAAAACCTTTGTTAAAGTGACTCCAGAGAATACAGGTACAAATATCTCATGTTTTGATGAGGGGAATCAACTCAGCATGTAACTAGGAGATCCTCAAGGAATCGACAGCAACCAGTTCTTCATTGTTCCGCTACAATCCTGACGTAAACTCTAAGTCAACTATTGGTTTATTTATTTTTACTAATAGTAAGTGCAAGTGGGGGGGGGGGGGCTACACCACACATAATTTACACAAATCAAATGTATGGACGACACAATATGCAGAAATCACAAACAAACGAATAATTCAAGTAAAGTGAATGGACCGGGGGGGGGGGGGCTAGCCGTAAGCGCTGTGCAGTCCCGGGCCTGTAGTGTTCACAATACGAAGCAAAATAAATAAGATATGTGTACAGGATCATTTTGTTATACGAAAAACTAAGTGATGCGTTTTCTATGGCGCTCAGTATATATCCGGGACTTCTCGTTTGATGGCTCGCACTGGCAAGGAGTATAGATCAAATATTTCTCTAGTCTGTAGGTATACAAGGTCGTCGATAATTATAATCCACTCTTTATATGTAGATTGTCCTGAAAGATTTACATCAATATGCGACATGTAGTTGGATGTATAATCCCTTTTAATCAATAAAATTTCTTTCCTAAAGACACCGGGTAAGTCGAGTAGCGTGTTCGTCTGTTCATTTTAATTTCGTGTTATTATGGTGGAATCATGTTTACGAACGTTCCATTCACCGAATATTTCAATAAGCTTTACCTTAATATATAAATCAATGATTTTAATTATGTAGTAAAGTATATCAAAGGACTGTAAACGAATATTAATAGTAGTGGAGAATAAACAACTTGACTTTTACCTTAAATGAATCATTTATTCGCCCAGCTTGTTACGTACTGCCTCGCATACATATTAAGTACACTTTATTAACGACAGTTGCTGGGATATTCTGTATTGGGTAAAGAATATTGAAAACTTTGATAAGACATTACCTACGTCTTGTCACTGTGTAACTAGCACTTACAGGTAAGATTTGATTTTTTTCTACAAGAATATAAGGTAAGCTTACATAGTTTTAAAATTTTATTTTTAAAATATAGCTTTCAAATACCAATGACTTGATGTTAAAGTAAAGTTTATATATATGGAAGATTCTTCTATTCAATATTGAAATCCTTATACGGCATTTAGTAACTAAACATATGATACTCACTTGAGAACAACAAGAGGAACTTGTTGAAACTTAGTGTGAAATAAGCTCAGTAATTGTTTTCCATATAAATTTGTGGTATTTATTATTCAGTTTTGGTGAAAAGAACCCCCCTATTTACAATCTATATGATTTTCTCCACATGCTTACTATATATATATCTATTTCCCAGATCCATTGTGTTCAATTTCCTTAAGCAGGGTGGCATAAGAAGGTGTAGTGTACAAGATTACATGGTATCTAATTGGAATCAGCAGGACACTATTAAAAACAATCAACCACCGTTTACTAAAACCACAATCTGAATTCCTCATTCATGTATCAATAGTATTGATCTATGAACAAAAACCAATAAGCTTGTAATGGGTATATTGAAATCATTATGCGTTTGTTAGCTTTGGTCCCATGATAATATAAAACGATCGATATTTAAACTCATTATACATACAAGACAATAATATCTTCAACAGTCAGTGAAAATACCTTTATATGTATAATATTATTATGTGTTAATAGCAAAGACGATAAGTTGGGAGGTTCAGATTATGAAGGCCGGTGGTATGAACTGTAAATATCAACGTGAAATGAACTCAGTGGAAATGTTTGTTTGTAATTAATTCGTATGGGTAGAAATTGAAAGATACGTACCGTGTTAACCTTAAATCAACATGAATATATAATTTTCAGATCTATGTGAAGTGGGATTAATGATATTGGTATATTGTAGATTACACCTTCAGTAAGTCTTTAATCACCTTATAAAACTGTCAAATGTTTTTGTAGATTTCAAATCACAATATCGCATTCTATATCTACAACTGTTTATAGCCTCCAGTGTAGTTTGAATTTCAAGATATTAGTTTATAGCTTTATTCAAATTTCTTCGTGTGTCGACTACACTTGGTTTGGTAAAAGTAAATAAATATATAATCCTATACAGGCTGTAGACTGTGTTTAATGAAATATCACATGTGATAAATTTGGTCTGGTATAAAATGCATGTGGTTATTGCATTTTAAATAATTATTCCAATATGTCACATTATTTAGACACACATGAACTTGCTTCTTTTTTTATGAAAGAGGTTACTGTTGATAACCAAGAATTCTACATTTTAGCGATTTCTAGATTTTAATGTGAAAATCTTACAAGGTCATTAACTAGTGCTATAAGTTTATTTGTATTTTCAATAATGGCGTATTATGGTACATCCAACTAGAAAAACGTTATAATTGGGTGGTAACTGGTAAGTGTAATTACTTACCGCGATTGGTAGCGTTAAAGATGCATTATGTAAGATTAAGGTAAAGAAATGACCGCTCGTACTATTATATAGATAATAAGAAATAAACATATAGAAAATGTCATATATTCCGAGCGAAGTTATCAGTGTTTGGGGTTTTGACAACTTATATTCACTATATCGTTAAAACTTAAATCACGCGGTGGTTCTAAATCTTTTAAATCTCGGTCATCCGAAGATCTAGAGAGTTGATCAAAGGCTTATAGTATTAAGAAATGAGTAATTAATAATTCATATAACATTGAAAATCAAAAATAAGACCTGCAACAGACAGATTTAGTGCTTACATAATGCATCCTTAAAAATACTATTTTGCAATGTATTTAAACATAAATGAAATTAAATATTAATGCATTAATAAGAATGACTTTTATTACAGATAAAGCCAGACTTCCAACAATGTCACGAAATTCCAACAGAAGTGTAAAACGGGGTCAGCGTTTTTCAGATACCTATCACAAGCCTTACAACAATCAACAACCAACTATGGCATTCGCAACAATATCCCCATTTTCAGACCGAGACATTCAAAGTCGTGGTTCAAACAAAGTAAACATAACATTTACTCCACCGGTATCAAGGGCTATCTCGCGAAACAACCTTTGTAGGAGCTTCTCTTTTACTTCGGGACACTCATCGGGCTTTCCATTGCGAAATTCAAATTATATAGCAAACTCGAAGACACTACAACAAGTTAAAGTAGCAAGTAGCGAATGGCTTGAGACACAACGTGAATTTTCTGCTGGTAAACGTATAGTAAAATTTCCTATAACAGATCCAACGAACCACCACCAAGACTTTGAAATGGAAAACTGGTGGCAATTTTTGACAACAGTGGACAGACCTGTTATGACTGTCCAGACAATGTTTCCTTTTACTGATACTGAAGCATCGAGTGTTAATCCTACAGAAAAACGTTTCAAAAGTAAGGTCTTCAATGACGGACAAAGATGCAAAATGTTTATTGACCAAAACAAAATCATATATTTTAAAAACATTAAGCCAAATGTTGTTGCCAGTACTGAATGTTCCGCAACTTGTGCTAAAAAGGGGGATATTGCAACTATGCAAAGAGTAGCTGAAAGACAGCTAATGTTACATGAGAGAAAAGAATATGATGATAAAGTTAATGAGATGTTAAAGTATTATTATGATCAAACTCCGCACAGTCCTCATCGTCGTGATGAAAGTGAATCTACAAGCAAATTATCCCACAAGAAAACTGGGCGTATGGGAGGACTTTTCAGAGCCCCCAGAACCGTTCCCAATCCTGGTGATAATTTTATTCATACCCATAACAAAGCAACTCTCCATGATAGATCTTTTTATCTAAAAACTCCCGTTGACAAGAGAACTGGACAAATGAAGCTTGGAGCAACACCCTGTTGCAAATGTCGTTTGTGCTTATTTGAACGGGAACTGACGTTATCAGAGAAGAACGATGTTGACCCAGGAGATGAGGACACCATCATCAATTCTATCAAAGCCCAACTCAGTAAAACTGTAACTGAAGATGAACAATGGGCCGTGCCATGTTATCCACCAAATCGACCAAACTCAGCTGTCGTCCTTAAATAAAGTTATTGGCGAACTCCGTTGATATTTAATAATAATCATTTAGTGTCATTTAGCGATTGGAGACATAACACAGCTAACACAGTTATATGGGGAACAATCACTGGTTTATTATACACAAGCACGACGTTTCGATAAGTATCCTCTTATCGTTATCAAGCACAATGACATTTAGTAAACTAGAGGGTCTATATATATATATATATATATATATATATATACAAATGTTGATATTTTATCGTAAAGCTTTTAAACCAGAATGCCCTTATGCGAATATAGTTTTTGATTTGGTGAAGTGACAGTACAATTAATATATTCTTGGCATCGCGAATTCCACAAATGCACAAAAATGGTATCAAGTGTTACAAAAAAAAAAATAAAGCACCTCTCTTTTGTGTTACTTATTAACCGATGTTGTGACGAATGGTGGATGTGACAGTAACTACTTCCGCTTGTTTTTTTTCAAATTACAGTAAAGGTTCTTTTGCACTTGTTTCTTAAATTAATTAGAATGAATATTGGTGTTGCCAGGACAAGATATCCCTGTTTTACCAATAATATACAATAACCATTGTTAAGTCAATGATTAGACTAACATATTGTTCAACAATGGTTTTCTTTGTATATGAACAGTCATCTCTTTTATCTCTTGTACTCGTCGTCTACCAGCCATAAACATACCAGGATAAAACAATTAAAATGGGTGGAACTTAACTTTATTTAAATTCAAATGGCCGTCAGCAAATTGCACTAGATTTGTTTATTCCCCATTCAGCCGATTCTAAAGAATGCCATGTTGGACGGATTTTGTTTTTGGAATAATTTCAATTCACTGAGCAATTGTTTCTTTCATGGATATTTTGGATCCCAAGTGGCAAATAAAACGTGCAAGTGAACCAAAAATATTTCTTTTCTGAACATTTTTAGAATTTCAACACGTTTCTCTTAAAGTTATCATTTACCCTGGTCTAGGGTTTTCATAACATAAGAACATAGAACATGCCAATATAGAATACGGCAACTGGTATCATTTATGTAACTGTTTATTTTGTAGGCGTCCGATTTAATTCAATCAACGTGTCAATTTATTACATTCAGATTTATAGGTTTTCTTAGCATTGTAGACTATCAACGTTCAGTTACATCAAGCAACAACAAGAGTTCCCCTTTTTGCTTTCCACAAGTCATTGACATTAAATGATTTGGCTTTACAGCAAGCATATTATCCAAGGTCGTTTTAATGTAGCATTTGTGTGTTACAGCTTCAGTAGAACACACACGCCGTTGTTTTATTTGCTGAGATTTAATGATAGAGCAAGTGTTCCAATTAAAGTTGTATATTATAGTCATTAGCATATGATTTTATTTATGTATATCCCAGAGTACAAGTAGATCGACCATATCGTCTCATTTGTGACGTCTGCGGTGAAGGTTAGAGCAGTCAGTATCTTCACGCGCACTTTATGTATTACCCCCACCTGACGAAAACAGTGGTGAGACGGAGCATGCGCTTTAAGTGCCAGTTTGTATAGACTGTGGTGAGTTGAGGAAGCAATGGCAGGATCAAATGTCTGATTCTTCTTTACAAGTTAATACGAGTATAAGTTTGGGCGACCCTGCAAGCAGGAACGAGACGCTTTGGTATACACATATCACATTATATCAGTGTTATGCAGCAACTGTATAGAATACGCGTGTTTTCACATTGAGCAAAAATTAAGAATTATCTTCAGTAGTAATGTACTCTTTTTGCATAACTTACTCTACCGTGTTCCTTTGCATAAGGTAATATAACAAAATATCAACAAAATTTTGGAACGTATTGTTGATGGGGTCATACTTTAATTAGGATCCCCGGACCTACTGTTTCGCGATTCTCGACTGGTTTAAGCGGCTGTTTTGGTACCCACAGAATAAATGTTGCTATTGTGTTTTTTTTAAAAAGTATCAAATAAAATGAAAATAAAATATCTGCAACTGTAGAATATTCATCTTCTAGGGATGCCATTTTATACATAAACTCCACGTAACAATTACTATCTATTTTCGGAGAATTGCTTCAAATTTGTGAGAATATTGTTGTTATGATTTTTTTTGTAAACGGACAACTGTTGACGGAGTTATACTGCTCGAAACACCACAGTTTCAACAAAAAATAAACCTTTCGGGACTAAAGATAACCCGTGTTGAAATTTTGATTTTAAAAATGTACAGTTCGATCGTTTTCTTTTTCAACAATTGAACATCAATCATACAATTTATTATTTTACGGCTAAAGAATTCCATTATACAATTCTGACGTATTTCCTTCATTGTTTATATGAGAACAGTGAACGCTGTCTTTAACTCTGCCCAAGAACCATTTTGACAGGAGTTTGTACTTCCGCATTTCCGAAAATCGTGTTGTAGTTATTATTTGAAGCTCCGTGTGGCAGACGTCATTATAATATGTAGACAGCGTTTATACCACACCAACAACTTGTGTGTATGTATATACATAAACAGACTAGAAGCATTTAAACAGATGGGAAACATATCCCTACAACGCACTTTCTGAAAGATGGGTCGCTTGCCAGTGACCTATATTTGTTTAATGCTAGCAAACCATAGTTTGGTCAATTCAAAATGGCCGCTGATATACCTCCGATAAGAACGGTAAGTACACAAATGGCACTACAAATATTCTAAAGTTCTAAATTTTGTTTTGACTGAGTTGGTATGGATATTTTGTTTGGAGCTCCGCTCAATATGATTATTTAGACAGCAGATATTCTATATTCCGGCGTCACGCGGTGCAAACCTATTGTAGATTAAGTTGATCAGCGTTTTGTATTTTTTCCTGGGTAACACCTTAACTTTCATATAAATAGAAATAAACGACGAAATGTCAAATCTGTCAAGAAGAAAGAAAAGGAAACAAGTATCTTTGATATTCAAGATGGAAACAGAGTCAAAAATAACTCACAATAGATGATTACTTTTCTTACTTTTGATTTGATGCCAAAACAAAAATTTCACCATTTTTCTTTTTGTAGGTTTTCACCCCGGATTTGAGAAATGTGTGTATTTTAAGATGACTAGATGTCGTGTGGGTTGAAATAAAGAAAACTAACGAAGGAATAGAATAAAACAAACTAATGAAGCAATATAATCAAATGTCTGTGTTATTATAGCTATACCAATTCTAATGCTATCGTAGTTAAAATTGTTAATTAGATAAAGCCAGGATGTTGTTGTCTATTATTGTTATATAGACCTGCGTGTGTAATATATACATGTTACATATAAAACCAGTGATTATATTATCGTGTGTTAATGAAAGAGACTGGTACCAGTGATGTATTGGAAGAAGTTGTGTAGGCATTAATGTGTGTTCTCAGATAAAAGATGAAAATGTAAAGCTATTGTTCTATATTACTCGCTTGCCCTGAGCATAATTTGTCAGACATGAAGTTGGCAACAGATAATGGAAGCGAGTTGGTGTTTGGCACAGAAAGAGCGTTATTGTTAACACATGATGCACTCTACAGTTCTAAACGTATTTCTCTGGATTTATTATAAGATGGGGCATTAAAGACAAAGTTATAGATGGCTGCATTTGTTATTATAAGTTAATGTTTAGTTCATATCACCGAATGTTTATTATCAGTTTACTGTAACACGAGCAGATTTTATTCGAGTGTTTAATTTAAATATTATTTCTAGGTTGTGTTATTTTTTAAATGTTTTTATTTTTCTACTTCCTGGCTGGTAATTTGTGGCGTGTACATTAAACGCAAAAGGGATATGTTATTGGATAATTCAACGAGGATTATGATAACTGATGTGTTGTGTTGTCTGGTTCGTTGTAACGATACATTATATTCTTTGAAATTAGTTTTATCGACGCCATGGATTAAGAAAGCGTCGTGTTGACCTCTAAACAGAGAGAAAGTGGATTATAAAAGTACGATTTACTGTAGAATGCAAAAAACATCCATGAAGTGCGATCCGATGACTACTTCCGTGGGTGGCTTGAAACCTCCGAAACCACCTTGTTGGCGAGATTTCGTTCAACAGGGCAAAAAGGAGAACAGTTCATCTCCTCTAGACGTCAGTGATTCTAATAAAACATACGGGGTTAAATCAGGGGGTCATGATATAGTAGAGACGAACCGATCTGCCTCATCTATTCCTAGACCCATCAAACCTATTAAACGGGTACGTGCAAGAATTCATCGCACGCGTAGTGAACATTTAATTCAAGAGGAGGATCTACCGGACACGTGTACGGCGGTCAGTCTGGCCAATACGCGGCCTAAAGAAATTGGACTCCGAAAACAATTTCTAGGAGACCGACTTTATAAAGAAGAAAATACTAAACGTTGTCAAAGTTGGTTAGCTAGCATAGAAGCTTGTGAACCATTAGATGAAATTACGTACACAGAAAGTAATGACGTTGAAGGTGTTGATGTGGAAATACCGGAAGAGACAGCGTGGGATAGGGAAGGAGGGGATCTCAGACCGCCATTTAATACAAGTGCCTCTAGTTCTGAGGAAGAACAAAATTCTTGGCAGTCACACTCAAAACAAACTGATCGCCTTATCAGAACGGATAAAAATTTATATCGCGAAGAATTATTAAAATTGACAGCTGAAGTTCATAAGAAACTGGCGAAGGGTAAATCGCTATCAATTGTGGACTCAGCGGGTATAGAGTGAGTGATTGTGTTTAAAAACTTGTGATACGTTATAAAAATTCTCTCAAGGATATATTGTTATTTAATGGTTCCAAACACTATTGATGTTATAACTACCATATTGTGTCTTCTTCTTGGCATTAATTACAAACCACGTGAAGACATTAAACACCTACTATATACACCTGATTTCTACCTTACAATACAAAGTGCCTCTATGAAAACACAACATTATCACTGTATAATTATTAATATTATTATACTGTATAATGTATATTGTGTCAAGAAAGATGATTATTGCATCCTTCTGTAGTGTAGGAAATATGTGTGTGATTTTCAGATGTGACAAATGGGTATAATTAAATTTTTGTTTAATTCTAACGCGTTTATGATTGGTTTCTCTTAATGTGCTAATTGTAAAGTTCACATAAACTAGGAAATTGGAATAGTTCTGACGTTAATAACTATTTCCTGTCAATTAAAGTTATTCTCCCCTTCTTTCTAAACTGTAAACTTATGCTACATTCGGGACTGCTAATGAATATGGTGTTTACGGGTCTCTAAAGTGTTAGATCCTATGCCTATGCTCTATTAAAAAGCATCTGGTCTTTCTTTTGAAAATGAAATGAAAATATGGCGAGATAAACAGCTTACTTACACATATACCATTGACCTTGTTCATAAGGCCTGGATTGCGATTACGAGAGAAGGTCTATGAGAAAACGAAGACAATTGTCATATCCATTTGAAAAAAACCCCAGCAGTTCCGAATTCAGTATTGTTCATTTATGTCTAATATCACGCATGTGGGCCTGGACATACTTATTCTCCATCTACCATCACTACTTCCGGTGTAATCAAACTCGGTCAAGAAGCTCAAAATTTGAAACACTTTAATTTTAATGAATATTTACGACCAAAATTAGTAACTATTTTCCCTAGTATGTTAATAATATCAATTTAATTATCATGGGAAAGCAAATCCGGCCACTGAGCGTCATTGGTGTTAAAGGTTAAACAGTGATTCCAACATCTGTTGAACCGTACTTTCGACTCGTAACAGGACAAAATAATCTTTGAGGATAATTTTGTACCCCCAAATTCTAAAACATTCAAAACACCTGTAAACACTATACATTACTAATACACAAGCATAACACAAAAGTTCAAAACACACTGCGGATACAATGGTATATAAAGTACACTACTAATACTAAAGTAAAATACCACTGATAATACAAATCATGTAGGCCCTCGGAACAAGGACAAATAGGCCGATTAACCATAAAAAATGTCGTAATACCACAACAGACTAAACATTTATATGGGCAAAATGTTTTTAACAACCAAATCGGAAAAAAAATGGTGTTTGGCTTTTTGTTTTGTCTGGTCTGAGAATAGTTGATATTATAATGGTTTAAGTTCACTATTTCTTGCCAATTATTGCCCCATATTCCTTCCGTAGATTTAATATATATACATGTGTTTTATAAGTAACTAACCCATACATTACATGTTTATAATTTAAGTTTAATATACATGTGATAATTTGAGGAAGAGTTGATATACATGTAATTGGAAGCATGTGTTTGATTTAATAGCAGACACAATAATTAACAGGGTGGGTATACCAGTTGTTGTTTACTTCGTTAACAACTATACCTAGCAACGCTTTACTACAGGTTATTTAACTTATATTCTTTTCAAAATAAATTTTACCACTGCTAAAGACGCGAAAGTGAGCCGAAATGACCTAGTTTGTGTCGAATGGGGGTTAAGCCCGATTTCTCTCTCTATTGAACGATAGTAAGACTATTCGCAGAAAATATCCGATGGAAGAAGTCAAAACATAGCGTGACTCGTGTGCACCAGTAGACCAGAATGTTAAAGGACAATATTGGTGTCAGTCATTATCATATATGTGATAGAAATGGTTTAACACGTTCCAAATATAATTTTAACACAGAGACGGAAGTGGTAATGACGGACACCAATATTGTCCTTTAAATGCTTCAGAATTAATCGTTGCAGTTATTATTATTTATACATGGAACCAATATAATCCGGCAAGGTGCCTTAAAAGATGTTCACTTTTAATATTACATAGTGAGAATGGGTATACGCAACCCTTGTGCACGGGTACTACTATAGGTACTGTTAAAGGGCAATAACATTATGGCTCTATTATTTGGAAACTTCAGATAATGCAGTATCATTAATGTAGTATGAATGTATATGAGGTGCTTTATATTTAATTTTTATATGCGGTCCGTATTCCACAATTTCTTGTGAACTCTCTACAGATTACATTTACCATCTGTTATGAAATTGATATATGTGTTTGCATCAGTGAGGTGATGAAGCATGTTCAATTTCAATAATACCCGTTAATTTCTTCTGGAATTATGGCCATTGTTTCACTTTATTGACAAGAGTTAGCATCGGATATGCCTGATTAAAATTGGTGAAACGAAGAAGCCTATTGAATTTCAGCAATTTTCGGTAATTACGTAGAATTATGATTAAAGCGCGCGCATTGGATAAGAAGGTCTATCATCGATTCGTGTGACGTGGTTTCGATTCCTCCCGTTTATGTGACAAGAAATAGGGTCGCCTGTCCACAACCTTGTGGGTTTTCGCCGACCTTCCGGTTTCTTTCCACTGGGAATTATTGAATAAAATTTAACCAATGAAACTATTTGTGTCGAGTGGACGTTAAACCCCAAAAATACGATTTCACTGAAACCAGATCAGCGCATCATGCAGATTAGATTTTGTTCTATTTTTCAATGTTCTGTCTTTCTCTCTGGTCAACTTTCCGGTAACAGGTTGGTCAAAATTTGTTTAAAATGTGATTGTGTCTATGCCGTGTTTGCCATGTTGTCTCAATGCCACATGACTTCAGGTAGGTCAGCTTATTTAAAGCTTGTCAACTTCTAAATCACCATGGCAACAAGAATTGTATTTGCATTTTTTCGGCAACATGTTGACTGGCATGTAGACGACATTTTTACTCTGTATACACTTGTCAACCTTTGTCTTGGTGAAATGTTGGCCAACACGCTACCGAGTAGTTGATAGCTGCTTTTTGTTAATCCTAATAAAGTGGATTGAACAGATTCAGTATGATTCATTAGCAGCATTGAAACCTCTAAAATTAAAACAGCAGGTTCCACTTGTTATAACATAAATTGAAGTATCTGATTTCAGTTCGGAAGGTAACGCAACTCAATCCATTTGTTTTAATATAAAATAAGTCTCTGCTGCATTGACGTTTATTGTCAATCAAACGGTGACTTTTGGGTTAAACAAACAGCTCTATAAGTAAACCTTGGTGACTTTCGTGTTTGGAAACCAAATACCTTCACCAAATTTCAACCCCACTTTAAAATGTCGTGTACTGGGATTTAAAGACTTAAGGGGAGAAGGAGAGAGAGAAATGGGGTTTAACGTCCACTCAATACAAACTAGGTCATGGCGGTGGGAGGATCCTTGTCGCGTACAACCCAGAGGCGGATTCAATATCAGCCAAATAGCTCTTGGAATGGCTACAGATGCAAGGAAATAACGGATAATTTTCTTGGGGCCCCCCAACCCCCCTCTCAGCGGCGTGCCCAGTCTCCGCGGTCTGTGTCCTTATTTTGCGGCGCCCCCCTCCCCCTTTTCAAAATTCCTAGATCCGCCCCTGCAACCGGGAATTGAAACCACGCCAGTTGACTCAATGAAAGACCTTATGATGCAGTGCGCACGCGCTAACCATTCGCCCCCCTCCTCCTGATAATAAGAGAGAGGGAGAAAGAAATGGGGTTTAACTTCCACTCGATACAAACGAGGTCATTTCTGGACTAACATATGGTTTTAATTTCATTTCAATAATTCGCTTGCGCGTAGGGGTCTTTGGCAGTGGGAGGAAACCGGAGGACCCGGAAAAACCCACGTGGTTGAACAGGCAACCCTACCCCTTGTCAAGTACAACCGGGGATTCGAAACCACGCTAGTTGACTCAATGACAGACTTTATGATACAACACGCACGTGGTAACCATTCGCCTCCCCTCCTTCCTCGAAATTATAAACACTAATTAGAATTCAATATTGTTTTTCAACATTTTTCAATAATTATAAATTATTGAACGCATTCGCACTTTTACCAAATTTTATCAATCCATTCCGGTACGTTAATTACTGTTTTCTTGTGGTGGTTCTAATATCAGAATTCATCATCACTAAGTCTTGGGTGTGTTTAAAGGGTTAGACAACCTACCGCTCATGTTTTTTTCCAAACCTGCTCGGGTTGCTTTAATAAAATATGTCACACCATAAGTAATTTCAATGGAATAGTTCAGTACATTGTTCGAATTACCTGTTTTCGGCCAATATTCATCGATAAGTCCGGACGAACATTTTAGTTTTCATTGTCGTGTAGGGCCCCCTCTGTCATTGTTGGAATGAAACATGAACTAAACTTTGGTGTGACAGGAGCCTCCTTCTTCACATAGCACTAACATTTTTCCTACACTAATAACTTCTGTTTTTGACTTCAGCAACAGTTGTAGAAGATTCAATCTGATTAAAATACAGATCTATATTTCGTTCCGTTTTTATACGCCCACATTGAAATGTGGTCGTATATTGTCGTCGCCCCGTCCGTTCGTCCGTCCGTCAGTCCGTCCGGCGACCACAATTGCTTGTGGACGCTCTAGAGGCTAATGTTAATATCCGATTGACTTTAAATTTATGCATAGTGTTTTAGGTCATGAGACGAAGAAGCCTCCTGATTTTCAGCAATTTCTGATAATTACTGCCAGAGTTATGGCCCTTGATCACTTCAAAAAATTGTGTGGATGCTCTAGAGGCCAAAGTTAATATCCGATTAACTTTAAAGTTTTATACAGTGTTTACAGTCATGAGACGAAGACGTCTATTGATTTTCAACGATTTCTAATAATTACTGCCAGAGTTATGGCTCTTGAACACTTCAAAAAATCCTGTGGACGCAACCAAAGTTAATATCCGATTGACTTTAAATTCACACACAATGTTTAAGGTCATGAGACGAAGAATCCTATTGATTTTCAGTGATTTCAAATAATAACTGCCAGCGTTATCTCCCTTGATCA
Organism: Patella depressa; assembly: GCA_948474765.1. Lineage (NCBI taxonomy): Eukaryota > Metazoa > Mollusca > Gastropoda > Patellidae > Patella > Patella depressa. The sequence continues at coordinate 74,910,057 of OX419717.1, forward strand.
CTTCAAAAAATCTTGTGATGCTACAGAGGCCAAACTTATCATCCGATTGACTTCAGATTGATACACAGAGTTTAAAGTTCCAATTTCATATTTTCTAAGAAAGTCATAACATAATTATTTCTATGTCTTTTGCTCAAAAGGTTGTCAACTCACTATTATACGATCATGGGCAAAATTTCACAGGCATTAAAATGGCTCACACAGGCTGATTGAGGAAATAATAACACAATTACCTCCCTTGTTTTCCTATTCCTCTCCATGGACGGCCATCTTCAAACGTTTGAATTTAAAGTTGAAAATGATATTTTTGCCATTAGGATTAATAGGATTATTCTTTAACAAGGTAGGACTGTTTATAGGTACAATCTATTTTAGGGCTTTATTTTAATACATTTTAAAAATATAACTTAAAAATATGCTATTGTAACTTTAAGGTGTTGAAACGTATAGTATTTTGATTTTTAATGAATTTTGATAACTGAGCAGCTAAATCCATGATATTAAATGTTTCGTATACTAATTGTTAGCGTGGGGCAAAACTTTATAAAAAGCAAACAAATTCTAATGATTTTCTGATAATTACATCATGGGTTGTTACTCTTAATCAGATTTTGGTGTATTAAAAATGTTTCATTACCGAAAAAGTAAAGATATGCGACAACCCTTGTTGACTGTCGGACGATTAAGCTGCTGTGGGCGTATGTTTCGTTGCCTGGCAACCTATCTTTGGATACTTTGGTGACCTTTGATCTGACCAGTTGTAGTGAGAGGTCTTGTCAGGGTTGATACGAGCGGCTTTAGCTCTGTGACTTCAGCCATTGATTAACCAAACGGTGTTAACGTTTCTAGTGGTTTAGCCATGCACGCAGTTTCATGCATCACACACCGAGAATTCGCCGTAACAGGCCGATTTATTGGCCAATCCCTCGCATCAGCCAGATCCTAGCGTTGTGAAGACAAATAATATGAATTTTTTAACTATAAAAAAACCGAAACGAAATAGGATCTGTATAGTAATCAGATTGTAAAAGATTCTAAGGGCTTTGGACACACTGTTGGACACATCTGGTAAATTTACATGGAAAACGCCGGCAGCTATAGTTGCCAGTAAAATTACTGTAAATAAACATTCAGCAGTAAAAGTTTTCTGTAATTTGACCTACCCGAAAACGGTAAATGGAAAATAACTATTCTTTTTTAACTTTGAACTGTAAATTCACCACAAAACTGTAAATGAACGGTTACAGTAAGTTTGTTTTTTTAACTTCCAAATGTAAATTCACCGCAACACAGTAAATGAACGGTTACAATAAGTTTGTTTTTTAACTTCCAAATGTAAATTTACCTGAAAACAATAACTGAAGAATTACAGACAAATGTTAAAAAACACAATCCCCCCCCCCCTTCTTTTAGGATATTAACAATTTCCCCCAATCTGAAGTGAATAAAAGGCATTTAAAACTTCTCTTGTTGTTGCGTAGCGAGGTCATACGACCAATCGTGTAACCCAACACAGATTGAAACCGCCGATCGTCAGTGATTACAGCGGTTCCAGGCCTTCAGATGTAAGCTTGCGACACTGTCTATTGCAGGCATTGGAACTGCTTTAGAGACAGTCCAGAATTAACCGTCGTCAAGTGAGCTAGAACACGAGACAATACAACACTTTTATGAACATACTTATAATCTGATTATTTTACGATGAAAAATAACACACCTTATAGATCGTATAAATAAAGGAAGTTAGATATACATAACATGCAGTATACCAAATTTAACAAAAAATGATTGTCCATATTATGGTAAATAAATTAGAATGAATACCATTAGAAGATAGTTATCAGGAATGGTTCGTTACTATGGAATACTAAAAGAAAATAAGAGGCATTAAATTTACCAATAAGTAAATTTACAAACAAAATGTAAATAAACGTAAATGTGTAAAATTACCTTCTCGCTTTGCTATTTTCAGTTCAATATTGAAATACTACATATATAAGCATGTATTTTTACCGGTTTTTAATGTGCCTTTGTGTTCATAAGAGTTTATTAGAAGGAAGAATGAAACTTGGTAAATATACATCATTTTAGTAAATATTCCGAACATTTTGGTAAATATTCCGAACATTTTGGTAAATATTCCGAACATTTTGGTAAATATTCCGAACATTTTATGGTCTAAACAAATACTTTAATTGCTGTAATTTTATTAACGTTTCTAACGTGACAGTTTACAAAATAATGTGAGTAAACGTAAAATCTGTTAGATTGCATGCTAATAAGAGACAATAAATTTACCGAATATGATAACTACCAATAAGTTAAACATACATTATGCAAGAGGTAAAATCTGGCCATTGCAGGTCTTTCTTTAGACCTGATATTTTATATAAACTATGAATTAGAGATTTATTAACATGAAAAGACCATAATCAATTCTTTATGCCATCTTTTGTGTCGGATTTTCACTGGATTTGACTTGGATCTGGGAGTCAACGCTCATTGGTGATTAAATTCAAAAATGGAACAATCAAGACATATGTTTTTTTTAAATTTTTCTATTGTACAGACTTTAATAATGATGACCGAGGCTAGGCCTACGATTCAATCGCTAATATCTGGATTCAGAGTGGGGCAATTTAACAGATTTTCAGCATATTCACTTTACATTATCTAGTTGTTAGCTATTATATTTCTCACCTAAAAATAAATTTACAAAAAAAATGTGAATAAACTTAAGATCTGTAAAATTACATGCTTGCCTATTTATTTCCGGTTCAGTTTGTAAATATTACATATGTAAGAATGTATTTTTACCGATTCTGAATGTGTTTTTGATTTCATCACCGTTTATTATTTTAAAAAAAGACACGAAACTCGGTTAACATACACGAAACTCGGTACACTTACACGAACTTGGTAAACATACAGGAAACTCGGTAAACATACACGAAACTCGGTAAACATACACGAAACTCGGTAAATATACACGAAACTCGGTACACATACACGAACTCGGTAAACATACACGAAACTCCGTAAATATACACGAAACTCCGTAAAAATACGCCACACTCGGTAAAACTACTATATTGTGGAGAATATACTGACAATTAAGGTATAAAAACCACTTGTACTTCTGTAATTTTACATAAATTTCTAACAGTGCAGGTTTTGTTATCATTAACTCCCTTAATTTTCTATTAATCTGGTCCCACAAATTACTACACATAGCTTAATTAACCAATCCAAATTGAAAAACTATGTGGAACCTTATCGCATATGATTTTCACAAATCCAACGGCCACTCAAGATTTTAAGTAACGTCAATAATGGCGCTTAGAAAATTTAAAATACATAACCACAAAGAGAGATGTTCGGTGACCATTTTAATGGCTCATACTTGTTTCAATACGACCTATGACGATATGTGTTGAAAATTTTTCGTTTGAAGCTAGCTTGACTTGCATGTACCAATTGTAGCGAAGCGAAGACTTTACAGTTACGGGACTGTGTTCCTAATCTGTATAAGTGGGCATATCAAATTTGAATTTTGTAATGGAGTCACTAAAAAAATAAAGAAGCTGTGAACAATATGTTGTGTAGACAGCACACAGTAGTTAAATAACTAAAATGAAAGGTCTGGTAAGTCATCAAAAGTTTAAAGGAAGCACTTCATGTATAGTAAACTAGTACATCTACAGTACTCGTCTACTCCATTCTACAGCCGGAATAAATCTGTATCTGATAACCGCCTTTGTTTTTATATATCACGGTACGTAAATAACAAAGCTTGGTAATCATGTGTAGAAAGAGGTACCGCCCTGATATCGCATTACGTATTATCATATAATTACATGTACACTCTACTTTCTCTACCTACAGTAACAATACAACCACAGTCTATGCGCCATGGATTACAAATGGCATTATTTTTTTTTATTTCAATCATAAAACTACACAAATCGCAAAAGTCTTTATCATAAACTAGCGGTTTGCAAAAGACGGACTGCGAACAATGAAAATCAATATGATTCATGCGCTGGCTCGGGTGGCTCGATTTTAAGTACATTACAACGATCAGGGACCGGTTGCTCAAAGCTCTTTTAACGATCCGTTAACATGGAATAAACGGGTCGTTAAATTTAACGGTGTAAAAGGTTGTAGCTGGAAACCCCGTTAACTTTAACGTGTCGTTAACTTGCCGTTATAGTTAACGGAGGTGTTGGACTCCGTTATCTGTTTAACGATGACAATAGTGGGCTGTAGCATAAGTCATACATGTAGATTACCAGTGTAATTTTCTATATAACATTCTAGTGTGTTGGGGGAGGGGGGGGCTATTCCATTTTCTATAGGATGAAATTCTATATATTCTGCAAAATGTTGGGGATCTGTAGAAACTAATGGCCCCAAATATTCTGTAGTACAAATCCCATGATTTGTCATACAGATTTATGTTAAAATTTCTAAAGGAAAAAATAACGTATGCTATAGTTTTTTCTGTTGTAAATTATCTTTTTGTCTTTAATCAAGTTTTGTCTCACTGTCTTCAGTTTCTTGTTTATACTAACTTTCATGAAGTTGTTATATACATGTACATTATCAGGAATATGGTACATTATATACATGTAAATTTAAAATTCACCCAATGAACAAACAGTCTTCTCTTGGATTTACTTTAATGAATCCGTTAACTAACGGATAATGAAATTGACTTTCCAGCAACAGAAATTTAACGGACACATCTTGTTGAAACTACAGTGATTACTTGGCACATAATAAAGTAATTTGAATGAAATTTTATATTCATTCCTTATTATCCATTTTCGAACTATTATAGAAAGAACGGCCAGCTCTTTTTCTAAATCTAAATCTTACATAATGCATCTTTAAACAAGAAATTGAGTTTTTGGTGGGTACAATTTTTTTTTTTATCGAACTCATTCAAGATATTTTGATATTTAACATGTATAAAATGTATCATTTAAATCAGACATAAATTGTGGGATCGGGAAGTTCTACAAACTTTATAGGCCTACATATTTCACATTTTTCGAAAGTCTGGGGAAAGAACTCAAGAACGGGAGATCTGATCATGCACACAATGTCCACTAACAAATGTACACAGACTGACGCACATGAGCGATGACAAAATTCTTCCCCATAAGAGAGAGAGAGAGAGAGAGAGAGAGGGTACTTACGTGTGCTCCTTTACTCTTCTTTGATCAGTAATAATAAAAGAATTTGCTTTATTACTGGAGATCAATTAGCGCGGACGTAATCGAAAACAAGTGGTTGACGTCACGCTACTGGTTATTTTAATTTGCAAAATCATCGAATTTGTGTTTCTTTTTTGTTTTAAATATCAAATTTTACGTATTAAATAAAATTCAATTTTGTAGAAAATTAGAAATTACCTGCCAAGTCGATTGCTAGAATGTAATTCCATGTTTACATGTTTTCATATCAGTTAGTGAAATTACAGGATGTCCTTTTCGATATAAATGTAGCGGGGTTTATTCCAAAATGGCAGTTTTTAAGTGGGTATTTTACATAAATTGGTCTTTCTCTCAATTTTTTTCGCTAATAATGCGTATTCTAAGTGGGAAGTTGCATGGGGCGTTATTTTATATTTTTATTGAGGGGGCGTTTCCTGGAATTTGCACAGCGGGGAGTACAAGTGGAGACAACTTAGGTTGGCGGGTGGGACGGCGACTACCTGCAAATATGATAAAATTAGAAGCTTTGAGACAATGTTCCGCTCATTTAGGTCCATACATGTATAGGATGGCAGCCGAGTTAGACTAAACGGCGTTATGTCCATGAATGTAGGGGAAAAAAAGGTCTCTGCTCTAGCTGGGAGTTCCGCGGATCCCTGGACACCCCCCCCCCCCGCCGGTTATTTTTCCGCAGAAAATATCTTGAGTGTCTACTGTGGAATTTGGTGAAGAGTTATTTCCCTTTCCCGGTATTGCGTTATGATATACACAGTGTTCACGACAAACATATTACTATTGGTGGTTCGGTGAGTAAGGCGCTGGCTCGTAAACCAGGTGTTCTGAATATTCTGGGCGCGGGGGCATGACAACGAAAGAGTCTTGTTCCAGTTATACGAAGCAATAAATATGTGCGAACGATTGTGGGCTGTTTGGACAACTTAACTTCTGTGGGCAGTTGGAATTCGATATACGAGAAGGCAATCTGTTTCACAGAGAATTACTTACGAATTATCTCTGTAACAGATGACTGTCCACAACACGTGCGTTGACTGCACGCGGCGGTAGTCATTGGCTCAACGGCTCGTGCAATGTTTACTTAACACCTAACTGCTTCGGGCAAAATGATGCATTTTACTCATTTTGATACCCATTTACACTAAATAGGAAATATTTTTTAACTACAAATACTTTAAACGTCTTTATTTGTTTTTCATTTACCTCCAAAAAAATGTTTGAGAATTTAATTTGTCGGAGTAAAAAAGTTAATATGCCGTACTCATTAAGCCTCGTCGATGTCATCATAGATCGTATAATAAAAGTTCTATGATGTCATGTTTCAAACTGATCCCGCAGTGAATATTCGCTTGGCCGCTACAATCACTGATAAGCATGACATCGACGAGGCTTAATGAGTACGGCATATTAACTTTTTTACTCCGACAAATTAAATTCTCAAACATTTTTTTGAGGTAAAAGAAAAATAAATGAAGACGTTTGAAGTATTTGTAGTTAAAAAATATTTCCTATTTAGTGTAAATGGGTATTAAAATGAGTAAAATGCATCATTTTGCCCGAAGCAGTAAGGTGTTAAGTAAACATTGCACGAGCCGTTGAGCCAATGACTACGAGGCGCGTGGTCAACGCACGTGCTATGGGCAGTCATGCGTTACAGAGATAATTGGAACAGATTGGTCATGTTTATCAGTGATTGTAGCGGCCAAGCGAATATTCACTGCGGCGTCAGTTTGACGAGTAGGCCGTAGCGCCGGAGTCCGGACAAAATTTCCCACAAAGAATACTATCATGCCCTCTTGATTGTGTCGAGTTAATCCACATTTCTTTCTCTTCTGAAACGCCAAATTTAAAATACGCACATACACCGTATATATTACGACATGTACACAGCTCGCCTGTCAGACACATAATTTAATGTAGCTAAGTCTCTTAACTCAATATCACCCATGCAAATTTAAATCAACATTGATGGCGTAATCTTGCCAGGAAAGGATGGGCTTCTGATATCCAATATTTAAGAGAAATTAAACATTTTACCATTGATACACGAATTGTGCACTATAATCCGTTTCAACGCCATTTGTAACAAGGGACTCGAAGAACGAGGCTTGTCATATTCCAAAACTCGTATCAAACAGCGACGTCATATTCTTATCTGGAGAGCATGCGCATTAAATATGTCGGTGTAGAGTGGAAAACCAAGTGCTAGAGGTTGCCATTCGATTAAGACTTCTGGTGTATTTCGCCGAAAATGAATTGATTGGAAATTGGAGTTGAAACGGAGACGATTGAACGTAAATCAGTTTATATACATTCATATTACATTATTATATATGTGTTGCGATCCATTTGTTTCAATTTCTAGGTCCCAAATATTACCGATTTAGCTCCTTTAAGTTAAGGTATGTTTTGTTTTGACTGAAAAGCTTGTGCATAATAATGGAAACCCTGATGGTTCAGCTGCACATGGTAAGACACTGTCGACTACGGGGGATTCGACTGTCTTATCAGTTGTGCACGACGGAGCACCTGGCCAGAAAGGAGCAACATCTACTAGACGTTCAAGTGTGACGAAAGGGCTTGACAGCTGGAATTAGACGAAGGGTAAGCGGGGCCATCGTTGTCCGCGTAAAAATGTTCCACATACTACACAACTTCATAGCCCGTTAGTACAGAATCTTAGAAGGTAGCCTCATTTCGTTTAGTTTGTGTTTTAGTACATGCATTATTAATATAGTGTTCTACAGTAAACTTTAGGTCATAGAACCCCCAATTTGATAAATAACTTGAGATAAATAGTGCAGTAGTATGAAGCATCTGTGAAGGTAGTTAAGTGAAATGAATTGTAGATGTTGTGAAAGGTGATATATTTAGTTATCTGGTCGGGCATTAACCTCACTATACCTACATCTACAGTTCAAAATACATTCTCAGCCAATATCTCCTCACTTTGATTGCAGCTGCTTATTTTATGGGTTTTATTTCTGCGCCAATAGCCGTTTATACTAAGTAATATACCTCTTCTTATAGGCGTATGGGACTATTTGTTTGATTGTAGGAGTGGGTTTACGGCGTGCACAGGTCCGGTATAGCCCGAATTTCTCTAATATTATTGTCTTAATTACTGTAAAAACCGATTTATCCGAATACCAATAATAATGACTTCCACGGGTTGATTTTGGAAGGATGTGCACCCTGTTTGTGTTGATACCACTCTTGACACTATCTCTTTCACGCAAATGTCAAAACAAATTGTGTCCAGACAATAAGAGTAACCAGGCAAGATACGCCCACATTTTGCAAGAGATGGATAGAGAACAAGTTAAAAACAAATGCGATTTTTCGCACAATAATGGCCATAATCCAGAAAGATATGTTATGAAATGCGCAAATATCGAAAAGGATTAGGATCTTTGAGACAAAACATATATTTTAAGTTTCATCAAAATCGAATAAAAAAAACTGTGACAGAGGGCCCACAACCTTCGTATTACGTACTTTTACACAATTTGCACAAAGAGCGGTCATTTTGTCGAGCAGTTTCGTTTCCATTTCCCCGAAATTTAAATGCAGTCTTCCTTATGGTAGAATAGTGATATATTTAAACGACATATGTAAGCGATTAAAAATGAAAAGAAATGAAGTTTAGCGTCCTACTGTTCTGCTCAGATTGGGCTAATGGAGACGGGCATACGCCATTCAGTGTGCTATGAGGGAAATTTCGCCCGGACAGTGGCGTTACGGCTTACTGTTATATCGAATTATTTATAAATGGTCCAATTAGTTGCCTTTTGAGCAAAGAAGCCACATGGCGAATGGAGACGTTCTCGACAATGGTAATATTTCTATGGATTAATCTATCAGTTTCTAGTGGTTTATCTTTTCGTGCACCAAAAGGCCAAAAGCTTGCCGTAACAGACCATTTCATTGGCGAATCCCTCACATCAGTCCGAACACGTCAATGATAACAACTTTTCCAGATCCTAGAGTAATAAAGACGGGTTAAACGAAATTTTGAACTGCAAAAACGAAATGAAGGAGGATATGTGTTTTAATCAGATCGAACACCAAGTCACCGAGAAACACATTTCCGACAGAATCTCCAATGCCGAATCCCTATGACACTTATAGTTCCTTTACTATGACAAGTGACATGCATCGGTTGGAATTAGGTAAATAAGCCTAGCAATGAATACAAACTTTACAAGTAACGTGATACACATACAAAATTTGTGTCAAATGTGAAGAAATACAGCCTAATTTGGCAACAGATTTTCCTGATAAAAAATAATCCTAATTTCGATCGACTGATGAACCACTTACGAAAATTTCGCTGTAGGCCTATCCATAGACAGTAATTTATTCGTGAATTTTACAGACATGACCATCATGGAATGAAACGACCGCACATAAGTGGGATGAAACGACTCACGAATTTGGGATAAAACGACTCACGTAAATTTGGTATGAAACAACCTGGACGAATTGAAATGAAATGGGGTTTAACGTCCTACTTTTGCTCCGTCCGAGCTGGGTTAATGGAGACAGGCATACACCACAGTGTGCCATGAGGGAAATTTTGCCCGGGCAGCGGCACTACGGCCTAGGCATATTTTTATCGAATACCAACAGCCAAAGGGATCTTTTAAGTGCACGCCAATGTGTACAGAGGACGTCGGTTTTTCGTCCCATCCGAACGACTAGAAAACTGTCCTTGTCAGGCCCACTCCTGCACCACTGACTGAGGGGAAACCACGTCGCCCGGATGAAAAGATCGAGATTAAACGGTCGTGGGATGAACTGACCTGCTCCCGTCAAATACACAGTTGGCGTGTGTCCAGCCATAGAAATATATACTGACAGTATATATTTCTATGGTATTTCTAAACTAATGCTATAAATGTCAGTGCATATACTATCGTTTTTGTTGCGAAATATCCTCTTATTAAAATTGTCACGAAACAACTTCTACATTAAGTACTGGTTAATCGTATATTGAGCGATGAGCGCGCAAGCCGGAAGTTTTGATTTTCTATTCAACAACTTTTTGGTGATGTCTCAATCTTTATATTTGACATTGCCTTTATCGTAAATCTTTTTTTCAGATTGAGCAATCATTGACATATTGAAAAGATGGGTCTATTTGGTAAAAACAATGAACGTCCGCCAAAAGACCTGGTATGTATCTTGAATTTGATATGTTTTGGGGGTTTTTTTTAACAGGAAAGGATTCGTGGCCGTCGTGGGGATTATAGGCCTAATAAATTGATATGTAAAATCAAAAATGTTGTTGAGTTCAGAATCAGAGAGACTGCATATTTGTAATTTGTAGGCTATTTGATAGGGGTGTCACTTGGTACAGTGGTAATTGGAAGGTGTGGTTTTGTATATTCCATAGAATATCACCGTAATATACCCTCTGTAATGTAACCTGTATCTGTGAGGGGGGTGGGATGGTATCAGGCGTATTCAATACCAGGCTAATTCATTAACGGTAAAATCGGGGTATTCATGACCAGTATATTATAGGGTTGATTGGTCGGTATACTAATTAGCACCTTTATATACCGACCAATCAACCCTATAATATACTGGTCATGAATACCCCGATTTTACCGGTAATGAATTAGCCTGGTAATGAACACGCTAGGATTTGTTGGGATGGCCTAGTGGTCTAGAGTGCCGCGCTTCGACATCTAGCTGGCCGGTCACGTCTGGCTTGCGGCCCTGGTGTGAGCGTAGGTGACATGGAGATAGGGGTGCCTTCTTAACCTCATGGGTTTCCTCCGGGCACTCTGGTTTCCTCCCACTGCTAAAGACCCCTATGCACAAGCGAATTATTGAAATAAAATTAAACCATATGTTAGTCCTGAAATGACCTAGTTTGTGTTGAGTGGACGTTAAACCCCATTTCTCTCTCTCTCTGTATCTGCGATATCGCTGTCGCTGGAAACAGATGTTAACCCATGGAAATGGTTCCACTACTGATGTCTTCCGTCTTACTCCAGGCACAGTAGAGGCTTTTCCTACAGAGTTCCTTTGTGCAAGTTTTTTGTTATTCAAATGACTACAAAACGTTTACTGACCTATAGCTCCCTTAATTTACATATAAACTAACCCAAAACTGTACTGCGCATAACTTAACATATCTTAAATCAATTCCAATTGAAATAAAGGTGAAGCCGTACCGCATAATTATGTGATTTGATGAAACTCGACTGCTACTCGAAATTCCAATTGGCGGCTTGCGTAATACGTCATTACAAGTGTAATACAAGAAACATTGTTATGCAAATGTAGAACGCATTACAATAATGAAAAACTGTTCGGTAACTACTTTAGTGGTCCAGTCTTCAATATTTGTGATAGAATTACTTATTCCAATACAAACTGTAATGGGGGCCGAATGGTTAGTATATGCGTACTGTATCATAAAGCCTGTCATTGAGTCAACCGGAGTGGTTTCGAATCCCCGGTTGTACGTGACAAGGAGTCCAACCTCGTGGGTTTTCTCCGGTTTCCTCCTACTGCTAAAGCCCTCTATGCGCAAGCGACTTATTGAAATAAAATTAAAAACCATATGTTAGTCCCAAAATGACCTAGTTTGTTTCGATTGGACATTAAACCTCATTTCTCTCTCTTCCTCACAAACTGTAAATAATGATATGTGTTGACAATTGTGCGTTTGAACCTATTTGAACTTGCAGAAGTAGTCTTAGGCTGTATCCATTGTAACGTTAAACTGTGTGTTTAACGTTACAAGTATAGTAACTTGTTGACCCCTACCGAATAGACAAACTTGGTTACCACAAACTTGTATCTAAATCTAAACCATTTTTGTTTGATTATAGATAATATCATATTAGCTATGGTTTGATGAAGGATCTAATATTCGAAAATGGAAACCTGTAGGCTACAAAGATCATAGGGAAGAGAAACATAACATTCTCTGCAGATTCATTAATGCCCAAATATCAACCATCGGAAATCTTTCCTAGGTAGCAGATTATTATCATCTTAATGTACAGTACTAACTATTGGTTACATATGACACATTAACATAATATCTTTTTGAAATTTTTTTTACAGGTGAATGATTGGACTCATAAGTTAAGAAAAGAAGGCTATGTTATTGAGAGACAAATAAAAGGTATTGTGATCAAATCTATGTAAGGCGTTAGCATCATCTGTTGAAGTAGTTCAGCTTTGAACATAGGTCTCATTACACTCGCCCTCTAAACATGTTTGTTCTTTTCTAGTTCTTAGTAGTGGATGGGCACATTAATAATACTCAGTAGGGTAAACTGAGCCAGAAGAAAGTGACAAAATATTAAACCTTTAATTTTCATTTGTTACAATAACCGTCTCTTGCTCAATTTTAATAGTGATTTTGAAATTTAACATTTCTTTTTGTCATCCCAAATTTCAGCAATTCAGAGAGAAGAAGAGAAGACAAAACGAATGTTAAAAGATTCAGCTAAAAAGGGAGAAAAATCAAGTTGTGCCATCCTAGCCAAAGAAATTGTTAAATCCAGGAAAGTGGTTAATAGACTTTATGCATCTAAAGCACAACTAAGCTCAGTTCAGATGAGCATGAAAAATCAGCTGGGTTAGTGAAAACAAAGCTTAGTCAAATTAGTTAATCATACTGAAATCATTTTTTATATGCCCTCAATGCCGTCCCTGTCCGCCTGTCTACTATTTTTTGTGGACACTTTACAGATCACAATTTTTATCCCATTTTGACGAAACTTGAAACTTAAACCCTATTTCTCTTTCTCAATGACTACAACTTTTAGACGTCAAGCCAGGTATGACCAACTCCAAACTTAAAGGGCCAATCCCGATAACTTTTTGGGGAATAAAACTGCTTAATTTTGTGTTAAAATCCCTTAAAACCAATTACCTAAGGCCGACCAACTAACATGATGTTTGTGATACGCTTGTAAATAACTTAAACCTGACAGTCTTCATCTGGAAATGGAGACCGTTGTATTATACAGTATCTTGATAAAACCAGACTTTTTGCTAGTATGAAAATATTATGTAGGTGGAATTTACGCTTTGTTATCAAGTACAGTACATGGGTCATTCACTGTATAGATCTATCAAGAAACGGGAATCGATTATCAGGTCACCCAATGAAATAATTGACCTGAAATCTTAAAAGGGTTACATGTCCGGATAAGCAGTGTTGACGTTCACGTCCAAACGACTCAATATTTTGAGCTGAAATTTTGCGACGAGGTAAATACACCATGCCTCTATATTTTGGTCCATAAATTTCATAAATACTCGGACTTTAATTTTTGAGACTCTGTTCTTATCGGGAGGGTCCCTTTAATGCCAAGTCAATTGTGATAGTTTGGTTTTCTTTTTTAGCTACACTAAGACTAGCAGGTGCCTTACAGAAAAGTTCTGAAGTAATGAAGAGTATGCAATCATTGGTTAAAGTACCAGAAATAATGGCTACCATGAGAGAAATGTCGAAAGAAATGATGAAGGTATGCCATATAGTTATTTTTGTTTAATTTAAATGCTGCTGCTTGCATTTTTTATGTGTGTATTAATATTTTGTTGCTTTGGAAATAAATCTCCCGAGATATAGATCTAGTATTATGGAGCCCAATCATTGCCATGTTAAGAGAAACTATCATGGTTAAAATTGCAAAATTATCAGCCAAAATAGTAAACCATTTAGAGGTCAAAATTTGATCCAATTTGGATGGGACTTGAAACGCATGTTTATAACCCAAAGATCTTGGTTTCTTTTGATATTTGCACATATCAAATTGCCCCTAATTTTACGAAAACACGATTTTATCTTGTGGTTCCTCTAGAGGTCACAGTTATTAACCGATTTAAAAAAAACGCTTGAATATATCACTGTTACACTGTAATGTCAGTTGAGTTCGAATATTGTGTAAATCGAACCTTAACTGTCTGGGCTTTCGCAAATAGTGTCAAAATATGGTATATCATTACCAAGGTTATGGACCATCTAGAGGTCATAATTATGATCCGATTTGATGAAACATAATAATGGCTATTTATGAAAGCAATGTAATATTTGGTATAGGCTGGTATTATAGAAGAAATGTTAGAAGATACAATGGAAAGTATAGACGATGAAGAAGAATTAGAGGAAGCTGCTGAAGAAGAAGTAGATAAGATATTATATGAAATAACAGCAGGTAAATAGATTTTTACTTCTTTACAAAATTTATAGACATTATCATATTGTACAGGCTGTTTCCTTTATCTACACTACTGGTATACTTGGTACTTTTCTGTCAGTTTCTCAACAGATATTCATCTTCTTGATAAGTTGATATTTTAACATATTATTCAGGACAAATAGATTACAAATGATTAAATAAAATTATTTTGAATATTGAATGATAGGTATTCTCTGACTGAAATTTGGTGAAGATAAATGTGGTTTGTCTTGTTAGTCTACCAACATTTCAGCCAGAGGATCCAATGAGATATCACTGTCAATAGTTAGTGGTGACCAAAAATTGGACAAATTTTCCATTTTGGCTTGTTGTGCTTGCGGCAACAGATCGTTTTTTATTTAGTGAATTTTATGATTAATATGAATTTACTACTTTTTATGATAGTGGATATTAGAATACTTATTATTTATTGCAGGAGAGTTAGGTAAAGCTCCAACAGCGGTAGATGATTCATTACCAGTTGTAGAAGGTGCATCAGCTTTACCACAACAACCAGTTGAAGATGAAGATGATATGGAGGATATGAAAGCTCGACTTGAAGCTCTTAGAAGTTAACTTTCAACATATTTTAATCTCATTTGTAAAAACCTCATACATTATCAAATAAGTGTTAATTTGTTGAATTTCATAGCACAATATATATATATTAATATTTATTTATAGTTTTATCAAGATCAACTTCAAAGAAAACAAATCTTACGCTATATAGTTTTAGGATTTGGGAAAATGGGTGCCAAGAAAATGATTACCAGTCAATGCGCCAATATATAAAGTAAAAGTGTGACAAAATGTAAAGAATAAAGAAACTCAGCATTTAAATAATCATCCAGCAAGAAATTGTTTAAAACATAAAACACTAACAAGGTTTAATATCTAATCTATGTATCAGATAATAAATTTATACTTAAAAACATCTAGGATACAATGAAAACAAATAAGATATTTTTTATATTTACAAAAGTCTAGGATATAGTTACGACTAATATTTGTAGTTTTTTATGATTTATATAATTGCTTGTTCTATATATTATAATAATAAGAGTCTCATTAAACAAGCAGTTTCTGATAAATCTGGTACTGTTCCTTTATGGTAATTATTATAATTTCTACAATTAAAGGGATAATGGTATATTCAGGTCAGTTATTCATTAAATCTGAATAGAGTTTTTAGATCATAGACGAAGTAGAAAAAGGTTTCGTTCAGTATAGTAATAAAAATGAAACAAGTTTAAAAGCAATTTTTTTCTTGTCAGCAAACATCATTTATTAATGTGTAAAAGATAACATGTTCTGTACATAATCTATTAATATCATTAGTAAACCTTGTTTATGTAAATAATTATTGTTATAGTAGAAGTTTGTCTATTTAGTCTTGTAAATATATTCTCTTATATTTATATGATCATATATTTTAGTGCGTAGCCTGTATGTTAATTTTTGTTTTTTTTATTTAAAGATTGAGGAACAAAATTTATATACGGTATAGAATATTATAAATACAATGTACATCCCAAAATATAGACATGTACATATTGTTACAATATAAAATATTATATTTCCAAATTTAAGACATTTTATACCCCCCACCCTCGGAACCCTTAATTAAATAGATCTAGTTGTGTGTATTGTTGTAATTGATGTTCTAATACAGAAAGTTGATGTTTTGTTGAAGATTTTCTACCAAACAGATTATTTTTTTTTAATGTATTGATACTATTGTATCAAATAAACTAGAAAAGTTGCCCTCATCATATCCACAAACAAAAATCAATGTGTCCTAACTGCTCAATTTGTAATGTAGCGCATGAGTGATTAAATTTAGTTTAATTAACTTACTGAAATAATTAAGGCAATTTAAAATATTCTTTTCCATGCTTGTAAAAAAAACAGTTACTGCTTTAATATAATAATACAAACATTGACTGTACGGCAGTAATATTATTTATTTACCAATGATATGTTAAGGATTAGTAATCAAGTCTAGAATCATTATTAATTAGCTTAGTACAATATACTGCCAGGGAGAAGAATTTTTTATATATAAAGATTTATAACATAGCTGTTATAATTAGCTGAATAATAAATGATTGTTATAGATCTAGATCTTTTTGTTTTCATTTAACCACCAAGCTATATGTTTGTAAATTTCCTGTAAAAAAACAGTTTAATTTCTGTATACATCAGCCCGTATAGAGCAGAATAGTTGGACATCAAACATGATTTCATTTCGTTTGTCTGTGATATAACCCTGATATGAAACTTAGTCATATCTTCCCCCAAGTGGAATAGCTACCATTTTGTCATCTGAAACCAAAGTTTAGTAAATATTCCATAATTTAAGTCGGACCATGCTCAGTTTCAACTTATAAAGATAATCAATGAACTGGGAGCTGTATTTTTGTCCACTGGTAATAGTAGTGTTTCAGAAATTGTTGTTTTCTCATAGACGGTCTGATTTGGGGAAATGTAATTATGGAATGTCCGTAAATTATGTGCATTTTAAAAACAAAAAATTGGTTATAAGTTAAGTAGTGCCATTTACACTCAGTCTGAATCCACATCAATATACCAAAAGAAGAAACCAAGTCTGTCTTCATGTTTATTTCATATAAATAACACCCTTCAGACAATATGCCTCAATATACATTTAAAGTGGGCGTAGCCCTAGCTGACAATTACAAGTCATATTCTTTATGTGCTCCCATAACATTTTGATCACTGTATTTAGAAAAACCATCTATAACATCATTTGTTGTTGAAAAATTAAATTTTACAATAAGGGTAAAACAGTGATCACAGATTAAAATAAAAGTATATATAAATATCAACTTGTCGATAAATTTAACTTATGGTTACTTAAACTTTATGACAAGTTGAACGACCGGGCCCAGGTGTGTCATTCTCAATAAGTGATACTGAATTTAATACAGTTGGGTGTAGAACTTCTACCTGACAAATGTATCTAATTTAATATATACCTTTTGTACTGTAGTAAATGATTTTGATGATTTGTACTAGAACAATATTAACATAACAAAACAATTCTTTCCTGGTAAAAAAAATAATAACAATTTTTGTATATTTAGGGGATTACTATTTTATAAGCAGCAGCAGCTGTTTGGTTATTACCAACCACTTACACTATAAACAACATGTGTTTATCTAATATACCTATAAGATAAAAGTAAAAATAGCAATCCAGGAAATATCTCAAATAATCTAAGTAGCAAGCACTTTTTTACAATTTCATGTACAATTCTGAAAATCCAACATCAATCAGACTATAATGTATGACAGAAACAATTGGGCATTAATAAAAATTGTGGTGTACAGTGATGATTTAACAAATTGAGTAGCATGATTTGTTAGATATAAGTATTAGCACTTAATAATTAATAATACATCTTACTCAATAACAATATTGTTAAAATTGATAACTTTAAAAATCCCACAATATTCAAATCAATAATTTGTATTTATAACATAAAACAGATCAATATAATAATATCATTGTCGTATTTCCATGGTAAGAGACCTATCTACATTTATATACATTATAGGCTGCACTTTTCAGTAGTCATGCCTTCCACATATCTAATTGTATTGTTTAATTTATGTGTATCAAGATGAAATACCAAGTAAACATTATTTCAAAAATCCTGATCAGTAAACAATACATTTAAAAAAAACTATTAGTCATGTTATATTTACACTATATATAAACAGTATCTAGAACTTTTTAATATTTACAGCTAGACAATATAAATATACCCTGTATGTGACATAATATTGTAGGGACTTCTAGATAACAAAGCAAGATGTAACAGTATTGTAATTTGAGGGGTTATCTTTTGCCTAGCCTATACAATTACACTGACTAGTTACAGAGTGACCGACTATATACTAATACCTCTTATACAAGAAGCATTCTCAAAGCCATACTATTCTATACCCAGTTTCTTTCTAAAAGCCATTCTTCCAATTTAACAATAAAACTCTATTTAATCATTATATAAGATCTTATACCGACAGTATAAATATCTGATATAGAAAGCAGTGAATTATTACAAGCAAATTGTTGGTCAATTAAACAATTCAAAAGGAATGTAATAAAATACTGATATCCGTAATGTTGGATATCTTGAACAGTAAATTCTCCTGTTAGCCTTGCTTTTATATTTTAACAAATATCTTAACAATAAATATTTTGTATGATAATAAGGCCCCTGTCACCTTTAAGGAACTGCTGACTCCCATGCAACTGAAATATCAGTTAATTTTTATGACACCAAACTAACATTTGAATACAATTTTGAAGTTTTCTGACAACAGCAAAGTTGACTGGTGGCTTTAATTATCTCTATTTACAATTCATATTTACATTTATACAAATATTTACACTGGAATGATATTATGTATACTTCAACTGAAACTCTGTACATCAAGTAACAGGTATTCTTTTAATGTGGTTGGTAAAGGTAAGCAAGGTACCTGACGAAGTCTTTTAATACCAAGTGATTTTCTAATAACAAACCTACAGTAGTGTTGTAATGTGTGTGGATATTTAGAGAATGAACGATAATATTGGTAAGAAGCTTGTAGGTCTTGATATTGTTTTGAACCAGATTTGATCAGATTTGGTATTAAGGAGTCTAAGGGAAGTTTAATAGCACAATGAAGAATAGCTTTAATGATTGTTTTGTCACCATTTGGGTTTCTAAGTTCTTGTTGCAGCAGAACATCGCCTGCTTTATTTGTTATATTGAAGTCAGCGCCGTAAGCTATGAGGAATGCGGCTGCATGCGGTCGTCTGTCTTGTGTACAATGATCAGTAAAACAGACATAATGTAATGGAGTATTACCTGAAATATAAGAGTTGAATTTTCAAAATATGGTTTAGAGACAAGATTACAATAATATCATTAAAGATGCATTATGTATTAGCACTAAATCTGCCTATTGAAGGTCTTCTCAAGTCCTTCACGTTATTAAGGTGAGCTTTTGCTCCTGCCCCTCTTGACCCATGTCAGCTTTCCTTCCCAGAAGTCATTAAAGACTTCTGCAAGTTGGCTAAATTGCTCCCCTAAATATTGAGATTAATTAACTACTTTCAGTTTGTGCTTACTTTTAAACTGCATACACTGAAGGTCTGCTTCTCTTTGGTTTCAAATGTTACATACATTATCATTTAAGCATATTAAAATTGACAAGCCTATAATTAATTCTGTGAGTCACTGGATGAAACTGATTGAAAATAAATTAGACTACTACTCCCAGTTAGAATGATAAACTAGATAATCAAGAATTTCAAACACTCATCACACCTTTGCGCAGAATCAAGTAATTTGAAAGTTGGAAGATACTCATTTTTCATTATCTATTTTGGAACTAATACAGCAAGAATGACCGGCTCTTTTTCTAATTCCAACAAATTGCATTTTTTAGTAATACTTCAAATCATTTTACAAAAATGGCTTATTCAAACTTCTATTGCTTAATAGAGAACTCATATACCAATTCAGCTGCAACAAAAATTGTTTGTAATATTGTAATTCATCCAAATGTGTAAAGCAAGCCAATAGCGAGGATGATAATGTCCCCTGCTTTAATCCCAAAATAAATATACAAGTCATTAATTGTACTCTTCCTTTCTTTTCGTGTCCGTTTTGAGACATATTAACTCTGCTTCTAATTGAGGTTGACTGTTTAAACTTTGTGTAGAAGAAAGCCTTGAATATTCCACCACAATCAGAAGCAGAGTTGTTGTTTTCCCAAAGGTTTTATGAAAGTGAAACAGAGGCTGCTTAGCCTAAGGAGAAAATGTTTATCATTAACCATAGAAGCAAGAGTTTTATGTCCAAAGTGCACTAAATCTATATACTCATAAAGATTTTAAAAAATCTACTCACCATTTCGATCTTTTAAATTAACATCAATATTATAACCTTGTGTTATTAACTCTCTCACAATCTCCATAGAGAATTTCTTGTCAGCTATCAATGATAGATGAAGTGCACTAAGACCAGCTGAATTCTTATAGTTACAATCAGAGCCATGTTTCAATAATGATGATACACATGAAAGATTTCCATGGCGAACACATTCATGTAAAGGAGTCTCATCTAAAAATAAAATTAATTCAAATTCTGTTAATTATCACCATAATCTTACCATATATATACAAAAGATAATTCAATGCAAACACAAACTGGCATCTTGCCACAACATTGCACAATGAAAATCCCTTTTCGCGGTCCTTTTTGTCAGATTGTTGAAATCCGTGAAGGAACCTCTAATGAATTTTTTGAGTATTGTTAAAGGCCCATTCTTGCGGTGCGACTTGTAGTATCGACTCGAGTTGCAGCGTGAGTACACCCTAGTCGTACCAGCTTTTACAAGCTCCCAATCCCTTTTCGCGGTCCCTTTTGTCAGATTGTTGAAATCCGTGAAGGAACCTCTAATGAATTTTTTGAGTATTGTTAAAGGCCCATTCTTGCGGTGCGACTTGTAGTATCGACTCGAGTTGCAGCGTGAGAACACCCTAGTCGTACCAACTTTTACAAGCTCCCAACCAGTTGAAAGCGAGTTGGGTGAAATAGAAACTTCCCTATTTCAGTCAACAGATCGTATGAAAATGACCAATCAGAGACATCGAGTATTAGTACAAACACAAGTTCTCTCCCCTTGTTGTTTGTAAACATGGACGCGAAGCGCACCCATCAAGAGCCATTCAGCAAAACTGAGACAGAGAACTTTGTCAATTTTTACCTCGCACAACCTAACCCAGACGGATTTGGGTTTTCTCTTTTTCTTTTTGTTCTTATTTATCAAATGTAGGGCAATAATAGCCAGTGTCTCTTCGTCGCTTGATGACGCCATTATGCTAAGACAAGACGAGATTATTGCGAGATTCCAAGTGGTATCAACTCATTTATATACGATTTTGTAATCTACATGTAGATACTACATGTAGATACTACACGTAGATACTACAAGTAGTTACTATAAGTCGCACCGTGAGACTAAAGGAATTATGTGTAAATAAGACTTGGTCTTTTCAATTTTGGTATTCAAGAACTGTTATATGCTTCATTAAGGATTACTTTTGAAACTAGCCAAACTGTCATAGCATACATTCAAACATCCAATGTTATTATTTCCTTATAAACAAAAGTTATAGAAATCAAGATTTCTTACTTGTTTCTTTGACTGGAATTGACAGTATGTCAGTACGGATAGCATTATCTAGATGTGCATGTACACAATCAGCAAAACCTTTTTGAGCAGCAATATACAAGCTTGTTCGACCAAATTCATCTACTGCATTATAATCCGCTCCATAATAAATAAGTTCCTTTACACATGACAAATGATTGTTCATAGCAGCTAACTGCAAGGCTGTAGTTCCACCAGCATGGGGTGTTGCTGTAATATAAATTAAAATCTTTGATAGTGATGCTTAATTGTTTTGCACATAATTGTGATCCTATTATGGCTTGTTGTCTTCTTTAAACATAAATCAAGAAAATACTGTTTCCAAAAATTGATAAAGGGTATTTACATTTGCTTTTATCTTCGTATTTTGGAAATGTTCATATGGACCTGTTTGCATAACTGCGTATCTTGAACGACCATTCGCAAAACCTGTACATACAGTGTACAATTACAATACAGTGTAGTTACTTTCTGTAAATTAAAATGTGCAAACCCATCCTGTAAATTAGCCCACTTGCCCAAGTCATAACAAAACATTCTTGCTTCACCATCTTGATTATGATGATTTCTATCAATAAACTTTTCTTCAATAAAGCTTAGATTTTTAGTAATGTGTTTATATTAGCCAGAAATAATATACATATTATAATCATGGCACCACTACTGACTAGATGTAGCCTTATGTACCTGTATATGAACCATATTTTGAGTATTTAGTTGCAATATTTGTGTCTGCTCCAGCCTCCAATAAAACTTGTAGACATTTTAAACTTCCATTCTCTGCTGCAATGTGCACAGCTGTAACATCAAACCTGTCTTTAGCATTTACGTTTGCTGTAACAAATAATTAAAACAATTAATTAACAAATTGTAATAGGCTACTGCACAGTGTTTCATTTTTTGCTCACTTTGGGGAATAAACTGTTAATTGGTTTGAGATAGTGTTTGTGCCAACTTTGAGGAATAAACTGCTAATTTGTTTGAGATATTGTTTCAAATAGATTTCATTTATATTTATGATGTACCGTATGCCTCAGTATATGATTATAAATTTTCATGGGGGGGGGGGGGGGGGACCATTGGTTCATGTCATGTTCCAATAAAACAATAGTTATTGCATAGGCCTAATCAATTTATACCTGTTGCAATCAACTTTTAGAAGTCTTCTATTGCATAGCACCAAAACACTCAAGGTGCGGTATGGGAGGAAAATACATGCTGTCTAAAAACTCTAAATAATATTATTAATAATATTAATAAAGGAACCAATCACCCTCGCAAAAATCAGTGATCATAATAAGAAGAATAAGGACATTATTTGAAGTTGCGAAAGTGAAATAGCGCCGAACGATTATTTCTTTCAAACAATCCCATATTTGTGATATATTAACATTTCCGCTGCTATAACTATATGTCATTTACACACCTTCAAACTCAACCAGTATTTCCACTATTTCCGCACTGTCTTTCGTGACGGCAAATTGGATAGGGGTTAAATAGTTTTTTGATGCATAAAATAAACTCCGATTATATTCTAATGCATCTGCAGATACCCCGCCCTTCAGAAGAGATTCAACTAGACCTATATCGCCCTCATTCACTGCATCAATTAATCGTTTATCTTGGTCAATCTCTTTTTCCAAAACTTCAGCACTTTTTTTCCATCTGAAACCCGCCATGATGCCAGGGTAGCGTGCAAAAGTACGACTAGACTGAAACGAAATGTTATATAGGCCTAAAAGTCAAATACGAGATGCTAACTAAATGAACGAGATTATAATTATCATATAAGTCGTGTACTGTAATTTAAGTTGCCAGACTGTTAAAAAATCGAAATAGTAGGAATACAACAAATGGAAGACGGCGATAAAATTGTTATTTATTTGAAAGAATAATTAATGGGAGGCAACTCCAATTAATAGGCCTTATCCACGCCGCTCAATACAAAATTAATAGTAAACGCCAGGGAATACTTTAAATTCTATAGGTGACACCAATAGAAATATCTCCAATCAATAGAATAATTATCAATTTAGTGTTAGCTCTTTTATGAGGATTTGAAATACAGAAATGCCATGGACAATAGCGAGAGCATTATCTCCGTGTCGCACTATAATAAATAGAGTTGGCTCCCTTTAATCATAAACTCAAATCACGGTTTAAATTGTGTACACCCTTTTTAGCATAACTTTTGAGATAAAGACACAGTAGTTTATTTGAGAATAGGGGGTCACGGTGCCTAAGTGGATAAGGCGCTGGTTCGCTAGCCTGGAGGTCGGGTGTCCGATCCCTGCATTGGCCGAGAAAGTTCATCTCGATTTTCCGGCCTGATTTCCCCTTGTCAGTGATGCTGAAGGAGGGCCTGACAAGGACGGCTGCCTAGTCGTTCGGATGGTACAGAAAACCGAGGTCCCGTGTACACACTGGAGTGCACTTAAAAGATCCCTTGGCAGTTGGAGTTCGATATAAGAGTATGCTGTAGCACCGTTGCCAGGGCAAAATTTCCCTCATAGCACACTGTATGGCGTATGCCCGTCTTCCATTAGCCCAGGTTAGTTGCAAAAGAGTAGGACGTTAAACCCCATTTCATTTCATTTATTTGAGAATAGAATGTCAAAAGAATGAACACTTGTTTATTTCATTTAGTCATTAATGAACAGGCACATCCTGAATTATATTAGAGGGCCATATTTGTTAAATTTAGATATCAGAGGATCATATTTGTTTTTCAAGTATTATCTCCCTTTAATCATTCTTAACAAATGATCTTGTGTACACCACCCAAAATTTTATACATTTGATTTGGGTTTTTTTCTAAATAAGTCGAGTTGTGGTCTTTACAACTGAACATGGCTACAGTTGATGTCTGAAAGAACAATTTTGTCAGGGACAATTCGGCCACACTATGGCCTTAATAGGCATACAAGTTTATTGGTTAGGGTTCAAGCTTCAAACCCTCTGTAGGCAAATTTTTAGTTGATGACAGTGGTGTGTGGAGCTTTTATCAGGGGCTTTGGAAAGGCCAATAAAGACACATTATATGAGATGTCAATTTGAAATAGGATCAACAAGACAGGCTCACAATAAAACATAATATTGGGGGCTTTGGCACATGGAACAGATATGGGGTTTACAATACCCTGCACAGTCACATTACAAAATTTTCTCCATTTTGCTGTGACAATTAGGGAAGGCTACATTTATTCGTCATCAGAAATGGATTTCATAACCATGTAATAACATAAGCAGCTGACTTATATTTGAAAACATCACTTATGGTTTCCAACTACCCAAAAAAAATGTTGACTTGTATTACAACCCAGTGCATAACAATTCTATTAACATTTATGGTTTCCAACTACCCAAAATAAATGTTGACTTGTATAACAACCCAGTGCAAAACAATTCTATTAACATTTCAAACTCGACTACCTTTCACAATAACAAGCCCACATATCTAATCTGTACAGTAAGGAGGTACCATGTTCATTGCAATACTCTAGGAACATATTTTATACTGTGTGTCCCCATTGCTATAATTATTTCAAATTCCATGCAATGTTACTGAAATTGTACCCCAATCACAGTATCAATAATTGCTATTGATCCTCAATTTGCTTGTAGTTGATAATGTATTTGTTATCCTTAATCATACATGTGCATTCTGCAAAACCTCTATAAGATCAAAAATATCCAAATATAGATATATCTAAATAGTCAGACATGTAGTAGAGGGAAGTCATTGGCCTCCAACACAATATTTGGGTTGATTTTGTCAGTTATCTGTAGCTCTAAATAGGCACAAACCATACTGGATACTGGATCAATATACATGCATATATCTCCACACACATACCAACAGATTTAAAAAAACAAAAAGACATTTATTTCAAGGGAAATAAGTGTTTCTTTATTAAGAAGGATAGGACAATTCTAAAATCTCCTAGCTGTTATGCAAAACACTTCAGATTGGCCATACCACATAAAACAAATGTACATTTCACTTTCACATAATTTTTTATAAAAATAATCTATTTATTATGTACATGGCTAGGACTCATGATAATGATGTCATTTACCCCTTGATTTGTAGGAGTTGACTGTCACATGTAAATATTTCTTATTACAGATTTTAAGGAGTCCAGCAATGGTGATCTCTCTAACAATAATTAACTTCTTCAAGAACTATAAACATCTTAATTTGCGAAAAAAAAAATGGTTGACAAATTATTAACAAAGCAATTTCAAAAGCAAATGTTAAAACATGAAACTTTAACAGTAATTAAATGGATGAAATAATGAATGAAACTGTGAAATGAAAAACTGACATGAAAGTGAAAAGTTAACAACAATGGTTGACATGAAAAGCTATGTTTAAGAACATCTGGTATTAAATACCCAGTTAATACCAGATCTCCAACATAAAGCTTACATTACATGTAAAATACAGGCTCATATATAATTGCGCCCTTTGTCATAACAATACAAATATCTGTATGATATAATATATTTCTGCTCAATGTATATATTAATACATCTAATAGATTTAATATTATTTTTTATATATAGATATCTTTTTTCCTACGTACAATATATAACCACAGAACAGCTTCATTTTTCTATAGATATAAACCATACATATTAATTAGCTAAATTGGTTAACAGAATAATTTATAATTTTCAATATTATTATTATTATTAATTTTTACTCCTTAAAGACCAAAAAATATGGTGCATTTCCCTGACAAAAATCAAAGTAACAGTCAATCATACATTTGATGAATGCATGTGATAACTACAACAATAGCATCTGGTGTGCTTTTTCAACACAAATATATTCTCCAGTAAATAAATATTGCAAGAATCTTGTGGTCTCTGAAAATAGCACAATAACACACAAGTCTGTTTATCTTGCTCAGCTACACTATAATCCTTGGCAAAATAACGCTGGTTTTATTTTTCATCCATTGGATGAAAGTCTTATAGCTCGCCATATGTCCTTATTATGTTATAGAATAAAATGCACCAAATATATAAATAATTACTCTTTGTCTCTTATAACTAGTCTATGACAACAGATTGGACTATGCAGCTGGCCACCTCACATCATAATATTAAATATAGAGTCTCTCCTACTCTAGAATTTGTAGAAAATATTACAACCATTTACAATGACAACCGTTCTGTTATTGCAATATCCTTGCAATTTAAGTTTCTTTCCACTTGTTGTCACTTTCTCAAATATTAAATGAACCACAACACCAAATTCCCCATTGTAGAGCTGTATCACACATAATTAACACCACATTAGTTTAATAATCAGCGTTTCCAAGTCCAGGGGTGATTGTTTTATTCATCTTCAGGATCTGTATCGCGTAATACTGCTACAGCATCTTTAACAGCATGGTAAATAATATTTTTAACTTGTAATTTATCCTCATGATTCGAATGGGTGTCAGAAAGTTGTCTGAATTCTTGGGTTAGACGGAAACAGTGATTTAGATGTTCAGGTGCCACAAAATCTTCTGCTACTTTGACGCAACTGTGTAAATTACGAACCTGTAAAAGAAAAAGGATTTTTTGTTAACTATGTATATAAAGTGAAAAAAGGTGGCCTTTATTTGTATTGGACATTAATAGCTACAAATACTACAACTGTCAGTATTTACAGTTTACAAACAGATAAATCTATTATGAATATTAAAGATTTTAAACTGTCAGACTAATTCCTATAAAGCTTATTAATAATGTTGTATTTACCTGATGTGGTGCTCCAGCTGGTATAAATATAGCATCACCAAGACACTGTACTATAGTATAACCCTGTACACCATATTCTTTAGATATTCTCTCTCTTAACTTCTCATCTAAATACCAACTCTGATCATGTATGGGATCATGATCTGGTTCAATTGTTTCTCCATTCTCCTTTGCTACCTGCATTAAACATTTCATCATAATTAGTTACCAGATACTGAATTGGGTTGTTATTTGGATTTGCAATGGGACAAGAAGCGCTATACGAGTCAAATTGTATATCAACCCATATAATCCAATGAAATTATCTATTTTATTTTTGACCCAAATCACACCAAGAATACACAAAGTCAATATTAATGAGTCAATGTGACAAGTTAAAGGGGAATGAAAAGCTTTCTCACTATTATCAAAGTTGTCACAACAGAACAAACACAACTAGACAAATTTTATAAGGAAGCAGTATAAACAAGACATACCTTATTGAGAAAATCTCTGATTTTGTCAGCATCATGAGCATCATAGATCTGCCATAAAGCACCAGGTACTTCATGTACTTCTCTAACTCGACGTTTAGTTATACTATCACAATCGGCATCATCTATAGCTTTTAATGCAGCTGTAATAAAAATTATATCATATAGACATTCATTTCAGTGTAGTTTTTGTAAAAAATAAATACAATTGTTAATCATTTATAAAATTAATCTTGGTGAAATAACGTGACATACCCTTCAACTCATGTGTACCCTTTTAGTGAAGAAGTAGGACATCACATTTTGGCTATTTCTTTACATTTTTTTATTTGATTACAGTTCAAAATTTGACTTGCCAAATATTTTTAGACTTACCTTGTTCATGTGTTTTACGACCTCCTTCACCATCACAAGGTACACCAACATACACCATGACATTAACAGCATCCGAAATATCCAGATGTAGATTAGTTGTTCCTTCAGAAGGAAATTGAGAAGAACCATAAGCGTTGTACATCTTGGGTCCTAAATCGGGACGAACCAAGAAATCTGGCAGACGAGAAGCTAGATTAAGTTTGCCTTGACGATGTGTATAATCTGGAAGTGGTAAGGCCTGCATTAAATCATGAAATCTTGTTGGTAATAAATCACTGAAATCATCCCCTGGTGGCCAATCTTTTAACTTTAGTAACATTGGTTCATCTTCATCATCTGTTGGGCGTTCTATAAAAAAATAATGATTTGTATTAGTAAGTATCCCAATTATATATCGGTGTTTATATACTGTAGTTTATAGTCCAAGTAGCCAAGGTTATTTTGACAGAGATATCTTTCTTTTAATAGCGGAAGGAAACAAGAGATAATGAACCCCAATTACTTATCTACACTGCATTGTATTATTACTGCGTCATAATACATTCTAGTCAATATATACATGTAACAGGAAGTATTAAATCTTTAACGTCAATATTTAACATTAAAATTAGTGTAATGTACTTACTATTCAAATATTCAAAGCCATCCCAGAAATCACACATAGGATGACCAATGATGACGTTACCACTTCTACAATTAACCAAATCGTTATCAATATGACCAAATTCTTTACTGAATGATTCCGGTCTCCACAGATCCAGGTTAACATATTTATTGGTACCAGAAACAAGCACAGGCTGAAAATAAACACAATTTCTTTATATTAACACAGGGCATAGTCCGCAATAACTAGATGGAAAGTACTGACCATTAAGGTCTAAAGGGTAGATCTGTATAAAACAATTCATTAGTATGGAATAGCAGTTAATACTCAACAATTTTAAGTATACATAAATATAAAATGTTAGTGGTAACGAAATACAATATAGATTGTTAAAAAATATCAACAGGAAATCAGTTATAATTGAAATATGTCATACACCTACCTGTCCACGTTTCCACTGTTCCTGAAATATTTTCAGATTTCCCTTGTGTTTTGGATCATGAAGACGTAGTAAACGACCATCACAAAGCCAGGAATGAGGTACATCGGGATAAAGAACACTTGTTTCTGTTAAGTTATGAACAGCTATAGGTATATCACGCTTCCAGCCACCTAATCTCGGAATATAATGCATGAATTTAAACGGTTGGGTTTCACTATCGCGACAACTTTTCTCCACAACTGATTGGATGATATCATCGAGTGTGCTGCCACTGGTTTTTGGTTTTGAGTTCTTTTTGTTGTTATCGTTTGACACTTTTGCTTTTCCAGCTGTTTTAGTGAGCAATTCTCTTAAAGTAGAACAACTTGGTTGTGACTTTTTATCAGAGTCTAAGTCAGCACTTGGAGACATAGCACTTTTATCAAGTGAATTTTTTCTGGAATCATTTTTATCTCGGCTGCCTTCAGAATCAAGAAAGGCAACATCAGCTAGTAAGCTTAGAGGTGAAGAGGTTGTATCAGGATTATAATTATCCAGTGTAGATGTTTTGTTGCCATTCACTGTTGTGGGATTTTTATTGTTTTTCTTGCCCTTGGTTGGTTTATGATGTTCATCTCCAACACCATTCACCATCTTTTTATTATTGACACTGTTTACTATTTGCTGAAAAAAATAGAAGCACAAAAATATAAATATTTATTACTTTTCACTTGACACAAAGATGAAAGTCAGGTTATATCTAGTATATGAGGTTCACCAGAGTTCAAAAGAGTATAGATAAGTAATAAATACAAGTTATTATGTCAATCATCTCTACAAGTTAATTATCTACTTCACTGCTTTAATTCATTAATACTAACCTGATTGAGCCCATTTTTATTGAGAAACTTGGAATCGCTGCCATGACCACAGGGACAAGTAGCTGGTATTGACCATTTGCCTCGTATATCATGAATCAATCGACCCAATTCCCATAAAGCATCACTAGGAATAATCTGTGTGAGCATCATTTTATCAGGTTCATGAGCACTCCTGTTTGAACTACAAGTCAGCCATCTATGATCCTCATCAACTGTAAAGACAAGGTAATGGCATATAATAAATGTACAGAAATAGAAATACTGATAACGTTTATTACTCACAACAAATTACTTAGTTTGTAATTTATTAACCCTTGTCAGCAATAAAACATATTTCCTCTTGTAGATAATAACCCACATAATTTACTCTTAATGAAACTGACATTTATGAATAATTTACGTTTTACTCTTCTGAAGAAAACAATGAAAATGGAATTCTATGATAAAATATAACAAAGAGAGCACTAATGGAAATAACTGAATGATGAGAATTCTTACCTTTAGTGTCTGTCCCTCCTTTTACTTTAGCTTTATAACAATCCAGACAGACAACAAAACCACATTTATTACACACCCAATGCATGTTAAATAATGTTGTATCACAGACATCACACATTTCACGTACACCTTGTACAGCTCTCTTCCATGCTATTTTACCTGTTATATAAATATATATCATAATATAACACAACAGTCAGGTGAGATTTCCAGCTGAGAAAATGTCAGGTGAACAGTCGCTCTGACTTTAGTAGTAAATAGGGTATGTTAACCTTTAACTGGTCAGACTCAAATTGCTATTACACTATCCGGTCACACTTTGAACACCATAGTAAAAATGTTGACAGATCTCAGCATGTGAACACCTGGGTAATAGGACATTGCCAGACAAAGGTCAAGAGGCAGCCCTAATTAACCACAGTCTACTTTACTTAGATGACTATTAAACTTTGTACTGCAAGTTCCTGACTGTATCAATGTTAGATTTATTTGAAATAAAGGTGGGGTGATCTGATAGTTAGACAAACTGTATACATTATCAACCTATATATTTGAATGAGTCTTACAAACTCAAACCACTATTTGATGAAATAGATGTTGATTGAAATACTTACCATTTTTACCAACCAATGACATTGACTCCCTTTCTTGTTCAACCAATTCACAGAACTTATCTCCAACTTTGGTGATAATAAATTTAGATGTTTCAATATCTAACTTGGGCATTTGAACTGAAAAGAAATTGAATTGACTGATTATGAAAAGCTCGCATTAAAGAAGATTAACCTATTAATAAATTACCGACATATAACCTTTGTATCCATTGTCAAATCTGATGAATTTTACTATTATATGACAACTGTAAATAGAGATGTTTAATGACTTTTCTACAAATAATGCATTTACCTGGTGTCCTAGGTAACCAGGGTTCTATATCATCTGGATCAGCATCGGATAACTCAGAAAAGCCATAAATAGACACAGCACCTTTAGGATTGTATTTCAACCTGGAAAAAAACATTTATTTCGATTAAAAGACAAAAAAACTTAAGACAAACATGTTTAAATTTGTTCTCAAGGAAGTAATAAAGATGGATAAAATTAACATAAAAGCATGAAGGATGGTTTAGTTTGGCACACTTCACTATGGTTTATTCAGTTCAAAATGTGTTTACCATGAATAACAAATAATGTGGAAGATATGAGATAGACCAGATCCAAATTATAAATAAAGCTATGTACATTAACTCTTCATTGTCACATTTATATAAATAAGCTGTAGGGCTATATCCATGGGTTTTCTATAATGGGTTTGTATGTTAACACAGACATTGTGTTAAAAAGTTCCCCTAGTTATAATAGACTGTTTACATTGACAGATCAAACCCCGGTGAATTTTAAACATTTACATATCTGCACTCGCCTCTATTATTCTAGTAAATATATACCGAGAACATGTCAATAAATTGACGTCACAGACCCGGATCAATATACCCACATCTTTTATAGCCCAATAACAGTGTTATTAATATAGAAATATGATTTTACAGCAACATGTTACACGCAACTCGTAAACAAATATACTATGAGCTGTAATCTATATTCCTTTCATCCTGAACCTTTGTGTCAATACTATTGATAACATACTTATATTCAATCCATAAAATATAATGAGACTTTAGCATGACTGTATGTCAATAAATTCTAGGAATGTTTTTCATAAATCAACTTGCCTCCTAAATGCATAAAATCGACAGAATATGTTTGGTTGTTTCTTGCTAAGTTGAGTGGCAGACATTTTACATTCTCGACATTTCATTAATTTGGGAGCAATTTCCACACAAGGGCCATCTTGAACAAATGGTTCACAAGTTCTCTTTAATATTGCCATAGACACCTTTACTAGTGGTTTATTGAAGGAGCCTGAAAAGGAAAGAAAGAAGACAATCAGACGTAGTAAATATTTCTGTCTAATAATCAACCACTAATCCATTTCTCTCACTACGGGCTGTCTGTAATTACCATTCTCTAGCCAAGAAAGATAGGAGAAAATAGTTCCCACCAGCATTCCATGCCAATCTGGCATTAAACCAAAACTAGAAATAGTAATATGTCGAGCTTTATCATACATAAGTTACATATTACCACGTTTATTTATAAACAAGTGTTATTATCAATATAGCTTACCTTCATGTTTTTCAACAGCTTTACTGTTCTCTTTACTACGCCTTGTTGTTTTCTTCTTCTCCTTTATGCTACTGGTATTGTTGCTGCCTGTAGAATTAGTTGTTGATTCCATACTAACATCAGATTCATGATGAGATGGTGCTGGACTACCTACACTCGATGCCTTACTACTCATTTTATCCTCAGACTTACTATCTGTTGTATCCATTTTCTCATCACATGAATTCTCTTCTTCAACCTGAAAAATAACACACATAATTGTTATTGTACTTATCATTGTATAAGTAATGAATAAATAAGAACGGCCTAAGAATTACCAAGGTAGATGAAAACAAATGTGGCAAGGAATTTATTATAGAAATAATTTCTATAACCATGAGTAATTGTTTTAATAATACTTACAGGGGTTGTTTTCCTGGTTTCTGGCTTCTTCTCTGTTTTAATGTCAGTTTTGCTGCGTTTGTTATTAGGTTTCTTTCGTGTCTGGTTGTTTGGTGGTACAGGACTGGATTCTTCTTCTGTCTTTATTTTTTTAGCTCCACTATTTGACTTTTTAGTTTTTACTCTCTTTTTTGGCAGTGTGTTATCAACAGACTAGAATCAAAGAATTTAACAGGATGCAGTGCTAGAAATCAATGGATTTACAGACCTACATAACACAGAAATACACACAATAATTAAATCAAATTCAACCATATCCTGCATCAAATTAATGTATATTACTTTAAGGCTCAATTACTAATTTTATATACAACATTTCCAGATTTTAAGCTTACCTGAGACTCTGTTTCTGAAGCCGATGAGGTAGATTCATCATTGTGATTCTGACTATTTATATTACCATTAGGTAGTGTTACACCCTGTGTACTGGTATTATCACATACTGGTCTATCTTCATCAACACTATTAGTCTCCTCTGCCTCAACACTAGACGCTTTATCAACTGCAGAATCAGACATATTATTGACAACTATACCATCTTTTACTTCCTTAGATGCATCTGAATGTCGCTGTAACCAGGCTTTCTTCATATTACGATGATTACTAGATGATAATGACAGAGGACTGGAATCCGATTTAGGCGGAGGACTTGGAGCACTTAATGTGTCACTATCGGTATCAGCATGGCCGTTAGCTACACGGTTAATAGTATCCATAATAGATGCAATATTGTTGCTTAAATTACTTGCATTAGTTACTGTCGAAGAAGAAGAGTCTTCGTTCACAATAGTGGGTTTTGGAGTGACTTCAACAACTTTTTCTGGAGGTTTTTTCTCCTCCTCGAGATATGCACTTTGAACTGTATTTTCTACAAACGATTTGAAACTGTCCATATAACTAGCCGTATTGTATGGTGATGATAACACTGATGATGTGTTATCAGTTGAAGGCTGGGTTCCTGCAACTGAACACATGACACTTGTGCGAGATGGTGTATTGCTAGTAGTGGTGGTATAGGGGTTGAGGTTGGTAAGGATTTGTGGTGTGGTGACAGGTATTGACAAGGGAGATGACATATTAGGCATCTCGTTTTGAGCTTTTTGTCGCTTCCTGACTCCATTATCTTTAGTAATTTTCCGTTTAGCACCAGGTGGAGCTGATGGTATGTTAGTTGTGTTGTTATTTGATGGTAAACTGGTAGGATAACAATGTGTTGGTGAAGATGCTGTAACTGGTTGATGACTGGTACCTTTCTGAGCTGCAGAACCTGGTCCGTGGCTGTACATAGGATTAGGGACAAGACCTTGCTGTATTAAACTATAGCTGTATGCCAGTGATGTGGGTGGTAATGAAACTGGTGGTTGAGCTATAGATGGGTGGTATGGTGAGCTGACAGGTGGATTTCCTCCTGGGTTAGTAGGAGATGATCCAGCCGAAGTGACCGGTTTCGATTTGTTACTACTTTTACAGTAATCAATGGGTTGAGCCATGGCTGCTGGATGATGTGACTGTTGACTAGTAGCTTTAAATGGACTTTGTGATCTGCTGGATGATTTATTGTCTAGTACTCTGAAGGCTGTAGAATGAGACTGACCAATCATACTGGAAGCAGACGACATTAGATTATGTGAAAGTAAATGATGAGGAATACCAGATGCAGGACTTACAGAGGTCTGATCTCTCTGTTCTGGTGTATGAGCAGGTCGAGGTTGTGGACGTGGCGATGAGGATGAAACTGGTAATGAACCCCCATATTGACTGCTGGGACTGTTACTCTTACTACTTCGGTTATCAACAATAACAGAACCAGGATGTTTACCATCTTTATTCATATGGAGAAGACTTTCTTTACTTCTGGGTGATAATGATCTGGGGTTGCTGTGAGCTGGACTAGGTTGACCTAGTTTTAAATCTGGCTTTTCATCTTTTATGCCTTCATCTCTTCCTAATCCATAAATATGTAACTGATCTTTTGTAATTACAGATGGATTAGCAGGATAACCGTAGAGACTAAAGATAGGTTGTTCTTGTTTTACACCATGAGAAGATGTAGAAGTGGGGTAACGAGTGTCTCCGTAAGGATACATGTAATTATACAGTGATGGTTTACTTTCTAATTTAACATCATTCTTTATATCACTCTTCTTATGTGCTTCTGGTATGTTACCTAGATACTTGTCTTCACTTTGTCGGTGTGCACTTTCTTGATATCTTTCTCGCTCTCGCTCAATTTCCTGCAATACATAGAAAATTCCACACATGTAATCAATTTGTAATAAATTAATTTTCTATTACATGACTCACATACAAACATACACACTGTATTGTTGTTGAAACCAAAACTATGCAGTGAATGGTGTGGTCTCCTGTATATGAGTAATAATGATACTGACTCATTGATAAATTCATCCTTGATGAAATCTGGTGTAACAACAAGACTACCTTACACCATCTGCTATTTACAGATATTGCCGAGCTCAATTGCCAGACAGAAAGTCAATCAAGTACAAGAATAATGTGAAAGGGAAGTACACAATCCTATCATGATTGTATTTGTTATATGTGACTGGTTACATTAAAATGAGTCATAACTACAGGCAGAAGAATGAAATTAAATAGCTGTCAATTATCACGTCCACCACAAAAACAAGTCAAAGGATCATTAAGTAAAACAAGAGGAAATAATAACATAATAATATTTCTATTATACTTTCTGCACTTAGATATTGCTATAAATAAACAATTTTAGGTATACAATCTATCTTTAGATAAATATCAACCCTGAAAAAACCCAGCTTGTTATAAATATACATGTATATTTTTGCTGATATTTGACTTCAAGGAAAAGTTTTTCTTTTCCAAAAAAAAAAAACAAACCCTAAAGATAAAAATATTCATTGCAAAATTGACTTACTCTTTTAACCCTTTCTTTATCATCTAATTGTTTATCTGTTCCCATCATACTGTGATGTGGTGGAATTTCAGATTTTGGTATCTTGCCTGTTCCAAGTGTGATGGATGGTGTAGGCCATTGGCCACCTAAACCCTGTAAAAAAGTTAATAGAAATTGTAAGTAAAATTGTAAGTATAGTGAAATTTAAACCCGGAAAAGCTTAAGACAAAATATAATCATCATTGAAAATTAATTAATCTGATACATGACCATATACAGTAAAGTGAGATTAATAACCTACCCTTTGGCTCGCCAGTCTTAATGATTCAGTGAAATGATGATCAACTGCGGCAACTGAATCGACAGTTTCACGTAATATACGCCCTCGATCAGATTTCTGTTCTCTTTCTCTTCTTATTCTATTCTGCTCCTGACGATTCCTCTCTATCCTTTCTTTTTCTAACCTCTCCTGTTCTTGTTTCTCTTTCTCTAATCGTTCTCGTTCTTTATCTTGTCTTTCTTTCTCTTGTCTCTCTCTGTAATAATAATCAATAAATAATAAGTTATCTGATAAAATCATAAAAATATTCCTATCACATGCACATAACATTAATAGACATGGAGGAGTTACGCAACTGTAACATATTGTGACATCTCATATTTTGTTTATGACTGATTAGTTTTCACAGTCAGATGATAACATAAATAATGTCAATGGAAATATCTATTAATATTTAAAATATTACATATATTTACTATAATATTGTGAGTCAAAAATACTCAAAATATATTTGAAATACATGTATATATATATATCAAAATGGTCTGAAGAGGTTCAAGAGAACTGAAAACGTTAACCATAAACATGTGTTTATTTCTTTTTTCAAAATCATTTTTCATATATATATATATATATACGGGTGAAGTGCCTTATAAATGTACAAAGTACTATATTCATTTTCAATAACATTGTAAAATAACTTGTAACATCAAAAGAGCATTTAATGTAAATGAAAGATGTACTGTTGTGTTTGGATGTCCCCATTCTGAAATTAGACCTCACAGAATTTAAGTATACAACAAAGAGATCTTTCATTTTTACCTTCAAAGTCTTTATGTGTAATCCTATTACGTACAAAGAACTTGCCAGACTACTAAATCACTCTTCTATATAATCTGATGTCAGGTAAAATCTCAAATATCTATCACTATCAAATAAAATCATTTATATCACTCAGTCTGTTGTGTTAGCCATGATAAGAAATACACTACCACCATCTCTCAACACAACACGTTGACCTCAATTCACCATCTATATAAACAGTTCAGTTATTTAACAGTGCTCTGGGCCACAACTACACACTTGTATAGAGTAAAGTTAGTCAAGCTAATCCAAGTTTAATATCTAACTATAAGTTACACCCCACAGTGGGCTTGTATTTCTTCTAAACTACTGAACTGTAACATACCTGACCTAATATAAATTCTATCACATAATAACATGAATAGCTACATTACACTTAAAAATCAATTACTTTCCATCAATTCGGGTAGGTAACAGTGTCGCCTGAGCAAAAACAATTCAATACCATATATGGATATAAAATATTTTTCAAAGACACATTATCATGGCCTAAAATAGAAACCACACTCCGATAATTCTAGACTATTCTTACATCAGACCTTTAAACTAAATATAGTGTGTTAATAAGCAAGTTATTTAAAGCCAACTAAATCAGGTAACCCTTTCGGACCAATACATAACCAATCTCAAACCCTCCACAGTGATGATATATTATAAGAACTACAGTAACTTTAGGCTTTCTCTATGTAGGACCTAGGTTGTGAATAAGTCAAAATAAACATGAATACCATTATTATTGAGCGTACCTTCCAGAAATGTATTATCAGTTTTTATCTAAGTGAGAATGAATAATGACTACAATATGGGTGATCAATAACTCTATGTAGTTTAATTATTCACAGCTATTTTACTATATTTAATATGGACATAGGTCACGGCTTTAGACAGGTAATAATATAATCAATACTTTAGCCATTACAATACAGTACTTGTACTCACTTATAACCTAATCAATCAAATAACTTGAAACCTTGTTGAAGGCAACTTTAGTCAAATTTTCAAAGTTTATATCACAACATTTTTTAATAAAAGGTAATGTTATGTATGTAAATGACCTTTATGCACTTACAATTTCAAATGCAAAATATTTATCACTAAAGCGGTATTTTGAAATGAAAACATTTAATCCATTCAATACAGAACCAAATGCATTATAACAAAGCTCTGAACAAAATCTTGACAATGTGCAGACGTGACATACCATTTCACCTGGTAACACTGGCATGCAGGTGATTTCACAATACTTTATCACATGACCAGGATTCATTATTTATACTGCCTTAAATCACAGCATGTTTAAAGATAAGGTTGGGTTAAATATCAACAATATTATCAGTAATGTGTAATATAGTGAGAGGTTAAAGTAACCTCTATAAACTATCAATACTCAGCCTTCTTAATGTAAATATTACTCATGTTGACCTTTCACCTTTAATATAAATCTCATACTGAGAGAGAGAACCCATTGGATAGCGCTGGTGTCTAGCTTATAATACATTTACCATGACCTTAATTTGTATAATTTATAAATGTATCATGTTCTTTGTGCATGAATGCAGTTAGTGTACAAAGAAGATCTACCCAGCTTTCAGAGACACATCTTTCAATCAAATAAATAAACATGACTGTCTACATTACATAATATAATGTAATATAATGATGTAATATTACAACATCCACCTATTTTGATAGTCCTCAACTCTATGTTTTTGTTCTATGTACAATATCTAGACCAGCAATACCAAAAGTTTAACACAAAAGTGACAAATGTACTCTTAGAAATTTTAACTATTATCAGTGGCTTTATATAAATTCATATGAATGTGAATCGATCTTCATTTTTAATCTCTTTCTACATGTAGTCAACAGGTGGACTATATTTATCATAAATTTTACAGGTTTCATCTATAATACCTAACAGATTACAAAAAAAAATGTAATATCAAAGTAAACAGCTTTAAATTGTATTGGAGAATAAATTCTACTACACATAATTCATGTACATGTCATTACAGTAGTTAACCAGCTAACTCATCTAAATAATATAAATCTAATGTACCAACAAAGATCTAGTGTAATCTACATATTATATATGTGTAATATATAATATAACAATACCATTGCAAAAAAATGTAAAGGAAGCGATTATTTCAGTTCATATGACAGTAGCCGGGTACCATATTTGTGGGTACATTGATGTGTTTGACCTCTTGTCTAGCAAGTAGAAATGTCCTAGCTCAACATAAATCAATATCCACCATTAGATAAAACTCTCTTCATTATGTTACAAACTAACAAACCCACCTTTCTAAATTCTCTTCAAATAACAACTTCACAATATACTAACTAATATTCTTATTTCATAAGCACAGCTTTTCTTGACTGTGGAAACTTCTAGCCATTAAAACCTGAATGCTTTTTCTGCTTTGTAACTAGGTTATCCACTCACTGCAACAACACACCACACATCCAGTCTTCAGCTCTGTCAAGGTCGTTTGATAACCACAGCTTTCTATCTTTTGTATTACACCTCAAACACAAATATTTACTCATATTTTACCTAAAACTAACATCAAATGCTTGCACAACAAGGCAACATTTTCAAAATCAAAATGTTTAAAAGATTAGAGACATAAAGCAGAGATTTCAACTGTTAACAAAGACTGAATAAACCTACCACTTCAGCTGCTTGCCAAGATAAAAATCAATATGGCCGCCAGACTACATTAGGGCCAAGCCAGCTCACATGTGTAGCCCATACAAAGCTGTTAAATTTATCAGAAATCCTCCATAGCTAAAATTCTATTCAACACAATGTAATCAAGTTAGGGTGCAAAGTTCTGTTAACTGAATTTAACTCACATTAGCTCAACTAGGTTAAAATTAAGTTTACTAGATTTATACTATCATCATGTATATATAGCTTCTGTAGTTTGATACATTAATATTCTACATGTGTGCCTGGCTCTTTGTCAAATACTCAACTCGTGCTTAGATAACAGATTTTCTTACATTTTCATCTGACCTCAATTATTCATATAACACAAGAGACCATTAAAAGGAATATTTAATGTGCTAATTCCATCTGCTTGCTTGACACATATTTATGTAATCTTTCTTGGGTATTTAGAAATGTAATTAAATAGACAAAACTATGGCATGTAAATAAATCTAGGATTCAGTATATCTATGTTTATTTATATGCACTGGGGTATTGAATAAAAGTGAATATAAATACACTTATTGAATCACAATTGTTTTAAATCTTATTCTTGATTTGCGTAAATGTAATAAACTAATTTACATTTTAAATGTAATTTAATTTTTTTTTTTTTTAAAAAGAATTTAACACAAATCAAAATTAATAGACATGAAAGAAAAAAAAATATACAGTAAAGTTGTATTGTAAATATTTAGCTTAATATATATATATATAAGTAAAATATGTAGTAAAAGTAATATCTATTTATACGACATGTAGGTACTGTGTGTGTAAGAGCTTGTCATGTAGATATTAGCCTGCGGTCATGTAAGTAAATGAGGTAATTTCCTCTGTTTGACAGATTTATATGACGTGGTGAGGTTAATGTGGTTGTTTTTCTCCCAGCTACATGTATATTTGATTTTATCTTGGTATATGTATTTATATTTAGACCCATTGTCATCATACATCATACAGACAATTTTATAGTTATAATATATATACTACTGTTACATACATTATAATCTACACTGCAGTATTTAATTCTAATTTCACATCATCATTATTTATATCAATTTCTCAACAAAAGATGTTTGTGTTCAGATATTTTTTAAGATCAGACTGAGTCTCAATACCAATATAACAAATACAGAAAAATACTACAGCAATAGTTTACATAGTTAACAATCCAAATTGACATAAATATAAAGGCAAATTGCAACCTGACTAGAAATGGAAGCTTACCAGGAACAGATGACAAATTAAGTGGAAAATACTTAACGAGTTTGAACAATTTTCAACTTCAACATTTCACTCTCAAATAATCAACACTTAGAAAAGAAGTAAACACAAATAAAGAGAACTAGGTTATGCAATTTAAAGAAAAGATGGATGAATGCTCAAGTAATCAATTGTTAGCAGACGACTAATTTAACAATGTGTTTACAACAGTGAGTCATATCAGTGAGTTATGTTTGAGTTTCTTTAATGGCTGTGTATAACACACATTTGTTAAATATGTTGACATTTATAGCACAATTTCTTTTTCTGAAAAAATCAAAGCTTTCACGTCAACTAATATATAAATGTGCGCCCAGTTTTTACTATTATTATTTTAAAAAAGTGTATTGTTACCATTTTTATAGCTTACACCATGCTAGATTTTGAACATGCGTAATATCTGATATTTAAATGCATGAGTAAGTAGTATTATACTACTACTAGAATATGAAATAAATTAACTTTGACCTACTCTAACAGAACTATTCACATTCTATTTAATATAAATAGTAGAGGCTATCAGGTGATCACATTATGCTGAAATATTTTACAGTGTTTACTGTTATGTAAATATAATCCAGTTGAGAGTTTAGTGGTGGTAATATGAACAATGGTATATTGTGTGGTAGAGCTGACACTATAATGTATTTATGTATTTTATAATAATAAATTTAGTGTAGTCAAGTGCTGCACTTTCAGTCTTTCACTGAGTAGCGCTAAGACTTCCATGTAAAGGTTTCATTAAATATTGAATTATATATACAAAACAAACCTTTCTTTTCTTCTTTCTCTTTCCACACATTCTCTATCCAGACGTTCCATTTCTAAACGATCTCGTTCTCGTTCCATTCGTTCTCTCTCCATTTCCCGTTCTCGATGATGAAGGGAGGAAACGTCTGCCAATAGTTCATCTTGATGTTTCACTAACAACCAAGATGGAGGTACAGGTATTGAGGAGAATTTCTGCTGCCATAAAACTTCTAATTGATGTAGTCTATGCCCTGATAATGGATACTGTAAATGCATGAGATGTGCATTTTGTAACTGCATGACATGCAGTTGCTGCTGCTGTTGTGCATGTGCTGCTAATGTAGCATCTAACTGACTGAAGCTGGGAGGTAAGGTCAATGGACGTGATATACCCCCCATTGATGGGGGTATAGGGTAATGATTAGGTAAAGAAGTCAGCATTTGTCTAGATATTGGATGTGATGAAAATGATGTAGATGTAGGAAGAGCGGCTGGAGAAGCTGGTATTGGTGTGTGAACAGTAGGATATAATGATTGACTTATTGATTTTGAATGATTGGGTATATTATGAACACCACCTAAAAAATGGACAGGATTTTGTTTCATCAATTCCGGGTCTCGATACGGTAAAACAGGATCATGTCTATCAATAACCAATGGACTTGACGCTGGACTACTCTTGACAGTTTTGAGATCATCAAATTGAGAACTGGGTCTCTTTTCGTGGTGACCACTAGACGTTGAGCGTT
Source organism: Patella depressa (assembly GCA_948474765.1). NCBI lineage: Eukaryota > Metazoa > Mollusca > Gastropoda > Patellidae > Patella > Patella depressa. Next base: position 74,952,906 of record OX419717.1, read on the forward strand.
CGTCACTGGCACGCGAGTCTGATCGTTCATCCATTGCTGGAGTTGGAGGATTACTCCGCGAAATATAAGCCTGAAATCCTACATTAGTTTCACGAGGCCTTTCCACATTAATTTCCTGAGTTTTCATGTCCTCTTTGTCACTTTTTTCCTGTGAAATAATAGAAGATGCATTTTGTGATATGGTGACAGTTTCTGATTCACTTTTATCCTCACCATTTAAAGAAAGTTTTTCAGCTTTAGCTAATTTAGTCACCTGATCAATAACAGATAAATTAACATCTATATTAGCTGTTAATGGTCCAGTATGACTGTCACTAGAATTGTTATTAGAACCACTATTTAACAGTAGCTGCTTTTTGTAGTGCATATTATCTTCAATCTCACTTGAATTATCACTATCCTTGGACGTTTTCAAAATACTTGTTACTTTGGAACTACTTTTAGACTCTTTTTCTTTCTTTGAGTCATCTTCTGGCTGTATTTGAGTTAAGTTCTTATCAATATCAGTTAATGACTTACAGACATCACTGGAACTCTCCCCTGATTTTACCTTATCACTTTTACACTTCCTGTTCTCAGAACTCTTACTTTTAGCACTAACCTTCACCTTTACAGTTGGTTCTGATTTACTTTCTTTTAATATGTTACTAGAGTTTTTACTATTTCCACTACTCAAATTATTATTAGTATTATTATTATTAATATTAGTTCTAGCACCACTTTGATTACGCCTAGTTTTAGTTTTTTCTTTTACACTACTTGCTGCATTGTTTTTGTATAAACCGATATCTTCAACTTGTATTTTTAATTCCTTAGTGTTTGTATCATTGCGCGTTGGAGTCACTTGTTCTTTTGCAGTTTCACTTTTGGCCTTTTTGCTGGGAGACGTTAGTTGTTTGGTTTCATTGATATCTGAGCGCCTTTTCCGTTCACGCTGCACCTGTGGTTGTTTCCTACTTGTTTTTTCTTGCACTGAAAATAAATAACATAAAATTTTTCTTAGTACAGATGGAAAAGAATAAAATATGATCCGGAAATAAGCCAAACTCAAATAACAGTTAAAATGTCAAAATTTCTAAACTTCAAATTTTCCTGGAGTTTCATCTTATATAATATCGTATTGTCTTATGAAACTCTAGACACTCATAAAAAAAAAAAATATTTTGGCAGTTTAAAATGCAGAACAAATTTACCCAAGGTTTAGTTCCTAAAGCCAAAATACTCATATATTTACACATTTATTTTGGACTTGTTCCAAAAAATGAAAAGTGCCCAAGTGTTAGATATTTGCATCTATATGATAGATGGATAGACAGGCACGTACAACTGATATGTAGTAACAACTGATACATTTAACAGCTGACAGCCAGACTAGTTTTTTTTTACTCCACGATAAACTTGTTTAGCTATCACTACATAATTATAATAACGCTTAGTTTTTACACATTTAACCACTGGACGTAATACATGACATACTATCTTATACATGTTTTTTTATCAGGAAATGTTTAACAGTAACGGTGTATTACATGTTTCATTATGACTAATATGGATGAATGCTGTATAGGAATAGATTTGTCATGAGTACAGAAAACCTGACATACAAATAAATTATAGAACTACGAGACAGAGAGGGGGGGGGGAGAAATACTACAAATGAGATATAAATCATATCTTCTCTTCAGCAATATGATCCACGCCTCTCTATATGATTAACTGATGACTACTTTTAATGCATAGTTCTAAATGTTGTAAGCTTATATTTACATGTAAATTGCGTGGAGAAAGATTATAACTTAGACAAGTGTAACACATACATTCAGAGAACACACATGGATAGGATGAATGGTGTTATTTCAACCTAGAAAATGTGGACATGATACACAGGCATGCCTTCAGCTAGAAACACCTGCTTCATGACCTGTGCCAATAAGCCAATGAGAGGATTTTGAGAATAATAAAAGATATTTATAGTTTCAAGCATGACCAAACTTATGAAACCAAATAGTAGAATACTGTTGACAATCCTTTTTAGAATTACAAATAAAGATTTAGCCTGGAGTCTAAGAACAATGAGGTTGTTCTCTGTTTTATTCTATACATCTATTAGTTTACACTAAGATGTGAAATAACTTGTCTAGAAATACATAAATTAAGCGATTTTCAACTACAAAAAGCAATTCAATGTCTGTCGATCCCTAATTTAAATCGCTCTTATTTACAAGCAAAATCAATACAAACTTATGAGTTCTATATTCTATGAGCACACTTTGTGGATTTGGCGGTATATAAATGGACATATTATAATTGTTATTGAAATATTTACATTCACATTCTGACTACATTTTGTGATTGTATTATTCTACTGATGTGTAACCATCTTTAAAGGGGTATTATGGGAGATAAGATAAAGAGCTGACAGCCCTTGCTATAATAGTTAAACAGATAACTGAAGAGAATATTATGCTGAATATTTCAGACAAATTGCTCCAGTCTGAAAAGAGATATTAGTGATGTAACTTTGGGCCTAAAATATATTATGGTCTGGCTAACTTAATTAATGTCTAATTAATAATTTATATAACATTTTAGGCCTATGGAAAGACCTGCAATAAGCAGATTTAGCACTTGTATAATGTATGTTTAATTCATGATCATTATATTTGTATATACTCCTACCTACACTATCAGATCCCATTAAATGTTAATTTGTCTTTCTACTAAATTATTTACATATGAAATAACAACTATTATCATGATATAATCAACTAATATTAGTATAAATTATGACCTGGTATTCTCTCCTAGTTATTTTTTTAAATATCAAAAGTCAAAATGTCAGAGAACTAGTGTCCTAATTACCATGCTCATTATGACAAATAATATACTGTGGTCGGATTGTCTGAAATGTTTGAATAGCAAATACTGAAATTTGTTTTATGGGTACATGTGTCCTTTGAGTAACTGCTATTATTTTCTTTAGAAATCTGTTAAGTCACAACTAATCAAATACAAGTAAAACATCTATTACCCGATAGCTTTTATTAGTACATAAATGTCATTTATTAAAGTGCCAATCTCGATTACTTTTGGGGGAATAAAACTGCTTAATTTTGTGTTAAAATCCTTTAAAATCCATAACCTAAGGCCCACCAACTAACCCGATATTTGTGATACGCTTGTAAATAACTTAAACCTGACAGTCTTCATCTGGTAATGGAGACCGTTGTATTATACAGTATCTGGATAAAACCAGACTTTTTTCTATAAAAATAATATGTAGGTGAAATTTACCTTTTGTTATCAAGTACAGGGCATGGATCATTCACTGTATAGACCTCTCAAGAAACATTAATCGATTATCAGGTCACCCAATGAAAAAATTGACCCGAAATCTTAAAAGGGTTACGTGTCCGGATAAGCAGTGTTGACGTTCACATCCAAACGACTCAATATTTTGCGCTGCAATTTTGAGACAAGGTAAATACAGTATGCCACTATATTTTAGTCCATGAATTTCATAAATACTCGAACTTTAATTTTTGAGACTCTGTTCTTATCGGGATTGTCCCTTTAAGAAGTAGATATTTAAGAAATCCAGCGCAACAGCAGCACATAACAGAGATTGTTTAATAAGCCTCAATGTCCTTTATTAAAGAAATACTAAAATACTTGTAGATATTTAGAAATAACAAAACAATTATCTTACCTATTTTTTCTGGTTCTGGTGTTGAACCTCCTGATGGGTTTCTCTGACGAGTTTTGGCACTACGATTTGGTCTGATAGTTTGTATTTGCTGTGGTGTGAGAACTTGGTTGGGCCGTCTGGCTAGATGAGCCTGCAAGAAAAAATGACACAGACATGATAATTACATTAAATGAGAGACCCTTGTTCAGATTTACAGTACCAGTCCTAACTTCAACAGACATCACTTTCTCAACTGCCTAAAATACAACAAAATGTTAAAAGTTTTTCTTCTCTACTCCAGACATTCACTGGTAAAACCTGTTAACCACATAAAACATTAACTTAATCTAACCCATTTCTATTCTAAATAATTCACCACCATTACATGTACATGTATATATATATATATATTGTAGAAGGTCTTCCTACACTCTGCAGGATAAATGACAGAGTAAAGGGGATAAATGCTGTCTTTTGTCATCTTATTCAAATTTATTCAAAACTCAACTATGGCAACCAATTAACCTGACAACATTATCAAAATAAACATTAAGTAACAAATATTTGAAAAAGCTGTGAGTCTGATGTTTGACTTTAAAAGATGAATCATTCTAGACGATCAAGTGAACTAATTAGAGATGATACCAAGCTAGATTTTGACCAACTTTATACTACATTTAATGTACATCTTTCTAGAAAACATATTATAGTAATTGTTAAAACAGATAATCTTTTAAACCTTATTTGATACACCGCTTCATTATCTTGTTCTACTTGGAAGATTATTTCATGTCCCTGTATATCTCTAAATGTTATATCTTTAAAACATTTCAACAAAATCAAAAATTTGGAATTCTAGAAAGGCAATGATGTGCATATTAATGTGATATAAATTTTAATTGGCTGTATCAATTTTTTCTCTACAGTAACGCCCACAAGTAATATCCTTCACATCCTATATTTAAAAAACTACCATGAATATGTACATGCACTAATGATTGGTATCACAATTAATACACAATCTATCTTCTTGAATTACTTTAAACATATCACTAGTTTCTCCTCACTTATACTCACAGATTAAATCTAATGATATATGTCCGACACTGTGTTGAAACTGTGCTATCAACATAATGTAAGTGATTATAAATCCACATATCACAATCTTCATTCTTTATTAATAAATACTTTTATCACTTGGCAATCACCACCAACACAGCACGAACATGGGTGGTATATTAATACCAACAAATATCTTACCTATATAAAATATTTTGTTTCATATATCCATGTAAAATGTTTGTAATATAAGATATTCACTAGTATATGATATAGCACTATAGAATAATGATTGTTATTCTGTAGACAATAACAACCCGCCAGTTTCCTATATCTAATACTAACTGCATGTATAGCCTTTATACAACACCACGCTGGCAACAACAAGTGACCTTCACTGTGTTTGGCGGGCCAGCTCTGTAGGAATGTCAAACACTGGCAAATGGATCTTTGAAGGCTTATACAAACTTGTCAGTGGGTTGGCCTTTAGCCAAAATACATCAGAGCTAGGTGCTATTAGGCCACTAATCAAACTGGCTAGCTGCACAATGTCAATTGTTTTCCTACTACAATCCAGTCTAGCTCACTTCGCCTTCATTATTTAATAACCTTTCACTATATAATATTACAGAGAGATGTCAATCCACCTTTAACCTTTCAAACACAAAAAATACCTAATGTAAATACATACAACTAATAAATGGCTTACACACACATACATACACACACACGGAAAAACAATTTAATAATAATTTATTTTTTCTGCATCTGTTATTCAAATAAAGGTTACTTGTCCAATTATTCATTTACTGGAAAGAGCAAGGTGAATTGAGACTAGAGGGGGGCTGTAACAATTGTGTTAAGTTATTCTAACAGTTGTCAGGGTGTAATCAGTGAGAATGAGATATAAATGATAGTAGGTCTGGTAGCAGTTCTGGATCTTTTTTAATTCAATCACCACTGAAGAAATTAACACTATTTACACAGTTTTATTGACTATTCTGCACTCCTACATCTTTTTCTTATAATTTAATGTTTACCTACTGTCTAAGTTTAGTAAAGTCATGTCATCAACACTTATGTAAAGAAATCTGAATATCTGTAACAGAACAGGATATCGTTTTCAAATTGGTATCTAAAAATACCTTATGATCTCTGTTGTTTTGTAGACTTGAAATAATTGTTTAAGGTGAATTCTAACCTTTGATTGTGGGTAATGTCATTGTTAAATTATAGTTCTATTGCCCTGTTGTGAGGTGCAGCCTTGGGCTTTTTCTTAGCAAATTACACAACATACTATCATTAACTAGATTGTACCACACCATGAAGTAAGATGACGTATTTTGATAAATAATATTACATTACTGTAATCAGTAAATCCTACCCTATAGGCCTCAAATATATTTAGATCACAAAGTTGACTGACTCTGTTATCTGGTCTCTAACATATTACATTACAATGAGAGAAAAGAATATTATCTAAACATGTATCATGCAGAAAAGCCATTTAAGTGTTATTAAGCTGTTTTCATTTTTCATCTCTCAGACAGATTATTGATTAGGATAAAATAACAAAGATGAGATCTCACTTACTTTCCTTCCTCTACAAGTAGAGTAGCAAGGCCATTAGAGAAGGGTATGGCTGATAATAACAGAAAGGTCATCTACCACATATTTTATCATTACCCAGATAAAGGGTTGCTATTGAGAATGACAAGATTCGCCAGATCTCAATGTCTGATTAATGTGTATTATGTTCTCATACATTTCTATATGTGCGTGTGTGTCTGGTCAATGGGGTCCACATGACAAATAGACTTGTTCAAAAGGTGAATGATAACAATGATCAAGAGGTGTGGAATATAGAAGAAACTAGACAGCTGATAACATCCTCTGATAATTATATAAGCTGAAATGGCCTGTACACCATGTGTGTTATTCTAGACAAAACCTCAGACTTTATCACATACTATTTCACAAGGCCCAGTAAATTTAGCCATGACATAGGCTTACAATATAATTTCTCAATAAATATAACTTAATGTAGTTTTTTTTCAAGAGGACATAGTAATAAATTGGGCCTTTAAATATGGCAACCCCATAATAGATTTTTGATCTCATTTGCAAAGCAACAAATTATATTGATATCCAATTAAAATTTTAATTAAGTTTGTCAGATTGCATTTTTAAGAAAAGGGTGCAATGCATGATGATCTCATATGATTGATGAGCTAAAAATCTCTTTAACTTAGATCACTTAACCAGTTTATACATGAATTACAGGCCACCCGAAAATAATTTAAATATATTCGTGTTAATCTGATGTTTAGAAAGTTGATGTTTTCATAAATGAAAAAATAAATATGATGATGCCAACAGCTGACATTTTAAAAATAAACTGAACAAAATATTGATATTTAAAGATTCACAGATTATCCATAATTCCAATAAATATTTCAAATTTTGGTCATTAAAATAAATTACTGTCATTTATATAAACTAAAAGTTTTCTAACTAATTATTATAAATTTGAAGGCCATAATTTGTTTTGTTAGTACCAAAAGAAAGTCCATCTGATTATTCTATTGATCATTAAATATTGTCTGACATTTAACAAGGTCAATATGGCAGGTTAAATTAAGTAATAACATCATTTTACTAGACACATTAATAAATAACCAGATGTTTGTTTAATGTCTACTATTCTACTGGGTATATCAAATAATACATGACAACATCACATATAAGTTAGTTACCTTTTTGTAAGTTAATTTCCTCTTATCAAAATATAAAGTAAATAACAAAGCTTTGGCTCTCTTGTTAGTCAGCAGCACATAATCCAACAAACAGTGCTTAAATGAAAATAGTCTCAACTGTCCAAGTAGAATCAATGTATTATATCAATTTCAACCTTTCATACCAAACCATAACCTAACCTCATTCATCATCATAACAGTATAAGAGCTAATCTCTACAACTCTTCTCTCATACAGCACTCCTTTATCATGTTAATAGCTGCCTGGGGTATAGTAAGACTACCTCTTTTTTCAAATCACATGGTTTTTCTATGGGGGAGCCTCTCAAAGTAGTAAAATGTAAGCTAAGGCAATAAACAGCCTGTATCCTGGATCTATAAATAATATGAAATATTACGCGTAAATGTTTTTTATACAGTATATAAGAAAATAAGAGTTTACAGATGATATAACCTACTTTCCTTGTTATTTCATAAAGAGTTAGAGTTTAGCCTTTCTAATCAATACAAGCTAACAGCTCTCTCAATGAGCCAGACTAGAGAATAATCAAGCAGAAATTCTGGAATTACAATCTGTCCATAATGATGTCTGCTATTCATGTCGGCAATAACTCCATCACATGTAACAGTCATAGCATGTTTCACTGTCTCCTACTTAATACATAAAAAAAATCACACAATCTAGATTGCTTTAAATACCAAAGTGCACACATATCTTAATATTTCTCTCTCAGTGTCTAAAAAAAACTGGTGAGAAATCTATTCTATTAAATAATTGAATAAGGAATAAAATAAGTGAATTTTAGCAGATCTTCAGTGAGCTACATGTTTATTTTTTTAGTTTGTGTCAATTTGCTAGGCTTGAGCTCAGATAACATTCTAAGACAAGATCTTTTCTATACAGCCCACCATGAGTGTTTAATGATTCATAAGGATAAAGAATTTTCTTAACAATAAGAATTTTATTTCCACTTGATTTCAGCACAGGAAGTTTAGCATTAAAATTTCTTTAAGCTCCATGCAAACTTTAAGCCATTACATCGTAATTGATCAGACATTATAAAATCTTAATGTGTTTGTTCTTTAAACCATGCAATCCATTTTTATATTTCATATACCACTATAATGGATTCTTACTAAATAGTGTTTCATGCTTATACACCATAACCACTTCTTTAACAATAGTTTATTTACAGCCTTAAACATTGACTTATTCAGCTTTTGACCCTTTAGTAACAAAAGCAAAGGCTGACCTATTTTTCCTGGTGGGTAAACATACCTTACCAGTCATATATGCTTAACAGCTTGACCTTTCACCTTTACACACAGTTGCCTGGCAACCTGATTACAAGGCTGGTAAAGGATAAATTTAGCTGAGAGCATCAAGTTACTGGTGACCTATCATGTAAATCACATCACAGTGGCTGCCTCATTAAATCTACTCTATTTACCATTACATACAGGGTACATATCTGTTTGATGTAGATAAAAAATAAACAATTACATCTCACCTGACTCTGTGAACAAAATCAACTATCAAAATATACATGTATCTGACTACAGTGATTGAATAAGCAGGCAACAGCTAACATTTCTCTCTCACTCAATATACACCACCATACGCATGTTAATTTGATACACTCAGACATTTCAAACTACAAGAGGCAACCAGGCGCTAAGCTAGTATACCATTAGAGAGGAATTCTTTGAGACGTAATCCATTTGTTCATTCACCAAAGAGTTCTGTGTCAATTAGCATTTTATTTCAGTTAGATGAGATGTAAATAATAAATAGATACAGTATGTATATCAGCTTTGATTATAATTCTATTTTGTTACTTTTTACCTGTTTGAATGAAGGCAAAAAATATAAAACGCAGTTAAAATAGTAGTTTTTATATAATTTTGCCTATGTAATTTTACTGTAAAGTGTAATAAAGTTGTTATCAAATTACAATAATGAGACGGTACAGCTGGTTTTAATAATATACTGATATTTTCACGTGCTATAAATATATTTAATTTCAAATCAATATATACCATACTTTCCTTCAAATTATCATTAATGCTTACTACATTTATTATTATTAGAAACTGCGTAGGTTGGCTCAATATGTAGGCCACCGTTAGTGATGTGATATATTACAGTTCCTCAAATTTACCAGAAAATATCCATTATGCCACAGGCCAAAAGTATGTAATTAAATATTGCATGAAGCGTAAATAGTGTAAAGTAACTTCACAACAAGTGATCAATCGTTAATACCTGAGCTGATATAATTCAGTTAATATCTATTAGGATAAAGCTACTTATTGTCTGACAATATGTTGGATTAACTATAATAAATATACTGTTGAAAAATTAGGGTTTTGAAGTCCAGGATAAAAATAACTATGTCTCCAGTTCACTTTAGGGCCATTGTTAAATACAATAAGATATCATTATTAGTTACAATGCCTATAATTAAATGTATACTGGTTAGATAGCATATGTATAATATAGACTTCGACCTGTGTTTATCTTGTCAGTATAAAATGTAGAGGTTATAGTATTAGTTAGCACAGATAATTATATATAGAGATAAGTAAAGGTCAAATTCTGAAATAATTACATAGACTTGTCTACACTATTACAGATAAATAAGCATGATAAGTCAACATCTATATAGTATAATGATGACAAATTTAAAGGAGCTAATTCTCTATTCTTTGGCACCTAGAAATGGGCACAAATGGATTGCAACACAATGTAATATGAATGTACATAATATAAACTGATTTACATTCAATTGTTTCTTTTTTTTACTATAATTTCTGTTTGATGAAATAGGCAAAGAGTCAAAAATTGAATGACAGTCTTTGGCATCTGGTTATTCCAGTCTACCCTGGTAATATTCTCCTGTTCTTAGCCTCGTTCATCGAGTCGCTTCATTACAAATATTGCTCAAAGCATTCCGAAACTCGATTTGTGTTCCACTATTAAAATCTTCATATTTTGTTAAATACTGGATATCAGAAGCCTGTTTTTTCACGGTAAGTTCCAGGTTTGAAATATTAGGAGACATTTTATGTTTCAGCGCTAACTAGGCCTGCCAGGTACCTATAATATGAAAGTAGGTAGATATTGTTGACCTGATGATAAAGTAGTATGGTTATTATCAGTACTTGTTATGAAGTAGAGATATTCAAGAAAGTTATTTATTCATAAGCCTACTATATAGTAATATCCCCTCTTATCACTGTAACTAGGATTTTATTAGAGATATTATATCGCCATTAGGCCTTTCCAACGGGAATTGTGGGTATATACCACTCCCTACTATTGTCTACATGGTGAATAGTATGTCAATATTTAGTTTGGTGGTTAGTTTAAGTTTAGCAAGGATTAACCCTAACCACCCCATAAACCACTCTAGCATATAGTAATGGTTTAATAAATACACTACTGTGAATATTGAAGTGTTAATAGAAATCTTTATATAGATCAGATTCTAGATATAGAGGACTATAGATAAATATTTGTTTTAGAAATATTGGCTGAATATAAAACTATTGTGTTGATATATAAACACACTATTCTTGTATTGATCACGGTATTACCATGCCTACTTCATAATTGATTTTTATAAAAGCATTTTACAGACAAGTTGTCTCTATTGCATGTATGTCAGTCCTCTAATGGGCCAATATTGGTGAAAAACATCAATATGATCGTTTAATTAAAGTTGAAAAATAACTCAAGGCCTTCCCACCTCTCTTCCCTGTAGGGCTCAATTACTAGTTAACTGGCAAATAACATGAAATCTCCCTGACGAAGGAACAATAGCTATTTATATCAACTATATCAATTTACTGTATAGATTGAAAGAGGTCAGTAGAAAGCGTAACTTAAACCACATAAAAAATATCCAGTTGATGTAAAACAGGTTTGAAAAGACTAAAATACCACTAGCCTTTCCCAACATAATCATTACCATATTAAACATTTCACATTTGTAGCAAGGTGAAGGTTGTTTGCTAGTAAATCACACAGAGAAATACTCACACATACATGTTGTTTAAAGAGACAACACTGTACCATCTAGTTTAATTTAACACACTCCACAAATGTCACAAGTCAAGTCTGGCTAGAGATGTAAATGTCAGAACTATCACACTACACATAAAACCTTCATTTAGTCAGTCACACTACCTTTATAGAATAATACATGTTCATTTATTGTATTAACTCATGCGTTGTCTAGTGATTTAACTTAACAATAACATTTTAATGAGTACAGCTCAGTAACATGATTGAATCATGTTTTTTGCACATTGATTATTGGTAACTTACATGTTACGGCAGTACGCTAAATTTTCTATATAGATAAATGGGAAGGTTATTTTTAAGTAAGCTATCAATAGTTTAATTGTACTTCTATAGTATGAAATTAAAAAAGGATATTGAACTTTTGACAAAAATGTTAACTGTAGGCAGCAAGAGGAAGAAATTACAACATGTGGGCTATGAAATGAAAGCATTACTCATTTCTCAAGGAAGCAAGGAAAACATTGACTTAAACCATACACAGACTGACTGCATCACACAGATGTAATTTAAATATGCTCAACAAAAACCTGATAGGAAGAATACATGTATATCTCTCTTTTTCATTATCCCCTCATTACACACACAACTAAAATAGACCTGAAAAACTCATTAACTCAGAAACACGCAAAGAGAATTATAATATTAATGATTTCTGAAGCCAATGTAATTACCACAATTTCAAAACAACATTTTTAATTTCCATGTGGGTTTCAAATTTTAATTAAGTGTTTAAAGAACTTAAAACATTTTATTTATAAGATAAGTTTATTTTCTATACATTATAATCTACAGACTGAAACTAGTTAAAATGAAATAAAAATACTACAACATCAAATAGATCACGGAACAACCAGAAATAATTTAATACCTGTACTATGATTTAATTAATAGCAAATTGAAATATAGAAAAATTCCATATAGGGGGTAGAGATAGAGCCATAGAATTGGATTTCAAAATATCAAATTCATTTCTTTTAAAGTACATAAAGGGCTAAGTCATTATAATAAGGTACAATGTCCAAGTAGATATGTAACATGTATTCTTCTTATCAGGTCCAACAAGTTTAACTGTTTGTAAGGAAGTAATCAGTAAACTAGGACTGATTATAGTCTTTACTTATTCAAAAACATTAAGTGTTTACAAGTTCCAGATTCAAGTGGGTTTATCGGTCACATCTCAATTTAAAAAACAACACAGCTTATGTACAGAAGTAATACATCTTCCCGCATTGTTACATTACTATCTAGAATATTTACGCTAACTCATGAAGAATGCCATTTACTTACTTGCCTTCACCACGTGCTGCTGGCTCTCACCTCCGTGCTATCATACCGCTAAACATAATAATATATCTCTAGTCCTGGCTAGGTAGCGTGTAGAAGGGAGCACAATCAAGGAGTGTTTTCCTCGAGATAGTGCAGTGATATAATACATCACAGTTTGACCTTAATCTTTCTTCTAATATTAAACTAAAACTACATATTATTTTCTCATTCAACCAACCAGAACATACATGAGAAACAGTTTAAAATCAACTCAACAATGTGAGAAGATAAAAATAAAATCTATTAGTTGATTTAAGATGACGAATAATTTGTTGTAGTTTTTATGGATCAATATCAGGTTTACACACTTGGGTTCAGATTACATATTTATTGTCATTATGTCACGTCAGTCTTAACAAAATAATCACACTGAGGAGTAGGATGATTGAATAAATAATGCATTTCATTTCATAAGTTAATGCATTCAGAAAGACTTAAATTGCAAATGTATGAAAGGTTTTAATCATGATTTCTGCCAATTCTTCTGATTAAAATCATGCACATTTTCATGACTGATTATCGGGATAAAAATAAAGGGGGCCGCTTTAAGTTGACTGAGACAGCCATCTATTGAAATGTAATTTCCTCTGCTATTGAATAGAATGCTATGTACATGTATAATAATATCTTGAATTGGTTCAATGTGATATGAAAGCACTATGACTATATCAATAGAGCGTGTTATATTGAAGGAACTAGGTTCTAAAATCAGGGTTGAGCACATTCAACTAGATTTATCAATAGATGTCTTTGTTAAAGATTAATAATGATTGACATTAGAAGTTGTGATATTTTTACCTGTTGTAATAAAGTTAATGTTAGACAGGTAGGATGTGTATAAACAACCTTTATTTAACCTTGAGTTATAAAAGCATTTATATGTACATTTCTAGGTGTTGGCAGGCTACAACTTGTTTCTAACCATTGATTATACAGTAACCAACAAGTGAAGTGTAGGCTTTCATTACAAAATAACCACAATAGATCGCCTGTATTATTACACCCAGAGTTAATAAAAGTTTCAGTAAAATCTTGTCAACCATATTAGAAATAAATTCTAACTTTATTAATACAACAATCTCTCTTATTTCTCCTTTGACCACAATATTGCAAAATACCCAAGGAAAAAGGTCATAATTTAATCTCTGGCCTTATCACAATGTCACGTGGACCAATATATAATGTGGCTTTGTACACAAATCTATAAATCTTTAGTCAGGTTGATAAAAAAAATTGGGTCAGTAATCCCGGACGGATATGAATATGTTAATTGGTAGGAAAGTGATAAGATGTATTCAGCAAGTTAATTCAATATGTAAATATATCTCTCAAGCTGGATGAGTCAGAGGAAATTCCTACTCTACATGGTATATATCACATGTATAAACATTATCAGTTAATGTTATACACCCCACCACTGGTTGTCTACATTAAATAAATTCAAATTAAAAGCAAACAGTATTAATTCTCCTTTTTATTTAACTCACTAAACACACATCTTGGTTATTCTCAGTTGCTTTAATCTAATAATCTTCATATTATTGGTAATTATATGGAGAAAATCTAATTACACTGGTCTAACTTTCACCTTTAATATTCTATAAATATAATATGATAGACCCACTGGGCTTTGGCAACATCATTAAAACATTCTGCTTTATAGTTCATTTTCCCTTGCTGATGTATTTATACTTGAGTGATATTAATGTGACTACCTGGCCAGCCACACATGTACTCTAGTAATTCTAAACATAAAAAGATAAGGAGTGGGGTAGAGTTTAGGAGAGAAAAAACATGAGCAGAAAAGCCATATTTAAAACAAGTAGGATTGGCTGATGTTTAGTTTACATTAGAAGATAATGTTTCTACCAGAACTCTATGTCCTCCAATATGTACCAATGGATCTGTTTTTTTAAAACAAGTAAACACATTAGTGGAAACCTACACATGTTCGCTTTATAAACAAGTCTATTCAACAATCATTTATAGCTTTAACACAATATATTCACATTGTAAATTACAACCCAAATAATTAACAGCAAATAAATCACACATACATACACATGTAAATATAACAGTTATTTGTAAAATATGAACCTTGGATGTACTGACAATAACAAAGTGTAAATCATAATTCATCGATATGAATAATAAAATTCTAGTTGAAGACGATGTTTAATAAATAAAACAGCAAACAAAACATATATTTTGTTTTGATTTCGAAATGCATCAAAATTATATAAAATTAGTATTTACATGTACATGTATATGATCAGTGTAATGTGTGGAAAAATGAATAAGCTTTTTCCTCATTGTTAATGTTAAATCTAGTCAAAAGCAAAACAAAATTTTAAGTGCTATGTGTAAGCATACCCTGCCTTAAAAACAACACCTCTCACTGTTTATGGTCGCAGGAAATCTTAACACAACCAACAACAAAGAAATAATTTACTGGACTAGTCGTGGGAATTTACTAAAGAGCTTTATCTTATCTGATTCAATCCAAAGTTTGAATGCTATTCTTTTTAATAAATCTGATAACAAAATAAATACATGAATACATACCGGTTGCTCTTTAGGTGTGCTGTTGTCTTTGCGTGGTCGTCTTCTTGGTGCAATTCCAACTTCAACACCTCGTAAAATTAAATCCACGACTAAATAAAAGAGAGGAAAAACCAATTTGATTAATATCGCATCTTTTGTAGGAAAATAACTTTAGACAATAAATCTATCCTAAATATATATTGTAACAAATCTATATGGATATGACAAGATATAGGTGTTATATATACAGACTTGTCAGCTTATTACAAAATCTGTGTGAATGTGGTATGTAATAAAACTGTACTAATTTGACTGGTAATATAACTGTCTAGGTCTTTTAACACTATCTAGGATAAGAGCCAGAAAAACACTAAATAACATGGAACAAACTAACACAATTACTTCTACTTTTATCCCTTTAGACTAGAAACCATTACTAGTTAATTTATAGACTATCTCTATGTAACATAGCTGTTTACTACTTCCATATAGATCAGTGAACGCAAACAATCCCAATATTATCTTTATATCTATCGATAAAATTCAAGTATCATGCTCAACCAATCATCATCTTCATCTCATTGAGAAAACTTGTGCTGTTACAGATAATTTACATATAGATATTACCAAATAATAGCAACTAAAATATAATCACATCATTCAAACAGACTATCGAGTCACGAAAGTTTGATCAAAATAATCCATAATATGTTTTTAAAGTCAAACGCTAACACTATTAGATTTACTTTAGTAGGCTATCAACGTAGATATGCTCTCCACTTTCTAACATTAGTATAAGATTGCAGCAGGATATAGAAACAAATAGCCTCAGTAATAATCTTGTCTTAATGCCACTCCTACATGTAATGTTAATAGTGGCAGCCTATAAACTTGTAATAGCTGGTTGAGTCATACCAGGGGTTATACATCATGTCACAACAATATCTCACTCAAACAGCCTCAACACTGGAAACAGAAACCAGCCTACAAATGATCATATCGCACACATTTAAAATTTAAATATTCTGCCTGCTTCTACTTTATCAAATCAAATTGAGGGAAGTCAGTGGGTGAAAAATGATATACAACTTTGACTCTAGCTGTTGTTATATTTTAAGTTAAAGAGATTTATGACTACATGTTTTTGTTTATCTTACAAAACAATATGGAGATAAAACCAACAAATTGAAACAAGTAGGTAGAAACTTGAGATAGTAGATTACATTACTTGCTCATGGTCAAACCAATCCTGGAGTGGTAATGGTTATTAAATTTACTTCTCTTAATCTATGTATTTCTATACCATACAAATAACTCGAAAATGGGTCACCAACTGACTATCTTTTTCCAAATAAACAATTTCTATTTACAGACATAACATTGTGTAGTGTTGGAGTTTTAATAAACCTGGTATATCAATAGCCACATCTAACCATAATATTTTACATGAGATCCATACAATAACTAGATTAAATCAGGTTACAATTGATCTCTAAAATTGGTTAGCGAAGGAGAAAAAAAGAAACAGCCATAAAGAGGTCCAAATATAGTCTGGATCCCTGAATAAGCTTGTCAGTAATTTTTGTCAATAAAATGTAAAACAGTTTTGAGATTCGTTGTGGTGATTACACCATTTTAACAGATGTAGCCAAATCATTTTTATACAATAAAATGTTTACCAATAGAAAATCTAGACTACAAAATATTGTTACAAAACAAAAACACGGAGACAAGCAATTACATTCTGCTATCTATTGGCAACTTGTGTAAGAAAATGGAATTCAATTTCCATTTTGATGGCTTGTGATTATGTGTTGTATGAAAGTTGTAGGTTGAATCAGTCATTCAGGCAATCAAAATCAATAATAGACATTGACTTGTGGCCAAGAATGTTGGCAAGATGGATGTAGCTGCCACTAGAGCATACAAGCAATTAACTACCTGGCAAGCTTCCCAAAAAACACCACTTGGCTCACAATATCATTGCATGTAACACAATTTAATCCAGAATAATAATCTAATTTTACACTTGTTACCCTAGTATGTGAACAAATGTCAATCATAGCTTCAAGTCAATGGTGTAACCATCACATTTCATATTTAATCTCATGTCCATATATTGCATGATATGAGAGTATATTAAAGTTGATTAGTAACCTACTAATGATTTTGGTTTCACATTACATATATCATTAATTCTTGTCATTAAGCAAAAGTTCAAGTTAAATGATATCAATCTGAGATAATGGTTATGTGAGATGTGTTTCCTCTGTTTTTATGTCACCTTATTATTCTTGAAATCTTTTTATATAAGTTACAGGATCCTCATTCATGAAATCTTAAACTAAAATAATTTATCACAGTGTATTATTTGCCATGATTTAAGTATTCAGAAAATGATCAGCCTGTACACGTAAAATATTTTTACGGGTTATAGACCAAATTTTAATGCAATTGACCTAAAGTTGCAATCAAAACATTACTGTAATTTATTATTCTCTTTAATTTCTGGTTTGAGAATGAGTGATACCCTAAAGATTAATTTATTAGGAAAAAAATAGATAAAGAACTGACAGTTCTCGCTTTAATAGTTAATGAAACGGGAACATGTTGAAAATTTCAGTCAGGTTATCGTTTTCAGTCTTGATTGTCATTGCTACCATTGTTATGATAAAAAAAAAGTCTCAATTATTCATTTTTAAATTAAATCATTAACTGTCAATCGTATTTAAATCTGTTGAAAATCAAAACCATCCAAATTTCTAAAGAGTTGATTATTTGCCTGGCATGTAAATAAAAGTAAGGCCAAATGAAAGATCTGCATTAGTCTGATTTAACTCTTGAATAACGCATCTTTAACATTCTTAAAATTAAAACGCAAAAAATAAAATAAATATATTAATTTCATGAGTAAACACTTACCACCATCATCAATCAATCGCATCTGAATGAGGGCTGGATCTTCATTATGTTCTTCTAACACAGTATCATCAGTTACAGCTAAACACTATAAAAGATGTATTCACAAATAAATAACTTGTAGTAACATAACATCATATCAATGTCATTTAATCTTTGTTATTTAATATTCACATCACGATATTATATCATGATCTATGGACTAAAAGATTTCCTCCATGTACATGTATGTCAATCATAGCCCACTACAAAATTTTACTTATTCATTGGTGTATAGAAATATCCTGTATTGTGGCTATGTACACTGTGTGTATGTAAAAGTAACTGTAAATTAATTACCTCTGCATGAAAAGTGTTTTCATATAAAGGAAGTGAATTTTACATTATATCATGTAGTTGTATTAGAGTGTAAGGAAAAAACCTTGCAGCTTGAAGTATTTAAATAAAGTAAAGCTGGCTTACGTCACTATTTCCTTTCTACAACATGTACAACACGGTCATTTAGGTCAACAGTTCATAGTCAACAAACTTTACGCTCTACAACATGTTTTCTTTTTATGAAAAAAAGTTGGTTGGTTGTCACACATAAATTACCTGTTGTTTTTGTGTAAATATAAACTACTCAAATTGACACCCATTGCCTGTACATTTCATGTAGGAAGAAAGGTTTATTTTAGTATTTTTCATGACAGTTTGACAATAGGTAAAACTGAAAGAAATTGACCTAAGAAAACTCCCATATTTATAATTTAAAGCTTGAAAACTGACATGAGACAGGTTGATTAGATTTTCTTTCGGTGACCTTGTTTAAACCAAGACAGTTTAATATAAACATGACGTATCTGACTTAATCTCAAGAAAATCACCTGAATTCTCAATAAGTTTCTAAATATAAATGTGATGTACTTTCTAAATAAAATGTGAAAACTGACAACAATTTATCTAGTAAATGTCATCACAAACTGATATTAAACAATTAACAAATTAACAAAGCATCTGAATTCTCAAACTCAAATTTGATATCTATATTGAAATCAAAGTAAAAGTAATACACCACATCGCAGTATTAACCAAATGTGACATGAAAAAGACAAATTTTGTACAATAGACAAATCCATAATTTATTTGTGAAACCTTAAGTACCATAGCACTTTAAACAATAAGAAGTACAACACAAATTCTCAAGGATACTGACCTATATGAAAAACATACTGTTTTTAAGTAAAATCAAGCACATGCTTTATTGATCACAGATAATTGCTATAATGTGTAATATTTTCACAAACTACTAAAAAATTAGATTATATCACAAACTTGTAACAGGCCTCCAGGCTTTCATCTTTGACCCCTTGACCTTTCTGTTTAGAATAAAATTATATTATCAAACAGGAATTTGTGCAAACATCACTTTCATGTGGCTTATAACATTTAAAGTAACTTTACTTTTACAACAGCTGTCATCGCTATAGTTTCCATTAAATCTTACAGAACACAAAAATATTTTAACTCAACAACAAAATTCTGAATAACAACATTATAGTTTAAACATAAAATCATTAACGCTGTTCAGTTGTACACAGTCACCAATGGAAAATTATCAAAGAATGGCAATGTGTTCATTTTTTTAGTCCACTTACCTAAACATACCTGGTTTAAAATTGGCGCTATTAATATTTAAAGGAGCATTAAACCACACATAAAACAAGATCTTGTAAGACAGCAGAAACCAACCGAGATTTGTAAAATATAAACATTGGTCATCTCAATGTCCACGAACAAATAACACGATAAACAATAAGTTCTAATTTATCAATTCAGTCTGTGTGTCAAATAAAGTTCAAAACTTCAATGAAGAGAGAGAGCAATGGTCTATAGGTTGATCACTATAAGGCAATAACGTGTTTCAATCGGATGCAGGCTACTAGATGTTTACTGATACCTTCCTCGCTATGTTGACATTCTCAAGCAGCTACCATGCCAGTTCGCAAATGCTTTCTTTTACAGATGATTCAATATTTGCCACAACGTGAGTACCAAGTAATGTGAGTCTGGATCAATATTGTAGACTGCGTAATAAAAGCTACTAGACCTTAGTATTCTTGTATGTCAATACCTTAAGTAAATATAGCCCTAAGGAAATGTCAAGTGATTGGCCTGACAGAAAGAAAGCTTGTGTTTTGTACTGCTAGCGTATAATAATATATATCTTTAAATAAACCTACATATAACAAAGTTGGCTCAAATATTAATGTGATATTTGTACATAGAGGAGCTTTTGAATTTGTTTTATTATTCATCTCCTGGGAAAAGTCATGCCCAGTTATTAACATTGAACAATATGCTTAAAGTAGTGATTTGAATAGCTGAAGCACTTCAATGGTAAAGTACTAATGGAATCACAATCTATAGATCAGTGAACACATTGTCATTATAGCTTAATCTATATTTATATCAATATTAAACTCATCATATATTAATATACACCTATAAACCATGAACACATACAACAATGCATATTTTATTAGTAAAAAAAAAAACATCCGATGCAGTATCATAATTCCATAGTAATGTAACATTGAGGAATTTCACTTGTCTATACAAATGAACTGGCATGAAATATTTATACAGAAATGTCAATCAATAACAATGTAATCACTGTTATTTATAGGATGATTTAGGTAAACATCATCAGACCATTCTACATGTTAGTTGCATTACATATCTAATCTATTATTCTTAATATAACCTTCATCAATATCATAAATTTACATGGTCATAAACACATCCCACTTGTCAGGAAAATAGTTTTGAAATCAATATTGTTAACATACTGTACATGTAGCTTGAGAGGCAAAAAACCCCCATACAACAAAATGTACATGACATTATGACAACAGTTGTTGCATTTGGGATGAAAAGATATAATTGTTAACCAATATACATGTATTTGCAAAACTTTTACAGAAATCAATAAGGGATTTCATGTCATGAATGTTAACAATAAGAAATTTGTATATATATAGAGATAGCATGTTATTAACATCTCTACAGCTACAGTATGATTATTGATAACATCATGTTAAATGTTGGTGTAAATGCATCTAAACAATGTGATTTTAAACGTACCTTAGTAGTATGATTATATGACTGTATAACTGCTGTATACCACTGTGTTGTACCTTCAGCTCGATATACTTCAACACGATATCCAACTAAAACTGTAGGCGTTGTTAAAATTATGCGTTGACCATCTTGATAATCTACCCAACTTTTCACTTCTTTTTTCAAGTCGGGATAAACATCTAATATCTTCTGTCTATTTTCATCCCCTTCCTACAAAACAAACACAATAGAATAAATATTTATTCCAATCTAAAAATGTCAATTAGTAATCCAATGATTAAATAAATTAGGCCAGTTAATTCATACTTTAAAAGTTATGACACACAACTAATCAATGTCTGTGTTGACGAGGTATGTCACAAATATGAACCTCCTGATAAATTATTCACTTGTAGAAATCTCCAACTGCCTGATTAATGAATGGTAGTAAAAATTAAAAAGTCTTACTATCGCAAACTATACAGATCATAATCATGATAATTACTAGTAAGATCTATACTCTACATGTGACTAACATGCTACAATGCCTACCTCTAAATAACAAAGTCATTGTTATAGTAATTAGATTATGAATCTCTTATTATCATTGTCTTAAAGAATCAATAACACTTTGTTCCATCATTGTAAATGCCTCTGGTACAAGAGGTCAGCTATAAAACTCTGTTTATTTGTGAAATGAGGTGTAGAGAATTTAAGATGGAAGTATAAGTAATTGAAGGAATGATAAAAATGTAATTAACAGCTGTGGTCAGTCATGTCCAGTGTATAATAATATAATTAACCTTATCAACAGTTGGTTGAAAATTCACTTCACCAGCTGCCTTACCAGACAAATTATCATGGTGTAAATAAATCATGACCTTTGACATTAGTTGATCATGCCCAGCTTACAGCCATGCTATAATCATATCACATGTCCTCATCTCAAGGATGAAGGGGATGATGTTTGTCTTAATGGGACATTTCACCAAAAATATTTAATCCATATAATCAAAATGAACACTCAATACATTTTTGTAAACAATGAATTTTAGAATTAAAAGTAATTGAGATTCAGTAAAAAAAACTATTATTTTGAATCTGCATCTAATAAACGATATACTTTAACTTAGCTTTCTAAATTTCAATAAAGTGCAACTTTAGTTAAAATACTGTGAGACTGAAGACTAATTTTTAAAAAGATGGTTAATTCTGTTTGTGTCACTATAACTAATTGATAAACTCAAACCATCGAATTAAAACAAAAACAAAATTGATTTAACTTCCCCAAATTTCCAATAAATCAAAATGGCACCACCCCACAACATTTTTTGAATTTAGTTATTTCTTGTAACCACTAATAGCACTAGCAAACATTAGATTTTAGATGGCCAATATAGTCTTTATTAAAATAGCATTATGCAAGAGCAAAATCTGCTTATTACAAGTCTTTCTTTAGGTCTTAAATGTTATCTAAATAATCAATTAGACAATAATTAACTTGTCCAGACCATAATAAACTCTTGATGTCAAGGCTAGCCTTCGATGTTGGTGGATTAAATTCCTATATGCCGCTTAATGGCCATTGATAATTAAATCAATCAAGTGGATAATCGAGACTATGTTGTTTATATTAATGATTTTAGTAATGATGTCCGAGTCTATGTGAATATTTCACTCCCTTCGTTCTCAGCTAATAGTGGATCAATTTGACTGAAATTTTCAGCAAATTACCTTTACAATATCTAGTTTTTAACTATTATAGTGAGAACTGCCATCTCTTTATCTTATCTCCCATAATGTATCTTTAATATAAACATACATGTACAATTTAGGGATATTTCTCATGGTCAATAAATTTGTTAAAGAATAAATAATAACAATTGTGGTTACAGATGACACAGCTCAAGAAGATAATTTAGTCACGGAATGATTCACTAGATGACCTAATCATCGCATCAATATAAAACAAAAAACAAGTTTAAATAAATTATTCACAACACCATACACACCTAGCCAACAGAAAACTCACAACCTTTAATCCTTGGTAACATTAAACTTATTTCATAAAATATAATCTACTGACTACTGAGTAGTATAGTAGTTGCCTTCACCTGTCTCATAACTTTCAATTCATATCCATGGCAACCTAGACAAAAGCTCTTTGTCAAATCAGAAAATGTCATGTGTAACAGACAAGACTTTGATGTTTTTTCCTTGTGAATAATGCATTAAGGTGTGACAACTGGCTCAGCAGGACATTATTGTCAAATGAACAAAAGATCCAGAAACTAGCTTTTATTATCTTAGCTTTGCACATTTTCCCAACCTAAAATTACGAAAACATCAATAGACGAGCAGTTAAAAAGTAATTGTTTAAATTATGGATGTGTGTGTGTAGTCACAGCAGATTAGAAATTTATACTGAGTTGAAGCATAAATACAACAAAAATATTGACATGTGCTCCTATTTTACTCTTTTATTGACCACAATAATGTGCTATATCTAAAAAAAAACCCAAACCCCAAACTAATTAAGAAGATGACGCATGACAGTATGTAATACTGCTATATAAAGGCTTTAAGTATAATAGTGTTATTTTGAAACAGTCCCTTTTGTACACAGCTGATCACCTGACTAATGGATAAAAGATAAGTTTGTGAACACATTAAAAGTATATAATATTCAATCATCGAGCAGGTAAAAACTATTAGTTTAAATTATGGATGTGTGTACATTTCAGCAGATTAGAATTTTATACAGAAACTTGAGCAACTGCATAAAATCAACAAAAATATTAACATGTGCTCCAACTTTGCTTCTATATCATAACCACCATACTGTGATAAAGCTCAACAAAAATAATTAAGAAGTCAAGATGACTCATAACAATAAGTAATACTTCAATTTAATGGTTTTATGCAAAATTATAATTCTGTTATTTTGAAACAGTCCCTTTTGTACACAGCTGATCAAGGGACTAATTGGTAAAAGGTTATGTCTGTGAACACATTTCAAGTCAAAGCATATATTCATCCCATGATAATCCCACCCCACCCCTTAATATATTTCATTAAATTCTTTTTAATGATTTTTACAAACTCATACTCAAACTTTAACAGATAATCAGAGTATAGTGTTTCCTCCTCAGTTTAGTTTTCTGTTTCTTTGTTTTGAACATTCCTAATTATATGAGGTATTAAGACTACCATTAATTACAGTTGAGCTTTTTACATATTCACAAGTTCAATTGAATTCTATTTTAAAAGATAATTCACTTTGGTTGAACAGACATGAATTAAAACTCACTGATACTTTAAAAAGGTAAAAAATAATATAATTAAGATTTTGATTCAACATAATAAGTACAAAAAATACTTGTCAATTAAATCTGAATGGGAATTAGATTTGCATGTTTACTTTTGTACTATGAAATTTAATTTTTGCCTTATATTCTTTGAAATCCAGAATGAATAGATATTAGTGATAAAATGGGGTACTGTTGATTATTTCCACAACACTCATTTATAGAATATATTTGATGATTCAATGTAAAAGTAATTCATTAACATCTGGTACAATGTGAAATTTAATTTGTATTAACACTACTGTAGGTGTAAATAAAATTGTATACTGTCTTTATGATACAAAACTAGAATTGTTGAATGAATATTGCTAATTTAATTTTAAAATCTGAATAAATTTTACAGGACGTCTATCGGCTGTTAAGGACTAGACAACCAACAGACAATATTACAATAAATCTGTTGAGGCTATAAATTGTCAGAAAGCTCTGCTTGTTGAGCTTATAAATTGTCAGAAAACTCTGCTATCATCTCCTAAAATAGAGCAAGTATTAACAACACAGGGAGTGAACCAGCACTGTCAAAGCAATTTATATTCATGACTTTAGATGTACCTTATGGAGGAAAGAGACCTGCTATGAATCATGATGCAAGCTGATAAATCGCAAGAACAAATCCATGATGTGGAGTATAAAAAAAGATCTCTTGGTGTTAAATATTGATTGAATAGAAAGAGTGCAAGTCAATGTTACACAAGGTACACCCATCTGACAGGACAAACAATTTCTATTGATTTATTACTAGTTACATCTGCACACCAACTTTACAATGAAAATTAACAATTAGCCTCCTTCATTAAAATCCACCACCATCAGTGTCTGGCCAAGTTATCTCAATATGGTCATAATATTACTTGGCTTAAAACACTACAGATTACCAAACACATTAACTTTCCATCAACAATTCAATTTATTGTTGCCTTTTCTAAAATCACTGAAGAAGCACAAGGAGAAAATCAAGCTATTAAATTCCAATGGCAAAAGTGTGATTTATTTTGTGCTATCTAAAATCCCAGAAGAATTTCTGAAATTTTCAATGACTCATGCAGCAAATTAAATTGACAAGGTTAACAATTACAACCAATACAAAAACCTGGTCTATTTTCATGAATAAAAAATTGTTTTGCCTAGAAACGTGATCAATGAGTTGATTAGTTACCCAATCACAGAAGATTAGTGTGTCAGTACCAGTATTATTTATTTATCAATACTAGTTAATCAGTTTGGGTAAATATAACCTTTGACCTAAAATAAATAATGAAAATAATAATTTAGCATGACAAGCTGGGGGAAACTAGTATAGTGTAAAAAAAAAAAAATCAATATGGTTCATTTATTCAGCACATTGACCCTGCATTACTAACTTGTCTTCAATATGGTAGAATAACTCAAGGCCAACAACCTGGAATATTTACAATATCATCACTCAGATATGTGGAAAGATGCACAAGCTTAAAATTACACCCAAGTTTATTGATAGACAGGAAACAATGAATAAGCCAGGGTATCATCTTGTTGGACTAATGAACCCCAGCCACTGAATTAATGAGTGATCTCCAGGCTCTTATCTTCACCATTAAAAGGTAACCCTTAGGATTGAGGTCATCAAAACTGGTCGGGTAAAATTAACTTGCCATACTATTTCATTTTTCTAACTCTGTTAGCAGGCAGTAATTTATGATACCCTTAAGACAATTACTGGTAACAGCATAATGGCTTGATACTTTTATATACAGCTACTAAAGTATTTATAACAAATAATAAACTTGGGCCTTGAACTGTTTTCATCCTTTTAATATTATCATGATTAGTGTTGCAAAAATGAGAAAAAAATGGATGTAATTAAGGTTGTTACTGGCACATAAATTGATGTTGTCAGGCTTCTATCTGTGAAACATAATACATGAATGTGTTTAGCAACAATCAATTTTTACCAGACACAAACAAAACCTGACATCAAAATGGATCACAAATCAATATGGTAATAAAATCGAGCACAGTACTGGTGGTCAGTAACTGCAGGAAACCATTATACAGCATTAGAAATATATGCATTCAAAGAAACCCGAGAAGATCTTAATCTTATTCATGAATGACAGTGTGGTATACTTGAGAATGCTAATATCCTGGTTTAATGAATTAAAGATAAATTATCAGCTTCGCTTTCACCAAGAAAATATGCATTGAAAACAAACTTAGACTCACCTAATTATTGAAAATCTGAGCCTTTTTCAAAAGAGCAAAATTTTAACAACTCATAAATTGAAAGATTAAACATCTATGACTTGGCAAATTTTTCTCTGGTTATAAATACTGTTAAAATCTTTTTTTGAATATCCCCCAAAATAACTGAATAATCAAATCAGTTTAAAGGAGAAATTATTAACTAATTAAGAACCCAAAGGGAACCAACATGCATTGTGAACAATGAACTGACGAATATCGGCGATGACAATACACAACCATATTTCCATGTGGGCATATAAAAACAATATCTACACGAAGAGTACATGATACCTTCTCACATAATAATCTAATGACCTGAAGTTTTTTTTAAAATTTATCTCAACCCATTTTCCTCATCAGAATTCAAATCAATATTCACTAACTTGCATCAGTTGTGGAAATCTCCAAGGAAACGACATAGTTAAATTTATTGTAAACATGCATCAATAATATGGGTTGAGGTAAATGTGGAAGTCGAATCACGCAGAACAGACAATATTATAATATGTAATATTGACAAAATATTTAGGTTATATTAAACAGAAAGCACTTTTCATTTTCTGTTTGCGTCTAGCAAGCATTATTCTCTGTAACAAGATGTTATTTTTGGCAATGGGTAGCTGCTATAAACTGTATATTATCTATGTAGGTCACACGTTTAGTGAATGCTGTAAACAGGGCTAGGATGTCTTGTATTTCCTGAAACTAATCCTATTGGGTTCAACTTATGATATTTATGGCTACCAGATGATGGCTGCCTTGTTTTTCTCAGTAAATAGTTTGTGAATACCAGCCTACATGTACAATAGTCTCTTTCTTTCCTACCACCCAGTCCTCCTTATAACAGTAAAAAATAACATCTTTCTCCATTAATCTTATGTCAACATTCTACAAGAATTTAAATCGGCAGAGAAAATAATGTAAATATTGTTTGAGCCACCAGACAACAACATCAGCATTAATAATCATGACCATCACTAACATCAGCTGTTATCTGTAATTCCATGATAAATTTAAAACAATTATAGCAAAATTTTGTTTTGGTGTAAACATTCTTATTTACATGTAGTTACAGCATCGTTGATTATTATTAACACTAACAAACATTAAATGACAAAATTAGACAATCATATACATAAAATTATTGCTATTCTTTTTTACCTAAAAGTCTGAGAAACTGAGTTTTGGTGAGTCCTTTTTCAGAATAGTTATGATTGTATTCACAGCAACATAGCCAATTTGAAATGTTGCTCGATTGTAGAAACTAGAATAAAATTGTGTTCTAAGTTGTAAGCTTACCTACTCTAGTCTATATATCTGGTATTATAATTACACGTATGATTAATCTTAATAATTTTTTAATTATAAATAACAGTCAACGTACTACTTTATCTTTCTACATATGTTCAATATGACATCACACACAAACAGAAAATAAATACAAGGCAACACAAATACTTGAAATAAACCCAAAAACATTTACATGCACTACATTTTGTCTTGAACTGTACTTTTAACTGTTTGTTCAGCTCAAAAGCAAAAAGTATGCTTAAAGGAGCTTGGCAGTGAATTGCATATTTGCAATTGATCTGACTATCAAATATTGACTCACCAATGTCTAAATTTATAACAAACTTTTTTACTGTAAATATTTATGAGTTGTTCAAGTCAGAATGTATTAATATTATGTTACGTTTATGTATATTATACATGTAGGCCTATATAAAACCAGACAGAGCTAGGGTGAACCTGACATGGAGATATATAGATTAGATGTATCATGATTGCGATATTAGAATGTTTTTATCTTTTGTTATTTGACAACAATATATCAATCTAATTGAAGGCTGGTTGAGGTAATGCACTGGTGTATGTTGCACAATATCAATGTAATAAACACATCTATAGAAATACAAGTCACTTGGCGCCATGCTATTCACAATCTACTGATTTTCTAAACTGATTGTGATGTGAATTAGAATAAAGTTTGGACCAATGTACAGTATTGAATACATAAATATAGCCCTGGCGTTAATGTCTCATCTGAATGCTATCACAATGGAAAATCCACCTTATTTCCTGCCTCATTCTAATATTAATTACTTGAATACGATCGATGAGTCTCCCATCAACTAGCTACTTCATTGTGATCGAGGTTGATATGGACAGACACATTAAGAAGGAGAATAAATATGTGCTCATAAAATATTGATCGACACTACCCACACTTCAGCTGATACCATGTGATATAAAATAACACATAATTGAAAAGTCAGTCAGTATATAGAAAACATAAAAATAGCAGAATAAAAACATTTCTTATCAGTCAGAATAATATAATACTTGGAAACTGACTCTTATCTCAAAATCTTTTTCATAAAGGTTAGGACTTAAACAAAAGGAACCTACTTTATATTAGTATGTATGAAGGAGATACAAAACCTGAATACTAAGTACTCTCTTTATTGGAGGTTAAAAATCATGGTGATTTACAATCGTTTTATTATCAACTAATTGGTTTATTAATGCAAATTTTGCTTTTATTTTAAACTTAAATTTTAGTTTCTGTCAGTATAAAACTATAATAAATTCATAAAAACAGGTAAGGGTTTATTAGATTGAAATAAGAATGAAAATTTAGATTGTACAACTATATTCACTGTTGAATGTTATTTTCAATACATGAAGTAATGTATTGAATTTATTTCAAAATTGGTACTGTGTAGACAAAAATACACAATGTACACTGTTAATATTGGATTTAATGAATAAAGCTTAAATAGATGGCCTACTTTATGCAATATTAATAATTGTAAAGTCAAGTCACATGCCAAGACCAAAATTAATAAGTAGTATGGTATGGCAAGGTGTATAATGTAGTGCATGTGTTATATAAACATTACCTATGTTTGTAGCAAATTAATATAAACTTGAAAGAATAACATTCTCAAGGAATAAAGTATTGATCTAACTTCAAATAACATAATTATATGAATTAGTATTTTTCTGTAATTACAACATGTAGCATGTAGTTTCTCCTAATGATCACCTAGCAAGGTCTATTGATTATGCATAAATAAATCCATTTCCTAACTATATCTTTACTGTGTTTGATATTTTCTGTCCTGTTCATAAAGATTTGAATTAGACAATCACTTCAAAAGAAATGCTAATCACTTTTCAAACAATTGTATATCTAAAACCTGGACAGCGTACTTTAATGCATTTTATTAAAAGCCTAAACTAACTCCACAAATCCTACATTGTGTAACAATTTGAAACAAATCAGTAATTTATAAATGAATGTAAATAACAATTTGGATTTCAATGGATAGTAATCAAAAAAACAATTTTTTTTTTCAAACAAAAAATAATTTTCTCACCTGGTAAATCTGAAATTCTTTTTCTTCAACTAATCCTAAATGTCTGTCTAAAAAAAATTCAACAGGTTTCCTCTTGCTGTTGCCTAGAGCAGCTTTATCAACCAATGGCTTGAAAGACTGAAATGAAATATATTAAAACAATAACAAATTGATTTATAATATCTTGCTTAAAAGAAAATGCAATACATCTAATATAAATGCTGACTATAAATGTCAAAAAATGACAGTGTATCATTCAAAATACTGAAATAGCAACCTTATTCATCTAAATGAAGAAAACACAGGAAAACAAGTGGATATACATGTATTCTGTATCTGTTGCTTTTATTATTAAATGCAGGGTATTGTTATTGCACATTAACATGTCCAGTTACTAAGGTTACCGTTTTTTTCTATCAAAGTCTAAAATAGAATGTGGAGTATCAAGCATCAAGGCCCATGCATTACTGATTTACATTGGACATGATAAGCTAATAACAGACAAAGGGAGATAACTCATACCTTTTAATCACCTCATTGAAAATATGTTGATAAGTGTTAAATCAATTCCAATTTTACTATATTGTATATTATATGTCACTAAAATACATATCCAAAATAACATTTGAAATCATTGGGTGCGGTTTTCTGCTGACACTGAAATTTTGGTATCTACAACAGTTTGAATGGTATTAATTTCCAGTAATCTGGCTGTGACATGGGGTTTCTGTTTGGAAGCCACCTTTCCAGTCACGGCCTGCTGTCGAATCAGGCCAATATTGCAAACTATGTATAGTAAAAATCATTCATTTTTCCGTATGAAATTGTATCGTAAATTACAAAAATCCCCTTGACAAGAGAACAAGGAGTGAAATATGAATTACATGCAGTTCATAATCATATTTAGCACTGGTCAAAACAATGAATCAGATGATGGTAAAAGCCTCAGTCACAGTTGTGAGATTAAAATCACAAAATAACCGTATTAAAATCTCTAAATATGTATAAAAATCTCTAAATATGACGGAAAGTAGTGCCTAGTGGCGTAAATTTTCTCAAACTGCAGTTTGGGAACTAGACACCCTGAATGAAAATCATAATTGGGAATTGTATCACCCCATCTAATGGTCAGTAAAAGTCACTGATTATAGACACTTCATTTTGCTGTAAGGGATAATTTTCATATTTCTTCTTTAATATCCACTAAAATTTTATTTTTTATATCATTTGGCCATTGACTGAATATTGCCATCCAGAAATTGTCCCACCTCTGGTTTCCTCCTACTGCTACGGACCCTTATGCGCAAGTGAATTATTGAAATAAAATTAAATCAAGTTAGTCCCGAAATGACCTAGTTTGTGTTGAGTGGACCTTGATTGAGTGAATCTTAATCTCGCTTGAAATTTACAAGCATCCTCTGTGCATAGAGGAAGATTAGTCAAATTTTTGTTTCTTCTTTTAGTGAAATATAAGGAACAAAAGAATGTAAAATCATTTTGGAAAATATATTTTTACTTTTGTTTCATATCCACTCCATTCAAGTCCAATATTTCTAGAAGCTCAGAAAATAATATGAAATTGATGAAATAATGCCTTCAGCTGTTTTGAAGGAGTCACTATAGTAAATTTATTAGCATATTTTTGTTAAGATCTGTGACAGCTGTTCAATACAATTGTCAACAATTTTGATATCTTCAACCAATAAATCTACCATAATAAATGAAATTTAATGTATATGTATACATGTAGTTTTCATATTTAGCATGAAAATAATCAATACTTGCATTGAGGAATACCCTAGCCTATTTTATTGATTTTATAAATAAACCTTGTAATCGTTTAAACTGATAAATCCCATGTATTTCTTAAATAGCAGACTATATTTCTATTTCATCTTAAGAGGAAATATTTCTATCCTGCCTCTCATATTTTTTATATCTATAATGAAGCAGAAATTCTAAAATGGCTGATATAGATAGTCAGCTGTATTTTCTTGTACAACAACATTGTAAACAAGTGTTTTGAGACAACCCCTGTAGAAACTGTTATCTACATGAGCAACCAATAAAAAGAAGGGTCATGGCTGTAGCACACAAGCTCCTATTTCAAGCAGACATTTTGACAGCTACTTCAAACCACTGTGGCCTAGTTTTTGCTTTTGGCATTCATAATGAACAGACTAATTTGAATGCTAAGAAAGATATTTTTAGAGCTTACTTGCTTACACTAGAAGATAAAATCTGATTTTCCAGTTAATTACTGGTAAAACCAGGCAAATGATTGAAGCAAAATTTTTTTGAATATTTTACATAAACCAAATTTAATAAATTTCAAGATAAATCAAAGCCTCCATAAGTTTTCATCATATTCAGGAAGGAAATATATAACTTTTGACCTTTTTCCATTAAATTTCAAATTATTATAAAAGTTTTTGAACTTATTTGATCGATTGTTCGATTGTTTATCCCTTGCAAACCTGAAGTAATGGTCCGAGAAATTCCTATCTAGCCATTGCTGTATCAAGAGGAGAATCTATTCAGATCTTTCCTGAATTCAGTTAGGTATTCAGCAGCGACTCAAGGGAATTTTCAGTATTGACCACTTAAACATACATTATGCAAGAGCTAAATCTGCCTATTGGCTTGCCGGTTTTTCTGTAGGACTGAAATGTTACAGTGTATCTAAATTATTAATTAGACATTAACTTATCCAGACCATAATCAACTCTTGATGCGATATTCATTGGATTGGAACACTTTTTTGAGAAATGATTAAATGTAAAAATAGACAAGCGAGACTCACTTAAAATTTCTTATTCTACCAAATTTAGTATGATGATCGAGGCTAGCCTAATATTCAAAAGCAAATACCTTGGTTCAGGCTGGAGCAATTTGACTGACATTTACAGCATAGTCTATTTACATCATGATATCTATCTTTCAACTATTATAGCGAGAACTGACAATTGTTGTCTAATCTCCCATAATTCCCCTTTAACAGGAGTGCCCCCCCCCCTGATAAAATACATAAAGATGTATCTATCTTTTAACTATTATAGCGAGAACTGACAATTGTTGTCTAATCTCCCATAATTCCCCTTTAATGGGGGTGGCCCTATAAAATCTCAGTGTTGGTTAGTAGGCTTACTGGTATCAAGTAAAATTGTACACTTGGATGCATCAGGGACTAACAGAAATATTCACATTGGAAATTGTGCTGTCACTGAAGGCCGCTAAAGCAACGAAAATTCTTTGCAACCTCTATGAAGACAGTGCAATTTTTAAGTTTCACAGGAATCTTTTGAAAGGCCTCTTTTTCATACAATTGAATCTGAGACGGTAGATTGATATTTTGATTTTTTTTTTCTTGATTAAATGTTAATAATCAGTCAGAGTAGAAAAGCCATGGATTATTTAAAAAAAAAAAAAAAAAAAAAAAGCAAATGACAGTGGCTTTAATATTATTTTTTTGTTGGTTTGTCTTTTTCTAAAAGAAGTGTTTGATGATGGGCAATGCGTTTGTTTGTATCCAAAATTTTGAAAGTTCTATACTGACATAAATCAGACAAAAAAGGAATGAAAATATTTAAGTCTGTTCAATTTGGGATTTCCTCCTATTGACATTACAAATAGAAGTAAACAGGCATACAGACAGTCTGACCAAGGACTTCTACAAAATGAATGTTGAAATGCTGAAAGAAGGATTTAAATACAAACTCTGGATGTTTTATCTGATATAAATCTAAGAGTCATATCTTACTATATTTAAGAATTAAAGACAAATAGGTTCTCCTAGTGAATAATGAAAATTAACTTTCCATTTTCTTCCCTTTGATCTCTGTTTGCCTAATTAATCAAAATTCTATATTAGGACTCATCAACACTATTTCAAAACATGTTTCATAAACAAGCCAGGTATTCTTTTATTTTTCTACCTGTGATAGGATACAGACTTGATGTTTTGTTTTTGCCTAGGCTATAAAGAAAACAGATACAACAATGTACCTGTATTTAAATGTAATTAACAGGCATATACTGGTTTATTTGATTATTCTACTGACCATTCACTAATGTGCATTTAAATTATTACTGAAATGAATATAATATCCAAATAACACAACTAACAACATAGAGGGGATGGGAAGAAAGAGATGGGAAGAAAAGGTTGGGGTGAGGGAGCAGTAAAGTATGGGAGGGTTTAGTAGATGACAACAACGTGTCCTACTGTAAAAAGAATCAAAGAATATTAACTGTGAATGAATTGTTTTTCGAATGAAAACTATATAGTATAGCCAGGTTTACATGCAATGTGCATAACTTTAGTCATTGACAAATTAGCAATATTTGCGCAAGATCCTGTGCCTCAAAAATAAAACAGCACAAACAATAATGCATGTATTTGCAACATGCAACTGGGAAATGGAAAGTTTTTTTCTCAATTTGAAGTGTTGTATAGAGTTTTGACACATTAATTCCATTTGACAAGAAGGATTGTGGTCCATATATTAGTATTTTATATACCATAATAATATCTGCAATTCATCTCTTCTGCATATATTCTAGGAAACTACATGTAGTGCCTATGAGAATCCACAGATTTAGGATGCACTGTACAAAGATATAAAACAAATAAAGAATACTTCTAACCACAGTGTTTACCAATAAAGATTACATGTACTCATAACCAGAAAATTTACTAATAAAGATTAAAGCCATCATTTTCAATAGATTTTGGTTGATTTTTATACTTGGGGCCATTGAAAATACAAAACCCTTAGGCAAAATTGAAAAAAAATCATTTATATACATGTAGCTTTTGTGTATTGGAAAAAATAATTCCACAAGTAATAGACAATAATGTCATTGTCAGAAATAGACCGTCTTGAAATTTTGAGAGAAAGCTGTGCTCAAACTACGGTCACATTAAAGATTATGTTGCTGTTATTTTTTTGGCCTTCTGGCAATTCTTTTTCACAAGTGAAGGAAAGTAAATTTTATAATTCTTATATTTCATACCGAGTAACCATTCTGTGGCGTGTCCATCACCAATACAGTGGCATGATATAAATTAATAAACAAGCAGATAATTTGGAAGTGTCCACAAGTACCTCTAAGCGATTGATTAGAATTAATAGTGTCAGTAAATTGGTAATTGCCAGTAGTAACGCCCATCCCAAGTCTTTATTTAACCATATCTAATTAATCCAAGCAAACAGATTAGCATTTAATATGTGATGTTTTGTCTCGTGCATAAAAAAAGGGTAATAATCAGCCCAAAATGATTAATGGGGGGGGGGGTATGTATTTCAATTATTGTTAATTAATAATGATCATTTTGATTAATGTTTTTATTGCATTTTTCTTATAGTCAATTATTGGCATTTTAATTTTATACCATATCAAGAAGTTTTAGTAGATTTTTGGTTTGAGGCACAGAAATGCACATAAGATGATGCATCCATTGTCTAACATCTAGGCTTTATGTCAATGCAGAAGTATGTCACGATGG
This sequence comes from Patella depressa, assembly GCA_948474765.1. Classification (NCBI taxonomy): domain Eukaryota; kingdom Metazoa; phylum Mollusca; class Gastropoda; family Patellidae; genus Patella; species Patella depressa. The sequence goes on from OX419717.1 coordinate 74,988,851, forward strand.
CGCATTACATGTAAAATGATTGGCTGAATTGTAATATCTCAATGGTTTAAACAATGATGGTTAAAACAAGCATTTCAAATTATCTCTGTATAGAATGAAATGAACAAACCATACAAATATTAAGTTACATTATATTTATGGCTTTACTAGGAAACTTACCAATCCTGGCCAGATTACTTCTGTTTGTGGCTTATTAGGGTCAGGTCTATATGCCCAAACTAACGTATGTTCTACCCAAAATATCTGGAAAACTTCATGCACTTTAATCCATTCACGTTTCTGCCAATCACAATCATCAAATTCAACCAATACCTGTCAATATAACAACAATATTTAAAGTAAATATCTACAAAGTAAAAACAATTTTTTTTAAATCTTTGATTACAGATTTCACTAATCTGATTTTCGGAACAATGCATGACAAGGATATAATTATAAGGTGTTTTGAAATCTGTATGCAATTATATCACCTCCATACACAAGTAAAGTGCATAAATACATACGGCCTGACCAAATAATAAAGTAGGCAATATAATACACATTGATCTGATAGTAAATACAATGTGTAGAAGTAGTAGTAGTGGTGGGAAGGGACATAACTCCTTAAATTAATGGTTGTCAGTTGTTCAAGATCTTACCATCAAACTAAAACATTATTATTATATTGCACCTGTGTAGTATCATTAATAAAAATAAAAGAAACACAGACATTAAAATTCTATATAAAACTGTAAAAGCAGAAAAGCAAAAGGTACTGAAACCAGAAATCATGAAGAAACTGGATACGGAATATCATAATTGGGTGAACAGTCTACCTGTATAATGCTATGTAGTTGTAACTGAATAAATATTAGGTTTTCACCAATTTAAATCTTGAATCATTTGTATATATTGTAGAGATAAAGAACAAGCTCACACAGCAGATTATTTGTGAAAATTAAGATTGAATGTTTTCCCACGGTGCATAGTGTATTGTGAGATATATAATATGGTGAAATATGTATATGGATTGTGATAAGTAACATGTGGCTTGTCTGTAATGTAGAGTTTGCCAGAAATAACACATGCCTGCCTTCCAGCAACAGCATTCATATCAACTATTAAGATATCAACAAATTTTCTCTCTCACCTAGACATGGCAAAAAGCGTGGAACTAAAGAGAAGAAAAGATATTTTTTTACAGACTAGACCTTAGCCTCCATAACCTATATAATCAAACATAACCCTTCAGAATTTGACAGTTACATGTATGTCCAAAAATTGGGAGGGTGTATTGGACTGTATCCTGATCAGCACAAATTTGGAAACATAGCCTTAAATTTACTAGGTCTCCAGTCAACACCTCCATTCAGACTGCAATTTTAAAATGAGGCAAAGCTTTTCAGATTTCCCTTCCTTATTTGTCGATTTGTACATTCTTATGCATTTGTAAGGCACTATTTTCCCATATTATTAAGAATTTGGGGCAATGTTATGCATAGTTGGTTTAACAGAAATATACTTTCATGGACCCCAGGTTCAAGACTAGTTTTAAAATGAGGTAAAGCTTTTCAGGTCTCCCTTCCATTTTTGTTGATTTGTACATTGTTATGCATTTGTAAGGCACCATTTTCCCATATTATTAAGATTTTGGGGCTATGTTATGCCTAGTTGGTTTAACAGAAATATACTTTCATAGATACCAGGTTCTCAAGACTAAGAAACAGGTCACATATTCGAGTTCTAGTTATCCAGACATGTAAATCAAATGTTTCTATTGTAACACACATATATATATATATAACATAAGTAAATTTATTTTATCATAAAATTGAATTCTTATCCACCACATTTACACATTATCAACCATTCTTTTCCTTCCATTTCATTTATCAGCAAGCTTTTGTGTAAAGGTTTGAAACTAGGGCCTAAGGGACATTAGCATGTATTGATTTATTAAGCTGTGAGTCTGTGACCTCAACACTATAGCTATTTCACATGATATTGATTTTAATCATTACCAAGCATGTCTCCCAATACAATGTAGTCCATACTCTCTCTCCAAGCATTGACGACCAAGTTTAAAGAAAAAACTTGGTCACAATACAAAAAGAAAGCAGATTAACACATTAATCAGCTTCTTATCTTATACAAATAAGTAAAATGTCATCATTTTTCAAATTATTTAACTAATAAATGTCGAATTTTGAGATTCATCCACGTATCTGATTTAAATAATGTTGGATGATAGGTCACATTCCTCAACAACTGCCATTGTTATTTACACTAAGGACAGTCTGAAGTCTTTGAGTAAAAATTGGTCATCAACGTACTTAGTCAAAAGCAAGAGGGATTCACCCAATAAACACCTACACCAAATCCTCACCATCGAACTGTGTCGGACAGACATACATCTAATAAACACCTACATGTACTTGTACACCAAGCTTGAACATTGTAGGTAAATTAGAAGCAGAATTATTTTGTTCACAAAAATGTAGCAGGCGGACAAACCCATTTTAAAAGTCCTCTTTAAAAGATGGGGTGGATAATAATCTCCCAGTGTGTAGGTGGTTAGAAAGATAAATTGAAATGTGAGGGAAAATAATGTAATACACCTACATGTATGTAGGCCTACCCCAAAAAATTGATATATTGAACAGACACTTTGATTATAAATTGTCTTCCAGTAAAATACGTTTAATATTGAGATAAACGATTTGGTAAATCCTTACATGCACATTTTATCACAGTTTTTTATATGCACCCATTTTTTTTTCCTGTATAGAATATCTATAATCTAAAAGTCAAAAGTTTACAAGACCTCCATATATTTAAAAGTGAAGATAGATTGTTAAAGGCTATGGTAGACATGATGAAATGACTTTTAGTGTGTGGCAGGTGTTGGCACACCACCAAATAACAACATGAAGCCATATGGTGAACTAAATATAACAGAAAATTTACTTTTATAAAAACATGCAAAATAATAGTCTTTATTAAAAAAGAAAAAAGATTCAATCCTTTAATCGTTCAAAGCTCTAATTTCCATTGTTATAATGAATAATTGACCGAAAAGAGATGTCTGCTATTAGACTTACACTGGCGTACATAGACAGAATTGGGAATAGTAATGGTGAGTGTTGTTTGTCAGGTAATTTGTAGGCAAAGGTTCATGACCTAGGTAAGAATTGTGGTTATATACTATACTGTACATCAGGGTGGACATAGGTCAGTTTCCCCCAGGTGGGCTTTTAAGTATTTATGGTAGATTTATGAGAACTGTACAATAAATACATGTAGATGTCAATAGTTGAATAAAGATTTGGTGGGACACTGAATAAGAGAATACCAAGACTTTTACTTTTATAGTGACATTTTGATTGTTCACTGAATAGAATAATGTTGATAGTATATTCACTATAATGTGAAGTGTTAATGTCAATCATACTAGACTGTTTTATTTGTCTGGTTCTCTTGACTCCATAATTCAGATTTTAATAATATTTGCAAAATCAAATTTATTGCAATATTATTAAAATCAATAGTATTTCATATTTCATATGAAGATAAAGGAGTGGTGTCTGTCAATTTGTTTTGTTCACGTTGCAGCTTATATCCGTAACGTAAAGCTTGTTTGATATTTCAGTTAAGATAATTATGTATTTGCAACATGTATAATAAAGTATTTTGACTAAAAATTACTAACTGAATCTATGAGGACTGCAAATACCATATCAAATCATGTATAGATAGGCTTACAGATAAACAGATTGGACTAGATAATATTAAAAAAGACATACATATAAAGTATGAAGCTATATGATATAGTCTGAAAGTACAAAAACGGACAGCATTCAGTTGTACATGTACATGGTAACACAACTCCAAAAAGACATATTTTGTTGTCTGTTGAAATTATTGTTCAGTTCAAGTATTTTCTGATATAAGGGGTCAAATTATCAGTAACAGATGATTCATCAGTACAACTACTAGTCATGTTGATGGAATAATTTCTTTTTGAAATCCATCAATAAATCACTGAATGAACCATTTAGACACTGACCAATAAAAAAATCAATACATATCCAATTAATCTGGGTCTACATGTACTTCAAATGATACAATATTCAGTGAACCAATTAATAGAATTTTATTCCCAGTACATGCAACAACCAGCAATAAAATACCCAACCTTCGAAACAAAATCACAGCTTAAAAACAAAACAAAATCTTAACCTAAATAGAGAGAGAAAGAGAGCAATGGGGCCTAACGTCCACTCGGGACTAACATATGGTTTAATTTTATTTCAATAATTTGCTTGTGCGTAGAGGTCTTTAGCAGTGGGAAGAAACAGAGGTTGGACAGATGACCAAACTCCTTGTCACGTACAACCAGGGATTCTAAACCACGCCAGTTGACTCAATGACAGACTTTATGATACTGTGCGCACATTCTTACCATTCGGCCATCCAACCCGCTTTAACCTAAATATGTTTAATCTAAGGATAATCAGGTTAACATGAATTTTACCTGATGATATGGTATTTCTAACTAAATGCAATAAGACAAAATCATCTGCTTCTTTTTGATGAATTAACTATCCAGTCATTTAGACACTCATTTCACAGAAAGAGAATTTCAAAGAGAGAGAGAGAGAAAGAGAGAGAGAGAAATGTGGTTTATCATCCACTTGACACAAACTAGGTCATTTCAGGTCTAATACATGGTTCAATTTTATTTACGTGCACACCATCGTGAACATTTTTGTCCCATCTAAAAAACTAGACACCTTCCAACTGACAGCAAAACCATGCTGAAGAATTCTGGGGAACACCAGGATTGAATCCCCTTGAATCATGATATCAATAATATATGTATCTACATTGCATGGTACATGTAATGTGTACCCACATAATACTGATATCAAAATTCTGACTGTAAATTTATGGAAATATAATATATCAAGTGAAAGTACAATGTAAACAGCCAATAATAATCAATCATGTATCAGAAATCAAAACTGGTCTTGCATTTAAAAACAAACGATATATGTATGTAAATGCAATGCTAATACAAAAAGACAGGAAAGTAATGTGTATGAAAATTAATGCGACCCACTTTATATACCAGTCTTGTTTATTTAAGACGATTGATTTCTTGTAATTTTGACAGAGGTAAGAAAATGTGTTTACCATTATTATGCTATCAGTGACACAACACTATTGATTACTGCATTGGTTTGATTAGTGTTTTCTTTGACAGTGTCACTGATTTACTAGCTAGCTAAGTATGTACATGTACTTCTGCTCCATACACGATTAGTGTTTGAGAGAATGCTACATAAATTATGATTTAGACCCGACCATATATGGGTATAAATGTGGGTCATGACATAAATTTTAATCAACTGATTCCTGGAAACTAGTGTTGGAAATCATTTATTATTGTTTTCCAGTTTCAGTTAAACTGTATGTCATAGATATTACAGAAATTCTTGCATGGATGACACAACATTTCTTGAAATTAAATCCAAATAAAACAAAACTGCTAGTAATCGGAACCAAGCAACAGCTCCGAAAAATTGATCAAACTCTTGTTCATTTGATAAAGAAATAATTTCAGGAACCCATAAAGGTTGAACTATTGGTGCTATATTAAACTTGAACCTATCGTTTAAAGATCACATACAGAGTATTTGTTCCACCACCTTCTATCATATACATCGAATTGGAAAGATCCAACGCTATCTCAATTATGAAAATAAAGAAAAGCTCAGCAAAGAATTAAGTTACTCCTTTTCGGTTTCACAAAGTGTTAAACGGCCAAGCTCCATCTTATATAAAAAGTCTTGTAGAACCCTATACTACTAGCAGAAATATCCGTTCTCAGAAAAAACATCTTCTAAAATCTCCAGCCATTAACTTAGAACTTGGAAAACGTGCCTTTTCTTATGCTGGTCCTTTCCTATGGAATAGACTACCATAGTCAATGAAACAACTACCGTCTGTGGGCCCTTTTAAATCTCAACTTAAAACATTCTTATTTCGAAACCCTGATCTGTGAATAATCAGTGAATAAAAAACCAACAGTGCCTTAGAAACTGATTTCTTCAGTTTTAACGCGATTTACAAAAGACGATACTATCATTATTATTATTATATCTAAGTTGTATGTAATACAAGAGAAAGTTGTGTTCAATATAATATCTTGGCAATTTGGAAACCAGTTGTACTTTGTTTTACGAAATTCAGTAAAGTTCAATGACATTGTTATGTTTTCAAAATTTTTGAATATCTCCGGCCCACAACTTGATATAAAACTTATGTTCATGTGGCCACTGAATAGAAATGAGTTTGACTTCGACTAAAATTTCAAATATATTCATTTTCCATTATCTATTTTTGAACTATATGTATTATAACAAAAACCATCTCTCTATCTAAATCTTACATAATGCATCTACAAAACAAATGGTGATAAATCTAAGTGGCAAATTTCACATTAATCTCTTTGACATATGTATAAGTATTTTGTTTTACAGTATCCTTGATAATATACTAAATAATACAATGGATGTTTGTTTGTTTCCATTGATTGGATTACTGAATTACTGACAACAGAAATCAAACCAGAGCAGGAATATGTAATCATGTAACTAACATGCTTCTGGGTGACATTGTCAAGGTTTATATCTATAATATATTTTACTAGTGCAGAAGGGCTGTATTTCACGCAAACAAAAACGACAAGATAAACTTGTAGTCAAGGCATATTACAGGGACATTGCAATAAATAAACCACAAATATCAAATCAAGTGTACAGTCCACTGTACAGTCCAGGGCCTGTTGTGATACATGCTTCACTAAAAAAAACTGAGTAATTATTTACACAATAATGTGACTAGTCTTGATGGTGGTCGTCTCCTGAATGGCATTTCTTGATGGCAGTATTCTTTCTGCCAGTTGACATCACAAGTTATATATCATTTATTAAATCATTTACATATTTGTACATGTATGGGTGAAAAAATACAAAGGATCCATACATGAAATAGGTCTTTACATGTAAACTTATGATAAATGTACATGTATACATTTTGTACATGACACATCTACATGTAGATATAAAATTCTAACCAAATTTATAATATCTGTCTGCATACAGGACAAATACACAAACATTATGTGAACAAAAATCAATGAAAACTTCTACAGGCTGATACAAGGAAACAGGTCAATTGGTAACATGTTGTGTTTTAATATTCATTGTCAACAACTGAACTAAGTATAAAGTATATTTTATTTATATTGAATATTATTCGAAGTCTGATATTTGTCAATAAATTACTATAACTATGTATATGAAAATTGTTGGTAGAGTAATATATGTATAAAACCTTAGATGGCCAATTCTGTTTGGATGGAATGTATATTTTTTTGTTCATTTCAATCCATACTGTTCAAATGATTGTCTGTGTTAATTTGAGATGCTTAAATAAATTATCCATCGAAATACATGTATGGTGCCTTATGTGAAAGGTAAACATCACATGTATCCTCCAATTGTAAACCCTTGCAAAACACTAAAAAAAAAAGAATCTAGGTTGTATGTGTGTACACATGTCAAAACAGGCCAAATGCAACATTCAGTCAATTCATCTTTATATAAACAAATGTAAGTTAAAAACTATTGCCTGGGATTGTTAATTTTTCAAAGAACATTCAATTGTCTAAAACAGCATGCATTCTAAGAACGGTAGGAAATTTATTCTTCGTAGACTATCTATGTACCTTGATAGACAATCTACATCCCCATGGTACTTAAAACTCTGTGGTAAATGAACAAACATGAGTAGGCCTATGGTAATTCAAACTCCCTTATAATTTTTTTTTTTTACATTATTTACCATATATTTCAAACAATGAATGACCTGATCTACCTCACAATTTAAATGCGTGCTACAAGTAACATTTCACAACTTTAATTGACGATAAAATTCATCATACCCTAGAATAATACAATAGAATATACTTCTAGTTCTATTTCTATGGTTACGTGTGTAATGCCGAAGAGACAATTCTGCCTAATATGCAACGCTTTTCAACTAGATTGTTTTTATCCCTGGAATAATTGATACCAGTTCTCTTTCATTCGAAAAGTTCACATAATTGATTATCAATGCAAGAAATATCCAGTAATAAGGTATGTGAAAGGTGTTAAATTTGATACTATGACAATATAATATTATTGGAAATTAACGCTATATCTTAACTATGGTATAGGTATTTTATTTGGGATAAGCACATTAATGCACTTCAAGTTAATAGCAATATGAACTCATATTTCTTACAAAGATACATATTTTATGACAACTGTAGTCTATATGCACATGCATGGAAATTATAAATAACTAGTGAATTTCAAAAACTTGTAAGACCATACCACAAAATTCTAAATTACATGTTGGATTTAGCCCTCCATCTTGATTTGACCTCATTTGGTTTCTGTTTACCAACTCCATAGCCACATAATGGGGGAACATTTCATAATACTAGTTTGTTAGCCAATCACACATTATTGTTCATGTTACATTTAGTTTTTTGTTCAACTGCATATTTTTTTAAAATTGTTTGATCAATCTGTAGAATACTTAATAAGCTAATTAGTAATCTTAAAATCGTTATCAATTTTTCATTGGAATTAATGACCTCTTTTACATGTACAAGTAGGTTAGGTAAAGAGATCAAATAATCCACATAATATGTAGGTCAGACTGTAATATAATTAACTGTAGTAGATATACAATGTAGTACCAATCCAGATAATGTCTTATTTTCTTTTATCAGGAGAGACAGTAGGTTCCAGGTCAATTCCCAATACATACATCATCTACATTTTGAAAAAGTTAAGACTTTGAAGCACAAATTTTTTTAATATGATATTGTTTTTTTGTTGTCTTTTTTCCATATTTTTGGGAACTGCTTTACGATAAGTCAACTGAATAATAAAATACAAATACCTTTATCAGGTTTTTGAAATGAAAACAGAGCTTGCCCCCATCAGCGTGTGAACAATCAAATTTGTAAGCTACACATCAAACCATATTGGTTATAATGGCCAGACAGTGCTAGATTTGTACTAAGCTGTTGCTGGCTTTTTAAGAAAGACAATATCTGAATATCACGAGTCAAAAATTGATTGACTTTTGTTATAAAATTATTAATGTGGGCATCAATATGTATATGCAAGGAAATTTCTAATAAGACCACTGAAATAATGTACTTCCACTGGACTCTGCTTGAATATGCTCAGGAAAGTATGAGCTCCTTTACATTTTCTACTTGTGATTATTCTGGGATTCCTGGGAATTATTTTCGTGAATTTTAATCCAACAAATTATAAGATAGGTTGCCAGGCAATGACACATACACCCACAACAGCTAAGTCGTCCGGGCAGTCAACAAGGGTTGTTGCTTCTTGTTTCTTTTGTCAGTAAGGAGAACATTTACAACACATGAAAATCTTATTACGAGTAATAGCCCATTAAGTAATTAGCAGAAATAATTAGAACTGTTTTGATTGTTTGTCTCAAAGCCTTCGTCCACAAGATATTTCGTCTCATGACCCTAAACACCGTGTACAAATTTAAAGTCAACTTTAGCCTTTAGAGCGTTCACAAGGTTTATGCAAAGTGATCAAGGGTCATAACTCTGGCAGTAGTTATCGGATATCGCTGAAAATCAATAGGCATCTTCATCTCATGACCTTAAACACTGTGTATAAATTTAAAGTCAATCGGCTATTAACTTTAGCCTCAAGAGCGTTCACAAGATTTTTCAAAGTGATCAAGGGCCATAACTCTGGCAGTAATTATTGAATATGACTGAAAATCAATAGGATTCTTCATCTCACTACCTTAAATACCGTGTATAAATTTAAAGACAATTGGATTTTAACTTTAGCCTCTCGGGCGTTCACAAGATTTTTCAAAGTGATCAAGGGTCATAACTCTGGCAGTAATTATCGGACATTGCTGAAAATCAATAGGCGTCTTTGTATCATGACCTTAAACACTGTATATAAATTTAAAGTCAATCGGATATTAACTTTAGCCACTAGAGCGTTCACAAGATTTTTCAAAGTGATCAAGGGTCATAACTCTGGTAGTAATTATCGGATATCGCTGAAAATCAATATGCTTCTTTGTCTCATGACCTAAAACACTGTGTATAAATCTAAAGTCAATCGGATATCAAGAAATTGTGGACGGACGGAAAGGGCGACAACAATATACAACCACATTTCCATGTTGACGTATAAAAACAATTGATATTAAATAATTGTTTACAATTATATTGTTTTCATGAGCAAAAAATTAGCAGTAAAGAAAAAGGGCACTAATTGAATTTAACTTGTAATATTTCTCTATATATTTGTATACAGTATATTATGGGGCGCCGATTGCGACTTTATTGTCAACTCCAAATATATATGCTAAACCCTATAAATATGACAAACTTCGTTTTATTTCTTTGGTAAACTTACTAAACTCCAAATATATATGACATGACGTATGCTTAGACTTGATGCTAAACACAAAATATATATATATGATCAACTCCAAATACATGTATATGACGTTCTTCTTTTATAGATGACAAACTAAATATATATGCAGTATTCCTAAATACATGCTAAGTTAAAGACTCGGATTACCAGTCTTAGAAGTTCACTTTGTCTACGTCTTGTTATTGGAGTCTAGAAGTCGTTTCGCCCCAGCCTCCGCCTCCAAACTTCTAAGGCTCTAACGTCAAATAGAGATGTTGCTGAGAGATTATTAGATCCAAATTGCGTCTAACATGACCGTAGTATATAACTATTATAATCCTAACCCAAAGTTAAATATGCGTCGGCAATACTGGACTCCAGGGCCCCATTTTTCCGAGGCGGCAGATTTTGCCCCCCTCCCCCTTGGATCACCAGAATGGCGGAAAAAAGTGTTTCCGGCAGCGTTACTTTTCAATTTTTTCTAGGAGTCGTTTCGCCCCAGCCTCCGCCTCCAAACTTCTAAGGCTCTAACGTCAAATAGAGATGTTGCTGAGAGATTATTAGATCCAAATTGCGTCTAACATGACCGTAGTATATAACTATTATAATCCTAACCCAAAGTTAAATATGCGTCGGCAATACTGGACTCAGGGGCGCCATTTTTCCGAGGCGGCAGATTTTGCCCCCCTCCCCCTTGGATCACCAGAATGGCGAAAAAAAGTGTTTCCGGCAGCGTTACTTTTCAATTTTTTCTGAGAGCTGTCATCATAGCACACTGTATGCCGAATGCCCATCTTCATTAGCCCAGGTTAGGCAGAACAGTAGGACGTTTAACCCCATTTCATTTCATTTATATTTGACGTCAAATCCTCACAAGTTTGGGGGGGCAAAACGACTTATAGACTCGAATAACATGACGTAGACGAAGTAATCTGAGTCTAACTTAGCATGTATTTAGAAAGTTCCGCATATATATTTAGTTTGTCATCTATAAAAGAAGAACGTCATATATTTGGAGTTGATCATGCATATATTTTGAGTTTAGCATCAAGTCTAAGCATACATGTCATATATATTTGGAGTTTAGCACAGTTTACCAAAGAAATAAAACGAAGTTTGTCATATCTATAGAGTTTAGCATATATATTTTGAGTTGACAATAAAGTCGCAATCGGCGCCCCATAGTATATGGCCTATAAAAAATAAACTTGTTACAGATGTTCCATGGCATACACCTGCATTTCTTTAATATATAAAATGTAACCATGGAAAATTCTCCAATAATTACTTTGTGGAGTATTGATGCTATTGAAATGGGACATTTATCATTATTATTTACACAACGTTTTAATTGAATTCTGGTTACGTGTACATAATTCTTTAACATACCGGTAACCGAGGTAAATGCAGATTATAGGAGCAAATAATAAGGGCAGCAAATTTGACTATTACATCTACATGTAGTTCAATAAGAACATAATAACATTCCTGTAGATGAAAATATTTTAGCCTGATTTCTTTCTAGGGATAGCTTTTCATAAGTTTAAATGCTATATAATAAAGAAGGGAATGTTTCAAAGTAACTTGCATTATATTTAATAAATAGTTGATTGTGTTTTATTTCATTTTCTTTACCATTAATTATATCAAAAATATAAAATATTCAATTATCAGTCTTCATGTCAAAAAATAAGATGGTTGAGTACAGGTGATAATGTATGCGAAGTACATGTACGGTACATGCACCGACCAAATGGTTGAAATATAATTTGTTAGGTACAGGTACATGTACCATACAACAGCATATTTTATCTCATGTTTATCAATAGTATTAGTTCTCTAAAAGAAAAAATACTGCTACTTTATTTTATTCCCAACTTCCTTGATTGTTCGAGTATTTTGGTTAACGTACACAGTAGAAACTATCCTATTCTTTCCACAATACAATAAAATGAACATGACAGACAATATGGTTTAATGCCAACATATTTAACATGCTAATACTTATAGAATTGTGTAATCTGAAGCAAAGTCTTCATACCACCATATTAAATTTATCAAATATAAGCTGTTTTGTTTCAATATTCAGAACATTGAAATGTGTTAGTGCTCCATCGCCTCTGTCCGTTTGTTGTCCACAATTTCTTGTGAACACTCTACAGACTACATTTAGTGTCTTATCAGAATGAAATTTATATATGTTGTTAATAATAGTGAGACGAACAAGCCTATCTAATTTCAGCAATTTCCATTAATTTTTTCTAGAGTTATGGTCTGTCTCACCCTTTAGAACCCTGTGATCGCTCTTACAATTAATGTTATCATCTGATCTGTATTAAATTAACATGATCTAAATTAGTATAATGAAGAATCATATTGAATTTCAACAAATTTCTGTTTATAACTTCTACAGTTATGTATCAAATTTATACATGTAGGTATTATTTGGATAAGTAAAACAAAGAATCCTATTGAATTTCAGCAATTTTCGTTAATTACTTCTAGAGTTATGGTCCTTGTTTCACTTTATTGAACATCTTGTGAACACTCTAATAACAAAAGTTATCCAATCTGTATTAAACATATTTGCATTATTTAGATTAGTAAAACAAATAAGCTTATTGATTTTCAACAATTATGTTAATTACCCTTGTTTCCCTTTGCTGAACCCCTTGTGAACGACAAAAGTTATCAACCAACTGGTTTGGTATGAAATTTATATGCATTTTTAGATTAGAAAATTGAAGAAACCTATTGAATTTCAGCAATTTCTGTTAATAACTTCTAGAGTTATGGTTCTTGTTAAACCTTTTAAACCTTGTGAATGCTCTAACAACAAAAATTTTCATTCTTGTAAATACTCACATTACCTACAAATGAATAAATATGTTTTGTTGCCTGGCAATCTACAATGTATCTTATTCATAACAAGGCTCATTTTAGATACATGTAGATCAACTTTTTGTCATTGGAAAGCAATGAGTTATATCTTAAGTTTTGAAATTAGCTGTTCTGAATCACAGGATTTATGTTATAAAATAACAGTTTCCATGTGAGATAAAACCCGGAAAATGTTTTCTGGTCACAGAACTTATCTGCATGACAGAGTGAATAAAATAAATTAGATCTGCACCAATCGGATGGGTCTACAAGACAGCCGATAAAATGAAGATGGATCACACAAAGAAGACAGCCGATAAATGCAGACGGATCACATAAATTTCCATCCCATTTGGCCCATTGTACATACGGATATTGTTCACTTGCTCACCCTCAAATTAAACATACATTATGCAAGAGCTAAGTCTGCCAATTGCACTGATCGGATGGGTCTGCAAGACAGACGATAAAATGCTAAGTCTGCCAATTGCACTGATCGGTTGGGTCTGCAAGACAGCTGATAAATTGAAGATGGATGACACAAAGACAGTCGATAAAATACAAATAAATTTCTATCTCATTTGGCCCATTGTACATGTACATGTAGATATTGTTCATTTGCTGATCCTCAAATTAAACATACATTATGCAAGAGCTTAATCTGCCAATTGCAGGTATTTCTTTAGGCCTGAGATGTTTTCTAAATTATTAATTAGACATTAATCAACTTATCCAAACCATAATCAACTCTTGATGTCATCACTAGCCTGCACTATTTACTGGATCACGCTCTGGTCAGTCTTGATTAAATAAAACAATCTATAATCAAGACTTTAGTAATGATCATTTGGGGCTAGACCCAAATCGTTAAATTCTTGGTTCAGAGTGGATTAATTTGACTGATATTTTCAGGAAATTCCCTTTACATTACATGTATTGTCAAGTTTTTAACTGTAGTAGTGAGAACTTCCAACTCTTTATCTAATCTCCCATAATGTACCTTTAAAAGAGGTTTTAAAATCCTTATAATTCATAAAAATACACATTTTCTTGTTCAAGTAGTTCTGAACACCAACTTCAATTCAAAGAAAATACAGATGGTGGTTTGAAGACTCACTAATATGCCCATCACAAGCAAAGTTATCCATGCAAGGTCTAAAAACATTGTAAAAAGATTGCCTAAAGCAATTTCTACAAAATCAAAATGGGGTTTTAAAATTCTATCAAGAACAATATCACGTTCACAAGCTTTCATAAATTTAAGTGTGAACAAGAAAATGAAATTGAACAATTTTGTATTTTGTTAAAAATAGGTACATGTATGTCTGTAGGTTTAGGTAAATTTGGCACTGTCGGCATGAGAGCACTACACACAGCAATGCACATATTTGTAATGATAAACATCTGATTTTGAAAAGACCATCAAAAAGCTTTACTTGACTTTAAGTTATATGTAGAATATACAATCAAGATCTAAATCTGCCTTTTGCAGGCCTTTCTTTCGGCCTGAAAGGTTATACATGATAAACTATTAATTAGACATTTATCAACTTATCCAAACCATAATCAACTCTCAATTCTCAATGTAATCTTATGTGCCGATTTTCACTGGATTTGAATCTGATCTGCTGCTCAACGCTCATTGACAATTGATGATTAAATCCAAAAATTGATCATCGAGACTATGTTTTTATTGTACCGACTTTAATACCAATACCGATGATAGAGGCTAGGATTAAAATTCAAAAGCTAATATCTCGGGATTCAGAGTGAAGCAAAATTTTCAATCTGTTCTATTTACGTTATCTATTTTTAACTATCATAGTGAAAACAGTCAACCCTTTAGTAACCTAACCTCCCATAACTCCTCAAGACAAACCTTTGGACAAGACACATTTCACAACATAACACAGATGTTGTATTTGCCTTTATTCTAGAATTATGGTCCTATTATGAAATTTGAAACAATGTACAGTAGTAACTAGTTTCATTCTCCTAGTCCTTAAAAATTATATACTTTCTACGATAAATAAGTTCTGCAAGTCCAAACAGATGATATAGTTGTGCACAATGAAAGATTACAATTTATTATATAATTATCCATCAGGAGGCGGAGGATGAAATCATTTTCACACACAATGGGAAAAAAAAAAGAAAATATTTAGAATAATTTTGTTCAATTTTCAATGAATTGAACAATTCCAAACAAGTTAAAATACTCATAAAACAAGTTAAAATACTCATAAGAACAAAATCAAAATGCTTAAAAGCTTTTGTTGTTTTCTATGTACAGTTATTTACTGTATGCACATTATCATAAGATTGTAATTTTTTTTGTTTGTTATAATGTAAATAAATTTCTTCTTGCAAATGTGATTATATTGTTAGTCGTGTCACTCAAACATGTACATGTACTGTATGTCATCATGTGTTTGTGTTTTTAAAAATTTACTTTTGACTATCCATTCAATTTTGGGGATTTATTTTGATGGACATGTACATACGTACTTTATATGCTGCTCTGACATTACAAATAATATACTGTATAAAGACAATATTTTTAGTATGGATCTTATCTGCAAGTATTTATAAGGTAGTGGTGCCACACACTGCAGTAGGGGAGACTTGGTGATTGTCAAGACTGGTTTACTGTCTTTTACAACTGTGTTGAATTTTGAAATTTATTTAAAGGGACAATAACATTCTTGCTGGCTTGGTACGTAGCTCCATAAAATAAATAATACCCTTATTCTAAGTACTAGATTTTTAAGTGTCCTACCTGTTGTGTACATGTAAATTATCCATTACAACCTATTTTACTTGTCCAGAGGGTTCGAAAATATTTTAAAATCCAAATCCCCTTTGAAAAGGTTTACGTTAGACTTTTCAAATCAATTGGTTGAATTTTTCGAATTTTTTAAAATAAGTGTGTTAAGATGAAATTTATATCATCATTTAATTGGAATATTCTAAAATAATACCATTTGTTGACCAGAATGGAGATTGGGACATATTATTCAGTTACAACAAAAGTGTTATTGGGGCTTTAATGGTAGAAACATAGGCTAATACATAGAAATAATGCAGATGATATCTAACACAAGATCAGATGGTACATGTATGTTTTTGGGAGTAAGCATAACCATAAACCATCAGAATCAGATCTACTTGTAGATATAGATTGTAAGGTAAGATGTATAAAATGAAAGCCATTTAATGTCATAGACATTGTCAGCCACATATTCAAGCTTCTTCAGGCACGATCCCTCTGATCCCTTACAGTTTGTCACTGATTTGTCTATTTTTTTTGAGTATCTTTTTTTGTTTTTAATGGATAAACCTCCTTTAATGCATGTCTGGAACAAAGTTCAAAATGTCACATACTTGTTTAGTAGTGCCTGTAATTTTGTTATAGATACAACCAAATTTGTTATTTTCAGACCTGTCGATTTCATCCGTTTTAAATAAATGCTGAATTATATGCATATAGTTGGTAGACCTATTTAATTTTGGTAAAAATCAAAACCTGTTTCGTGGAATCATAATTCATATTTGTTGAAAATTTGTTGATATAAAGCTGATGTGTGTCCCACTGATGACACAATCAGCAAAAAATTACACCAAATTTAATAAACAAGCCAACTTTTGTACTCATCTTTCAAAACAAAACTGGAATCATATATAATATACAGCTTGTTCAATCACTAATCAAAATAAAACTTTGGATCAACACAGAGTTTTGAACTACATGTACACAAAAACTTTTTTAGTGTTCATAATGTTTTTCAAATAAAACTGACAAACATAAAAGGCTTATGTGTAATTATGAAGTACTGAAACAATTCAGCAAGACTGCTCAATCAAATGCCAACTTTCCAGAAATATTATATAGGTATAAAAGAAAGGTATGACAGAATTACACCGATTTTAGAGGTAAAAATGAGACTCAAAATTTCTTAAATACCTTGATTAGCATTTTTGAAAATTTGATTTTGCCTTCAAGGGCATTATGCAAGAGCTAAATCTGTCTATTGCTAGTCTCGGTCACCAAGAACCCCCTAGTCTTCAACGCACGGAGGGTCTGGGTCGGTTCTCAATTATTGACGAAAATTACTGGATAATCTACCACATAAAAACCAAACTCTCGGTTACGCATGAGCAATGGAACCTTTTGGCTAAAGTCTCGGTAAGTGATAGATATTATGAAGAAGGGGCCGATTTTGATAGATTCTATAAAGCGAGGATAAAATATATCCCACAATTCACTTGGCACATCTATTATTAGAAACAATTATAGAGACGATACAACAGCATGAATTGCGATTAAGGAGATTGTGAGAAGCCATACGTTTGATTCATGACGAGAGAAAATTACCATTTCAATTAAAACCTTTAAAACAAAGTTTTAGAGAGTGTCATTGTTGACAAGCGAGATGTTTTGATAGATTCAGTACGTGGTAACTTAAAAGACTGGATAATCCAGACTATGACCGACTTTCTGTCAAATTTTGAGGACCCATCCAGACTAATATTCGTAGAATATTTGTTTGGATGATAAGAGACTAGTCTATTGCATGTCTTTCTTTAGACTCTAGGGCAATAAAAGTTATATAAATTATTAATTAGTCGTTTATTAACATGACAAGACCATAATCAACTCTTGATGTTACAGGATAACTCCAAGTTTTAGTAGATTAGAAAGCTTCGGACACTTAATGATCTAATTTTAAAAAGGAGAAGTGAGGCTAAGCCTCAAATGACCAGTATGGTGGTTACAAGCAATGCATAAATCTTGAAAAAACTACAACTATTGATAATTTCGCTCAAAAAAAAGTAATTTGAATGAAATTTCAATATATTCATTATCTTTTTTTGAAATATTATAGCTAGAACAGTCACTATCTAAATCTTATACAATGTCTGTAAAGTTCTCAGATTATTTATTTACCATTTGTTTACAAGGGAGCAGCATACATCAATGGAATTTTAATTTACCATATCTTTGTAAATACTGAACGTAATTGAACAATTTTTGGACTCATATTCCTATTACAGATTCAACTTTTATAGTTTGCAATGGATTCCTGTCCGTCATATCACTCTCAGTGACTTTAATATATTGAACAAACCGTGCAAGGTCCTCAAACAGAACTTAGTTTAGTGACTTTACCCAGACATAAGCGATTCAGACCACACAAATTCAAAGTACTGTATGCAATGCAGATAATCTATGACTGTGGCTGCCCACCTTCTCTACTATTTTAGTTAACCGATTAAATAGTGCACATGGTATAATCCAAATAATATGCAAGCCCTTCAATGTTCTTGAGAGTTGATTATGGATATGTTACGTGAATAAATATCTTAATTCTAAAAAAAATTTTAATTCAGAAAAAAAACTTTTGATACTGACGATAGATCTAACTCTTACATAATGCATCTTTAATGGTTGACACTCAAACTGACATAAATGGGATGTCATCATCTGACTTTCTCCTGACACTTCATGCTACCATAAAAAGGGTGAGTGAAAATTCAAATATTTCAGATAGGCCTATCTGTTTACAACAAATTTCATTGCAAATATGACATGTGTAGGCCTAATATCATGCATAACAACAACCCACAAGAAAACTTTCCACAATTTGAAAAATACCTTTTGTTATATTGGATTAGAATTTAGAGTAGAGTTGACAAATTATAATAACGTCTGGTGTCGTTCTTATTTTTAAGAGTAGGATACTGTAGCAATGTGTGTGAATTAGTTTTATTTAACGTCCGCTTCCATGCAAAAATGGCACAATTAATTGTAAACCAGCTGGAGTAAAAGCACCTGATTAAACTAGCCTAGTCTAATTAACTGAAGTAATTAAAGGAGCTAAATCGCTAACATTTGGGACTTAGAAATTGACTCAAGTGGATCGCAATGCATATAATACTGTGATATAAATGTATATAAACTGATTTGCATTCAATTGTTTCCGTTTTTACTCCAATTTCAAATCAGTTATGTTCGGCGAAATAAACCAGAAGTGTCAACCGAAGGCATTTTTTTAGCGTCTAGTTATTCCAGTCTACATGCGCCGTTTGATTTGGTACAATGTTTTTAGCCTCGTTCCTCGAGTCTCTTGCTAGAACTGGGGCTGAAACGCATTATGGTACACGATTCGTGTACCAATGGTAAAATATTTATTTTGTCTTAAATATTGGATATCAGAAGCCCATCTTTTTCCGGTAAGATCGCATCATCAATTTTGATTTAAATTGACAAATAATTCGTGTTTTCTATGTTGAAGATTTTGGAAGATATTGAGTTAAAGACTTAGCTCCTTTAATTATGCGTATGAAAATACAACGTACTATACTGTTAATTTTGTCAATCACTTGGAGATTAATCAATTAAGACCCGACTTCACAAAACAGGAGAACCCACATAATTCCGTAATAAACAAAACTGAACAATGTAATATGTCTTGCACGTTCTTGCCCTCACTCGTACTGAATGTCTCTGATTCTGTCGTCGTTGATCAAGTTGAGATGTGATGATTACAAGTTTTTCCAGGACATAATGTCTGAATTTAGAAATTCACATATTTTGAATTTTTTGTGGTTATAAAACTTACACTAGAGGGGTCGGCATGTTCTTTAAAATTTCATATAACAGTTATGGGTGGGTAAAATCATAAAATATTAGCTTACCGTAAACTCTGTGTTCCCTGTTTCACGGCTTGAAACAGCTCGTACTACACCAGAGCGCCATTCCCACTCAGATATTTTACTAACTTTCAGCTTTCCGGAACTTTTAACTGACAAAAAACGTTTTCCAACTAGTTCTTCTCTATATTTATACGCCATTTCTCCATTTATATATCCATTGTGACATTTGTATGGTAATATTTTTGCTTAAAACCACGGACAAAATTTCCATGGAATGTCTGTAGTCAGATTACAGGCGCATGAATACATAACATTAATTTGACATCTGGTGGGTCAAAAGGTCAAAATGAGTTATACATCCGCGGGCAAAGATATAGTTCTTAGTATTTCAAAGATTTATAATTTGTTCAGTATTTGGGAGGAAATATACACTCTATCAAACATTCAATTAATTTTTAAATGTATACTTTTTCATTTTTTAACAAATTATATCGATTGTTGGCACAATAAAAAGGAAATAGGCCTATCCTACCTAAATTAAAATAGAATAGGGTCAGTTCAAAATGTTTTGTATGAAAAATAAATAAACATTTAATTAGCCATAGAAATCCCCTGAATTAAATCAATATAAATATAATGCTCTTTGTGACATTAACATAATAAGATGCAAAGGGATTTGTATCGCTTAAAATATAATAACAGAATTCGTGTTGAACTCCACTTCTCCATGCAACGGGCACCTGCTAACTGTTTTTGTCACGTGCTACGATTAGGAAATGACGTATTTTAAGATGGCTGACGAGTAATCAGTTATTTTGATCATTGTAAAATGTATGAAATGAGTGTAATAGTACGTTAATTACTTGGATTATACCTTCGTAGTTACGGTCAACAAATGCAGAAATGGTTTCTGCAGTAATTTCCCGTGTTGTGATGTAAGTATATCGGGAATAGTGGCAAATCATTCGTAATATTTTCGTTGTTTTTGAAAATGAACTGACGACAGAAATGAAATAAGACCAGACCAGATACTTTTTTTTAGTAGCCTGTATATTTCATACATTACTCGGGCTAGGTATTGAATCGGTCCAAAATCGCCCAACAATTTTCATTTTTTGGGTAATTTTTGTTTACAACGTAGCAATTAATAATATTAAGGCATTATTAATATCGATAGGTCACCACTTAAAATAGCGTAGTAGGGCCAGGGGTTATCATTTATTTTACTGTATGAATTCACTGAAAATAGTGAAAAGCACATTAATTCATAACCTTCATAGCCTAATTAGATAGAGACCGTATCTATCTAGTGTTTAGCCATTATGCAAATTGTAACAAGCCGTACAAGGAACTCAAATTCCAAATGAAAAAAACTTGAGTTAACAAATTCCAAAAGCAGTATTTAAACTATTTTCCAGTGTTGCGATGTAAAGTACTGGTGGCGGTATAATATATATCGTGATTAGCGAATAGTATGGCAAATTATTTGTTTTCATTGGTTTATCTATATTTCTTTAAGATTTGCTTCATCTGGCCACATTTCATTTAGTTCAACTGTGAACGTAGGTCTCATTACACTCGCCACCATTGAATCCATGTCGAAACTGAAATCTGTCCCAGTCAATTTTACTGGGCAAATTTTTACTGCTAAACTGTCGGGTGTCAGTCCCTGTGAACACCTGAACAATGTAAATGAACATCATAGTGAGAAAATAAGACCTTGCTTACCTCACTAGAACCAGTATGACCGACACAACACGCTTTTGAAAATTACGTCTCCGTCTGCTAGACGACTTGGCCGATGCCATTGATAGGGTAATGCACACTCTTGAAGATACCTAAGCACAAACAAAGTATTTATTGTACCTAGTTGAAGTCTAATCAGAATCAATAAAGAATCTGACTGTGACACCATCCTATGTCAGCTGTATATGCCGGTCATGACTTAGGGCTATTGGAAATGACAGAAATTTGATCTCAACCATCGGTCATTTTGAAATGTTTTCATGAGTTATCAAAAATGACCAACAGTGAAAATTTTGAAGTGGAAGCCCTATACCATCCCAAATCAAAATGTTATTACAGTGTAGTTCCAAAATTTTTAGCTCATCATTTGAAGAATCCTACACTGCAGCAGATTGTTATTAACAATTTAAAATTTAGTTACACCAATTCATATTTTTAATGTGTAAATCTAGAATTAGAATATGCATGTTGTAACAAACAGCGCATGTAAATGCATTGGCAACAACGGTTCCTGCCCAATTCTTTTAAGTAGAATAGATGTTATGTCTTATAGTAATACTGGTATTGGTTTTTCAATGATTTCTGATAATAACTTGCTAAAGTTGATACCCTCGATCACTTTTAATACACCCACGACCCACTTTTCACAGGGCTGTATTTTGTCGCCAGCCCTGTCCATCGGACATCTACAATTTGTTTGTGGACACTTTATACAAAAGAGTAGGACGTTAAACCCCATTTCATTTCATTTCTTGATTAGGTCTAAGATGAGCATTTTCTGTTTAGGGTAAGCAGAGATAAGCAATTTGATTGGTTGATGATTTGGGACACTATAACTTTAGTTCTGATTAAAGGGCCAATCCCGATAACTTTTTGGGGAATAAAACTGCTTAATTTTGTGTATAAATCCTTTAAAATCCGTAACCCAAGGCCCACCTACTAACCCGATATTTGTGATACGCTTGTAAATAACTTAAACCTAACAGTCTTCATCTGGAAATGGAGACCGTTGTATTATGCAGTATCTGGATAAAACCAGACTTTTTTCTATAAAAATAATATGTAGGTGAAATTTACCTTTTGTTATCAAGTACAGTGCATGGGTCATTCACTGTATAGACCTCCCAAGAAACGATTATCAGGTCACCCAATGAAAAAATTGAACCGAAATCTTAAAAGGGTTACGTGTCCGGATAAGCAGTGTTGACGTACACGTCCAAACAACTCAATATTTTAAGCTGAAATTTTGAGACAAGGTAAATACACCAGGCAACTATATTTTGGTCCATAAATTTCATAAATACTCTGACTTATCGGGATTGTCCCTTTAAGTCAGTGATGAAACTTTGTGTATAGTCTCATTACATGTACATCGGTATCTTGACTAATTTCGACAATGAGCATTTTCTGCTCAGGATAAGCAGAGTGATAAGCAATTTGATTGGTCGAGATTTTGAAACACAATAACTCTCCTTTTTATTGAGGTAGAATGTTCAAACTTGGTGTAGGTGTGCATTAGGTCAGTGCCTTGATGGAGTTGAAGATGATCAATGTCTGCTTATGGTACGGTAAGCAGAAATAAGCAATCTGATTGGTTGATGCTTTGGGGCATGATAACTTTGGTTAAAATGAAGTGAGAGTGACCAAAATCCAAATTTGTAAAGATTCATCATGTCACGGTGACTTAAGTTTGATGGTAAGAATTTCCTGCTTAGGCTTAGGAGCGATAAGCAATTTGACTGATCACTTTGGAACATAACAACTCTGCTTTTAATTGTTTAATTGACACTGCTAAAGACCCCTAAGCGCAAGCGAATTATTGAAATAAATTGAAACCATATGTTAGTCCCAAAATGGCCTAGTTTGTGTCGAGTGGACGTTAAACCCCATTTCTCTCTCTCTCTCTCTCGCTTTTAATTGAGGTAGAATGTTCATCAGGTGAATGTCTTGACTGAGTCAATGATTAACATTTCAAGCTAAAGCTAAGCAATTTCATTGGTCGATGCTTTGGGACAAGATAAACTTGATTTTATCTGATAGAGAGTGATGCAACTTACAGTGTAGTTTGATTGCTGGATACTTTTGAAAAAAATAAATGTGCTATTAATTAATATGTGTCATTTATTTATTTTGGGATTTCAACGAGGGACATCAGCCTCACTGTTGGCTTGTTTTTTTCTTAATTTAAAAACATACTCCCTCTCTTCAAAATATTATCATCAACCCGAGAATATGCAATCAAAATAGAATCTTTTCTCCAACATTTGTGAAAATTGGCCTGTTTCCATTTCTCATGAGATTTCTAATCATAATACTGTGTTGTTTTATTCTATTTTTAATAATGTAATTTATGAACATGTGTGATTAGAAACAGAGCCTACATTGTCTTGTATTTATCAGAGATTTAGAAATAAAAACTGGTTAAAGTCAGTCAAGAACACAGTTTGTCCAACATATAAGTGATTATTTTATATTAATATTATGGGCCAATCAGGCCTGGAAATAACGGTTTTAGATGTACCTGACAAAATGTCAGGTCCTAATGAAATATTACCAGACATTTTCACCTTAGTGCTGGACAGACATGTATTGATGATATCAATAAAAAGATAAGTCAGTGGACTGGGGGGACAAAATGACAAGCTTCAGAAGTTTTGTACCTGACAAAACTTGAATCTGAGCCTGATATTGTCTGTAAAAGGTACTTCATTTCTATGCTTGGAGAAAATTGTTCTTGGCATACACTGACGCAGTATTAGACTCTGACTAGGATAACAGTCCCGAAACTCGATAATACATTGCTACCGTGGTTTTGAAAGACAATCCAACGGAGAAAGAGACTGTTAACATATTTCCATTCATTATTGAGTATTAAATTACATGTGCGTCTAATTTATGATTTCCTATTCATGGTTTTATATTCTAATCTGTGTATTCAATAATATAACAGAAGTGCTCTACTAAGTTTGAAACTAACAAGAGAACCCCTGTGAAAATGAACACTGAAATTTCAGTGAGATTTCAGTGAAATCTCACTGAAATTTCAGTGAAAGATTTGGTCAAAATATTATTGAAATTTCAGTGAGATTTCAATGAAATTTCAGTGAGATTTCAATGAAATATCAGTGAGATTTCAGTGAGATCTCAGTGAAATTTCAATAAAATTTTGACCAAATTTCTCACTGAAATTTCAGTAAAATCTCACTGAAATTTCAGTAAAATTTCACTGAAATTTCAGTAAAATTTCACTGAAATTTCGGTAAAATCTCACTGAAATTTCGATAATATTTTGACCAAATCTCTCACTGAAATTTCGGTAAAATCTCACTGAAATTTCAGTAAAATTTCACTGAAATTTCGGTAAAATCTCACTGAAATTTCAATAATATTTTGACCAAATCTCTCACTGAAATTTCAGTGAAATCTCACTGAAATTTCAGTGAAATCTCACTGAAATTTCAATAATATTTTGACTAAATCTCTCACTGAAATTTCAGTGAGATTTTACTGAAATCCTGTTGAATTTTACTGAAATCTTGTTGAAAGTTTACTGAAATCTTGTTGAAAGTTTACTGAAATCTCTTGACTACATGTATTTCAAAGTTTTTATTAACATGCATTATGAAAAGAAACTTCAAACAATTACAATATTACTATATATTATTGATTATCCCTCAAATCTCTGTATTCCATCTTCTGATTTTCCTTTTCTTCTAGTGTCGCCCTTTTCTTCTTCCATAATAAAAATATATGGCTTGAAATTACACAATCAAAATAATATTAAATAAAGATAGGCATGTGCCATGCAATGTGCTATTAGAGAATTCATAAGTTTCAAAATTATCCTGTCAAATACAAAGCATCATATAGGCAAAAAAAAAAACATTTTGGAAACCAGGGTTAAATGTGCATTTATAACAGTGCAGATTAAAGTGAAAATTTTCTCATAAAATATCTTTCGATTTATAATAACTGGATCCGTATCCTAGACAGAACGGTTTTACTTTTATTTTTCTAAAAACTAAACATAGCCAGGTCACACATAATTTGAATGACGAAAATTACCGACCACCAATTTGAATAGGTCGATCTTCTACACGTCTACAGAACTAGAATTTTAACAACGGAACTACACTCACCATGTCTGCTTTGCAGATACGCTATATCAGTATCCATTTTTATCAGTAACTACTTCGAAACATAACCAACAAACCATTCCGTGATAGGTGTTTTGGGGTCATATAATCCAGAAAATACCGTGTACAAACTCAACTACATGTTGTCATGTATATTATTCCAAACTCGCGCGCCTTTTTTTGCATGAATTTGGTTGATTAAAATTACGGAACCCTTACGAAAAATGGTGAAAAATACATACCCTATGTTGCCTGTTAATCATATAGCATAGCAGCACCAGTTTATCAGTTTAGCGATGAAACATGCATGTACGGTCCTTTTTCATTTGGGTGAGAGTTTAATATATTTACAATCATTAGAGTATTAAAAATTTCTTCGTTTGTTTTTCCAATCCAAAATTTTTAAAAACACTGTAACCTGACACCAATGCCGTCTGTGTCCAACACTCATGGAATCTGTCATTGTTGTATACGCTAACCGACAATGACTGATTGACTTCCAAACTTAAATTTGTGATGGGTTAAAATTATTCTCATGATTCACAATAAAAGAGGTTGATTTCTAGACATGATTATATTAGTAGATCGTAAAATATTTACTGTACATGAATTTTACGGGTGCCGTAATCAATTGACCTAGTTTCCAAATATGGCTATTGAAACGTGTGTTACGATGAGAAAATAGCCATTCTATCACAATACAATGATTATCGGAACATATTGGAAACGAATTTGATGTTGAGTCACAAGTTTAGACCATACGTAATGAAGTTAAGACATATCATTTTAAACATACTAAAGTTATTATTCATACTTAGTTAACTTAGCACGTGTTCTGTTCGTGGATTCCGTACGGTGGTGGACGAATAAAATAAATGATGGACGAATAAAATAAACGTCAATGAAATTGTCTACTTCAGGAAATAACATGATTAATAATGGAAATCAAAAAAATTTCGTATTCTGACATAATAGGCCATAATTTCAAAGTGCTCTCTTTCAGAAATTACAAATCTTTTATAGGCTATGCAGTTAATGAGTTATTAGAATATTTGCAATGAAAAAATAACATTTTTATTTTTTGTAATTTCAATGAAATTTGCAATATAAATATTTCAGTGAAATTTCAGTAGATCAAAATATAATTTATTTCAATGAAATTTCAGTAGATCAAAATTTTTGTTTATTTCGGTGAAATTTCAGTAATAGACCAAAATATATTTTTATTTCAGTGAAATTTTGGTGAGATTTCAGTAAAATTTGGTCATTTCAGTGAGATTGGGCAAAATTTTCAAATTTCAATGAAATTCACTGAAATTTCACCGAAATCTCAGTGAAATTTCAGTATCATTTTCTCTGGGGAAGTATTGAGAGGAAAAGATCCAGTGACACTTTGCTATGCAATAGACACAACAAAAACTGTTATTAAAATGAATATATTGATATTGATTAACCATGCATGTATAGATAATGTGACATAGTACTGGTGGTATATATACAGTAGTAAAAACAACAACAGCTGGTACAACTCAAATCAATATTTTGTCAATTTCATCATGAGTTTTAATTAGATCTTTAGTTTCAACATCAATGTACATGTACATGTATTTCCATGTAAACCTCCCACAGAAATATAAGGTTTGTTAAACATATATTATGCAAGAGTTAGGGGGTCACAGTGCTAAGTGGATAAGGCGCTGGTTCGCTAGCCTCGAGATCAAGTGTTCGACCCCTGCATTGCCCAAGAAAGTTCATCCCGATTTTCCGGCGTGATTTCTCCTTGTCAGTGATGCAGAAGGAGGGCTGACAAGGACAGCTACCTAGTCGTTCGGATTGGATGAAAAACCGAGGTCCCGTGTACACATTGGAGTGCACGTAAAAGATCCCTTGGCCGTTGGAATTCGATATAAGAGTAGGCCGTAGCACCCCTGCCCAGGCAAAATTTCCCTCATATCACACTGTATAGCGTATGCCCGTCTTCCATTAGCCCAGGTTACGTGCAAAAGAGTTAAATCGGGCTATTGCAGGTCTTTCTTTAAGCTTCAAATGTTATATGAACTGTTAATGAGACATTTATTAACAAAACCGGACAATAATCAACTCTCAATGTCATCGGATAATCAAGATTTTAACTAGATAAGAACAGTTTGCCATTTAGAAATTTGATTTTAAAATGGGAAGGCGAGGCTAAGACTTGAATGACAATACATGCATCTTGTCAAAACTACAAACAGTGATAACTTGGCTCTATTTGAAGTAATTTGAAAGAAATTTTCAATGTTTTCATTATACATCATCTATTTTTGAGCTATTAAAGCAAGAATGGTCAGCTCTTTATCTAAATCTTTTACATAATGTACACGTATCTTTAATATTTAGTAAATAAAGTCAGTGTCAGACTTTGTCGTAGGAGTCTGAGAGTCATCACTCAACCTCCCTTTAAGTTACATACATCTGTAGGTAAGCCTTTATTCACTTGCTTGATAGACATGTTGAAATTATTGTCTAGGAAAGTGAGTTACATCATATACTTCATGTGCACATCAAAGGTATCCTTTGAGACCCGCCAGTACATGTATTTTCATATGCTATGATCTGTTGAGTACAGGCTAATAGTGAAACTACTAATAAAACTATTTGTAGTTATCATTTATTTAGTATCTAACATGAAAGCTACATGTACATGTATCCTTAAAAAATGCTGTTGATGGGTACGCATGTCTTTTTGTGGCTTGTATGCTGTTTAGGTACATATACATTGTACTAATATAATTTGCATCGGAATATGAACTCACGAACAGTGCACAGTAACCTACATGTTGAAGGAAAGTCTTTGTGTGCTGTGCACAGAGATTTAAAGCTGGCACTTGAAAGTAAAAACAGACTCCGGTCTGATCAGTTATCATATTTGTGTTGATGCCAAGACCTGTTAGACCTTATCTTTGGTTCATCTTGATCTGGGGTGGGATGGGGAACACATCTGTACTTGAGTGGTAGCATCACCTAGTTCTGGTTGCCATGGTGAATAGTTGCCAGGTTATTAACAAATTCCTTGCAAAGAGTTTGGTGGCCATTTTGTAACCCATTACCTGTATATTTACGTGTTGATATTTTCCCAGGTTACCCTGATTAGTTCAAAATCTGATTCTGCGTATTGTCCAGCACTGTGTATTCTGTGTATTGAATATGGGAGGCAGCTAGCCATCGATTTAGATTGTCTAATTAAGGTCAAATCGAGATCTTGATGTTTGTGTTCCTGTGTGTTAAGTGGAGGTGTTTGGGGGTTGCCCTAGTTCAAATGTTTATTGTGAATGTATTCAGGATTCCTGTATGAGTGAATTAGGAAGAATGCCAGATTTAGCAGATTATTAATACTACTAATAGATAACGAATGGATGGAGTGGTAGATGATATACCTGGTCTGATCAATGCTAGACATGTGTATAGTTGTTTACCTGTACAGTATATAAAACATAATAATATTATTTATATGATGAACAGAAGCCTAAAATGACTGCAGTTGCTCCTTTCTTTTGTTTAATCATTGTGTAAATCCAAAATACGTGACATTGTAGGAATAGATTTTACATTGTTCAATGCCTTTTTCAGTTAATTTTTTTTCTGCATAATACATTAATCTTTAAACCAGTCTGTTATATTCTATGAAAAAGGTTAATAATATTAACTCATTAATCAAATTTTAATATTAATAAAAATGTACAGAAAATACATGTAATATGGATTTAAAATACCTACAGTTTCTAGAAATCATATAAATGCACCAAAAATGGTCATTTGAATAACATTCATGTTCTGACTTTAAGTAATACCAAAACCAGTCTTTGATATGTTCATAAAGTATTAGGTCAGAAATCACTCGTATGTATGGCTGATTTAGAAATAAAAACGCCTGTAAAACAGTTAAGTTTAAGCCTACATGTAATAAAAATCTTTATTAGGAAATATATTACATAAACATTAATACATGTACTGTATGTCAAATCAATATGTCAAAACGAAGGTATTTTTCTTATTCTTTAAGAAAAGGCTAAACATTTGCATGCTATTTCCAAGGATGGACATACAAGAATATTTACATAATCTAGTCAATCACATTATGATAGGTGACTTGTAGAACTGTAAACTTCTAAATTGTATCCATAGATTGACCGGTCAAACTGTCCCTTGGCTATAACAATGTATAATTACTATCCTTTGTCAACTCTTGATCTTTCCACAGACTTTTGAACTCTTACCTCTTACCACAGTCAGCTGTATATAACGATAACATTGTAAGTTACTTCCATGATTATAACAGAACTCACTTTAAATTATATAATTTATTAACCTTGACATTAAAAATATAACAAGGACATAATACTTATCTGATTGTAAAAATTTAGTACAGATTATACTTTTTGCACAGCCGCAATGACATGTGGTCATACATGTATATTGTTATCGGCCACGATTTCCTTATCTATTACGGGGGGGGGGGGGGGAGGTGTTGAGATGGCCTAGAGGTCTAGAGTGTCGCACTTCGATCTCTAGCTGGCCGGTCACTTTTGGCTTGCGGCTGGGGTTTCGATCCCTGGTGTGAGCGTATGTGGCATAGAGATAGGGGCGCCTTCTCAACCTCGTGGGTTTCCTCAGGGCACTCCGGTTTCCTCCCACTGCTAAAGACCCCTACGTGTAAGCGAATTATTGAAATTAAATTGAAACCATATGTTAGTTCCAAAATGACATAGTTTGTGTCGAGTGGACGTTAAACCCCATTTCTCCCTCTCTCTCTCTCTCTCTCTCCTTATCTATTATATGTACATATCTATTACATGTACATTAGATGTGTTTCAACTGAAGATATAGTACATTTATTTCTTTTGGAACATACCAAATTAAATTATATCCTTTGCTTTGTCCGAATAAGACTTGTTGACATATTTAATTCAAATCTTTTAATTAATTTACATTCATACAACTGCAGTAAACAAATGCAACTCTGCTCACTGGGTGTTTATTTATTCATGAAAATTCTTACAGTCAGTTCCTTTTGTAGGTGTGGTAATGTGATGTACTGCGATTTGGTTTCTCTGAATATATGTTATAGAAGAGTTGGAATTTTAAATACATGTATTGTTTTCTCTAACAGCTGTGACATTGGAAGAAATATTGTTGGTTAAAGAACACGTCGTAACAGCTTTTACTTTACATTGAACTTGATAATTACATGCAATTGGACTTCGATCGCAAAAATAATTTTGCATATCTTACTTTCAACAAATGTGGAGGAATTCTATATACTGACTTCCATGTTTCAATTGAAGAATCAGTTGCTTACTTTTCGTGGAACTCCAAATAATGAATTTAAAAAGCAATGCAAAGATTCCAAATCAGTGCCATTTACAGGAAATTATTTACATGTATCCAGGAATATGATAAAGCCACAAGAACAATATCAGAATGATAAAAAGTGTTGCACCATTTTTTAATGGATTAATTAAACTTATATATTGGGTTGCTGACTACTGTGGTCCAATGAAAGAATTAATTCTGTCAATAGAAATATTCATGGCACCTTATCTTTATGGTTTTTGCAGACTTGTATTTGGAACCTTGTATCCAGCCTATGCATCATATAAGGCAGTTAGAACCAAGAACGTTAAAGAATATGTAAGTATATGTTTATTATTATATTGAATTTAGTACCCACATCTTCTTTGCGCTGCATTTATCAATTGACACACATAATAAACACAAAGAACTTAATATGGAACACAATTACTATTTTAATTAAAGCGACATTTAGTTGAGGATTCTGTCAACGTTTTCAAGCAAATTAGAATGGTAATGTTGCTCCATATGATGTTTTTTGTCTTTATTAGTACCTACATGTACATGTAACTAACAGATTTTTTGATATACTTTACATACATTGATGTCTATGTTAATTTGGTCAATAATCAAAAGTGATTTAATTTAGAATATTTTTAAAGCACTGGTTGTATTTAGGTGTGGCAGTGTTACCCATTGTAATCATATCCCAGAAAGGGATGTAATGTTACACTGGGGAAAAAATAATCCATTTTATTGAATGTGTGTAGAATTGCATAATAATAATACTGGTATTTTGACATTTCTGATCACTCTTGTTACAAGTTCTTTCGTGAAATAGGGTGTTGGATGGCAGAATGGTTAGCATGTGTGCGCTGTATCATAAAGCCTGTCATTGTTAAAGACCCGTATGCGCAAGCGAATTATTGAAATAAAATTGAACCATGTCCATATGTTAGTCGGTCCCAAAATGGCCTAGTCTGTATTGAGTGGACGTTAAACCTCATTTCTCTCTCTCTCTCTCTTTTTTAGTAATATTAAAAACTTACAGATGATAATTAAGAATGGAAATATCTATGAACATTTACGAATTTTCACTTCTCTAGTGATATATTACCATGTGAAATGTGATCATGTGATACACATACATGTAGTACAATACAGTATGACCATATTTATTAATATACACTCTACACAATACATGTGTCACCTTGGCTGTCTGCCAAATGTACCTGATGAAACGTTTTATTTCTAGCCCAATAAAATTTGGTTGTAAATATTTAATGTAAGGCATCTCTGTGTTTATGTATAAGGGACATTGGTTAAATAGTTGGAGTAATGGCGACTATAGATTCTATAATAAATACAACTCACATTGATTATCTATACTAGATCATAGTTTAACTACAGATAAATTTCCATTCTAATTAGGTCAGTCTCATTTTTATTCACACATGTGAATTATTCAGTATTGTATTATACCTATTAGATTGTGTGTAATTACTTTATATTGTATTTCCTTTAAAGAGCTATATACACATACATGTATCTTTGCCTACCTTACATAGCATTTGAAATAACAAAATAACATGATGGTTTCATACATTTTCAAAATGGGGCTAACAATTTACTAGAAAATCCTGTCAATCATTGAAACTCCAGATTAATTCTATTCCAGAATCAATATTAACCTAATTCCATCAGGCAGTCACAGTCCTTAATCAATACTATTATTATTAAGGATTTTGTATGTCATCCATTGTTCGAATCTTTGATTCTTTGTAATGCTTTACCTTTAATTACAGTTTTCACCATCCTATATTTATACAGTTAGAAATGGGGTCAGAGGAGGGATTTAGTTTCTATGTTATACATGTAGGTTTATGACAGTGGGCGTAGAAAGTACAAGTCAGAAACCAGAGTGAAAATGACTTAGCACTTGAAACATCTAATCAGTAGTTTGATCTTTTAGTTCAATCTCTGTTCTCATTCTTATTTCATTGTTCATGTGTGACCCGTTTTTTCTGACATTAAAAACAATCTCTCTTTAATACAGTTGATACTTTCAAGCATTTCAATTTTTTGTTACAGATATCCAAGAAGGGTTTCTGTTTCTTTTTCATTCTTTAGGATTTCATTAATTCTTTATTAATTTTTTCCTTTGTCTGATCTAATCTGATATTTCTGTGGAATATGATCTGAGTATTTGATGACAAATGATAATATTCCTACTATTATTAAAATCTCTGAGCGATGATTTGAGCTATATAGGAATCCCATGTAAAATATAATAATGAAGAAAACATTAGACTAGGTCAGTCATAACCAAGTATTTCTTTATTTTGTCCTTTGAAATATACAGTACTTTTATTGTAGTAAAGGTACATGTATGTCTAAATATTCATTGTAGGTTTGTTTTGTCCTTTTATTTACATGTATACCTGCAAGGCCTTATGATTCATACATGTGAATTCACAGCATCAAGATTTTTATTACTAAATCCAACTGATTTGTGATATCCCATGGAGAATATTTGGTAGTAAATACTTGTAAATATGTATATTGTTTATCTTAGGGATTAAATTTATTTATCATTTAGTGACTGGTACATTTGTACATGACCCGCTGAAGCTTGTTTCAGCTCAATTTGGACTCTAAACCTTAACAATGTCACTTCTATATACAGATATAGGTCATGTTTTATAAAAGGCTTGAGAATATGGCCACATGGTGCCCTTACACAACACATTGAAGAAAATCTTTTCAACTTTATCTAAATATATACTATTCAACTCTTATAACATGAATTTCTAAAATAGAATCATTTTTAAGATGTTCTCAAAAAAATACAAGCTTGTTATGATTTTTTTCCCATTAAAGTAGCTAAGTCTCTAACTCAACATCATCAAAAATCTTCAACATTGAAAACACGAATTATTTGTCAATTTAAATCAACATTGATGCTGTGATCTTAACGGAAATAGATGGGTTTCTTATAGCATTTTACCATTGGTACACGAATCATGTACCATAATGCGTGTCAACCCCAGTTTCAACAAGAGACTTGAGGGACGAGGGGCTAAACACATTGCACCAAATCAAATGGCATATGTAGACTGGAATAACTAGATGCTATAAATTTGTGCTTGATTTAGACTGCTGGCTTATTTCGCCGAACATAACTGATTTGAAATTAGAGTAAAAACGGAAACCATTGAATGTAAATCAGTTTATATACATTCATATTACAGTATTCGTTGCGACCCACTTGTGTCTATTTCTAGGTCCCAAATGTTATTGAAGAATTAAGCTCACGTGACCGTTATTTTATTATTAAAGTTATTCTATCCAGATTGTTCAATCCAATTCAGTTATTGATAAATATAATATTTGTTGAGCCCAAGAACACTGAACCTTAAATTCATTGGGATTTCAGAACCTGTATTATCTGCCAATAGCTAGTTGAGTTAGGATAAAATAGTGCATTGCCCATTCGATTTTCTGTGAATTAACAAATAACTGGTGCATGTGTTCTTACATTCAGCACATCAGTTGTCTGATATAAAATAAAGTATTTACTGTACATGTAGCTCAGGCAAATATCACCTTTCCCTCCCTGTTGTAAATGAGAAAAACCCATTGAACATTGGCCAAAACACACTAACAGTTGGCCCCTAGTCTTAGATTAAGATTAGATGCAAGTTAATAAATAAAAAAAATAAAGACTTGTCATTGATGTCAAAAAGTTGAGGCTATGTACTCTGTGGATATTGAACCACATTATCACTTTCATAAATAATGCCAGAATAACTTATACTATTCACGCATTTCTGTTGGAGTCATATATTTAATCCAAAAACAATGTCTGTGTCTTGCTAATGTGTGAATGAACATGCTGAATTTATCCTTGAGAAATCAATGAAGACTAATTTTGTTCAGCCGAGGTGAGATTTCCTCTTTAATGTTTATATGCAAATGAGATTTACAATGAAATCAGCAATGCATAAATACACATGAACTCCAAGCTGATGGGTCTGTGTAAATTTGCTTAAAAATTAAAAGTTACTCTACTCTTGAGTTTTGTATCACCAACAAAGTCTCCACTCTAAATTAGAATAATGTTGTCAGCGTTAA
Organism: Patella depressa; assembly: GCA_948474765.1. Taxonomy (NCBI): domain Eukaryota; kingdom Metazoa; phylum Mollusca; class Gastropoda; family Patellidae; genus Patella; species Patella depressa. The sequence continues at coordinate 75,024,267 of OX419717.1, forward strand.
AATTCTTTTTTTGAAGAAGTACGCGATAGGAATACATACTGTAAATATAATCTGAACATAAACCACTCCAGAGACCAATCTTGCTGATCTGGTGCACAAGCTTACAATATGATATTTTAAAACGAAATGTTCTTTAAAAATGTATAAATGCAACAAAAAACCCACAAAGATTATTTATGAACCTGGAAACTTTGATTTAACATATATATTGCATGCAAATTGTATTATCAACAAAACTGATGTTGCAAGATTTGAATGCACCAATAATAAATTGTTGAAATCTGGGATTTGTATGTGTTTAATCTTTGTTTCAAGTCAACCAATCCCATTCCATATCCTTGTCAGTTGTCAATGTATTCCAGTGCCTAGATAATTAAGTATGGCCTAACTTTACCACCCTTTCACATTCTATGATATACTAGTAGGAAGCTAGTAAACAGTCTATATTTATTTTTAGACTTAGCAGGTAGAATGAATGTCAAATTTGTACTCATTAATGATTTGAAATCAAGGATGTACATGTATATCAAGTTTCACCACTATATTCGTACTCATCAGTATCAAGACAATAGTAAGATAATGCAACAATTTCTTATTATTATATAATATGAATTACAGTACTGCCTGTTGTTTTGATGTGAATAGCAGGTACATATATTACTTGATGGCTTCATACCAACATTTTCCACGAGTCAGACAGTATTTTTTTATCAGATTTGTTCTCTATGTGCGGATGGATCGATACTAATTTCCACCATAGTTACCATCAAATCAATGTTCCTTTTTTGATGGAAAAAAATGAGCCGAGATCAAAATATTGAGGGTATTGATCCAAATATCCTGGTAAATAGACAGAAAGCAGGCAGATAGGATAAAACAAGCACTGTAGACATCTAATATATTCCTATTACATCAGATACTAAAATTACACCATATAAATAATGTACCATACTCTGCTATAAATGATCAGTTTTAATATTATTACATGTTGCTTTTGTTACTAAAAGTATCAGTTATAGTACAATGCTCATATTCTTTTATATGGCGCAACATAGGCAATGTTACTCAATGTAATATAGTAGAGCAATTGCATCAGACCCACCGAATATTTTGAAGCACAGAAATATCACAAGAAATGAGGTTCTATTGATTGAGGACCAGCTTATACTTCAAATTACTGATAGACAATTTACAAATAATTTATAGTTGAGTTTCAGTTTTGTAGTGGTACATGTGTACTGGTTCACATATCATGGTTACATTTGGGTTAATAAAAATGTTGTGTTTTTTTTTTAAATAAATTGATAAAAGTACATCCTCAGTTTTAATACTGCAGCAAAGAAAGCTTGTGTGAAATGGTATTTTGAGATGAACCCTGTGTAATATTGCCTGAGGTCACTAGGGGTTATAGTTAATGTTTGTCACTGGGTAGAAAGGTATGAGTCAGCCCTGCTTGAAATTCGAAAGTCGGGTCAGGCCAAGATCTGCCTTAAACATGCTTCATTAGTTTTACTTTGTCCCTTAGGCCAAACCGTCTTATTTGGTTTTCATTTTGGATATCAATCAATCAAAAGGCCCCCTGTTATTCTTGTGAAATGCTGTCATCATACATATGTATGTATTTTGGATACTAAATTATATTGAAATATTGTAGAGGACAATCCTATTTGAAAGGATTGTTCCTGTATAGGTTATTTATAATCAGATTTCTTTTTGGTTTGTTGTTACCATCTGTTTGTATCAGCTTTCCTCCACATACAGAAACCCTGGATTGCTGGTTTCCTGTTACTGTACAATAAAAGAGGAGCAGTGACAACCAAGGTTTTAAATATTTTTTTGTTGCAGCAGCAAACCTTTACATAATAAGCTCAATAGTTAGCTAATGTTTAGAATTCTGATATATAAAAAGCTGAGAGAGGTTCAGTGTCCACTTGTCACATACTACTAATACTAGGTCATATTGGGACTATCACAAACAATTTTATTTCAATAATTCAATGGCAGACCCTGCTCCTTGATACTAAGTTTTGAGTTGAAACCAAAAGATCTTACTCAATTGCAAATCTTATAAGTTATGACTACTTGACCTCCCAGTCATCTATAATGTTGAAAGAAACATGCATTTCAGAATTATTAATTCATATGCAGGTAAAATTTCAACACCAATATGGTAAAGTTAGGATCATGATTACATGTTTATGGTAAAGTTGTAGTCTTAATTACTGGTAGTTATCTTCCATTAGTCCAATTCCTGAAAAGTGTTATCTCTGCTACACAAATGTATGTTGCTGCTACATGTACTACTTGTTAATCACATACAGATTTCAACTGGAAATTTCTCTGCTAATGTGACTGTCTGATATAGCAATAGACAATGAGTTTATAATGTTCATTAAGGATATGGAAACCAGTGTTATGGAATATGATTGGACTAATATAGAATCTCATTATACATTTTCATGCAATTTGATTATTTCTGATGATAAGATGATGATATATTCTTGTATCCAGAGCAATTTCATCAATTGTCAAAGCTGTTTTCATTGTCATTGAATAATTCATTATTTAAACTGGATATCTAATGTCTATATTCTATATCATATAACACTCTCAACAGTATAATGATGACAATGTCTGTACAGACTGTTTGTATTCAATTACATTGGCATCTAAGTTAGCTAATGTTTAGAATTCTGATATATAAAAAGCTGAGAGAGGTTCAGTGTCCACTTGTCACATACTACTAATACTAGGTCATATTGGGACTATCACAAACAATTTTATTTCAATAATTCAATGGCAGACCCTGCTCCTTGATACTAAGTTTTGAGTTGAAACCAAAAGATCTTACTCAATTGCAAATCTTATAAGTTATGACTACTTGACCTCCCAGTCATCTATAATGTTGAAAGAAACATGCATTTCAGAATTATTAATTCATATGCAGGTAAAATTTCAACACCAATATGGTAAAGTTAGGATCATGATTACATGTTTATGGTAAAGTTGTAGTCTTAATTACTGGTAGTTATCTTCCATTAGTCCAATTCCTGAAAAGTGTTATCTCTGCTACACAAATGTATGTTGCTGCTACATGTACTACTTGTTAATCACATACAGATTTCAACTGGAAATTTCTCTGCTAATGTGACTGTCTGATATAGCAATAGACAATGAGTTTATAATGTTCATTAAGGATATGGAAACCAGTGTTATGGAATATGATTGGACTAATATAGAATCTCATTATACATTTTCATGCAATTTGATTATTTCTGATGATAAGATGATGATATATTCTTGTATCCAGAGCAATTTCATCAATTGTCAAAGCTGTTTTCATTGTCATTGAATAATTCATTATTTAAACTGGATATCTAATGTCTATATTCTATATCATATAACACTCTCAACAGTATAATGATGACAATGTCTGTACAGACTGTTTGTATTCAATTACATTGGCATCTAAATTGAAATTAATTTCACATTTATTAATATTATTGTCAGATTTTTAATTTTGTGACCACAAAAATAATGTGTTGATAGACAACATTGGTATATGAAGGTAGTGTGCAATACCACACATTAAAGACTTATACAATCTCATGTTGTGTTGTCTTAGCGTTGTTATTGAGTTTGAAACCTAAAATAAACAGACCATTTGAAGTTATCACAGAATGAAGAAAATCACGTCCAGCAGATAGCACAAGGTTAAAATGAACTTTCGTACTGAATTTTAAATTTTGTGAATCATTGAAAATTTAGATAGATTTAATAAAAGCGAATAAGGGTCCCTTTTGTGTGTTTGACAGGTTGGTCTACGATAGTTGTATTCACATACACATGTACATATAACTGAGAATATCATATTATACTGCAATATAATTAACTTATCATGCCTCATTTATTCTAATGTAGTTCAGATATTGGTAAAACTGTTTATATACACAGCCAAGTAAATTATATCCAACAAATATTTCATAAAGAATTATTTCAGTATATTACATGTAACAATACCTGGCTAAAAGCTGTTGCTATCATACCTGAAATTAACAAAGAGTCTAGAGAGAAATGTTAGAATATAAAATCAATACACGCCCCTTGTGATGTACATGCACAAACAGACACAGAATACTTGTTGATATATATACATGGACTGTCTCAAAATAACACATTGTCTGACAGTATTCATGCTTGATTATACAATTTTGTGACCTGAATTTTAAAGCTGTCCGTTTTCTTTTACATGTAGGCCTGCGTGTAGATCTTATCTTATTTCCTTTAGATTTAAATTTAGCTTGTACCCCATTCCATGATAAAAGCGAGAAACTTCCAGAATTATTGAATTAAAAGTCAGTAGACGTTTGAATTTGATCCTGTTTTCTATTTGCTTTTGTACAGAATATTAAATTCACAGATGTATCCATAATTACTAAATTTACAAAAAGATGGAAGACTGAACACAATAGAAAATGTCTACCATTATTCACCTTTGCATGCCTACACATCACTCTGTGTTAAACAAATCAATACCAACAGTGTTAGCTTCAATTTCCATAAATTCTAGACTTCTTGTCATAATAAACCGTTATTAAATGGTATAAAAAATAGCAAGTCAAGAATAAAGATCCTTACATCAGATATGATTTTATTTTTTCATAATAAAACAGAATCCAAAAGCTGAAATACCAAGATATTTATTGCAGACCACCTTGTATGGCCACTTATTGATTATTCTGATTTAATGATCCACCTTATGTGCACATTTTAGCAATCTCATTAAATTCTGACTGTTTTCCATGAGAAGGGGTGAGAATATTTTCTAACTAGGGTATAATGTAGCATGATTGAAGACTGGCAGTTGAATGAAGATTTTATTGATTAAATGAGTTATATAATGGATGGGTGTTGATTCAGTCCACAGAATCGACTGTCTTTTATTTTCAACAGTCTCCTAGTTTGAAGAAACAGAGTTTGTTTGTGGGTGTGTTTGAATAGTTTAACATCCACTTAGAGTATCAGTAGATATCGCAGGCAATGAATTTATTTTCATATACTGGTAGCTAAATTACAACATATAACAACTTGAAAGTCTCTGAGAAATCCCTTGCAAATTACAATATTGTGAAAGTTGAATATTTTAAAAGGAATATCACTGATATCAGTTCAAAAATGGTTGAATTCTGTTCTGTATTTACAAAAATGTAATAAATCTGAAAAGCTGGCATGCTTTGGAGAAGATGTAGCCGGTATAATATGGTCAAAACAGTCTTTTGCTAAATATTTTGATGAGCCTCTTTTTCTTCAGATGGAATCCACGACAGGAGATTGTCTACTGCAATGGTTGATATTTTGATTCCTTAATTAAATGTTAAATAATCAATTTGAGTTCATTATACATGTAGCATGGATGAAGCCATGAAGGAAAATTTGGTAGAATTGTAAGTTGATGCAACTGTTGTTGTCAAGTTGGTCAGTATACTCATAAATACATAATATTAATATAGTGTCGATAATAGTAGGCACAGTATATTCATAATTACATGCGCTCGAAAAGAGGCTCATGTTATAGAATAAAATGTTTAAAGATGTATTTTATGTAAGATTTAGATAAAGAGCTAGCCGTAATAGTTCAAAAATAGATAATAAAAAGAGTATATTAAAAATGTCATTCAAATTACTTTATTCTGAGCGAAGTTATGGATGTTAGAAGATGTAACGTAGATTGTTTATTATCATATAGCAGCAGTACTGGACAAACGAGACTGTGTCACAATTATCAATTTTATTGTTAAATTTTTAAATACCGAAGGGGTTCTAATCCATTTAAATCTCTGTCATTCAATGTTCTAAAGAGTTGATTATGGGCTTTTCAAATTAATAATGTAGATAGTGTATTTCATTAATCAATTATAGTGGAACATGTAGTAAAACAAACACAGCATTTATCAACATATATAGTCAATTCATTAGTGAATTCATCTAATAAAATTTATTTTCAATTATATAAAATTTGACATATTTAGATTTTTGAATATTCAGCAGTATGGTAATGTATTTGTGATCAAAATGTTATAATTTTTACCAGTGTCTTGTAAATGTATTTTTCTCTAGATGCGTTTCATACTAGTATTTTGTTAGGGAAATGATGAATCATGTGACATTTATGTAAATTTTCATAACATGCAGTTTTACATGTAGTTCACCCTTTAAATCATAAAGGTGGTGCTTATCCATATATGCACATTTATATAAGATTTATTTTTTTAGAACTAAATTTATTTGCATTGTGAGATTCATATAAAAGAATTACATATATTTAAATAGAGATTTCCTTTGAGGGGTGTATCTCTTTGGGTATTAGTAGTGGATTGCATTTTTAACAGTTACAAGGAATATATAAGGCTATGTATGTATGAATACAACTGTTCTTTTCTTTCTTTCTTTCTTTCTTTCTTTATTATATCCATACCATTCATCTCGACATAGACATGTTTTCAATAAGTGAATTCATGGATATTTTTAAAGTAGAACGACCTATAGTTTGATATCTTAAAGGATTCATCTGTATAGTATGAAAGCTGTGTATTTTGATATATCAAACATAAGTTATTTGATGTAGACAGCAGATGTCTTTCATCATGTTCACTATATTTGATGAGATCTTATCTTATTATACTATAGTGTCATCATATAATTCAATACATGACTGATTTTATACCACACACTTCTACTTTACTAAATCCTCTTCTTTCTTCTTTTATATAATAGTATTGTACCGTGTAGATATATTAGATCCACAACTCAGGTTATTTAGACTTAGAATGTAATACACTACACGTTTCTATAGATAATATTAATGAACCCTGTGACATGATGGAAGCCGCATAAAAATAATGATAGGCCACAACACTGAATATCTTGATTAATTTCCTACACCGATAATTTCCGTCATTATTTCTAATAATGAGTGTCCTACTGTTATAATTAATTGATGTTTGTGTGATGGATCAGAAATAAATTAGATCATATATCACAAATCTTATATCCATGGGATAACAAACCTCAGTCAAAAACCTTGCGGTAAAAATATCCAAAATTTAGGATTGATACACTAATATACGCTGTGTTCAATTTATTTACAGTGATCTTTCACCGTGCAGAAAATATTTGACCAAATGTTACATGCCTTTCTGTCTTTTTTGCTCAGACTAATATCCTGCTTTATACAGTATATCCATATCTGTTACAAATTGAAATTAAAAATAATTGTAATATGATTTTAGTCTGGATGTATTGTGTTGTGTGTATTGTATTTTTATGAGGTGAAATTATTTGAGGAGGAAGTGTGAAATATCATGCAACAAACTAAGTGCTCTTGAAAGCTATAGAACATTGCTACTGTTTAAATTACCATAATTCAGTGTTTGCTGCCTATCAGAAACAATTGCCTTATATTAGTGTCAAGTTTTTTAAGTTGATTTAGACCTGAAATGTAACGATTTGTTTTAAAATTTAAGTTTTAAGTTAATAGAAATATTGAAATCATTATTATCATGACAGTGAATTCTTATTCATTGGATGGATTGTTTTCATTTTATTATTTGGTATACTTGTAGTAACCTCCATGTAAGATAAAAGACTAATAATTCATGATGAATTTTATTTTTCTTATCAGTGTTCTGATAAAAATTACACACATTGTGATATACTATCACAAGACACACTGTCAGAAGATAATGGTTTTGTTCAGTCGTTGTAAATAAGAATTAATATTAAGGATGTTATCTATTTCAACTAGATTATCAGTTTCCAAGTTGATAAGATTGTTAAATAATGATAACACATGGTTAGTTCCCATGATAAAACATCTTGGTGTCCACAAGCAAATGTAGGCTAATGTATGTGTAGGTAGAGGAAGGGAAATAACTCTATAAAAGTCTATTTAATATTGTTGTACTAAAAAAAAGTCATTATTTTTGCAGGTAAAATGGATGATGTATTGGATAGTCTTTGCCTTATTTTTATGCGTAGAAACATTTTCTGACGTTTTCATATCATGGTAAGTTTCTATTACGTCTATAAAATTCACTTGATAATTAAAATGTTGTTACTCTAGACATGTAGTATGTAGAGCTTCAACAATGATCATGATGTTTTCCAGTTCTTATCCTTTAAAACGCAACTATGTTATGATGGGTTTGTTACTTTTATAGATATGTCAGTATTGACACAATTACATAGTTCAAAAATCGTAGTTATCAGGGAAAATAATTGTATGCTTGACAACTATTTAATCAACATAGAAACTAACAAATAAACGAAGAGGGGAGACTTCGAACCTTTTGAAACTTGGCATCTACATACATGTACATGTGCGTGCCAGCACATATCTTCGAAGGCTAGGATGTCATTTACATGCAACATGGTTATTTTAACAGGATCCGACAAATACTGTACCAATTTTCTTCATTTAAACTTAAATAATTCATTAGAAATTGATTATGATAAGATTTGAGTGAACGAAACATAGATAGAAGTCTGTACCATTATGTGATATTTGAGAAGTATATTTGATACAACATTTATATTTGATGAAGTTAGTAATAAAAAAAAAAAAAAAATATTAGAGATTTATAAATTGTCTATCTATTATTACAGAGAATATAATTTTATCCTCATTAATTCACTTAGATTAATCCTAACTCTGCTCTTATAGTATACATGTATAAAATAACTAAGTTTCTCAGTAACGCTAACTATAGTTATAAAAACAACAGATCAATATAGTAATCTAGTATACTTATCAAAATATTGTACTATCACCATACTTGATATATTTATCATTACTTATAAATATGAACTTGCCTTTGACCCAGTATGTCAATGTGACTCAGTATGAAATGTGTACTACACACATATATATTATTAAATAAGATAAAAAAATCTTACTGTTTTCCTTTTTTTGCAGGCTTCCTTTTTATTATGAAGTAAAAATTGTGTTTGTGCTGTGGCTACTGTCTCCTATAACAAAAGGATCTAGTTTTCTCTTTAAAAAGTTTGTTCATCCACAACTAGCCAAAAGAGAGAAGGTTGGTTGATGCCATTTATTTTTATTAAATTACTAACTAAGTGTTGCGTGCTTTCCTCCAACTAACTACATGTATATGTAGTGACACCTGCAGTTATAATGGTCTGCCACTTTCAGCATAGACATCCAAAAAGGATTCAGCACAACCTAAACAAATAAGAATGGTTAAGCCAAATAATTTATATATTTCACTTAAAGTTTATATATTTAAATTTAATTGTATGTGAATATCGTTTTGAAAATATTAAAATCATGTTTTGTAGGATATTGATGAAATGATAATACAGGCCAGTAAACAGGGGTATACAACATTATTAAAACTGGGATCAAAGAGTATTACCTATGCAACAAGTGTTTTTATGAAAACAGCATTAACAGTAAGTTCTATAAACACAATTATAAATGTTGAAAGGAAGAATACAGACAGCAATTTTTGAGGCCTCCTTGCTAGAAGAAAAAGTTTCATTGGCCATGATCATCAGATCAAGTATAAAACATTGAAAAATTGGAGTTGTTTGCAGAGTTAAAGAAACTGTTGAAGAATGGGTGATATTATAGAACTGTCCTGGTGAACAGGGAATATTGAATATTTCATGATGTAAAATATGAATTAATCTTAACATGTATTCATATTAATTTTATGTCTTTTTTGTAATAATGACCATATGATTATCTTATAAACAGGGACATGGTAAATTAATAGATCATATAAAAAGAAGTTATAGTACCAGTGATTTAACTGATGATGGTAGTGGGGTTACTAGATATATAGATGAGGATGAAGATGAAGGAGAAGATGAATTAGGTATTATTATAACTTTAACTTATTTTGCCTGACATATTAAAATTGTGGATGGGTGATTGTTAAATGTATAATATTAAATAGGAATTTAATCAACAATATTGTATGCATACAGTATTATGAATTTCACATCTTTAATTTCATATTCTGAATAACACAACTTAATTGGGTTTGGTGAATAAATCTCAATTTAATACACACCAAATGACTGATAAAAGATGAAATGACACATGTTTATTGAAATTATATTAAATGGATAATTATTCTTTTACCGGTTGTAATCTATGTACTTTCTTCCCCATTATATATGTATACTATTTATACTGGTTGTGGTACCCAATGTTGTATGTGTCAAGTTAATCTCCATTTATGTAACATCCATGATAATGTAACAGCTATTCATTGTTATTTTCATCATTCAAAATGGAGTTTTTTTCCTTGAGACATCCTGTTAAATCAGTCAAAATTGTCAGTAATCATTAATTGTTATTGTTTTATAAGTTCAAACAAAAAACAAACTTTCTCTTTTTATACGCCCACATTGAAATGTGGTCGTATATTGTCGTCGCCCCCGTCCGTCCGTCTGTCCGTCCGTCCGTCGGTCCGTCGGTCCTGCGTCCACAATTGCTTGTGGACGCTCTAGAGGCCAAAGTTAATATCCGATTGACTTTAAATTTATACACAGTGTTTAAGGTCATAAGACGAAGAAGCCTATTGATTTCCGATAATTAGTGCCAGAGTTATGGCCCTTGATCACTTCAAAAAATCTAGTGGACGCTCTAAAAGTCAAAGTTAATATCTGTCTGACTTTAAATTTATACACAGTGTTTAAGGTCACAAGACGAAGAAGCTTATTGATTTTCAGCAATTTCCGATAATTAGTGACAGAGTTATGGCCCTTGATCACTTCAAAAAATCTTGTGGACGCTCTAAAAGCCAAAGTTAATATCCGATTGACTTTAAATTTATACACAGTGTTTAAGGTCATAAGACGAAGAAGCCTATAGATTTTCAGCGATTTCCGATAATTAGTGCCAGAGTTATGGCCCTTGATCACTTCAAAAAATCTTGTGGACGCTCTAAAAGCCAAAGTTAATATCCGATTGACTTTAAATTTATACACAGTGTTTAAGTTCATAAGACGAAGAAGCCTATTGATTTTCAGCAATTTCCGATAATTAGTGCCAGAGTTATGGCCCTTGGTCACATCAAAAAATCCTGTGGACGCTCTAGAGGCCAAAGTTAATATCCGATTGACTTTAAATTTACACACACTGTTTAAGGTCCTGAGAGGAAGAAGCCTACTGATTTTCATCGATTTCAAATAATGACTTCCAGAGTTATCTTCCTTGATCACTTCAAAAAACCTTGTGGCGCTGTAGATGCCAAACTTATCATCCGATTGACTTCAGATTGATACACAGAGTTTAAGGTGTTGAATCGAACAATTATTTTGATTTTCAATGAATTTTGATAACTGAACAGCTAAATCCATGATATTAAATGTTTCCTATACTAATTGTTAGCTTGGGGCAAAACTTTATAAAAAGCAAACAAATTCTAATGATTTTCAGATAATTACATAGTGAGTTGTTACTCAGATTTTAGTGTATTACAAATGTTTCATTACCAAAAAAAAGTAAAAATATGCGACAACCCTTGTTGACTGCCCGGACGATTTAGCTGCTGTGGGCGTATGTTTCGTTGCCTGGCAACCTATCTTATGTATAAAGAAAGATAAGATATGTGAAAATAGATTTTAAAATAAGATACTTACATCTTCTGTGATTTAGTCAACTTAGTATAAAATGCCATTCTTTGGGCTTCATTAGATCTGACTTATGTCAAAAACCTATATTCTCCCATCTCATCATTTAGAGAGTTAAAGAATGGAAATAAGGAATTGGTTGCATTTTCTTTCAGACAATCGTTTAATTGAGGACAATAAAGAATTAGAACTCAGGTCTGAGAAAAAAGTAAAAACTACTGTGAGTAGAAAATCAGAAAAAACTAAACTCAAGAAAAGTACAAGTTCAAATACAGGTTATTACTTTATGTTCTACTTACCCTTATCAAGCGAAACATCTAAGGATGGCGAGTATTAGCTGTGCCTAGTATATCAATTAATAGACTATTTTCCCTCTCGAATTGTACAAGTTCAATTTCTGATCAACCGGTGTCATAACAGCATAATGTGAGAACCTTGGAAACTGCTAATAAAACCTAATAATAGAGATGACAAGAGTAGGTAAAGCCAACTCTTACCTTCAGGTTAATAGTTGTTGAAATGTGTCTAATGCTTTATATGTTATCGTCATGTATCTTACAAATTATAACTCTTAATAACATTCATTACTAATCTCATCAAAAGGTGTAGTAGTCAATTCAGAAATTACTGGTTTGTTAAGCCTAAAACAATCTAAGAAATAATTTTAAATGAATTCAAATAGAAAAGTAAATAATTTTTTTTACAATTGGTTATGATTTCAGGTCTTTCAAGTGTGATGGAAGTTGATGAGGATGATGATGATGTGATTGTAACAGAAGAAGTAACATACATACCAGTTACACGCAAACATTATACACATAAAGAGGTACATCATTTATATATCTAATTATCAGAGCAAATTGTCTTTGTATCATCAGATAGACAGCATGATTAAGGTGTTTCTTACTACGGCTGCAACACTATACCATAAGACTGTATAGTATCATGGTACAGGATACTATAAACACATTCCGTACCATGGGTCAGTGAACACTTTACAAAACTTTTTAGTCGTCACTTTTGTTGCGATACTCAACCATCATGCAGAGTTATGTCCCCCTGTTAGTTCACTTGACAAGGAGGAAATATGGCTTCCGGCAATGAAACATTATGTTTCACCGGATATTGGAACATTTTGGATTATTTTTTAAGTAAATTTTGAAAGAAAAAATACTGTGATGTATAGTATATTGAAGCCCATATCATCATATTTATCGTAACATGAGGTTAGCATATTGTTGCAGCCCTATTTATTACATATACCTAGCTGGCTGTCATGGCTAATGCTCTACAAATTAGAGTGTTTGAGATTTTGCTTTGTTTAAGCTAGCTGGAATTATTCAGCTAGTCCTAAGAAGGAAAGCTATTTGTACATGATGCAAATCGCATAAGTTTAAAGATTCGAAATTGCAGGGGGGATTTTTTCCTTGATTGAATAACATAATATGTCTTTGCTTCCTCCCTTTGTAGTTTTTTTTTTTTTGGCTTTTTGTAATTTTGTTACATGGTAAAGCAATAAGCAATGGTTTTTTTTCTGTCAAATGCTAAAGAACAAATTTGGACAAAGACCATGAACTATTAGACTATAGAGTTTAAGTCGGAACTTCCTTGTTTCCTTTGATTTGACAATTTATTCCCGTATTGATTCCATATCTGAATATTCAGTCATAAATAATTATTTTATTTAACAATTTTTCTGTTCTTCCTGATAATATTAATCTAATTAACATTGTATTGTTTGTGAAACTGGCTCAAATTTCTAGAATATATAATCTAGAATCAATATACATGTATAACTTACTATATCTGGCAGTGAGTGCTGAATCATGATGGTACTACTGAAAATTTTCCTTAGTCTAATATATTTCTAAATATTGAGTCACTTTTTGTGGGGAAGACTTTTAGAAATCCCAGCTAATAAATAATGAACTTTTCTTCTTTCTTTCTATAGCCATATCACTATGGCACACTTCCTCGGTATAGACCCAGTAGCAGTGAACACTCTTTATCTCGTTATAACTACAACTCTAGTTGGAGATACTAACAACGATGATTACAGCCTTCTACATCTACTAACAGTAATTCTCATTGTATCAGTAGAATTAGCTACACCTATTGTGTGCCTCTTTCCTATATATTTACTGACTATACTTTATATCGCATGCATATATTTAATATATAAAATGACTTTATTTTGCTCAGACTTAAAAATCTGAATAAAAATATCAATCCAACTTCACATGCCTGATCTTGGAATTAAAAGATTATTTGATTCAAATTAAGAAAAATGTCACATTTCTTCACCAATCAATCAGTATAGCTTTCTATAGCTAATGCTTTATCTACTTCCTTGTTGATTCTTCAACAGATTTTGTTTTCTATGACATATTTCTTTCCTTATGCTAATTGATAATTCTTGCGACACAATACAACCATCCTATTGTATTGTTTATCGAAAGCTGTTGTAATGTACCAAGCATCTTTAGTATTTAATATCGTGATTATTTTATATTTTGTATTGCCAATAATATATAACTATTTAATATTTAGTTAACCACAGTTTATATAATTAATGAACACCCTCACATCTGATTAACCCCGTGTAGTGTGTGTGTAATCCCTACTGCATGATTAACATAAAGAGTAAAGCAGGGTAATGAGAAATAAGACACAAAATACTGGAGGAAGAAAAAATAATGATACAACTGAACATAGAATGTATTTTTACCATTATTTAAGTAAATACTGGCATTCATTGAAATTTTTGAGAGAAAAAAACCTGCTTTAATATTGAGTTTTGTCAATTTTACCCTAAAGATGAACAGACAGAATTTTTCTTTCAATTATTTTTCTTCTATTTGCAGCAAAAACAAATCAGCAAGTATGGAACGTTACCAAAGTCATACAGTAGATCAACAAGAAGTCGGAAGCATATAACTAATGAATATTAAGCTTAGAACTAGGTTTTATCTTGCTCTGCTAATTGTTATAACTGGGCTCATTGACTGATTCTGTTTTTGTGAAAGGAACTGCTGTTAATAAGTCCATTCCAATCAAGTCTTTCATTACATTTGAAACCCTATTGCTCTTTCTTTCGAAGTGAATTAATTTTTCGAAGGAGAAAGTTTTTTTTTGTAAAGCATAATCTCCTTGTGAAAGAGAAGCTGTTTGCATACGTGTAATATGTATATATGTATGTAATATTAAGCTCAGTATATGAGATAAGAGGAATGTTATTCCAAGTATTATTAATCTTGACTGGTGTAAATTAAAATATTTTTATATGTAAATAGTAGTACAAATTAAAAAATTTACTTAGAGCATGTCTTTTATTTTTGTTTCTATAAACAGAAAGCTTGTAGGGGACTTAAATATTAATTGAAACATGATTTCTACCTCCAAACTATTCTGTAATTTTAAGATATGTGGCATTGAGTAAATTTGAATACATTTACGTTTTGATTGGAAATGAATTTACATTAATTTAAATAAAAAGTGATTCATTGACATTAATAGGATATGATCTGTTTGATTTAGAAAGAGCATAAAAGTGTGGATTTGATTCAGTCCTATGTATATATATCATGATATAAATATCTGTCTACGTTTATATGTTCCTGAAAGAGACCAATCATGACATATAGGCATTCTTACATTCACTCAAGTAAAAACAAAATTTACTTCTATTTACTCTTAGCGTAATATACATGTAGATTTAATCTTATAGTAAGAAGCATCATCTGAACCAAATCAACCTAAATCAAGAGGTCTAGTTCCTTGAAATCTTATTCCAATACAATTATCAAGATCATTGAAAAGACAAGACAGTACTTATATTTTAATTATAAGTGTTTATCTAGTCTAGGAGCAAATAATACAACTGGATGCAACACACTGTTATCATCACTGTATTTGGTTATTATTAGGAGCAAATAATACAAATGGACGCAACATACTGTTATCATCACTGTATTTAATTATTATTTATAAACCATGATCATATTGAGGTTTCTATAGCATAAAACTATAGTTCTTTATATTCCGCTAAACATTTACTTTTATATATTTATAATATTTACACTGGGATCTCATTAACAATAATAATAAATAAAAAATAGATCTGATGGAACCCTGGTGTTCATGTTTTTATCTCCCGGTTAATAACAGTAATGTTGTTACAGGTTATTAATATTTATAACAGTATAGTATTGCTACTTTTGTGTGAAATCTACATTCTACTTAACCTAGTCCTTGTCATTATTGTTATACAGATTTTTAGGCTATTTTAACAGTTGAAACTTATTCCTATGATCACAATGTTAAAACCAGCATAAACACTGATATTATCTGGCGCAACAACACTGTATGATTCAGTGGGACTTTGCCATTTGTGCCCCCTCCCCTGTCCATGGTTTCTGAATCAGCCTTTGTATGATAAGATAAAAACTTTTATGTCATGTAGCGATTACACTCTAAAAATTATATATGGAATAACAATTACTGGTTTATTAACATGCAACCTTCCGAATAAGATATTCTCCTTTTTATCAAGCAAATAGAGATAAGTATCAGAAGTGGGACATGTTCAATTAAGCCCCAATTTTTATTGTTCACATTCCAGTATGTCAGTATCAAAATGCATCTTTCAAATTAATACATGAGTTTTTACAACTGGTAACAAGGACTAGATTAGGTAGACTAGGATTCTGTAATCTGTTATAATATTGCCTTGGTTTGCTAATATTATATCTAATTTGATGAACTGATGAGTGATGATTAGTAATAATTAACACAAGTTGCTGGAGTAGGTTTGTCTCATATTATTGGGTAAGATTATGTTAAGATTGTATTTATATATTATATTGTATGTATAATATGTAATAATTTCATGTATATATTACATGTAAGATATTGTATATAAAAGGGTATGGAATGAAATGTACAACTATTTATTACTCTGTTTAACCCCCTTACACCTCCTACATAATATGAATATTTTTAATAACTATAATAGGCTTTAATGTCTGCTTCCACCAAAGGTGATATTGCAGACTAAGTATTTAATTAGCAAACTCTCTGGTGTAATGTCCTATCAATTTAGTAATTAACAACAAACTGTAAATCATCTTTTTTTTTTTTCTCTCAGGTTTTTATTTCAGTTTACTTCACATTCCAAAACTTTAAGTCAAGACTTTGTTAACAATGAATATATTTTCTCACTTTTGATAAAGCATTTTTTGCGCCAAAATAACATGCACATAGTAGGACGTTGTTGTGCCTTTTGCCGAAATTTTCTCCACTGTTAGCTCCGTCCTCCGTCAAAATAACCACTACCACATATTGGGGAAAATACAGGTGAACTTTTTCCCCTTGTTTTGCCCTGGTTGCATTTGTCACAAAATTTCACATAAATTTAAAAACTGGAATATCTCTTTAATTCCTGTGGCTATGATTATTCACCCTGCATGTTGTGAATTTGATCATTCAATCACTCAAAACTTTCTCCTTCAATGTCTTTTACCAAATGGAAAACCATTGTTTATTTACATTTTTATTCACGAATTCTATGTTACAATGACAGTAAAAGTTTGACCACTGTTTAGTTTCTTTTTTCTCCTGTTTTAAAAAAAAAAAGAATATTTTGAGAATCAAAGAGTGCATTTTTGTTTTCTTAAAACCCCTAAAGGATAGTTATTAGAGTTTTATTTTGTACCAGGGTGCCTTAATTATCCAAAGATTAGGTCACCAATGAGTGATGTGAAAACCTTGTTGTTTCAGGTGATGATTATGTGAACAAATAATTATTGAGATCAAACCGCTTGTTCTTTACTAAGTTAACTTATTTTGCTGTAACATATATTTACTTTTATTAGTTATAATCTTTGTAATTTCTTTAGGTGTAGAATATTATAATCTGTACATGGGAGCAAGTGAAATAATGAGTATAGAGACTGTAGAGTAGAATGTTTGTTTTAAGAATAATCGATTGATAATGATTGAAAATGGACATACAAGAACATGCAACATGCTTAGTTTTTGAAAATATTTTTTATCTACAGATTTAAAAAAAAAAATCTTTTTATAGATATTAGAATTTTATGTTTTTACTAGGTAATACTGAATCATAGGATGTTAAAGATGATCGGAATGAATGGTGTTACTATAATTGTGCTTCCACCTATAAAATCAAATATTTAGAACAAACAATATTTGGTATACAGCTTATCTACTTAATTTGGTTACAGGCTTTTTATTTTATGTTGGATAATGTCCTTTTTATTACAAACTGAATTCTGTTTCAACTAAATTGAATATTATCGTCTCGGTAACCTGCATCTTCATGTTGTCAAGTATTTCTTTTTTTCTAAATTAACATGAGAAAGAGATTAATTTGATGGTTGAAGATGTTAATAACTGATATAGTGATATATATAAATTTGTAGAGTGGTTGTGATTTAGTATGTATACATGTACAGAACTGCTGAGTAACATATCAATTATATTATGTTTAAGATTGTAACAGTTTATTGTATCTGGTTAGTATATATTATGTACGATATAATTAAGAGATTATTACACTGTATAATGTCTTTAATATCTATATTTGTTATATTCTTGTAAAAACTGTACACTGATTATTATTGATTTTATAAACCCCATGTTTTCACATCATATATACTATTTGCCTAGCGCTTTATGGCCAAATTAATAAACGTCAAGTTCACAATATTTGGTTTTATCTAGTTATATTTCGGGGGTGATGGCAATATTGTAGAACAGAATGATGAAACAACATTCTAGCTGAAGGACCCAAATTCTTTATGTTGCGTCTGTAGATAGTACACTTTTAGAACCCAGGTCAATTATTCAGTCTTGTTCCTCATGATGTTGCAAATGATTACACAACAATCTTTATTTAAAAAAAAAAAAGAAGCATTTCCAACTGTGACCCATCTGGATACAAACACTAGCCAAGCATCCCCAGATACGGATATGAATATTTAATAAAAAATTCATTAGTGAATCAGTTTATGTGTGAAACAAATCAGGTAACCAAGAGCAGATTTATTTTAATCACAGATATGCCAAACATTAACCAACCTTTCAGAGTAAATATTCCCTACATTATGAATGAGAGTAGAAACAACTACGCAACTCCAATAAGATTTAGAATTCATTGTAATATAGTCTTACACGTTGAAAGAACGAATTGTTTGCCAATTCAAATCAACATGGATGTTTTTACCTTACCTAGAAAAGATAGGCTTCTGATACAATAAACATTTTACCATTGGTACACAAATCATGTACCATAGTGCGTTGCAGCATCATTTGTAACAAGTGAACAGAACGAACTAGGCTAGACATATTCCACAATTCACGTCAAACAGTGCCACAACTTATCTGGGGAGCATGCGCAATAGACTGGAATAACCAGACGCTACAAATTTCTAGTCTCTTGGTTGAGACTCGTACTGTATTTAGCTGGGCATAACTGATTTGAAATTCGACTCAAACCTGAAACAATTGAATATAACTCTGTTCATATACAATCTTAATACATTATTATATGCGTTGCGACCCATTTGGGTCAATTTCTAGGTCTCAAATATTAGCGATTTAGCTCCTTTAAAATAAATACAATTTAGTTATATACATATTTATTCCATTTTAGTTCAGTACATAAACATTGGATTTAATGAGTGTTGTAAGTCAATCTATTCTGTCATACTATAAGGTAGGTTAACAGGCAACGAAACATACACCCATGTTATTTCAACAGTCCACAAGGGTTGTTACATATTTCTATACACTAAAAACTGATCGAGAGTAACAGCCTATTATATTGTTATCAGAAATAATTTAAATCTGATCGGCTTATAGTTCTAACATTTGTTATACAAAACGTGCTGGTAATCAGCGATAACTTATGTTGTTTGACTTCATCGGAAATAGTTGATATAAACTGCATAAATTTCAAATCAATACCTTTAGCCACTGGAGGGGGCACAAAATTATTGAAAGTGATGACAGGAATAACATTGAAAGTTCTTTTGGCTACTTCATCTCACCCATGAACACTGTACAACTTTAAAGGCAATCAAAAGATAACTTGAGCATTCAACAAGTTATGTCCAAGTGGTAAAGTTTTCTTCGGCTCATCAGATGATACCTTTAGTTTGTTGAGCATGCGTGATAACAAAATATACGTTCAGACTGAAACATTTCAATGTGAGGATATAAAAATAGCAGATAATTTTTCTTCTAAAAATTTGTAACTGTAAATTTCAGAAACAATGAATTTCAGAAAATGTGAAAAAGCATTATCATTAAACAATGGATATTTAAAGCACTTTATATCTTATATAGCACAGATAAGAATGTTTCTTTAAGGGCAAGATATATTAAATGATATACAGAAACCCTTAATAATAACAGTATCAAAGCATGGCCTCTGATATCTAAATAAAAAATATGTGATAAAATGACAATATACACATGAAATCATGAACACATAATATATTGAGTGTAAAAATGTTATACTGTAATACAAGCTTAATGAACCATATTGATACAAAATACAGATTACACAAGCCACTGTTTCACATTTCCAAGAGTAGCATCCACTGCTTTTGACTTGGCTTTACTCATCAGAAAAGATTGAGTCAGATTTCCTACAAGGGTTTCAATAATGTCTTAATGTCTTTTTTTTACACAGAGAGAATCAGTACATTAAGTTTTATCTTCACAAAACCTGCTAGCTGTAAGCTAGGGTCAAATTTCTTTCACACAAATAACAAACAATCTCTGGTGAAAAATAAAGTCAACTGTCTGTATATATTACACTGTAATATATATACAGAAATATATTTTACGTTCCTAAAGCATTTAACATATCTGTTGGTCTGGAAGCTAATGGCTGTAATGTTGGCATTGTTTGTAATGATGCACTAACTTGGTGTGTAGTAATGCCATTGCTATTACTGGTAATAATGCCACCATTTTCACTGGATATCTACAAAATAAAAAGTAGCATTTGTTAGATTTAAAACAGTAAACTCAACAGGTCAAATAAACTTTTATACCTAATTTATGCATGAATATTCCCAAAATGTGAATGTAGCTGTTGATGGATAAAACAGCAGAAGTTGTCTCATGGCCAACACATTGAAAATCAAACTGTTTTATTCATTAGTATTGAGTGCACTGTTTCATTCAGATGATGTCATACCTAGCATCTTAATTTGTTTATTTATAATGAATGATATGTTCTTTAGAAAACAAAAAATTGTTAAAGATAGGCTGGCACTGCCAGGCAGGATACGCCCACATTTTCGAAAGATGGACAGAGAACAAGCAATACCGAAAGTGATTTTTCCTACATCTTTAAGTCCTGTATTTCATACTGTATTGGGAGCAGCCATTTAGTTGGTCAGTTCCAGTCTGATATTAATGAAATTCGAAACCGACAATGATTATGGTGTGACGGTACACAACCTAGAAATGTGACTTTTCATCAAAATCGGATAAGAATTGTGACCTGTAGAGAGTCCACAACCATGATAAAAATCGGATAAAAATTGTGACCTGTAGAGAGTCCACAACCATGATATACCATATTTTTACACTATTCGCGTACAAAAGGCGACCATTTTGTCCGGCAATTTTGGTACGATTTTCACGAAATTAGAACTCAACCATCCTCATCAAAATCGAATTAAAATTGTGACCTATACAGGCTCCACAATCATGATATATCATTTTTTTAACAGTATTCGCGTACAAACGGCGGCCATTTTGTCTGTCAATTTTGGTCCGATTTTCCCGAAATTCAAACTCAACCTTCCTTACATTGCAACGGTGATATAATCAAACGTTTTTTTAAATTGGATAATAATTGTGACCTCCAGAGGGACCACAAGCTAAAGAAAGGGGGATTTTGCGTATAACCAGGGGCCATAATTCAGGAAGTTACGATCCGATATGCGCAAATATCGAAAAGAACCAAGATCTTTGGGTTATAACCATGAATTTCAAGTTTCATCAAAATCGAATTAAAATTGTGACCTTTACAGCGTCCACAACCTTGATATACCATTTTTTAACAGTATTCGCGTACAAACGGCGGCCATTTTGTGTGGCAATTTTGGTCTGATTTTCCCGAAATTCGAACTCAACCTTCCTTACGGTGTAACAGTAATATAATCAAACGTTTTTTTAAATCGGATAATAATTGTGACCTCCAAGCTAAAAAAAAGGCAATTTTGCGTATAATCAGGGGCCATAATTCAGGAAGTTACGATCCGATATGCGCAAATATCAAAAGGAAGCAAGATCTTTGGGTTATAACCATGAATTTCAAGTTTCATCAAAATCGAATCAAAATTGTGACCTCCACAGGGTCCACAACCTTGATATACCATTTTTTAACAGTATTCGCATACAAACGGCGGCCATTTTGTATGGCAATTTTCGTCCGATTTTCCCAAAATTCGAACTCAACTTTCCATAGGGTGTAACGGTGATATAATCAAACGGTTTTTTAAATCGAATAATAATTGTGACCTCCAAGCTAAAAAAAAGGCGATTTTGCGTATAATCAGGGGCCATAATTCAGGAAGTTACGATCCGATATGCGCAAATATCGAAAGGAAGCAAGATCTTTGGGTTATAACCATGAATTTGAAGTTTCATCAAAATCTAATCAAAATTGTGACCTCCACAGGGTCCACAATCTTGATATACCATTTTTTAACAGTATTCGCGTACAAACGGCGGCCATTTTGTATGGCAATTTTCGTCCGATTTTCCCGAAATTCGAACTCAACCTTCCTTAGGGTGTAACGGTGATATAATCAAACGGTTTTTTAAATCGAATAATAATTGTGACCTCCAGAGGGACCACAAGCTAAAAAGGGTGATTTTTCGGACAATCAGGGGCCATAATTCAGGAAATTACATTCCGATAGCCGCAAATATCGAAAGGAACCAAGATCTTTGGGTTACAAACATGCATGTCAAGTTTCATCAAAATCGGTTCAAAATTGTGACCTCTATAGGGTCCACAAGCTAAAAACGTGATTTTTCGTACAATCAGGGGCCATAATCCATGAAGTTTTGATCCGATACATGCCAATATCGAAAGGAACCGAGATCTTATGGGGATAAACCTATATTTCAAGTTTCGTCAAAATTGGATAAGAATTGTGACCTGTAGAGGGTCCACAAACAAATTGTGGACGGACGGACGTCCGGACGGACGGACGGACGGACGGACGGACGGACCGACGGACGGACGGACGGACGGACGGACGTCCGGACGGACAGGGGCGACGACATAATACGTCCACATGAAAATGTGGGCGTATAAAAATGATTGTTAATAGTGGTAAATCGGGTGTGAATTCTACCAGATAATCTGACTGGATAGTCGATACACAGACTATGTGTTATGCTACTTCACTTTTCAGTGTTTTGATCATCTAAAGTACTAAATTTATATTAAACAACACTTTCTAGCCCTTATTAGACTTCTGTCTTGTTGTCCATTAAAGACAATAATGCTTGCAAAATATGATAAGATTTCCGGTAACCATGCATAATCCTACATGCATTCAAGTTTTGTATTTATACAACACATAGTAAAGACATAAAAAAACATACTGGGCCACTTTGCGGATCGCCTTCATTTCCTTGTCCCACAAACACACCACCTTGTCCACGTGATCTGTTTAAGGCATGTCGATGTCGAGATTCATATAAATATTTCTACAAAAATATACCAAAGATTAAACACATCATATATAAAGATTAAATTTTTATAAGAGGAAATTGTGAAGGTTTTCAAGTATACAGTATCTATTGCCTTACCAATAACTATGCTATTGTTAATCAAGAAAAAAAATTTGAAGTGTGGGGTTGCACAGAAAGAAGAATGGGGTTCAAACTCAAACTAGGTGATTTGGGGACGTAACATACAGTATAATTTTATTTCCATAATATTCTTGCATCTTTAGCAGTGGTAAGAAACCAAAAGAACCTGATAAAACGTAGGAGGTTGGAACAAATAAATGAAATGTGGTTTTATGCAGCTAGTTAAAGCAATCGGACGATAACCAAGCCACTTAGGTGAATGGCAGACCTTATAATTTTAAGCACATACATTCGACCACTCGATCTACAATTTCTAATTACGGAGCTATTTATCTCCAAGACCTAAAGAATCAAATATTTGAGTGTTTTAACTGAATATAAATGACATATTAATATCTTACCGATCTCTCCCTTGGTATTCTGCCTGTTGCCTCTAATTTTGCTCTTGCTTGTCGTCTTTTTAATATTCGATGATATTGCTTAGCATTAACATATAATGGTTCATCACCAGATTCTGCCCCAGGCTGAAATGAAATATATAGCAAACTACAATATTCTGAAAGTTTAATCTCTTATGATTCAAAAATGATTCAATTTAGTTCAGTATTTACAAAGTTATGATAAATTATATTTTCGTTGATCTATGCTGCTATCTTTTATTGGTAGTGGAGAAACCTGATGGGCCTAGTTTAAATCATTAATAAATTAATTACCATAGGAAGCTGCTGACCTACTGGTTGAGAAGGTAAATTTATAACCTGTATACCTGAAAATAATATACATATAGGTATAACAATAAAACATATAAAAGTGATTAACATTAAACTGTTTACACTAGGATTATTTAATTTTAATCCAATAAATGATACAATCGTAATCAAGTGGCCCAAGGGCCTTAATCACCAATTCAGTGTGAACTGAAAATTATGCTTAGTCAGAAGAGACTATGAATGAATTGCAAGGTTTTATCACTGTTCTTTCTTTGATATAAAAAAGACAAACAATTAACAAGAGAAAGGCTGCAGGACAGAGAGGGAAGCAATGGGGTTTAACGTCCACTCAGCACAAACTAGGTCATTTTTGGACTAACATATGGTTTAATTTTATCTTAATAATTCGCATGAGAGGAAACGGGAGGGCCCGGGGAAAATCCCATGAGATTGAACAGGCCACCCTACTCCTTGTCACATACAACCAGGGATTCGAAACCCTGTCAGTTGACTCAATGACAGGCTCTATGATACAGCATGCACATGCTAACCGTTCCTGCAGGACAACAGAACCCACAGCAATCTATACATGTATATGGGTTGCCTCATGGTTCTTTTATAGGTCACTTGACCATTTACGTAACAAACGAGACATTAAAAAGTTAGCAAGAGAAACAAACTGTGCAGTAATTACCAATATAGGAAAACTTTACTTTTTGACGTTAACAAAAAAAAAAAAACAAACACATCCATCTTAAGCACAATTTCAAAGTGAACAAGGAAAAAATCATCCTTGGTATCCCAAGTGGTATCATTCGTAGATGGAGAAACAATAACATTTAAAGTAATTATTGAAAATCAATAAATATTTCAAGTCATTTGGATGATATCTTTAACATATATAGAGCTTTCAAAAGATTTTTTAAATAATAGTAAGCATAAATTACTGGAAATAATTTTTAAACAATAGCCTTATTTGTTTCATGCAAATATATAAGGCGTTTTTATCAACCACTGTTTAGCCAAAGTGATTTGCATTCAATCACTTTTTCATCTTTAACATCCATTTTATTCAAATTGGTTACCCTAATCAATGAATTTATCGACACTGATTTCCAAAGCGATAACATCAAATCACCATGTCACTTCAGGGTGCGATTTGATCAGGTGATCACATGTTTTTTTCAACTGTATCCAACCACAAGAACTGTTTATAGCTACATGTAATCGGAACATTTAACGAACTCGCCAAGGTACTTTGAAATCGTCTTATATTGTCACATGACAACTGCACTAAATTCAAATCAATTTGGCAACTCGATAAAAGATAGGTTGCCAGGCAACGAAACATACGCCCACAGCAGCTAAATCGTTCGGGCAGTCAACAAGGGTTGTCGCATATTTTTACTTTTTTTTTGGTAATAAAACATTTGTAATACACTAAAATCTGAGTAACAACTCATTATGTAATTATCTGAAAATCATTAGAATTTGTTTGCTTTTAATAAAGTTTTGCCCCAAGCTAACAATTAGTATAGGAAACATTTAACATCATGGATTTAGCTGTTCAGTTATCCAAATTCATTGAAAATCAAAATACTTGTTCGTTTCAACACCTTAAACTCTGTGTATCAATCTGAAGTCAATCGGATGATTTATAAGTTTGGCATCTACAGCGCCACAAGGTTTTTCGAAGTGATCAAGGGAGATAACTCTGGAAGTAATTATTTAAAATCAATGAAAATCAGTAGGCTTCTTCGTCTCAGGACCTTAAACAGTGTGTGTAAATTTAAAGTCAATCGGATATTAACTTTGGCCTCTAGAGCATCCACAGGATTTTTTGATGTGATCAAGGGCCATAACTCTGGCACTAATTATCGGAAATTGATGCAAATCAATAGGCTTCTTCGTCTTATGACCTTAAACAATGTGTATAAATTTAAAGTCAATCGGATATTAACTTTGGCTTTTAGAGCGTCCACAAGATTTTTTGAAGTGATCAAGGGAGATAACTTTGGCACTAATTATCGGAAATCGCTGAAAATCAATAGGCTTCTTCGTCTTATGACCTTAAACACTGTGTATAAATTTAAAGTCAATCGGATATTAACTTTGGCTTTTAGAGCGTCCACAAGATTTTTTGAAGTGATCAAGGGCCATAACTCTGGCACTAATTATCGGAAATTGCTGAAAATCAATAAGCTTCTTCGTCTTATGACCTTAAACACTGTGTATAAATTTAAAGTCAATCGGATATTATTAACTTTGGCTTTTAGGGCGTTCACAAGATTTTTTGAAGTGATCAAGGGCCATAACTCTGGCACTAATTATCGGAAATTGCTGAAAATCAATAGGCTTCTTCGTCTTATGACCTTAAACACTGTGTATAAATCTAAAGTCAATCGGATATTAACTTTGGCTTTTAGAGCGTCCACAAGATTTTTTGAAGTGATCAAGGGCCATAACTCTGGCACTTATTATTGGAAATCGCTGAAAATCAATAGGCTTCTTCGTCTTATGACCTTAAACACTGTGTATAAATTTAAAGCCAATCGGATATTAACTTTGGCCTCTAGAGCGTCCACAAGATTTTTTGAAGTCGTCAAGGGCCATAACTCTGGTAGTTATTATCGGAAATCGCTGAAAAACAATAGGCTTCTTCGTCTCATGACCTTAAACACTGTGTATAAATTTAAAGTCAATCGGATATTAACTTTAGCCTCTAGAGCGTCCACAAGCAATTGTGGACGCCGGACCGACGGACGGACGGACCGACGGACCGACGGACGGACGGACGGACGGGGGCGACGACAATATACGACCACATTTCAATGTGGGCGTATAAAAAGGCTACAGTGTATAAATTTGAAAACTATTGAATGAACATTTCTATAAATGCTTCTTGAAGAACTGACTACAAATATGTCATCTAAATTTACCTTGAGGTAACTGTACTGGTTTATTATTGGCATCAACCAACACAAATGATGTTTGACCATTTATTGTAACTTGATTTAAAAATAACATCTGTGGTATACCAGATGCAGATACAGTGCTGGTATTACTACCTTGAACTTGTGTTTGTAAAACATTATTATTAGGTTGACTTATTGCTGCATTCTGTAAACAAATTTCGGTAAACTTTATAAACATATAAATAAACAATACATATTAATATCAAGCAGTTTGGAAGATTCTGGGTTTGACAATTCTGAACTTCAGGCAGATTGGATGATCGACTTTGGTTACTAAATCAGGCCTAGAAATAATAGCTTTACTGGCAACTTATATTTTTAATCTCCTGTCAGACATGTATTAAATATATTAATAAAACCACAGCAAAACATCAAATCTTTATCTTAATAAACAGTACACATGAATTTCAAACAGATCCAATCCAATGGATGATGAATAAAATTCCCATCACAAGGCTCTACTGATGGATAATTTATGAACTGACACATGTATCATCGTTAATATACACACAGACATTAATCTATCTATAAATGTTATCTCACCTGTATAATATTTTGACCAGCGGACACTACAACAGGTAAACTGGATGCATTTGACATAATTTGACCTCCTTGGATTGGAAGGTTAGCAAATGATGTGCTGCTTTGTGAGGAGAATATAGCTTGTTGATCATTGCCAGTCTGTAATATAAAAATGGTAACTTATAGCAATGTAGATGTGAGGTGACGCTATCATTCAATATATATAGTAAAGATATTGTAAAAGATTAGTAAAATTGACATGTTAATACTTATTAATGATCTATTTAATATGTAAATACATTTGTAATTATAAGTCATGTGTAAATTTCTTGCAAAACTAAACTCGTCATAATCTTTTATTGCAAAGTAAATATATATTGAATGACTTACATTCAAAACAGATGAGAATCAAGTTTGATTTGATTTGAGCATGTTTTTGAAAATTTACATAATAAGAAATTGTACAATATGCCAATAAGCGTTTTGATAAATAACATACTAAATCTGTTTGTCCATGTGGAAGTTGAACAGTAACGCCCTCTTGAGTCACATATTGTATTCCTTGTACTGCTTGATTGCCATCATCATGTGACTGATTTACTGTTACTGTCATTGGTTGCTGAGTTTCAGGGTCATACATGACCGTAAAGTGTTGTTCCCCTTCCGACATGTTTCTGGTTTTGCTGTATAAATTTGTAAAGAAAATCAAATATTATATTATATATCAGAATGAATCAGGAGTCGCATCAGGAGTCAAACGAGTAAGCGTCAGACATAGCGTTGACGTTTCTAGTAAGATACCCACAGTACCGCGCAGTGCATGTGAAGAACTAGCTGCAACAGACCGTTTCCTTGGCTAATCTATTACATTAACCAGAATGCAGGTTATATAATATAAGAACTCTATGATACTCTATCAGATCCTAGTGTAGTAATGACAAGTAAAACGAAATTTTGAACTACTACTCTAGGGCCGAATCCTAGCGTATTCAATACCAGGCTAATTCATGACCGGTAAAATCGGCGTATTCAAGACCAGTATATTAGGCTATAGGGTTGGTTGATCGGTATATAAAGGTGCTAAGTAGTACTCTGTCTATGGATGTTAAGTTAATTAATCAATTAAGACAAGACAATAGAAGGATTGACAGGGTATTTTAATATTATATATTTTAAATAGTCATAATACAAACAAGAGTTGAAATAATATTCGAAGACAATATTTACATATAAAACATCGTATTCAGTTGATGCGATTAATAATAGCCATAGTTTCGTATTCAACTTTGAACCGAGTATTGTGTTTAACTTGACGTTACTATTAATATTTCTTTATTTCATATTTTATTCGAAATATATACAAATTCCAAGCTTGCATCGGAATCGGTTTGATGTTTAAAATACAAAATAACAAAGCCGGGATATACAAATTCCAAGCTTGCGTCGGAATTGGTTTGATGTTTAAAATACAAAATAACAAAGCCGGGATTTACAATCTCAAGCTTAAATAATTTAAACAACAACTCAATAATAAAACAAACAATTTTAATACATCAAACACCAATCATTAATTAATAAGTATCGTATAGGCTTCTATCCACACTGATGAGTACTAATTAGCAACTTTATACACCGACCAATCAAAATAACAAAGCAATCTCAAGCTTAAGATTAAATAATTTAAACAACAACTCAATTGTAAAAAAAAACAATTTTAATACATCAAATACCAATCATCAAAATCATCTATAATAATTATCGTATCGGCTTCTATCCACACTGATGAGTACTACTTAGCACCTTTACATGTATATATCGATCAACCAACCCTATAATATACTGGTCTTGAATACGCCGATTTTACCGGTCATGAATTAGCCTGGTATTGAATACGCCTGATACCCTAGGGCCTACATGTAGTACATGACACATATAAGAAAAACAAACGAAATAGGATCTGTGTTTTAATCAGATTGACTACCGTAGTCTGAAATGTCACATCCTTTCATAGTCCGAAACGCTATAGTTTTGGAATCAGTTATTACTATTATTAGGCTTACTATCGTACTCTTCGACTATCGTCGTCGAGTACGAAGTAGTTCAAGTACGACAACATCACTGACACTGAACACTCAACGGGCCTTGGTTGGTCGCGTTTATTACATTGTAACCCACAAGCTGTTTCAACGTTTGTTAAATAATTTACCTACATTTAAACCTCGTTTCTTTGCTGTTTAACTTGACTGAAGATGTAGATAGAGAGTGCTAAAATAATGAAAATATTATTTCAAGACTAGTCTAACATTTTTCCGTATTTTTAACCAAATAAAGCCAAAATGGCGGGCACTTCCTGTGCACATAAATTGATGACGATTTTATTTTCTGCTATAATAAAAATATTTACAAACTATTCATTGATGTGTATATAAATATTCATTAACATTAGAAAAAAATAGAAATGTAGTAATATGTATATATATTTCACAACTTTTCATTGAACAAATGGAGTACGATTTTATCAAAATTGCTTTCTTCGGTGCAGGTAAATAAAGGCGATTTCCGGTTGCGACAAACGGACGCGAATTTCGGTTTCAGATTGGCAAAATTAATCCATTCCAATCAGCATGAGTAAAGCACATCCACCAGAATTGAAAAAGTAAGTAATGAGGACTAAATGTAATGTTTCTGCTCATGTGGTCAACTTCTGGAATAGCCTAATTGTTGTTTTTGTACTTTCCTCAATTGTAAAAACTAATAAGCACGATTTGATCATATTTAGGCCTAATGCATTCCATTCATTGTGATTTAGTGTTTTGTCAACCGCAAGGTGACGTTGTCATGATGTACTATAATTATACTATAATGTACGGTAGGCATAGTTAGTAGTTTAAAAAAATGAAACGATGCTCTGCTGACAATAATTGTATGGTATCCGGACCACTCGGACCAAAGACCACTCGGACCAAGTCCACTCGGACCAAAAAAAAGACCACTCGGACCAAAACGGAGACTACTCGGACCAACCCAAAAGACCACTCGGACCAACCCCAAAAAACAATATTTGTTGCCTCTCGGACCGTTCAATTTACGTTGGAAGACCACTCGGACCAAAATATTGTTGAAAATTTGTGTATATTTAGAAATACTTCATTGTTTTTCTTTTGTCAAAAATTAAACGAGCTTGATTGATCGATCACTGCTAATGTTTTTTTTTTGTGAAACGGAATAATTGCAATCAACACACGGCCGCCATTATCGATGATTGACAACTCACGTTTTTATCATCTACCAAAGAACCGCAAGATTTCTTTGCACATACTACAATTACATCGGGATTATCGCTTAATCAGCTTTAATTATCCCTCTTTGATCGTTGCTATTTCTAATATTTTCCTCAGAAACACTTTGCTTTTTAGGTACGCACTAATTTATCGATTGGTATTGCCAAGCGGGAGGAATGCATGTCAACGTGCAGCTCACCGGGTTATCGTTAACAATTTCTAGGGACTTGTAAAAAGAGTGCATGTCGTGTAAATTTTTGTTTTTGTGTAGGTCATTTTCAAATAAATTGATCAGCATATTATTGGATTTAAACAAATACATTACTTTTACGGGAAACGATGATTATCAAAGAACCGTAAGTGCAACTAATGTTTTATCGTTTGGTGGAGCCTTTTACTAACCACGTGTTTCATGTTAATAAATATTTTCTTTCGTGTTTTAAATTGTCCGAAATGTCATGTAATCCTATTAAAACACTTGGTCCGAGTAGTCTTTTTGTTTGGTCCGAGTACTTTATTTATTAGCGATCCGAGTAGTCAAATTAACAATTATTTATCTATAAAAATACTTGGTCCGAGTATTCTTTTTATTGTGGCCCGAGTAGTCTTTTTGTTTGGTCCGAGTGGTCTATTTGTTTGGTCCGAGTGGTCTTCGTTTTGGTCCGAGTGGTCTTTGGTCCGAGTGGTCATATATTCAATTGTATACAGTCAGTAGTATTGAAAAATTGCCTTGTTCAACCTCAAGGCTCAAGTTCCATGGCATGATTATCTATAATATTATATGATTATGTAGTTCAGCTCTGAACGTAGGTCGCCAATACGTTCAGGGACCGTGTTATTAAAGCCCCAATAACACTCTTGTTGTAACTGAAAAATATGTCCCAATCTTCATTCTGGTCAACAAATCGTATTATTTTAGAATATTCCAATTAAATGATGATATAAATTTCATCTCAACACACCTAATTTAAAAAATTGGAAAAATTCAACCAATTGATTTGAAAAGTCTAACGTAAACCTTTTCAAATGTGACTTGGATTTTAAAATATTTTCGAACCCTCTGGACAAATAAAATAGGTTGTAATGGATAATTTACACAACAGGTAGGACATTTAAACATCTAGTACTTAGAATAAGGGTATTATTTATTTTCTGGAGCTACCAAGCCAGCAAGAATGTTATTGTCCCTTTAAATCTTTTTTGAACAACTTTGGCTCCTCAGTCAATTTTACTGGGCAACTTTTTACTGCTGAACAGTCGTGTGTCCGCCTCTGTGAAACGTGAACTTAGTGAGAAAATAAGACCTTGCTTACTTTGCTAGAACCATTATGAGCGACACAACACGCTGTACAATGTTAAAACATACGTCCAAGTCTTCTAACTGATGTGACTGGGTCGTCCACAACCGTTGATGGGGTCGTCCACAGGTCCACAACTATGTGATGTCGTCCACAACTAAGAGTAGGACTCGTACACAATTTAATCGTATCCACAAGTATTGGTGATGTCATCCACAACTAAGAATAAGACTCGTACACAACTAAGAATAAGACTTGTTGACAACTAAGAATAAGACTCGTAGAGTCGTACACAACTAAGAATAAGACTAGTACACAATTTAAGCGTATGGAAGAAATAACTATTACTCTTTGACTATTTTGTTACTTGATTTCACAAATTTATGATCTCAGCCATACATAAAAATCAGATAAAACGAAATGGGAGCGGGTCGTTTCATCCCATGACCGGTTCACCCCGGGCTGTTTCATCCCAAATTGACCCCAGGCTGTTTCATCCCACATATCGGGTCGCTTCATCCCACAAATCAATAAACAGGTTTTACGCATTTTTAATATTTTATTCATACATTTATAACAATAACAACATGTCACAGCCAGAGGTCGCAGTCACGCAAAAATCCGCGTATTTCACGCATTTTTTTCAAAATAAACGCAAATATTGACGGACGCTGCGTAATTTACACGCAGAAAATTTCCCGACGTGAGAATAAAACTAGATTATTCTACGTCGTAGTTTGTACAATTTATGTGCTTCACGCTTCTTTTACACACTTCTACTGCACGCTGCACGTAGTCTCCGTAGATTTTTATATTTCCGCTTATTTCATTCATAAGTTCATAGCAGTCGCAGCCTTCTATACGTAGCTTTCCTGGGATACCCCTATTTTGCGGCATTGGAAGCAATAAAGCGCATGTCATACACGACTTTGGATTGGCTAGGACACAGTATCCTGTTTACATTCAGCCAATCAAATGTTTGCTTTCATAGCGATAGTCTTCTCTTTACTTCCTGTCGAAGTGAAAGATGGAAATCGTTGCGTCGTCAACCATAGATCTAGTGCCGATGCCGTTAACCTCCAGTCGTCATTAGATTAAATGCAGTAGGCCTATCAATGAAATAAGGACGCTTTATAATAGGTTTGTTCACAAAATGACTCGACTCGATTCTATTGAGTATTTTGAGATGCTCGAAGTCACGCAGATGTAGACGGCAAAAACGCGAAATTTTGGAATGTCTGCGTATTTTTACGCAACTTGAAATTGATCCACTGCGACCTCTGGTCACAGCACTTTAGTAATACTATTTGTATCATTTCATACATAAATCATTTCATACATAAATCAAGATCAGGAATCATTGACACCTCAAGATCAGTAACCATTGACGCAGTGGTAGGAGATAGCACGTCTGAAACATC
The DNA here is from genome assembly GCA_948474765.1 of Patella depressa. Lineage (NCBI taxonomy): Eukaryota > Metazoa > Mollusca > Gastropoda > Patellidae > Patella > Patella depressa. The sequence goes on from OX419717.1 coordinate 75,058,012, forward strand.
CAAAGAAAAATCAGGAACCATTGACGCAGTGGTAGTGGTAGCGGTAGTGGAATTCCTGGGTTCGGAAAAGTGGTGCTCTTCATATTCGTCGGCATTTGTTGTCGGTGCTGTACCAGCCACTTCTCTCGTTACACAATCTATGCAAGCAAAATGCAGTTCAATCTTCATTTTCCGCGCAGCTAAATAATCCTTGTTGGAAATGCCTAAAAAATAAATATATTGGATTTACTATTACTATCAATAAATTAAATAAATGAATAAATAAATTGGATCTATCAAGAAATTAAATAAATGAAAATATATTGGATCTACTATCAAGAAATTGAATAAATAAATAAATAGATATCAATAAATAAAATTAGAAAAATAAATCTATATTCGATTTACTATCAATAATATTTCAAGCCAACTCACCTGTATTGCATGTTCGTTGCTGCCAGCGATCACAAAGATGAATGATAATCTTTCACTTTCGGATCATATTTATAGTTAGATAAAGCTTTAGATCAAAGTAAAGTAATCCGCGCCTGCTAGTTAGTATAATAGCGGGTGATATCGGCTTTCGGATAGAGGCCAAAGCCGATAAATATCCGATACTTATAGTAACTATAGTAGATCCCATGGTTTGCATGATGAAGTGTTTGTATTTGAGAAATAAAACACATAGGCAACTTGTAAAAATTTTATTATGTACAAAATTAAAATAATAATTCAGAGAAATCCCAATCATATATAGGCCAATATTCAATCTGCAAAACAGTTAATTATTAAAACATAGTTAAAACATCGAAAAGTGATTTATAAGTTTTTAACAAAAAAAATCTACAAATAACTACTGTGAAATAGCGTGATCAGTAGAGCTCCATAAGCCGCAATCTGGTTTGCAGCCACGAGAATATCAAAGGCCTTAATCTGCCTTTGGAGGTGAATTAATTGACAATTTCAAGCCAATCATCAATGTGTATGGTTTCCAGTTCCACTGATTGTACCCGTGTAACGACTAATCACTAAAATTAAAAAAACAACGGCAACAAATCATACGAACGATAGAACAATCAATCTCAAGCCAGTTAACTTAAATCTGTTGATCGTGTAACTACTGATCACTAAAAAAACCAGCTAATCACGATAACAAGTATGTTTATTAATGACAAAACTCTAACTAAGAACATAACACTTTTTCCTGAAGTGATCAGTTATTTGAGTTATAGGAACCATCTCACAATGGCGGAAGTAGATAAAGCTGTGTTGCTAACACAAACATCGGTCTCGGACATGCGCAAGTGCCCAGGAGCAAACACACACCAACGACCAACTGAAACTGTGACACCGGGTTGAAACAGCCCGATAGAAAATCAGGTGTGGGATGAAACAGCCCGGGGTGAACCGGTCGTGGGATGAAACGACCCGCACCCAAACGAAATATAGGTAATTGACAAGGAATCAATAACACAGTTCCTGAATGTACAGGCGAGTGTTATAAAACCTATGTTCAGAGCTGAACTAATGATTATGATGATGGCGATGATGGTGCCATCTCAATCCTGAGCCCATACAAAACTTAGGCTGTCTGTCTACAGTTAGCTCTGCTTGAGGCTGACTGTCTACAGTTAGCTCTGCTTCAGAACAGACACTTGGCTGACATTTGAAGTCCTAAATCGACGATTTTGGTCGAAAACACTACATTTACTGCAAGAATTTTGTGAATTTTTATTCAGCTTCGCTATAATGGAATTGAGTAGATTTGTTTAAATGTTGTGACACATTTCCTTTAGGGAAATGGACCCGCTGGTACTAAAATAGGGGCTGAACTAATAGTACATTATATATACCTGAAAACTACCAGAAAACACCATGTTATTGTTATACTGAATACCGGAAAAACCTAACCCCAATCCCCCGCACACAAATGACCAGGCTCCGGTTTCGTGTATATATGTATTGTTGTGGTAATAGTACTGTACAGGTACTTTGGTTCTTTTAAAAGGACAATATTGCTTCGGTAACTGCGTAACAAACATTTGAATGAACGGAAAGTGACCCAAAGAACGAAAAACACAAGTTATCCTTCTATTAATATTAGTATTAAACTAACTGAAGTAACAGGCAATAACATACATACATTCCTATTTCATTTCATATTGATAATGCCATAATGTAGACAAAAAGTTGTTAGTAGTGTTAGAGGATGTCTGACAAGTCCTATAAAGAATTGACTGTTGATGAGATAAAGGCATAAGTACAAAATGAATAAAAACTAGGGAATGCACAAGCCTTTTCTATTTTTCCCTATGGGTAAAAAATTAATAGGCCTACTGAAATATCAAATGAGTTATAGTTTCAAGGGTCTTGATCTTTTAACAACCCTGAACTATTGGTCTTCATTGAAAATTACTTTGTTTTTTTTGTTTTTTTGATAGATATATGGATAAAAGATTAACATGTAAGTATTTGAATTGTTTTCCATTGAGTAGGGTATTTTTCATGGGTGCTTATTACAAATGAAATAGGGTTTAGCATCTACACTCCATTGTGAATGTTAATGTAAATAGAGCTTTTATTGAAAACCTCGTAGCTTGAGGGTTTGCTCCTCCTGGTGTTGGATGAGTAAGTTCATCAGGATATCTGGCATGTTTTCCCCTTGTTAGTGGTGCAGGACAGAGGACCTGACAACAGCTGTCTAGTTATTCGGATGGCATGAAAAATCAAGGTCCCGTGTACTCATTGGCAGTTAGAATTCAATATAAGAGTATGCCAGTGTCGCTGTCTTTGCAAAATGACCCTCACACATGTAGCACACTGTGTATGGCATATGCCCATCTTCATTAGCCCAGTCAAAGTAGAACAGTAAGACTTTTTTCAAACCCCCATTTCATTTCTTAAAGTGAATTAAAAGTTGGATGTCTTGGTGGTGATTTGTCATAAAAATTGATCTCAGTCTTATTAGAACATATCTTGTACATGTATCTGGTCAAATTATATATTTATATGTAAAGGAATCAATGCTTAATAGTATTTTGGTGAATAATACTAATTAATTCCTTATTAAAGGCCCGTGTTGGGCAACTATCTAAACTAATGTGATACATTTTTTTGAAGAAATACATATCAGATTTCATGTTTCAGTGGCAATATGTTTCTAGCTAAATGTACAAGGGCTGCTTTTGACCATTTGTTTAAGTTTGAGAGCCGTCATGATTATCATGCTGATCGTTATAGGAAGATGATCCTAAGTAACCCCTTTGAATTAATATGAATGATAAACATCACTCTGACATAGTTAATTACTAAACTTCATGTATGTTGTCAATTAATCAAGTGGAGAGTCGCAGACCGATGTACCAACTGAAGTGACAGTAACAACAGACTGAGATAGCATGATATAAGCTTATCTTCTGAGGATTTTTTCAATTTTCAGTAAAATTAAATGGAGGTCGACAGATTATTGGTACATTACGAGGATTTGATCCATTTATGAATTTGGTAGTAGATGAATCTGTTGAAAAATTGAAGAGTGGTGGAGAACAACCAATAGGAATGGTGGTAAGCTTTTAAAAATTAGGTTATTATTGGAATAGACTAGATCCCTTTTCATTCAATTGAAATGAAGAAATTTATCTTGTAAACCCCTTAAGAAGCAATTTTGTTCATTTAATTTAAAAAAACAAAAAACAACCAGCATGGCGTATTGTAGCATCTTCCACACAACTTAAAAGCAACTTTTTTTCCCTGTGACTGCACATTTATTCTGATCTACAACATTCCCATTTTGTCAGATTGAAATGTTTGGCATTTGTTTGAGGGAATCAATCTGTTGTGAATTTACTCTATCCTGAAAACATTTGTGTTTTTGTCATTACTTAAAATTGAATTTGTTAGATTGATGTCTATCTCTCGTACAAGATTTACAAAAATGATTCATTTCATAACATTAAAATCTTCAAAGAAAACTTATGCCAAATTTATTATATTTTCAGGTTGTACGTGGAAACAGTATTGTTTTATTAGAATCGCTGGAACGTGTATGATAGAACAAAAAAATTATAGCACATCCTTTTTTTTTTTACAAATCATGATGGTTAGCGAAAACTTTGAAAAGGATTTCAGATTTTTTTCTGTAATTTCCATTATGTCCATGTATCATAATTATTTCATTTTCATTTTAATGTGGCAGTAGACATGTATTTGTATCACATTCATTTGTAAATAAACATCTTTCATTTACTATATCTTTGTAAATATGTCTATTTGTATACATTTGCATTACCATTCTTTATGTATTCAAATCCATGCCCGTCTTCAATAGCCAAGTCGAAGTAGGACATTAAACCCCATTTCATTTATTTTGTATTCAAATCAAACTCCAAAATTAAATTATTTGGTTTGGACGTAAATTGTGGTCGCCCCTGTTTAGTCATCCGATTGACGAAGAAGCCTATTGATTTTCAGCGATTTCCAATAAATACTGCCAGAGTTATGGCCCTTGATCACTTCAAAAAATCTTGTGGATGCTCGAGAAACCAAAGTCAATATCGGATTGACTTTAAATTCATACAGTGTTTAAGGTCATAAGATGAAGAAGCCTATTGGTTTTCAGCGATTTCCGATAATAACTACCAGAGTTATGGCCCTTGATCACTTCAAAAAATCTTGTGGATGCTCGAGAGACCAAAGTCAATATCGGATTGACTTTAAATTCATACAGTGTTTAAGGTCATGAGACGAAGAAGCCTATTGTTTTTCAGCGATTTCCGATAATAACTACCAGAGTTATGGCCCTTGATCACTTCAAAAAATCTTGTGGACGCTCTAGAGGCCAAAGTTAATATCCGAGTACACAGTGTTTAAGGTCATAAGACGAAGAAGCCTATTGACTTTCAGCGATTTCCGATAATTAGTGCCAGAGTTATGGCCCTTGATCGCTTTAAAAAAATCTTGTGGACACTCTAGAGGCCGAAGTTAATATCCGATTGACTTTAAATTTATACACAGTGTTTAAGGTCATGAGACGAAGAAGCCTATTGATTTTCAGCGATTTCCAATAAATACTGCCAGAGTTATGGCCCTTGATCACTTCAAAAAATCTTGTGGATGCTCGAGAGACCAAAGTCAATATCGGATTGACTTTAAATTCATACAGTGTTTAAGGTCATAAGATGAAGAAGCCTATTGGTTTTCGGCGATTTCCGATAATTAGTGCCAGAGTTGTGACTCTTGATCACTTCAAAAAATCTTGTGAGGCTATAGAGGCCAAACTTAACATCTGATTGACTTCAGATTGATACACAGAAATCCATGATATTAAATGTTTCCTATGCTAATTGTTAGCGTGGGGCAAAACTTTTATAAAAAGCAAACAAATTTGAATGATTTTCAGATAATTACATAATGAGTGGTTATTCTTTTAATCAGATTTTAGTGTATTACAAATGTTTCATTACCAAAAAAAGAAAAAATATGTGACAACCCTTGTTGACTGCCCGGACAATTTGGCTGCTGTGGGCGTATGTTTCGTTGCCTGGCAACCTATCTTTATATGATTTTGACAGATCCCGTTTCCTTTCAATATGGATATACAGTACATCACATTGTAACTTCATGAATTATGACACCTGATTGTACGAAATGTGGGTGTATCTTGCATGGCAGCCATTTCTTTTTATGTGAAAAACTGAAACGTGTTAGTTATATACAGGGGCGTAGCCGTGAAATATATATTGGGGGGGGGGGGGTCCGCAACTTCTGAGGGGGGGGGGGGTACCCCCATAAATTTTGTTTAAAGTCTCAGTGTTCTGTAAACATTGTTTGGCAAAATTACGGGGTTAAACTAAAATATCACACGTTTATCATGTTTACAGACCGCTTATCATGTTTACAGACCGTGGCACCGGTCTTCCCCGAGAGGCGAAGAAGAGTGGCTTACCCCCACCTAAGAAAATTTTGGAATATTGAACGGCTGCAAACACTTTTTCCTGCTATTTCAGCCCATGAACAAAGCAATTTCAAATTGGTCTAATATAGCCTAATTAAGGTGACTTGCTGACTCGAATTCCAATCAATCGTTTATAACCACAGCAACTTCAATTTGGTCGAATATAGCCTACCTGGCAGCCCAGAATTCCAAACAACCAATCAATCGTCGCGGGCTATGGGAGTTTCACCCTCCCGGAGAAAATGTTGAAAATTTAACCACCGTAAATGCGTTTTCTGCTATTCTAGTCTGTGTGCGCAAGTCCAAAAGTATCCAATGGTTCTGTAACCGAAATCCGACTCTGAATTCCATTCAATCACACTGTTGCAGCTGCATTCACAAAGTAGAGTGGCCCCAGACAAAATGTTTTAATCAATAGTCAACTCAGTACAAATTTGTGGTATTCAATTAAATGAAAGTGAAATTAGTGTTTTATTAGGACTCGGTGACAGTTAGGGAAGCAAAACTAGAAATGCCCAAAGCAGGTTTACGGGCTGCGGCCAGTTTTCTTTGCGGGGCGAAGAAGCGGGGCTGACCTTGTATGGATGGACCCCCCAAGAAAATTTTGGAATATTTGATGGCCGCAAACGCGTTTTACTGCTATTCCAGTCCTAAAATTAGTGTTTTATGAGATTTCGAGCACTTTACTTTGCCAAATTTTAGGGGGGGTCTAAGTATATTCAGACCCCCCCCCCCCCAGGAAAACAATTGGGGGGGTCCGGACCCCCCCATGTGTGACTCCCATGGTTATATGTACTTATAAGACACTGAATTTTAAGTAGCTTGCAATGTATAAAATTATTGCCGGACATTTACGAACTAGCTCCCTAATCTCAATCCCAAAGATAGCTTTACGCTGGTAAACTCGCCCACAATTTATGCATTAATTCCGTTGTTCAGCCCCATCCCAGGGCGTGGCTACTGATTGCCAGCATTTGTTAGAATGAAATGATTCAATATAAACGAAATATAATTTATCTCTGGTGTTGAGATTGCCAATTCCCCACAAATATTAAGGATGTGGCCGTAGGGTTCCAAAATATCCCTTGTATCTGCACAGGGTTAAAAAAAAAAAAAAAAACAAATCTAGACAAAATTGGAGTACTGGTATTGTGCATTGACGGCATTAGTTCTAAGTGAGGCGGCGAATTAAGCCGTCGCCTGCTTGGTCCACGCGCAAATTTTCGTTAAGTACCAATTTCGTCATTCAAATTATTAAATTATAATGGTATTTTTCAAGATAACTGGAAATTTAAATTTAAAAAACCCACAGTAAATCAGAGACATGTTTAGATTTTAGTTTATTCTTATAGTCTTCAGCAGAAGATTCAAAGTATGAGTGGGATAACATTTCAGGCCTAAAGAAAGACCTGCAATAGACTGATTTAGCTCTTGCATAATATATGTTTAAGCTTGTTTTTATCGATTGATGTGACATATTTTATCTTTGTAAGCGAGTGACGCCCATCTCCGTAAATACTGCATACATGGTCTGATTGTTGAAAATGCTTCGGTAGCAGAGTTTGATTCGTCAATAGTTTCACGGAAGTTCCTTTAACTTCCATGGAACTAGCTCTAGTATGCATCGTCACCGTTTTGGGGAAACCTGGCATTGGTTGCAGGGACGGATTGGGGTTGGGAACCGGCCCGGGCCCCCGTGTCGGAGCGGCCCCTTTTACTGACCGCGCAGCCCCTGGAAAATTTTGAAAAATGAACCCCAAATATGCGATTTGGTGGCATATCTGATTATAACCATTAACCTGTGAAATTATCATATCGTCATATTATTAATTAACGTATTATCATTGTATCGTCAAGAGTCAAGAGAATTTAACTGGGTAAAAAAGGGACTAGTTGAGAAAATTTTGACCATTTATTTGACCGATGAATCCGATGAAATTTTCGGATGAAATCAGGGGCGGATCCACCGATGTATAGGAATCCCGGGTCCTACAAGCTTCATGCACGCATGGTCATATATATATTATATAGCACAAGGTGCGCATCTTATCAGACACACAATCAGCATCTATGTTACTAGCGACAGAAATTAGCTCCGTAAACCGCGGTCGGTGAGACAAAACATGGAGTTGTAACCCCCTCCAAAAAAAAAAAATCCTGAAATTCGGAATGCCCAATGATTCCGAATTCCGGCCCACACCCACCACACCTGGCCCAGAAAGTCTATTATACCACTCCAGTGATGGTATGGAGGTCCGTTAAAGCTACCGGCCACATACAACTTGATCATCATCGCTCCATGGCCGGTCCAATACCCCCCCCCCCCCCCCATTATAATGTTCAGCAGAATTGGACATTTTTTGTTCGACCGGCCCTTCGGCCCAATCCGCCTCTGATTGGTTGTCACTGGTGCGTGGTATCTTCCGAGCAAGAAATTACTGGTTTTAGCTTTTTGTTTTTAAATTGTTTGGAAGTCCCCTAAAGGAGGCAACTTGGCATATTTTCCCAAACTATCTTCATAGCAAAAAGCTTCTTTCACAGAGGAAGTGTCTTAATGGTGTATTTCGCGATAAAAGACGGATCTAGTGGGACCTGGCTACCATTACCGAGCGACTTGAATTCCGCAACACCATTTTCTGTAACAGCTCTTTGGAGTTTTGGAATATCGGTCATATTATTTTTATACGCCCACATTGAAATGTGGTCGTATATTGTCGTCGCCCCCGTCCGTCCGTCCGTCCGTCCGTCGGTCCGTCGGTCCGTCCGTCGGTCCGGCGTCCACAATTGCTTGTGGACGCTCTACAGGCTAAAGTTAATATCCGATTGACTTTAAATTTATACACAGTGTTTAAGGTCATGAGACGAAGAAGCCTATTGTTTTTCAGCGTTTTCCGATAATAACTACCAGAGTTATGGCCCTTGATCACTTCAAAATATCTTGTGGACGCTCTAGAGGCCAAAGTTAATATCCGATTGACTTTAAATTTATACACAGTGTTTAAGGTCATGAGACGAAGAAGCCTATTGATTTTCAGCGATTTCCGATAATTAGTGCCAGAGTTATGGCCCTTGATCACTTCAAAATATCTGGTGGACGCTCTAGAGGCCAAAGTTAATATCCGATTGACTTTAAATTTATACACAGTGTTTAAGGTCATGAGACGAAGAAGCCTATTGATTTTCAGCGATTTCCGATAATTAGTGCCAGAGTTATGGCCCTTGATCACTTCAAAATATCTGGTGGACGCTCTAGAGGCCAAAGTTAATATCCGATTTACTTTAAATTTATACACAGTGTTTAAGGTCATGAGACGAAGAATCCTATTGATTTTCAGCGATTTCCGATAATAACTACCAGAGTTATGGCCCTTGATCACTTCAAAATATCTTGTGGACGCTCTAGAGGCCAAAGTTAATATCCGATTGACTTTAAATTTATACACAGTGTTTAAGGTCATGGGGCGAAGAAGCCTATCGTTTTTCAGCGATTTTCGATAATAACTACCAGAGTTATGGCCCTTGATCACTTCAAAATATCTTGTGGACGCTCTAGAGGCCAAAGTTAATATCCGATTGACTTTAAATTTATACACAGTGTTTAAGGTCATGAGACGAAGAAGCCTCTTGATTTTCAGCGATTTCCGATAATTAGTGGCAGAGTTATGGCCCTTGAACACTTGAAAATATCTTGTGGACGCTCTAGAGGCCAAAGTTAATATCCAATTGACTTTAAATTTATACACAGTGTTTAAGGTCATGAGACGAAGAAGCCTATTGATTTTCAGCGATTTCTGATAATTAGTGCCAGAGTTAAGGCCCTTGATCACTTCAAAAAATCCTGTGGACGCTCTAGAGGCCAAAGTTAATATCCGATTTACTTTAAATTTATACACAGTGTTTAAGGTCATGAGACGAAGAATCCTATTGATTTTCAGCGATTTCCAATAATTAGTGCCAGAGTTATGTCCCTTGATCACTTCAAAAAATCCTGCCGATTTTGATAACTGAACAGCTAAATCCATGATATTAAATGTTTCATGTATATACTAATTGTTAGTGTGGGGTAACACTTTATAAAAAGCAATCAAATTCTAATGATTTTCTGATAATTACATAATGAACCATTACTCTTAATCACTTTTTAGTGTATTACAAATGTTTCATTAGCAAAAAAAGTAAAAATATGCGACAACCCTTGTTGACTGCCCGGACGATTTAGCTGCTGTGGGCGTATGTTTCGTTGCCTGGCAACCTATCTTTGAATAATTCCTTGGGATTTAAAATAGTTTCTTGTCCACCCAAGTTTTTTACCCTTTCCCCTTGGATTGAACCTTTAATCAAAATTTGTCTATCCTTGATTATTGAGGGATGTTCTCTTTCGACGGCCCCCTCTTTCAAAATATCTGAAAACGAATCGACACAACAGGGTGGAAAATGCACCGGAAATGATCTAATATTTGTGAAATTATGCTGGACAAACCTCACCTCGGGTTGTGCTGGAGATGGTGTTGTTTGGTAGCAGTGGGTGTCTCCTTGGGTCTGAGATCTTTATTGATTTACATGTTGTATATTCATACTGTTGTAGGCTGTGTCTAACTAATAGATCTTTCTAGTCGCTTTCTATTTTGTTACTGACCACAATCTTGGGATTTGTATTATTAACGACTAACCTCTTCGCAATTTTATAAGTAGTGTATCCATCCTTATTGGTACATGGTGAATATGTGTCCATACTCGTCTATTTTATTACATTAATTTTTATTTTATTTAACATGCGTAGGCATTATGAATAGGTCAAGTCTGTCGTTAATTTATATTCTTCGTGGTCATCTTCAGTTGACCGCAAACTTGTCTTTTCTATCACGTGTTCATTAATAATCTGTCGTTCTATGTCCATGTCATCGTTACACGGTTACGGAGAAATCCAAACTTATATTAGCCTATTCAGGTTCAGTCGGTATGCACAACGAATGTTTCCAACAGGTGCTAGGAATATTTTTACGACTGTCAATTCGTTGCAAAATCCGTGGATATTCTTGCATATTTGCCTCACCTGTCTTACAAGAGATTACGGTATAAAATTATCAAAGTACAGGTAATGAACAAAGACTTGCGCGAGCGTGTTTTGATCTCCTTGATAATTGATGGGTGATTGGCAGTTAATCTTTCGCGGCTTCACAACCATCGAGTTTTAATCCCACCGATAATTGATTGTTGATTGCTTGCTTCACACCCACCGATTGAAGGCCAGATTATACAGTGTTGATTCAATGGAAATCATGTGACGGGACGGCGGATTGATGTCGTAATTCGGTATATTAAGGGTAGGCCATTGGGTTAGCCAGAGATTTTTTGGCTGAAGAAATAAGGAAATAAATCGCGACATGAAAATGATGCAACCATAAAATGATATGCGAGATGCTTGAAGGCCACCGTTTGGTTTGTTAGCTTGAGATTTAGATTAAATGGCAGTAAGACTATTGTCTTTTAATCTAATGATTGATTGACTGGGTGAGTGATTGCCTAATGTACATATTTTCAGAAATCCACTTTTTAGGTTAAATGTCGGTCTACTAAAGAGTAACCAAGGAAAGTATTCAATGCCTTCTCAGGGGCGGATCTAGGAATTTTGAAAAGGGGGGGGGGGCACCGCAAAATAAGGGCACTGACCGCGGAGACGGGGGTTGGGACACCAAGAAAATTATCCGTCATTTCCTTGAATCTGAAGCCATTCCAAGAGCAAGTTGGCTGATATTTTCGTCTAAACGTTCGGAAATCGTTGAAAAAGAGCCTCAAAATCGAGCAAAAAAGCCAGTTGAAAGGCACTTTCAGTAATAAAAAAGGGCACTGTCGAAAATTAGGGGGCGGGGGGCGCCCCCCGCCCCCTTAGGAATCCGCCTCTGCTTCTTATCCTTTAAATCTTAAAACTGATTTTTTTTTCTAATTAAAAATGAATTGGAATTACTTGTTCTTTGGTGCTACAAAATTCGAAACTTGTTAGATTGGAAATATTTAGATGTACTTGAAGAGATATGATAGAATGTCCGGTATATCCAATTACTGGCTTCTATAGATACACCGAGTTACTGTGTGCAAAATGAAGAGCACGAAAGACGCCTTTCTTCAAACATATCATCTAAATATTAGAGTCCCATAAGTGAATAACTATGGGTTGGGTGGCCGAATGGTTAACGCGTGTTCGTTGGATCAGAAGGTCTGTCATTGAGTCAAGTGGCGTGGGTTCGTTTCCCAGATTCCACTTGTACGTGACAATGAGTATGATCGCCTGTCCAACCTCATGGGATTTCTCCGAGTTCTCCGGTTTCTTCCCACTGCTAAAGAGCCCCACGCGCAAGCGAATTACAAAGGACTTTTACTAGAATTTGTGCTCGTGAAATTAATGATGACATTACATGTATATTGTTTTAATTGTGCACTCAAATATGAGTGACATAGGGATATATAAAAAGAGTTATAGAACCAAAACATACCTGGTTCTATGTGTTAAACAACATGTTACCAGATTACATGCGATAGGACAATTACGATTGCATTATTTGGCTTAATTTAATCAATCATACCAGTAATTTCACAGGTTCAGGATCATAAATAGACTAGTCTGTGCGTGATGTTGATGGGTCCAATCATGGACATATAAAAGAAATCATGGCAAACGTTTATGCCAGATTTCATTAGATTCCGGAGAGATTATCATCCAAGTTCTTAGACAGCAGACAAATTCTGGAAGGGAAAAGATGTAACGATTTCTATAAGCAGACTAGCCCCAGCGAGTCTGACTGTCTAGATTTGAGAATGACGTTAGTATTGTAATCTATACTATGCTTTTATCTGTGTATCCGGTCATGGTATATAAAATGTAAAAAAAACGAACTGTTGCATCGTTATTCTTGGTAAAACAAACGTCTTAACTGGGGTGGACAAGAAGAAGTAAATACACACATAGGCGTACGAGCCAGGGGGGGCAGCTACCCCCTAACTTTCGGGCAAGCCGACTTTTCGGGCAGACAGGTAAAGTGAAAAAAAAAAAATTCATCTTCTTGGCAAAATAAAGTGTCCGAAATCTAATAAAACACTAATTTTACGGACTGGAACAACAGTAAAACGCGTTTGCGGCCGTCAAATATTCCAAAACTTTCTTGGGAGATCTATACAAGGTCAGCTCCGCTTCTTCGCCTCTGGTTTTGCTTCCCTAACTTTCCTTGAGCCCTAATAAAACACTAATTTTACTTTTCTTTTAATTGAATACCACGAATTTGTATTGAGTTGACTATGAATTAAAAAAACATTTTGTCTGGAGCCACTCTACTTTGTGCGACATTTTTCGGGCATCGATTAGTATTTGTGAATGCAGCTGCAACAGTCTGATTGGATGGTTGGGATTTCGGTTACAACACCAATGGATACTTTTGGAGTTACATACACGGGCTAGAATAGCAGAAAACGCATTTGCGGTGGTTAAATTTCGAAAATTGTCTCCGAGAGGGTGAGGCCTCCATATCCCGCGACGATTGATTGGTTGTTTGGAATCTGCGTCAGCAGTTAGGCTGTATTGGACCAAATTGAAGTTGCTGTATTCACAGGCTGGAATAGCAGGAAGACGCGTTTGCGGCATTTAAATTTTCAAAATTTTCCCATCTTCGTGGACTGTAAAAGATTGATTGAAATTCGAGTCAGCCACCATTAAGCTATATTAGACCACTTGAAGTTGCTTTGTTCACGGTTTGAAATAGCAGGAAAACGTGCAGCCGTCTAATATTCCAAAATTTTCTTAGGGGGAGGGGAGGGGGCGTCTGTAAACCCGAAAATTTTTCGGGCAATTCGGGTTCTGCCCCCCTAACTGTCATCGAGCCCGTAAGCCTATGAATACACAACCTGAAGGCAGTGGCGGCACTAGCCTTCGGCGATTTGAGGGGTTAAGGGGGCAAAGGCACGAGCTTTAATTTGGGGTAGAAACTTTTAAAAAACAGGCTGTCGGAAATGCAACCTGAGGTATTTCAGGCAATGATGGTTGAGGTAAAGTGTCAAATGAACGCCCTTGCGAGCATCGACGAATCCCACTCTCGAGCGCCAAAGCAGGGAGTGAATAAGGAGGATATGGGGGCCCTTCCCCAGAAATTTATGAAAAATAGACTGTCGAAATTGCTGTCTGACAGTATTCGGTCAGACAATGATCGTCGAGATAAATAAATCTGACCACATATCGTCCGTCGCCTGATCACTAGTTTATCCAACCAGAAAACACAATATCAAACGAACGGACTTGCGAACCTCAACGAAGTACCCCTGTCTTTCCGACTCCAGAGAGGAAAGTGTCGAATGAACGGACTTGCGAACCTCAACGAAGTCTCCAATAATTTGAAAAGTAGACTGCCCAAAGTGCAGCCTGGCAGTATTTCAGACATTGATCGTCGAGATAAATAGAGCTTAACAGGTACCGCCTGTCGCCAAAATTACTAGTTAATCCAACCAGAGAGGAGTGAGTGACTCAACGTGAATGAATATTTTCGCCGCTATATTTTGTAAAATAGACTGTCGGAAATGCCAGACACTGGTCGTCGAGATAAATAGAACTCATGGCCAGATACTGTTCGTCGCCAAATCACCAGCTTATACGAATAAAGAGGGGGGGGGGTCAAACGAACGGAGTGTGTGTATCAAGTGAATGCATATTCTCGACGCGTTGAATTGAACCTATACCCAAAAACTTTGAGGGTCGTAAAAAGCACTTCTCAAGGGTCGTAGAAATCACTCAACATTCAAGTCTATGACTGAGGTGGGATGTGGGATTTAATCACCGTAGCAGGTATTGATTACCGAAACTTATCACAAAACCTTTTTTTTCCTAAAATTATTTGTGGGGGGGGGGGATCAAAGAGAGGGCAGGCCTGATATATCATGTCCCCACCACTAAAAATATTAGTGGGGATGCGTCCCGGTGTCCCCAGCGGGATCTGCGCCCATGAAGACAGGCATATGCCATACATTGCGTTGTGTTTGACATTTTGCTTGGACGGTGTCATGCCCCTCCATTAAGTCCTAAAAAACGTTATAGGCAAAATAGTGTAATCAGCGAATGGACTGTTCATCGTGTTCAAGATACACAACAAACAGTGGTAACAGGTGTCCGGAAGAGTAAGCTAACCCTGCCTGGCGCCACACTCGCCATAGCTGCATCCAAAATTAGTCGAAAGCTCGGTAAAATAGCGTGATTGGCCAGTGGACTCTCGGTATGCAAAATGCACGTGATGAACAGTGTTAACGATGTAGTATACATAATCTGACAGATAGTAAATAGGATGCGCGTCAATTAAATATATCTAGAATAATAGCTGAGAGAGACATGTTATATTTACAAATCAAGTCAATATGACGGCCATAAAACTTTTTAAAGGATTTTATAAGTTTAATGCGCAAGTATCCTTGTAGTTGGAGCTTAGTTGACAAATGTCTCGATCTACTTAAAAAATCAGAACAAAAAGAACAAGCTCTAGCGTAACTATTAGCTGAGACATAAATACTCCTAGTAATGTTACCATGGCAAATTATATAATATGTAATTCTACAATAGTTATGGGGCATTATTACATAAACTCTGTAAAAATACACAATATGTTTTAGATTTAAATGTAATTGTACAAATTTTATGTAAATTAACATCAATTAACACAGATCCTATTTCATTTCGTTTTTTTATACATCAAAATTTCATTTTCCTTGTCTTTACTATACTACAGTCTGGAAGAGTTGTTATATAACCTGCGGTCTGGGTGGCGTGAGGGATTAGGCAATGAAGCGGTCTGTTACCGCGACCTTCAGGCGTGTTTTGCACGGAACTGTGGGTAATCCACTGGAAACATCAATGCTGTTTGATTAATCAAATGCCTCATGTCATAGGGTCAAAAGCCGCAAGTATGACCTCTGACGAAACCTATCGCTACAACCTGTCAGATCTTCAAGTAGTGTAGGCCATCGAAAGTAGAAAAAAACGAAACGAAATATAGATCTGCATTTAAATCAGATTGCCCCAATGTTTATGACAATCCCGAACATACATAAAACCACGGACTTCGTATTGGTTCATGATAAAACTCAATGTGTTTTTGTCAAATTGAAACTGACTTAATATTTCTATGGTTGATTCTTACCTGGAGACACTTACAGTTGCCATTGGTTGATATAAAGATCCCGAAAACATTTATAAATCAGAGATTTTCGTTCTAAGAATAAATATTTCAAATGATTTTTTTTTAAATATATACAACATATTTATTTTGATTTTTACATAAATAAAATATCTATGTGCATAAATACAAATGGAATTAACAATTAAAAAAACAAGTTATAAATGCTATAACAATTAGCAATTAAATATAATTTAAAAAATCGTTTGGGCAAAGCTTAAAAAAATAAACAGTTCATTGTCTGACACATATTCATCTAAAATTAAACAACAAACATTCAATATCATATTTAGATTACAAATACATTCACTGCCACACAAAAGAGTGCCCAAAACAGAATGTAGCCTAATATTTGAAGAATTCACTAGGGGTGGGTGCGGTGATCAAGGAGATTGGTCATTCATAAACCTTTTTACGATTTCCACATCTCTAGGAAGTACCATTGACATCGTAACCTCATTGGGTTTACTGGCTGCTGCAAGAACTACTCCGGTTGACTTGAATGAAGGTGTTCTTAATTCGTTCTCGGTTGGTTCACTTTTAATTGCTTTGGTTGCTATTTCGGGTGAAGAATCTACAATAACTACATCATCAAGGTGTGACATAAAATCACTAATGTCCTTGAAGTCCCCTGGCTGCTCACTTTCTCCCGTAGATACTTCATACTCTGCAATTTTCTCACCGAACTCTTCATTTAGAACTTGAGGATGAGCTGTCATGTACGGATTATTTTGTATCTCTTTACAAATATGTTTATCGTCTGTAGAAGATAATAAATGTTTTGGTGTCAATTTCTTCTGAGTAATCGATACTTTACTGTGAATATCGTTCTTGAATGTTGCTGGTCGAACATGCAACAGTGTGTCCGTCGATTCGTGATCGTATTCCTCTGATGAGAAGTCTAGATGTTTAGTAACCACTTCATTGAACAGTTTGTCCACCGGTATAGTTTTTACAGACGCGCAGATGGATCCTATTTTTTCTTCAATAATGAAGACGTCATTGTCCAAAGATTGTTCCTTAAATGGCTTCACGTCTTCTGGAGGTACTTGTGGTCGTACTGATTGTCCAATGTCTACCGATTTTTTGCTTACGTCTAAACAGGCAGAACTGGTTGTTTCGCATGAACTGGGGTTATGCTTCCGTGTTGATCGAATTGACACTGGTTTCATCAGTGTCGATCTATTGAAATCGGACTCTTCGATTCCAGTGGCTACAAATGTATGCTTTGAAGGTGTCAATGCTAGATGTTTTTTAGTTTGTGATATTTCAGTATAACTTGATCCATTCCTTGGTGATTTGCTGGAAAATTTTGGTAAAACCATTCTTACTTTTGATCTCTGGGGGTCGAAACTTTTTGAATGATTTTTGATGAGTGGATGGTTGAATATCCCCTGAGAAACGTTTGTTTGTTGTCTTACCTTACAACTATTAATGTTAATAGTAGCGCATTTTTCCGATTTGCTAAGAATATTTACGACTTGTGGGGTACTTGCAGTCTGTGTCACAACCGGTATTTTATTTCCAGAAAAAACTGATACTGGTGATATATTTGTGACCGTCGTCACATTTGGCATATCAACTTTCTGAAAGGGTGTGGCTGGTGATAAAATATTCATACTATTATTAACTGGAATACTTTGTATATCACTTGAAGGCGTTAGATATTTTAAATTATTAGCCATGTGCGAGGTTACGGTAATTGATTTGGCCTTAGTAATAGTCGTCGATGTAATAGTCGGTGAGTTAACTGGGATTAACTGAACTGGAACAGGTGAAAATTTTATGGTTGATGAAGGTACGTTATTGGGCAGAAAAATTGGATTCGTGTTAATTGGTACTGGCCCCTTAGTTATACTAAAACGTGAATTGGCTGGTTGAACGGGCAATCCTATAACAGTTCTGGCAGGGACAGTATTAAAAGGCACTCTTGACGCATTTAATGAGATTCCTGATGGTCCAACTAAAACTGAATTGGTGGTTTTTGGATTAAAATTATATGGATGGATAGTGTCCAGATTACATTGACCTTGTGACACATTAATGTTTTGCATTGTACAAAGCTGTGGAACTTGAGAAATAGTCTGCATTACACCAATTTGGGGAATTTGAGAAATAGTCTGCATTTGTTCAGTAAATGAAGAAGTTGGAGATGGAGCTATAGAAAGAGTCACTGGTGATGTTAATGTTCCACCACTTGCACCTGTATTTATGAGATTTCCTTTA
Source organism: Patella depressa (assembly GCA_948474765.1). Lineage (NCBI taxonomy): Eukaryota > Metazoa > Mollusca > Gastropoda > Patellidae > Patella > Patella depressa. The sequence goes on from OX419717.1 coordinate 75,076,372, forward strand.
GTGATACATAAAGGTGTTGACGGAAAAGATAGCTTTTGCTGCTTTTGTGTGTAGGTTATGTTATTATTTGATGGCTTACCATAGGATGGTGTAGAGACACTTTGTGTTGAAATTATATTATTTGTATTTGGTAAAGCAGTAATCACTGTGACAGTTGGACGGGTAATATTAGTAGATACTATGGTAGTACATGTATCTAACTTTGTCATATTCTGATTTGCAGATATACCAAATGATTTGCGTAATATTGATGGAGCACACTGATTGTTTTTAGATGAAATAGGAATATTTAAATTTAAGGTGGAAGAAGCTGTAGAGCTTGTTAATATACATATCTTGGGTTTGATTGGTCTCGGTGTTTTGAGATTTGCTTTGATCTCTTTACACTCATTAGCTTCAGTGTCACAATATTTCTTCTTTTTTGGTGATGGTTGATATTGTAGTTCCTTTGATGTTTTATGATTAGCAAAATGTTCAGGACTTATTTTGGATGAAACTTTACAACTTTCATCAGTTTGATTTCTTAATATCTGAGTTGCGCTGTCATTTACAGTTGTATTGTTACTTTGATGAATACTGTGTAGATTTCCAAAATCAGATATTTTATCCTTCAGAAATTCCTCATCAACATTTGTCTTGCTCGAATCAGGATCTACTAAATGTAGGTTACTTAAATGTCTTACATGTATGTTATCATTAGATATTTCATAATCAAACAGCTCTTTCTTAACAACAACATCAACTGGGTTTGCGTTTTTCTCATTTTGTTTGTGATGTGGATTTAGTTGTGATTTCTTGTTGCATGTCGTTGATGTCCATTTAGTATGTGTCATAAATTCGTTGTGAACTTCTTGAAGAACATCAATTCCCAATTGTGAGAGCGCTTTCTGTAAAGATTTATTTTCCGATTCATTTTTACTGCACCAACCATACAGAAACAGAACAACTAGTCGCAACTCAGTTCCAGACACACCAGCAAATGTTAATTTATTATCTTGATGATGTCCTGATCGCCAGGAACGAAAACTATTCCACACGGCACTCAATAAAAGACTGTGTACTTTGTATGATGTGTTATCTAAGGAAGAAAGTTCGAAGTCACAACTTTCATCTTCACGTGTCCTCATATTATAGAGTTCACGGACCATGCAGGCACCTATCTTATCCTTCAAATCTATACAACGACTAACCTCCATTCCATCAGACAGTAAATGCTGATATGAGCATTTGAAATTGAGAGAGTTTTGCTGAAGACCACTAAACCGTACGAATTGTGTAATTTTCTCGTTCGACCAATAAACGCTTCCGACGGACCTCGGGAGACTTTCGGCAATTTTTTGTCTTTTGTCACACAACCACGTATGATGGCCGTGATTAAATATCTACATCTTTCTTAATTTTATTTACATTTTTTAATTTCAAATAAACTACTTTTTTCATTAAACTTTTCGTACCACATTTAATTTGTAGTGTTATGTCTTATGACATCATTCACGTAGTAAAAAAATATTGCGCATTAAAACCTCCCAATCACGTGATCACTTGTTCTCGATTATCCAAGATAACAATTGCTTTTATAATCATACATAGAATTATAATAATTCAATAAATGTTGAAGTAAATTCATTTTTCTTGTTTTTTTATATGCTAATCCGTAAGATGTGCATCATATTATGGTTCTATTTGTGTGCTACAATGATACACCATGATATAATTGTTCATGAGAAATAAAGGACATGTACTGGTTAATAGAGGGTTGTTGTCCCCTTCTTGTCCCTTTTGATTGGTTGCTGTTGATAATCCAATGAAAAGTCATATTTCATGAACGTGATCTATCTGGTTTGGTCCGGTTGAAACTTGCCTCATTCTGGTTCGAGATTTTAAGACGACAACATATTTTATCTGTACTAATGGTGAACAGAGATATTCTCAAGATTGGGTCGAAAGGCAGTAAAAGCCAGCATCGTAAGGCCCTAAATCATCTTCCAAAGATGAAAGGCAAATATAATGAAGGCGAGAATAACGAAGAAACCTTCATATCGGGCGTGGTTGAAGGTTAGTTGCCCATCCAACACTTCCCGATGTAACAAAGATGGCGTAGTCGTAAAGCAAAATGGACGGCATAATTATCATAATAACCTACTTTCAGCACAGCAAGTACAACTTGTTCCTTGTGCTTGGATGGTTAGGTTATTGCAGTAGCCATGCTCTTATATATAATATGACATGCGCGATAGTCAAAACTTGACGAACAGATGATTCTGTAAATAGTCATCGTGATTCTTGTTCGATCTAGACTTTTAGACTAGGCTACATGAAATTTATTCTTTTCTGCGTAGTTAGATTAAAAAATTCCCACAGTAACAGTGCGCCGTACGGTCTAAATAAAAAGTACAAATTCAGAAATTGTTTCTAGTTAGAACTAGACTAGTTTAGATTCTATAATGATACAATAATAATATGTTATATTTTTGTCCTTTCTCTGTTATTCAGGATTCTATGGACGGCCCTGGACAACAGAACAGAGAAGACTACTTTTTAGTTGGCAAGTATTTTTTTTATACACCCATATCATCGGTTACTCTGATGAGATAAAGAACCTATCTATGCTTTGCATTGTGAATTTCCCGTATATTTCGAACTCATTTATACACATACCGTATGCTTACTATTAAAGGTAGCACGTCATTTCGGTCCCGCATCATTTTGGACTCAACACAAGCGTCTTTTTGGACTCAGTCTGGCGTCTTTTCAGACTTACTTGGTGTCATTTCGGACTCGGTCAACCTACTTTTCGGACTCTGATTAATTAAAAGACCATAGAAAATTTATGTAATAGTACAGCTGTTTTTTTGTTTTATCTGAGACGAATAGTTGTCTTATTTAATTCATCTGCAATTGTTGTTATTGCGATTAGCACTGCTAGTTCTCTTTTGTTTTGTTTCATCAGGAACTCGTACAGTAACAGTAAATTCTGATTGTGAATTAAAGAATTAATTGCGACCAATCTGATTAAAACACAGATCCAATTTCGTTTCGTTTTTTTATATTTCAAAATTTTTTACTTGTCTTTACTACTCTTGGATCTGGGGGACTTGTTATTTAATTCGTGTACTGTCTGAAATGAGGGGTCAGCCAATCAAATGGTCTGTCAAATCGACCGTTTGACCTTTTCATGCATGGAACTGTGGGTAGATATTACCAGCCAATGACGTCTATACTAACACCAGCAGATAGAAAACAAAACAAAAGTAGATTTTAAAAAGCATGGCGGTCGCTAATTGGTTAATCGAATGACTGACGTTATCGGGTCAAACGTCCCGTGCTTGATACCCGACGTCATAGAATGTGAGCTCCCGCTATAACTTGTTAGATCTACATGAGTGTAGGCCATCGAAAGTATAAAAACGAAATATAGATCTATATTTTAATTAGATTGAATTGCGGCTGGATTAATTAAAGAATAAATTACGACTGGATTTAAAATTGATATACTGGAGGAATTTCTGAGGAAGTTGTTCGATTATATTGTTGGAACAGTATTTCAATGAAATTATACTTTGTATCAAAACCAACTCTTTTTGCCCATTTTGTAGTAAGCCATGCCTATTATAATAGGTGAAGAATTCCATGTGAGATTGTGCCACTGTATAGAGTCTAGATAGGCTTAGTTTCCATACAGTTTTAATAGACAGCTATTCGACAAAATGCGACTCGATTGAGCTAGATGAATTGTGACAACCATTCCACTAAGTAAACATTATTTGATTGGAATATATCCTATTTTGAACATCGTAAGCTTATTAATCTTTTTTCCAGGATGAAAAATATGGGACTAAATACTTACATGTATGCCCCCAAGGATGATTCTAAACACAGATCATTTTGGAGGGATATGTACTCCGTGGAAGAAGCAGGTAATAATGATAGGTTTTATATCTAGAATACTGGTACTCACCATTAGGTTATGTATATAGGTCAAAACTAAATGTCCAGGTGACACTGTTTGATAAATATTGTCCAAAACTCAACTCTACTCGGTTCTGAAATATTTGACAATTTGACTTCGTCCACAAGGATTAACATGCCATACTTTGTTCCATTTTTCTGCCAACAAACTATTTTGATGTTAAATGAGTGTCTTCTTTTTATTTTAGAAAATCTAACTAATCTCATAGAAGCAGCTACAGAAAACGATATAACATTTGTATATGCCATATCTCCAGGATTAGATATGACATTTTCAGGGACCAAAGATGTCACTTGTTTAAAAAGAAAACTTGAACAGGTATAGTAATAAGATAAAGATAGTCAATGACCATTGAATACTGCTCTGGTTATTCAATGGTTCGTGAGAGTTTCCCTTTTCCACAAACGATAGCGAGTGGAATGCGACAGGGATATACTCAATGGCTGTATTCAATTATATTTACATGTACTTTATAGAATAAGAGAGCTTATTTTTAATATATCTGGTTAATTGGCTATCATACTTATAGTGGTGGGTGGAGGGAAGAGAATTTACTTAGGACACCACCGGGTCATGAACAAATTGTTCAATTAAACATCATTTCGCTGTCTCTGTTCTGTTGTGATTGTCTTTTAACTTGTAGTTTAATTCTTATATTCTTAATTAATTTTTCAGGTTTCAACATTTGGGTGTCCAGCCTTTGCTTTACTCTTTGACGATATTGATCCAGAAATCAGTGAAGCAGACAAAAGTGTCTTTCAGTCATATGCATGTGCTCAAGTTTCGGTTACAAACGAAGTTTATGAATATTTAAATCAGCCCAAGTTCCTGTTTTGTCCAACAGGTAAGATTGGATAAAATAATTAGTAGGGCATTCATTTTTAAGGCATGGGAGAGCCCTTCGCACACTTGAATGTCAACAGAAAATTGAAAATTGCTCTTATTTGTAAATCATGGACATGTTTATTGATTGTTACATGAATTGAAATGTAATAATCCATCTTTTTTTTTCCAGAATATTGTGCTAGTAGGGCTGTACCTAATGTAAAATCCTCAGAATACCTGAATACTATTGGTGCAAAATTATTACCAGGAATTGATGTTATGTGGACAGGTTTGTTATTCTAGACTTAAATCTTTGTTGCTTATAAAGGCTTTAAAAGACGCTAAGAGTTTCATTTGCTAATAATGACCAGCCTTGATCAACTGAAAATGGCTACAAAGACAGTACATGTATGTTATTGAATTCTGAAAAAATAGGGGTTTTTTTTCTGACATAACCTGCGACTTTCACATAGACTGATAACCTTACTAATGCTTTCTGTTGTTGCAAACTGTGCTTCATAGTGTGAATGTGATACTTTTAATTTGCTTAAGCCAGTCCTATTAATTACTTGTTTTTTTTCCTTATTTTCAGGATCTAAAGTAGTTAGTAAGAGGATTACAATTCAGTCATTAGAAGAAATAGGGTCTGTATTAAGACGTCCTCCACTGATATGGGACAATATTCATGCCAATGATTATGATCCACGTAGAATTTTCTTGGGACCTTACGACGGTAGATCTCCTGAAATAATTCCATATCTTAGAGGGGTTATGACCAATCCTAACTGTGAATTTGAATCTAATTATGTTGCCTGTCATACTCTGGCTCAGTGGTGTTTGTCAAATGTTGATGGTGTAAAGAAAGACATCATTCCTGGTAAGTCTGCATCTACTATATTGAGTTATAACTGTGGTCGAAACCAGTGTTATATACAATATTGATTCATGTCTGGAATGTTATTGATATTATTAGCATTAATTGTACAAAATCAGAAGTTACTCGAAAGCTATTTTTCCACATCCAAAGATCATATATTTTTAACATTCAAGAAATTAAAGTTTTAATTGAAATTGTTTTTGTTTACAGAAGACCGGCTCAGCCCTATTGCGGCAGACATTAAACTAGAGACAGAGAGTGATTTTGGATCTGATGAGGACATTCCCTGTCGATTAGATGCCAGATATCAACCACATAGAGCCTTGAAAACGGCAATAAATGATTGGTTAATGGAATTTTCTTCTACAAGAACACCCCCTAAAAAACCTGTTGTAGCTGCTTCTATACCCTTATCTGTCAATACCTGTGTTGCCAGTACACCTACGTCTTGTTCATTTCCTGAAACTAGTGAAAACGGTCTACCCGTTACAGCTCTATCAATGCCTGATAGTGGTAATATGATGATAGATAATCAGTCGTATTTACAGCCTGCCACAATGAATGTTGTCAATAGTTTAATTGATGAAGACTTGTCAGATGTTTCCGATTCAACAGAGTCTTTACCAGATCTAGAACCCATGGATTGTATTCCTCCCTCTAACACATCTACTACTAATAATACTGATAATAATACTGAACTAACTAAAAACTCATCGGCCGATAGCTTAATGCAGGTTGAGATATCTAGTGAAAAGAAATCTGACACAGTAGAAGGATTATTATATGATGATGTTAGTTTGTTGGTAGATTTATTTTATATGCCATTTGAATTTGGATCAACAGCTACAGCTCTACTGCAAGATTTACATTGGTTGAGTAATAATGCTCACACTCTTTGTGAAAACAAGAAAGACGAGGTACTTTATTTTATAGTATATCCATTTCAAAGAATAATTTTGTATTAAATGAATTAAAAGCTAACTGCTATTTTGTAAGTTTATAGTTGAAAAGTGCTTAATATCTTTGAAAGAAATGAATCCCATGTATAGCTAAAATATAGCTAGATTTATGAATTTTTCTTTTGTGTAGAAAAGAGAATGGTTTGTTGTTGCTAAAAAGTTTAAAGATACAGTAGACAGAGTTGAAGTTTTGGCCGACAAAATGAATGATATACCAAACAAATCATTGTCCAAGGAACTATATCCTTATTTATGGGATGTAAGAGGCATTCTACAACTCTGTTCAGCCTACGTAGATTGGATTGGTATGTTATATAGTGAAATGATCGACTTGTCTTTTAAAAAGAATGCATTTGTCGACATACCAAATCATATTTATAATACGTGTAATTGCTTTCTGTAAAAATTTAAAAATCAAAATTTTTTGTATCTTTGAAAGTATGTGGTCGACAAATGCACACTTCTGTTCTCAAGGCATATGTAAAAATTGAATACGTATAAAATATAGAGTTTTTATGAAGTTGGAATTCAACTCTACAATTTGTATGTATATGACTTTATGTATGTGCTGTGACTATTAATGGTGATGGTGCCTTGGTACAATACATGTTGTATACAGACAGTAAAACATGGAAAAAACGAAAACTATGTTTCTAGTTACTTGGCAAAGCAAATTTATTTAGTAGATCTTATTTTATTTACTCATATTTGGCTCTACTGTTCTTGCAATGGAAAAGATTGTAATATAGTAATGGAATAGATTCAAACACATTAAGTGAATCATTGGATTGGATGTAATGTACCAGTAGGTACATGTTTGGTAGATATATAGTGCCTGCTGCTTTTTTTGTGTTTTTGTATGCACACAATATTTGTGGGGAATATGTGAGGTCTTATTTGTCAAGTCATCTGAAACACATGTATTTTGTTTTGCCATATGTACATGTATTACTACTTTAATCTAGTTCATTTAGATGATGTACTTCCAAGTTCTAACTTTTTTATTACACAGCCAAATATTAATCTATCTTTTTTTCTCTTTATTTTTGACAGGCCTTGGACATGTACCCTTTGTTTCATCAAGTCATCTACAAAACAGATATACATGTACGCATCTTTACTATTTCTTCAAGTACCGCATTAATTGTTTAAATGAAGCTGTGTACACTTTTGAATCTTAACCATACTAATTTATTCACAGGTTCCAGTTAAATATTAAAACCAATTAATAAAAAATTGAGCTGGTTTGGTATGATGTCTTGCGCTTAGCCGATATGCTATAGATAATCTCGGCCAAGTGTAAACATACACACCTGGTTGGTAGTAGTCACTGTGAATAAAAAAATTATCAAATTAAATTTGGTTTTTAGTGAATTATATTTTAAAAGATGAAATTTAGGTTTGAATACTAAATTTCAGCTTTGTAAAGCGTGCAGAGAGGTAGGGTGTTAAACCCCATATCATTGATTTTGTAAAAGCGATGGAATGCAAATTTTGGACACATGTTTCACACCTAGTACTAACCAGGCTGTAAAAAATATCCACTTACTCAAGTACAAGCTTACAACCATATTATTTCGTTTGCAATCAACTTTCAATTAGTAAATAACACCGTTGTTATATAATGAATGAAAATGAAAGTTTTTCTGAACTGAAATGATATGAACACCCACATTTGTGGGAAGACGGATATTTGAACAGCTGGTCCTATAAAAAATAGTTATTTGGATTATTTCAAAAAGCGATACTTTGTTGCTAAATGTAGAAATTTATCTTCCTGATTTGTTTGGAAGACCAGCCTTCATTTCTGTCGCAATTTTAAAAAAAAACTGTACACAGCTTCAATATGGGAGTGGAGCAGAATTAGTTGGCATGAAATTATCAAGTATAAACCAAGTAAGGTAAGGTAAATTGTGGATACATAAGCCTATAAGGTTCATTCAAGGTAATAAATCTATGATGATTTTCTTGATTTTTCTTTTTATGGAAATGACTAGTATCACTAATTATCTGTTTATTTTTGTTAACAGGGCAAACAAAGAGTTACCGTGATGCATATAGTAGTGGTGACCAGGAACCTTGGGTTTTCCGAGGCGGGTTACAGTCTGAACTACAAGTATGTATTTTAAAAGTGTACAGCAGAATGGAAGACACCAGTTCACACTAATGTATATAAAGTTTTGTTTCTTTTCTTCAGCTGGTGTATTAAGTCTTTATGACCATATCTCAAGGTAGTTTGTTTTCAGATTTTGCTGTTCTGCGCTGCATTGCTCTGCTGTTCGCATAATTTTTATTTCAACTATTACAAAAAAGATACATACAAAGCATTCAATTGTCATTTAAGATTCATAACAGCTGTCTAATACAAACTGTAGTATACGGTTATTTATGATCTATTTTATATTCAAGTAGAAAGCTAAGGAAAGAAGATATGATTACCATTTTGGAAGAAAAATTAACTACCTTACAAGAATTGTTTGTAAATGCAAGTAGTTTTTCAGACTGTGACTTATGGCTGTTAATAATTGTGTAATTTTTCAATACATAAAAATGAACAATTTAACCGATTCTATGTATCTTTTGCAAATGGCTTAATACTTTTTTTTCAGTGCGCTGCGATTTGCTAGTCAGAAATTGTATGGAAATGGAAGTTTTTTGTATTGAGTGTGTGTATGGAATTTTTGAGCAGATATAGAAAAGGATGTTTTAAGTGAAATACAATGTAAAATTTAAAATATGGTTGAAAATTGTACAAGATATAAAGAGTATATCATAAACTTCACTCATTTCCATACAATATAATCTGAGCAGTAAACTGACCTTGAGATATGGTATAATGGACTTAACATCAGCTGGAAGATAGACAACAAACTTTTCATGATTAGCTGTTGACAACACTGGTTTCTGTCCATTTATTTTATTTTCTCTTGGTCTCATGACTTTTTACAATTATCATATTCTCTAAAACTCAATACCAAGAGATTATAAAACATAATTTGAATGTTGTTATGGTTGTAATTGTGATTTATATCAGTTGAAACTGTGAACATAAAACTTAAAATTTCTTACGATTTGTATTATTGGCTAGTTAAATTTGTTCAATTTTCACAGTTAAATTGATATTTTTAATTTATGCTGTCAATTAATAATGATTTTTATTAACAGCGTATGCTACCAATTGATACAGCACATGATCTGTTCATAATGAAACCACCTGAAGTTGTATCAACCGTTAAATATCATTACAGACCTTATTCAAGTGCTGATGAGGTAAGTGTCTTAAAAATTCAATGCATGTCTTTTATGTTGTCAAAATGGATTTTAGTTTAATGATGTACAATTAAAAACCAATATATTTTGGGAGTGTAGATCAGAAACCTGTACCCAAAAATAAAGTGTAAAGGCTTACAGTGATTCTTGCTGAGACTTTATTAGGACACTAAGAGTTGTATTTTCTGATAAAATCTGTCTTGATTAACTGGAAATGTCTACAAAGAAGGTACATGCAGAGGTCGCAGTCAAGCAAAAATCTGCGTAATTCACTCATTTTTTTCAAAATAAACGCAAATATTGTTGGAAGCTGTGAAATTTACATGCAGAAAATTTCCCCCCCCCCCCCTCGACGCGACAATAATTAGTTTTTTCTGTAATAGTTTGTACAATTTATGTGCTTCACGCCTCATTTACACACCTTGAGGCACGCAGTCACCGTAGATTTTTATATCTCTTATTTCATTCATAAGTTCATGGCAGTAGACTAGGTCTTCGCTATACGTAGCTATCCTGAGACACCCCTATTTTGCCAGAGAACTCAAGATCAGTAGATCGAAGACGGTCCTACCATTGGAAGCAATAAATCGTATTTCATACAAGACTTTGGATTGGCTAGAATATATTTATCGTTTACATTCAGCCTATCAAATGTTGGCTTTCCTAGCAATAGTTTTCTCTTTGTTTCCTATCAAAGTGAAAGATAGAAATTGCTGCGCCGTCAACCATAGATCTAAGATATGCCGATGCCGCTAACCTCCAGTCGTCATTTGACTAAATACAATAGGCATATCAATGAAAGGATGCTTAAAATAGGGTTGTTTACAAAACGACTTGATTTGCTTCTATTCTAATGAGTATTTTGAGATGCTCTAAGTCACGCAGATGTAGACGTCAAAAACGCGAAATTTTGGAATGTCTGCATATATTTACGCATCTCGAAATTGATCCACTGCGACCTCTCGGTACATGTATGTAATAGAATTATGGAAGGATTTCCATACCTGCATTAGCACAGTGTTTGGTATTGGTCAATAAAAATGTAACAAAATGAAAGGCATTTGGGTTTACTGTGTGCTCAAGCATGTTTGTCAGGGTCTTAATTATGGAATCATATATTTTGTAGAGATCTGTTTATAATATCTGCCTCAAGACCTGTGATGATGGTATGGATGGAACCGAGGTTTTTCCTGAAAATTTGGATTTGATTGGAGACAGGTGATTACTGCACTGTTTTATCATAGCATAGAAAGTTGTTTAATGCCCAAATCTAGACTTTAACTACCAGTATGGTATTCAAAATGGTCTTTGGTGGGGGTGGGTGAGCTTCAATTCCTGGAAAATTAGATTGATTTAGTATGGCTCACGTAAACCTGTATTAACCTTTGTTGGTTATTTTTTATACGCCCACATTGAAATGTGGTCGTATATTGTCGTCGGTCCGGCGTCCACAATTGCTTGTGGACGCTCTAGAGGCTAAAGTTAATATCCGATTGACTTTAAATTTATACACAGTGTTTGAGGTCATGAGACGAAGAAGCCTATTGTTTTTCAGCGATTTCCGATAGTAGCTACCAGAGTTATGGCCCTTGATCACTTCAAAAAATCTTGTGGACGCTCTAGAGGCCAAAGTTAATATTCGATTGGCTTTAAATTCATACACAGTGTTTACGGTCATAAGACGAAGAAGCCTATCGATTTTCAGCGATTTCTGATAATTAGTGCCAGAGTTATGGCCCTTGATCACTTCAAAAAATCTTGTGGACGCTCTAAAAGCCAAAGTTAATATCCGATTGACCTTAAATTTATACACAGTGTTTATGGTCATAAGAAGAAGAAGCCTATTGATTTTCAGCGATTTCCGATAATTAGTGCCAGAGTTATGGCCCTTGATCACTTCAAAAAATCTTGTGGACGCTCTAAAAGCCAAAGTTAATATCCGATTGACTTTAAATTTATACACAGTGTTTAAGGTCATAAGACGAAGAAGCCTATTGATTTTCAGCAATTTCCGATAATTAGTGCCAGAGTTATGGCCCTTGATCACTTCAAAAAATCTTGTGGACGCTCTAAAAGCCAAAGTTAATATCCGATTGACTTTAAATTTATACACAGTGTTTAAGGTCATAAGACAAAGAAGCGTATTGATTTTCAGCGATTTCCGATAATTAGTGCCAGAGTTATGGCCCTTGATCACTTCAAAAAATCTTGTGAACGATCTAGAGGCCAAAGTTAATATCCGATTGACTTAAAACTCATACACAGTGTTTAAGGTCATAAGACGAAGAAGTCTATTGATTGTCAGCGATTTCCGATAATTAGTGCCAGAGTTATGGCCCTTGATCACATCAAAAAATCCTGTGGACGCTCTAGAGGCCAAAGTTAATATCTGATTGACTTTAAATTTACACACACTGTTTAAGGTCATGAGACGAAGAAGCCTACTGATTTTCATTGATTTCAAATAATTACTTCCAGAGTTATCTCCCTTGATCACTTCAAAAAACCTTGTGACGCTACAGATGCCAAACTTATCATCCGTTTGACTTCAGATTGATACACAGAGTTTAAGGTGTTGAAACGCACAAGTATTTTGATTTTCAATGAATTTTGATAACAGAACAGCTAAATCCATGATGTTAAATGTTTCCTATACCAATTGATAGCGTCGGGCAAAACTTTATAAAAAGCAAACAAATTCTAATGATTTTCAGATAATTACATAATGAGTTGTTTCATTACCAAAAAAGTAAAAATATGCGACAACCCTTGTTGACTGCCCGGACGATTTAGCTGCTGTGGGCGTATGTTTCGTTGCCTGGCAACCTATCTTGAGTGCTAATGGCAATGGAGTAGACAGAGAGAAAGCTCTTGTGTAATCTGTAAAAAATTCTCCTTCAGTGAAAGGCTGCATTCTTAAAATAGTTTGTGCTTTAGGCTATATGCTCTGATTCCTCAAATACAGAGAAAAAGCAAGCATGGTAAGGAGTCTGCAAACCAGTTTGATTGTTTGGCCCTTGGACTGCGATATATTCTGTGGTGTGGGGGTACTGTAAATTGTCTTTGCATTTACAATTACCTGATTTTTATTTCAGATACCTGGGGCAATTTATAAACGTAAGTCCAGAATATTGTTTTGTTGTGGAAGATGATGAAGGTGTATGTGGCTATGCTCTAGCAGCACTAGACAGTAAAACATTGTACCAGAAGAGTAATATGGAATGGAAACCAGCTATGTGTGATAAATATCCTAAACCTAACAAGGAAGAAATGACACCAGCTGATGTAAGTTTAAAATAATAAAAATGACCGTCTAGAATTTGAAATTTTGCTTGATTAATTTATAAAGTTTAGGTGCAGTTTAATGGGTTAGACATTAAGTAATATATTATTATTGTACGAGTGCAATATCTGTTTATTACGTAATGTCTTGCTCAGTACCATTAAAGAACTTGAAATACAGGCACTATCTAGCACGTGCATTTCAATGATATATGTTTAAGCGGCCAATATTGCAACTAGTATAATAAGTACTGTAAGTTTGACACATTGGCCGCCCCGTATCATTATTTGAAATAATGGTATGCAAACGTCAAAGGATCACATCACAGCTGTATTTTAAATCTGTATATTGTTTTATTTTCAGGAAGTTATTCAGAGTTTTCACAGCGATCCAGCTCGGGTACCTGAAACAATGTACTCAATGGCCCCATCTGTAATCAGATTAGATATTCTACCTAATCGCATCAATGATGTGTCTGTGGCTAAAAGACTTTTAGCTTGTGCTCTTTCTGGACTTAAAACCAATGGTTCTGCTGGTGTGCATTGTGAATTAAACATAGGGGATAAATATATGTTGGACTTTTATGGAAAACTTGGTTTCTTTCCGTTGGCCGGCCCAGAAAGTGCATCTGAAGACGTTGTTTATTTGGGCCGACTATTATGATAAGAGAAGACTTCGCGGAACAGCTTGAAACTTGGTTGTGATGTTAAAGAGTGAATTTAATGCTACCAATTCTCTCTCATCTGTGATATTATAAGAAAATCAAGGACACTATTTGTTATTCCATAAATATTCTACATGTGATTCTGTAAGACAAAGAGTCACCCCTAATCATGATGATATATTTGCTTGTGTCAATATTGTTTTGTTTTGTAATGTTTATTTATTTTGTGTGTTGAATGAACGATTATGATAATGTGTTGAATTTGTGATGTTTAAATAAAAATGTGATGTAGCTCCATAAGGAGGATAATATTGTTCAATGACTTCCTTTACAATGAATATTAAACCTTTTTGTACATTTAGAATTGAGCATTGAATCGGAATTTGATGCAAGTTTCAAGGCTATGAAATAAACATAAGTGTTATTGCTGTCAAGTAACATAATATTCTGTTGTAAGAAAAAATGTACCATTTTGAATAAATGGAATTAAAACTGAAGATTAGTGGGGTTTTTTGTTTGAGTATCATTGGAATTTTTGAACTTGCTTTTTATACGCCCACATTTTCATGTGGTACGCCCACATTTTCATGTATTGTCATCACCCCTGTTCGTCAGTCCGTCCACAATTGTTTGTGGACAGTCTACAGGTCACAATTTTTATCCGATTTCAATGAAACTTAAAATATAGGTTTATCACCCCAAGATCTGCTTTCCCTTTCGATATTGGCATGTATCGGACTGTAACTTCAAGGGTTATGGCCCCTGATTGTATGAAAAATCACGTTTTTAGCTTGTGAACAGTGTAGAGATCACAATTTTGAACCGATTTGGATGAAACTTAAAATACATGTTTATAAACCAAAGATCTTGGTTCCTTTCGATATTTGCGCCCATCGGATCGTAACTTCCTGAATTATGGCCCCTGATTGTTCAAAAAATTGCCCTTTTTAGTTTGTGGTCTCTCTGGAGGTCAAAATTGTTATCCGATTTAAAAAAACGTTTGATTATATCACCGTACATAGTTATGGAGGTTGAGTTCAAATTTCGTCAAAATTGACAGACAAAATGGCCGCCGTTTGTACGCGAATGGTGTGAAAATATGTTATATCAAGGTTGTGGACCCAATAGATGTCACAATTTTGAACCGATGTTGAGGAGACTTGACATGTATGTTTATAACCCAAAGTTCTTGGTTCCTTTCGATATTTGCGCCCATCGGATCGTAACTTCCTGAATTATGTCCCCTGACATTGAAATGTGGTCGTATATTGTCGCCACCATCCGGAGGTCCGGCGACCACAATTGCTTGTGGGGCTCAAGTTAATATCGGATTGGCTTTAAATTTATACACAGTGTTTAAGGTCATAAGACGAAGAAGCCTATTGATTTTCAGGATCCGATAATTAGTGCCAGAGTTATGGCCCTTGATCACTTCAAAAAATCTTGTGGACGCTCTAAAGGCCAAATAGACCGGGAGCCCAGAGGGTCGAACCTAGACGAACGAGGTACCAATAACTGACCATATAGGCATCTACATACTAACCTGGGATGCACAAAAGTGGGCGTCTGCCGGGGCCCAGTCCATGGGTGTGACCCTGGTGACCCCTATAATGACCCCAAAAATGGGTTGAACTCATACATTCGAGGTACCGGTCAAAACCAATTTTAAATGAAAGAATACACTCTACTGAGTACGAAAATGCCCATAACAGACGATTTTGGCCCTGGGATGGCCCAAACTGACACCCAAAACATGACCCCCTGAGTTTAAAAAAGGGTTATACTCTATGGGGCGCCGTTTGTAAATTAAATATTTAGCCTTTTAAATAGCAAAAAACACTAGATTTAATTTAAATTTATCTATATAGTTAAATCTCGACTTTTGTGCAAATTTTTCACTTTTAATATTTAAACTAAAAATACAACAAAAACTCAATATTTAACATAATATATATAAATATTTCTCGATTTGTCTCTATTTTCATATTTTACATTTAGCATTGAATATTAAGACAAAAACAAGAGATTTGATGATATATAAATATTTAGCTAAATATTTAGTTAAATGTTTAAACATTTAGCTAAATATATATATTTAGTAAAATTTAGTTAAATCATAGAACTGTACTAGAAAGGAAGTCTGACTGGTGGTTTATGTTATTCATCGCATGCGCGAAGTCTCAGAACCTAAGTTACTTCCGGTTAAACAAAACCCTGAAGAAATGCGTATGGAGTCCTGTGAGCTTCGGAATAAAATAAGAAAAAAACATCGTCTGCACAACTTCCAATTACCAAGATATATCCGAAATTAATGTTTAACCATGTGTAAGTTATTTTGTATCAATACGGTTAGTTGTCAGTACATGTTTCGTTCGTATAAAAATTAAAAGGATACTACGGTACCCAGCCGACACAGGCCTACAACAATAACACATAAAAAGTATGATAAGTTATTGAATAATCATTTTCAGTGAGAATGCGCCAAGGACGCATTCTATTGTATTATAAAACCTCAATTTGTTTCTATTCGATATAATAATATTTCGTCAAACGTAATAAAAACTATGCAGCTAGTCTAGAATCTACAATTTTCTAATTATATAGGCCTGTATACATGAAGGCCTATAGTCATGTTTTATCTTTACTTTAGGCCAATTTTTTTTTTTTTGGTGTATCAATATTCATTACTTCAAGGTGTCTTCATAGCCCCCCCCCCCCTCAAAAAAAGTAAGTTAATAGCTAAAATTTCCCTTTTAGTTTTAGATTGTAAGAAAAACTGTTTTGATAATTAGATATACCGTATACGTCTTTACGTGTATAAATAAATAAAAAATCTGTCTTTATCAATTAAAGATGTAGGAAAAATCAAATAATATCCTAAGGAAATTTTCTATAAAATTTAGACTTTAATGAATGGTCTCAGCATTTTGTCAAATTCAAATGTGCTATCAGTATTTTAAAACAATATGTTTGCACACTGAAATTTCAAGGTAAACTTTTATAAAAAAAATAGGTTGCCAGGCAACGAAACATACGCCCACACAGCAGCCAAATCGTCCGGGCAGTCAACAAGAGTTGTCGCATATTAAGGAATTATCAGAAAATCATTAGAATTTGTTTGGTTTTTATAATCAAACGGTTTTTTTTAAATCAGATAATAATTGTGACCTCCAGAGGCACCACAAGCTAAAAAGGGTGATTTTTCGTACAATCAGGGGACATAATTCAGGAAGTAATGACCTGATGGACGCAAATATCGAAAGGAACCAAGATCTTTGGGTTATAAACATACCTGTCAAGTTTCATCAAAATCGATTCAAAATTGTGACCTCTATAGGGTCCACAACCTTGATATAACATATTTTCACACTATTCGTGTACAAACGGCGGCCATTTTGTCCGTCAATTCTAGTCCGATTTTCACGAAATTCAATCTCTCTCTTCATTACCATGTAACGGTGATATAGTCAAACGTTTTTTTAAATCGGATAATAATTTTGACCTCCAGAGGGACCAAAAGCGAACAAAAGCGATTTTTCGGACAATCCGGGGACATAATTCAGGAAGTTATGATCCAATGGGCGCAACTATCGAAAGTAACCAAGATCTTTGGGTTATAAACATACATGTCAAGTTTCATCAAAATTGGTTCAAAACTGTGACCTCTATAAGGTCCACAACCTTTATATAACATATTTTCACAATATTCGCGTACAAACGGCAGCCATTTTGTCCGACAATTTTGGTCCGATTTTCACAAAATTCATACTCAACCTTCATAACCATGGAATGGTGATATAATCAAACGTTTTTTTAAATCGGATAACAATTTTGACCTCCAGAGGGACCACAAGCTAAAAAGGGCGATTTTTTGGACAATCAGGGAACATCATTCAGGAAGTTACAATATGATGGTCGCAAATATCGAAAGGAACCAAGATCTTTGGGTTATAAACATACATGTCAAGTTTCATCAAAATTGGTTCAAAATTGTGACCTCTATAAGGTCCACAACCTTGATATAACATATTTTCACGCTATTCGCGTACATAGACGGCCATTTTGTCCATCAATTTTGGTCCGATTTTCACGAAATTTGAACTCAACCTTCATAACCATGGAACGGTGATATAATCAAACGGTCTTTTAAATCGGATAACAATTTTGACCTCCAGAGGGACCACAAGCTAAAAAGGGCAATTTTTTAGACAATCAGGGGCCATAATTCAGGAAGTTACGATCCTATTGGCGCAAATATCGAAAGGAACCAAGATCTTTGGGTTATAAACATGCATTTCAAGTTTCATCCAAATCGGTTCAAAATTGTGTCCTCTACACTGTTCACAACCTTGATATAACATATTTTCACACTATTCGCGTACAAATGGCGGCCATTTTGTCCGTCAATTTTGGTCCGATTTTCACGAAATTCGAACTCAACCTTCATAACCATCGAACGGTGATATAATCAAACGGTTTTTTAAATCGGATAACAATTTTGTCCTCCAGAGGGACCACAAGCTAAAAAGGGCGATTTTTCGGACAATCAGGGGTCATAATTCAGGAAGTTACGATCCGATTGGCGCAAATATCGAAAGGAACCAAGATCTTTGGGTTATAAACATGCATTTCAAGTTTCATCCAAGTCGGTTCAAAATTGTGTCCTCTACACTGTTCACAACCTTGATATAACATATTTTCACACTATTCGCGTACAAATGGCGGCCATTTTGTCCGTCAATTTTGGTCCGATTTTCACGAAATTTGAACTCAACCTTCATAACCATCGAACGTTGATATAATCAAACGGTTTTTTAAATCGGATAACAATTTTGTCCTCCAGAGGGACCACAAGCTAAAAAGGGAGATTTTTCGGACAATCAGGGGCCATAATTCAGGAAGTTATGATCCGATTGGCGCAAATATCGAAAGGAACCAAGATCTTTGGGTTATAAACATGCATTTCAAGTTTCATCCAAATCGGTTCAAAATTGTGACCTCTACACTGTTCACAAGCTAAAAAACGTGATTTTTCGTACAATCAGGGGCCATAACCCATGAAGTTACAGTCCGATACATGCCAATATCGAAAGGAACCGAGATCTTAGGGTGATAAACCTATGTTTTAAGTTTCATTGAAATTGGATAAAAATTGTGACCTGTAGACTGTTCACAAACAATTGTGGACGGACGGACGTCCGGACAGACGTCCGGACGGACGGACGGACGAACAGGGGCGACGACAATATACGTCCACATAAAAATGTGGGCGTATAAAAATCATTTGAATGGATGTTCTGTTTCTAAGCCCTCATTTAATATTGAAAACATTATATGTGTAGGTGAAAAATACCGATCGCTATCAAGTACAGCACATAGGCCATTCACTGTATTATAGACCTTAGGGAATCGATTTTCAGGTCACCCAACGAAAAAAAATGACCCGAAATTTTAAAAGCGTTAAGTGTCCGGATAAGCAACTTAGCCATTCTTAGTCAAAACAACACAATTTTTTTAGCTCAAATTTTGAGACAAGGTATACACACCATTGCTCTATATTTTTACGTTGAAATTTCATAGGTACCCAGACTTTTATTTTTCCGACTATGTTCAAATTAGGATAATTCTTTTAAATATTGGTGGTATTGACATTATAAAATTTGCATGAATGTAAATCTAAATGTCAGATAGTGTCATGTTTTTTTCCATTCTTACACCATATTTATTTAATGATACATAATTATTGGATCTGAAAACTGTCTGTTAGGATTATGTTGAAAATATTATTATTAATACCCCTTTAAACTCCTCAATTTCTTTATGAAAATGTTAATACCAGTTACCCTGTACTTTCTTTCTTTTGTAGGCCTCTGAATATAAGATAAGCTCTTCACTGCTACAACCTTCCATAAATAATAAAGTGTGAAAAATACTTTGTCAGTAATTTCGGAAGAGGGCCTGGCAAGGACATTGTCTATTTGATTCGTTGGAGTACATGTAAAAGAATCCTTGACAATTTCCGAAATAAGAGTAGGTAATTAATTAGTCTGCTGTCTGGACAAAATTTACTTCATAGTACACTGTATGACAAACACTTGTCATTATTTGCCAAACCATGCAGAAAAATAGGAGATAAACCTCCATCTGTTAAAATATGCAGCCTCTATCATGTTCAGAAAAAACTGATCCTCTATTGCTATTCAGAGGTTTTCAGGTTATTTTTTTTAATGTCTGTAATTGTTAAAATAAATAAAGGGGTTCTTTTTTTTATGTATCTTATTGTTGTTGAAATATTTGTTAGTAATATTCTTCTAACAAGAAAAGACCCCTGTACATATGTACTTCAAAATTGGGGGGTTGGGATAGTATCGAGTGCTGTGCATCAACCTCTTCTGGCCGGTCACCTCTGGCTTGCTGTTGTGATTTCGATCCCTGGTGTGAGCGTATGTGGCTTCGAGATAGGGGCGCCTTCTCAAATTCATGGGTTACTCCCACACGAAAGACACCTGCGTGTGCGCTTTGATAATAACAATGCAAAATAAGACTTGTCTACTATATCACCTTCGGTGGAAGTTGTCGTTTAACTCTTAAGAACAACAGTTCAAAATTGAAGAAGCATGGACAGGAAGATGCTGTCCGGGCAAAATTCTCCTTCCTTGGATTTTGCAAATAGTCATAGAATAAAGACTACCATATGTTATCGTAACGAAATACTGAAGGATTGCATGTGTTGACAAGATAATGTTAAAACCCAATTCCATATAGTTCAAAATTGAAGAAGCATGGACAGACAGATGCTGTCCAGGCAAAACTCTCCTTCCGTTTTTTCATTGAAAATTGTTTTGAAGAATCAGTTTGTTTACAAAATTATGATGCCAATGTGTACCAATGAGCTTGTGTTTTTTGTCCCATCTAAACAACTAGACACTGTTCTTTGCCATGTTGTCCCTCCTACACTACCAACTGGGAGAAACCATGCTGCAAAATGCTGGAGAACTTTATTGAATAACACCAGCATACATAATCCTTATATATTCAGATTGGTATTTTTTTTTCTTTGGAAAAAATTATAATGAATCAATTTGAATTAAAAAGATTAAGTATGAAGACAATGATTCTAATATCAAGATTTTTATTTTTGCTACGAAAATATTTTAAGTGCATCTTTTCTTTTGTGTGAAAATAGATTTGAAGAATGAGTTTGGTTACAAAAATATACATGATATTTACATCCTTAAATAATGGACCCAAAACAAAAAATTAGTTTTATTTTTACAAGAAATTCTGTAGATCGATAAAATATAAAAAATTATTTATAAACGAAAATATTTTAAGTGCATCTTTTTTTTTCTCTGTGAAAATAAATTTAAAGAATCAGCTTGGTTACAAAAATACACATGATATTTACATAACATCCTTAAATAATGGACCCAGAACAAAACAATTCAAGAAAATCTGTAGATCGATAAAATATAAAAAATGAAGTAAAAAAATACGGTATTCATGTTATTATTAACTTCATAAATATAGGAAAGTTGTCTCAAAATTTCCAGTCGCTATTTCAAAATTATTACAAAATAATAACAAAAACATCAAATATCAGTTCACGCATGCATCGGCTTTGCAATCTACTGCTATATGGCCCATAGTATGGGATCTATATTTAAGTACTT
Organism: Patella depressa; assembly: GCA_948474765.1. Taxonomy (NCBI): domain Eukaryota; kingdom Metazoa; phylum Mollusca; class Gastropoda; family Patellidae; genus Patella; species Patella depressa. The sequence goes on from OX419717.1 coordinate 75,097,893, forward strand.
TTTAAAAATATAAATACCGAAGTAAAAAATACGGTCTTCGTGTTATTATTAGCTTCATAAATATAGGAACGTTGTCTCAAAATTTCCAGTCGCTATCTCAATTACAATTATTACAAATTAATAACATTAATATCAGCTCACACGACTCCGCTTCATTATAAACAATATCAAAGCCTTCGACCGGAAGTAACTTAGGTTCTGTGGACTTCGCGCATGCGATGAACAACATAATTCATCGTCCAATGACAGATACTGCAGGGTCAGTTATCCATTATTATACGATCTATGGTTAAATGTTAAAATATTTAGTTAAATGTTAAAATATTTAGTTAAACATTTATATTTAGCTAAATATTTATATATTTAGCTAAATATTTATATATTTAACTAAATAATTATATATTTAACTAAACATATAGTTAAATTTACAAAGCGTAACCGTACCACGCCGTTTGTAAAATAATTATTGTTGTAAGTGACTTCACACTAAACGATGACGTAGTGTACAACTTTCCACTGACTGCACGACACAGTACCATCTCGTACCTGAACGCTCAGCTTAGTTCTTACATCCGCAATTCGTTAATAATGCCTACATATATGTAACGTTAGACATCGATCACTCATAAATATGGTAACTTCACGACATATTACGGGTTAACGTGTCGGGTACACGTCATCATTTTATGCGCAGTTTTTTGTGTCGCTTACGATAATAGAAATATTGGCGGGACCACAAATATATATTTAGTTAGGCTAAATATTTATACATTAATTAGCTAAAGATATATATTTAGCATGATATTTATATATTTAGTTAACTGTTTATATATTTAGCTAAATGTTTATATATTTAACTAAATATATATATTTAACTAAATATATATATTTAACTAAATATATATATTTAACTAAATATATATATTTAGCTAAATGTTTATATATTTAGCTAAATGTGTATATATTTAGCTAAATGTTTATATATTTAGCTAAATATTTAACTTTAGATTTTTCAGTGATTTAGTATTGAGCATTGATACCTACTAGAAACAGCACATTTAGCTATATATTTAACTAAGCGATGTGAAATCAAGATATAACATTTAAAGTTTTTCATAGACCAAAAACTCGACTTTTAGCTACAATATTTTTTGATATTTACATATATGCCATTTTTGTTCTAATATTTATCTAAATATATATATTCGGGGTTAAATCTAATGTTTTTTGCTATAAAAAAATTAAATAATTATTTTACAAACGGCGCCCCATAATACTCATACATTCACAGTACCAGTTCAAAATAATTCTAAATGAAAGAATATATCCCGCTGAGTACGTAATTGTCCACAACAGAAGATTACATGTGACTGAGTACGGAATTGTCCATAACAGACGCTTGTTACCCTTAAACGGCCCAAACTGACGCCATAATTATGACCCTTGGGGCTTAAAAATGGTTATATTCATACAATCGAGGTACCAGTTGAAACTAATTTTAAATGAAAGTATAGACCCCACTGAGTACAAAATGGCTCATAACAGATTTACACCCCCACATTGTTTTTAGATTATCTGTTATATATGGTCCAGGTTAATTGGTTTCCCTTTAATAATTTTAAATACATTGATCTTGATAAATCAATAGGTTGCCAGCCCACTGCTTTTTAACGCCTGAGAGAGTTTCCGTTGTGATGGTTCAGTTATAAATGGCCCCTAATCGAAGATCTTACGCTTTTATTGTATTTCATTGTTGTGTTTGTGTTGCATGTTCGTTGTATATTTGTGTACGATTTATATATTTGCATTGTCTGTGTTATCACCCTAGGTAGGAGTGGACGTAAAACCCCAGGAACTAGCGAACATATCTGTATCTTTTGCTTGATAACGTCGAGAGTATCCTTGTGGAAACATCGATTAGTACCTTGTACATGTATATAGACGATTTTGGTCTAAACTGACACTCTAAATTTACATCCCTAGGCTTGAAAAAAGTTATTCTAACAAATCTTGACCCCCCTAGATGGAAGTAGATGTAAAACCCAAGGAACGAACGAACATATCTGCATCGTTTGCTTGATAACGACGAGAGTATCCTCGTCAAAACGTCGCTCTGAGATGGTCCTAACTGGCATCCTAAATTTTGCCCTCTAGGTTTGAAAAAAAATATACTGACAAATTTCCCCCCCCCTCCACTTTGATTTGCCGAGGACTGAATGAAATATTCTGGGCCACTTTTTGAAAAAATTGTACAAAGCCGATGGTTCCATAAACTTTTCTACACTATTGCCGACGATGGTGCAAGGCCTGGATGCCAGCCAGGAAGAATTTTTTTTATTTTTTACCCCCCCCCCCCCTCTAAAAAAATTTCACATAGCTGAAATGGTTAGTTCTTTCAGTGGCAGGTATTTGATAGCTGCCCTATAGCCAGTTTTGTCCATTTCTGGTTATTCCTGATGGGTTCACAAGATGGTCTGGTATGAAAACAATATTAACACTACAGGTGCAGTTCTTATGTCCATGATTGTACTTGTTGGTGATAAAAGTCTGTTTCAATCTGGCCTCACAATACCATTTTTTGAACCATCATATTTTATGGGTCATTTCGTTATCAGCGAGATGCACACTTTCATTTAAAATTAAATTGAACTGATACCTCGAATGTGTGAATATAAATTTTTCTTGAGCCTCGAGGTCAATATTATGGTGTCAGCTTTGCCCCCAGGGCCGAAACCAAATGTTATGGACAATTTCGAACTCAGTGAGATGTACACTTCCATTTAAAATTGGTTTGACTGATACTTCGAATATATGAGTATAACCTATTTTTGACCCTTCGGCTCTGCGGTCCATATTAAGTAAGGGTGTCAATTTGGGCCGTCGAAGGGCCACAAGCGTCTGTAATGGGCAACTTCGTACCTAGTGAGATGTACTCTTTCATTTAGAGTTGGTTTTGACCTGTACCGCGAATTTATGGCCCCATCGTCTTTGGGCGTCAATTTGGGCCATTCCATGGGCCCAATCGTCTGTTATGGACAATTCTGTAATCAGCGGCATATACCCTTTCATTTAACTACTAATAACTCGAATGTATGAATATAACCCTTTTTTAAGCCGCCCAGGGAGGATGGGGGGTCATATTTAGAGTGTCAGTTTGGGCAGTCCCAAGGCCAAAATCGTCTGTTATGAGCAATTTTGCACTCAGTGAGATGTACCCTTCAATTTAAAATTGGTCTTGACTGGTACCTCGAATGTATGAGCAAACTCTATTTTTGCCCCACTCCACTCCCTTCGGCTTTGGTGTGTCAGTCTGGGCCACCCCAGGGGTCTAATCGTCTGTTATGGGTAATTTCGTACTCAGTGGGATAAACTCTTTCATTTGTAATTGGTTTCAACTGGTACCTCGAATGTATGAATATAATTTTTTTTTCAAGCGCTCTGGGGTTCATATTTAGGGTGTCAGTTTGGGCCATCCCAGGGCCAAAATCATCTGTTATGGGCAATTTCGTACTCAGTAGAGTGTATTCTTTCATTTAAAATTGGTTTTGACCAGTACCTCGAATGTATGAGTTTAACCCATTTTTGGGGTCATTATAGGGGTCACCAGGGTCACACCCATGGACTGGGCCCCGGCAGACGCCCACTTCTGTGCATCCTAGGTTAGTATGTAGATGCCTATATGGCATATGGTCAGATATTGGTACCTCGTTCGTCTAGGTTTGACCCTCTGGGCTCCTGGTCTAAAAGTTAATATCCAATTGACTTTAAATTTATACACAGTGTTTAAGGTCATAAGACGAAAAAGCCTTTTGATTTTCAGCAATTTCCGATAATTGGTGCCAGAGTTATGGCCCTTGATCACTTCAAAAAAATCTTGTGGACGCTAAATTTATACACTAGTGTTTAAGGTCATAAGACGAATAAGCCTATTGATTTTCAGCAATTTTCGATAACTAGTGCCAGAGTTATGGCCCTTGATCACTTCAAAAAATCTTGTGGCCTCTCTAAAGGCGAAAGTTAATATCCGATTGACTTTAAATTTATACACTGTGTTTAAAGTCATAAGACGAAGAAACCTATTGATTTTCAGCGATTTCTGATAATTTCTGCCAGAGTTGTGGCCCTTGATCACATTTAAAAATCCTGTGGACGCTCTAGAGGCCAAAGATAATACCCGATTGACTTTAAATACACACACACTGTTTAAGGTCATGAGACGAAGAAGCCTAATGATTTTGAGCGATTTCAAATAATTACTTCCAGAGTTGTCTCCCTTGATCACTTCAAAAAACCTTGTGACGCCATAGAGGCCAAACTTATCATCCGATTGAAACGAACAAGTATTTTGAATTTCAATGAATTTTGATAACTGTAGAGCTAAATCCATGATATTAAATGTTTCCTATACTAATTGTTAGCGTGGGGCAAAACTTTTATAAAAAGCAAACAAATTCTAATGATTTTCAGATAATTACATAATGAGTTGTTACTCTCAATCAGATTTTAGTGTATTACAAATGTTTCATTACCAAAAAAAGTAAAAATATGCGACAACCCTTGTTGACTGCCCGGACAATTTAGCTGCTGTGGGTGTATGTTTCATTGCCTGGCAACCTATCTTTTTAGGTTGTGGTTCCTCTGGAGGCCAAAATTATTATCCGATTTAAAAAAACGTTTGATTATATCAACGTTGCATGGTAATGAAGAACGAGATAGTATTTCGTGAAAATCGGACCTAAACTGATTGACAAAATGGCCGCCGCTTGTACGCGAATACTATAAGAATATGGTATATCAAGGTTGTAGACCCTGTAGAGGTCACAATTTTAATCTGATTTTGATGAAACTTTAAATGCATGTTTATAATCCAAAGATCTTGGTTCCTTTCGATATTTGCACATATCGAATAGTAACTTCCTGAATTATGGCCCCTGATCGCCTTTTTAGCTTGTGGTCCCTCTGGGAGGTCACAATTATTATCCGATTTTAAAAAACGTTTGATTATATCACCGTTTCATTGTTATGAAGGTTGAGGTCATATTTCGTAAAAATCGGACCAAAACTGTCAGACAAAATGGCTGCCGCCAATACGCAAATAGTGTAAAAATATGATATAAGTTTATAACCCAAAGATCACAGTTCCTTTCGAAATTCGGGCACATTGGACCATAACTTCCTGAATTATGGCTCCTGATTGTACGAAAAATCATGTTTTTTACCTTGTGGACCCTATGGAGGTCATAATTTTATTCCGAATTAAAAAAAACGTTTGACTATATCCCCGTAACACATTAATGATGGTTGGGTGTGAATTTCTTGTAAATCGATAATTGAACAGCTAAATCCATAATATTAAATGTTTTGTATACTTAACGTTAGCATGGGGCATAACTTTATAAAAACCAAACAAATTCTAATGATTTTCTGATAAATACTTAGTATGCGACAACTCTTGTTGACTGCCCGGACAATTTAGCTGCTGTGTGGGCGTATGTTTTGTTTCCTGGCAACCTATTTTTTTCATTACGTATAAGTACATGTATAACCCTTTTACCCAAACTGGGAAGAAGCTTGTATGGCAAGCAAATCGGTAAACTGAATCTCAATGCCAATACTTGCATCTTTAATTGGGACTGACAGGCTGGATTGTAATTCTCTACTGCTTAGTAACAAACCAGTGCTCCAACATGTACATCTCACCAAAATTAATGTCATGAGTACAAAACCCCACTACATCAATAACTTGAGAAGATTGAAATTGCTCTTGATTGGCATAAAAGAAGGGTATAATCAATGTTTCATTATCAGAGAGATATTGTAATTGTCAAAAAGAAATCAAGTTTAAATCAATTTATTATGTAACAAAAACGCATAGAAATTAAATGTAGATGGGTTAAACAAAATTCCATATCTTTTTGTATATAATTGACATTAAAAACGATGTATATGTACAAAGTTACAATATGTATAAGTACAAAGTTACAAGACTCCAACATTGGAACTTTTATATTAGCATAAATTTCTGTACAAAATGGACAAGCTCATTGTATAATCATAAAAGAAAGAATACCATAATCTTAATGACCCATTCTATCCACAATGAATGATACTGCCATTTAATATTTAAATTGTATTAAATATGTCCAGTAAAATCGGATTATCTTTTCAGACAAACTGGTTATGGCTACAGTGAAATGTGACTTTAAAAAAAAATGAAAAAAAAAATGAGCCTAGTGCCGAGTTAAAAAAAATTGACCTTGTGCCAACATAAGCATATAATTCTATCAAAAAAGTAAATTAGCTATAAAATATGTGAATAAATGACTAACCTCTTAAAGCTATACCTAAGACTGAGAAAAGTTTTGTGATCATTATTCATTTTCCAATATGTAAATGAAATGGGTTAAACATCCTACTGTTCTGCTCCAAATGGGCTTGTGAAATGTCCCAATATATACAAATACATGAAAGCAGATCACATATCAAGTACAATATATTAATTTAAGTATGGTTTAATGGTCGAGAGCGAGATCTTAAGTAATATATTGTAACAACATGGGGGGAGGGAGGGCCAGTTTTTACAATATATTACGCAATGTCGCTCGAGACCATTAAACTACATGTACTTAAAATACAGGCACTCTAGTCACACTAATCCAATATTTCACTGGTATAAATACAGTACGATTGCCAAGTTGCCTGTACAATTATTTGAAATAATGGTACGCCAACATCAAAGGGTGACGTCACATCTGTATTTTAAATAAAATTATCATTGAATTGTAGCGGTCAATGAATCTGATTATGTGGTTCTATTGTGGGAGGGATATGGTAGATGTTGATAACCCAGTTTATATTTTGACACTTTTTTGGGGTGAAAAAACAATGGAGACGGTTGTATAAATGAGGTCTGCCTAGTTACTGCCAGATATATTTAGTTATTGCCTGATATATTAATACAATTAGGCAAAGATAAAGAAAATATTACTATATAAATAGATCATGCAAAATTAATTCCTCTAGAGCTCTGATTCAGGCCAATATCTTTTAACATTGAGCTATCCAAGGACAGGGAATAAGATTCAGACTAAATAACCAAAGGCTTGTACATCTCAAATTGCCATGTCTGAATTATGCAGAATAACCATTCTTCATCCCTAGTTTGTGTGTTTATATGATATTGAATAGAATAGTCTAGTAAAGAATAATTGATGAATTCCTATTTTTTACCAGTGTTATTTCGAGAAGAACCACGACTTCTCATTGATGCTGAATTCATGTAAATACTCTGTCTTACTGGTTTTTTGGTAATATTAACATAAACATCATCTTGTTCTTGTTGATCATTGGTCAATATTCCTCCAATATCCTTACTTATCTCTTGAAATGTTGGTCTATAATCACTATCTTCTTCCCAATATCTATTCAATATGTCATACCTATAGAAAATATGATTAAATCAAAATGCAAAATTAATAATTATAAACAATTTAGGAACAAATGATTTTTACTCAAAATTCATGGGATTGACTATTTCTAAGGATAAATCTTATCAAATGTCAGAATCTTGCAACAATTCTTTGCAGAGTAGCTGTCCTTGTCACCCAAAACTACCAGATTTAGGAGGGGAAAAGGCAAATATGCGATGAGTTTATTTGGAGGTCAAAGGCCTATTATAATTCAGAAATTCTTCTGAATGTGATAGAGGCTGTCTTTTTTTTAAACTTTTTTTGTAAAATATAGGGTGACACATATTAGGGTCATGATGAGAGGGCAAATTTTGTGAGAACCATTGACCAACCCTATCAAGATGGTGGACACATTAGTTACATTCTAAACTTTAGAATCTTAACTAATATTATGATCATTTTGATCAGATTTATCTAAACTATAAATTTAGCTACTTACATCTCATTAGATATAATAGCGGGTTGTCCAAGTCTATAACCTTCTTTGATGCATTCCTCTATTTGACTGTCTGCAGTATCAACAAAAGGAAAACACCCTCTTGTTAACAACTCCCACAGCAGAACACCAAATGACCACTTAGCAAAAAAACATAGAAAAATAGCTATTAAGAAGGATTTAGATTACAGCTTACAAAAAACGTTTGATTTTAAAAGTTTTAAAAGTATTTTTTTTTTTAATTTACTCTTCAGCTAGAATTCTAACATGTACTCATTGAAGAATGTACACGCATAGCAAATGCTGGATCCCTTGTAATGAGTGTTTTCAATTAATTAGACAGGTGCATGTCCGGGGCTATCCCCTACAGATCTTTTTTTTTGTTGTTTCCCCTGGCAGTCTGTCTATCCACAAATTTTAGGTTTATATCTCAAAGATCTTGGCCCCTTTTGATATTGGCATGTATCAGACCATAATTTCATGGATTTTGGCCGCTGAGAGCCGATGGTCACAATTTTTTTCCAAATTTGATGAAACTAAAAATGTATGTTTACCCACAGCTCTCAGTTCCTGTTGATATTGTCACATATCGAACTGTAACTGCCTGGATTATGGCTCCTCATTGTACAAAGAATAGCATAACAAGCCTGTATTACCAAGGTTGTGGACCCTCTAGAGGTCACAATTTTTATCCCATTTGATGACACATAAAATATATGTTTATATCCCCAAATCTTGTTTCATTTCAATATTGATCCCCAAATCTCGTTTCATTTCAATATTGACACGTCAGACCGTAGCATCCAAGATTATAACCCCTGATTGTACAAAAAATTGCTCTTGTTTCGTTGTTCTCTGTCCATCTCTTGCAAAATGTGGGAGGCATCTTGCACGGCAACCACATGTTTTTTTTACTTACATTCATTGATATATCATTGAACAAAAACAAAAAAGAATTGCAGCCTGAGAGGGATATTAATATAGCAGTGTAAGGTGATATATCACATAAAATATTAACATGTGCATCAAGATGTAGATTTTCGACATAATTTCATTAAAAAAATATTTACATGCTTTTCCACTCATGTTATTTTTCAAGATACTATTATGCATCAATTTGTACTTGTTTGTCCTAACTTTCATATTCATGTATGATGATTATAATGATGGTACCATCCATGACAAGCTGAAATAAGGTTTTCAAAATTCCAGATTATGTTCAGTCCTTACATACTGTATTTACATTTGATGTCAAATAAATACATTTTTTTTTTCTTTGCCATGTTACTGTTTAATTTATGTATACTTACGACATCAGTTTTACTGTCATAGAATCCATTTGAAAGACTTTCTGGTGCCATCCAACGAACTGGTAGATAGCGATTTTTGGAAGAATCGTGCATATACTCTGCTGGGTAAAAATCATATGAGAAGGATGCATCGGCTATTTTAGCTGTGTCTGACTTATCAACCCTTAAAAGAGCAGAAATATTTTAAAAAGCTATGCAAACATTATTCTAAGTCAACATCTGGTAAGTCATGTGTTCTTGTGTAAAGACTTTTGGTAATCAAATACTTTCAAGTTAGTAGACAATACACATAACTCTGAATATCAGATGGGTTTTTCTTAAAAAACATAAAGTTTGTAAAAAAAAATACCTTATCCATTTAAATGATAAAGATAATACCTATATGAATAAATGACATGCAATTTTGAAATTTATCTTTATTACGAGCAGAACACTCCTGGTAAGTTTAGGAAAAAAATTGACAATTCTGACATTTTAATAACAAATATTTAGTTTCAAATATTCAATGAATAATTTACACGTAAGACTGAATTTGTACATTGCTGTACTTAATGATCACATACCGCACCAATCCCAGTATGTTTTCTTTTCCTTTTAAACTCTAATCTGAACAAGATGAAACAAGCTTATGCTATTATTGACTTTGAACATTTGAATCTATAAATACTGTCTTCTATGTTTTGATTTAGTTACTTTAGTGTCATAAATTGTATCGGCTCTGTCGTAAATTATATCGGCGTCACACATGGGGGGGGGGGCGCCCCCACCCAATTGTTTTTCAGGGGGGGGGGGTCTGAATATACCCTGGGAGGGTGAGGCAAAAACATTTTATAGCCGAGTCGCTAGCCTCTTTGCGAAATTTTTTTAAAGAAGTTGGAAAAATAAAACGGGAGAAAAATGCTGAAAGCGATGAGAAAAATGAAAATGAACCCTAGTAAGGGGCCTCTGAAGGCAGACAAAAGGGCCGGCCCCTCAATCGTTTTCTATACACTGTTACTGTCAAATCCATTACTGAATGGGAATGCAGTCATTGCATCGGCATAAAAATCATCAATCAAGAGCGACCTCGCCACCCCCACCCCCGCGAAAGAGGGTCCTCAAAATAGTACAGCCTTCGCCATGATAAACCTTAAAACGCCCATGGTTGTTTGGAATTCTGGGCAGCCAGGTAGACTATTTTGTACCAATTTGAAGTTGCTGTATGTATTCACAGGCTGGAATAGCAGAAGGCGTTTGTGGCAGTTAAATTTTCTCCCACTGGTCCCGTCTTCGTGGATGTAAACGATTGATTGGAATCCGAGTCAGACACCTTAATTAGGCTATATCAGACCACTTTGAAGTTGCTTTGTTCACGGCTGAAATAGCAGGAAGAAGTGTTTGTAGCCATTAAATATTCCAAAATTTTCTAAGGTGGAGGTGGGGAAAGTAAATCACGCTTCTTCGCCTCTCGAATCGGGGAAGACAGGCACCGCTGTCTGTAAACATGATAAAAATAGGTTGCCAGGCAACGAAACATACGCCCACACAGCAGCCAAATCGTCCGGGCAGTCAACAAGAGTTGTCGCATATTAAGGAATTATCAGAAAATCATTAGAATTTGTTTGGTTTTTATAATCAAACGGTTTTTTTTTAAATCAGATAATAATTGTGACCTCCAGAGGGACCACAAGCTAAAAAGGGTGATTTTTCGTACAATCAGGGGACATAATTCAGGAAGTAATGACCCGATGGGCACAAATATCGAAAGGAACCAAGATCTTAGGGTTATAAACATACATGTCAAGTTTCATCAAAATCGGTTCAAAATTGTGACCTCTATAGGCTCCACAACCTTGATATAACATGTTTTCACACTATTCTTGTACAAACGACGGCCATTTTGTCCGTCAATTCTAGTCCGATTTTCACGTAATTCAGCCTCTCTCTTCATTACCATGTAACGGTGATATAGTCAAACGTTTTTTTAAATCGGATAATAATTTTGACCTGCAGAGGAACCAAAAGCTAACAAAAGCGATTTTTTGGACAATCCGGGGACATAATTCAGGAAGTTATGATCCAATGGGTGCAAATATCGAAAGGAACCAAGATCTTTGGGTTATAAACATACATGTCAAGTTTCATCAAAATCGGTTCAAAATTGTGACCTCTATAAGGTCCACAACCTTTATATAACATATTTTCACACTATTCGCATACAAACGGCGGCCATTTTGTCCGTCAATTTTGGTCCGATTTTCCCAAATTCGAACTCAACCTTCATAACCATGGAATCGTGATATAATCAAACGGTTTTTTAAATCCGATAATAATTTTGACCTCCAGAGGGACCACAAGCTAAAAAGGGCGATTTTTTGGACAATCAGGGGCCATAATTGAGGAAGTTACGATCCGATGGGCGCAAATATCGAAAGGATCCAAGATCTTTGGGTTATAAACATACATGTCAAGTTTCATCAAAATTGGTTCAAAATTGTGACCTCTATAAGGTCCACAACCTTGATATAACATATTTTCACACTATTCGTGTACAAACGGCGGCCATTTTGTCCGTCAATTTTGGTCTGATTTTCATGAAATTCGAACTCAACCTTCATAACCATGGAACGGTAATATAATCAAACGTTTTTTTAAATCCGATAACAATTTTGACCTCCAGAGGGACCACAAGCTAAAAAGGGCAATTTTTCGGACAATCAGGGGCCATAATTCAGGAAGTTACGATCCGATGGGCGCAAATATTGAAAGGAACCAAGATCTTTGGGTTATAAACATACATGTCAAGTTTCATCAAAATTGGTTCAAAACTGTGACCTCTATAAGGTCCACAACCTTGATATAACATATTTTCACACTATTCGCTTACAAACGGCGGCCATTTTGTCCGTCAATTTTGGTCCGATTTTCACGAAATTCGAACTCGACCTTCATAACCATGGAACGGTGATATAATCAAACGTTTTTTTAAATCCGATAACAATTTTGAACTCCAGAGGGACCACAAGCTAAAAAGGGCAATTTTTCAGACAATCAGGGGCCATAATTCAGGAAGTTACGATCCGATGGGCCCAAATATCGAAAGGAACCAAGATCTTTGGGTTATAAACATACATGTCAAGTTTCATCAAAATCGGTTCAAAATTGTGACCTCTATAAGGTCCACAACCTTGATATAACATATTTTCACACTATTCGCGTACAAACGGCGGCCATTTTGTCCGTCAATTTTGGTCTGATTTTCACGAAATTCGAACTCAACCTTCATAACCATGCAACGGTGATATAATCAAACGATTTTTTAAATCGGATAACAATTGTGACCTCCAGAGGGACCACAAGTTAAAAAGGGCGATTTTTCGGACAATCAGGGGCCATAATTCAGAAAGTTACGATCCGATGGGCGCAAATATCGAAAGGAACCAAGATCTTTGGGTTATAAACATACATGTCAAGTTTCATCCAAATCGGTTCAAAATTGTGACCTCTACGCTGTTCACAAGCTAAAAAACGTGATTTTTGGTACAATCAGGGGCCATAACCCATGAAGTTACAGTCCGATACATGCCATTATCGAAAGGAACCGAGATCTTATGGTGATAAACCTATATTTTAAGTTTAATTGAAATCGGATAAAAATTGTGACCTGTAGACTGTTCACAAAAAAATGTGGACGGACGGACGGACGGACGGACGGACAGGGGCGACGACAATATACGTCCACATAAAAATGTGGGCGTATAAAAATTGTATTGGTGTGATGTTTTAGTTTAACCCCATAAAATATGCCAAAACAGTGTTTACAGAAGACTGAAACTTTAAAAAAAATTGATGGGGGTGACCCACCCACACTCTCCATATTGCGCTACATCGACTGCTGCACAGCCTCGTGCCCCCTGCCTCACAGATTGTCAACATTTTATATAATTTCATTTGCGCCCTGCCCCCCAATATATACTTCACGGCTACACCGCTGTCTGTTCGATACTACCTTACTGCAGCATGCTCTATATAACTAATATGAAAATGAGGCTTTTCCCCCCATCTCAGTTCTAAGGTTATTTTGGAATCCTTACCATCTATTTTTCACCGTGATTCTTCTTTGGTCACCAAAAGCAATCATTTCTTGCCACATCGGACACAAATTTATTAAACTCCAACACTATTTTCATGTAGAATTGTGCGATACAAAAACATAAACAACTTACATTTGAATTGGGCAAGAAATGATTCCTTTTTTGGCAACCAATGAGGAATAACAGAGAAATATAGACGGCAAGGATTCCAAAAGATTAGGGAAAAGCCTTATTTTCATATTAGTTGTATAGAGCATGCGGCAGTAACATAGTATCGAGCAGAGCCGATACAATTTACGTTTATCAAGTAACTGGTTTTGATTGATACACCTCTTCTGTTGATGATATGTAGAAAATATAGACGGCAAGGATTCCAAAAGATTGGGGAAAGGCCTTATTTTCATATTAGTTGTATAGAGCATGCCGCAGTAACGTAGTATCAAGCAGAGCCGATACAATTTACGTTACTAAATAGTAAATGCAGGGGGACTGCACTTCACACAATTTTACACAAAAAAAAAAACAAATATATGGACAAGACATCGTACTCACAGACCACAATCAAAACAATTAAAAAAGAGTGAATGGATCCGGGGGCTAGCCGTAAGCGTCCACTAATCTGTACAGTCCCAGGCCTGTGTGGTGACACAGACTTTACTCAAATTTGAAACAATTGGGAATACAACCCAAAGAAATAATTATATAATGTCAGCATTGGGTCATGATCTGTCATATGTTGCAAGAAATACGAATGCAAGCATATTGTATTAATTCTGCTATACAAGTAACCACACCGGGATAAATATATCAGAGAAGTAGTTCAAAAAACTAAATAAACTAAATCATTAAAGAAGAGAATCGAAGTATATTGAATGCATTTAGAGCACATATTCCAACCGTCACTGAAACAAACAAAACTGAATACAAGGAAGCAAAGGAATGTGGACCGTCGCGGAAGACAGACATCTGCTAACTGAATGGCGTGACGTAAATTAGCCGTTACAGCGGCAATGACGTCGTAGTTTAGAAGGTGACAAAGTTTTCTGACAAAAAAGGGTGATAACTGTAAATTAGCCGTTACAGCGGTAATGACGTCATAGTTTAGAAGGTGACAAAATGTCCCCAATAAAAAAGGGCGATAACTGGTTTTGATTGATACACCTCTTGAGTTGATGATTTGTAGAAAAAATAAATTAAAGAATTGAGCACGCACATGGCCATCATCATACTTACATAACATTCCTTGCTGCCAGATCTCTGTGATATATTCCTTTATCTGATAAAAAACACATGCCATCTACCACTTGTACAGCATACTCTAATAATTGTTTTATAGAAAACTCCTACAATTATAATTACTTAAAGTAAAGTGATGTATACAAACTAAATTAATACAAGAGTAAAGAAACCTTTCATTGATGGTGATGGGCAATCCTGTAAGCATTATTGTCTTGGGCCCTGTTGTCATCTGAACCTCTTAGAAATTTAAGTCAAAAATATATATTCGTCGACAATTTGTTTGTGAACACTCTACAGATCACAATTTTTATCCGATTTGATAAAACTTTACATATAGGGTTATCTCCGTGAGATATCTATTTCTTTGAATATCGGCATGTATTGGATTGTAACTTCATAGATGAAGGCCCCTGATTGTACAAAATTCACATTTTTAGCTAGTGGAAATCTATGTGGTCACAAAGGTTTGAATATATCACCATCACACTCTAATGAAGGGTGCATTCAAATTTGGATCAAAACTGCCTTACAAAATGGCTGCTGTACGTAAATAGAGATACAGTATGTAACATCAAGGTTGTAGACCACTAGACATGCCAGTTTTTTATCAGATTTTGATGAAACTTAAAATGTATCTTATATCTCAAAGATCTCAGTCTCTTTCGATTCAGACCATAACTTAGCAGATTATGGCCCCTGATTGTACGAATAATCACGTTTTTTATATATCTTGTTCCTATCAATCTCTTGCAAAATATGGGCGTATCTTGCCTGGAGCTGCTGATTACTTTAATCACAAAAAGACCTGCTCTATTATAAAATTTTGATTTAGACAATTACCTACTTCACAAAGCCAATCAACATTTTAAAAGTTATCGGCTTCTGAATTTAAACCATTGAAAATATATTTTACTTACATAATCAATGACATATTTATATGTAGAAGTTTGACATTTTCTTCATTTGCAAAAAAATTCATGTAACATTTGACAGAGTAATTACAATTCATTTACCTTTTTTGTATCACTAACATAATCTTTCAAAGTTCTGTTATGCATATATGGATATAGAATATGAAATTTATGCTTTTCTAAACCAATTCCATAAATGTTAAGAATATTTATATCTCTTAAGGCGCGAAAGCGTATACACTCTTTCAATGCAGCAGACACCCATGCTGGAAGAGCACCATTTTCTGAAAGACAAATATATTATGCATTGGTTCAAAAATGTTCATTTTACTTCACTGGGATTGAAAGTTAAGAGATTATTATTAGATACCATTATGTTAACTCTGCCAAACTCACTAACTAAAAAACTATAAACCTTAAAGCTGAACTCCGATTACAAAACTACAGAAATAATTAAATAAAAAAAAATTACTGCCAAACATAATTGCCATACTTGTTTTCAATTTGCAGAACAAGTATGGCCGGTGTACGGTGTACGAAAACAGAGGCAGGCCACGCACACATCCAGTATACACTTTGGCAACCACACTGTCCACATCCGGCTAGCAATATTTCAACTGCCAATTACCTACTGACATACAGATATCAAAGGGGTGTTTGTATGATGACTTATGATGACTTTGATATCAACATTTGAATTAGATTGGAGCCCAACCTCTGTGTAACAAAACGATTGTCATAAATGAATTTATCATTGAAAAATCACTTGACTTGCTGACAATAATCAAAACTTTGCCATTTGATAATAACACTGTTATAATCAATGAATTGATGATTTCAGACAAACAGGAGGAGGAGGTGTTGGTCTTCTCTTCAGGCATAATTTCGAATGCATAAGAGAATGAGTGAACACATGTTTTAATTCCCTTGAATTTGTACTTCTTATTAGTAGACTTTGGCTTGCTATATCATTCTTCCACATCAAAAAAGAACAAATTAATCAAGTAATCAGGATATTCTGAAAGACTTTGAGACTATGAATTCCAATCTTATTCTCCTGAACACAAGTCTTCTTATCATTGATGATTTCAACTTACACTTTGATAATGTTAACATGATTCAACTGTTTCCAAACTCCAAAACATCCTAGATTCTTATAGTTTATATCAAAATGTGAAGACTATAACACACAAGCATGGCCATATTCTTGACTTTATTATCTCTGAACGCAACAGTCAAGTTGTATTAGTATTATTATTGGTCATATCTAAATTGGAATATGGAAATGGACTCCTGATGGAACATGGAAATGGACTCCTGATTGGCATTCCAGATTTCTCCTACAACTGTCTTCAAGGTGTGAAGAATTACTATGTTCGACTAGTTACCAAGTCCTCTTCTAAAGATTATGTAAAAGAATCTCTTGTCTTCATGGAAGATTTAAATTGGAGTTGTTTAAATATTACTACAAAGTACAAACTGTGAGGTGACATTTGAAAAGCGCTTAGAAATATGAAGCGCTATGGGAGATGAATAATAATATATAATAATAAGGTCTTTTTATAACAGAAGATGCTGTTTTGAACATACCTGGTAATGGATATTTAAGAGATTTGATTGTCAATTTTGTTCTATCTCTCACCAAAATTCCATCAAGTCGCCTCGCTTTATCACCTAAAACATAAATAAACTACTTGTATCCTTATTCCGAACTGAAAACCCATAAAAAATATTTCCGAACTGAAAACCCATAAAAAATATTTGTGAATTAGAAATTATTCCTGTGCACACATTTGAGTTTGATCGCTATACCTCTGAAGGTTTCAATAACTGGTCACAAAAATAGCAGAAACATGACATAAGACTATTTAGAAGAATATGTATACCTTTAGCTGTACATATTTTGCCCAGTGTAAATTCATCAGCTGACTTTAAACTATCTGCAATATCATTTCTGTTACCATGTTCTAATCTTCGCAAAAAGTCCTGTTTTATATCTTCAAATGACGTTTGTTGTGTTAAGGCAGCAGGTTTGTCAATACCAATAACATATTCATTAGGATGAGTTATTACCGGATCCATTGAAACTGATTAAATAAACACTCAATTGAATATACAAAAATAAACACATCCTTTTAACATGTACAGCAATCTGAACATTGGGGGTGGGAGAAGGAAGGGCTAAGGTGGAGACAACGTCAATCTTGATGTGAGGTCTTTGGGATTAAAAGAATTTTATATAACCAGATACAAAATTGCTTCTCATTTGGATGCATACATACACATTTATAGGATTAAAGAGCACAACTCCTCCCCCTTCTGGACAGTTGCCTGTACATGAGCAGAATTAGAATGTGCAGGTCCCATATATACTTGCTGTCAGGCACATAAAAAATCCTTCACAGATGGAATTTGATATAAGAGTAGGCTGTAGTGTCACTGTCCGAGTAAATTTTTTCTCATAGCACACTGTATGGCATATGCCCATCTTTAATAGCCCAGTCCGAGCAGAAAAGGAGGAGTTAATAAACCTCATTTCATTTAGATGCTACAAATTGACACAGGGGATATGGTGATGGTATGATTTTAGATGAGTAACAAGATACTGGTGGATGGGGAAACAAAACCCCAAAATTTTACTGAAAGAATCCCTTTCCCCAAACTAACCCCAACTATATAGATATTGGGGTTTTGTTTTCCCATCCATCCGTATCTTGTTACTCATGTAAAATCGTACCGTCACCATATCCCCTGCACACTGACAGACCAAAATAGTTTATCTGAATTTATATCTTAAATCATTTATTTATTAGAAACTGATCGCTAGAATGAATGACTTGATAATTGCGACGATCACCCAAAAGTAACCCATATATCTGTTTGTTCTTCTAAAATCGACCATGTACATATATTATATTTGCGTATATTTCTATTCAAATGGAAATTCCAGTAGAGTTTTTTGTATGAAATCATATGATTCATCGCAAAGCAACTATAAACATAAGTAAAACTTACTGTCAGCATTAGGATTATACTGTGAATCGTTTGAGTTACTCTTTCTTCTCCAGAAACATACTGTAGCTATTATAATGAGTACCAAGGCAATAAAACCAGCCACACCAATCATTATATAGATAAAATATACAGAATCCACCAAATCTTTATAGTTTAATTTACCAGCAACTACTTCTGCCATATCCCCCATTTTCAGCTAAAATAATTTTAAAAGGTACCAGTAGGGGCTATATATTCATATTGTTCTTTGAAAGAAAGTATGTGCCATGAATATTCAGTGTTCCTAAATCCATTATTATACATCTCATAATAACATGATATAAATCCAAATTGATGAATTCGAATTAGAAATATAAAATAAAAAAAAATATTTATTGTACCAACTAATTTTATGAAAATGTTAACAAACTTGATAATCTAGAACTAAACTTTCTAACCACTTGTAGCCCTGCTTGGAATTGACGTTTTCATTAGCTGCAGATTATATTAATAATATTGTTTTCAGTTTTGATATATCTTTCATGTACTCTTTTGTTTTAATAACCCACCTTTAACATATCGGTCTATCGTTTTTGTTTTAATAACTTACCTTTATCATCTATTGTTTTTTTAACATACCGATATATTGTTTTTGTTTTAATAACCCACCTTTAACATATTGGTCTATTGTTTTTGTTTTAATAACCCACCTTTAACATACCGATATATTGTTTTTGTTTTAATAACCCACCTTTAACATGCCAATCTATTGTTTTTGTTTTAATAACCCACCATTAACATGCCAATCTATTGTTTTTGTTTTAATAACCCACCTTTAACATGCCAATCTATTGTTTTTGTTTTCATAACCCACCTTTAACATGCCAATCTATTGTTTTTGTTTTAATAACCCACCTTTAACATACCAATATCTTGTTTTTGTTTTAATAACATACCTGTAAATTATATAGTTTTTGTTCTGAATTTGGTGGAGATGATGGTGGAGTACATGTTATAGATGTGTCGCTTATATCATTTATAACACATTCTGTACCATTTACATCCAGTGTAACCTTCACCATGTCCTGATCACATAATCTAAAGTCCTCTCCCTGAATATAAATTATTCATACTGATGACATTTGTTCGATTGATTATATTTTAATTCAATGTTTTAATTTTTTTAGACCAGATTTGTTATTAGCAAAAAATGTACCCAAGGCCATTTTCAGTTCTAATTTGTTTTTGAAAATTCAAAAGTTGTGAAAAATGTTTGGTTTGGGGGCAAGGGCTCCAACAAAATTCCAAATCCAAAATACTTACTGTTATTTCAATAGTTTTGGTAAATGGACTGGTAAAGTCAATTTCTTTATTTTTCGATACTGTTGGTTCGGAAATAACTTCTATTATAAAATTCCGTCCACAATTGGGACAATCAAGATCCAGACTAGTATTACGTATTTTGCCACCAATATTACCTGGTATTGTACATGTGATTGTTTCATCATCAGTTGACTCACAAACCTAATATATATGTAATGTGAAAACATGTATTTAAGAAATATTTTGAATGATGGAAACCTAAACTGATTTATTCATCAATGTGAAAACTCATTTAAACCTACAGCTTGAAATAAAACTACAAATCTATACATCTAATCATAAAGTTGAAATTTATCATGAAATAAACTGGGAAGCTTATTACCATTTAAGGGGCATGTACTGATACACTAGGGGTATGTTCAAATTGAATTGTAAGCTTAATCTAGGGCAAATCTACACATTTTAAAATGTTTTACGAGGAAATTTAGTGACAGCTATTGAAAAATACATGATTTTAAGTTTAACTCTTAACTGACCCACGGCCACTTTTGTCTACATCTACGACGTTACCGTTAAGTACCCACGGCAACTTTTTTTTGTCGACAAAACCAGTTAGCCGAATGCAACGTTTCTAGCGCAATGAGAGTTACTTCCTTTGTAAACAGCCTGCCTTTCATTTGTTTACTTCCTGTTCGACATTTTGACAGTTAAAAATCTTACTGTTTCTCCTTGAAAAATTATAATAAAATAAAACAGTGATATGTCACTGAATGAAAGTGATTCAAATTTTATCGGTGGTAGAGATATTTAAATTTTTGTGTTAGCCTAGGTTTAATCTCACTGTGCCACCCAACCAACTGGTGTTATGGGGTAGTGGTGTGAAAAGTTAAATAAAAAATAGGTTGCCAGGCAACGAAACATACGCCCACACAGCAGCCAAATCGTCCGGGCAGTCAACAAGAGTTGTCGCATATTAAGGAATTATCTGAAAATCATTAGAATTTGTTTGGTTTTTATAATCAAACGTTTTTTTTTAAATCAGATAATAATTGTGACCTCCAGAGGCACCACAAGCTAAAAAGGGTGATTTTTCGTACAATCAGGGGACATAATTCAGGAAGTAATGACCCAATGGGCGCAAATATCGAAAGGAACAAAGATCTTTGGGTTATAAACATACCTGTCAAGTTTCATCAAAATCGATTCAAAATTGTGACCTCTATAGGGTCCACAACCTTGATATAACATATTTTCACACTATTCGTGTACAAACGGCTGCGATTTTGTCCCTCAATTCTAGTCCGATTTTAACGAAATTCAAACTCTCTCTTCATTACCATGTAACGGTGATATAGTCAAACGTTTCTTTAAATCGGATAATAATTTTGACCTCCAGAGGGACCAAAAGCGAACAAAAGCGATTTTTCGGACAATCCGGGGACATAATTCAGGAAGTTATGATCCAATGGGCGCAAATATCGAAAGGAACCAAGATCTTTGGGTTATAAACATACATGTCAAGTTTCATCAAAATCGGTTCAAAATTGTGACCTCTATAAGGTCCACAACCTTTATATAACATATTTTCACAATATTCGCGTACAAATGGCGGCCATTTTGTCCGTCAATTTTGGTCCAATTTTCACAAAATTTACACTCAACCTTCATAACCATGGAATGGTGATGTAATCAAACGTTTTTTTAAATCGGATAATAATTTTGACCTCCAGAGGGACCACAAGCTAAAAAGGGCGATTTTTTGGACAATCAGGGGCCATCATTCAGGAAGTTACGATCCGATGGTTGCAAATATCGAAAGGAACCAAGATCTTTGGGTTATAAACATACACGTCAAGTTTCATCAAAATTGGTTCAAAATTGTGACCTCTATAAGGTCCACAACCTTGATATAACATATTTTCACACTATTCGCGTACAAATGGTGATGTAATCAAACGTTTTTTTAAATCGGATAATAATTTTGACCTCCAGAGGGACCACAAGCTAAAAAGGGCGAT
Organism: Patella depressa; assembly: GCA_948474765.1. NCBI lineage: Eukaryota > Metazoa > Mollusca > Gastropoda > Patellidae > Patella > Patella depressa. Next base: position 75,119,666 of record OX419717.1, read on the forward strand.
TTTTTGGACAATCAGGGGCCATAATTCAGGAAGTTACGATCCGATTGGCGCAAATATCGAAAGGAACCAAGATCTTTGGGTTATAAACATGCATTTCAAGTTTCATCCAAATCGCTTCAAAATTGTGTCCTCTACACTGTTCACAACCTTGATATAACATATTTTCACACTATTCGCGTACAAATGGCAGCCATTTTGTCCGTCAATTTTGGTCCGATTTTCACGAACTTCGAACTCAACCTTCATAACCATGGAACGGTGATATAATCAAACGTTTTTTTAAATCGGATAACAATTTTGACCTCCAGAGGGACCACAAGCTAAAAAGGGCGATTTTTCGGACAATCAGGGGCCATAATTCAGGAAGTTACGATCCGATTGCCGCAAATATCGAAAGGAACCAAGATCTTTGGGTTATAAACATGCATTTCAAGTTTCATCCAAATCGGTTCAAAATTGTGTCCTCTACACTGTTCACAACCTTGATATAACATATTTTCACACTATTCGCGTACAAATGGCGGCCATTTTGTCCGTCAATTTTGGTCCGATTTTCACGAAATTCGAATTCAACCTTCATAACCATGGAACGGTGATATAATCAAACGGTTTTTTAAATCGGATAACAATTTTGACCTCCAGAGGGACCACAAGCTAAAAAGGGCCATTTTTCGGACAATCAGGGGCCATAATTCAGGAAGTTACGATCCGATTGGCGCAAATATCGAAAGGATCCAAGATCTTTGGGTTATAAACATGCATTTCAAGTTTCATCCAAATCGGTTCAAAATTGTGACCTCTACACTGTTCACAAGCTAAAAAACGTGATTTTTCGTACAATCAGGGGCCATAACCCATGAAGTTACAGTCCGATACATGCCAATATCGAAAGGAAACGAGACCTTAGGGTGATAAACCTATGTTTTAAGTTTCATTGAAATCGGATAAAAATTGTGACCTGTAGACTGTTCACAAACAATTGTGGACGGACGAACAGGGGCGACGACAATATACGTCCACATGAAAATGTGGGCGTATAACAAAGGATTATAGACTGTATCCTTATTAGTACTGTTCACCTAGTTAAGATTTAATTATTTTAATGATTAAAATATATAAGTTAAGTTCACGTGTCATCGGTTATCGAGTATCTTAAATATTACTCACCCATCTTTCATTCAGACAGTACTCATAAATCAATCAAATATATTATTAGAAACTCACTATCATTTTCTATGGATAGTTGTCACCCCCAATTCAATTATATCAGAATTGTTCCGCAACGATCAACACATCAAATGGTATGGTAAGAAGCTACGGTCAGAACCACAACCACCCATCCGACGACAATGCTATAATAGTACAAGAGTTTATTACCTCAATGAACGCCAAACTAGAACATACTTGTCAGCCAATTCCTTCCATTTATAACGAATGTTTATCTGGTAAGTTTACCCTTTTTAACTTTAACAAATAATTATGTAACATTATTATATTAATATTTAGTATAGCATGTTTTGTTTAAGTCATTCTTTTATATCTGTTATTAAATATGTTCATTTATGGAGTTTTTATTTTTATCATTTGAATTTATTTTGTATTTGTTGGTTTTTATTTTCCAGATTTCAGACGCGAAGCTGAAGATATAATCAAGCATGTTCCGACATACTATAGCCTACATGCATCGTTGTACAGAGCCAGATCCAAAAATCTACCCCGACTTCCAAGTCAGCGCTCAGATATTGAACTACTGCACATGCCTACAGCCATACTTCCAAAGGTGATAGGTTTCTTCATTTAGTAGGGTTATGATTTATGTTTGATACATGTATTTGTTGTTACGTTTATGTTATTTATTGTGAATAAAGTTGTTAATTAGTTTAAACCTAGTAGTTTTAAAAAACGGACTATACTTTTAACACCATTGTATTCGATAATCCCCTTGTTTGATGAATCCCCCCATGAGAACAATAGCAGGTGGCACAGTGAGAATACCCCTTAGCCTAGAAGTAGAACGTGACAGAAGCTACTGCTAGGCTAATCAACAAAAATTTTAATTACTTTTAAATTTCAATAATTCATGATAAATGATTTTTAATTCACAAAGACAGAACAAAAAAATAGAAATAACCATAAGATCGATGAAGGCCTACATGAATTTTGCATGAAATGTTTAAATTAATTTTTGTATAAAATTCATATTCATGAAAATGAAAATGGCATTTTAGAATATTTCATCCATTTACATAGATGAAGGGGTCTATTTTCAGTTGTTATTTAGTGATATGACTTTAAAATGCATACCTATATTTTAACACTATTGATCATTATGACATGGGTTTTTATGACGTTATGACGCCAAACCTCTGGGTCATTTAAGAGTTAAGGTCATTTTAAATAGGATATAGTTTGCAATTAATTGTACTTTTTATCTTGGTGAAAATGAGTTTATTACATTTAACCTGGGATATGTGATTGGAGACCTGTTACTCCCATGTTCTCTGCTTCTAATACACAAACCAACAAGGATAAAATATATACCTGGGAATCGCTGTTTGCAGAACGGAAAGTTAGGGTTGGCTTATATACACTTTGGAGATTTGTTCCGCCAAACTTTATCTTACATCTGTAAGAGAAATAGACAAAGTGTTGCATCACCAGGCACACTACCTTCAACTTTAATCAATTCTTAATTTTGAGTAACTTAGAAATCAATATCAAGATAAATAAAATGAAATGAAATGGGGATTAACGTCCTACTCTTTTGCACCTAACCTGGGCTAATGGAAGATGGGCATACACCATACAGTGTGCTATGATGGAAATTTGCCCAGGCAGCTGCGCTACAGTCTACTCTTATATCGAATTCCAACTGCCAAGGGATCTTTTACGTGCACTCCAATGTGTACACAGGACCTCGTTTTTTTGTCCCATCCGAACGACTAGGCAGCTGTCCTTGTCAGGCCCTCCTTCTGCATCACTGACAAGAGGAAATCATGCCGGAAAATCGAGATGAACTTTCTTGGTCAATGCAGGGATCGAACACCTGACCTCCACACTAGCGAACCACCGCCTTATCCACTTAGTAACCGTGACCCCCCATCAAGATAAATATTGTTTTTCTCTACATGCATTACTACTACTGAAATATAATACAAACACTTGTTTTCAAGTTATATTGTTTTTTTCTTGCAAAAAAAAGTAATATTATTATATATTTCTTTATTATATCCAGTGTTTTAGATGTTGTTTTTTCTTTTTTTTTGTTCTAACAATCAGCATATATATCATTCATAATTTAGAGATGTGGGATTTTTACTTTTCAGCAATATCTTAAAACAAAATAAACAATAGGATGTAAAATAAACACTAAGTTTTTTTAAGGGTTTCCTGACAGTTAACGAATTACTCAGAATTGTATGAAGATCTGTATAAGGTCAGTCTACAACAGATGGTAATATGATAGTTGCTGAGACTACTCATACTATCATAATAAAACAAGATAAGAACAAATGAAATATATTACCCTAATGCTGCTTTTTTGATACTATCTTCCACAAGTTCAAGATTAGGATCAGGTTTGAATTCAAAATCATCCACATGTATTTGATAAAATCCACTTGGTTCCCAAGTTGTATTGTTCCAGCTTACAATCAATTCTTGACTACTAACATTACTTTGCATGGTGTTAAACACTAAGTAAGATGAGTTGCTGAAATTTTAATTTCTTTGTGATAGTAAAACAGGTATTTTTAATTTAAAAGTTTAAACCAAAAAGTTTCACATTCACAATGTTTGACATGTGCAAAAGATCACAAATAGCAAATTACATGTACTATATAAATGTGCAAAGAAGCTGCATGTGGCCTCATGTCCCCAACCTCTTTGTTAACTTATGTTTACATGTCAGCAAATTCCATATTCCGCATTCAGAATATTATAGACTCGAATCTAAATGTGATTGCCGTAATAGTGCTAGTCAACATTTGATTCTGAAAACTCCAAAAGTTAAAGTTTATGAAGGCAAAAGTTCAAGGTAGCTATGGTATGGTTTAAGGATTTTGTTTATGCTTGGATTAGGCATTTCAAAGTTAAAACCCTTGACCGTAAAATTTTTCATTTAGGTTCAAATGTCTGGCAATTTTATGATCACAGTTGGAAGGAATGAATGAAATGGGGTTCAACATCCTACTTTTCTGTACCAACCGGGCTAATGAGTGAAATATTGCCTGGACAGTAATGACAAAGGTTCTTTTACATGCATGCTAACAATGCCCAACATGTAAGCAGAACAACTAGACACTTCTCCTTTCCTTGATCAAACCCTGAATATCCTGATTAGTAAGCCAATGCCTCACTCACTGAGCAATCATTAGCCCTGACCACAGTTTGTGTGAGGAACTGTGTCTATAAAGAGAATGACTCTATCTAACAATTCTAAGGACAGTGCGTTTTGTTTATCGGCAACTTATAATTTTTATATTTACCTTATAGCTATTTTCTGTTTTTGAATTCCAATGAACACATCTGGTACATGGTTTATATCACGTCCTGTTATAGTTACTGCTGTACTACCAGACATAGGACCATACTTAGGTGTTATTTCAGGCACCTTAATCTGAAAAACACAATATTTGCAATACACGAATACCACTTTGTGCCCCCCCCAAAAAAATTTATGTTGCCCCTGCACTACATATATGCATCGAATCCTTGAAACAAATCTGAATAAGTACCACCAAATTTTAGTCACAACTATAAGATAATGTTTAAGTGTGCTCCTGTAAGGCATCTGCAACCCTGACGGTCAGATCAACATCATTTCAACAAATCTAAATACGTCCCACCTAACCAACTTATCTTCCAAATCTGATTAAAATCCCTGAAGTGCTGTAGACAAATATGACCATTCAATTCACCCCCTCCTAGTACTGAAGCTGGCATAATAATTTATCAAACTACACAGCTCATGTTTATCTTAATAAATAAAGAACCATTTACTGATACTCACAGAACAGTTGCAAGGCTTAGGAATACTACCAGAACAACTGTTGCTTTCATCTGATGTTTCTAGACAAGTATCACAAGTTTTACCAGTTACACCTAGTTTACATGGGCATACATCTGTTGTTGATGCTGTTAATAATGATCCCTGACTATTACACAGTCGACATTCATTATTTGATGCATTATAGTATCCATTTCGACACACACACATACCATCCTGTAACAACAAAGATACATCTATGGTCAAATTTTAAAGGAATATAGATTCATTTTATTTTAAGCTCTATGCTTATCATATAATATCTAATGTAATGTAAACGTTACCTGTTCTGTGAAACTGCTTAGGCACCTTTCACAATTTTTTCCTGTAGTATTTGTGTCCAATTGACAGTTACACGTATACGTTTGGTAATTGAATTGTCTTGAACAACCGTCTTCTTTACCATTACACGCACATCTATAATGAATAGAATACTGTATGCACTAAAAATATTCTAACATCCTCTGAATATTCATACAGCCTTTTTTTATGTGTGGTTTAATGGTTGACTAATATATTGATGCTCCCACAGACGATATATATCTAGACCATTTAACAACTTAAATACAGACACTATATCCTACACTCAGTAGAGTAGGGTAAAATATTTCAGAAGTCAGAGGCAAGAACTTTTCAGAAAACTATATTAAAATCAATAAAGATTATCTTTTACCATATTTGATGAAAATCAGACATGAACTTTATTTAAAATATGTGTAAAGAAAATAACTATATAGAGTTAGGGATTCATATTGGGACAAAAACAATGATGAGCAGCAAAAACTGTCTCAATACTGTCATAACATTAATCCCTAATATATTCCTTTTTATTAGTTTTCCTTTATGTCACTGCAGTCAATGTGGTATTTTTCTGTATATTCTGTATTCATATAGCATATGTTTTTGTATTTTGTTTATATTTTAAGCCTTGTCTTTTGAGATGATATAAAGGAAACATTTTTTTACGGGCCTACATACTTGCCAGTGACAGATATTTCATATATAATAAACTGTACATGTGTAGAACTGCTCAAAGTGACCCTGATGGCTCCACCAACTGGTGTATTACTGTAAAAGAAAAATGTAGTACAAGCCATAAAAATTGCATATTGTGAAATAGGAAAAAAACATTCATCGAAATTCTTAAATATTAAACATGCAAGTGCTAAATATGCATATTACAGGTCTTTCTGTAAGCCTGAAATGTTACATATACCATTAATAATTAGACATTTATTAACATGCAAGGCCATAATCAACTCTCGATGCCATCTTATGTGTCAGATTTTCATTAGATTTGAATATGATCTGCTGTTCAACGCCCATTGATGATTAATCGCAAAAATTGATAATCAAGACTTTCTTTATTATCATTACAATCTTAACAATGACTATCAAGGCTATAGTGTTTTTAAAATGAGATCTTCTTGGCTCCATGTAAAGTATTTTGAATGAAATTTTCAGCATAATCCATTTACATTATCTTTTGTTTCACTATTATAGTGAGAACTCTTTATCTAATTTCCCTTAATGTGTCTTTATAATATGACAGAGTGATATTTTGTTTTAGTCATTTATTTAGTTTGCACTCAATACATAGGCGTACGAGGGGGGGGGGGTGGAAGAGGGGGGGAGCGGCCGCCCCCACCATTTTGGGCACCAAATGCTGGGAAAATTTGGGCACACAATTGTGAAGTTGTATAAAAAAATATTGTGTTCTTGAATGTGTCCAATTTAGCAGTGAATTTAAATTCAGAGTGTCAATAGTTAGGGAATTAAATAGAAATCTTAAGACTTGAAACCTCGACTAACATACTAAGAACTAATCATCAAAAATTTCACCGTATGCCTATATAAACTAATAATTATTGTACTATCCCTTTAAACTGTCCACTCCATACCTGGTCTAGTGAGTAATTTTACATATTGCCTCTTTTGAACTTGTGTATGGTCTAGTGGAAAGCAACATATTTTATTTGTTTCACTGCTTATGCACATTACAGATAGTAGTGTATGATTAGATATAACATCTAACTGCTTGTGTTGTATTTATATAACCACAATCTAGTAATCAAATTCGCGAATGGGGTAGGCTACTTTTTCCATCCGAAACATGTTGGTTTGTCTGTGCACAGTCTTTATATTGTGACATTAACATAATGTCAAATAATGGGACGTTGGTTTCTTATGATATTGATGTATATAGGCAATGTTGTTGATGCAACCTACCTCGGCATGCATGTGTTTGCAGAACCAGTGCATCCTTTCAAGTTTTTCCATTCAGTTTCATCCTCACTTATCTCCCATTTGATATCACCCTCATTCTTTGTCACATTCACTTTCTGAATCTAAAACATACGGTAGAATGAAATAACTGGTGGATGCGATAATAAAATATACCCCAGTGGCAGTTTAATTGTCAAGTCTATCAAGAGGAGTCAAATGATGGAAGATTGTACGCACTGCACAAATTGCTTATTTACCCACCAACCAATCTGATTAAGATACAGATTTATATTTTGTTGTGTTTTTTTTATACTTTCGATAACCTACACTACATGAGGATCTGACAAGTTATAGTGGAAGTTCACGTCAAGGGTCAACCAAGTGGCTTTTGACCCTTTGACATCAGACATTGATTATTCAATCAGTGTTGACCTTTCTCGTGGTTTACCCACAGTTCTGTGCATCAAAAGCTCGCCGTATCAGACCTTTAAATTGGTGAATCCTTCACATCAGCCAGAACACGTCAATGTTAACAACTCTTCCAGATCCTAGTGTGGTAAAGACAAGTAAAACGAAACGAAATAGGATCTGTGTTTTAATCTGATTGCCCACCAACCACCATGTCCGAAAGCATTAAAACACACCATTAAATATCCAATTTAACTAAAATATGCTTACTACTACATTGGAGGAGGATCTGACTCAAATAAAAAATAAAACAAAATTGATAATCTGTTTATAATCAACAGTATTTTACCTGTGACACGACTACTTTGGGTTGATACAGAAATAAAACTTGTAAAGTTAAAGGTGATACTTGACATCACAATATATAGCCTACTGCTGCAGTGGCGGATCCAGGATTTTTTTGAGGGGAGTGACAACCTTGTGTTTTGTTTCACCGACCGCAGAGTGATGGGTGGCGCAGGCACGCACCAGAGAGCCGTAGGTGCGAGCAGTAGAGGGGGTATAGGGGGTCTCCCCCCCAGAAAATTCTTAAAAATTATCATCGATTTCCTCGCATCTGAGCCATAACGAACAATGATTTCTGTTCGTCGACAATGTTTCATTTTGTTGACGATTTTCAAAATTTGAAGAATAAATTTCGAAATTTATATATGTTGATTATTGTAAAATTTTGCATACATCAAAGATAATGCGGACTGTACATACAAAGAAGTTGCCACATTCACAGAAAAGTTGTCGACGTCTCTTATAAAAAACAGCAAGTTATATATCCAGATCATGAACCTAATAATGAACAAACTGTTTGAATGTTATCGAATATTTGCAAATGTACAGTCAATTTTCTTTGCCAATGATATCAGTCCTATCAATACCATCGTAAAATAATGTATAATTTATGCATCAGTCTGACAAAATTGTTGATGCCTTCATCCAGTGAGGAAATGCTTCGATGAATTTCCTGCAAATGTCCTAATAGATCAGCCGCGCTTTACGGAGCTAATTTCTGCCACTAGTAACACTGATGCTGTTTGTGTGTCTGATAAGATGCGCACCATGTGCTATATAATATATATACGACCATGCGTGTGCATGCCCCGGTGGAAGCTTGTAGGACCCAGGATTCCTATACAATGGTGGGAAGGGGGGTGACTAGTAACCCTCGTCACACACACACACACATAACCCCAACCCCACCCCCGGATCCGCCCCTTTGCAGGAAACTTGTGGGATCCACATACTCAAGTGAATGAGTGGATAAATTAAGAAATAAATACCAATCATTACCTGGTAAATATCATACAACTTAATTATAAACTGTACAGATGTAGTGTTAGTTGACATCCATTGTAAAGATTGCTTTCCATGTACAATATCATTAATAGAATAGAAATCATCATCATCATATCTGTTTATTTCAGTAGAACCATCTGTACAATTATCTGCTGTGCTTCTATTTGGGTGACTTGATGGGCATCTACATTCTTTAACTAGAGGTTGCATATCCCTTAAAGATTTTATTTCTCTACAAAATATAGAAAATAATTTGGGGACCCCTTTAATATTGAGACTCCTGGCTGCAACCCAGTCAGACACCCTCCCCCTACCACATTAAAATCAGATAAAATTGTGATCTCTAGAGAGTCCACAACCTTGGTATTACAAACTTTAACACTATTTGTGTACAGACATTTGGTCAGACATTTTCGGACAAATTTTCATGAAATTCAAACTAAACCGTCATTATGGTTTAATGGTGATATATTTGAACAGTTTTTAAAACTGTTTAAGTTCCATTTAAATTAGATAGAAATTTTGACCTCCAGAATGTCCAGCAGCTAAAAATGTACAATCAGAGTCTGATACATGCCAATACCGAGAACTTTGAGATACAAACATACACTGTCGTCAAAATCAGATAAAAAATGTGAACAGCCGTGCGGAGAAAGGCGAAGACAACTCAACAATATACATCCACATTAAAATGTAGGAGTATAAAAATGGCTAACTTACTTATCAGTTAAATAATCCTCATAGATACTGATGTCAGACAAAATTAACTTATCATTTACCGCCACATCTAGAATAGAAATACAACACATTCAGAACCCACAAAGCTAAATATTCAATTATTATTGGTAATTTGATAGATTTGAAGTGCAATATGTATAAATATAGCATTGTCAGACCCAAACTCTAAACGCATGACTGAAAGTTCATCCGCATATAATTGCTGTTCTAATCTCATCAGCTTGCATGCTATTTATTTTAATAAACTAGGTTAAAGCTGACACACTTTGCTTCATGTTATAAATAAATTACAGACTACTTGAACATCTTCAGTTTCAGACATCAAAGGAATGGGGTAATAGAAATAGACAAATTATTCAAGCTATGGAAAGTTTTTTTAGGACTGAGTTTTCCAGTAATTTTTTATATTTAATTGATCATGTTTAGCTCTCCTCATTGTCTGCGATGTCATTTTTGTGAAAGCGGATGTTAAAAAAAGCTATTTCACACACAAGCTCTCCTTAATTTCATTCGTTTCAATTAGGTCTGATATTATTGGTTCATTAAATTAAACTCTTCCATTTGTTGTGTCCTTTTATATGTACTACATGTACATACTGCATGAGGAAGTAAATATACATCCTATGAGTTTAGGCTTTATGCTATTTTGATATAGATATTAAACAGTGATTTAATTGTTTATTGTCATTATAAAAGTCTATTCAAAAAAAATTTTTCTTCAAAATACTTAATCTGAAAAGCACCGAAATCAAATTAATTGAATTTGTTAGTCCAATTTTAATGAATTTGATTATCAACATTTATGTGTGCATTTATTCATCATCAATTATTCATGCATTTTGTCAAGTTACTTATTTCGTATGGCTTAGAGTTCGTTTCAGTGGTTACATTAATATTTGGTTTTACTTACATGGTTCAATGTTGACAGAGTTCACTGTTCTAGATATTGGACTTGCAAAGTTACCGCCAACAAATATATCAGTTCTACTTGGCATAACCTATAAAATAAATCAAAACAAGTATATCAATTAAACGCTTTTAAAAATAATGTTTTATTTTGCACATTTGTTGATACACACTCAATGAACCATCCACTACACACATATGAATATGAGATAATCGGACAAGTGTACCATATGAGGGGTTACTATAAGATGTGAGCAAACCGACTGGAGAAATTGGGGATGCTACTAGCGCGGGTAGTGGTAATTGGACAATTTTTTTTTCTTTTTTGGACAATTTTATTGCTCTGGACATGCTTCTGGTGCCCCTAAGTAATAATTGCAGTCCTTCATGTTTAAGGTGAGCTTTCGCTCCTACTCCTCTCAATGCACTTGGCTTTCCTTTGCGGGAGTCATAAAAGACTCCTGCAAATTGGCTAAATCGCTCTCCTAAATATTGAGATTACTAAACTACTTTCAATTTTTGTTTACTTTTAAACTGCATACATTCGAGGTATCAGGGGCTTTTTATGGCTCCCGCACAATTTTATAAACATGAAGGACTGGATCTGTATAAATTAACTAGTCATATAGCAGCTTATCTAAAGGATAACTTGAATTGTCCCTTTACATCATCCTAATATTTCACAATCAAAAAATCCTTAAAATTCAATTTAATGCCATCTGCAATATTCATCTGCATATTACCAAAATAAATAACAATATAAATGTGGTCACCCTATCGATCAACAATAGCAATTAAGAATTTTAATTTTCAGTGCAGGACCTGCGATGGCTTAGTGTTGGCTGATAAAGTTTTTCAGGATATTCCTGCAGGATTTACCCTTGTCAGTGGTGTAGGACAGAGAGTCTGGCAAAGACAGTGTGTAGTCATTCAAATGAGATGAAAAAAAACCCAGATTCTGTTTACACATTGGCATGCCCATAAAAGAAACCTTGACAGTTGGAATTTGACCTAGGCCATAGTGCCACTGTCCTGGCAAAACATTTCCTCATAGCACACTACATGGAGTATGCTTGACTTTATTAGCCCAGTTGGCGCAGAATAGTAGAATGTTACACCCATTTTCATTCATCGTATTCAAGCGAGCTGTTATAGCTTTGGATTCTGGGGCATCAATATAATAATAAGTATCAGGGTAATAAATTCTGATCGATACATTCTCAGTTATTTCTCAGGCCCGTATCTAGACACCATTAAGCGGGGGGGGGGGGGGGGGGCATTACCTTTCGGTAGGGGGGCGAACATTTTGAGGAAATTTTCGGAAAGGTCATTCTAACAGACTGTTGTAATCATCATGCTATGTAGTTACCTAGGCGTCTTATAAGCATTTCAAAATAAGTATTCAAACCCAAAAAATTATCTTTTTTAGGTTAATATAAGAAACTGTGTATACTTTAATGATTGTTAGCAATTTCTGCGCGGGGGGGCGAGCATTTCATGCGGGGGGCCATGACCCCCCGCGCCCGTCTGTAGATACGGGCCCGTCCTACAAACTGAACTCTGTCTTACAGGCAGAATCATTTCTATCTAAACTTGGCAACAAAAACTGTCACTTACTCTAAAAGCCACGAAATTAGATTTGCTTGAAGAAATGCCACTATAACTACTTCCATTGACCATTAAATTAGTTTTTTCTAAAGAGATTCTGTACATCAAGTTCGTGTCTCCACTCAATACAAACAAAGTACTGTAATGAGAAAAAAGATGGCTTTCATTAGAGATTTATAAGACACAAATTTGTAAACTTTTTTTATGTGAAAAGGGAAAGCAATATACATTTGCTCAGACAATCTAAATCTGAACTCCACCCCCACCCCACCCCACGCCACCCCACCCCATCCCCGCCTAACTGATACATAACTTCTACCATTGCACACAACACAAGAAATTAAGATTAAAGCACACCATGTCTTTAGGTCATCTGGGTAGTTTCAACCTTAAAATAAAATATCATACTGTTTTTTATACTTGCCAATTCATGCAACTTCCCTGTATCCAGAAACTGACAGTAATCTTTGAATTCACTTCTATTTTTTGAGAGCAGCTCTTGTTTGGTAATAATTCTAATGTTTTGTTTGCTGGAATATTTGGTTGAACTTTCATTGGATCGGATTTAACACAGTCTGTGAAATTAGAACTAGATGGTGAAATAACACGTAATGTTGGGAAGTTGAAACGCCCAGATCGACATTTCGGTCCACATATTGTCACATTAGTTCCACACATGGTCGTATTACACGTGCCCGCTTGACCACAGTCAGCTGTTTTGTTAGATATTGTAACCTCTCTTATAATGTCTGTATAATTTTGTGCCGATACTTGGCAGAAAGCAGCTAGCAAAAGGCCAAATATTGGGAACTTTAGCATTTTGTTTGATGAACACATGTCTTTCACACTGGGCAATATATTAACAGTTAACTCATCATAAACACCTGGAAATAAAGAAAATAAATTTAACCACCCTTTGTTTTTCATTGAATTGTAAGTAGGCCTAATAATCAAAATCTGAATACTACCAGAAAACTTTGATCTTTGTTTATCTAAAAGTTAGACTATTGTAAAAAAAACTGCAATTTTTTTATGTTAGAAGATATTTTCTTGTGACGAAAAATTCACTAACCAATTAATGGAAAATTCATTATGTACGAGCAGATCTGCCTATTGCAGGTCGTTATTAAATTTTGGCTCTAAGTTTTATATAAACTGGAAATATAGTCAACCAATGGTTTGTATGAATATAATATCTTCAAAATTTCAAGATGGCCACCATGAGTCATTTTCTGGTAATATTCGTGACCAATTCTAGCGACATCGACTAGAGAAGGGTTCTATAAGATAGTGACCAGCTGAATCCATTGAACTTGGGTATTTCTCCTAAAAATGGCGGTAATTTCAGTAGGGGGCCAAATTCAAGATGGGTGCTAATTTTGGTGGGAAAATCATAAACTTCCCAATGTAGGTGTACATGGTAGGCCTACGGTATATTGAAATATAGTTTTTCTTGGTCACTTAATTCATGTATACCGATATAGATATCTGTTCCAACCCAAAGGTGCCCTTGTGGCCACTATATTGAAAATGGCTTCCTCACTTTGCGAGAAATTTCGATGTCAGTAATGTGATGATGTAATACATCAATTTAGGGGTTTTTGTGGTAGCCGAATTCATCTCTGCTATGTCCGAATAAAACGCCAATTATGGTTCTCCTTATCGACATATTCTTTATAGCTAAGTTTACGGGAATATGGAAGAATCAGTAAAGCAAAAACTTCTGTAGCAGAACGCAACAGAATATGCGTTGGTTAGAAGAACACAAATTCACCACAGTAGAAATCAAGTGTTTCGAAACTGGTGCTCAATTGTTTCTCTTGCCCACCCTCACTTGAATCACAAGAATAAGTGCAATTAGTAGAGCAGTCTGTTGAAGTTGAGGTGAGGTTGGGGTTGGGTTGAGTGGGGTGGGGTGGTGGATATGTAATTCGTAAGCCTATTCCTTCCTTCAAATTTTTATGATGTTAAAGGACAATATTGGTGTCAGTCATTTTTACATATGTGATAGAACTGGTAAACTACATTCCAAATATAATTTTAACACGGAGATTATTACTACGGGTGATGTGTAACAAACGCTTAAATATACGGGAAGTGATGTCAAACATGACTAACAAGTAACATGTCGAGTTGTCCTTCTATTAACTGACTGAACTAACGAGCGATAACAGGCACGCAGGCGGATTTCATTTTACTGATAATTCCGTTCAAGATGGAAGGTTGCTTTATAAGACGATGAGAGGATATCTCACAATTCAAAAAATAGAATTGGCTGTCACTAGATAAGACAAAACGAGAAAAATTAGGAAAATTCCGTGCATTCCCTTGTTTTTATTCATCCTGCTCTTAATAAAAACGTGGTAATTAAATGCGCGGACTTTTTCTAATTTGTTCGTCATCTTTTATCTAATTGCAGTCAAATCTTTTTGTGAATTGTCAGATATCATCTCACCTCGTCATATAATAACTTTTCATCGTCAACAGAATTATGAGTGAAATAAAGTTCGTTATCACTCGTCTGTTATCATTCGTTAGTTCAGTCAGTTATAGAGAAGGACAACTCGTGTTAGTCATGTTTGACGTCTCTTCCCGTATATTAAAGAGTTTGTTACACATCTCCCGCAGCAATGATCTCTGTTACAATTATATTTGGAATGTATTTTACCAGTTCTATCACATATGTAATAATGACTGGCACCAATATTGTCCTTTTATATGAAAATATCATAATATGCCAATATCTCAAATTCAGCCCCGAAATTGAAATTATCTGTCATTTTCACACTATACGCATCTACCCCTTGTCCGTGGTGCAGGGCAGAGGGACTACCAACGGCAGCTCTCTTGTCTTTTGGATGGAACGCAAAACCGAGGTCCCGTATAAGACCACAATCAGGGGCGTAGGGGGGCCAACATAACGATTTCGTTGGGGGGGGGGGGCAAAATGCGACCGACTGATGCACATACTACCCCCCTCCCCTCCCCAGTGTGAGTGACGCAATCAGGAGCCGAGCACCACGTGCGAGTTTTCTAAGGAATATGGGGGTGGGGTAGGGGCGGTTTCAAATCTAGGGCGCCATCGACAACCCCACCTCACAATGGAAGTAAACAATATTACATGACTATAACATTATAGTATTATATAATTATTATATAGCTGTTCGCCGATCGTTGTCTCGTCGGAAAGTAGTTATCATATTTAACTGTTCTCAATTATTGTTCGTCTCTCGTCCTTTCTTTTGAACAATAAAATTAATTGATCACAGACCTTTATGGAGCGGAATTAAAGACATGATTTAACTCCTAAACTAGTGATGATACAATAACTTCTTACTTAAACACGGTAAAAATAAAAATCAATGTCTTTTAATAAAAATGTCTATTTTATCAGTATTATTCACATTTATTTACTTGAGTGTATTGCGTAATGTAAGTGCTGGCAACGTCGTGTACTTTTTTCCCCTAAGAAAGAGCCACCTTGCCTAAAGTACCCAAGAAAAAATATATTCTGTTATGGGGGCCAACGGAATGATGGAGTTATCATGTGAATTTAGTAAACTATTTTTTTTGACAAAATCTGCCATTTGGTTATTGTACGGAATCAATATACAAGTACTTGACATTAGATTATTATACGGAATGCTATAATTCCATTATTTAATATTATCTGCCGATCAACGCCGGATTAACCATGGGGCACCATGGGGCACAGGCCCCAGGGCCCACCACATTAGGGGGCCCCCCCACAAAAATCTCAGTTGCGCGCCTCGAGCATGGTCGGACCGAGGATTCCAACAGCCGGTAACCTAGTGACGGGGCCCCTCCGATGCTTCGAGGGCCCTCCATCGGAAGTCCCTTGGGCCCCCTCGATCCATGTTGTGTTGCGATCGACATCCGGGAATTCAGTGTAATCCGGTAATGGGTGTAACACATGTTTTTTTATTGTCGTGAGATCTCCTATAGGACCGACCATCGTCTAACTCGAATTATCGTATAACACGAACACATTACACGTCCCAATCATTTCGAGTAGCGCGAATTTTGCCTCAGATTGACGTACGATTGTATGTAAGCTGTAGTTGTTGTTGATATTTGTTGTGGGTATAAGCTGAATTTGATGAGATGCACACCATGATCACACGAAATATTCATATTTCTTGATTAAATCTTGTATTACCATTTTGTTTGTCAAACATCGAGTCTGGTTTGGTCGTAACGTTACGGCCTCCATTCATCAAATCATCGTGGGGGTATAATACGATTCCAAATGAAGTAACCCCGTTATTTATCACTGAGCGACTTCAAAATTAGGTTTGATGTCGCTCTGCTCACTTACAGTCTCCTCCTCTAGAAATGTCATCATTTCATAGCACTCGCATGGATTGGTCCACTGAAATAACGCCAGAATGCGCTAATTTGGTGGCAGAATTTTATTTTTTTCTGGGGAGGTACTTCTAAATGGCTCCAACACAAGTGCCTGAAATGCCAAGAAATCATGTTTCTGGCCTCCAATTTCTGAAAATTTCGGGGGGGGGGGGTGTCAGTGATCAGGGGCCCCCACATGTTCCAGGCCCCAGGGCCCCCACCATGGTTAATCCGGCATTGCTGCCGATATATGTTTACCTGTACTGTATTGTAGGTACTTTCTATTTTTGTGGTACAATGAATTGTTATATATTTTAATGTTTATGTATTTAGGCTATTAAATTGTGTTCTAAGTTTATCGTCGGTGTGTTAAAAAGCTTGTCATATGTTGTCTGTGGTGAAAAATCACATCCCTCTCGTAAAGCAGAGCAAACGACATCAGAAATACGTTACTTAATTTCATATCTAGAACCCAAAATGAAATGAAATGGGGTTTAACGTCCTACTGTTTTGCTACTAAACTGGGCTAATGAAGACGGGCATACAGTGTGCTATGCCAGGACAGTGGCATTATACGGCCTACTATTATATCGAATTCTAACTGTCAAGGAATCTTTTACGTGTACGCCAATGTGTACACGTCTTGGTTTTTTGTCCAATCCGAACGACTAAATAGCTATCCTTGTCAGACCCTCCGTCCTGCATCACTGACAAGGAGAAACCACGACAAATACAAAACTATATTTTGTTCCATGTAACTTTTTATCATTATTGTCAAGCTTATATAAGTTTCTGGTGGCTCACTCGGTTATTTCAACATAGGCAAAACAGTTTATACAAAAAATTTCTTTTAATTTAGGTCTTGACAGTTATTTTTAAGGGGTTTGGGTGACTAACCATCAAGGTCACGTGATATAACATAAATAAGTTTATATATGTATAGTTATATACTTCCTGAATGAATATAGTTTGTAGACCAACCATGCCCTTATTCATATATATATGTGTATATGAACAATAATCTAATCTATGTATAGAGATATTATTGTTATATTGAAGTCCATGAATAGTCCACGGTGGATGAATTTTATCGCACACGATGAACACAAGTTCATTTACTTTAATATACCCGTATAAGTAAATGTACAAACTAAAGATGGACGGTTGTCCGAATAAACATAAAATACTCAAAAACTTATTGCACATTTTTTGGAATGAAATGGTTTATCACTCTGCTTTTCGTCAGCAGAAAGTATCAATTATTATCAAACTCAGTCAAACTATTGATGCATTGTAACCATTTATCAAGTTTTATCACTCTACCAGAGTTAGGCCTACGTCATGGTGAACATCTACACCCATTTGAAAATTCTACCTGAGCAGGGTTATTATGCCCCACAAATATGACGGACCGACAAACTGACGGACGGACAGACACATCTTATTTGTTCACTATTTTCTTCGAAAGGCGGGGGACAAAAGTGGCACTAATCACTAATAGAAAATTCAGGTGGACACGTTAAATAGAATACAAATTCCTGTTAGCAAATTATTGTCAAAAACGTTTTAACGTTGGTAGTTAAATTCCTTGTATTTTATGACATACGTAGGCTATATGAGTGAGAAGGTGAAGTCATTTAAGAGAATAATTGATAAATCATGTAAAACACTTGGAAACTTACCAATATTATAGCCCTGGTTTTCAAGAAGACTTTCTCGCTCAATGGACACCTCAACATACCTTAAATATAACAATAAACCTTCCTACTTTTAATATTTTACTTCCCTGTCTATATACTAATGGTGTCATTTCAATGAATTAGAGATGCATTCCATAACGGCGTATACCCTTTGTTCGTTTTTCTACCTGCTTGACAACATTATACAATCTAAAATCTAAATATAGAACTATGTCGTTTCTAGTCGTTTATCTTACGTTTTACAGGTATCATAAAAATGCATACGAATTTTATTATGTATTAAAATTAGCAGGTTTTAAATTTTAAATATGGATATATTATTATATATATGGATATATTTGATCGAGTTGTAATCACCTATGGTTATATCGTTGAAATATTTAGTCAGCCTTTGGATTACGCAGATCAATGCTTGCTCTATAGACACAAATCGAAAGGATAGTAACCATGAAACAAACGCCGGAGCTAAAAATCAGGACCCAGGGAACATCACAACAAAACAACATGGATACCATATACAACAAGATTATTGTTAATAAAAACAATTTATTATATTATTTGTATTTTTATGTTAATCTTAACAGTTTCGGGTTGAGAATTCCAGAGTCTGGCTGCAGAGGGAAAGAACGACTTATAGAAGAGAGAAGTTTGACAATAAAATTTAGGAATATCATTATTACGAAGATTATAGGAAATAGTTCTAGATGGAATAAGAGTGACAGGCTGGGGTTATATATTTAAAATCGTGTATAATAGTTTATGTCGTCTACGTCTTTCACGTAGAATAATGAAGTCCGTTTCACTATCTGGTTCCTGTGCAACCATCCAATATAATATCCCCATAATCAAATTGTGGCAGTAGGAGACATATAGATAGTTTTTAATGAACAACAAAATTTACGAGTTAATACATCTTTTACTGACTGAATTTACATGCGAATCCCATTTGCCGTTTACACGCGAATCCCATTTGCCGTTAGACTGGAAGAAATGACCAAGATCTTTATGTTAGTTTATTTTTGTAATTTGTACCGACCCCATAAAAAGGTGAAGTAAATTTTGCCGTGCCTTAACTGAAATCGCGAGAGTTTCCGTTTTGATGTGATTAAAAGATACCAGCCATTTCTTTGACTATTCATTTATTTTCTCAATATCGGAAGTCAAAACGCGCAAATTCGGTCGGTTTTTCGATTGATGTATATATCGTAGTCGAATAGTTTTTTCGATAATATCGTTTATGTATATTAAAAAGTGTAAAGGTCCGAGAACAGAGCCCTGTGAAACACCAGCAGTTACATCCCTGTGACCAGAGGAAACACTACCCAGTAACGTACCACTATCGTTGTTTGTTGCATAGATAACTTATAAACAAGTGGATTGGGTCACCTCTGGCGTCAAGCTTCCGTTATCTGTACTGCAAAGGAATGGGCTACGACGTCATCTTGTTACGTTACATATAAACTAGAAACCCGTCAATTATTATTGTCAAATAAACTACCAAGTTTTACGTCACTCGTACGTGAATTGGTGGAACCTTTCGCTTTTTTTTCTCAAAAAGCGCCACCCCAGGAACAATTACTGGTCCAAAGATGATAAAGACCTAGTGTGTGCGGGTTTTTTTTTTTATTCAGTCACAGACTGTGCTGGAGAAAAACACAAAATATAGCTTATCTGATACTTCCTAATCGGCAAATAGTTAGATTTTACGCATACATTCGAAATCTGTGAAATTTTACAGAAAACCGTGAGAAATAAATATTATATTCCGTTTTGAAAATCGCCGAAGAACCGATAACATATTATTGTCGATAAAATACCTTTCCAACCATACCAAATAACCATTGTTCTACCATTGATAAGGCTCTGGTATCGAAAAGAGGACTATTAATTAAAGGTCTTCTGATTTCCACCTTAGTTTTTCGCAGACTGCTTGGGTATTATTGAATATTGAGGTTTAGGAATTAGTTAATTCTGTATCTTCTGTTGACATTGATATTATGCTGTATAAAAGTATATATAACAGGCGCGGATCCAGAGGGGGGCGCACCCGGCGCACGCCCCCTCTATTTTTTTTTTTTTTTTTTTTTTGAGGTGGCGAACAATTTTTAGCTCCATATATTCTCGCGAGAAAGTAGAACAACAATAGTTTAGGTTGGAAATAGTAATTTACAGTACTGGTATGAAATTAGTCCTTGTGGACTTCCACTCAAAAATCACGGTTCCAGGCTTCGCACTCCCAGTGCAGCACGCCCCCTCTTTCAGAAAATCCTGGATCCGCCCCTGTATAATACGAGGAATTGGTAAAATTAAAACTCATACTAAATAGCAATGAACACCTGTATTTAGATACCGTTAATTTGTGTTGTCTTCGGGCGATTTCTCGCCACACATTGCTAAATCCTGAATAAATGACCACTTAAAATGATAGCTTTTGTTTAATTTCATAATAACAAAATGACGACGTTGTTTGAAAAATGTCTTTAAACACACATATGTAAAGAGTTCACATTTTTCAGTAACATCGATAGTAATTGTTTCTGGAACAATTAACTTGTATTTACACAAGGAAGGAGAAGGGCAACAAACGCAGAAAACTCGACGCTGTTTGTTGTAATTTGCGTTCATGGTATATAGTGAAGATATCGCCCTTCCTATTTATGTGATTCTTTGTCGTTTCTATATAGCTCAGCCATTCAAATTTTCAATCATTCACATATCTTAATCTTCACCCATTTATTATTTTTACTTCTGTCACATATAGACCAGGAGCCCAGAGGGTCGAACGCGGTACCAATATCTGACCATATAGGCATCTACATACTAACCTGGGATGCACAAAAGTGGGCGTCTGCCGGGGCCCAGTCCATGGGTGTGATCCTCGTGACCCCTAAAATAACCCCCAAAATGGGTTAAACTCATACATTCGAGGTACCGGTCGAAACCAATTTCAAATGAAAGAATACACCCCACTGAGTACGAAATTGCCAATAACAGACGATTTTGGCCCTGGGATGGCCCAAACTGAGACCCCAAAAATGGACCCCAGAGAGCTTGAAAAAAGGTTATATTCATACATTCGAGGTGCCAGTTGAAACTAATTTTAAATGAACGCGTATATCCCACAGGGTAACAAATTACCCACAACAGACGACTAGACCCCTGGGATGGCCCAGACTGACACTCAAAGCCGAAGGGGGGGAGGGGCAAAAATATGGTATACTCATATATTCGAGGTACCGGTTAAAACCATTTTATATAAAAGAGTACATCTCACTGAGTACGAAATTGCCCATAACTGTCACCCCAAATATACCCCCGGGGCATAAAAAGGGCTATATTCATACATTCGAGTTACCAGTTGAAACTAATTTTAAATAAAAGTATAGAACCCACTGAGTACGGAATTGTCCATAACAGAGAGAGAGAGAGAGAGAGAGAGAGAGAGAGAAATGGGGTTTAACTTCCACTCAACACAAACTAGGTCATTTCGGGACTAACATATGGTTCAATTTTATTTCAATAATTCGCTTGCGCGTAGGGGTCTTTAGCAGTGGGGGGAAACTGGAGTGTCCGGAGGAAACCCACGAGGTTGAGAAGGCGCCCCTATCTCCATGCCACATACGCTTATATACCAGTTCTCGAAACCATGGCCTCAAGCCAGAGGTGACCTCCCAGCTAGAGGACGAAGCGCGGCACTTTAGACCACTAGGCCATCCCAACCCCCCTGTCCATAACAGACAATTAGACCCCTGGGATGGCCCAGACTTACACCCCCAAAAGCCGAAGAGGGGCAAAAAAAGGGTATACTCATACATTCGAGGTACCGGTCAAAACCAATTTTAAATGAACATGTACTAAATTGTCTATAACAGACGCTTGTGACCCTGGGACGGCCCAAACTGACACCCTAAATATGACCCCTGGGCTTAAAAGGGGTAATGTTCATACATTCTAGGTACCAGTTGAAACTAATTTCAAATGAAAGAGTATGGGGCCATACATTCGCTGTACCAGTGAAAAAAAACAATTCTAAAACCAATTCTAAATGAAAGAGTAGATCTCAATAAGTACGAAATTGCCCATAACAGACGCTTGTGGCCCTGGGACAACCCAAATAGACACCCTAAACATGGACCGCAGAGTCGAGGGGAGGGGGAGGGGGTCAAAAATAGGCCATACTCATACATTTGAGGTACCGATCAAAACCAATTTCCAATGGAAGAGAACATCTCACTGAGTAGGAAATTGTCCATAATAGTTGGTTTCGGCCCTGGGCCGGCCCAAGATCACTCTAAATATCGACCACCGGGGCTTGAGAAAAAGTTATATCCATACAACCGAGGTAACTGCAGTTCAATTCAATTTTAAATGAAAGTGTGTATCTCACTGAGGAGAATCGGGGTGGGGGGTCAAAACTTGTCAGTACAATTTTTCTCAAATCTACGGCAAAATTTAGGGTGTCAGTTTACCTTCCCATGTCCAAAATCATCTTATTACAAATACAAGGTAAGCGATGTTTCGACGAGGATACTCTCGACATTATCAAGCATATGATACAGATATGTACGTTCGTTCCTGTGGTTTTACTTCCACAACAAAAACACAACAATGAAATACAATTAAAACGTATAGTAAGATCTTTGATTACCGGTAGGGGGGGGGGGGGGCATTTATAACTGAACCATCACAGCAGAATCTCTTTCAGGCATTACAAAGGCAGTGGGTAGGGAACCTAATGATTTATCAAGATCAATTTTGTTAACACTCCTAAGTAATTGTTTATTATAGTGTCACACACTGCATACAAGAATATATATACATTACATAAAATATACATAAAATAACAGCAGTGTCCAGCCCATATCGGATTACGAGACACTTTTCTCTAAAATTAAATCATTAAAAATACTAAATAATTAAATAAAATTAATAAAGTAATAACATCGATAAATTAATAAAATACATTCAGATTAATCTTTTCCTTCGTTTTAACATGTTTAAAAGACAATTAGCAAGAGTAACATTATTTTTCATTTTTAAAATACTTAAAAACATTTCTTTTGAAGATATATTCTTAACGTCCTGATTTGTGAATAGTTTCTTCCGGATATCAGAGTAGACATCACATTCAATTAAAAAGTGGATTTCGTTTTCTATACACAAAGAGCACAAAGGACATATGCGATTATTTAGGGGAATTGGGGGTTTAGAATATCTACATGTTTCTATTGATAGAGGAAGAATACCACATCTAAGTTTGCTTATAACACCTCTCTGGGATCTGGTCATGACACAAATAACATAATCCTCAACTTTTAGATCTTTTTTAAGCAACCTATACGTTCTTAATTTATTACCATTTGTACAGTTTCTATGGTGGCTGTTAGCGGCCATTCTACATCGTCGACTTGTCGGGTTGTGAAGGCGACAAGTCGCGGCACGACAAAGCGAAATAATTGCATTTCGTCGACTTGTCGCTTTGTCGGGTTGTGAAGGCGACAAAGCGACAAGTCGACAAAATCAACCCGACAACGCGACAAACTAACCTGACAATCGTCGCCCTCATTATGTCGACTTGTCGGGTCAGTTTTGTCGACTTGTCGCTTTGTCGCCTTCGACTTATTCACAACCCGACAAAGCGACAAGCGACAAAGCGACAAGTCGACAAAATGCAATTATTTCGCTTTGTCGACTTGTCGCCTTGGAAGTCAATCATTGCGCATTGGCGAGCATTCTTCGGTTAAGTATGGAAGCCCAATCTCGTCTACTCAACATTTGGTTTAGTTTTGCTACACCTGTATGGGGCGCCGTTTGTAAAATAATTATTTAACTTTTTCTATAGCAAAAAAATTAGATTTAACTCCGAATATATATATTTAAATAAATATTAGAACAAAAATGGCATATATGTAAATATCAAAAAATATTGTAGCTAAAAGTCGAGTTTTTGGTCTATGAAAAACTTTAAATGTTATATCTTGATTTCACATCGCTTAGTTAAATATATAGCTAAATGTGCTGTTCCTCGTAGGTATAAATGCTAAATACTAAATCACTGAAAAATCTAAAGTTAAATATTTAGCTAAATATATAAACATTTAGCTAAATATATAAACATTTAGCTAAATATATATATTTAGTTAAATATATATATTTAGTTAAATATATAAACATTTAACTAAATATATAACATTTAGCTAAATATATAAACATTTAACTAAATATATTTATTTAGTTAAATATATAAACAGTTAACTAAATATATAAATATCATGCTAAATATATATGTTTAGCTAAATGTATAAATATTTAACTAAATATATATTTGTGATCCCGCCAATATTTCTATTATCGTAAGCGACAGAAAAAAACTGCGCATCAAATAATGACGTGTACCCAACACGTTAACTCGTAATATGTCGTGAACTTACCATATTTATGAGTGATCGATGTCCAACGTTAAATATATGTAGGCATTATTAACGAATTGCGGATGTAAGAACTAAGCTGAGCGTTCAGGTACCAGATAGTACTGTGTTGTGCAGTCAATGGAAAGTTGTACACTACGTCATAGTTTAGTGTGAAGTCGCTTACAACAATAATTATTTTACAAACGGCGTGGTACGGTTGCGCTTTGTAAATTTAACTATATGTTTAGTTAAATATATAATTATTTAGTTAAATATTTAATTATTTAGTTAAATATTTAATTATTTAGCTAAATATATAAATATTTAGCTATATATATATTATTTAGCTAAATATATAAATGTTTAACTAAATATTTTAACATTTAACTAAATATTTTAACATTTAACTAAATAGGCCTATATATATTTAGCTAAAAGTTTAAACATTTAACTAAATATTTAGCTAAATATTTATATATCATCAAATCTCTTGTTTTGGTCTTAATATTCAATGCTAAATGTTAAATATGAAAATAGAGACAAATGAAGAAATATTTATATATATTATGTTAAATATTGAGTTTTTGTTGTATTTTTAGTTTAAATATTAAAAGTGAAAAATTTGCACAAAAGTCGAGATTAAACTATATATATAAATTTAAATTAAATCTAGTGTTTTTTGCTATATAAAAAGCTAAATAATTAATTTACAAACGGCGCCCCATACACCTGACCATTACACAGATAGGATTGAAAAATTCATGTGGTTAAATTTGCATTTAACGATTGCATTTAACGACCCATAAAATTATATGTTGATATGTATTTTATGCTTTCAAAATACCTATGGTAATTGAGAATAGAATATGCTAGCTTTGCTACATTAAAAAATATTTAAAATTTAAATCCTTTCTTCTTAGGATGTTTATAGGCAAGTTTCCTTTACAGAATGCATTAAAGCTTTTTCTTGGCCACATTCCAATTTCAAATCTCCTTGAAAGTAACTGTATGACTGGCTCACTAACCAGAAGGTCTGCGTCCAGCATTGCTTCCACAATGTCTAATGTACGGTGACGTGCAGGTAATGGAACCTTTGTCCGTTGGAATTGTTTCAAATAAGCGTAGGCCGTGGAGTTGCTGTCTGGGCAAACTTTCCTTAATAGCACACTGCATTGGTGTCGAAAAATAGTTTGAAATAATATGTTGGCAGAAAAAAGTACCCCGGCCGTATCGCCGCTGTCTTCACAGAATTTACCCCGTAATAGGCCTACACGGCATAACATAACAATGCCTGTTTTAATTGATGCAGAAAAGTACATTGGTTGATAAACTAAGTCATAGTTTAAATAAACGAGGTCTGTCCCCAAAATGTTTGTTTTTGTTTATTAAAAGTATATAAGTTTTAACTATAAACAATATGGTTTGTAATTAACAAAATAGTAGGTAAGGTAAGTAATTCTTTATTGCTGAAAGTTACTTATAGCAAATACAATGAATAAATTTGTAAATATGTAAAGGTGTTAATGATACAAATAGTACAAAATAAGTTAGAAAAGGATGAAAGTTCTAGAGAAGAATAGCGTCAAGAAAAGAATGACGTTTAATAAATTATAAATGTATATATTTTGCTAACGAGTTTAAAATAACTGGTGATGTGGAAGACATAATGTCTATAAATTTTTGGAGTGAAGGGTGATTTCTATAATAAAAAGGAATAAGCTGTTCTCTTAAATCTTTATATAATGGACAGCAAAGTAAAAAATGATATTCGTCTTCAACGTTATTTAAGTTGCATAATTTACAAATTCTATCATTTCTGTTAATTGTATCGTATGTGATAAGCTATGTGATACACATCTAAATTTGGATAGAGATACACAGTAATTATGATTTGAGATATTTGATAAATATTCTTTTTGTGATAAGGCAATGTTGAAAAGGTTATAAGAATTTAGTTTTGAATATTTCAACCGATCTTCATTCCATTCCTGTGAATACTGATCGCTTATTCTATATTTAAGTTGATCATATAGATGTACAGGTAAAACAACATATTGATCATCAAAAGCGTACACGGGACGTCGGTTTTCGTCCCATCCGAACGACTAAAAACTGGCCTTATCAGGTCCACCTTCGTGCACCTTTAGGTCAATTAGTTGATCCGGATCGCATGTCTTGGATACTCACCATAAACAATATATTCACTTGAAATGAAATGGGGTTAAACGTCCTACTCTTCTGCACCTAACCTGGGCTAATGGAAGACGGGCATTATGCCATACAGTGTGCTATGAGCGAATTTTTGTCTGGAAAGGGCGCTACGATCTACTTTAATATCGAATTTCAACTGCCAATAGATCTTTTATGTGCACGCAAATGAGTACACGGGACGTCGGTTTTCGTCCCATCACTGACAAAGGGAAAACACGACGAAAAACATATATGATTTGAGTTGGGATATTAGTAGATTGATTATTATTATGTATTTGGGTAAACTGTGATGTTGATGGTAATCAGTGAAGATGCCAAGGAATTCTAAATTACGATAGATATATTGAAAGCATACATTAACATACATATCAACATATAAAACTGACTCTCCTCTGAAATATAGATTCTTAATTTTATGGGTCGTTAAATGCAAATCTAACCAAATGAATTTTTCAATCCTATCTATGTAATGGTCAGGTGTAGCAAAACAAAACCAAATGCTGAAAAAGCACCCTCGCCTCGTCGAGATTAGGCTTCCATACTTAACCGAAGACTGCTCGATCATGCGCAGTGATTGACTTCCGAGGCGACAAGTCGACAAAGCGAAATAATTGCATTTCGGCGGCTTGTCGACTTGTCGGGTTGTGAAGGCGACAAAGCGACAAGTCGACAAAGCGAAATAATTGCATTTCGGCGACTTGTCGCTTTGTCGGGTTGTGAATAAGTCGAAGGCGACAGAGCGACAAGTCGACAAAATTGACCCGACAAGTCGACAAAATGAGGGCGACGATTGTCGAGTTAGTTTGTCGCGTTGTCGGGTTGATTTTGTTGACTCGTCGCTTTGTCGCCTTCACAACCCGACAAAGCGACAAGTCAACGAAATGCAATTATTTCGCTCTGTCGTGCCGCGACTTGTCGCCTTCACAACCCGACAAGTCGAGGATGTAGAATGGCCGCTAACAGCCACCATAAGTTTCTATCATCCCACAGTTTTGAAAACCACCTAGATTCATCAGTAATAAATAATTTTTTACACAAAGATTTAAAACCAGATTTACTACCGTCACATAAATTAAGCTCGCGCTTTACATTTGAATTTTCTGCTAACTTTAATACTTTCCTTTCCCACGATATTGGACGTCTTTGAGACCATTTATGGACTTTATATAATAAACGATTTCTATCACAGTTTTTGAGCTTTGTGAATAATCTAAACACTTCAATTGCTTGCTTTGTCCGAGAACTGACCCAACCCATATCACCATAAGAAGCTACATTTGATGCTCTCTTGGGAACTCCTAGAAACAATTTACAAGCACGTGTTCTCACATTATTTATCACACTGTGTTCAACTGTACCCCATATAGATGCACCATAGAGTAATATTGGCTCGACTAGAGATTCATACAGTTTGTTATATACAGAATACGTCATTCCCCCCAAAGCATAATATTTTGCAGTTAAAAACCCTAAAGCACGGCTAGATGATTTTGCTAGTGTGGCGTCTCTTCTTCGTGCGACGCCACGGGCCAAGACATTGACCAGTTCTGGGGGTGTTTAGCTCCATAAAATACACATCTAAATCTTCATTTATCAGAACCACGTTTATTCTCATATTTACATTCATCTACATGGCGAACTCCACTCCGGGGTTTACACAATCTCACCCACGGAATTACGTCATATAACAAAAGGTTGTTATCTCCCTTTAATCGTAATTGTCAGAGAGCTATACTCCACATCACCTCGGCCCCTTCAAATGTGAGACCCCACTCGAACATAAATACAGAATGATGGACATAGTTTCAAATAACGTACATGTAAATATCAACTATAACATATTACTTCAAGTAACATACATCGCAATATGCAAATATAACATGAGATTAAGGAATTAATATGTAAAAGCTCAAAGCTGCGAATAAACATACATATCCTTACTCAATATACACAATAATGAACCTAAATTAGCGTGCGTTGTCGCTTAATACGGATTTTGCTAAATAGGGATTGAAGGTGTATTTTGCTTACTGAAGTCCCATAATCAATTCTTATAAAATGTTTAAATATGACATCGAAACATTGTACTCTTAACCCTAAATACTGATACAACAAACTGGATAGATGACTGTAACTAAGATTGAATCCATGTGACAAAATATGCATGGTAAGCAAAGTAAATAAAAGTATATAACGAAAGTTTAGCATATAAACGAAATAAATTTGAACTTTTCCTAGTCCGGAAATCACATAATAACCATGCAGAAAAGCTACTAACAGTATAAATATTCAAATATTCAATACCATTTTTTCAAGAACATGTTCAAGCTAATCTATTGTTTTCGCTGACTTCTATGGTCAGTAGGTATTGTAACATGGGTGTCCTTTACTAACTTTTGGCATACAGAGTTCAGGTCACAGAATTTAACCCATGAATTGTCTGTATGTGGATAACCAATCCACTTAACACGATAGTGCCAACTATTACCATAATACTTCTTTTTTAAAATACGTTCAACAATAAATTCATCTGGCTGACTTTGCGAACGCACAGACGGTTTAATATCGCGTTTCGGTCGCACGATCTGTTTACGTTGACTTTTACTTTCAGTATCAAGTCTCGTTTTAGAGTTATTCATTTGTTTTTCACTAGACTCATCATGTTTATGACTTATTTGATTAGAATTGGACGGATTTGCGTAAAACACATGATCAGAATTTCGTCCGTACGCACTATTCTGGGGTTTTAAAGTAACACTATTATTAGCATCGACATCGTGGCGCACATGTTCCTGATCACAATTATCAGTGTCCCGTGAACTTTCTGAATTTGGAATATTGTCAGCAATTTCATCACTATTTAATATAGCTGGTTCGATTGATTCTTCATCTGTGGGTGGGGTGGGATCATCTGGTTCAAACTGCCTTAAGTAACCATGTTTTAGTCTATTGATATTTATCTTCGCTGTCACCAATTTTCCATCACTTTTTCTACGTATTTTAACATGCGGATCAGATAATTTTTCAACAATGTAATAAGGACCAGTCCAAGGGCGTAACAATTTCTTGGTTTGGCCTGACACTAAAACTGGACGATACAAGAAAACGGTGTCGCCAACATTAAAACAAGGCGTATGAGCCCTGAGTTTCGACTTTGTTTCCATGGCTTCTTTGCGATCTTCTAAGTTTTGTATGGCATACTTTCTGGATAGTTCGACAGCCTCAAGTAATTCGATAACATACGACGCAGCATTCTTAGGGATGTCAATATTTGGTAAATTGACCTCCAACAGAGTTCTTGGGTAACGACCATGTACTAATAGGAAAGGGGAATACTCTGTACTTTCCAAACAAGGAGATGTGTTATATGAGAATTGAATAAAAGACACATATTTGTCCCAGTCATTATGAACTTCATCTAAGAATTTTGAAAGTGAAGCAGTAATGGTTGACATCATGCGCTCACTCTGTCCGTTACATTGCGGGTGGTAGCTAGTAGTTTGAGTTTTACGTATGTTGAGAATTTTACAGGTTTCTCTGAATAAAGCACTCAAATAATTAGTACCTCGATCTGAATGTAGAAATTGGGGAACACCATGGCGGCAAATAATATTGTTTATAAAGGCATTGGCAACAGTAGATGCTTTTATATCTGAAACTGGGACCAATTCTACAAACTTAGTTAGATAGTCTATAAAAACAATGATGTATTGATTTCCTGATTCCTTACATTTCGGCAATGGTCCCAAAATGTCTGTACTCAGCCTTTGGAATGGTTCGCTAGCAACGGGCATTGGTGTGATTTTCGTTTTTGTGAGGTGAGCAGGTGCCTTTCTTTGACAACAAATTGTGCATGATTTTACCCAATCAATAATATCAGAGTACATTTTCGGCCAAAAGAAGCGTTGGCGCACTTTACTAATGGTACGATGGATCCCAAAATGACCACCAAACAACGAAGCATCGTGACAATGTTCTAAAACAGTGTTAATAAAGGTTTTTGGTACCGCAACTTGTACTGATAAACGTTCTTCGCGATGTCCCTTTCCTTTTCCAACAGATACGTGATATAAAACATCATCAGTAATGAAGTAATCAGCATACAAATTTAAAGCGGCTTTTGATTGTTTATAATTATCAGGTAATACATTATCATGGTGATAGGAATAAACGTCCTTGTACCACACATCGTTTCTTTGCGATTTAACTAAGCTATCTTTATTCCACGAACCATTAAATATATCACGAGAAATTTCTGAGACCTCAGATTGAAGCGAGTCAATTTTAGCTAATTTTATAGACTTCGTTGTAGGATTAATAGTTGCTGGCAGTGTAGGTTGATCTGGAATAACATCATAGGAAGGTAGCTCATCTAAAATAGATTCTTCGTGTCCATCTGATATATCATATGCGCGACGACTCAGACCATCAGCGTTCGAGTGAATTGAACCTTTCCTATAGACTATATCAAATGAAAATGATGAGAGAATAGCTATCCATCGAGCAAATTTTCCTACTGGTTCTTTCATCTGAAATAGCCATTTGAGCGCGGAGTGATCTACAACAGCAGTAAATTTGTTATATCGGAGGTAGCTATCTAAGCGAGTAACGGCAAACACCAACGCTAAACACTCTTTCTCGGTTATTCCGTAATTCCGTTCCGCAGGAGAAAGTGATCGTCCTATGTAAGCAATCACGCGTTCGACGTTGTCGGCTTGAGTCTGACATAACACAGCACCGAGAGCAAACGAACTAGCGTCTGTATAAACCACAAAAGGATGATTCGGGATTGGGTATCCTAATATGGGTGCTGATATTAACAAAGTTTTTAATTCTTGGAAGGATTCTTGACAGGAATTTGTCCAATTAAATTCAATGCCTTTCTTGGTAAGATTATATAATGGGGTAGCGATTCGAGCATAATTTGCGATAAACTTTCTATAATAGCCAGTTAAACCGAGAAACGCGCGAAGAGACTTTAAATTGGTTGGCACTGGGTATGACGAAACCGCTGCAATTTTCGCTGGATCTGGAGTAATACCACTGGAACTAACGACATGGCCTAAATAATGTATCTTAGTGTGCCCAAAAAAACATTTCCCAGGATGTAACCGAAGATTGGCGGATCTTAGTCGGTCAAATACTTCTCGTATGTGCCGAATGTGAGATGGAAAATCTCGACTAAACACAATGCAGTCATCTAAATATATTAGGCATATTTTCCAGGATAATCCCCGCATAACCGCTTCCATAACTCGTTGGAAGGTTGCTGGTGAGTTCTTGAGGCCCATAGGTAAGCGACGATATTGATATAGTCCAAGGTGACAACGGAAAGCTGTATATTTCTTAGAATCAGGATGGATTGAAATCTGATGAAAGCCTGACTTTAAGTCTAATGTTGTAAAGAAAGAAGGACTATCAGCTCCAACACTCTCAAGTGCGTCCTCGGTTGTTGGTAAAGGATGTGCATGTAACGTTGTACATTCATTTAAGCGACGAAAATCAACGACGAAACGGTATGACTGCGAGTTCTTCTTCGAAATTAGTAAACACGGGGCAGCAAATGGACTCGTCGATTCTTCAATAACACCGTGATGTAATAAATCTTGAATGGCGTTTTCCATAGCAATCTTCTGTTTCGAACCCAATTTATAGGCGCGTTGACGGAGAGGTTTCTGATGTGGATCAATCCGAATCTCATGTTGTAAGATGTCACAATGTCCCAAGCGATTATCATCGCCAACAAAAATATCGGAATATTCATTAATCAAAGTTTGTACTTCATTTGACTGGTCTGACGACAATTCATGAGACACATTAGTTGAAACCCCGTCACGCTTTTTATTCACATCAGTACAAAATGTTTGGGAAGCTACCTTTAAATCACTTTTAACTTGTGGTATGTTTTCGGAAACATCAACGCAAATGTCTTTCTTTGAAATACATACAAATTTACCAATGACTGTTCCTTTAGGAATCGAAACGGGCTCATCATTGAAATTACAAATTCCTTGGTAAACAGACTTCTGGGATAACCTACAAAGTGATTTTGCCGGTAAAAGGCCTGTTGATACTAAATTATTAGAACCTGTCACTAGTCCAAGTACACCGTGCGGTAAACGCTCTGAGTCAGGGCCCTTAATTCGCGCAAGAGTTATGACTTGTGACTTGGGAGGTACAATAATTTCCTCAGTGCTAACTAATTGTCTTCTAGGATCGATAGAAACCGATTTATTACTAAAGTCTACTTTAACATTGTTCTCATTCAAAAAATCAAGGCCTAATATTATTTTAGGGTGCAAATTCTTTACAACAAAAAATCTAACTGGTAAACATCTTTCTCCTATTTGTAGCTGAAGATGGACTTGACCTAAGATTAAAGTCCGTTCATTATTCGCAGTTGTAATAAATTTCTTCTCTTTAAGCGGTAACAATCTGGCAGAATGCGATAAAACAAATTCAAAGTCCAAGACACAAAAATCCGCACCACTGTCTAATAAAGCAAGGGTCCCGCAATTATTTATTTTCACACGAATATAATTACCCAGCAGTTCACAGTTCAATGTGTCTAGTTTTAATTCTTCTCCTTTAGACAGTTTTCCAACAAACGGAGAAACTTTATTGGAATTCGTCAGTTTTCCGTCCGGACGAAACAATTTCTAGCGAAGTGATTAGGCCCACCACACTTGTAACAGACAATTGGTTCTCGGTCATGATTAGGTCGTACACGTGGGACTCGATTCAGTGATGCGCGTGGTAGTTGATCCTGGTTTACATGTGGTACACGATTCGGTACCCCCCACTGTACGTGATTCGGTTCACTTCGTTGAAACTGTTGGCTATTATTACGATTTCCATAACTACCACTGACTTGGATTTTAAACTGATAACACTGGCGAGCAATGTGTCCATATTTATTACATAGTTGACATTTAACCTGAGGACCGCCAATTTCTTCGACACGGGCTGACGTAACAGAATTACTAACCGATAACTTGGCTACTTGTTCTTGAAGACTGTTGAGGGCGGTGAGTACTGAACCACTTACCTCATCACTTGTTACTAACAGCGACTGATTTACAACTCGGGCCAATTGTACGGCATCTTGGAATGTTTGGGGACAATGCTGAATTACAGTTTGGCGAATGTTTGGGGTGAGTCCCCTAATAAAAATTGACAGTTTCTCTTGATCAGTCTTATTAAGCCTGACACACTTACTTTCAATATCACTGATATAATGTTCAATATTCTCGAACGAATGCATTTGACGTTTCCATAAATCTTGCTCTAATAACCATGTTGGCTGATTAGAAAAATGTTCATTAAAATGATGATAAAGTCTTGTAGGATTTTGTTGTACGCCCACAGGCAAACGCTGGAACCACTGCAATGCGGCGCCTTGACAGTTGAGCATAAATGCTGGACCAATTTGTTCATCTCTCAATCTCTGTAACTGTGCCCATGCTTGAAATCGTGAGAGCCAAGTAAACGGGTCCTCTGACGGTTGGCCGGAAAAACTTTCCAATCTAACGGAAGAATTCATGACGACGGTTGGAAACTTCAATGAAAACAGGCAAATCAGGACTAAACTAACAAAAATCATCACAGCAACACACTTCACAATTACAAATTACAACGGGTTAGGCATACTCCACCATATGTGGCGTCTCTTCTTCGTGCGACGCCACGGGCCAAGACATTGACCAGTTCTGGGGGTGTTTAGCTCCATAAAATACACATCTAAATCTTCATTTATCAGAACCACGTTTATTCTCATATTTACATTCATCTACATGGCGAACTCCACTCCGGGGTTTACACAATCTCACCCACGGAATTACGTCATATAACAAAAGGTTGTTATCTCCCTTTAATCGTAATTGTCAGAGAGCTATACTCCACACTAGTTCTTTTACAGCAAATTTATATGTTAAGTGTTCATCAAACCATAAACCGAGGTATTTATACTGTCCTACACAGTCTAATAGTTCAGACCCACAGTTAAAAGTTGAGTCTGTTCTTGTCTCGTTGTTTGGATGAAAGTGTATGATTTTTGATTTTTTGCTATTGATATTTAATTTCCATTTATTACACCAGCTATGCACAGTATCTAGCATGATCTGAAGATTTTCTTCACTAGGCGCAAGAAGTACAATGTCATCCGCATAAAGCAGAATACTTAGAGTTTCACTGTCTAATTCTATACCTAAATTTAAATTACAAATTTCCGCAGCCAGATCGTTTACAAAAACTGAGAATAATGTAGGTGACAGAAGACATCCTTGTTTAACTCCTAAATTAACGTCAAACCAGTCTGTTGTATGGTTACTCACTCGAACTGCATTTTTTGTATTTGCGTATAATGACTTTATCGCATTCAAAATCTTACCATTTACTCGGAATTTAAGGAGTTTATTCCATAAACTATCTCTCTGACAAAAATCGAAAGCCTTAGTCAGATCAATAAAACAGGAATAAGTGGAGAGTTTTGACTGTTTACGATTACTCAGAACACTGTGGAGGGTGTAGATTTGGTCCAGACATCCACGGTTCCCTCTGAAACCACACTGTTCATCAACTAATAGATCATGATTTTCTATCCAATTACTTAGTCTTTTATTCAGAACATCACAATAGACTTTGCTTGGTATGGATAGCAGGGATATACCTCTATAAGAGAGGGGCACCCGGGGGTCGGTTGAGTTCGGTTTGTGTATAGGATTAATAAAACTTTTAGTCCAATAGTCTGGCACCGTCCCCTTTTCAAAACAGAAAGATATAATTATGTGCAGCATTTCAACACACACAGGGTTCTTAAGGGATTCAGCTGGGATAGCGTCTAAACCACAAGTGTGTTGTGTGGGGAGAGTGGAGGGGTGGGGGGTCTGTTAGTTGCCATTTTGTACTCAGTGGGGTCTATACTTTTATTTAAAATTAGTTTCAACTGGTACCTCGATTGTATGAATATAGCCATTTTTTAGGCCCCGAGGGTCATAACCTGGGTGTCAGTTTGGGCCGTCTCCAGGGTCACAAGCGTCTGTAATTTCATACTCCTTGACATGTACATGTTCATTTTGAATTGGTTTTGACCGATATCTCGAATGTATGAGAGTGTCAGTCTTTGGGCCATTCCAGGGGCATAATCGTATGTTATGGACAATTCCGTACTTGGCGGGATATACTCTTTTATTTGAAATTAGTGTCAGTTTGGGCCGTCCCAGGGTCACAAGCTTCTGTTACGGACAATTTCGTACTCAGTGACATGTTCATTTATGGAGAGGGGTGATATAGGCCTTGTCCTGTTCCCCAATCCTTTCAGTTATCTGAATAAATATTGTTTAAAAAAAAAAAATGTTCATTTATAATTGGTTTTGACCGATACCTCGAATTTATGAGTATACCTTTTTTTTGCCCCTCTTCGGCTGTCAGTCTGGGCCATCCTAGGGGTCTAATTGTCTGTTATGGACAATTACGTACTCAGCAGATTATACTCTTTCATTTGAAATGTGTTTCAACTGGTACCTCGAATGTATGAATATAGCCTTTTCAAGCCCCGGGGGTCATAATATTTGCGCAGTCCCAGGGCTGAAATCGTCTGTTATGGGCAATTTCGCACCACCAAGTGAGATGAACTCTTTCATTTAAAATTGGTTTTGACCGGTACCTCGAATGTATGAGTATACCCTATCCCCCCCCCCATTACACCTTCGGCTTCGGGGTGTCAGTCTGGGCCATTCCAGGGGTCTAATCGTCTGTTATGGGTAATTTCGTACTCAGTGTACCGTACCCAGGGGCGGATTAAGGCCGGGAACCGACCGGGCTCCAGTGTCGGAGCGACCCCTTTTACTGACCGCGGAGCCAACCCCGGCGGGGGCTCTCCCCTGGAACTTTTTGAAAAATGAATCCCAAATATGCGATTTGGGGGCATATCTGATTATATTCTCTGTCAAATAATATATTTCATAAATCGATTAACTTAGGCCAAAACCAGACGTGCAAGTAATTTACAACCAGCAACCTGTGAAATTATCATATCGTCATGTTATTAATTAAAGTTCCAATTTCACATTTTCTAAGAAAGTCAAAACATAATTATTTCTATGTCTTTTGCTCAAAAGGTTGTCAACTCACTATTATACGGTCCTGGGCAAAATTTTTTGGGCATTATAAAGGGTGACACAGGGTGATTGAGGAAATAGTTACTCAATTACCTCCCTTGTTTTCCCATTCCTCTCCATGGACGGCCATCTTCAAACGTTTGAATTTGAAGTTGAAAATGATATTTTTGCCAATTTATCAACTGGCAGTACTGAATTATAGGATTAATAGGATTATTCTTTAACAAGGTAGGACTGTTTATAGGTTCAATCTATTTTTGGGCTTTATTTTAATACATTTTAAAAATATAACTTAAAAAATGCTATTGGAGCTTTTAACGTATTATCATTGTATCGCCAAGAGAATTTAACTGGTTAAAAATGGGAATAGTTGAGAAAATTTTGACCATTTGATTAACCAGTTAGGAATATTGAATAAGTATGAATATTTTCATTGAAAAATATCCCATTTTTGTTGCCGGGAGTGCTAGTTGATTCCTCTTGTGATGGAAGGCCGACGAGACACATTACAGAGTGACGAAAGCGAAATTCATAAAAGCTGCTTTTTGAATTTTGGATTCTGGCGTATCCCTACAAACCAGGGCCCTGTTTCACGAAATTTTAACTTCAGATAAAATCCAATTTTAGTAGATACTTCAATTTTGATTGGCTAAGCACTAAAATCAATCTAATATTATCCAATCAAATTACTAAAATTGGGATCTTATCTTAGTTAAAATTTCGTGAAATAGGCCCCTGGTGCAGGTGACTTAATAATTAGTAAATTGTCGGGCGACAGTGTCGGGTGAATCTGATGAAATTTTCGGATGAAATTCAGAATCCACATTGCAGGATTCCGAACTCTGGCCCACGCCCAGCACACCCGGCCGGCCCAGAAAGTCTATTATAGCAGCTAATTCCAGACTCCAGTGATGGCGCGGCGGCCCGTTAAAGCCACCGGCCACATACAACATGATCATCATCGCTCATGACCGTATACCCTTCGTTCTGTGGTAACGTATTATAAATTTCATTCATTTACTAGTAGACTCCGAGACGCTATGAAAACGTAGCACTTTTATGAATGGATTGTTGTTAAACATGTTTTGAGATGTAGGCCAAACGTTAACCTTGTATTGCTGAATGTTAACAGATGAGATCATGGCAATAACAAGGAAGTTATTCATAGGGTCACCGGTCGATTGCCCGTTTTTAAACCTACATAAGTTTACCAGATAACACCATCCTCAATCAGAGAAATTCGCTAAGAATTAAAATGTTACATTGACTAATGGTGTGTTAATCATCATCACACCTAATTAATAATTATCGTATACAAACACATTCATCTTGAGAGAGAGAGAGAGAGGGGGGGGGGGGTATTGCATCAAAACGTGACTTTATAAATGTAATACGACAACAATCTGAATCGAAATCGGTCTATATACAATAATACTAATTTGGCTGTGACGAGGGATTTTTATTGAGCTGTCAAACATCATCGAGTCAGGGAGGAAAAGTGTTTTGCATGCCAAAAACATAGGATTGTAGTAATATGCTGCAAAACAACCTAGTTCATTCGGGCATGATCATTTGAGACAAGATTATAATGAAATGGTTTAGGGAGACATTAGTTAGCCTACCACACCAGGATTACACGGGTGTAAAGACGGAATGAATGCCCAGGGGAAAACGTCGTTTCATATTTCAGACACCAACTTCCAAGATCTGCCCATATTTCAGCTTGATAATGATGTAGTCCACAGTGTGATCGTGCTCGAATCCCCCCACCCCACCATCGATATCTCATCATCGAGCATCAGTAGGACAATTTTGAACGTCGTCTTTCCCAAAGTTTCCACTGCTGTGGTGGAAGCAGCTATTCGACCGATTATCTCTTCATGTTGTGTGTGGCCTAAGCTAAGAGGTTATGATAGACTTGATTTTTACCTATATGCCAACTTCACTCTATAGTGTTATGTCTTCTGGGTTGTTAGTTAATTTCCTTGTGTCTTTAAGTGCTCAGCCTACAATCTATGCCTAGAAAGCACATTTCATTCAGCTGCATTAGTATGTCTCACCAGCTTTTCCTGGCAAATAACTGACGCGGTTTCATTGTGTCTCAGTATATTTTCACAAAGATATACATACCTTTTCTATGTTATCCAGTGTATTAAAGTTGTAACCATTATACTCTTACACATTTATTGGTGATTATAAGTGTCATTTAACACAAACAGAAAAATGTCTTTACTGCGTTATAGACATCCCTGAATATTCACAATGAACACAACTTTATGACTTTTCAAACAATATATGTCCACAAACATATCAACAGAAATTCTCATAGTTTTTGTCAACGGTAGTATATTGCGGCGTTCTTTACTTCCAATGTTTGTTGACCGTGTCAAGGTACATTTTTGGACATTTAAGAGCAGAAACTATACGAATTAACGAGAAAGAAAACTGTGCATACCGTACTTTAAGCTATTTAAACAAACATTGAGTGATTTTTAGAAGAGGAGGAAGTTTTCCAATTTCATTGTAATTAGAGACAAATAGGGTGGCTTAAACAAAGAGTATTATAATAGATCACATTGTTATTCTGAATTTGTCATATTCTTAATAAATGCCACAAAGTAGCGAGCAGCATACTAAATATATCACTATTGCACATGCGATAAATGTCACGAAAATAGGTCTGCTTTTAATATAGTTTCCAAATATTGTTCCCGGTTACTTTGAATATAGCAGATATGGATTCATAACGGTCCTCCGGTCTTTATTAGTCCAGTTGGAACAGAACAGTAGGACGATCATATTAATAACCGAAGAGCTTTTGTTTTTTATTATTTTTTTGTCAATAGCGTACAACGTATTTCAAAATGCAAGTTCTACACGTATAAAAAATTTAAATTTCATACAAAATTAAACACATTAATGATTGATATGACTGAAATTTGGACAAAAACAGTCATACTAATAGGTACACTCAGTGCCGGACTGGTGGGCCGACGGCCCACCTGTCAAGTCATTGACCAAGGCGCACACAAGTACATGCCTTCGCGTCGTAGATGCGCAACCGTCCGTGGTGGATCTGGCAGGGTTCTCCCCCCAGGAAAATTTTGAAAATTGACAACTGCAAACCCATTTTCCAAGCATTTCAGACCAAAGCAGAAGGCAAATATTTGATTTCCTGATACAAATAGATAACAGAATGAGTGTGTCCTCTCCTTCCCCCCTCCTCCTTTCTTTCTCTTTTTTTTTCTTTGTAGGCTTAGGCACACTTTTTTTAATGTGCTTAGGCAGGTGGGCCCAGGGTAGACTATAATAACAATCAATTATGTGCTGGG
Organism: Patella depressa; assembly: GCA_948474765.1. NCBI lineage: Eukaryota > Metazoa > Mollusca > Gastropoda > Patellidae > Patella > Patella depressa. The sequence goes on from OX419717.1 coordinate 75,160,088, forward strand.
ATGAATGCCGTTTTGCATTTATTAAGGTTAGTTTTCTATTATTTTACCCGTGGATATTTTAATCCTCTTTTCCTTCCTTCAATAACTTGTTCCACCGTGACCAGATATCCCACAAAATATATTAGCTGTTTGATATTTTAGTCAACTCATAAAATATATTTATCATGTCAAAAATTGTCACGAATTAAATAATGAGTTGTAATTCAACAGGGTACTATGTTTCGTTAATTAAAGCAGAGCAGGTGATAGATAACCCTAGTCTTTAAAGCTGTTCAGAAATATTGTGTATCGCGTTCGAACAATGGGGGACAAGAAAACATGGCCACATTGTTGCTGATCAGTTTGCATATTTCAATGTGTGGCAATAAAATTAACTAATTTAGAAATGTATGGCTACCCAGTTATTATTCGAATTTTCTTATTTCCACTGAGATTTAAACAGTCCATGGAGTAGACATTAATCTGCCTTTCTATGACATTGTTACAGGAATTCATATGTGTGTTGTTGAGACTTTATTAGGATTCAATGATAATTATTACCAAATTTAGAATATTGTCATTTAATTGCTTTTACAATATCATTGTTGTTACAGTAATAAATTGAAATTTACAATTTAATTCAACCATGTAACAATTTTGTATTATAATGGTTTTTTATTCTTCATCTGATTATCACATATAATTACAATAATATATCACACACTCAAAAATAGTAAAACAAACAGCACTAGCTACATGTATAAACAATAACAAGATTTCTATAATCAACATGATTAATATTTAAACTGTATAGAAGGAATTCTTTAAAAATCTAAATCTTATATCTTCAATGATATTAATTTCATTTCTGTATATAAATACTAATATTTACTATGGACCATACAGAAAAGAAAATTCTGGTTCTCAGACAATCCTTACCAAAATTTAATGCAGGTGGGAAGTTTTCATTGTGTTTTTATTTTGGCAAAGTATGAGCACTGAGCTATATGACTTTACATAAACATCCCATTTCAAGACCATACACTTATCTCATCATTATGTTCATAGGAATGTTTGATTATCCAGTGCAGCATATTTCTAGATTAATTCCTGTTACCTGAGTAAAATATTAAGCGTGATAATTAATGTGAAATAAAAACAGGCGGTTCAGGCATTCCTCTTTAAGGGATGCAGGATTATCTAAGAACTAGAATTTTTTTTTATATGCCTTGTAATAATTTCTCCATCGGAACTGTAATACGCATAGCAATAAAATCAAACATATAATGTAACAGGAATCTACTTTAAACAAACAAAACTCAAATTTGGTTTTCTAGGGTATGAAAATATAAACGAGTTCAACTGACCCTATATCCTCCATAACCAAATGTGTTGAAAACATCAATGTTACATAACAAAAATCATAACAAAATACATATATAAAACTGGAGTTCAGATAACAATTTTGGTCTAAAAACTAAAACAAATATTTTATACATATAGATGGCCTTGTGTATGTAAGATATTTTATAAATAATAAAAATTAAAATGTGGAGTTATGTAAATAATACTACTCATAATTCATTTGCGTCCCAGATTAAGTAATGTGCTTTGGACCATAGATTTCTATATGTACCATATCAAGACATTTTCTCATTGTACTCGTTCTCAAGGAGCTGAATCTCTCGGATTTAGGTCAAAGTAAAGTGTCAAGGAAATCATGTTTTATGGCACATCAGTTCCAAACAAGCTATATTGTGCCAAATAAATTGTCAAACTGGACTGATCTGATGTATGGTTTCAATAAGTGACAATAAGATTTTGTTTTGAAATATAAAGTGAATGTTGGCTTGTTTAATAATTTTAATCAATTTTTGGCCTACTATGTCAAACATGGAAAACAAAATTTGTGTATTGCAACACTAGTTATATATAATTATAAATATAAAACTTCAATAGCAGATTGTCTATCATCCAACTACACAACCAATATTTTAAATCGAAATGAAATGAAATCAAAGAGATTTGAAGTCAATGAAAATAAGACACTTTTAATGTTTCAATGATGGTAACTAGATCCTTTAAAAACCGTTCAGCTGTTAATGTGCATAATTGATTTCATTAAACAGCATAGATCACATTCTAAATATTTGCTAGGGTGATCTATTTCATTGTGTTTAGAAATAAAAAAAATCATAGGCCCAAAATCCAACTACAAGTTCATACAACATACTTTAAAGACTAGGCTTTTACTGTTTTATAAGTTTAAATATAAACAGATAAACACGAATATGGAAGAATCAATTAAAAATAAAAAACCTTATCTAGGATTAAAATCGATTTTCGAACTATACATTGCATACTATATAAACATTGTGTAATTTATAGCTTGGCATCATCAGGAAAAGATATAACAGAATCGTGTATCGCATTAGCTACATATTCAACATTCTTAGTTGTCAATGCACACATGTTGATTCTTCCCTCTTTTAACAGATAAATATGATGTTTGTTCATCATATTCTCCACTTGACGAACTGAAAAATAAAACACAGTTTAAGTAATGATTGTATTCTAATTGTATGAGTTTCAGTTTCTGAAAATAAATTTGTTGCAACTGCAAAGTTATTAACAATTTTTGAACATAGAGTCCGTTATAACAGAACTAATTAACAGTAAATATGATTCTAGTCTTTTCAAGAATGATTTAATAATGTTATTCAAGTTGTGTTTCACAATTGCCTTCCAGCTGTAAGTATTCCATTAAACTTAATAAGTTTTATTAAATTTGGATGATGATATCAACCGATTATACTCAGATTTAAATGTATTCATTTAGACAATAAAAGTATTGTTTTGTTATTTTACAACTATTAAACCTTGCCTTATAGTTGTATCAAATATATTGTTTCTTTTTAAATAAAACTTACGAGAAAGACCTGTAAAACTGAACATTCCAATTTGTTTAATAACATGTTCCCAAGTTCCTGGTGTGCCTAATGATCGCAACTTTTCATATAAAAGTTGTCTCATCAATTTAATTCTGTTTGCCATTATCAATACTTGTTGTTTCCTGTAAAATAAAATAATATTCATCATCTGCTGTCTTTTTTATCATTTTTCGGTATGAAAAACAGTCTTGTTATTGGGAGATTTCCGTTCTACTCAAATAAACTTAGGGTCTAATTCACAGGGGAGACACAGTCAAATTATCCACCCTTGATACTTGTGCCAGTTTTTTCGATCAATTGCGTAGGCGAAGGGACGTAACTCACATTTTATTGCAATTAAGATCGCCGAATCAGTGTTGCAAACTCTGCTGATCAATTTAAAGACTGGTATGTAAAATGTTTTTTTATTGGTTCATAGAGTCAATTTATGATCAAGGACAAATAATTTGAATTCTTGATAACCCTGTGAGTGAACCCTGTGCCATTCAACACCCATTTAATGCCAAATATAAATAAACACTGAATTAAAGAAAATTATGATTCCTTAAAAGTATTCTTGTAGTCTACTAACCTAACCATTCCTTTTGGTAAAGAAATGAACTGAAATGTGGTTTACATTAATATGTTACTTTTCTGCATCAAATCGACTAATTCAATATAGTTTATAAAAGAATTTACCATTCATCATAAAGAGCAGGGTTATTCAAAACTGTTGCCACAACTCTAGCTCCATGGTTAGAGGGATTTGACCACATTTTCCTAACAATTAACTCACACTGTGTACGAACACGTAACTTCACATCAGGACTGTTGGTTATTATAGACAAATTTCCTGTACGTTCATCTACAAAATGAGAAAAGGATATTGAATACATGGGTCATGTATTGGTATTTTGAAATTGAAATTTATCTATTTCTTCAATACATATACATTTACAAAGTTGAAGAATATTTTCATACAGATAACATTATCGTTCACCTTGCTTTAACATGTTCTTTAAATAACAGAAATTTAGGATATCAGATACAAAACAAACACCTAAAAATATTTTTCACAACTACACTGATAGATTGCCTTTGCTTAGTCTGGATATAATAAACCTAAATAATTATGAAATAACAATATAATCAAATTGTGGCTGGCATTATCAATTATGCAGGAAAATAAGTACTGTGTATGTATGTTGTGTATTTTATTTACTGGTACTTACTGTAAAGTCCAAAGTTTTTGGAAAAAGACTGAGCAACAAAAAACTCTATTCCACGACTAGCTATATATCTAACAGCAAAGGCATCTTTGTCTAAATCTCCACTGGCAAACCCTTGGTAAGCACAGTCCATTAATAAAAACATTTTTCTTTCCTATTAATAAGAAAATAACATGCATGATAATCTGTGTATTAATAGAATAATTATTGTGTTTAAATTAATGAGGAACTTGATGGCACCTGCACTAAGATTTGTATTACAGGTATCATCTAGAAGGTGCTTGGGTAAAAATATCTCAAGATATAATACTTTTGGCATCACATATAATTACATTCCCTCAATTTCCCTGGTAATTTTAATGTATTTCAAATCAATTATTAGGAATTAAGGATAACAACTTTTCATGAAATGGATCAGTTTCAGTTCTTTTTTTTATTCAAAGCAGTAGGATTCTTTGATTTCAACTGGATATGGTTATCTGAAGTGAAATTGCATTCATTATAAAATTCAAAGTCAGACAATGTATGGTGATGTAAATCAGCCACTAAATTTAGTTTATATACTTATTTTTTTTTTTTTTTAATAAGATAATTTTTGAAATTTTCTATCTTTCAACACAAAATTACAAGTAATTAATCAAATTCACCCTTTTAGTTGTCATAAACCTGATTTTATCATTAAAATTTTTCAACTAAATCAAAGGGTTCATGTCCTTTAAACCATGATTAAAAGTCAGAGATTACTTGTATCTTAATTTTAGACCTGTCATAGCCTCAGGGAAAAATATCAGGTTGACCTTTAAAATCAGGTGATGGGGTGTAAAAAATATATGCGCCATCATTGAAAACTTACAATATAGAAAATCAAAAGATGAAATATGTCTAGAATTGAACCTAGTGATAGTAAAACCAATATGTGCTTATCTCAATACATAGGCCAAGATCTACACAACAATGTAGTAACTGAGTCTCTGCTTTGCAGCTAACGTTTGAACTATTTTCGAAAAAAAACCAAGCCAACAGTGAGGCTAATGTCCCCCGCCGAAATCCCAAAATAAATAGATGACACATATTAGTTAATCGCACATTTATTTCTTTCAAAAATATCAAGCAATCAAACTATACACTAAGTTTCATCAATCTCTATTAGGTAGAATCAAGGTTACCTTGTCCCAAAGATTCAACCAATGAAATTGCTTAGCTCTGCTTAGCTTTAGCTCGAAATGTTAATCATTGTACTCAGTCAAGACATTCACCTAAAATGAACATCTACATCAAGTTTAAACATTCTACTTAATTGAAAGAAGCGTTGGTATGTTCCAAAGTCTTGACCAATCAAATTGCTTGTCGCTCTGTAGCCTTTGCAGAAAATTCTCATCATCAAACTTAGTCAAGGTAATGATATAGTGAATCTTTTTTAACAGTTTCATCTCCCTCATTTCATTATAACCAACCTTATCTCTGCTTACCCTGGGCAACAAATTTTCACCTTAGAATTACATCAAGGCATTGACCTAATGAATGCATCAACCAATCAAATCGCTCATCTCTGCTTACCCTAAGCAGAAATTGCCGATCTTCAAAATTCATCAAGGGGTTGACCTAATAAGTACCTACACCAAGTTTGAACATTCTAGCTCAATTAGAAGGAGAGTTATTGTGTTCGAAATTCTCGGCCAATCAAATAGCTTATCGCTCTGCTTACCCAGAGCAGAAAATGCCGATTATCGAACTTCGTCAAGGCATCGATGTAATGAAACTATACACCAAGTTTCATCACTCTCATTTAATTAGAACTAAAGTTATCGTGTCACAAAGCATCATCCAATCAAATCGCCTATCTATGCTTACTCTAAGCAAAAAATGCTCATCTTTGAACTCTATCAAGGCATTGACCTAATAAATACCTACACCAAGTTTGAACATTCTAGCTCAATAAGAAAGAGAGTTATTGTGTCCCAAAAAGTGTGACTGACAGACAGACAGACGGACGAACCCATTTTTAATAGGACAAAAATACATTGCTTGGTAAGGAGTAGGGTTGCCTGTCCAACCTGGTGGGCTTTCTCTGGGTACTCTGGTTTCCTCCAACTGCTAAAGACTCATACGCGCAAGCGAATTATTGAAATAAAATTAAACCATATTTTAGTCCCGAAATGACTTAGTTTGTGTCGAGTGAACGTTAAACCCCATTCTCTATCTCAATACATTGCTTAATTATTTGATTAAAGTCACTAATAAATATGTCTCAGATTAGGGTATGCCATCGTCAATTAACTACCTCACCTTGGGTCATGCTCAACTCAAATTACATGTGAGGGTTTGCAGACAATTCGTTATTGAGTGGTAGATTTCTCTCAACCCCAAAGGCAAAAGATCATGAATCATGTCCCATGTTTTTGAAAATCTGGAGATCCTATCTTTAAATCAGTGAATCCAGAGATTGGATTGTTGGGAGCTGTCAAAAGTTTTGTAACTGCTGTTATAAATTGTTGCCAATGTCTTACCTGACAAACATCTATTATCTGTTTCCATTGATCTTCTGTGGGATCCGTACCGGTAGGATTATGAGCACATGTATGAAGAATTACAACTGAATTATCTGGAGAATTCTGTAAACACAAAATGCAACATGTTACAAGAAAAGTTGTGAGGAAAGGTTAAAGGAAACAAATGGGTATCAAAACGTGTACAAAGCAGAAAAATTATCCTAAATTTTTACATACTTTTAAATCTTCTAACATTCCTTTTAAATCAAGTGATCTGTTGGCTGCATCCCAATATCTATACTCTTTTATCTGTGAATACCCTGCAGCTTTGAATATACCTCTGTGGTTGCCTATAACAAAACATTAATATCAATATTAAACAAGCCAACAATGACGCTGATGTCCCCCGCCGAAATTCCAAAATAAATAGATGACACATATTAATTAATTGTACATTTATTTATTTTTTTTCAAAAGTATGGAGGAATCAAACTATACACTAAGTTTCATCACTCTCTATCAGATAGAATCAAGATTATCTTGTCCCAAAGCATCGCCCAATGAAATTGATTAGATCTGCTTAGCTTCAGCTTGAAATGTTAATCATTGAACTCAGTCAAGATATACACCTAATGTACATTTACATCAAGTTTAAACATTCTACCTCAATTAAAAGCAGAGCTGTTATGCTCCAAAGTCTTGACCAATCAAATTGCTTATCGCTAATTAGTCTAAGCAGAAAATTCTTACTATCAAACATAGTCAAGGTAATGATATAATGAATCTATATTCTGAGTTTCATCGCTCTGACTTCATTATAACCAAATTTAACGTGTCCAAAAGCATCAACCAATCAGATTGCTTATTTCTGCTTACAGTAAGCAAAACATGTTCATCATTGCACTCCATCAAGGCATTCACCTAATGAACGCCAACACCAAGTTTGAACATTTCAGCTCAGTTAGAAGGAGAGTTATTGTGTTCCAAAGTTTCATCCAATCAAATTGCTTATCGCCATGCTTACCCTGAGCAGGAAATGTTCCTTATCGATGTAATGATGTAATGGAACTACATGTATACACCAAGTTTCACCACACCACCCTCACTGAATTAGAACTAAAGTTATCATGTCCCAAAGCATCAACCAATCAAATTGCTAATCTCCGCTTACCCTAAGCAGAAAATGTTCATCTTCGAACTCCATCAAGATATCAACCTAATAAACACCTACACCTAAGTTTGAACATTCTAGCTCAATTAGGAGGAGAGTTATTGTCCCAAAGAGTGTGATGGACAGACAGACGGACGGACAGACAGACAGATGGACAAACCCATTTTAATAGTCCCCCAACTTTCTTCGAAAGGCGGGGGACAATAAAATCCTTTTATCAGTATCATTTGGCTCACTAATCAGAATGGTCTGTGTTTAAGCCAGAAATGGAGTTATCATCTTGAAACGCAAACTATCTTTCGGGATTAACACATGGTTCAATTTCATTTCAATAATTAAAATGCGTGTAGACACCGCAACCCCAGGATGTTGGCATCATGCATGTATGTAAAAAACCTCTTTGACAGCTGGAAATCAATATTAGAAGATGTTGCAGTGCCACAATGTGGGCAAATTTTCACTCATAGCACTCTGTATGTCTGTCTTTATTAGTACAGTTGGTGCTAACCAGTAGGACATAAAACCCCATTTCACTTCAATTTTATAGGTATTAATGTACTGCATAATTAATAAATGACTGGAAGGTTTATAAGAAATTAAAATACAGGCAAGAAAAAATCATGCCAGTGGCAGTTTTAGAGGGGCAGCTAATGTAGATAATGACTAAATTATTTACTGGTACGGTAACCAAAATAAATTTTGTTTGGAGGTTATTGAACTCTAACATCTATTTATTTCCCCTCGATCTTCTACTCCACTTTACCATAACTTTATGTTTTAAAAAAACAATTTTTTTCATTTTGGAGATCCTACATTGGGTACTTCTCTTCAAAAAGAAACTTTGTTACCCCAAGTTGGATTTGACACATAAACAACATCCTTTTTCAACATTTGTTTCAAAAATTCAGCTGCCAGTCGAAGTGCCCCAGTTCCACCAAGTGTCTGTATACCTTCAACCTAAAAAAAGACAACCGGGTTATGTAAAAAAAAATATTGTAGCATGACAATAACTTAATGACCAAATGTTTGAGATTGGTCTCCATTGTTAGACAGACAGTTCATTATTTATTTGAATTAATAGCAGGTTGATGGAGTTATCCATTTCTGTCAACATCTAACAATATCTATTTTAACGTCCAACTTTTCTGCACTACCATACTTTTGAAAATAACATTAAAGAGGGTTTGTTTTCTTTAATATAAGCTCAAGATAAATTAAAGCTTGCATGTATTTTACAAAAGTCAATTTAAATTATCTAGTCATTTTGATAAATCAACAGAAATGGCAAAAGCTACAAATGACTACAAAAAGTTTACTGGTCGATAACTCCCTCAATTTACACATAAACTAACCCCAAACTGTACTGCACATAGCTTAACATATAATAAATCAATTCCCATTGAAATAAAGCCTTACCACATAATTATATGATTTGATGAAACCCGAAATTTCAACTGTTCGGTAACTATTTCATGGTCCAGTCCTCACTATTTGTGATAGAATTACTTATTCCAATACAAACTGTAATGATATGTGTTGACAATTGTGCGTTTGAACCTATTTGAACTTGTGTAATGGTTCTTAGAGTGAACTTACACTGTGTCAATTGTAAACTTAACACAGTTAAGGTTGCAAGTATAGTAAACTAGGCAAAAGCGTGAGAGGTTGATTTTAGTTATAATGTTTACCTTATTTTCAACAACTACTGGATGGCCATCACCTAGTAAAAGTCTGATTGCAGCTTCCCGATAAGCTGGTAACCCAGCGACAGGTAAATATTCATGATTAAGAGTCAGATCTGCTGCCATCTGTGATTCTGCATTTCTGACAACTGGCAGGACCCAGGGTTTTCCATCATCTGTTCTATATGCTATAAATAATTTATTTTAAAGTAAACAAAGTAGAATGTATATATTTCAAAGCATTGAATAACAGTCTGTTTACCTTTAAGTAACAGAATATTTATACCTGATACATCAAATAACACCATATATGTTTACATGGGCACATCTTAACCTTTTACAGTATTCATAAGCTTGCTCTACAGAGTAGGCTACATTATGGCGGTATATTAGTGCCAAAATTCTAACATGCTATCGTCTAACTTCTTACTTCTATTCTTGTAATTTCTAACCTCCATTCATGTAACTTCTAACTTCTATTCATGTAATTTCTAAATTAAGACAATGTATAATCAAACTTCTTTATTTGTTCAGTGTAAATATCAATTTTATTTCATCTTATTTCTATTATTGAGGCGAAAATGTCTACTTCATTGTGGTATTACATGTTAAGCATGAACGGCAACCAAATTTAGAATTATGATATTTCTACCTGGCAACCATCATTATGATGTCGTTTGGTGTCGCCACCATGCGCTCAGTTTGGCGATTGAGCACCTGATTGGGACCATTCTATTGATACAAACGACTCTCTCTTCGTCAGATTGAGTGGCTTGCCTGAGTGTTAAAATTGAAAACAACATCGGGAGAGAGAGAGATGGGGACATGGGGTTTAACATCCACTCGACACCAACCAGGTCATTTCGGTATTAACACCGTTCAATTGTATTTCAATAATTCGCTTGCGCGTAGGAGTGTTTAGCAGTGGGAGGAAACCGGGGGACCCGGAGAAAACCCACGAGGTTGGAAAGGCGGCCCTGCTCCATGTCACGTAAAAACGGGAAATCGAAACCACGTTAGTTTATTCAATGACAGACCTTATGTTACAGCGTGCATGTGCTAACCATTTGGCCATCCTACCCTATAAACAATATTGAACGTGATATAAATGTATGGTTTGCAAATACTATTTCGAATACCGTGGCTAAGTGGGTAAGACGCGGGCTCGCTAGGCTGTGGGTAGGGAGTTCGATCCCGGCATGGGTCGAAAAAAGTTCATCCAGATTTTCTGGCGTAGTTCCCCCTTATTAGTGTCTTGTCGTTCCGATGGGATAAAAACCCGAGGTTCCATGTACATGTTGGCGTGCACGTAAAAGATCCTGTGACCGTAGACTTTGATATACATGTAAGTCCAGGTCGCAGATCCGCTCTCCGGGCAATATTTCCCTAAAGCACACTGCGTGGCGTATGTCCGTCTCCATTAGCCCGGTTCGGAACAGAACAGTAGGGCGTTAAACCCTCTTTCATTTCATTTCATTTTCTATTTCAAATATAAGCTAAACAGGATTTGGACAATTTTATTTTATTTTTATTTTGGTTGAGCCAATAATTAATATTTATATGCAGTTGGTCTATATTAACAAATTGTAATGTTATGGATAGACATACACAGATACTGAGTTTAATACTAAGTGACCCCCCTCTCTCTCTCTCTCTCCAGGTGCGGATACAGAGGGGGGCGCACGCCCCCTCTATTTTTTGCGGTGGCGAACAATTTTTAGCTCCATATATTCTTGCGGGAAAGGAGAACAAAAACAGTTTAGGTTGGAAATCGTGATTTACAGTACTAGTAAGAAATTAGTCCTTGTGGGCATTTTTGTCCACTCAAAAATCATGGGTCGGGCTTTGCACTCCCAACTTGGTGCAGCACGCCCCCCCCTTTCTGAAAATCCTGGATCCGCCCCTGCTCTCTCTCTCAGCACGCCTTCCAAACTTCAACCAAACGAAGAATGGGTCGTTTATACCAAATAATGGTCCCCATATCAGGTGCGCAATCACCCAATTGAGCACGCAGTGGCGACACCAAACGTCTTCATAATGATGGTTGCTAGGCAGAAATGTATAAATTCTAAATTCGTTGATGTTGATGCTAAACATGTAAAGCATCTATTAAGAAGATATTTTTCGTTTAAATAATAGAAACAAGTTGGAACAGAATTGAAATTTACACTGAACAAATAAAGAAGTTGGATTATACATTGTCTTAAATTACATGAATGGAAGTTAGAAGTTACATGAATGGAGGTTAGAAATTACATGAACAGAAGTAAGAAATTAGACGATAGCATGTTAGAATTTTGGCACTAATATACACCGCCATACTACATAGCCTACTCTAATCTAAATCAGATTAGGCCTGCACCAGTGAAAATGTTTTATGTTTCAAAATGACATCTTTTAGTTTTAGTTAAACATACATCATGCAAGAGCTTAATCTGCCTATTGCAGGTCTTTCTTTAAGCCTGAAATGTTATATAAACTCTAATGTATTGATTAGACATTTATTAACATGAAAAGACCTTGATTAATTAATCAATCCTCGATGCCACCTTATGTGCCAGATTTCCACAGGATTTGAATCAGATATGCTGCCTAACGCTCATTGATGATTAAATCCAAAAATGGATAATCAAGACTACGTTTTTTATTGCACCAACTTGATTTAGTAACGATGATCAAGGCTAAGGCTAGAAATGAATCGCTATTATAGTTTCAAAGTGGAGCAATTTGATTGAAATTTTCAGCATATTCCCTCTACAATCTAGGTTTTAACTACGTAATATAGAAAGAACTGCCAACTCTTTATCTAATATTCCATCATGACCCTTTACTGCCACCTCTTAGTTAGCTCCCTACATACATCAATCTCTTTGTTTTCCAGACCAGGACATCATAGTCAGTTTAACCATCACAAACTTGACATATTATATATGATACAGAACATTAATTGATGATAATGAGGCCGATTTGGTGACATATGATATCTTTCTAAAGAGGGAACATATAACTTTCGCCAAATTTACATTTTAAGTTGTCACATCACTGATGTTGAAAACACTTCAGTCACTTCGACACTTGTGATTCCATATAAATATAATGGCAATGGTCTTTTTCAATTAGAAAAGAAAAATGACATCTGCAGCTGCCTCACTGATAATAAAGGTGTCATCCAGCCATATGGAATTTAACATAATTTAATTTGACAGAGCAATTTCTATGTTATTATTGTTCCGATAACAGCAGTTTTATCTGACAGTTCCGGTACCGGTAGTCTAAATACTTTTCGACTGACATGCACGGTTATCGTGAAGACGCGATGCACATACTATTAGATTATTTATAGACATATTTTGCCGTAAGATCAACTCATATATTAAATTATCTCACCTCCAACACCTAAGTTTACTTTCTCGGCAAACGTATCTTCGTTGTATTTGGCAGTAAGCGCAAATACTTCAATTGCAGGAGCAACCTCTACATCAGCAAAGAGCGAAGCCATCGTGAAATATTGAAGGTCAAGGTCATAAGTTGTCAAGGTGCTCTTTTACAACCGTTAGATATGACTGGTACAACTGCACGGCAGCCCGAATAGTTATAAATAGACCATGAATGAATCCCCAAATCAATATCTTAAATACCCTTTAATTAACACAACATTGAATGATTATTACTTTTGCAGATTAGAATATTATTTTGCACCTTTGTTTGGTTATAGGGAACAGTTTCTGTTACAAAAATACAGTTTAGGATTCCTTCTGCAGATGTCAGAAAAAATAAATAAAACGATGAACCAGGATTATTTTTGTTTGACAAATGAATGTTTATTTAAGTCAATCATTGTAAAGTTCAACAAGTTAAAGGTAACGATAAGTAAAAAAAAAAGACAATAAATTTATAACAAATTGAAAAATCAAAAAAGGATTAACAATAATTTTAAGGAATATTAATAATTTATTAGTTTTCTAGTTCTAAAACATAATATTTATGAATACATGAGAGAAATGAGGTTTAACATCCACTCAACATAAACTAGCACATTTCAGGACTAACATGTGGTTTAATTTTATTTCAATAATTCACATGCACCAGGGGTCTTTAGCAGTGGGAGAAAACTGGGGGACCCAGAGAAAACTAGGAAATCGAAAGCAAGCGTGTGCTATCCCCCCCCCCCTCACATACTATAAAATGGCAAAATATAATCTTGGATGCTCCATATGGATCTTATAAAAGTTGACTGACAGACTGTCACAGGCACTTAACAAGAGTATGATACAGAACCAGCCAATTGATTGTTATTATTTGCATGCAGTCTGTTTTTTCACAATGGCTTTCCTGATAGTTACTGGACAGAATAGTATAATTATGCATCTCATAAATCAAAGCAACTACTTATTATAAGAAAAGCACAAAATAACAACAAATGAACCATTGTTATTTTACATACTGGACAAAATTTTAAGATGAAGAAGCCAAACTTACTACATATCTTCCATATCCTTCTGACTTTACTTGAAAATATTGTGTTGGTTTGTGTTTATTTTTAATATTCAGTGGCTCACAAAACAGAAAATCCATGATTTGATTCCTGTATTGGATGAGAAGTTCTCCCAAGATTTTCCATTTGGCTTCTCGTTGCCAGCACTCAGCAGTGCAGAACAGATGGTTAGGCAAGGAACATGTCTATTAATTTTGATAATACATAAAATCAAAATAAATCTTTGATAGTTTGAGTTCTAAATTAGATAGGCAGTGCAGAATGCAGTTATCTGGGCAAAATTTCCCTTACATAACATACTGCGTAGCATATGCCCGTCCTGGTTAATGCAGAAAGTATGACTTTAAACCCCTTAATCATTTCACTTTTATAAATATTGAAGAAACATTTGTGTTTTGAAAAAACAAAAAGATGAAACTATGTGATTAGAAGATATTACCCATATCCATCTGTTATGGAACTAAAAGAAGCAATATAAAATGAACAGAATGGGGGTTGAATTGAATGTCATGTCAAAACATTAATTTGATCATTTTGAGATTTGTAATTATCATTTAGTTTAAACTGTATGTACATTGGTGGATCTGATTTCTTTTCATGCCATCCAATCTAAATATGAAAACCAATCTTCGAATATCTGGGCCCACTTCAGGATAATATATAAATAAACCATGCACACAAGGTCAAGCAAGCATAAATAAATTCATTTAAATTCAAATAAAATATTACTGGACGGGAAGACATAATATTATCAACAAGTATTTCAAAATACAAGCAACAAACAACGGTATCTGAAACATAACAACATACATGTACAGTTGTATTCTCCTTTTCCAATGTATTCAAATATACACAACAATAACAATATATAAAACATGATTAAATACAAGTATTTTAAGCATTCACAATTTTTTTTATTCAACTGAAAAATTTAAAATAATTTTTTAAACTATGATTTGTTTTCATCCACCTCTGGCATTTGCAAGGTGTTAATAAATTAATTTTACATCTTCAACCATTATGTAGTTTTAAACTATGCAATTTTAAAATGTATTGATTTTAAAGGTTTGAAATAACTGGATATTTTTTAAAAGGCTTCAAATCGACTGATATAGATTTCACCATATGGCTCTTCTTGTGTTAAAGAAATCTTTCTTTTTGCACCAGCAACTAAAAGCAAAACAACATTTAAATATTAAACAAGATTTTATTCCTTATCTTCACTTAGGTGTCTTGAGTTATCCTTTAAAAGAAATTTCACATAATCCAAATCCTTTTTTTCTTGTTACTTTAATAATGTAAACTACCCCAATCGATCTACTACTTAGTTTCTCTAATGTTCAATCTTGTACAATAAGCATTTCTTGTACAGTGTCTAGTTCTCATTTTCAATTTTATGTGTTTTATTAATATTTATAACATATAGCTCCCATCAATCCAATTTTTCTCATTTTTTGATTTGACAATTAGGAATTTGCTCAACTATGACAATTTTCCACAAAATCAATTGTTTAGACAAGGCTTATGTTATTCTTTAAAAGAAAAGTTGCACAGATGATACCCAGAAAAAGAAAGATAGGCTGGCACTGCCAGGCAGGATACGCCCACATTTTTGAGAGATGGATAGAGAACAAGCAATACCGAAAGTGATTTTTCCTACATCATTAAGTCCTGTATTTCATACTGTATTGGGAGCAGCCATTTTGTTGGTCAGTTCCAGTCTGATATTCATGAAATTCGAAGCCGACAATGATTATGGTCCACAACTTTGATAATACCATATTTTTACACTCTTCGAGTACAAACGGCGGCCATTTTTTCTGGCAATCATGGTCCGATTTTCTCTAAATTCGAACTCAACTTTCCGTAGGGTGTAACGGTGATAGAGTCAAACGTATTTTTAAATCGGATAATAATTGTGACCTCCAGAGGGACCATAGGCGATTTTTCGGACAATCAGGGGCCATAATTCAGGAAGTTACGATCCGATATGCGCAAATAACGAAAGGAACCAAGAACTTTGGGTTATAACCATGCATTTCAAGTTTCATCAAAATCGAATTAAAATTGTGACCTCTACAGGGTCCACAACCATGATATACAATTTTTTAACAGTATTAATTCGCGTACAAACGCGGCCATTTTGTATGGCAATTTTGGTCCGATTTTCCCGAAATTCGAACTCAACCTTCCTTACGGTGTAACGGTAATATAATCAACCCTTTTTTTTCAATCGGATAATAACTGTGACCTCCAGAGGGGCCACAAGCTAAAAACGTGATTTTTCGTACAATCAAGGGGCCATAATCCATGAAGTTTTGATCCGATACATGCCAATATCGAAAGCAGTCGAAATCTTTTGGGGATAAACCTATATTTCAAGTTTCGTCAAAATCAGATAAGAATTGTGACCTGTAGAGAGTCCACAAACAAATTGTGGACGGACGGACAGGGGCGACGACAATATACGTCCACATAAAAATGTGGGCGTATAAAAATAACACATGCTGTTATGCCAATTATAATAAATAACTCCATTTCAATTCCAAGATACAATATCACTTTTTCTTGACCACAATTCAAGAAATTGAACTGTAAAAAGCAAATATTAAGGCCTTGTGTCAACTATCACTTACCCAGTAACTGATAAAAGATTTTTGAAGCAGTGGTTCGAGATTTAGAGGTTGGTACTAGTGATCTAAAAGTTGTCCAATTGCCTTCAGTAATTGCCTCTTCCAAAAGTCTGCAATGTAAACAAAACAACATTTTTTTCTGAAAAACATAATCTCTTATATGACTATAACAACAAAGTCATCAATGGTAAATCAAAATATAATTCCTAAAAGCAATCTCACCAAGTTTTTATAGCTTTCATAATTTAAGGTTTGAATGTAAATAAAATAATGGATAACTCGACGATTAACAAACGAAAAATTCTGAATTTGGATAAGGTTCCTCATCCTTCTCTACCAAGTTTTAAAATATTTCATCAAGAACCTTTTCGCATTCACAAGCTGAAAAGATAAGATTGTATTACAAAAAATTATTTAAAACATCTTTTCACCATTAGCAACCACACAACTGATTCCAGAAACATAATGTAAACATTAATAATCTGCTGATCACTTACTTCATATTATGTGGAGCTATATTTTTTCATTTCATGAAATTTGAAAAGCATGTACTTACTTCTTGAAATGTGTTTTTGTATAAGGTGGTGATACAATCACAGGAACTTCAACATCCAAAGGATCAGTCTGAATAGGCTCTTCTTCAATTACAGCCGATATGTTATTCAATGTCAATCTGGAATCCACATCTGGTACTCTGTAAAATATATTGGAATTGGTGCAAGTTTTTGATGAAGTAGAAGTCACAAGATTTCATGAATTTGAAAGTAAATAGACGACAACTCAGAAATATACTACCAAATTATTCTGAATTTCAATAGGGTTACTCCTTTAATGCTCCTATGAACAATTCAAATTTTTTCTGTATCTTGTTCAAAGGGTTTAAAAGTCAATAAAATTCCCCTAAAACTCATTGAGAATTTTATTATATTGAACCTTGCTGCCAAAAAATTGTCTTGTATCACCTTCATATTGTTTTTTAAGTGTTCACAAGAAATTCTGGACAAACAATAGAAGATAACAAAATTATGTGTAAGCATTCAATTTTATAAAAAAAAAAATCTATTTTGTTTATTGCCAATATATATTTAAATGTACTTACACAATATCTGATAGTTTACTCAAATTAAGAGATATACTGGAGGAGCCTTCAATAGAGGAGCTTTGTTCCAGAACAGGCAATACTTCAGATCTTGAAATACTCAAATCTCTTACTACTTCCATGGATGGAACTTGCTGGAATATGTTTTTCCATTAATATTTTTTTTAGAAGTTATGTCAAAATAGCTTTCCTTCATTCAGAAATATTCTAATTCACTTATTTCTCAGTCTATGTATGTTTTAACACTAAAGGATCCACAACCTTGGTATTATATACTTTTACACTATTTGCGTACATGATAGAGCAGCCATTTTGTCTGGCAGTTTCGATCCGATTTTATTTTCGGTCCACAAAGCTAAAGACGTGATTTTTTGTACAATCTGAGACATAATCCATGAAGTTATGGTCCGATACATGCCAATTTCTAAAGGAGCCCAGATCTTTTTAAGATATACCTATAATCAGATAATAACAAATTGTGAAAATGACAACATACATCCACATGAAAATGTGGGTGTATAAAATCTAAACTTGAAATTTCCATTTTTTCTTCTACTTATGATATCTATAAATAAATCTACCTGTAGTTCTATTTCTGCTGATCTTGAGATTGAAACAGGAGCAGTAATAGTTGGGGAGACTGTAGGTGGTGATGTTATCAGAGTGGATGAAGTCAAACTTGTATCAGTATCGGATAAAAAAACTAAAATGTGAATTTAAATTGTTTGAATTTAATAGAAAATTAGGTAAAACTTGTGATATTTCAGCAAAGAGTCTCTACTTATTCATTCGATCAATCTATTATATCAAACAGACTTACAGCTACTGATCATCATTTGCATATATAATTTTTAACAGCTTATTCCATGCTAAAATGTACACAGATAAACATTTAATTAAGAAAACAAATTAGAATCAAACAGATTAAAAGATAGGTTGCTAGGCAACGAAACATACGCCCACAGCAGCTAAATCGTCCGGGCAGTCAACAAGGGTTGTCGCATATTTTTACTTTTTTCGGTAATGAAACATTTGTAATACTCTAAAAACTGATTAAGAGTAACAGCTCATTATGTAATTATCAGAAAATCATTAGAATTTGATTGCTTTTTATAAAATTTTACCCCACGCTAACAATTGAATTAGTATATATACATGAAACATTTAAAATCATGGATTTAGCTGTTCAGTTATCAAAATTCATTGAAAATCAATATACTTGTTCGTTTCAACACCTTAAACTCTGTGTATCAATCTGAAGTCAATCAGATGATAAGTTTGGCCTTTAAAGCGTCCACAAGATTTTTTGAAGTGATCAAGGGCCATAACTCTGGCACTAATTATCGGAAATCGCTGAAAATCAATAGGCTTCTTCGTCTCATGACCTTAAACACTGTGTATAAATTTAAAGCCAATCGGATATTAACTTTGGCCTCTATAGCGTCCACAAGATTTTTTGAAGTGATCAAGGGCCATAACTCTGGCACTAATTATCGGAAATCGATGAAAATCAATAGGCTTCTTCGCCTCATGACCTTAAACACTGTGTATAAATTTAAAGCCAATCGGATATTAACTTTGGCCTCTAGAGCGTCCACAAGATTTTTTGAAGTGATCAAGGGCCATAACTCTGGTAGTTATTATCGGAAATCGCTGAAAAACAATAGGCTTCTTGGTCTCATAACCTTAAACACTGTGTATAAATTTAAAGTCAATCGGATATTAACTTTAGCCTCTAGAGCGTCCACAAGATTTTTTGAAGTGATCAAGGGCCATAACTCTGGCACTAATTATCGGAAATCGCTGAAAATCAATAGGCTTCTTCGTCTCATGACCTTAAACACTGTGTATAAATTTAAAGCCAATCGGATATTAACTTTGGCCTCTATAGCGTCCACAAGATTTTTTGAAGTGATCAAGGGCCATAACTCTGGCACTAATTATCGGAAATCGATGAAAATCAATAGGCTTCTTCGTCTCATGACCTTAAACACTGTGTATAAATTTAAAGCCAATAGGATATTAACTTTGGCCTCTAGAGCGTCCACAAGATTTTTTGAAGTGATCAAGGGCCATAACTCTGGTAGTTATTATCGGAAATCGCTGAAAAACAATAGGCTTCTTGGTCTCATGACCTTAAACACTGTGTATACATTTAAAGTCAATCGGATATTAACTTTAGCCTGTAGAGCGTCCACAAGCAATTGTGGACGCCGGACCGACGGACGGGGGCGACGACAATATACGACCACATTTCAATGTGGGCGTATAAAAAAGAAGCGTGTCTTTACCCAACTCTTACATGTGGCCCTGACTTGTTTATATTATGGACATAGCTTGCTAAATGCTGCAAAATTTCAATTCATCACATCTTGGTAAATATTGAGCAGAACAGGACCATTTTTGGACAAAATTCCATTTTGAGATTCAACTTTTACAATGTTGTGGTTTGCGATTCAAAATATATTTGATTATAAATATTTTCAATGTTAACAGACACATCAAGTAAACATGCAAGGTATTTTTAATGTCTTACTTGTTTCTGGAAGTTTGCAGTTTCTTTGAAAACAGTATAGAAGAGATCTTGACAATTCTGAAAATAAAATACAGGTATCGTGTTTACATGCAAGGGAAACACACAACAACAGCTAGCACTCGGCAAACTTAAGCAGATTCCAGTACCTCATATCTAGCCTCGGCTGTATGACGAAGTCCGCCATTAAAACTACTTTCAAGATCCCGGATTACCAATGACGTTGCCCATGACATCGCCTTTGAAGAATGTTTTATCTTACAAAGTTTTAAGCTGTTTTTCTTTCAAGTTTATCTAATTTTCTTTAGAAAAGGACAAGTTTGCGCTGAGAATTCTACACACCCTTCGAACGACGCAATTTTGCAAACTTCTTTCTAAAAACGTCAAGTTATCCTAATAAGTAAACCGGCGCCGCTTCGCAATTGTATAGGCATAGGTACATACATATTCCTGAAGCAATGGCCCGAGAAATCCCTCTCTGACCATTGCTGGAATAGAGTCTGTTTCTTGAACTTATGCGGGAGTGTGTCTATTCTTTCCGTTCAATGAAAGCTATCACTTAAGTACAGCAACATGACAGTCCTTCGTTTAATCTGGGTCTTCTCTAAAACTTTGGACAGTGATTTAAGGTATTAAAAAGGTGAATGTATGTTCGTTTCCAAACAGTATTGTTTACATTTCATTCGACTTGATAGCCTCGTTTGTCACGCAATTAGTTTTACTGCAGTATTCTGCTATGCACGGCTAATTAGGCATAATTAAATCGCGAGTCATGACGTAACGTTATGTAAACATATTTGGTCCAATATTGGCAGCTAGTGATTGGTTGGTAGACGGACTACTGACAAATCAAAATTTAAAACAACAATATCCACTCATAATAGCAGTGTGTAGTTGGATTACCTCTAATCAAACGCAACACTGCGCGGAGTATGAGGTACATATCACTTACTGTCATACAGCCGAGGCTAGATGTAGGTTTCGGAAACTGCCGAAGTTCGCTGATTGCAACAGCTAGTTTGGCATCCATGTTAATCTTGTATTTACAAGGTTTTAATAAAGTATGAACTAAAAAGCTTGCATGTTACAAAAAATTATACTCCAAACCTTTGATATAGAATAATAGGTCCTGACAATGTGAGAATATAACAAGCGACAAATTGCCTGCCTTATAGAAAACAAACTATTCTAAAGGTAATAAGACAAAATACCTCTTCCTGGTGTTTTAAAGAAATCTCCCATGCTTTTAGACTTTAAATCGATGATCGACTGGAAAACAAATAATAGAAAACATCAAGACATGCTGTTATTGTTTAGCTTATTATGTGCCAATGTGCTAAGACAGTATTTACTTTTATCCTACATTAATTAATAGCAATAGATATTTGCATAAATACTCTAACGTTACAATTAAGTTTGTCTGTTAACTATAGCATATGGCCTTGAAGTACTTGTTGGATTTACATTTGGTTGTGAAGTAGTGGAATTTTTCAGATTCTTTTTGAAGGCCTCCCTTGATATCTGTGTTTCTTTGTCTATAATAAGTCTTTTACGTTTTTTAGGAAGACTTATTTGCTGAACATCTGGATCTATATCATCTAATACCAACTTCACACTCGCCCTCTGAAATATAGCACAGAAAAAAATACAGTATCTTTAGAGTTTTATGAATTTTCTGTCACAGATGACTGCTTCAACACGAGCAGTGCAATGACATCATGCGGCGTCAATCATTGGCTAAATGGCGCGTGCATTGTTTACATTTTAAGACGTAACTACTTCGGGCACAATGATGCTTTTACTCATTTTTATATCCATTTACACTTAAAGGGAAATACCTTTAAACTACAAATACTTCAAACGTCTTTACTTATTTTTCTTATACATACAAAAAAATGTTTTAGAATTTAATTAGTAGGAAGAAAAAAGTTGATATGGGGGACTCATTAAGTCGCATCGATGTCATCCTTATCAGTGACTGTAGGGGCCTAGCGAATATTTGCTGCTGATAAGTATGGTATTTTCCATGTAAAATCATTTTTTCATTTGATTATAAATGTCAGCACTCACGTTATTCAGTTTCAGTTAGATACCAAGTTAATATTCTTTCATTCACAACTTCTCCAAATAAATAAATTCATGCTAAATATTATTCTGTACTAGATGTTAATGTCTTGGAAAAAAATTATTATTTATATACACAAGAAGTACCTTTCTCTTTTGTCGTTTTTCTTGTTGTTCAGGAGTAATACCTGGAGTAGGATGTTCTTTGTGTTTTTTAGCCAATTCATTGCCTGGTCTGTATATTGGAGTTTCATGGACAGGCACAATAGGAACGCTGTACAAAGAAGATAGGGTGCCAGACAATGAAAGATATGCCCATAGCAGGTAAATCGTCTAAGCATTTACATGTACAACTACATAATTTTTATAAGGATTGAACCACAATTGAAGCCTTCAGTGTTGGTGGCTACACAAGGTCTGCCTCAATTCTGAAATCTGGGGTATAAGGGTGGCTTGACCTGGGGAGTTACACTACAGAGAATATGTAGACTCTGTAGTGTAAGAAATTATCTCAACGCACCATGACAGCTGAAAAATATTCATTAGATTACTTACATCACAATTCTACTCACACCACCTTTGCTGTTGGGACTGGCAGAATTGTGACAGGACTAAATTTTGCATCACTCGATTGCAAATATGTCAATTCAGGGCGTTCCAGACTGACCTTCGAGCATCCCATAAGTTCTTTTTTCTAACAAGATATCATAACCAAGCGGTATAATTCTGCAGTTGATTAAAGATTTTTTTGAAATCTCAAAAAGTTTGCAGTGAGACAGACAACCCATATCAACAAAGGTGATGGTAACAAACCACATTGAACTATTTCATGCACAGTACTGTCACCTGTTTACAGCACAAATCAATATTTAAACTTGATAAGAAAGTCAAAAGAATAAATTTTATTCAATTTGTGTGTTCTTACTCAGAAAGACTGTGGGGAATAGGAGACTGGTGAGCTTCTGTCATAATTGGAATATCAGTTTCTCTTTCATTTAGGTTCTCAAACAACTCCCCAAATCCAGGTAATAAATCTTCTTCTAATGTTGGTAGCTATATTGTAAATCAAACAAATATTAACATTAATGTACTGCAATATCCACCTTTGTATCAACAAGAGCAACTGTCACATCTTCATTCCTTTTTAGTGTGAAAGTATGGTGTAGGGATAGATTGTCCTGGTTCGATTGCCTAATGATTAGGCAAACAATCTATGCTTTTTTTTAAACAAGTCTCAAAAACTCTCACATGCAGATCGTTTACAAGTTTGGGTGATATGGCAGTATCTGTGAAAATCGTTTGATAAAGTTTCTCCTTAGAGAACTAGCTAAACAATCCTTAGAACTAGCTAGCTAAACAATCCTGAGAAATAGCTAAACAATCCCAGTAAGTTGGAAAAAGTAAATCTTTACAGTTCTACAGCACTGGACTCTTGACTTTTAATCAGTAACTACTTTAAGACTGGACAAACAAACCAAGCAAGTTTTACAAAACAATTTTATACAAGAATTGTGGATGGGCCGACATATCGGGGTGACAATATACTCATACCTGAGATTACAATGATACAATAAGCTGCAGTGAAAAACTTACTGGTTCAATTCGACTGATTAACGATGACATCTCCTTAATAGTTATTTCTTCAATACTAGAAACTGTATTTGGACTGCCTAATACATCTCCTTTAAAAAATTATGAGTACCCTTTAACAAATATGTTTCTAATGCAAGTTCCCAAACACTGAATCATATTTAATACACAAGATGCAAATAGAGAGAGAGAGAGAGAGAGAAAAATGGGGTTTAACGTCCACTCAACACAAACTAGGTCATTTCGGGACTAACATATGGTTTTTAATTTTATTTCAATATTTCGCTTGCGCGTAGGGGTCTTTAGCAGTGGGAGGAAACTGGAGTGCTCAGAGGAAACCCACGAGGTTGAGAAGGCGCCCCTATCTCCATGCCACATACGCTCACACCAGGGCTCGAAACCACAGCCGCAAGCCAGAGGTGACCGGCCAGCTAGAGGTTGAAGCGCGGCACTCTAGACCACTAGGCCATCCCAACCCCCCAAGATGCAAATAGATATTGATACAAAAGTGTTGAAGTAACAAGTACAGACATTCAAATCAACAAATATGTATTTCATTCTTGATAGGTTTAAGCATTTTGAGAATTCTTACAATATCTCTACCAACATAATTACCCTTATTATGCAAATAAAGGTAAAATCAAAGCTTACCTATCCTCAAGGGTTCGATTGATTTAGGGGAATAAGTAATGGTTTGATCACTTTCAGATGCTGACGATATCTGTAATCTCTGTTTAAAAGAAGAAACTGTTTACAAATAAGTGCTTCATCTACATTAATAATTCAGATATCTTGCACATGACAGTGTTGTTTATAAGATTGTATGGTTAACTAGTGTCAATGATGATTGCCAGTGACATTTATTTAAATATTTACATGTGGAATTAATGAGAGTCATTTTAATTATTACAAGCCAACAGTGAGGCTGATGTCCCCCGCCGAAATCCCAAAATAAATAGAAGACACATATTAATTAATCGCACATTTATTTTTTTCAATGTATCGAGCAATCAAACTGTACACGAAGTGTCATCCAAAAGTGTTTTATAAAGAAAAATGCTAAAACCGACGAGAAAAATGAAAATGTACCCTAGTTAGGGGGGCCCTAAAGGCAGACAAAAGGGCCCCTCTAGCCAAGGGAAAGGGCCCTCGTGTCCCAAGTCAATCGTTTCTATACACTGTTACTGTCGAATCGATTGCTAAATGAGAATGCAGTCATTGTATTGGCATAAAAATCATTAATCAAGATGAACCTAAGTTATCTTGTCCCAAAGTATCAACCAATCAAATTGCTTATCTCTGCTTACCCTAAGCGGAAAATGCTCATCTTCGAACTCCATCAAGGCATTGACCTAATAAGCATATACCCCAAGTTTGAACATTTTAACTCAATTAGAAGGAGAGTTATTGTGTTCCAAAGTCTCGACTACTCTCGACCAATCAAATTGCGTATCGCTCTGCTTACCTTGAGCAGAAAATGCTCATTATCGAACTTAGTCAAGGTATTACTGTAATGAAACTATACACCAAGTTTCATCACTCTCACTTAATTAGAACTAAAGTTATCGTGTCCCAAAGCATCAACCAATCAAATTGCTTATCTCTGCTTACCCTAAGCGGAAAATGCTCATCTTTGAACTCCATCAAGGCATTGACCTAATAAACACATACACCAAGTTTGAACATTCTAGCTCAATTAGGAAGAGAGTTATTGTGTCTCAAAAAGTGTGACGGACAGACGGACGGACGAACCCATTTTAATAGTCCCCCAACTTTCTTCGAAAGGCGGGGGACAAAAATGAAAACAGGTCATGCAGTCATTTTTAAGTTACTTGTGAACCAGAATATATATGTCTGTGATAATTCATACCTCATGAGCCATGAGGGATTTGTTTGCATTTTCTTTTATTTGACCAAATAATGGATCAAAGTACTCTGTTTCTGGTTGGAACATGGTCACAGGATCAGGCAGAGTCACCAGATCATGGCTAAAAAAATTGAAGATTGAAATAATTCTGAAACATAAAGACTATTTCAACTGTGTAGAACCATAACAAGATATAAGCAATATCAACAGGCGATTTTTGTACAATCAGCAGGGGCAATAATCAGGGAAGTTACAGTCTAATATGTACCAAGATCTCTGGTATTTAAACATGTATTTTAAGTTTCATCAGGATCAGATGAAAATTGTTTCCACAAAAAAATGTGAACAGATATCCTGACAGGTGACAGCATATTACATCTATATTTCAAATGTTCTGATTTGTGACTTTTTCCATCCAGGCAAAAAGTGGAATATGACTGAAAGAACATACTTAACAGCTTCTTTAAGATCAATATCTTCATTTGCTATAGTTGCCAGCCGAAGTCTTGACATAAATGTAGAGGCATCATCTGTAAAAACAATTCATTCATTCATGAATGAATGACTTAAATTTCTAACAGGTTTATGTACTACTGGTAATTCTCATCAACATATTGGTATTGCTATTTATTTACATGATAAGGACCTTACAGGAAGAAGGTGACAATAGCATCCAATTACAAATGGAACACATTATAATGTACTGTACATAAAATTCTATGGAATATATTCTATCAAATATTATCGGATTTTAAACTTGATCATTTAAATTCTCTTACTAAGTAAGTAGTCATGTTGTTTATTATATATCTTAATGACCCCATACATCAACTGAGAAGACAAATATAATGAAAATCTCTTCCTTGATTGACCAGGTGGTGGCTGTGGAGCTCTTACCATAATATAATCCATGATGTCTTGGCTATATAAATGAAAGGAAATAAAGTAGAATATAATTGAATTGCAAGTTAAAACTGGCTTAGTGTAAGAGAAAAAAAAGAGTTGACCACAATTATAAGATAGTGACAGTGCCGGTAGTGGTCAACTGAGAAATATGGTTACACCACTCTGAATTTCGATAGGGTTCTTAACTGATTTTTAGTATAATAAAGGGTCAAAATCCAGGAAGTTAGGGTGTGATATGCCCAATTATCAAAAGGAACCCAGATCATTGGGATATATTATAACCATATATTTTGAGTTTGTCAAAATCACATAGAAATTATAACCTGTAGTGTGTCCACAAACAAAATAAAATTTTCACCTACCATACTTTTCTTAAACGAACTCCAGTAATTTGACGTCTGTTCAACTTGGCACTCTCAGTAGCAGCCACCCTTAATTTTAAGAAAATGTAAGTCAAATTTGTCAATGAACATTATAATTTAAATTAATACTGATAAATAGCTGGATAAGTGTAACAACAGGGCCATGCTCACACACAAATGGTAAAATTCACAAGTTTTCAATTCCATTTGCTTGCTTGCTTTCTATTTCTTTCTAAATTCTAGAACAATAACTAATACCACTTCTCATTTGAAGTGTTAGGATAATAGGTGTACTTTTGCATTTAACTTCAAACCTTTCAAACATAGTGTTACCAGGCAGTAGGATACAGATAAATGTGGACCAAATCAAATAATGAGATGAGTAGATTTTAAAAAAAATCTGAGATGAAACTTTAGTGTTGTAGACATCCCAGATATGGTGCATAAAATTAATTCAAATGGAGTAGTTGTTGGTCGTTTTAAAGCTCCAATAGCATTTTTTTAAGTTATATTTTTAAAATGTATTAAAATAAAGCCCAAAAATAGATTGAACCTATAAACAGTCCTACCTTGTTAAAGAATAATCCTATTAATCCTATAATTCAGTACTGCCAGTTGAGAAATTGGCAAAAATATCATTTTCAACTTCAAATTCAAACGTTTGAAGATGGCCGTCCATGGAGAGGAATGGGAAAACAAGGGAGGTAATTGAGTAACTATATAATTTCCTCAATCACCCTGTGTCACCCTTTATAATGCCCCAAAAAGTTTGCCCAGGACCGTATAATAGTGAGTTGACAACCTTTTGAGCAAAAGACATAGAAATAATTATGTTTTGACTTTCTTAGAAAATGTGAAATTGGAACTTTAACCAAAAATTAAGTATCCTCAGTTCTGTGATATCAATCATGAAATTCTTCAAATCTAATTTTAAATGAATGACCGGGCTATCCAACCAAATACATATCTGGTGGTTTACCGTCCCTTACGCAAATTCATCTTTAAGACATAAGTCTTCTTTTATCAATTTTATAATCTACATCGAAGTTCATCATTTCTCCGCTATACTTTTTACAATGGTTCCCCCCCCTCACCCCAATATTATATCAAACTCCTTTATAAAATAATAAATCATTATGTATCATAATACCATATAATGCCAAACTGGCCACCTCTCTTTTGAAGCAATTCAAGGCTATAAAACATTGTGATAAATAATGGTGTTGACAAATGGTGCTCTAGTTTTTTTTAGGAATATCTTGTACTGAAAGACAACATTTTAAATATTATTATTTCTATTATTGAAATCTTCAAAAGAAAAACTTTGTGGATAACACAATTGCAATAAAGAAGAGATTAGCAGTCACTCAGGAAAAGTAAAAAAAATGGTCATAAAAAAAAATGTCAAGAATTATAATGGTAGCGTAATATCCTTAAATGACATTTAAAAGTAGAGGTAGGGCCTACAATATTCATAATAACACAACTTATAGATTTACAACTTTTTGTTTTTTTCCCATGCAACGTTTCAATACTCTTGTGTGATGAAGATACCTGTAAGAGTATTGAAACGTTGCATGTAAAAAAAAACAAGAAGTAGTAAATCCATAAAGTTGTGTTATTATGAAAATCATAATTTATGGTGCCTTAGTTTTATCAGTTTGAGTTGCAAATTGAAAATGTTAAGGAGTAAGAATGATAGATGGGATGTAACATGTGATACTATCTATCTACATATTTTAATAAAATATTGTATAGATACATTTTTGTAATTTTTAGATAAAGAACTTACTATATAATAGTTCAAACTTCATTCAAATTACTTTCTGAGCGAAGTTATCAACGGTTGTAGTTTGGACAAGAAGATGTGTACATTGATTGTTTATTTTATCATAACCACGCTGCTGGTTATTCAAGTCTCGACCTTGTTTCACCATTTTTAAATTAAATCATTAAATGGCTATATCATTCTAATATACTTAACATCGGAGCCATTTAAGGCCTAAAGAGAGAACTGCAATAGCAATAGGCAGATTTAGCTCTTGAATAATTCCTCTTTAATATTGCTGCTATTATTTTTAATCGACTACTTTAAGGCTACTGACTTTTATGTAAGAGAGATAACTGTTACACATGATGGTAGGTCTCTTACATCTATCCATGTAATAATTGCGTCCTGGCTATTTTGAAATTCTTGCTTACCACATGTGGCAAATAGCCACTGCCTTAAAATTAAAGACAAAAGTTCATTTAATCAACCACAATACATACTGTATAATGTATACAACTGTTTCTCAATACAACAAACCAA
Organism: Patella depressa; assembly: GCA_948474765.1. NCBI lineage: Eukaryota > Metazoa > Mollusca > Gastropoda > Patellidae > Patella > Patella depressa. Next base: position 75,189,428 of record OX419717.1, read on the forward strand.
CCCATAAAATTTCAAAACCTAGTCTCTATTACTATGACCTGGCGGTAGGCTATATTATAGAGCCTCTAGACGTGCAAAAGTGTCAAACATTGTACTATTCACTTAACTTAAAGGGACTATCACGATTTGAACAAATTACAAAGTTTCAAAAATAAAAGTCAGAGAGTACCCATGAAATTTAATTGCCAAAATATAGAGTAATGGTGTTAAAGCTAGGAGTTTGTGCTAAAAAAAAAAAATAAGTAAATAAAACTAGATCTACTGTACTGCACTTTTACTTTATTATTATTATCAATATTAGACTCTTGCCTAATTACTGTAATTATGATACTAATACTGGTAGTTGATACTACAGTACTACAATGTACTTGGCATACAATACATAAAAGTACATATCTTTATTATAAACTTTATAAGCCTATTATTAATATTATATAAGGCCTGCTCTAAAACTAAAGGATCTTTCTTCCTCTATCATCATAATTATTAAAATTTGAAAAATATTCAATAACTTTATCCAAGCTAGGCTACTCATATTAGTAGTCTTAGAGTTATTAGATCTAGTAAGTATAGCACTTTTCCGAAACATCCATCAGATCTAGGCCTAGGCCTATATTCTAAAGTAGGCTGTGTAAAGTAAATACTAAAAAAACAGCAAACAGGTAGGTAGAGAGTATCTTCCTCGATATGCCACGAATGAAATGGCTAACCTTTCTCCAGAACTAAACCTAGTCACAGGTCATTAGACCTATCCAAGCTAAGGAGGTTTGTGAAGGTTTCTGGTCGCCAATTTATTATCGTGTTTAGCTTCACTGCTAAGCTTCGAGTGATAAAAACTGTACGTCTGCCACCAAAATTTCGACATTTTGCCGTCTGCGTACGTCATTAAATTTCCCGCGAGAATCTAATTCTATGTAGATTTGCACTTCCAGTACTGTTTTGCATAGAATGATAGAGTCTGGAAGAAAAATCTATCTTAAGCCACGCCCACCAGTGCCGCTGACAGATCGTGCAGCCTCGTTTTTATCTATTTCCAGTTCCGGTATCAATCGAAAGTGAAAATACGTCACAGAGTAAAACTGTGGATACGTGTTGATATTACAGACTGCAGATATTTTCTCTTTTTTTTTCAATTTTATTCATCAGAAATGAAAATACCCGACGGGTAATACAATTCTCACTATTCTTTTTCTATTATATAGGCAAAGTCCGAAGTGACTGACTTTTTCGCTAGTTCAACAGCCTCGTGGATGACAATGTTTTTAGCGAATGCCAGTCAGTCAACAGATTACATGTCATTTCGGTCCCGCGTCATTTCGGACTTACGACATTTCGGACTCCAAAAAATATGGCCTCGACGTTTCGGACTCGGGCACATGACATTTCAGACTCGGGTATATGACATTTCGGACTCGGGAATAAGTTGGAAGGAAAGGTTGAACACAACTGTCAAATCAATATAAAATACGCCGTGGCTATTCTTAATAGCCCCACAAAAAATTATATAATTTACCGCTCGCCATCAAGTTGGCCTTCGGCGTGGAGTCGTGCATCACGAACCTACACGACAAAATTTCCAATGTTGAGTGTTTACGAAAAGAACGTTTTACTTCTTTATACATGTATTGCTGTAGGGCCTACTGATGAATTTATTAGGAATAGGCCAATTTAAAGCACGAAAGATAAATTAGTGCGTACGTACAAAGCAAAGTATTTCTGAGGTAAATATTAGAAATAGCAACAATCAAGGCGGGATAATTAAAACTGATTAACCGATAATCCCGATGTTATTGTAGTATGTGCAAAGAAATCTTGCGGTTCTTAGGTGGATGATGAAAAACGTGAGTTGTCAATCATCGATAATGGCGGACGTGTGTTGATTGCAATTATTCCGTTTCACAAAAAAAAAAAACCTTAGCAGTGATCGATCAATCAAGCTCGTTTAATTTTTGACAAAAGAAAAACAATGAAGTATTACTAAATATACACAAATTTTCAACAATATTTTATTGCCAAGTTCAATACTCGCCGATGAAACAAAAGAGAACTAGCAGTGTTAATCGCGACATCAACAATCGCTGATCAATTAAATAAACTATCAGTCTCACATAAAACGAAAAAACAAACAGCTGTACTATTAGTATTACTCAAATTTTCTACAGTATTTTAATTATTAATCAGAGTCCGAAAAGTCGCTTGACTGAGTCCGAAACGACGCCAAGTAAGTCCGAAAAGTTGCCAGACTGAGTCCGAAACGACGTTTGTGTTGAGTCCGAAATGACGCGGGACCGAAATAACGTGCTACCAGTCAACAAGTCGTCCACATTGACAATCAAAGTCGCCCACAGTCTATTTAAGTCGTCCACACTCGTTGGTGGAGTCATCCACAAGACTTAGTTTGATTTCGGAATAATATAATAATACGTTGGTAAATTCGTCGACACGGCATATAATTTACTTTCAGGACATGGGTATTCTTAATTAGTAATATTAGTATCTTTTTTCTTTGTCCCCCGCCTTCCGTCCGTCCTTCTGTGACACTTTTTGGGACACATTAACTCTCTTCCTTATTGAGCTAGAATGTGTTTATTTTTAGGTCAATTATGGGTATAATTAGTATATTGTTTTTGAACTGAGTTCTGCGTGATCATTCACACTCGTTGGTGGAGACGTCCACACAACTTAGTTTAATTTTGGGATATAATAATACGATGGTAAAGTCATCCACACAACATAGTTTACTTTCAGGACATGGGTATTCTTAATTAGTATTATTTTTTTGTATTGAGTTGTGCATGATCATTCACACTGGTTGGTGGAGTCGTCCACACAACTTAGTTTAATTTCAGGATATAGTAATACAATGGTAATGTCGTCCATACAACATAGGTTACTTTCGGGACATAAGTATTCTTAATTAGTATATATTTTGGGGGAGGGGGGTGACGAGTTCTGCGTGATCATCCTTTCCCCCTGGTTTTCAGAAAATCGCCAAGCTTCAGCAGCACCCTGCATGAATAAATAACAAAGTAAATCATTTTATTCAATAAATAACAATTTCATGAATGTAACAAATTCAATAAATAATATAACAAATTCAAAAACAATTTCATTACTAAAACATTGGTGATTCGATCTGAAATCAAATAACAAAACGGTCAACAAGTACTATATGTAGCTATTTCTTCCATACGATTAAATTGTGTACAAGTCATATTCTTAGTTGTGGAGAACATCATCAATAGTTGTGGACGACATCACCAAGGCCTTGTGGACGACTCAACCAAGGGTTTGTGGATGACGCCACCAACGGGTGTGGACAACTTGACTGGCACCCATCATCGAATGTTACAATGAATGTCATGGATGGGTAATCATGTTTGATCCGACTCCTTTTTACATTCCATCACTTTTACATTTATATTGGTTGGTACTTCAGCGTCCATATATATATATAAGATAAGATAAGAGATAAGAAGTTTATTGCATCAAAACGTCCATTATGGACAGCATGCATACATATACATTTATACATAGTATAGTCATACATTTAATAATACATGCACATACACAATGCATTCATATAGACAACATACTGCATGTAAATCTAAGGCGTTTCAGTTCGATGAAGTTGCCACCAGATTTGATTTCGCTCTCGTATCAAAAGATAAAAACACATATATGATTGTATGGTTGATGTCACTCTTCCCTCAACCTAGACACTATGGTTGTTCTGACGCTTTCCTGTACTGAGTGCCGAATCATATATGAAAGAGTCATATCAACCATAGACATCGAGGAACAACAAATCCAAAGTATAGGGGAGTCTGAGCAACCCATCTCCACTCTAAAGTGCATAGGTCTTAGGGTTAGGGTCAGGTATATAAGATTAAAACCTATAAATTCAGGGTTGGGGTGGTAAAACAGCACCCTACATAATACAAGAGTTGTTGTTACTTTTTGTGAAATCTTTTTTTTATACATGTAATGGTCGAAATTCACGAGCATTACCCTTGATTAAATCATAGAACAGCAATGATATTTTAGTTTTCAAATTTATTCTTTAATTGCATAATGATCCCCAGTCATGTTTTTATTATGTATGGACTGCACGGGCGACATTTTGTGCACATAATTTTCGTTGTATGGCCAGCTATCTTTCAGTTTCATATAGAAACATGGTTATAATATATACATGCATTGGCTTATACCTTCTATAATTACTACGATGGCTGCTTGCTGTAACAAAATTGATATGTTTGGTGACATCTAGGGCAGGGGATGGACATTACAGCCTTATTGACCATAACCGGAACAATTTTTTGTTGAAGTTGAAAGTTGAAGTCACAGAAGTGGCCAAGCATTTTGGTCTTCAGAGCCAAACAGAGTATAAAATGATTCAAGTAACATCATTTTCACTTTACAATCGTACTTAACTAATAACGATACTGGCTATCAGCAAGCCAGAAGTCTTCAAGTACTGCAATATCACATCCGTGGAAGTGGACATTAAATAAAGCTGTTTCACACAATTAGTTAATTAATTAATCTCAAGTCTTCTTTTGAAAATCAGCATGGGTTGGCAATAGCCAGTTAATTCATCATTGTGTTAATTAGTTGAAACCATATTGTTATCAAATGAATAATAAATAATCCTAAAATATATTGTTTTTGTAATATATTAATATTGTTTGGTGGGGGGTTGACCAAACTATGGTTGTTATGACAAAATCATGGCCGTTATGACCAAAGTTAATTTTGGCTGTTATGGTTTATGGCTGTTATGAATGACCATATTTCACATCTAGGAATAGAAATGGTTCCACTACTGAATGATAACTTCTGTCTTTTCAACCGCAAAAGTTAAAGGCTTGTAACTCGCATAATTTCCAGGTTTAACATTAGCAAAACTTCAAGAAGATACTAATTGGTGACGGCTACAATAACTAGTCTAGGACACCTATTGAGTAACTTGAATATTCTACTGTGATCGGCATCGGCTGATGCCTCACATACATCTATCAGAACAACATGTGTACAAATTGGATAATGTGAGTAGTGGTGGTCAGATTCTGGTATCTTGCCTAAATCTATGTTAGTGTCTAATCCTTATTTTTATATTTGGTGCAAATTATGTGGCAGTGTTGCACTTAGCAAGATATTGACAAATAAAAGAACATTTTAAAAAAAGATTATTGTATAATCAATGCTATTGTAACTTTTCAGGTGGTCAAAATATAAATCTATTGGCAATGTTATTGAAGGAACCCGCTTCATAGCTTTTAAAGTACCATTAAAAGAGGTAAGAAGGTTATAGATGTGATTTGTAAATATTACTAAATTTATTAAATTTAGAATTTTGTTGGCCATTGTCAGGTTCAGATTTGAATGTGATTTTAAACTAATTATCCACCTTTTAACTGTTACAAATCTGAAAAAAAATGATATTGTCCAATGATATTCTTGTTAATAATCAGATCTTTTAAACATACATTATGCAAGAGCTAAAGCTGCCAATTGCAGGTGAGGTCTTTCTTTGGGTCTCATTGAAATGTGGTTGTATATCGTCGTCGCCCCCGTCCGTCCGTCCATACGTCGGTCTGGCGTCCACAATTGGACGCTCTAGAGACTAAAGTTAATATCCAATTGACTTTAAATTTATATACCGTGTTTAAGGTCATGAGACGAAGACGTCTATTGATTTTCAGCGAATTTCTGATAATTACTGCCAAAGTGATGGCCCTTGATCACTTAAAAAAATAGGTTGCCAGGCAACGAAACATACGCCCACACAGCAGCCAAATCGTCCGGGCAGTCAACAAGAATTGTCGCATATTAAGGAATTATCAAAAAATCATTAGAATTTGTTTGGATTTTATAATCAAACGTTTTTTTTTAAATCATATAATAATTGTGACCTCCAGAGGCACCACAAGCTAAAAAGGGTGATTTTTCGTACAATCAGGGGACATAATTCAGGAAGTAATGACCCGATGGGCGCAAATATTGAAAGGAACCAAGATCTTTGGGTTTAAAACATACCTGTCAAGTTTCATCAAAATCGACTCAAAATTGTGACCTCTATAGGGTCCACAACCTTGATATAACATATTTTCACACTATTCGTGTACAAACGGCGGCCATTTTGTCCGTCAATTCTAGTCCGGTTTTCATGTAATTCAAACTCTCTCTTCTTTACCATGTAACGGTGATATAGTCAAACGTTTTTTTAAATCGGATAATAATTTTGACCTCCAGAGGGACCAAAAGCGAACAAAAGCGATTTTTCGGACAATCTGGGGACATAATTCAGGAAGTTATGATCCAATGGGCGCAAATATCGAAAGGAACCAAGATCTTTGGGTTATAAACTACATGTCAAGTTTCATCAAAATCGGTTCAAAATTGTGACCTCTATAAGGTCCACAACCTTTATATAACATATTTTCACAATATTCGTGTACAAACGGCGGCCATTTTGTCTGTCAATTTTGGTCCGATTTTCACAAAATTCATACTCAACCTTCATAACCATGGAACGGTGATATAATCAAACGTTTTTTTTAAATCGGATAACAATTTTGACCTCCAGAGGGACCACAAGCTAAAAAGGGCAATTTTTCGGACAATCAGGGGCCATAATTCAGGAAGTTACGATCCGATTGGCGCAAATATCAAAAGGAATCAAGATCTTTGGGTTATAAACATGCATTTCAAGTTTCATCCAAATCGGTTCAAAATTGTGTCCTCTACACTGTTCACAACCTTGATTTAACATATTTTCACACTATTCGCGTACAAATGGCGGCCATTTTGTCCGTCAATTTTGGTCCGATTTTCACGAAATTCAAACTCGACCTTCATAACCATGGAACGGTGATATAATCAAACGGTTTTTTAAATCGGATAACAATTTTGACCTCCAGAGGCACCACAAGCTAAAAAGGGCGATTTTTCGGACAATCAGGGGCCATAATTCAGCAAGTTACGATCCGATTGGCGCAAATATCGAAAGGAATCAAGATCTTTGGGTTATAAACATGCATTTCAAGTTTCATCCAAATCGGTTCAAAATTGTGTCCTCTACACTGTTCACAACCTTGATATAACATATTTTCACACTATTCGCGTACAAATGGCGGCCATTTTGTCCGTCAATTTTGGTCCGATTTTCACGAAATTCAACCTCGACCTTCATAACCATGGAACAATGATATAAGAAAACGTTTTTTTAAATCGGATAACAATTTTGACCTCCATAGGGACCACACGCTAAAAAGGGCAATTTTTCGGACAATCAGGGGCCATAATTCAGGAAGTTACGATCCGATTGGCGCAAATATCGAAAGGAACCAAGATCTTTGGGTTATAAACATGCATTTTAAGTTTCATCCAAATCGGTTCAAAATTGTGTCCTCTACACTGTTCACAACCTTGATTTAACATATTTTCACACTATTCGCGTACAAATGGCGGCCATTTTGTCCGTCAATTTTGGTCCGATTTTCACGAAATTCAACCTCGACCTTCATAACCATGGAACGGTGATATAATCACACGGTTTTTTAAATCGGATAACAATTTTGACCTCCAGAGGGACCACGAGCTAAAAAGGGCAATTTTTCGGACAATCAAGTGCCATAATTCAGGAAGTTACGATCCGATTGGCGCAAATATCGAAAGGAACCAAGATCTTTGGGTTATAAACACACATGTCAAGTTTCATCCAAATCGGTTCAAAATTGTGACCTCTACGCTGTTCACAAGCTAAAAAACGTGATTTTTCGTACAATCAGGGGCCATAACCCATGAAGTTACAGTCCGATACATGCCAATATCGAAAGGAACCGAGATCTTATGGTGATAAACCTATATTTTAAGTTTAATTGAAATCGGATAAAAATTATGACCTGTAGACTGTTCACAAAAAAATGTGGACGGACGGACGGACGGACGGACGGACGGACAGGGGCGACGACAATATACGTCCACATAAAAATGTGGGCGTATAAAAATCTTGTGGTTGCTCTAGAGGCCAAAGTTAATATCGGATCTTTAAATTTACACACAGTGTTTAAGGTCATGAGACGATGAAGCCTTTTGATTTTCAACAATTTCTGATAATTACTGCCAAAGTTCTCTCCCTTGATCACTTTGACGCTCTAGAGGCCAAACTTATCATATATATGATTGACTTCAGATTGATACACACAGAGTTTAAGGTCTGTAGGCAAACAAGTATATTGATTTTTAATGAATTTTGATAACTGAACAGTTAAATCCATGATGTTAAATGTTTCGTATACTAAACGTTAGCATGACGATTTAGCTGCTGTAGGCGTATGTTTAGTTGCCTGGCAACCTATCTTTAACTATTATAGTGAGAACTGCCAACTCCTTATCTAATCTTCCATAATGTATCTTTTCATTTCTTTTATAGAATTGTGTGAAAAAGAATCTACCCCCAAAAGAATGGTTGGTATTATTTATTTCTGTAGTTTATAGCTAGTTGTACAAATCATATTTTCAATAACCAAGGTCCTGTGTATACATTGGCTTGAGGCTTATTATGCAATATTATGTATAAGGATTTTATAATTAAAAGAACACTCACCAAGACTATCGTTCTGGCAGGTCCAGATAATGCAAGATTGCCCCCAAATCCATTTCTTACCAATTTTTAAATGCCCCTGTTGAAATGTCATATATTGTTGACGTCGTTCGGTCCGTCTGTTAGTCGTTTCGGCTACCACAATTGCTTGTGAACACTCTAGAGGCTAAAGTTAATATCCGATTGACTTGAAATTTATACAGTGTTTAAGGTCATACGTACTGCCAGAGTTATGGCCCTCGAGACACTTTGAAATACCTTGTGGATGCTCTAGAGGTTAAAGTTAATATCCGATGACGCAGTGTTTAAGGTCGTGAGACGAAGAAACCTATCGATTTTCAACAATTTCAAATAATTACTGCTATAGTTATGGTCCTTGATGACTTTGAAATATTCTGGACGCTATTGAGGCTGAAGTTATAATAAATTTGTACACATTGTTTAATGTCAAGAGGCAAACAATCAAAATAAATTCTAATGATTTCTGATGGTTGTTACTCGTAATCAAATTTTCATGTCTTGTAAATGATTTCATTACTGACAAAAGAATAAATATGCGACAACTTTTGTTGACCACCGGATGACTTAGCTGCCGTCTGTGTATGTTTTGTAGCCTGGCAACCTTATCTGTTAAAGTTGAGTGATTAACATTGATGAGAGATTTAACCATGAATGGTTTTGGAGAGTTACAAAAATTTTGAACTTGGATACCTTTTTTTCAGGTTTACGCCCAAAAGTCTTTTATCAGAAGTGAAGGATGGAGGGAGAGAACTTGGTCTTATCATAGATTTAACAAATACAACTAAATATTATGATAAAAATGTAAGTACATATAAGCTTTACTGTAAAGTCCATTGATTGTACTGATTAATTATTATCAATGTTAGACAAGATATTTGTCAATGTATTAGAGAATTTTTAAAACCTGTTTCAGTAATATTGGATTTCTTTATTCTAATTCAGGAATTTCTAAATGTATCTGTGGAATATGCAAAGATATTTACAGCAGGCCACGTTATACCAAGTATAGATGTTCGTGAGAAGTAAGTTTTAAGACTCACTTTCAGTTTCATCAAGTGTTAAAAGAGATACAACTTTCGGGAAGTGTCTCTTTGATGAGTAATGCTCCTTCGGTTAGTCGGATAACCGTAAACGGTTAGAATAGGACAGTTAATTGGAGATGTCCCCATCAAATAGAGTTATCTCCCAGAGCGCCATTTTGAAAATTGAACAATATATGTCAACTTGAGATGCCCCCGTTAACCCAGTATTATAACGTGTATGACCTGTCAATGAGCAGCTGTTTGTTTTACAGGAATCTAATAAAAAAAATATTATTTTCGGGTTTTAAATATTATTGTTTAAAAGTTACAGGAAGTTTAGTTACTGAGGTCAGACGCTTTCTTCTTTATAACTATTCCACTTTATTCCACGATATATTTATCTTGAAATAAGAATATTTCGCCGAGCAGTCGAGAGGTACGTGTTGCTGTTGGACCGGTGGAAAACAACCCACGTCTTAAAATCTCGATAATCGGGGGAAGGCAAGGCAAGAATAATTACAAAATAGTCATCCTGTATTAATGCGACATCATTACTGTTAAAAATCTACCAATTTAAGAAGCCGAAGAGAATTTGTGTCGGTCACATGTTCGCTCAGTCAGTCAGTGCAGTTTTCTTGCCGTGGCGTGTGATACGGTTCAACTGTTATTAGTGTTATGAGTTGAGTTACATCTTGATCACACACAATCTGTAGATAATTAAAATCTAGATAATTTCAATAACAATAAAGTAGTTTTATCAACAAAGCACCGAGGGTGGAGATTGGAGTTGTGGAACTGGTGAAATAAACTCGATCACCAAATAGTACAACACTTCCGCCATGATAATCTCTGAATTCGATGATCGACATTTGCTTTTTTTATATTTAGTACTTTCAAATACTTACAAAGAGGAAAAACACAGGATTTAAGAGAGGGGCAAAGCTAATATTTGTAGGTACTGGTAGGCTTATTACTTGATATTGACAGACGTGTACAATGATGTATGAAAAACCACTTGCTTGTAAATCATACGGCGATAGAGTGGTATTTAATGTTGAAACTTGATACCAAACGGTTAATTGTTAGTAACCGGTTAATAGTCATGGTTATTCGAACAACAAAAATTCCTAACCGTAGGAGCACTATTGATGAGTAAGTCTTTGATGAATTGTCATACCTGCAAACATGTATACTCAATTAGGTAGATATTACAGCCCAAACTGCTTAAAAAGGGAGGGAAAAATTCTGTCCATGGTCCATTGACAATTTAAAATGTTCTTTAGTGTTCTTAATACAATATTGTTCACACTGGATATGGAACATGCAGTTGTCAAGATACACTATTATTTATACATTATGGAGTATGGTGGAGATGTTTGTTATCTATATGTTTCTCTAAGATGTATGAACAGACTAGACATCTCCTTGGTTTTGCCCATTTATTGCATTGATCATGTTATTTGTAAAATATATGAAATGAAGATTATCTCCAAGTACCATGAACAAAATACTTGGCTGATTCTAGTCTTTAAGTACAGAATAAAAGTTTTTGGTACGGTACATTAAAAGTGACTGACCCAAAGAAACCTGAAACAAAAACTCTAATGTTTTATATTTTTTATTGCAGGTTTAAACAAGTTGTAAATGACTTTCTGAGCTCAAATTCTGAAAATGGTAAATAGTTTTACAATTGTTTGTATTAATCGTCATACAGGGGCACAAGTGGTAAATACAAGGCTCATACATGCATTTCCTGAATTGTTGAAGCAGCATTTAGTAACTAACACATAATAACACAATTACGTGGAATACAAGTTACCTTGCTATGCATTTCTTTGATTATGGATGAAGGTCCAGATAGTCAAAAATATGATTATAACAAAATATTTCAGTTTTAGGTCTGTAAACCAGCAATGTTTCCTTTTAATGGTAATTTAAACATAATCATACATTAATACACTAAAATTTCTATGGGGAAAAATTAAATGAAATAGGCTTTAACATCCTACTGTTCTGCTGCAAATAGGCCAATGAAGAGGGACATATGCTGTGCAGTGTGCTATGAAGGGAATTTTTGTCTGTACTTTGTTTTTGTCCCATTCAAATGACTACACAGCTGACCATATCAGGCCCTCCGTCCTGCACCAATGTCAAGAGGAAACCACACCGGACAATCCTGATGAACTTTCTTGACCAACATCGGAAGGGAAGCCTCGACCTCATGGTTAGCAAGCCAGCATCTTGCTCACTTAGCAACCATAGCTCCCTCTTAACAAAAAGGTAGAATAGCTGTATATATATTTTCAATAAAGCGGTGAGGTATAATGATGTCATTTTAAAGCCATGTAAACTTAAATTGGTTTGTTTTGTAGAACTGTTAATAGGAGTTCATTGTACACATGGCTTAAACAGAACAGGTTATCTAGTATGCAGGTAAGTGTTTTAATAGTATGGGGAGGGTGGTTGACATAGACTTAATTCTTTCCTGAATAACAAGGGTTTTACTATTACACATCAGGCTTGTGGACACACAACTCACAACTACTGTCACCTGGTTACACTTTACTATTTGTATTTAATTTCTCAACTTATTGATTATCTAGACTCTAACAAGACCTGTTTATTAAAGATACATTATGTAAGAGCTAAATTTGTCTAATGCAGATCTTTCCGTTGGCCTCAAATATGATATAAATCATGAATTGGATATTAATTCACATTCAAAACTCATAATCAATGTCCCAAACTATCAGATGCTTTTGATTTTCAAAGGATTGAAACAGGATTTCTAGATAACAGGATAATATAGATTTTGTTTATTATTGTAACAATTGTATCAATAATAATCCAGACTACACTGTTCTTCAAATGGCAATAACTAGGCTCAGAAAACAGTTATTAGATGGAACTGTTTAACATATTCTCTTTTCGTTATCAGCTCTTTATCTAAATCTTACATAGTGCATCTTTAATTGTAATAGCAATGTTTAATTACTAGAATAGCATTTAGAAAGTTGTAAAAATTGTTTAGAATGAACAAGAAGCTTGTGGGTTTTTACTATTGTCTTGTTTAACCATTTAGATTTGTATAACACACATTTTTATTTAAACATGTTTTTGGTGCATTGTTAGCCGTTGAACTAAAAAACAAGGCCATGCAATTGGGTTGTAAATGACAAGCTGACATAATATAAAAGAGCGAAATTAAAGACTAAATTTCTATTGTACCAAATTAGAAATTTTGTTAGTTTTAAGAATTATAAATTTCTATGTATTAAACCACATTACAGGTACATGATTGATCATCTTAGTTTTGAGCCTGATGTGGCTATTAAAGGTGAGTCTAGAATTAGTGTACATAAATTATACACATACCATAAACTAGAAATATTTGTCGTCAATGGCCAAAAGATTTTTATTACCAAAATAAAATATGTTTAATATTCACATATGAAAATACCTTAACACTGCCCTGTGTGCCGGTTTATTTGCCCTCTCCCTTGGTTTTAAGCCAGTTTAACTTACCTGTATGAATGGTGTATAAAGTTAACACAAAATAATTTTTTTGATGTATGAATATTCCTTGAATGTCAACATACACCAGTTTATATATCTATTAATATTTCAGCATTTAACACTGCTAGAGGTCATGATATAGAACGAGAAAACTATTTAAAAGATTTACGATCTGATGGGTCTGTAAGGTATGTACTAGTAGTGGACCATGTTACCCCCCACTATAAACTACTTAAATTAAAAACACATTTGCTTTGCTACTTATGATCTTCACTTTAACAAAGCTGAACGTGTATCACTGAAGCAACATACAGGCATAATCTGTCATCCATCAAGCGGTTCCAAAGAAGAACATTTATAAAGACAATGGACAGGGGGGCATGGCTTGATGATCTAAAACCACCAATGTATTATTTTGATATACATGTACTTCAGATTTAACTTATATTTCAGTCTTGCAGAAAATTCAGGAAGAAGTGATGAAGAAGAAAGATTAGGATTAGAAGATCAGACGGCATCCAGTTCTATTGCAAATGGACATAATCGCTTTAGCACAAATAGAAAACATAGACAGAGATATTCTAGAGAAAGGGAATTTGAGACAAGGCAAAATCATGGATATCAGGCCAGGTCCAGAAAATGTGACTTATATCATTCGGAAGATCGGTCTAATAATTCAAATAATTGGAGATCAGTTGATGGCAGTGAAAGGAACTATGAAAGTGAAAGACCCAGTTGGAGATTAGGTGATCACAGAAATCATCCTTATTCTCCTAACAATAGACAGAGTGCTTTATCACATTATGACTCATTTCAAAGTTCAAGACAATATCAGAATGCTGGATGGTCATCTAATAGATCAGAATCCAGAGATTTCCAATCCTCCTATCCATCTTATGGTCGGAGGTCATATAGACGAAAGCAGTCATATAACAACTATGATAATCCTTCTAAATCAATGTATCACAGACACTGATGTTTTTAATCTTTTAGTGAATGAACTATTGCACAATATCTCAATTGAGTTGTGTGTTACAGGAATTTTTACCCATATCCAAACTACCTAGTGCCGTTGATTATTACTACCAGTTCTGTTATCATATTTGTGTTAAAAGTCTATATAAGCGCATGAACAAATTCAAATGGCTCATAGAAAACCTCTACAAATTATATAACTTTTAACTTTAAAATATCTCCACAAGACAATATGTAACTTTCTGTGAACCAACACCAATCATATCCTCCGAACAAAAACTGTATGCTTATTACAATAGAAAATACAGCAAAAAAATTTATAATTTCACAAATATGCAATTTTAAATATGGAAATAGCGTATAAAAAAATATTAAAGATATAAGGTACCGGTAAAATAAATAAAATGCATTTGAAAACAAACGATTTTTGGGGTGAAGATAAAAAGAAGTGAAACTAGTATGCTGTCTGAGCCAGTGGTTGTGCTCAGGAGTAGCAGCTCTAGGTATTGTACACTTCTGCTGTCGGTATTATTTTATACATTTCTTTCGTTATCCAAATTTACAGCTTTTAAAATACATGTATTGTGAATTTTATCTGAGACTCTACATTCTAGAGTTTGATTGTCAGTATATGTATATTGTTTCTTTAATATGATGTTAAATAAATGACATACATGTTCTAATGAGCCAAGTGTATTAAGTTTATAAAGATACGTTGCCGGGCAACAAAACATGCCTATAGCAGCTGTATCATGATATGGTTTAGGCATTCAACAAGGGTTGTCACAGTCAGTGCCTGTAGAACAACATTTATTCATCAGTAAAACTTAATGATTTTGTCCTTGATTTACAAGAACACTGGGAAGGAACCGCTTGTTAATACCATTGCCCTTTTTTGACTGCCAGCATTTTTAACAGAAACAGCTCTGACAAGCTGGTAAGGTTTATCCGCACACAAAAGTTCAAGCGAGGTTGCTTGAGAAGCCAGACTGGAAAATCCCAAGGAACTTTCTTGGCCAAAACCTGAATCGAACACAGAGCCTCCTTGTTAGTGAGCCAATGTCATACTCACTGGATGAGCCACAAAATGTATTATTAATACAACACAATTGTAGTATTAAGTCATGATATTTATTTAGCACCACATCATATACAAGTGAACAATCTAATTTTACATAGAAAATACAATGACTAATTATTTAATCTACTAAAAAAACAAATAGGGCCTCTATGATACACTGTGCTATGTGTACTGTAGACTATTGATTTGCACAAATTTCTGACTAAAAATCATTCGTTGAACACACTGAAGTAGCAAATTGGCTAGGTGATTAGACTTTATTTTTTCTGTTGATTTTAACAATTTACTAACAAAATGAAGACCGCATAAACCAAGCATTAGATTAGCAATGATATAGAATGGAACACAGTCCAGTACAAGATTAGCAATGATATAGAATGGAACACAGTCCAGTACAAGACCTTGCTCTGCTGTTTGTATATTCAATACAAAAGGAGGAGGATTGTAAGTTTCAATTTAACTATTTTCTGAATATTTCTATGTTCTTGTTTTGATGCACAAGGATGCCAACACTGTCATGGACCAGGCATTAAAAAATTGGAGATTCTGGGAAACGTGCTTGTAAATTTATTTATTGCAAAATTATAGTTTCTATTATTTTTTGTCATTAAGGGATTAAATCCTACACTTACATAAAAAATTCATAGAACATGGTTTCGTAATTAAAGAATACCGTAATCCTTCATTATATTTGAGTTACTGGTATTACAGGATAAATATAATTAAAATAGTAAAAATTCTATGAATGAAAATATTTCATAGTTCAGAACACTGCATTTTGTGAGAAACCAATTGCAATTGTTAAGTTTGATTTGACATTTTATTCCAATCACAAACTATAATACACAACATTATAATGAAATGAAATGGGGTTTAATGTCCAATTGTTCTAGCTTTCGCTATTATAAGCTGTAACATCTGTTGACAAGTGAGATCAATATTTGTACTGATCAAAATGTTTTAGTGATGTACAGTAGCCTTAAAATGGAATGCAGACAAGGGCTGGTGTAAAACACCGTCCTTCTCACCTGCCTTCAAGATCATTTAAATACTTAATGATCAATTACCTTGCCCTAAACCCAGAGTATCAATGGTTCACAGCTTGGAAAGTTTTTTACACCAACCTAGAGATGATCAATCTTTCATAATCTGCATACAAACTCTATTAAAAATTATAGAAAATATCTCAACAACTAAAAGATAAACGATGTTTTTCTTAAGATATGCATCAACATACTGGTAACTTATTTAAAGAGTAACAAATAAAAAAAAAGGCATAAAAATCATAATAATTAAAGCTGGTTGAAAAAATAAATAAAAATGACACAATGTTATTAGAGACAAGTATCCACAATAAAAATATTAATAATACATAAAATACAATTAAAGCTATTGGGTGAAAGACAATCATTGGTTTGATAATATTGTTATCATTCTATACAGCACTCGCTAAAATATTTGATAACATAAAACATTACTAACTGGTCAAAAATCAAAATGATGCTATCAATTAAAAACTTTGTGTTTGAGTAAACTAACATTGGTAAATAGATTATTTCCAATTCATTTGGGTTAAAATTTTGTGTTGGTTGATTGATGTTTTGCATATTCTTCTAAAAAGTTAATTTATGTGCATCAGAGGAAAATTTTGGTTGCCAGGTAACAAAATATATAACTATCAGTAGCTAAGAGACTGATACAAATTTCAGAAAGATTGTATCATATTTGAAGCTCGAGATGCTAACACAGCAAAGGTCACAATGATGGAAAATAGTTTATAAATTCTTTATTTTCAGTACTAGGCTGTTGCATTATGTGGACATAAGTGAATTGCACAAATTGTATTTTATATTTCACATAGTTGAATATTTTTAGTATACCACTAATACCAGTTCCTTTTAAGAAATTTTGTACACTGTTCATGTAAAAAGAAGACTTAGTAACTCTTACTTAAATACAATTGTCCTACCTATTGAAAATTAAAGCAATAAATTAGCGTGTAATAACTCTTATATTATAATTTATCCTTGTAAAAGTCTTCTTTACAATTACCCAAATGTACATGAAATTGTATTCTAAAGTTAATGAAATCAATAATTACAATTATAACAAATACATGGCACTCTCAACACTTTTTTTCAAGCAAAAGAATAGTACTAAAACTTAAAGCAATACCAAAAGTGGCAATAAGTTTACAAATAAACAAGGGTAACCCACACTTAATATCAAATTGTCCATGTCTTTTTATGAAAAGATAGGTTGCCAGGCAACGAAACATACGCCCACAGCAGCTAAATCGTTCGGGCAGTCAACAAGGGTTGTCGCATATTTTTACTTTTTTTGCTAATGAAACATTTGTAATACACTAAAAACTGATTAAGAGTAAGGGCTCATTATGTAATTATCAGAAAATCATTAGAATTTGATTGCTTTTTATAAAGTGTTACCCCACACTAACAATTAGTATATACATGAAACATTTAATATCATGGATTTAGCTGTTCAGTTATTAAAATTCATTGAAAATCAAAATACTTGTTCGTTTCAACACCTTAAACTCTGTGTATCAATCTAAAGTCAATCGGATGATAAGTTTAGCCTCTATAGCGTAACAAAATTTTTTGAAGTTATCAAGGGAGATAACTGTGGCAATAATTATTTTAAATCTCTGAAAATCAATAGGCTTCTTCGTCTCATGACCCTAAACACTGTGTGTTAATTTAAAGTCGATCGGATATTAACTTTGGCCTCTAGAGCTTCCACAGGATTTTTTCGAAGTGATCAAGGGCCATAACTCTTGTAGCAATTATTGAAAATCACTGAAAATCGATAGACGACTTAGTCTCATGACTGTAAACACTATGTATAAATTTGAAGTCAATCTGATATTAACTTTGACCTCTAGAGCATCCACTGTGTATAATTTAAAGTCAATCGGATATTAACTTTGGCCTCTAGAGCGTCCGCAGGATTTTTTGAAGTGATCAAGGGACATAACTCTGGCACTAATTATCGGGAATTGCTGAAAATCAATAGGATTCTTTGTCTCATGACCTTAAACACTGTGTATAAATTTAAAGTAAATCGGATATTAACTTTGGCCTCTAGAGCGTCCACAAGATTTTTGAAGTGATCAAGGGCCATAACTCTGGTAGTTATTATCGAAAATCGCTGAAAAACAAGGGCTATAACTCTGGCACTAATTATCGGAAATCGCTGAAAATCAATAGACTTCTTCGTCTCATGACCTTAAACACTCTGTATAAATTTAAAGTCAATTGGATATTAACTTTGGCCTCTAGAGCGTCCACAAGATATTTTGAAGTGATCAAGGGCCATAACTCTGGTAGTTATTATCGGAAATCGCTGAAAATCAATAGGCTTCTTCGTCTCATGACCTTAAACACTGTGTATAAATTTAAAGTAAATCGGATATTAACTTTGGCCTCTAGAGCGTCCACAAGATTTTTTGAAGTGATCAAGGGCCATAACTCTGGCACTAATTATCGGAAATCGCTGAAAATCAATAGGCTTCTTCGTCTCATGACCTTAAACACTGTGTATAAATTTAAAGTCAATCGGATATTAACTTTAGCCTGTAGAGCGTCCACAAGCAATTGTGGACGCCGGACCGACGGACGGACGGACGGACGGACGGACCGACGGGGGCGACGACAATATACGACCACATTTCAATGTGGGCGTATAAAAAGCATTAAGTCATTTGATTTCTGTAAGCCTATTCCAAAAGATAGGTTGCCAGGCAACGAAACATACGCCCATAGCAGCTAAATCGTTCAGGCAGTCAACACTTTTTACTTTTTTCGGTAATGAAACATTTATAATACTCTAAAATCTGATTAAGAGTAACAACTCATTATGTAATTATCAGAAAATCATTAGAATTTGTTTGCTTTTTATAAAGTTTTGCCCCACACTAACAATTAGTATAGGAAACATTTAATATTTGTTCGTTTCAATCTGAAGTCAATCGCATAAGTTTGGCCTCTACAGCATCCACAAGATTTTTAAGTGATCAAGGACTACAACTCTGGCACTAATTATTCGAAATTGCTGAAAATCAATAGGTTTCTTCGTCTCATGACCTTAAAAACTGTATAAATATGAAGTCAAACGGATATTAACTTTGGCCTCTTGAGTATCCACAAGATTTTTTGAAGTGATCAAGGGCCATAACTCTGGCACTAATTATCGGAAATCGCTGAAAATCAATAGGCTTCTTCGTCTCACGACCTTAAACACTGTGTATAAATTTGAAGTCAATCGGCTCTTTGGCCTCTAGAGCACCCACAAGATTTTTTGAACAGATCAAGGGCCATAACTCTGGCACTAATTATCGGAAATCGCTGAAAATCAATAGGCTTCTTCGTCTTATGACCTTAAACACTGTGTATAAATTTAAAGTCAATCGCATATTAACTTTGGCCTCTAGAACGTCCACAAGATTTTTTGAAGTGATCAAGGGCCACAACTCTGGAACTAATCATCAGAAATCCCTAAAACACTGTGTATAAATTTAAAGTCAATCGGATATTAACTTTCACCTTTAGAGCGTCCACAAGATTTTTTTAAGTGATCAAGGGCCATAACTTGGTAGTTATTATCGGAAATCGCTGAAAAACAATAGTCTTCTTCGTCTCATGACCTTAAACACTGTGTATAAATTTAAAGTCAATCGGATATTAACTTTGGCCCCTAGAGCGTCCACAAGATTTTTTAAAGTGATCAAGGGCCATAACTCTGGTAGTTATTATTGGAAATTGCTGAAATCAATAGGCTTCTTCGTCTCATGACCTTAAACACTGTGTATAAAATTTAAAGTCAATCGGATATTAACTTTAGCCTCTAGGACAGACCAACGGACAGGGGCGACGACAATATATGACCACATTTCAATGTGGGCGTATAAAAATCATAAAGGAATGAATGGTTATTAATATTACTAGGACTACTAATAAACAAGGATTGGTCAGATTAGGTAATACATTATGTCCACTTCGTCATCATAGTAATTTTTTTAGTATCTGCTTAATTCACACTTTCAAATTATTACATTGTGCACATGGTTATTTGAGCTTATTCTCTATAAATATAGTAACCAAACAATCAGTTGAATTTAAAAAAAGTCTTAAAAACACTTCTGTAGATTATGTACAAGACTTACAGGGAGCAATAACCATATACTACTTAATCAACAATCAAAAAGTTAGAAGCAATAGTGCCAATAACTGATCTAAATTTAATCACAATTGAAAATGCTTAAAATATCTTCATCTTTTATCAGCAGTAACTAGTTCTGAAATTTTTACCCCTGAAACCAGTTTCTGAAATACGGCTAGTACCCAACCTTTGTAGGGCATGGTATTAATACTTGTTACAATCTGTACTCTGGAATAGGTTTTTCAAAAAGCACATAATAAACTCAAGAGCAAGTAATTATAGATGGACCAATGAGGATATAAAATTGTGTATTCAACACAGCAAAGAAAATTGGTTTTGGTAAGCAAAGACATATTAGGTTATCAATTTAGTTTTTATCATAATATTATTTAAGAAAGTATTAGTAAAATAAGTGATATACATTTAGCTTTAAATGAGATAAAGAAGTAATTATCAGGAATATAAAATTATTATTAATTATATTTAATTTAAAAAACAATCTGCTATATAAAACGGTAAACAAAATTTAAAAATTTAAATAATTTTCTCCCCACAGACAAAACTATTTTATAAATGTACATTAGTTTACTGTCAAGAGGAAGGTGTTTGAAAGAACCTGCCTCAAACATTAATGCTCTATAAAAGATAATATAATGCATAATGAAAATAATTGTGCAAACAATAAATACTGGTAGTATCTTAATATATTTTCTGTTAGACAATGTACCAGTAGTGAGAGATAGCTGAGTAAATTTACAAACTGATTTCTTTCCCTGTGTATATTATTTTAAAGCATAATATTCCCAGTAAAAATATTTCAGTATAATACATCAAGTCAATTCAAATTGGACGAAAGTGAGCATTTTCATCAGTTGTTATTGAATAAAGTAACAATATGAGCATTTACAGTTAGCCCTGATAATTATGTATTAAAGATAAATAAACCTGATATATAAATCAATGTACAGTAAAACAAGAAATTAATGATTAATGCTAGCAAGAAATTAATGATTAATGCTAGCAAGAAATTAATGCATTCATTTGTTGCAGGTTGCTTTAATTTCAATAATAGTTTAAACATACATTATGCAAGATCTAAATCTGCCTATTGTAGGTCTTTCTTTAGGCCTTAAATGTTATATAAACTATTAATTAGACATTTACTAACATGACAACTCACAAAGCAATCTGATGAGTTTGATTTTCAACAGATTTGAATCTATTCTGGTGTTGATTAACCGTCAAAATGGATAATCAAGACTCTGTTTATTATTTTAACATTGGTAACAATGACAAATAAGACTACAGTGTTTTTGAAATGAGGATTTCTCGACTCAAGAGTGAAGTAATTTGAAATTTTAAGCATATTCCCTTTACATTATCTATTTTTTAACCATTATAGAAATATCAGCGCTTTGTCTTATATCCCATCACGCCCTTTAACCCTTTGAACATTGACTATACATGGGGTGTTGCACGTCCCTCCCTGGATTTACAGGACGTCATATTAATTATGACGTCAACGTAATTGGAGCTTGACATGCCCCAAGCCGCAAAACCGACATTTCGGGTATATGCGATACAACATCAAGCCGGTTTTGCGGCATTTCAGGTTCTAAGGGTTAAGTGTGATAAAATATATACAACACACTTCAAAAACAATGAATTAAAACAAAAAACAATGGTTAATTAAATGGTATTGGTAATCAATGTAATTAAATGGTTACATTTTGCCAGAAGCCATTTGGTTCTGATGTTTTACTAACTACTTCATTGACATCTGTTACTCAGAATTCATGAACTTATTGACCAATCAAATTGTTAAACATGGTATACAAAGAGGGTGTTTTATCGTAAAATCCAGGTAATACCATTCTGTTGGATAGATATAAATAGACTTCTCACTGCCAGAAGATGGTTGTGACATGACAGAATTTAAATGTGACTTCATTAATTTCTTGTTTTATAATAAAACATTTCTGCTATTAAAAATACATTAATTTCACCAAAAAACCCAATTTTTCTTCTTTTGTTTGGTGGTTTGTCTCTCTGCTACAAATCTATCCCGCATCTGAAAAAATGGAACACACCTTAAGTCAGAATTGTGTACAATATATGAGTCAAAATTCTTTAGGGGAATGTATTTTATAACTTAAAGTCTGTGTTGTGGACACCCAAACAGTCTGCTAATATGCGATGCTTTCCCTCACATGCTTTGAGTCTGACTTCCAAGAAATTAAACAAATACGAAATGTTTGACACAAATTTTATACAAATGTTTGACACAAATTTTATAAACAAGCCAACAGAGAGACTGATGTCCCAAGCCGAAATCGCAATTTTTCAAAAGTATAAAGCAATCAAACTATACTGTAAGTTTCATCACTCTCTATCAGATAGAATCAAGGTTATCTTGTCCCAAAGCATCAACCAATAAAATTGCTTAGCTTTAGCTCAAAATGTTAATCACTGACTCCGTCAAGTCATTTACCTGATGAACATCTACATCAAGTTTAACCATTCTACCTCAATTAAATTTAAAAGCAGAGTTGTTATGTTCCAAAGTGATCAGCCATATTGCTTATCACTCCTAAGCCTAAGCAGAAAATTCTTACCATCAAACTTAGTCAAGGTAATGACATAATGAATCTATATTTGGAGTTTTGTCGCTCTCACTTCATTATAACCAAAGTTATAGTGCATCAACCAATCAGATTGCTTATCTGTGCATATCGTGAGAAGACAATGATCGTTTTCGATCTCCATCAAGGCATTGACCTAATGAATGCCTACACTACGTTAATTAGAAGGAGAGTTATTGTGTTTCAAAGTCTCGACCAATCAAATTGCTTATCACTCTGCTTATCCTGAGCAAAAAATGCTCAGTGTCAAACTTAATCAAGGTACTGATGCAATGAAACTATACACCAAGTTTCATCACTCTGACTTAATTGCTTATCTCTGCTTACCCTACACAGAAGATAGGTTGCCAGGCAACGAAACATACGCCCACAGCAGCTAAATTTTGCGGGCAGTCAACAAGAGTTGTCGCATATTTTTCGATAATGAAACATTTATATTACACTTAAATCTGATTAAGAGTAACAACTCAGAAAATCATTACAATTTGTTTGGTTTTTATAAGGTTCTGGCCCATGCTAACATATAGTATGGTATACAAAACATTTAATATCATGTATTTAGCTGTTCAGTTATCAACATTCATTGAAAATTAATATACTTGTTCTTCTCAAGGCCTTAAACACTGTGTATCACTTTGAAGTCAATCGGATAATAAGTTTGGCCCCTAAAGCATCACAAGATTTTTTAAAGTGATCAAGGGAGATAACTTTGGAAGTAACTATGGGAAATCGTTGAAAATCAATAGGCTTCTCTGCCTCATGACCTTTAACACTGTGTATCAATTTTAAGTCAATTGGATATCAACTTTGGCCTCTAGAGCGTCCACAAGATTTTTTGAAGTGATCAAAGTCCATAACTCTGGCAGTAATTATCGGAAATCTCTGAAAATCAACAGGATTCTACGTCTCATGACCTTAAACACTGTCTATAAATTTAAAGTCAATCGGTTATTAACTTTGGCCTGTAGACCACCCACAAGGTTTTTCAAAGTGATCAAGGGCCATAACTCTGGCAGTAATTATAGGAAATCACCGAAAATCATTGGGCTTCTTCGTCTCATGCCCTAAAACACTGTGTATAAATTCAAAGTCAATCGGATATTAACTTTAGCCTCTAGAGCGTCCACAAGATTTTTTGAAGTGATCAAGGGCCATAACTCTGGCAGTAATAACCGGAAATTGCTGAAAATCAATAGGCCTCTTCGTCTCATGACCTTAAACACTGTGTATAAATTTAAAGTCAATCGAATATTAACTTTGGCCTTTATAGCGTTCACAAGATTTTTCAAAGTGATCAAGGGTCATAACTCTGGCAGTAATTATCGGAAATCGCTGAAAATCAATAGGCTTCTTCGTATCACAAACTTAAACAATGTGTATAAATTTAAAGTCAATCGGATATCAACTATAGTCTCTAGTGCGTTCACAAGAAATTGTGGACGATGGACGGACGGAACGACAGACGGACGGACGGGGGCGACGGCAATATACGTCCACATTTCCATGTGGGCGTATAAAAATGATCATCTTAGACCTAATCAAGAACTACACCAAGTTTGAACGTTCTAGCTCAATGAGATGGAGAGTTATTGTGTTCAAAAGTCTTGGCCAATCAAATTGCTTATTGCTCTGCTTACCCTGAGTAGAAAATGCTCATTATCAAACTTAGTCAAGGTATTGATGTAATGAAACTATACACCAAGTCTCACCACTATCACTTAATAAGAACTAAAGTTATCGTGTCCCAAAGCATCAACCAATCAAATTGCTTATCTCTGCTTACCCAAAGCAGAAAATGCTCATCTTCGAACTCCATCAAGGTATTGACCTAATAAACACCTACACCAAGTTTGAACATTCTAGCTCAATTAGAAAGAGAGTTATTGTGTCCCAAAAAGTGTGTCGGACGGACAGACAGACAGACGAACCCATTTTAATAGTCCCCCATCAATGCATTGACTTAATCAAGAACTACACTAAGTTTGAACATTCTAGCTCAATAAGATGTACTACTCAATAAGATGTACTACTGATATATCTGGGTAAGATAATAATAATAATTCAGGTTTGACAAGTGTAAATAGGCTTTTGGGGCATTGCATTGTCTTATCCCACTGGTATCATGCTATACCAGCAGCCATTTGGCACAAGAGGTCATATTGCTACTTTCCACTTAAATGTGATGTAAGATTTTCCATAGAAAGTTGTATTCGAATCGACAATGTATAACATAAAACATGCATCCATTACCACACCTGAAAAGGTGGTTTTTTTTGAGAGAGAGAACATGTTTTAAGTTTATTTTTAGCATGCACCTTACTCATCTCTGATTACTATCTGACTTGTATTTTAATGGGCATGTGTATCCACCTGTGGTGACAATATAGTAACAAATTAGGGACAGCTCCTTTTTTAACGCATTAGATGAAATACACTTAGAAGAGAATGCATATATGTACAAAAACACATTATTTAAAACTTTTATTTACTTTTTGATGTGCATTTAATTGGTTCTATAAAAAAATATCAGTAGAATATATGTGAAAAAATATTTGAAAATTTTAACAAAACCAAGCCAACGGTGAAGCTGATGTCCATAGCTGCAATCCCAAAATAAATTGATGACACACATTAAATTAATTGCACATTTATCTTTTTGAAAAGTATCGAACAATCAAACTTAGTCTAAATAGAAAATTTTCATGATCGAACAGTCAAGGTTTTTAAAGATGGGTTCCCAGCAAAGTATTTATCGGGTGGTTATTGCCAATAAAAGTATGGCAATTTTGGTATATATGGAAAGTAGAGATATCCAATCTTACGAGAAAAATATTGGATTCCCTGAAAAACACTCATTGAGCGTATACAGGACAAAAATGTAAGGGTTCCCCTAATCGACAGCCCGACCATTAGGGCTATACCCACGCATGACGTCGAAGGCTGCATGAGCACATTGAGCGCTTTGTGTACATGTTGATAAACTCTATAAAGAGTTAGACCTACAACTCTTTCTGAGATAAAGATAGGTTGTCAGGCAACGAAACATACGCCCACAGCAGCTAAATCGTCCGGGCAGTCAACAAGGGTTGTCACATATTTTTACTAATGAAACATCTGAAAATCATTAGAATTTGTTTGCTTTTTATAAAGTTTTGCCCCACGCTAACAATTAGTATAGCAAACATTTAACATCATGGATTTAGCTCTTCAGTTAGCAAAATTCATTGAAAATCAAACTACTTGTTCGTTTCAACACCTTAAACTCTGTGTATCAATCTGAAGTCAATCGGATGATAAGTTTGGCATCTATAGCGTCACATGTTTTTTGAAGTGATCAAGGGAGATAACTCTGGAAGTAATCAGTAGGCTTCTTTCTCTCATGACCTTAAACAGTGTGTGTAAATTTAAAGTCAATCGGATATTAACTTTGGCTTTTAGAGCGTCTACAAGATTTTTTGAAGTGATCAAGGGCCATAACTCTGGCAAAATCAATAGGATTCTTCGTCTGATGACCTTAAACACTCCGTATAAATTTTAAGTCAATCGGATATTAACTTTGGCTTTTAGAGCGTCTACAAAATTTTTTGAAGTGATCAAGGGCCATAACTCTGGCACTAATTATCGGAAATCGCTGAAAATCAATAGGCTTATTCGTCTCATGACCTTAAACACTGTGTATAAATTTAAAGCCAATCGGATATTAACTTTGGCCTCTAGAGCGTCCACAAGATTTTTTGAAGTGATCAAGGGCCATAACTCTGGTAGTTATTATCGGAAATCGCTGAAAATAGGCTTCTTCGTCTCATGACTTTAAACACTGTGTATAAATTTAAAGTCAATCGGATATTAACTTTAGCCTCTAGAGCGTCCACAAGCAATTGTGGATGCCGGACGGACGGATCGACGGACGGACGGGGGCGACGACAATATACGACCACATTTCAATGTGGGCGTATAAAAACCACGGAAAAAGACGCAGGCAGTGGATAATCCGAGAATTTAATTAGGGTTCGATACTTCTAATTAATAGTCAGCGATTACAGACAACAACATCTTGTGTATGCAATGAATTCTAACCCATCTACTCGGAGAAGGGTAATCCTCTGACGCAAACATTGCCTCTTTTGAAGCAAAATTATGATAAATTAATTAGTTTGAATATGTTTTTAGTCCTAATATATCATCAAATCACCCAGTTTGTACCCGGCATACCAACTTTAAATTAAAGAGGGAAACTTGACACTAAGTTTCATCACTCTCCATAAGTTAGAATCAAAGTTATCTTGTCCTAAATTTCTTAGCTCTGCTTAGCTTAGCTGGAAAGTGTTAATCATTCAACTCAATGAAGATAGTCACCTAAGTTTAAACATTCTACCTCAATTAAAAGCAGAGATGTCGTGTTCCATAGTCTTGACCAGTCAAATTGCTTATGCTACTTGGCAAAAAATTCTCATTATCAAACTTAGTCAAGGTAGTGATATAATGAATCTATACTCTGAGATTCATCCCTTTCACCCAATTAGAACCAAAATCTGGGTGTTCCAAAGTCTAAACCAATCAAATTGCTCATTTCTGATTACCCTTAGTGGAAAATGCACTTGATCAAACACTGTTGATGCATTCAGCTAAGAGACACCACGCCAAGTTTGAACATTCTACCTTAAATAGAAGGAGAGTTATTGTGTTATAAAGTATCAACCACCCAGGTTGAATTCTTTAATTAGCCTTAGCATAAACTGCTCATCACAGACATACATATTTTAATAGTCCCCTACTTACTTAAAGATAGGTTGCCAGGCAACGAAACATACGCCCACAGCAGCTAAATCGTCCAGGCAGTCAACAAGGGTTGTCGCATATTTTTACTTTTTACAGTAATGAAACATTTGTAATACACTAAAAACTGATCAAGAGTAACAACTCATTATGTAATTATCAGAAAATCACTAGAATTTGATTGCTTTATATAAATGAAACATTTAATATCATGGATTTAGCTGTTCAGTTATCAAAATTCATTGAAAATCAAAATACTTGTTCGTTTCAACACCTTAAACTTTTGTGTATCAATCTGATGTCAATCAGATGAAAAGTTTGGCCTCTACAGCGTCACAAGATTTTTTGAAGTGATCAAGGGCCATAACTCTGGCAGTAATTATCGGAAATCGCTGAAAATCAAAAGGCTTCTTCGTCTCATGACCTTAGACACTGTGTATAAATTTCAAGTCAATTGGATATTAACTTTGGCCTCTAGAGCGTCCACAAGATTTTTTGAAGTGATCAAGGGCCATAACTCTAGCAGTAATTATCGGAAATCGCTGAAAATCAAAAGGCTTCTTCGTCTCATGACCTTAAACACTGTGTATAAATTTAAAGTCAATCGGATATTAACTTTAGCCTCTAGAGTGTCCACAAGCAATTGTGGATGCCGGATCGACGACAATATACGACCACATTTCAATGTGGGCGTATAAAAAGGCAAGAGACAACAAAGAATAAGTCATGGAAAGACAGATCTAGTTATAGGAACAGGAATGTTGACCCTTTGAACACTATGCCGAGTTATTACCCCTAAATAAGATTCAGCTGTTACTTGTGATAGCCCAATTATTTCAACAAGTATGATAGCTGACCACTAGATGTTCCAAGTGTTTATGTTACAAACAAAAATAAAATAAAAATGTAAATTAGTGAAAGACTGGGTGTAAAAACTACAAGGAGAGAGAGACATACTTAGTTAATTTATTTTAAAAGATTACATATACTGGACATATTCTAATACACAATATTCAATACCATACATTGATATTTATAATCTTTATTTCTTTAAAAGATATATTCCTTTTAACTCGGTCATTATTCAATTGTGTAACAAATGATAGAATAATTAAATTGACAGAAAATTTAATTTCATAGTTTGTTCTATTACAGAATATAGTAAACTATGATTTTCTAGTTTCTGTCTTTATCTGTTCTTATCAGGACACTTTTAGTCAGTAATTTCTTTTTTTTCTATTCATCACAAATATCTTTTCAAATAAAATTTATTTTTGGTAATGAACAAATAAGCAAAAGACATATATATCTTTAAAATCATTCAAAATAAAGTTTCACAAACAACTAACAAAAATGCAATGATATAACAAACTCATGCATCTGAGTATCAAGCAAAATTGATACATAAAAAGTATATATGTAGCATAATATATATGTGTAAATGGCAATGCCCAGAACTGTTAACTACGTTCAGTATTATGGGAAAATTCCAAGTAACAAATATAGTACCAGGAATCCTCGTATTTAAGCTCTCCCATTATTAAGACCATGGGCTTAATAACGAGGTTAAATTTTGAATTGTACTGTTAGTGCCATCAGAGGTTTTCACATCTTGAAAACTCATTGGACTCCAATTGCCGGTGACATCTAAAGACACTAAATTTGACAATTATAAAAAGAACCCAAATGTTTGTTATTTTTTCCTTATTTTGAATTTTAGCCCTGGGCTTAATTACGGAAGGAATGTTTTTATCACTGACATGGTCAAATTCGAAATTAAACCCAGGGCTTAAATACGAGAATTCCTGGTATCGTTACACAAAGAATAAACTTTTTTCTATTTTTTACAGAACTCGAAGGCAAGTGGTATCAGTTGTTAGAGAAATATTAAGCTAATCCTTTAAAAATTAGCTATAGCTAAATAATGGTTTATTTGAATTTCATCTTACTTGGAAACATCAGCACAATCGACTTATAATACAAATATATACAGTAATTGTGAAATTTGTGAAGTTCAGAAAAAAACAGCTTATTACACTATAAATTTTTGTTGAAATTGCTGAGATTACACAAAGTTTAATTATAAAATAGAGGCAACAGAAAGTATTTGAACTCTATTGGCTATATACTTAATAAGATCAATTTGGCTCGTTACTAAAATATAATCAATTTCATCCAAAACCACCCTTCTTTCAAACATATTTTGTATTCATAGCACTCATGGCTATGGACTCCGGTTTCGTAGTTATGACCCCCCCTTGCCCAATTAAATGCAATTGTCATAGAATTAAAAATTTTATTGGAGAGGATTCTAGATTATATGTTATTAAAAAGTTGTTAATTAAAAAGTTGACTGCAAGGTATGAAATTGTCCACTGTAGTAAAACAAGTTATTAATGTTCTTTTTAATGTGTTCTATATGCCTAGTATTTACTGGTACCTTAAAACAGGGAGTTTTATCCAAACAATAATTTACAGTATCTAAGTAGATGATAGGCTAATCAGGATAATGATGTCAATATCTTGTAAATGGCGTTTTACTGATATGTTAAAAATATCCACTTATTTTAATAGATTAATGGTAGAATCCAGCAGTGGGTTACATTAATTTCCTGTCTTACAGTAAATCATCAGATATCAACCACTTAAACAATAGGGACCTTTCGCACTGGTTCGAAAAGGAACACTAACATGTTTGTACGATAATAGCTAGATGTTCAGCTTCAATTGCCACTCCAGCAAAGTTTTCAATAAATTTTATTAGCAGATGGACAATGTATAAAGCAGAATATTGCATTTGAGCACATTCTACACAATCAACAATACACACAAGGCCTCGAAAAATTGCGAAAATTCAAGGAGTAATGTTCTTCACAGGTAAACACTCATGTATGTAAGGGGTGACGTCGCAATTAAACACAAATCGGTGACGTTTTCTTATCTGTCGTACCGATGCGAAGGTCCCTAATATTAGTAATAACATCCACATCCAACTAACAAAAATACTTTGATTAATGATTATAGAAAAAAATACAGAAATAAATGGTTTTGAATTATACAAACACATATATCAAACAAAATACATACAATGTAGTACATGATTTGAATATAGCATTGGGCAATAATATAACTGAAAGTTGCTTAGGAATCTTACTTTCTTAACACTATAATTCAGGGGTTCAAAGGACAATGTTTAGCAAGATCCCCAAAAGTGAAGTTATTAATGGTTACTGTGAAAAAAAAAAGTAATTTGATAACTATAATTTAATACATAATTTAAACCAAATATTAAACGTTTTTTTTAATAAAATTAATCACTCAGATTCAAATCACGATATTTAGCATCCTGTGAAATCCAATTCAAACCTCGTTTGTTTCTGTTGAATCTTTCTGAATTCCACCTAACTTTCGATTTTTAATAACAGGCTAGTCTCTATAATCCAAACAGATATTCTACGAATATTAGTCTGGATGAGTCCCCAAAATTTGACAGAAAGTCAGTCATTGTCTGGATTGTCCAGTCTTTTGAGTTACCACAGACTGAATCTATCAAAACATCCCGCTTGTCAACAATGACACTTTCTAAAATTTTGTTTGTAAAGGTTTTAATTGAAATAGTAATTTTCTCTCATCATGAATCAGACGTATGGCTTCTCACAATCTTCTTAATTCTTCGTCGCGATTCATGCTTTATTCCTCGTGTCTATTTTGTTTCTATTAATAGATGTGCCAAGTGAATTGTTGGATATATTTCAGACTCGTTTTATAGAATCTAGCAAAATCGGCCCGGCTTCATAAGATCTAGCACTTACCGAGACTTAAGCCAAAAGGTGCCATTGCCCATGTGTAACCGGGAGTTTGTTTTTTTATGTGGTAGATTATCCAGTAATTTTTGTCAATAATTGAGAACCGACCCAGACCCTCTGTACGTTGAAGACTAGGGGGTTCTGGGTGACAGAGACTAATAACAGGCTGGTACAAGATTACTTACTGCAATCTGAATCATATTCACTATTTAAAGCATAAAAAATAGTGAAGCCAATGTGTCTTTACTACATGATTGAAACACAGTATAAACACAGTATAACCACCTACACCCATATGTACTAACTTTAACTACGAGTATTTTTCAGGTTTGACTTTTAAACAGAATTATTACTGGTGAATATATAGAACACAAAACTGTTGATATGCAATGGATAATATGAAAATGTGATGAAATAAAAAGCATTATCTATATAATAAGGTTGTTTAACAACTTCTAAAACAAATACGATAAACATTATGTTTATAACGAACATATGATTCACAGAACACGAATACAGGAAAAAAATCATGCTTTGTTTTAACATCTGTTAATACGATATGTAAATTGTTATTGGAACAGATGCACAATCAAACACAAGTTAATACAACGTGCAGAAGAAATGTCACATGCCGCATGCTGTACAAATTCTACTCATACCCAAACTTTCTTTTGACCACAACCTTCCTCATAGCTTGTACTACTCGGATGTTGCATTGACTGAAACAAATAATGAGAAATTATTAGAATTACTAGTTTAAGAAACTGACTGAGTAATATTCTATTTTGATATTCTATATAATACAAGCATGAAATTCAAGGAAGTATAAATACCAATCCTCAGAGTATTCATTTAATATCAGACATAAAAAAACTTGAAATAGCAAGGGATAATAAGACTGAAATTTTATGAAGTACTTACTTTTCTTTCCTCACATTTTCTCATCTTTAGTAAATTTTTTATTGCATCTATCCAGCTTTGTACTTCTTGCGGAGTGTCACACTGTAAAAAAATTACCATAAATAAATGATCTAGATTCTAATTTTTGAAATGACAGTTCAATCTTATATAAGTTTTTCTTTGTTTACCATTCAAATGACTAAAATCTCACTTAATATAATTTGCTTAGTAATAAAGCCTGACCTGTATATAAAATATTCTTCTGGAAGTTATAAGTTCAAATAAATTATCTCTGCTTGTAGAATGGGATCTGTAATAGAGAAACAGGCATTATTTGATCTAGTTTTAAGGCCTATTGCAGTCTATGGCCTACAAGCGTCATGTGATCACAATATTTGTGCTTCTGTCACATTCGATGGACATAAGGAACTGCAGTGTATACTTGTGGTTGTTGGTTTTGCAATATGTCAACTTTGATCTAAACAGTTTGTCCCAAATAATTGGCATCTCAAAATAGGAGTATTCCGATTACTGCTAATATATCAACGAAAACAATGTAACATATGCTTCATAAATTGGTACTAGATCTGAATCTTAAGTACTAAACAAGACTGTTATATACCACTTACCCAGAATTGTCATGTTCTCTTGCTTCTAAAATACATGATGTAGGAATTGTTCGAATTGGTGTTTTATCCTGTTTGAATTAAAGTAGAAATTTATATACAATAATTAAAACTATACACGGTACAGTTAGCAGTCTGGTAGGAAATATACAGCATTTTACGAAAATTTAATCTTGTGGTATATTTTTTTTTTTATTTAATTGAAGACTATCATATCTCATCAATATCATATCTCATCAAAAACTACAGTCACCTACACTTTGTTTCCAGTTTTCATACATAATTGGGTTTCTTAATCAAAATATTCTTGCAGGACAGAAACTTGTATTTTAATCTTTCGGTATAACATGGATCATATCAATATAAATCTTACATGTTCTGTACGAAAATATGACAACCCTTCTTCATGAAGTATAAAAAATCGCCTTTTCCAACTTCTTCTCTATAATACATGCAAGTAAGAAAAATATTGAGTTAAATATTTATGTACAATGAAAGCATATTTCAAGTATTATCAAAATCCATTCACTAGATGTAATTTACTAATGTTACATACAATCAGATTTTTAAAAATCAAAATTGATTCACTATAAGTAAAACTTTTCAGAACGAGGTGGTCAGATTGCAATGGGATAAATAAACACACACAGATGGCATTGATGTTTGTCTACAAGTTATATTTTCTACCCCCTGCATGGAATCTAATCAATACTTACTACAGCTCCTTGTTTTACACAATAACCACATTTTAAACCAATAAAACTGTGCTTAGTAGAATCTTCCCTGATAACTTCACAATTAAATGTAATACTGTTTTCTTTGGTGCTTGAGCCCGAATTCTTACTCATGGAACTGGAAGGGGAGATTTTACCAGAAGACAAAGTTTCTTCATCATTACTAGAATCTGATTCATAATCTACTGGCTGCAAGATATAAAATATCATTTTTATCTCACAATATTCAAGTTCAAAACTATTTGGAAAGCATGCTGGTCGGATGAATAAACTGTTAGTTTGATCCCTAGTGATTGTTTGAGAATTTGACATTAATACAAAATAAATCAAATTATAATTTAATGGAGATAACTCTTTTTTTTAATTCAGGTCAGTAAATGGGTTGATTTAATGTTCATAGATAGAGTAATGGACTAATGGTGCAAGATTAAATTCACAATTCAAAAGTTTAAGAAGAAGTTGTTGTGTTTACAAATTATACTACATTGTATTATTGTAATTTCTATTTTGACAAACGGTCTACAGTTTAAATGAATGGGGTATATCCATGGATGGGAAACATTTAGAGAAGACAGATCTTCATCTAAAAACATAAAATCACATTGATACTCTTATTTTTTACAACTCACACAGGTCTCAGCCTTTTAACTACCAGAAGAGTACGGTATTGTTTGATATAATGAATCAAACTTTACATGTACATAAAGCATTATTATACTTTAAGGTCTGTGTATTCGAAGGTGCATTATAATAAAACTTCAGGTATTCCAGGTACAATAATACTTCAGGCATAATTGAGGCAATTCAGTATTCTGAGATGCTGTCTGATCCGGCATATTGTATCGATCCTGTACGACGTCGGAATTGACAAAGTCCACTATATATACATTTACCCATACCTGTTCTTGAACTGGTAATTTACACACAACACCACCAGCTATTTCTGTTGTATAACTAGTCTGACTTAAATCACCAGCACACCATTCCATAGCACCATCTTGTAATGCTGATTTAGGAACCTAATAAGAAAACACCCATGTTAAGATACATAACAATCATAATAATGGAATATTAACATCGAGAGGTCAGGACCTGAAGAAAACCTATAAAATTAGGCAGTTGGACTCCTAATCACATTGGTGATAGATCTACAGGTCAAGGCTTTAGAAACTTGGCTCTATTAGTAAGTGCAGGAGGACCGCACTACACGCAAAACAAAAATCTTCAAGATAAGCCTCTGTGTGGTACAGTCCCGGGACTGTTATGGTACTGGATTCACTAAAAATGATGTACAAAAAAGATTTAACAGAAATAATGCGAGCAATCTTGACAGTGGTCGGCTCTTCAATGATGATCTATTAAATGATAGGAAATCTAAGAAAGTGGTATCAGTCAATACAGAATTTAAGAGATTATGTTTCTGACTTGCTCTTTCACATGATTTCAATGTCTTGTATGTTAGGCACCCTTTGACTAAAGTAAGTGTTTATAGAGAAATAATAAACTAAAACATTATGGTTACAAATAAATTTTAAAACTTATGCTGGCTTACAAAACTCATGAAAGACATCTATTAGAGTGGGGAAAAAATGACATTATAGTTTTATTATTGTCATATCACTACCTTCATTATGACAATGGGTCACTTTTAAGCTATGTGCGTAATTCCTATTTGTAACCATGTTGTGTAGAGTACTGCTGGGTAATTTTATAAGTGTAACTTACAGTAATTTTGCAAGCATTATTTAAAGCTTCTATCCATTCAAATAAATCTTTTTCATCTTCAGCCTCTAAATAATATCTTCTACCTTCATAATTAATAACTATAAAATAAACATAATGTATTCTAATTCAGTCTGTAATAAATAACTTGAACTCTTAGTCTTGTAAAAATACTGATTTAATTTTAATACTCAGTGGTCTTTTCATAATTTCTGGGCTAAAATTCTCAGATTTTTTAAGTTGTTTTCGTAACGGATTTGTGAAAAAGGGGTTAGTTTCATTTACTAAATACTGGCACAGGATTCAAGGCGAATCAAATGACTGTTTTATGAGATCCCCTTATTCTAAAACCACTACACACGAAAGGGGAAAAACAACTTTGACAATTTCAATGCAACATAAATGTATTAAGCTTTGAATAAATGTCCATACCAAAACAATAAGGAATTTTTGGTCTCAACTTCCGTGCATCACTGACCTGAAATACGAGACATTAAACACCATGATATCTCACAAACATCAACTATAAAGTAATTGTAAATAAAATTGGTTGTAAATATAACAAGCCAACAGTGAGGCTGATGTCCCCCGCCAAAATCCCAAAATAAATAGATGACACATATTAATTAATAGCACATTTATTTTTTTCAAACGTATCGCCCAATCAAACTGAACACGAAGTGTCGTCCAAAAATTGCTTATCTCTGCCTACCGTAAGAAGAAAATGCTCATCTTCGAACTCCATCAAGGCATTGACCTAATAAGCATACACACCAATTTTGAACATTTTAACTCAATTCGAAGGAGAGTTATTGTGTTCCAAAGTCTCGGCAAATCAAATTGCTTATCGCTCTGCTTACCCTGAGCAGAAAATGCTCATTATCGATCTTAGTCAAGGTATTACTGTAATGAAACTATACACCAAGTTTCATCACTCTCACTTAATTAGAACTAAAGTTATCGTGTCCCAAAGCATCAACCAATCAAATTGCTTATCTCTGCTTACCCTAAGCGGAAAATGCTCATCTTCGAACTCCATCAAGGCATTGACCTAATAAGCATATCCACCAAGTTTGAACATTTTAACTCAATTAGAAGGAGAGTTATTGTGTTTCAAATTCTCGACCAATCAAATTGCGTATAGCTCTGCTTACCCTGAGCAGAAAATGCTCATTATCGAACTTAGTCAAGGTATTACTATAATGAAACTATACACCAAGTTTCATCAATCTCACTTAATTAGAACTAAAGTTATCGTGTCCCAAAGCATCAACCAATCAAATTGCTTATCTCTGCTTACCCTAAGCGGAAAATGCTCATCTTCGAACTCCATCAAGGCATTGACCTAATAAGCATATACACCAAGTTTGAACATTTTAACTCAATTAGAAGGAGAGTTATTGTGTTCCAAAGTCTCGACCAATCAAATTGCGTATCGCTCTGCTTACCCTGAGCAGAAAATGCTCATTATCGAACTTAGTCAAGGTATTACTGTAATGAAACTATACACCAAGTTTCATCACTCTCACTTAATTAGAACTAAAGTTATCGTGTCCCAAAGCATCAACCAATCAAATTGCTTATCTCTGCTTACCCTAAACGGAAAATGCTCATCTTCGAACTCCATCAAGGCATTGACCTAATTAGCATATACACCAAGTTTGAACATTTTAACTCAATTAGAAGGAGAGTTATTGTGTTCCAAAGTCTCGACCAATCAAATTGCGTATCGCTCTGCTTACCCTGAGCAGAAAATGCTCATTATCGAACTTAGTCAAGGTATTACTATAATGAAACTATACACCAAGTTTCATCACTTTCACTTAATTAGAACTAAAGTTATCGTGTCCCAAAGCATCAACCAATCAAATTGCTTATCTCTGCTTACCCTAAGCGGAAAATGCTCATCTTCGAACTCCATCAAGGCATTGACCTAATAAGCATATCCACCAAGTTTGAACATTTTAACTCAATTAGAAGGAGAGTTATTGTGTTCCAAATTCTCGACCAATCAAATTGCGTATAGCTCTGCTTACCCTGAGCAGAAAATGCTCATTATCGAACTTAGTCAAGGTATTACTATAATGAAACTATACACCAAGTTTCATCACTTTCACTTAATTAGAACTAAAGTTATTGTGTCCCAAAGCATCAACCAATCAAATTGCTTATCTCTGCTTACCCTAAGCGGAAAATGCTCATCTTCGAACTCCATCAAGGCATTGACCTAATAAGCATATCCACCAAGTTTGAACATTTTAACTCAATTAGAAGGAGAGTTATTGTGTTCCAAATTCTCGACCAATCAAATTGCGTATAGCTCTGCTTACCCTGAGCAGAAAATGCTCATTATCGAACTTAGTCAAGGTATTACTATAATGAAACTATACACCAAGTTTCATCAATCTCACTTAATTAGAACTAAAGTTATCGTGTCCCAAAGCATCAACCAATAAAATTGCTTATCTCTGCTTACCCTAAGCGGAAAATGCTCATCTTCGAACTCCATCAAGGCATTGACCTAATAAACACATACACCAAGTTTGAACATTCTAGCTCAATTAGGAAGAGAGTTATTGTGTCCCAAAATGTGTGACGGACAGACAGACGGACAGACAGAAGGACAGACAGACGGACAGACAGACGGACAGACAGACAGACGGACGAACCCATTTTAATAGTCCCCCAACTTTCTTCGAAAGGCGGGGGACAAAAAAAAACAACATATGCATAAAATAAACAATCTACAAAATTACGAATAAGCTAACCAACTCTGGTTAGTAATAATAATTTGACTTTGGCCATGACAAATTCAAAACAAAATCAGTTTAAATTTGCTCTACTTGTAGCGTATGTAACAAATGAAATTTTAAAAAAATATCTTATGAATTGTTACTCGCTTTAGCCTACACAAGGTTTTTAATTTAAAGTCTAAATCTACCAACAAATAGAACCTGATAGAATAAAACCTACCATAGCTACATACTGTAAATATATTTCTCCTTTTGGATTCTGCCATGCTGGTGGTAAGTTCTGAAAAAGTAGCTTTTTAATAATCAATACAGCCCTTATTTGAAACGCCAATCATGACATTCAGTTGTACAATAAATACTTTAACAGTATCATCTTAATCTTGCTTGCTACGAATTGAATCAAAACTGATGATTGTTTCAATTATGACCTGATATTGTCAACATGAAGAAATCTTCTTTGGTGGAAATCACTTCCACTGATGATGTTCTGAGAATCTAGTTGAAGTGTTAAAAATTACAAAATTTGATATACAGCAAACTGTTATACATGTGTTAACCAGCAACATATATACAGTGGACTCTGTCACATCCGACATCGCACGGGATCGTTACAATATGTCGGATCACACAGCGTGGCGGAACATCGGGTTTTGTCCAAAACTGGAAATATTGTAACTTCGAAAACCGGAAGTAACATTATAATGTAGCTTCGAATCACCAGATGGAAATCGTTTGACGGGACGGCTGATTGATGTCGTAATCCGGAACGTACAGAGATCGAATGTGACAGTTTTTTTGGCTTAAGTAATAAGGAAATAAATCGGGACATGAAAATCATGTCGGATGTCACAGAAATCTGGAGTGATCAGACATCGGATGTGACAGAGTCCACTGTAGTTCATAATAAATAATAAAATCATGAATACGTAGAGTAAAATTCTATCCAGTAAACTGTTCAAGAGCTCTTAACAAAAGTCTTTAATGTTTTGGATCTCTAGATATCTATAGGAAGTCTGTTCCATGAAAGAGAGAGAGAGAAATGGGGTTTAACGTCCACTCAACACAAACTAGGTCATTTTGAGACTAACATATGATTTCATTTTATTTCAATAATTCGCTTGCGTGTAGAGGGGTCTTTAGCAGTGGGAGGAAACCAGAGGAAACCCACGAGGTTGAGAAGGGGCACCTATCTCCATGCCACATACGCTCACACCAGGGCTCGAAACCACAGCCGCATACCAGAGGTGACCGGCCAGCTAGAGGTCGAAGCGCGGCACTCTAGACCACTAGGCCATCCCAACCCCCCCATAAAATTACACATCTCAGAAGAGCAAGATGGACTTGTACCCCGAAAAATATTGTAATTTTGGAGGAATATTACAGGTGTTAATTTGAAAAACGTATGGATTGACAGTTGTCGGCACGTTTTCAATATATTGTATTACAACCATACGTCATTTTGTAGGAATATTACTGGCATAAATTTGAATATCGTACGGAAAATAAATATGAAAAAGAACTCTGTGTACCTATTTTTATTACGTACAAATTTGAATATTTTGTTAAAACATGAATTTTGACTGTGGTCAGAATACTTACAATTGGGTTATCCATGTAATAGAATAGTCTGCCATTGGCATGATCTAAGATAAAATATCTCCGAATAAAACTGCCACTACTTTCTATTTCTTCAAAATTTAAAAACCCACATACACGTCCTAATCTATCTTCATATGGCATTCTGGTTACATGATTGTGGGACCCTTAATGATCACAACTTTTATATGTATTTCAACTCAAAACCAAAAACACTGAAAAAATAAAATAAGCTTATGCACCACTGAATAATGCTAATCAAATTCACTGAAATTTTATCATTCCATTTGAATCTATTTTTTCAGACAAAAATTTTAAATTAATATTGAACATGAATTTGAAATTAAGAAATCAAATCCAATCTTGTGTTATGGTATGGAAATTACAAAAATTAAAATCTGATAATATTTTACTAATATCTTGTATATTCCTATTTCCATAGACAACCAAATAGATTTATTAGGATTTTAAATCAAACTTGTCAAAGTACATAATCCTTAAATTAATACTATAAGTCTATTTTTAACTTGGTACAGATCACTGAAGCAGATGTCTAAAGTTTATATTAAATAAAACCCAACACTTGGTTCTGGCAAAAATAACTAGTTCCTTCTTGCCAGTAGTATTGTATTTTACACCAAAAAGCATTTGAAACAGTTTTGGCAAGACTCCAAATTCAAAATAGAGAACTATAATATGCTTTTACATATGAACCATTTAATATAGTGGTAGGCCTATAACCTACACCTGTATACAATTTCTTTAACTGCGACTTAACACAATATGCAGATTATTAAAACACTTATTCTATTAAAAGTAACAATTATACATGCACAAAAAAATACTGGTATATGTTTAATTTACACTTTTTTTTTCCTTTTGAGTGATTATTAGGTAGTTGTCTCTGTGAATTGTTTTGCCTCAAGGACCTAATGCTGTCAAGACTATACATACCATACTTTGTTTTAAAGATTTAATTCATGATTCTTGTAAATATTGTTTTATTTACATTTGCGCACTCATTTAAATATTGAACAGTCTATAGAAAAATAACAAACATCGAACACGTAATTAAGTACTATCCATAGCCTGTAGAGCAGTCTATATAGGGTACAGGTCTCTAGTTTCTAGTTTCTAGAGAGCTACGACGAGAATAGCGCTACAAACATTGAGATAAATGTGATGTGTTTGTTTTTAGCTATGATTGGATCCCTTCAGTTTCACCTAATAAATGCATTTGTTTATTAATGTCTATGTAAAGTCTTAAAAATACGACAATTTTAGACTAAAATTCAATGACTAGACAAAATATCCCAACACACCATAGAAACACAAATTTCGCATAATTCAAATTGCAGATACAGGTATTGTGAGCAAAGGTAATCGAGCAGTGTTGTTTACTGACGTTTTGTCAGTCAAGGGAACATTGGCATTTGGGCCTGACTATACATGTTATGATAATATAAGCAGCTGTACCCAATAATTGTAAATAGCTGAGGGAATTGAATAATAATGATCATCAATTATCGTTTTGAAGAAAGAAATCATGGAGTGATTCAGGATAGCTATTGCCCGATAGAACTATACTACAAATAGTACATGTATTATATTTTATATACTGCCAAACACAGGGGTTGCATATCTCAAGACAGAATTAACCAACTTCATTCATTAAAATACACCCAATACAGCTTCAAAGCCTTTTACTAATACTATGTGTACTTGTAGTTCACCTACCTGAACGTTCATGGACTGTCCCATTCCATCTTTTGTATGACCGATATTTAGAGTGCCATGGGGTTGAAAAGGTAACTTGATAGGAGGAGAAGTTTTTTTAACAGCGTGTTGTGTCGCTCAGAATGACTCTAGCGAGGTAAGCAAGGTCTTATTTTCTCACTACGATGTTCCTTTACATGGTATAGACGTTCACACCGATTGACACCCCATTGTTTAGCAGTGCAAAATTGCCCAGTAAAATTGACTGGGGCGCCAATTATTTTCGAAACTGATTCAATGGGACAGTCCCTGAATGTTCAGGGTGAGTGTAATGAGAGAGACGTTCAGAGCTGAACTACTGTACTTGTAGTAGCATGATTCTGTATCAACAATAAGGCAATTTCGATGTTTGTACATATAGTAGGCTTGCTGTAATAATTATCATATTGTGTTATATCTCATTATATTTACATTTTATCATCTTATCTCATTACGTTTTCATTTTACCATCTCAATGATATCTCATTATATATTGTCATTTTTAACATTTTACCATTATTTTCATTTTTTTATCACCTCAATGTTCTATCTCATATTCATAATTATGATAATATGATTATACTTATAGATTGTATGTCTATATGACTATCATCTCAACACTCCACATAGCCCATGATATATGTGTATGTTTTGTGTACTGCCTGTCCTTAGTGGAGGTAACATGCAAGTAAATAAGTTGAAAGTTCATTAGGCCTATTTTTAATAATATGACTGGGAGTGGGAGACAAGCAGATCTGTTAAATTTATACGCTAGTTGTATAAGAAAAAAAATTACATACATGTGCATACGCCGAAAAAAAGATTAAGGTCGTTTGGCAGGTTGTGCTTGACTGGTTGTGTCTGCTTCGCTCATTATTATAAACACAAGGAAGTAACCTACATTAACTACATAAAAATAGTTATTCTATTTTACAGAAGCCATGTTGTTTTCTCGAATCACCAGACGCCTGGTTTGGGTAATCCGGTCAGATGTCATTTCGTGACTTTAGGTGGGACGTTTCGGCAGAAAAGAAGCACGGGGACGATTATGTTGTCTCAAGATATCTTAATTAATAGCATGTCCAGTGATCTTCCAAGATTTCAATCTTCTAAATTTCTAACCCCTTGCAAAGTGATATTGTTTCAGCCTGGGTCAGGGATATTTAATGACTAAATGAAGAGTAAAACAAAATAATTAAATA
The DNA here is from genome assembly GCA_948474765.1 of Patella depressa. Lineage (NCBI taxonomy): Eukaryota > Metazoa > Mollusca > Gastropoda > Patellidae > Patella > Patella depressa. The sequence continues at coordinate 75,232,347 of OX419717.1, forward strand.
TTAAAAGCTTTGAGTTGGTTTTATTTTATGTATTTTTATTTGTTATATGGAGCAAGTGTAAGGTACCATTAACTTATTTCAGGCTATTTTTCAAACTGAAGCACAAATAAATGTCAGAATTAATTAATTTGACACAGTCATATGTCCTTTTAATATTAATTGATGAAGCCACAGAGTGCGGTGAGTATGCTCACAACCAGGACGTTCAAGGTTCAATCCCAGTGTTGGTCAAGGATGTTCCTAAATGGTAGGAAGTATTAGGTCCTGGTAAGGTCATTTAGGTGTCTGACGGTCTAGAATCTAGACAATTAGATTGAATGAAAACTGCATAGGTCAACCACACTGTGGTGTGCACATAAAATATCCCTTGAAGAACAAAGTTTTTCATTCACAGCACACTGCATGGTCTATCTCGCCTACATAAGCCTGATTGGTGCAGAAAAGTAGGTTGTTAAACACCATTTCATAAAACGGTTTGTTCTTAAAGGTACTTGTGTGCCAACTGTGTGGATGTATCAAAATATATATTACTGACAATTATCTATAACATGAATGGTATGAGGATTTATGTCTCTTCAAGACAATACATTATTCATTTTGAGAGTAACAAATGGGGATTTTAGTAAAGGTTATGTGTGCATTAACAACAAATAGAATTTTGCCATAGCAGAATTTCTGACCGTTTTTCAATTTCCAACTCAATGGTTCTTTTAAGTGCATGCCAATGTGTACGTGGGTGGACCCAGCGTCGCATTCAAATTGCAAGGCAGGCTTTCCTAGCAAGCCCAATCTCATTAAAAGACCTGTTAATTTACTACCCGATTCATTTTTATCACAAATATGCTACAAATACATATCCACCATAGGAGATTGAGAACCCAACAAGGAAAATACCAATTTTTTTCAGCATAATTGTTTTTATTTACAGTCATATAATTAATATGAAATGGGGTGTAGCATTCCACTTTTTTGCACAGACTGGGCTAATGAAAGCAGGGTGACAAACAAGTATAACTTTTTTACTCTTTCAGCTTGAAGTTCTGCAGGTTTTGAAACATTGCACACATGTTACCCAAGTACACCGAGGGCAAATAAGCATTTTTATAACAGCAATTCTTTTAAGACGACTTTCTGTTTACACATTAAGGAAGAAGTGACCCCTGGGGAAACAGAATTAATCTGGTCCACCTGAGACCTCAACTGTGCAATGGTCTCCAATGACTATAAAAAGGGAACAGCCACACAATCCACATAAGCCAGAATCTTAAGTAGCTTTAAGAAAGAAATCTTGAACGGATCACCACCACTATACATAGTTTCAAATTTCACTTGTTACCTACATGTATTTTTAATAGATGTGCATGTTTCAGGAGCTTTTGTTTTGTTATGGGTTATGACCATTTCATTGGTATTCAATAGTGAGCTTTCTTCTGCTTTAGCTTTCTGATTAAACTCTATAAATCATATCAAATTCCGAATTACCATCACTTCTCAAAATAATCTAATCTACACATACGTTGTTGAACGTGTTGAATTTAAAGTACTACTAACCATTTTCAAGGTAGTGAACAATATGGCTCCGGCTTATCTGAACGAACTCTTGTCCGTAAAACAACCAGCGAAATCTACCAGATTCAACAAAGCTCCATCTTTGGACTATCCCATCGGAGAACACAAGAGAACGAACAATAAATTTTATGAAAAATGGATTTTTCAGCAATATGCACCATCATTATGAAATAATATCCCCAGTGAGATTCGCGCCGAGAATGACATTGATAGTTTTAAACGTTCAATTAAAACCATGCTCTTCAAGCGTCATTTCATTTGCTGATCAATTCCCTAAATTGTGTGAAGAAAAATCTTTCTAGTCTTAATCTCTTTTACATATTTTATTAACTAGACATTATTTTATGTATACCATATCATAGTTGAATTTTTTTTTTTTTCAAATCATGATTTATTTTTATTACCCATATTCCTGTAAAGCGCACTGAGACTTTGCCATACATTTTATTGTATTATATTTTATGTTATGTTTGTAGAATGTGCTACATTAAGAATTTATTATTATTATTATTATTTATCAGTGGTTGCAATTAACACACACAACTTGTCAAACCTTCAAAGCACCAACAGAATAATAATAGCAGTGGTATTAATTAAGGACGGTTATAAATTGATGTACCATGTTGATAACATTGTGTTTATTGAAGCTTTTAATATTGATATCTTTGGTTCCTGGCCAGTCGGAAGTTGTTCCAATCAGTTTTTCACTATTAAATAACAAATAATAACACCTGTTAACACATCATTATTATTAATCAAATGTATCTTCATCTGAATTAAAGTTTATGAGTTGAGGATCAATCTGTAGGTGCTGTATTACTTCTGCCATTGTTGGCTGAGGAGCTGGTAACATTGAATGGAAATCTTGTAAGGCATCTTGAGAAACTTGTCGCCATTTTGTTATGAGTTTATCTAGATGTGTCAAATCATTCTGAAATATATAAATACAAATCATGAAATGGTACATTGTTACGTAAAGTACAATAAAATCATAATCTGCTCAATAAACCACGGAGAGAGAGAGAGAAACAAGGTTTAACGTCCACATGACATAAACTAGGTCATTTCGGCACTAACATATGGTTTTAATTTTATTTCAATAATTTGCTTGCACGTAGGGTCTTCAGCAGTGGGAGGGAACCGGAGGACCCTATTCCTTGTCACGTACAACTAGGGATTTGAAATCACGCCATCCATCCCCCCCCTCCAAATAAACCATGGAACAAACAGTACCGGCGTAAATAAATACAGAACAGACAATCTAAACTGTCAAAGTTATTCTGGCAGTTAAGTGTTTGAGTGAACCCCATCGATAATTCATCTCACAGATGAGTCCAAAAGGACTAAACAGATAACATACCCAACTCCAAGCATATTGACTGAAAAATAAAAGAGGCATCTTTTGAAACAGTTAAATAAAACGACAAAATTATAAACAGAAACTATAAACAAACAAACCTTTTTCCTATACATTTTAACCATTTCTAATTTTCTTAGATTTTCTTCCTTCTCCTCTAATTCTTTTTGTGAATCTTTTAATTGTTTTTGCAAAGAAATGACCTCATCGTTTTTAACAATATCACCTGTTGTAGATTCTTTAATCACTCTTGAATTGATATTATCACTTATAAGATCTAATTTCCTGCACTTAAGATTGGGTCTGTAATTTTTTCTAGGTAAGGGTGTGTTAGGACTAGAAAGGTTTCCGGAACATGGTGTTAAAGAGGCAACATTTGGTGTTCGAATATTTGGAAGGGGTGATGTAAAACTGCTTGATAGAGGACTAGAAAACTTTCCAGAACAAGATGTTGAAGATCTAACTACATTTGGTCTTTGAATATTTTGAAGAGGTGATGTAAAACTGTTCGATAGAGGACTAGGAGTGATTTGTTTTTTCACAATATCTACAGATGATGAATGGCATTTAACAGAGGATAAATTATCACTTGTAGCTGTACATTCTTCATTTTGTAATTGGTGCACAGACTTTCCACACAGTCGCTTTGGAGATGGTGTAGAAATATGATATCTTCCACATCTTTTCAATCTTTCTTTCAAGGCAGAACTCATCTGCAAAATAAAATCATAATATAGATTGCTTGTTAAAGTATTTTTTAAAAAATCACTTTATTCCTGATAAAGGGGATTTCAATCTGATTAAAGTATTGTTTTTTCATACTTTAGATGACTTACACTACATGTTTTGGGAGGTCGCGTCAGTGGTCATACAAGCTGCTTTGATCCCATGATGTCAAACATGATTAATCGATCACAATTGATGTTTCTACTGGATTACCCACACGCCAAAAGCTCTTCGTAACAGACCGTTTCATTGGTTAATCCTTCACATCATCTAGAACATGTAAATGATAACAACTCTTCCAAATCCTAGTGTAGTAAAGACAAGTAAAACGAAATTTTGAACTCTAAAAAACGAAACGAAAAAGGATCTGGGTTTTAATCAGATTGAGGAGATCTATATTAGGTATGGCCAATTAAAAACTGTAGGCCTATATTAAAACTTTTCTAGGGAGGGTGGATAGCCGAATAGTGCGCCTGTCCAATCTCATGGGTTTTCTCTGGGTCCTATGGTATGAGCATGCAAATTATTGAAATAAAATTGAACGGTATGTTAGTTCCGAAATGACCTAGTTTGTGTTGTGTAGAGGTTACACCCCATTTCTCTCTCTCTTTAACTTCTCTCAAATCTTAGAATTTGACCCGATTGTTACATGGGCTGCTATCTCATCTCCACCTACATGTAAGCCTCTTATTTTTTTCAAATTTGTGGCTAGATACAATAATATAGATGGTTTTTTCATCAAAAAGTCTGATGTGACTCCCTCACCTGTCCCATTCACAAAAACTGCTGTCTGCACATTGATGTGCACGTAAAAGATCCCTTGGCAGTTGGAATTTGATATAAGAGTAGGCTGTAGTGCCGCTGCCAGGGCAAAATTTCTCTCATAGCACACTGTATGGCCCAATTTGGAGCAGAACAGTAGGACGTTAAGCCCTATTTCATTTCATTTACCAGTCCCATTCAAAATCCTAAATAAGGAAGTCTGTCAATCACTATCAGGATCGCCCAAATAATATTGCCAAACAGAAATTGGATCTTAGCCACTCTTCTTTCTTCAGTTAATCTGCAGTGTTTACGGATTAATCATTATCGGTGTTAGGCTCACTAAGGCCTACTGCATAAATATAAAAATAAAAGGTTTTAAGTGGTCGTTTTGCCAATATCTTGGTGAACTTTTGACTTAAATTCTTGAAATGTTTTTAAGCCTTTTGAAAAAAAAATATAGGCTAATAATAAACATTTTGTTGATTCCAAAACATATAGGCCTACTCATTTTTTTTTGTTAGTAATTTTGTCTGTGGTGTCATAAATATGAAGGATGTGTGCAAAAGTATTAATTGATTAAATAAACAAAACGCAACTCTTTCTTCTGTGTCTCGATCTAGAGACCGACTTGGATCCTTGATCAGCGTTGTTGAAATGACCGCATATTGCCGATTGCCACTATTTTGTTGCACCTCGCGCCTTCCGTTGTAGAAAAGATAAGCTTGACTTGAATGTACTTTATTAATTTCATTCGGTAAGCTGATTAGGAATTCCAAGGACAGAAGATTGATAATGTAAACCCCAAAACTGCATTCTTCGTCGCTTTTTCTTATACCTTTTATTTGAAATGCAACGAAAAAATCTTTAGAGCGAAACATCTCCATTTAAAATATATTCTTAAGGTACGAAATGGATAATACAAAATCACGTGTGACATTACGAGAAGTGTTAATAAATGGTAGAAGGCGGAATCTTTGAAAACCACTTTTGTCAACAAAACTCTCTGGTGACATTTTTGTCATGATTCAACTCTAAGTATTGTATATTTATCACAAAAACACCCAGGTATGACCATATATGTAGGGTAGACAACCGGTTAAATTATAAATAGAGAATCTGCTCATGATCATTATGAGGGATTTTTATTTATCATTTTATTTTATTATATTATGTGTATTTTTTGTTATGCCCCCCCCCCCCCCACTAGTCAGATGTAAGGCAAATATGCCAAATTAAGATAAAATTTTATTGTATCACAATGCCTATTTCAGGCCGCATACAATGATGATATGAAATTGAAAGGCACAACACAAAAAAATGAGTATATTAAAGGAGCTAAATCGCTAACAACATTGGCCATTGGGCCTTGGGGCCTAGAAATTGACAGAAGTATGTCACAATGCATATAATACTGTAATGTGAATGTATATAAACTGATTTACATTCAATGGTTTCCGTTTTTACTCTTATTTCAAATTAGTTATGTTCCACGAAATAAGCCAGTAGATGGTGCAATGTCCTAACCTTGTGGCTTGTTCCCTGAGTCTCTTGTTAGAACTGGGGCTGAAACGCATTATGGTAAACGATTTGTGTGCCAATGGTAAAATGTTTTTTGTCTTAAATATTGGATATCAGAAGCCCATCCTTTTCCGGTAAGATCACAGCATCAATGTTGATTTGAATTGACAAATAATTCGTGTTTTCAGAGTTGAAGAGTTTGGATGATATTGAGTTAGAGACTTAGCTACTTTAATATTAGGCCTACATGTATTTTCAGTGTTTTATAAATTATATTTCACTTTCAGATAAGACGGGAAAGATGTCACACAGAGAGCCCCTTACACCTTTAAATTCAAACCTTACACCTACTCCTAAGAGACCAACTCCTGTTTCAAAATTTATATCACCATCAACAAGCCGCCATGCACACATCCCTACTCCAGTGACGGCTTTCACTAAAGAACATGATGATGCTGCTGAAAGAAGAGACAGACGAAGATCTCGGGTATTAGAATTACAGCGTAAAGCTGGTGGTGGTGGAAGTCCTGGTTCACCAGACAGAAGACGGTCAACACCATTAAATGGGTTAACAGCTAACCAACTTTCAGATCATTATGCTAGCTGTATTCAGCTATCAACTGAAAATGTAAGTCAGTATGTGTGTGTTAGTTTAAAGCTATAATTTCATATTTTCAAAGAAAGTCAAAACATAAAAATTTCTATGTCTCAGGCTCAAGAGGTGGTCAACTCACTATTATATGATCATAGGCATTATTCCCCACACTTAAAAATCATTGACACGGGAAATAATAATACAATTACCTCCCTTGTCTTTCTATTCCCCCATGGTATAGCTATCTTCAAACGTTTGAATTTAAAGTTGAAAATGATATATTTGCCAATTGCTCGACTGGCAATGATGAATTATTGGATTAATAGGATTATTCTATAACAAGGTAGGACTGTTTATAGGTACCATCTATTTTAAGGCTTTATTTTAATACATTTTAACAATATAACTTAAAAATATGAAATTGCAGCTTTAAAAATGTTAAATTTTGGATTTCTGTTTCAAAATTTTGTTTGGGGTTAACAGAGTCGTAATTATCTCATCACTTTCAGGTAATAGGATTAATAAATTTCCATAATCCAGCTCTCTATATTTTCCATATTATTTACTTCATTACAATAATTACTGTTCTTCATTTATTTGATAGAAACTGAAAAAAGATGTTCATGATAAGAATAGTTTCTGGTGTCTAAACATTGGTTATCTTTATTAAAAGCTTTGTCTTCATTAGCCCAGTTGGTGCAGCAAAGTAGGACATTAACCGCCATTTCTTTCATTAAGCTTAATCACTCATCAAAAGGCACAGTAGACTTCCACATATTATAAAGTGGTGTTTTATGTTGTTCTTTCATAGTATGCAATGCTTTATGGTATGGGCTCTTATACGGTTATACAGTTCAAAGTGTTTTCACGCATTGTTGAAGGGAAATGCAGCTTTCGCCATTGTGAAATACTTGGATGGTGAACCAAATGAGACGTTTGGCCCATTCTCAAAAAGGTATGACTATTAAAAGATTCAGCTGACAAGTTTGTTGAAATCTGATTCTGAATCAAGCTGATTCAGTTGAATATAGTCATGCTAATGAGAGTATGTTTTTCTTTAATGTCACACGGATTAGACTACTGACGTATTATAATTGAAATTTTCCTTTACAAACTCAGATTTATGATCATACATTTTGTAAAATTTCTGATTGTTCATGTCTATGAAAATTACTTTTCAGAAAATCAATGCCAAGAATGCTTTTGGACTTCATTTAATAGATTATATGTCAGATCTATTGAAAAAGAAAGAATTGGAAAATTTCCAGGTATTGTTGTTTCTCTCTATTTCTTTAACTATGTTTTAGTAGAAAGTTTGACATATCAGAATCGGGGCCATAGTTTTACATTTTTTTAATGCAAAAGAATTTCTCATTCTGTTGTAATAAAATGTAATTTTTTGATTGTAGGTGGCAAGTACAACTTTAGATGCTAGTGCTAAAATTTATGCTGGCCGAGTAGATTTCATACATTCTGAAACATATAAAGTATTAACAGATTTAGGAAGAGGATCAGATAAAGATAAAAACAGAAATGGTTTGTATATGAAGAAAGATGTCTTTAGAGACTGTTTTTTCAGCATTAAGAAAAGCAAAAAAATATATAACTACTTATCTTTTGTCTCTGAGCTGATATTGAAGATATGTTCAGACTGCCGGCATAAGATAGAAAGACTAATGTGACAGTGATGTGCTTATGGATGTGATACTGTCTGGAAATAAGAGAAATGATCATGTCTTCCTGAAAGAAAGAGGAACATTTAGTTGATTTATCTCATTGAGTGTCATGTTGGAGTCCTCTGCAAACGCTTCTGATCTGTATAAGAACTGAGAGAGCTTTTAAGGGGAGCGATTTTTTCAATTTGTTGATTTAGTTGATCTTTTTTGGGCTGTCCTTTAAAACAACAACAACTGGTTTAATTAAATAAATTTATTATTTCTTGGTAAACATAATCATGCATATTTATAATGTTCTTTGGTATACAGTATGATGCATATTCATAATTTTTTCTAGATGATGATATGGCTGAAAATCCAGATGAACAAAATAATGATGAAAATATGAAAAAGAAAAGAAAGGTAAACCATTTCCCTATATATACAAACAACAATATATATATATTCTGCTGTTTGATACAGGGGGCCACGGTGACTCAGTGACTAAGACATTGGCTCGCTAATCTGGAGGTTGAGTGTTTGATACCTGTGTTGGTCCCCCTTGTCAGTGGTGCAGGACCGTGTCCTGCAAGGGACAATGTATAGTCATTTGAATGGGATGAAAAACCAATATCCCATGTACACATTCACTGCAGTAGGAGTTTGACCAGATAGATGGATATGCCAATTAACAGTATTAACTATGTTTATTTCTGTTTCAGACGAGGAAAAGTAGAACAATTGAAATAAATTTAAAGAATATTAATGTTAATAAATTTGATTTAGAATTTGAGGTAAAGAAAGTCTATTTTATTTAGCTATACACCTTGTAAATTATATTGTATGGCAAGCTAAATCTTGTTACCGGTAAACTGATTAGTTGATAGATTATATGATATATCTTCAATTAGTTTCTGGCATGGTTTCGAATTCACAGTTGTACGTGACAAGGAGTTTGGTCACCTGTCCAATCTCGTGGCTTTCTTTGGGTCCTCCGGTTTCCTCCCACTGCTAAAGACCGTTAGGCACAAGCGAATTGTTGAAATAGAATTAAAGCATTTAAATGTCCCGAAATGGCATAGATTGTGTCGAGTGGATGTTAAGCCCCATTTCTCTCTCTCTCTTTCAATCAGTTTTGATTAAACTGGTTGAAACATTTTTCTCTGGAATTACATATTGGTTTGGGATAATAGGTTACTTAAGTGTAATATTTTTTTTTTAAAAGGCCAAGCTATGATCTATGATATCTTCAATGAGCACTGTGTAATCTTTTTCTTTGATAAAATGACACAAAACTAGCTTTTTAATATCAAAGTAATATTTTGGACAAGACTTCACTAGTTCAGTCAAATAGTATGCAACAAATATTAAGTGTACAAAAAAAAAAAATCATTACTAGATTGTGCAAATTGCATTTGATGTGGCCAATGATGGATAATAATGGATCAAGATATGCATGATCAGTCAGGTCTATATAGAGTAAACTTGGAAATGAGATTTGGTCCCGAAAAATCTTATTACGGTTGTGGGATTATTGATGGACGTCTGCTTGATTAAACTGCATGATAAACAGATAAGTAGAGATAAATGTGAAAATTATTTGTGTAATATTTAACCTACAGGTTGATCCTATGTTTCAAGTGACGTCTGCAGCCTTTGATGAAGGTGGTGTTAGTGGTTTATTATTAAATAACCTACAGTGTTTTGATGATGGACAACAATTAATTTTGGATTCTTCAACACAAGTATCTATTATTGATGATAAAAGTTTAGAAGAGAGAAAAAGTCAATCAATTGACACAGAAGAAATTCAAGGTATGTTTATATAGCAAAAGAAAAAACCGAGTCCATGTAGAAAATTAATTTTCCTAGTTATATGGCATTTATTTGCTCAGATCAGTTCATATTTAGGAGCAATACCTAAACTTGATTTAAATTGAATACCAGTTCACAAAAGCAGCCATTTCTAAACTAAGCCAGAGTAATTATTTCATAAAAAAAACCCACTGATTTATTCTCTTATTGAAAATGATGTATAGCTGTATTATGAATGTTTTTTACTATTATTTCAGATTTACTTTCCAAAATGAATATTGAAAATAAGATAATCTGTCCGCAATTTCAACATTTTAGATTTACAGAATGGGATGATTCAGATACGGTATGAGTAGTAGTGTTATTCCTGTTTATTAAGGCTGTGCAAAAATATCGATATAATCGATAATCGGTAGAAGTTATTTAGTGATACGATAATCGATATTGAAATTCAAATATCGATTATTGGTATATTTACCTTCTGACGGCAAGTTACGGTCACTTTCACATGACTGAACTTGCAGTAGTCTGGCATTAGCAGACAAATGAATGAATACACAACGTCAACACAGCAACTATTTTCCCACTCTGCTTACAAATTGGCACATTTTAAATATATATTATAGTAAAAAACTAAACTTTAAGATTAAATACATTATTTTAATATTTTCATTGTTTTTACTAGTTGAAACTAAAATAGGTCACACTCTTTGTGAACAATGACAATCGCACGTGATATATATAGTAAAATTAGAATTATCTCCCTTCATGGACTCTAGTAATGAAGATAAATAACTTCAATTTCCTTTCGTTTTTTTAATTACGATTGAGAATTGACAGATTGTATAATAATATTCATAAATATAATGTGTTTAAATAAACAGTAATAAAGACTGAAGATGTTTGGAATATTTTTATTATACAACACTATTATTAAACATGACTGTTGAAGAACAAATACAACAAAATGTCGACCAACACAAATAACAGGTCGGTAAAGTTTGGATTTTCCCCGAAAAATGACAATCGATTATTATCGATAATCGCTGACAAATTCTTGCCGATAATCGATATTGAAATTTATTATCGATTCCCAGCTTTACTGTTTATGCGATGGTAATTTTTGAAATCAATATTATATTTGCAGAGTTCTATCATACCTAAAGCATCAGAACATGCTTTTGATATAAATGCAGAGATTGAACCTATTCCAGAAGCAGAAGATCTTATACCAGAGCATGGTTTGTCATATTCTGGTGACAGTGATGATGAAAACGGTATTAGTATATTTCATAACTATCATATATAAAAGGAAGAATAGTCGGCCCTATACTGTTTCCATGCTTAATGTGATGTAGGTTACTGAAGACAGGAATACAAGGATGATGTTTTTTATAGCATGAAAAACAGTCAAATCTGAGCTTAACTAGGTATATACTGTGTTACAAATCACAGCTATACCCAATGCTGAAATATAGTTAAAACAATAATATCAGTATTCGAGATATTTGATAAATAAAGAAATAAACAAATTTGAATAAATTGTACTCATTGGGATTGTATACTCTTTCAATATATCGCACATGTTTTGTATTGTTAGGTTTTGAAGCACCTGGTGAAGCAGATGTTTCATCTTTAATTGGAGATAATAAAACAGCTAAACTTGTAGAAAGTGCTTTCAGAGATTTGACGTAAGATTTATTTCATTATAGAATCTGTTATAATATGTAAATATCTTTTAATGTTTATTAGCGTTGAATATATCTTATTTTGAATGTAAAACCAATTAAATTATGACTGAAAAATGTAGATATTTTGAAATTCCATTTTAATAATAAAGCATCTGATTTGAATGTCGATTATAATATGTTTTAAAGGCATGGTTCAGTTGGAAGTTTAATGCAGATATTGGCTACAGAACCTTCAGATTATTCTTATTTTAATAAAACTTTATTGAGATCATGGGCTGGACCATCACACTGGAAACTAGGACCACTGTCTAAAGGTAACTTTAATGAAAAGGTTCATTTTGTCTCTAATAAAAAGGGAAAATACACAAATTTAAGATGTTTCTTACACAATAATATAATTACATAAATGTTATTGCCAATAAATTATTCACTTAACTACATTGATTTCAGTTAACTTGTTTATATGAATATTATAATTTTCAGATTTTTTACAAATTTTTAAATTAAAATAAAAGATAACTAACTTTAACTTAAGAATTCCTGTAAACAATAATATAATTGTATAAAGTTAATGCTATAGAATAAATTATTTCCCAACATAAATACTAATTATATCATTTTATCATGAAACAAAATATTTTCAGATGCAAAGAGTGTGAATAAAACCATGAAAACAAAAAAGCCTGATTTTGTCATAGATTATGATGCAGATGTAGATTTGGAGAAACCTTTCAGAAAGTCAAAAGCTACAACTTTAACAAAAGCAACTTTAAGTAAACATAAAAAAAATCAAACAACCTTTCCAGAAGATCAACATTATGATGCTGACAAATTATTTAGACTTTTTAATAAACCTAAAATTATGGTATGCTTTTTTTTTTTATTATACTTGCAGCAGACAAATAGTAATAACTGTAGTGCAGAATTTTTGAGAAGTTATCATAGATATAGATATATGTCATCTCTTAATTAGAAGCACTTCGAATGTTTATTATTTATATTATATAGATCAAAAGACAGACAGCAAGTGACGTAGGTGTAGATGATGCAGTAGATAATTATGATTATGATAATGTTAATGATAAAGATAACTACTGTCCAGCCGATGTAGGGGTGAGTCAATTATTTTGTTTTTGTTATTAATCTCCTTGAGTAGGTGACGGGAGATTATAAACTTTTTTTCAGAAAAATTCAACTTCTAGTATTGCTTTTGACAAAGATTTTATGCATATCTTTTATTAATGAGAGATGGTTTGTGAAACTTTGCCAATCTCCTAGAGACGTTAGATTACTTATTAGAAATTTAACAAATTCTCAAAAAAAGATTCATCGGTCATACAGGTTTAATGTACTGAATAAGAATGTCATACACAGTGTTGAAATTGTTGTGCCAATTTACACTAGGAACCGGGTAGCATTCAGATTTGATGAAAAAAGGAAAGAGACTGAGCTTACCATCTATAATCTAATACACATATTCAGTTAATAGATTGCAGTCCAGAAAGTGTTGAATACCCTCAAGATTCGTCAAATAACGTCCAATTTGTGGTATTATTTAGTTTGATATTGGTTGTCTAGTTTATGAAACTAAATGGTCAAAAACTGGATTACCAATATCAAAACTAAACTAAATGATCATAAACTAGATGACCAATGTCAAAACTAAACAGTGTTTCACAAACTAAATGGTAGCACAAACTGGGCGTTATTTGATGAATTTTGATGGTATTTAACACTTTCTGGATGGCAATCTATTAACTGAATAATATGTGTATTAGATTATACATGGTAAGCTCAGTTTCTTTCCTTTTTTCATCAAATCTGAACGATACCCGGTTCCTAGTGTTATTACCTGTAGAGTAAGGGAGGTAACTCTGTCCAAGTGTCCTTGATGCAATATTATCTCCCCTTAGACCACATCTCCATTCATTGATCTTATCTGATTCGTTTTCTGTCTTAATCCTGATCATTTATACCAGTAAGTTAGTTGAAGTTGAACAAAATGAAATAAATAAAATTTACACACAATAATAGACAGTTAATTGTAGTCAACTTTAACCAAATGCATCAGGGGAAGGTGATTGACAAGTTATTATTGTCAGGGTGTAAACAAGACAGCTGACCCAAACTGCAAACAGTATTCTATGATGTTAATTGATCTATTTCCCAATCAAAGTAGTTGTTAATATACTTTCTTAATATGAATTAATTAGGTCATGGTTTATTTATAGGATGATGATGATGACAATGGATTTGATTATACAGCAGCTTGTGGCGATTTTAGTCAAGAATCATCTGAGATGACAGTTAACCCTGGATTATCACAGGATACTATTTTTGATGGAACAGTTCTATCAGGAGATAAATTATTAGCTCAACCATATAAGGTTTGTTTAATTGGTTGTTTATGTATTCTCTAATATACATTTATTAACATTACAAGACCATAATCAACTCTCGTTGCCAAATTGGAATGGTTCAGTCATTTAATGATTTACAGTAAAAAGGTTGAAGCAAGGCCTTGCCTTGAACAACTAGCACAGTGGTTACAATCAGTGCAAACATCTTGTCAATCGTTGAAAAGCAAATATCCTCACTCAAAATAAAGTAATTTAGCTGAAATTTTCAATATATTCATTTTGCATTATCTATTTTTGATGTATTATAGCAAGAACGACCAGCTCTTTATCTAAATCTAAATAATTTATCTTTAAACTAATGTTTTCTGTAAGGATTTGATTACCAGCCTCAATCAAGGTCTTTTTACAAACACAATGTAGCAAAAAGCAAGATATAAAAGAATGTCATTCCATCGGGCAAATACTAGATTTAAAGAAGTCAAATGCACCATTTCTGTGTATAATTTCAGATTGCTAAGATAGATATTGGGTATGCCAAAACTGCAAAGAAATTAGATGTAAGAAAATTGAAAGGATCAATGTGGAAACTATTAGCAGCACCAGAAGAAAAGGTAATTATTATTTTACAGCTAATTGATATTAATGCCCAGAAGGCTCAAGGGGGTTGGGATAACATGCCTTTAACAGGGAGTAAATGTATAAAAGACCTACTCTAATAAGTCTGATATAACTTCGGTGAAAGCTATATCACACAAAAGTAAAACACCTGTAGCTATGTATGAGGTCCGGCACCTATCATCCCAAAAATAAATAATTCAGCTATTACATATTCATATGCTGAAATATATTCTGTGCAAAGATTTTATCCTTGCGCAAGCTTATCCACAAAGTATCTGATTTTTGAAATCAACTTCAGACTAATTAGTGCACCATACTGTTAATATACAAGAAATGGATACTTTATTAGATATATTCGTTTATAGGAAAAGTCAGAAGATGAAGTTACAAATGATGAGATGATGAGTAAAACCTGGTCTTTTCAATCATTGTTACAAGAACTACCTGAAAAAGTCTCCACAAATACAGCAAAAAATCTTAGTGTACCAATTGCTTTTGTTTGTCTCCTTCATTTAGCAAATGAAAAAGTATGTATGTTGTACTGTTTTCAATAAAAAAAGAGGCAGCTTGAATTATGTACCGTAGTCTTTTATCTTACATTTCCAAACTATAATATACCATGACAAACTGATGATCCAAAGAAAGTATAAGCAATTTTATTAGTGAAAAGTTGAAAATGGTTTTATTTCTGAAAATATTCAAGTATAGTTTCAACTGATACTCATTTTATTAAAATAGTTACTGGCGTTAAAATATACTCAAAATGTTGCTATCTTTTCTTTTTTCAGTCATTGAAAATCACAGATGACCAGTTGAAAGATCTCGAGATATGTAAAGGATGATAGTTTTAGATTGACTTTTATTCAGTATTGTTATAGTATATCTGTTATGTCCAGTAGGCCTATTGTTTTTGATCTTAAATCTGTATTTGTAAATATAATTATACAGTAGATAAATGACTAATGTCTTTGTTAGTATTTAATTATAAGGGTGCTCAGTCCTACATTTTTCTCATTTTAATCTACATTATTTTATCTATTCACATAGTAATCATATATATATATATATATACCCATTGACTCAACTGACTCTTTATTTTATCAATTTCATGTTGTTTTGTTTCTGTAAATATGATCCTGTTATGAATTTTCTTTTTCGTGATCTATCATGTCATCTTTATATAATCATCTATCACTATTTCCATGTCATAAAGAGTCAATAATAAAATATTTAATAATACCATCTTAAAAATGAGTTTACTATTGAAGTGTAACAGGAATATAATAATACAGATAGCTTTATTGATAACAAGGATAACTCAAAGCGATTGATTATGTTTATATTTTACGGCTTATTGGTGCAAATTCAAAGCAAACACATTTAACAAATAATAATATAGCTGAACTAATGTAGATCCTTCAGTGAAAAAATGGGTCTGTAATGGAACTTGAATTGGTATGCACAAAGGAATATCTTCATCAATTAAAATCTTAGGATTGGAATGTGAACAAGGTTTTTGTGAAAGGAGTGATAATTCGTTTACTATACAAACTGATGCACTATTCTGAATTTGTACATTGCTCTAGCTTGCCAAACACTCCACAAATTAATCCGACCTGTATAAGATCTTTTGGCAATTGACAAGACACTATATAATGATGGATGTGCTTTGGCCATCTTTTAAAATGTTAAGGGTTCTGGTCTCGGCCACATTTCCAAACCCAAGAAAATTAACTGGACTATTTTTTTGTTTGTGTAACTTGCAACAGTATAGTAGTCTTATCAGTCCAATTGGCATGTTTCCCCCATTTTTATAGCATGTGCAAAGCTGTGAAAGATAGGTTACAAGGCAATGAAACATACGCCCACAGCAGCTAAATCATCCAGGCAGTCAACAAGAGTTGTCGCATATTTGTACTTTTTTTGGTAAGGAAACATTTATAATACACTAAAATCTGATTAAGAGTAACAACTCATTAAGTAATTGAAAATCAATAGAATTTGTTTGGTTTGTATAAAGTTCTGCCCCATGCTAACGCTTAGTATATGAAACATTTAAAATCATGGATTTAGCTGTTCAGTTATCAAAATTCAATATGCTTGTTTGTCTTAAGACCTTAAACCCTGTGCATCAATTTGAAGTCAAACAGATGATAAGTTTGGCCTCTTAGAGCATCACAAAATTTTTCAAAGTGATCAAGGAAGGTAACTTTGGCTGCAATTATCAGAAATTGCTGAAAATTAATAAGCGTCTTCATCTCATGACCAATGTATATAAATTTAAAGTAGACCCGATATCTTTTTTTCTCTAGAGCGTCCACAACATTTTTTTTGAAGTGACCAAGGGCAATAACTCTGGCAGTAATTATCAGAATATGAAAATCAATAGGATTCATCCTTTCATGACCTTAAACACTGTGTATAAATTTAAAGTCAATCAGATATTAACTTTGGCCTCTAGAGCATCCACAAGATTTTTTAAAGTGATCAAGGGCCATAACCCTGGCAGCAATTATCAGAAGTTGTTGAAAATCAATAGGGTTCTTCGTGTCATGACCCTATACACTGTGTATAAATTTTAAGTCAATCGTCCACAAGATTTTTTGAAGTGATCACAGGACATAACTCTGGCAGTAATTATTGGACATTGCTGAAAATCAATAGGCTCCTTTGTCTCATGACCTTAAACACTGTGTTTATATTTAAAGTCAATCAGATATTAACTTTAGCCTCTAGAGCTTCCACAATTGCTTATGGAAGCCGGACAGACGGACATGGGCGATGACAATATACGACCACATTTCATTGTGGCAGTATAAAAATTGTCACAACATCAAATGTTCGATAAAATATTTTAAGACCTTTAATCCAAAAAGTCTAATGCATCTACTGTTCACCATAAGGTTTGTTATCTACTTCGTAAGTCATAGGCTCCACCAAAGGTTTGTAAATGATCAGGGTACTACAGGGTATGTTGGACAATAAAAACCCATTTCATTTTCTCTCATCATCGACAATCATAAGTTCTGCAAAATAACTCTAGAATTACCTTTGTAAAATTCTTTAATAGCCCAAAACTCATTATTTCTGAATATTTGATAGAAACCAGACAAGAATTCTGTTGAGATTTGAAATGTGAATGACAAAATAAACCCATAAATTTCAACAATATTGTATTTATTTTTTCTCACAAGAACTGACAGTGTGCTGTAAAATATCAAAGAGAAAAATTACATAATAAATCACATCAAATAATCTCTCACAAAGAGATAGGATATTTAAAAAAAAACTTATGGTCCCAATTCAAAAAATATCTTATATTTGGGTAATGTAATAAATAAAATATAGCACTGTAAAATACTGAAAACATTATTTAAATAGAAACATTTTTTTTTGTTTTTGGAAATTAAATAAAACATGAAAAGTACCTGGTACATAAAAATCTGTTTCAAATTTTTCTGCTTATAAAGCATGTATGTGACTATATCAATAAATAAACAACACATTCAAATGACATTTTCAAAAAAAAACATAACTTAGTATAGTATTGCACTTAAATAAAAAAACATGTAAACTAAAAATAAATAGATGAATATAAATTATGATGACATGGAATGTTACATTATGACTTGGACAAAACAAGATATACATGTATATAATAACAATATATGATATGATAATTGAAATCTACAGCAGGAGTTCATCTAATAATATATGGTCATCTTGTATTCTTTACAACAACACAAAGCTTTATTAGCTTCTTTACATTACATGTGTATTGTGTAGTTCACCATACAATCAATGTATGGCAAGGTGAAGATTGGATTACTTAATTATGCTTAATAAGTTTCAATAAACTAATACTAATATTATTTAATTCACAGGTAATAAAACTACCCTGAAATCATGGATATAAATTGATACATGGAGACATTTACTAACTTCCTCCAGGGAGTTTTGGGTAGATAATTTAAGATGAAAAATATATGGTTTTAGAAACTATTCACAGGTCCTACGCATTATTCCAGAACTTGGTAGTGAGTGAGAATATGTCATGACAAAAACACCAACATTTGTCAATATGAATTGATGTCCTTGAATTTATTAAACCCCTAACATGTGATTAATATATATTGTGTCCTGTACTTATTTATGTGTGGTGCAATATTCTCTTGCACATTCTATTATTAATCAAAACAATTAACTTTCAAACTGGAATCAAAAGAAACTAATGTCATTTCTAATTTGTTATATTTTCTCAATTTTTGGACTATCGCGTTTTATTCAGGCACTTTTGAATATTGTTTCAAGACCATATTTGAATTTTCTCTGGCATGCCAGGGATTTCAATTAGTGAATAGTTTTTTCTCAAAATCTTTAATCAACCTGTCACCAATTTTATAATTTGGTATTCAAAGTATTCAAAGTATGCAAATATTCTAATAATACAATCAAGACAAAAAAAGCATTCAATATATTATTATTCTTCCTATAACTAATATAGCAATTTGTAACTATCCAAGGCACTTCCCAAAGATATGGCACAATACACTATGGGGGAACAAAATATCTTTTAAAGGGATATTTGAGCTTGAAGGTACCGTATCTTTGTATTTTTTGGAACTTCTAATATATTAACAAGGACTCTTTTCCAAAGAATATTTAAACCAAAGAATAATGTTGTAAAAACAATCTCAGTGGTAGTGTTCCCACGTCACTTGATCATTCACTTAATATGTCTAAATGGAATATTACAAATCTTTAAATTATTGATCATATGTCATGGGTACACAAGATTCAGGCATAAATATAGCTTAAAACAATTTTTGTTAATATTTTAAGTCGGTACATTTAAATGATGCAAGAAATATTTACATCCTTATGTAACTGCTGTGTCTGCAGTGCACATTCCAAATAAATTGTAGTCAATAATTGCACAAAATTCCCTTTAAGATGATATACATATATATATATATATATATAGAGTGTACAGTAAACATATTCAATAACAACAATATCAAGATACAAAACATCTGATATAATAAATATATATTTAATGTATATATGTAATATTTCTCCTAGTAAATCACCAAAGACCAATGAATTTAAAATAAAAACAACAATAAATAAAGCGTGAGTGGTAAAACCGGCAATAGGAATGTTATATAATGTATATATTGAGTAGAAGCACCATACTATGTATGGTAGGTAGCTAACATATATTATGAGGTGACAGTACTATACTTCATTAATGAACAGTGTGTTTTTTAAAAACCAACACTGATGAGGTGCGTTTGGTTAAATAATGACAAACTTACAAATTAGTCATTACTGATTGCTAGCAAAATCAAATACTAAATAGGTTTAGTTCTTAGTAGCTTTGATCTCAATCTAATTAAAATATAGATCTATATTTCGTTTCGTTTTTTATACTTTCGATGGCCTACACTCATGTAGATCTAACAAGTTATAGTGGGAGCTCACGTTCAATGACGTCAGGTATCAAGCATGGGACATTTGACCCGATAACGCCAGTAATTCGATTAACCAATTAGCGACCGCCATGCTTTTCAAAATCTACTTTCGTTTTGTTTTGATTTCTATCCGCTGGTGTTAGTATAGACATCATTGGCTGGTAATATCTACCCACAGTTCCACGCATGAAAAGGTCAAACGGTCGATTCGACAGACCATTTGATTGGCTGACCCCTCATTTCAGGCAGAACACGAGTTAAATAACAAGTCCTCCAGATACAAGAGTAGTAAAGACAAGTAAAAACGAAATTTTGAACTATAAAAAACGAAACAAAATTGGATCTGTGTTTTAATCAGATGCTTTGATCTTGGAATAAGTAGGCCTATATTCATATTAAAGTGAGAGCCTTTTATAAGTTAAATTCACAACTGACTGATAGCAAAATCAAATTGTTGGTGGGTCTAATTCTTAGGATTAGAATAATTCAATCCATTTTTTGAAATATATTAAATTCACCAAATTATACCTGTTTGCCATACTATTCTGTACAGGACCACAGATTGTCACTTTAACTTAGAATTTTGCTAGAAACAGTCTTGTACTATTTAAATTACAAAATATAGATGATAATACCATACACACACTTAAGCCCAGTATCTGTCATGTGACAACTATCTAACATTTATTTTATATATGTCTACTTTAACAATTAGATTAAATATAAATAACCATTTCCAAACTATTTACAAAGAGGGGACGGTAATAAAACAACTTGAAAAGACAAGTTAGAGGAAAAAATCCAGCATGGGCGACAAAACTCATGCACATATTTCATGACAATAATTACAATATCATAACTTAATCTCTGGCAAAAATCACTCTAGTCCAAATCTTACCATTAAATGCAGTATATAAGCCGACTTCATTACCATAAAAACCAAGGTTTTCATAAAAGCAAAAATCAAGCTCTTTTGTTTGGTTACTTTATCATACCAAAAAGTTTTAGGAGTTTTTTTTGTTATTCAAAATTCTGTATAAAATTTAAATAAACAATCACTCAATCAAATAGTCATGAAATTAATGTATAAATGTACCCCCGAAAAAATGAACAGATGTGTATATAAATGTATCCACCAAAATATAAACCAATTCATGTATCTCAAACACGCCTATCAAAATATTTCTTTTGAAAATACAAAAAAAAAAAAGTATTTGATTCTGTACAGATGACCCTTGTAATACAATGTAAACAAATTATAAGAAATACAATGCTAGATTTGTCCATTTATATTAACACAAACCAAATACATACATAGCAATATTATCCCAAACAATCATCATAAATTAATTCTATTTCCTACAAATTTAAACCTTCTCCAAACTAATACCATCATTCTATTTTAAATCACAACCAATGAGGTACTCTGGTATTATGTTGTTACAAGTGGACAATGTATAATTCATACATTAGATTAAAGAGTTATATTTCAATATAAATATTACATGTAAATAATTTCAATAATAATTTATATTATGCACTAAAAAACATGGAGGAGAAAACATGTGATAATTAGTGAATTTACAATATATTATGTGATCATAAACAATTACCATACAATATTTAATATATAGTAATGACAACAATCACAGTATTCTACTATTATAGTAGAGACCACAATCCTTCACCATAGTATTATGTGAGCAAATATATATCTTAATATCTTTACTATCAATTATACAACATATAACGATCACCAAGATTACTTACATTATGATTGGAACCTGTAAATTCAAAAGAACTGTCAGGACTAAATGGACTAGATTTACTCTGTACTTTATGCTGGAGTTTACGAAGCAGTTCTGATGCCGGTGTGCTAAGAGCAAAACCAGAAGGAAAAAAATTCATATCTGCTTTGAATTCTGGATTGGCATTGAGATAGGGCTGGTACCATGGCAGGTTATTGGTGGAGTCTTTAGAAGGAGTGAAACCCAAGGCACTCAACTTAGTAGATTCTGATTTAGTAGTGGTTGTGGTCTTTGATGAGGCAGGGGAGGAGGTGGAACTAGAGGTTTCTGCTGAACTTGCACTTGTGACAGTTTTTGATTCTTTTGTGGTTTGAGTATCTCTCATTTTCTTCTGTCTGAGTAGATGTCTTTCTTTGACCTTATATTCTAAGGTTGAATGAGGCACACCATAATAACTGCCAGCTCTGTGTACACTCATCTCTCCTCGCTGGACAGCTCGTACAGCTTCCATTAGTAGGGCACTATTATATTTACGATATTGGCCTCTTTTGGGTCTTGTTTTCTTTACAGTATTTGCTGGTTGTGAGGTCTTCTCTCGTTCACTCTCTTTCCTGCGTTTTGAAGCTGTGTGGTTATTAGTTGAGTATTTGGAGTTAGGTACAGTCATTTGCGGCAATCGTCTATCAACCAAATGTGAAATAAGGGGGCTCGAGATTTCAGCTTCCGAACTACTGTCAGATCCATCTTTAAACCTCATCTTCTCTGTGATAGTTTTCATTATAATATCTTTTAATGTTTCTCCTATTCTACCTCCATCATACACTTTACCATACATTTTACTTTTCTCCGATAACTGAGTGTTGGCACTGGTAGTGGCACTCTTGTAGGACGGAATTCGGATATCTGGATCTTCACTGGTGTTCAATGATGACAAATAAGCTGCGGTCAAAGGTGAATAATAAGGGCTGCTCATGGCAAGACTGCTTTGAGATTCATTACTGCTACTACTACTACATGTACTACTAGATTTCTTCTTCGAGGCACTTTTTTGGCACTCCATTTCAAATCGTTGTTCAACTAATTTATGAATCAAATCTGCCAATAAGGGAAGTTTCAGTTCGTTGATATGAGCAGGTTTAGGGCTTGTTTCTCGAGATCCATCAATATTATGCTTATGTCGTATTTGTTCCATCTTTCTTTCCATCTCCTCTGGAGTAAGTTCTGCTTGCTTTTGATATGGTAAAAGGAAAGGTATGGGAGGAAGGAATGCTAATGATCCGGCCTGCATTAGATCTGTTAACTTCATACTACTAGTATTATTTATTGAGGATTCATCAACAGAATTGGAATCATCTGGTTCATCTGTTACACTGCTTTGATCTTCTATTTCCATTTTAAATATTTTGTTTCTGAGAGTTGAGCGAGGTATGCCATAGAGTGTTGAGGCTCTTCTGGTACCCAATTTACCATTTCTAATATCACAAACAGCGGATACAAGATCATCATCAGTATAACCTCGTTTACCATTTGGAAGAATATCTTTCTTATTTTTACTGAAAAAAAATACACAAAAATTTTTCAAGTATAGATCTGGTCTTGGTAAAATTACAAATGAATCATTTAACCAGAGTTAATTTCTTTGAACAGCCAAGAGTTACTTCCCTTATAAACTAACGACCTTTTCTCGTTTGTTTACTTCCTGTTTGACATTTTGACAGTTAAAAATCTTACTGTTTTTTCTTGAAAAATTATAGTAAAAGGGTGTTATGTCTTGGCCTATACGACAACATTCTCTGTACGACGGATTACCACCCCTACAGTGATTCAGATATTATTGGTGGTGTAGTTATTTATACTTTAGAACATGATAGAAGCTAGACTAGGCCTAATTAACCAAAATTTTAATTACTTTTCAATTTTATTAAGTTAAAAGAGATTCGTGATAAATGATTTTTAGTTCACGAAGGCCGAACAAAAAAAAAAGAAAAAAAAAAGAAAGAAACAAAAGAAATAACCATAAGATCTAGATAGGCCTATATGAATTTTGCAGGAAATTTTGTACAAAATTCATATTTATGCAAATGACATTTTAGATTATTTAATCCATTTACATGAAGGGGCTATTTTCAGTTGTTATATTTAATGATATGATTTGAAAATGCATACCTATATTTTAGCACTATTGACTATTATGACGTGGATTTTTATGACGTTATGACGTCAAACCTCTGGGTCATTTAAGAGTTAATAGCTAGAAAATCTACTTGCTTATGTCACTGACAATATAAATGGCTGGAGATCCGAGGGGTTTTTGTTTGTAACATTAAACTTTTTTATCAACCACAAATATTCTGAAGTAATGAAGTAAGTGGTGATTATGGCATCATTTCCAGAAATTGAGAAGACTGCATTACTGGAAATTTCAGCTGATCAGTAATTTGTTGAGATTATGTGAGGATTCAAAGGACTTTTATTATACAAGATCAAGTTCAATGTGGACACTGAAGTAATCAGGAATTATTCACTTTCCCTTTAAGTGTTCTTCAATTATTATCTGTACGGCTGGCAATGTATTCTGGTTTCACGTATTGATAATCGTCGACCATCCGCCGATAAAACATATCATTTCCATTATGACCATAAAAATAATGACAGTAACAGTTTATTACTCATAATTAATCTGATTTTTCATGTGCACAAAATGTCTTGTATAGTGGCCTAATTCATTTTTTTGATTGTTGGATGTATATAATTGAGATTTAGAAACTGAGCAGACGAAAGAAGTCTGAATGTTATGTGAAACTATTTACTCTCATCCTAAGTATCTGACAGTTCTTCGTGATAAAGTCTGCGTGAAAAACATGTGTGTGTGTTTAATGACTGTGTGTTTAATGACCTGTTTAATTACAGTTACCGTGCTAGGCGCAAGCACGCATTACAAAGAATACTGTGATACAGATTATCTTTAATGGATTTCTTCTTTAAAGTGACTTAATATAATTGTGTGTACAGGTCACAATTCTATGTAATACAATTACAATCGGTATCGATCTTCAAAACTCTTTACATATGATTATCGGCAATATCGATATTTTCTGCCAGTCCTAATTATCTGTAAGTTCTATCTATAATACTGATTGAGTATCTAAAATTTGAGTAGGCATCAATATTAAATGAAATATATTATTAGCTTACCCTGGTTGTTGTGGAATTTGAGGAACTTTAAGTTCTATATGTAATTTACTAGATATTGGTACATCTTCCGGCTTAGGGCTGGTTCTTTTTTCTGATTCTTTTTTGATGTTTGTGGTATAGTATTGTGTACAAAAAGGAAGTAAATCATGTAAATATCGTAGATCTGTAAACAAAATATAAAAAAGAAATTATTAAAACACTATATATATATAGGCATATCTTTTCTGTTGCAAATATCATAATAATAACACCATTACAGTTAATGCAGATTCAGCCTAGTTTGTCAAATTCATGGTAATCTCAAACTTTCAGTAAACATACATTTTATGGTAGCCATAGTTAACCCAATTAACCTTGAGGGAATGAAAATTAAATAATTTTACCCCCAGCAAAGACTACAAGGTTGTTCTAATTTAACAATATATTTATGGAGTTACATGCTAAATTACATAAATGTCATGACACACTTTAATAACCACCGATAGCGGCAGTAGTTTTACACATATTATTGGCAGTAAAATACACCAAATATAAGGAAACTTGTTTTGGCATGTCTGTAACAGTATTAAATTAATAAAAACACAGCTACAGTAGTTTTATTTTATTTGCTTCAAATATACATAAAATGATATAAAACTCTACTTACGTGCATTGTCAGGATCAATTTTTCCCTTTTTAGCATCATCTGTAAGTTTGCTGACTATGTCCTAAAACATTGAAATACTTATTATTTTCATACTGTCACAATAATATATCAATGAAGTCCTCTTTCCTCCAAATATTTTCATAAACCTGACAGTTAACACTATAACAATGTTAAATAGTTTAACAACTATAGTAACAGCTTTTTCTCTTGTCAGTATGTTTTACTTATTGATTGACTTATACTTACAACTATGGAGGCCAATTTTGATTCACAATAAATACATTCATTCTCTGGAGCAAAATCTTCAGGCTCATCACTTTCCAAACCTGTAACATTATATTGATTCAATAACACAATTATTTATAATATTCAAGATCTAAGCTTATACTCAATTAAACTCATCTCCCATTGTGTGAAACACGCTTGGCTTACCATACGTATTACAAGCTTCAAATGCAAACATTTTATTGTTGATTTACGGTTATTTTTGTCCTTTGTTTAAAGACATATTTCCTCAATGATTGCCATTCTATTTAGGTAACCAATGGGAGAGTAACCAATGGGAGAGAGAGAGGGAGAGAGAGAGAGAGAGAGAGAGAAATTTTAACAGACACTCGACACAAACTAGGTAATTTCGGGACTAACATGTGGTTTAATTTTATTTCAATAATTCACTTGCGCGTAGGGGTCTTAGCAGTGGGAGGAAACCGGAGGACCTGGAGAAAACCCACAAGGTTGGACAGGCGACCCTACTCTGTGTCATGTAGAACCAGGGATTCGAAACCACGCCAGTTAACTCAATGACAGGCTTTATGATACAACGCACACATGCTAACCATTCGGCAATCCAACCCCCACCATTAAATGGGAAATACATTCAAACTGCCATGGAAAATATATTTGTTACCATCTACTAATTTTAATGTCATAGTGTAGTACACCTGTAAGATGATGAATGGATGACATGATATGTTTGTGCATTGTGCAAGGATTAAGCTTGGATAGCAATGTCCAAAAAACACAATTTAATTGCCTTTAGTAAATAACCTAATGTGCGTATACAATTTTGTAACCTAATGTGCATAACAAATTCGGTAATGAATATTAACCCTTTAGTGCTACAGAGTGTATACATAATATTATAAATCATTTTAAAATACATTTTGTACAGTATTAAAAAATTATTGGAGCAATGAAAGTTGATAAATGTTGATGGCCAGGAAATTCTTCATTTCAAAATAAGTAAATTATCTAATAGCATTTGATCTTGTTTTATAAAATATGTTAATAAACAGTCTACAACCATAGAGCATTCTGGACACATTCTGAATATATAAAAATCTTTATAGCAGAACTGATACTTGATATATACTTTGCAGTGTGTAGGTGCTATCTCTTTGAAACTGTGTAACTTTAAAGTTTCAAGTAACAATGTGTCATTTGTATATTTTGCTAAAATATCAAATTTCTCATGGCTTAATCTGTAGCCTACTTATATTGATTGACATACTTTTATACGACACTAATCAAAAATAATATCTTTGATATGTTTTTGATGGAATTCAAAAAGACCTTCAATAATATTTATAGTTTTAAAGAAATGAAATGAAATGGTGTTTAACGACCTACTGTTCTGCTGCTAACCTGGGCCAATGGAGGTTGGTATATGCCATACAGTGTGCGATGAGGGAAATTTTGCCCAGGTAGTGGAGCTACGGCCTACTCTTATATTGAATTCCAAATACCAAGGGATCTTTTACGTGCATGCGTATGTGTAGACAGGACCTTGGTTTATCATCCCATCGTAACGACTATACAGCTGTCCTTGTCAGGTCCTCCATCATGCATCACTGACAAGGAGAAATGCTGGAAAAACTGGATGAACTTTCTCAGCCAATGCAGGGATCGAACACCCAACCTCCAGGCTAGCGAGCTAGCACCAAACCCACTTACTCATATGATCTCCTGATTTAAAGAAAATTTTGTGCATCGATATTCTGTATATTTAGAAGAAAATTCAGTTTAAAGTTCCAATTTCACATTTTCTAAGAAAGTCAAAACATAATTATTTCTATGTCTTTTGCTCAAAAGGTTGTCAACTCACTATTATACGGTCCTGGGCAAAATTATAAAGGGTGACACAGGGTGATTGAGGAAATAGTTACCCAATTACCTCCCTTGTTTTCCCATTCCTCTCCATGGACGGCCATCTTCAAACGTTTGAATTTGAAGTTGAAAATGATATTTTTGCCAATTTCTCAACTGGCAGTACTGAATTATAGGATTAATAGGATTATTCTTTAACAAGGTAGGACTGTTTATAGGTTCAATCTATTTTTGGGCTTTATTTTAATACATTTTAAAAATAGAACTTAAAAAAATGCTATTGGAGCTTTAATGAATTTATTGTCATTTCCAAATATTAATTGTTTATTTTGGAAAGGTCAGTTAAAAATGCAATTTTCATATTTCACAAAAAGACATCCATATTACTCTTGCTTCTTTTTATTTCCTATTCAGTTATATACATGTAGGGCATACGTATGTTGATATTTGTTAGGTAAAAAAATAATATGGTTTAAAATGATTTCCTGGTTTCTTTCGATATTAATTAATCTTGTTGTACTAATTTTAGGGAAAAGACATAACATTGTTAATTATAGCTGAATCAATATTAGAACCTGTGAAGATTTAACTGTAACATTCAAGTTTGACTAATAACTTTTTCAAATTAAATAAATATACACCAATATGAACACATTTGGGAACACCTATTAAAATTTTTACTTCCTCTTTCTGTGGGGGAAAAACTAATTTACAAATAAAAAGTATGGTACTTGGTTACTCAAAAGCTTTTAGTTTTAAATATTTAAGATCTTAAAATTTAAACAAAGTGTTCATGAAACATGAGTGGCTAAAAAAAATAATCAAATTGGTTTGGCCATTAAACAATTCTTTGTGTATTTCCTTTTTATGGCAATTTAGACAAATAGTTCATTAAAACTTTGGCCTTTTTAATGATACATGGACTAATATAAAGAAGAAAGATACCCTACAATACTTGAGTTTCTGTCGATATCACTTTCAAGTTTTCATTTATTCATTAAATCTCTAATCTCATATGTGTCCTTGTATTATTAAAAATATGTGCCAAAATAAATATATGACACAGTGTAATGTTTCACATTAACAATCAACTCTGTCAACAAGATAATAGCCTTTGGCAAACAACAAATCTTACCAAATGTGATTCTTACAAGGCCACACAAATCTCAACCAATAAGTCAAATATTGTCTATAATTTGGAATTATTGCTAGTTGGCGAGACCGAAAGATTCTTTTTATAATAACATAATTTCTTCAAGGTCTCCTTGATACTTCTAATCAAATAATTAGCATCAGACATAAATAAAAGGTCACGGTCAATAATGTAAGACTAAAGTCTTAATTATCCAATTATTGACTTGACATTTGTTGATCTGTTAATCAGAAAAATGGGCTATCTTTAGGGTAAAATAAATAGGCTCAAAAATGCATTGTTAATGCTACAATAACTTTTTCCTTAAATAGAAACTACAGTCAATTATTTCTGGAGGAACAAATATCTTGTTTTCAATCATCAATTTGGATTTCACCGCAAGTTCAGTATTGGCTACACAATTTTATTATTTTTCTTCAAATGTAAATTAATATAAACAGATAAGAATTAGATCTACATATCATGACTACTGTAAATTGAACCTTGGCATAATATTTGGTATGTTAACTGCCCCAGCACTTCAGAAAAAAATCCAGGAACCAATTCCACAATTTTTTTCCCAGATTGCATGACTTTGACAAATAAGAACCATCACCCCCACACCCATTTTCACCAGTTCATATTTCTATCATTCTTCAATATATGAAGATGCAATTATTGTTTCAAGAATCTTTCAAGTAAAAAAACTTTGAAGGCTATCTAATTTGATCCAAATTTTCAAAAATAATCTTCAGAAAATTCTTGTTTGTCAATCCTTTAAAATTTCATATAGCAAGACCCAAATACTAAATTTAATTAAACATTTTATGACAGAAGCTTTTTCTTGGTTGGTCTGACACATAAGGCTCCC
Source organism: Patella depressa (assembly GCA_948474765.1). Taxonomy (NCBI): domain Eukaryota; kingdom Metazoa; phylum Mollusca; class Gastropoda; family Patellidae; genus Patella; species Patella depressa. Next base: position 75,262,188 of record OX419717.1, read on the forward strand.
TAACTTACTGAAAATAGTAAGCCATAACATGACTTAACATCACAGAATATCATCAGAGAAAATACAATTATGTATGTATATGCACAATCAATACTTTTTGAAAATACTTATAGTGGATGACAGTTGACCAGGATAACTACAACAGAAATTTGTGAATAATGTTAACTTACTGTTAAAACATTTATCAAGTTCATCTGAAACTTCTTTTCCTCCAAACCGTCCTGCAATTGCCTCATATGCTAAAAGAAAAAATATCAGAAAACTAAAATGAAGTCTGCAATTTATTTTTTTCTATGTGTTGTACATATAATAGATTAACTTCAGACCAAAACATACTAATTGACCTCATGTTCATACTAAAGACTTCAATTCCAATATATAGGCTAGGTATAAATTTGCAGTAAGATGTACTCTGCTAAAGGTCATGCTGGAATGTCACTCAGAACTTCACAGAAAAAATAAATAATTTTGGAACATTTGCATTGGCCTGCAATTTTATTTCTTAAAAACTTAAATTTTCATTGGAAGGTGCCACTGTGATTCCCTTCACATACTGACCAGACATAGTCATCATGGTGGTCTGATTATAGAATTAAATCAATCATTGATACATGCATGCAAAACATCTCTGTCAGAATTCTGTAAGTACTTCAGCTATAGATCATGTGAGTGACACTGCCCAAGAAGGCAAGTTTAGATTCATATTACATATCCTGCATTCAAAGAGTCCATTAGAAAAGTATTAAAATTAAAAAAATAGTTTTTAATCACCTGTTTAATGTGACAAATGTACTGCACATTAGTTTTATCAGTTATAAAGCATGGGATAATAATGGTCAATGGAATAGCAGTAACAATTAGTTTTACACTTTGAAATACATATTCCACAACCTAGGAGCTGTGTAAACAAATGCCCTCTGAAGAATTCAGACAGTGCATAATAGACATCTTAATTTGTTTTGTCCTGTCTGAAGACTGGACTGAAGTGAAAGATATCAGTCTTAGACAAATGCATCACAGAATTACCTAGAATGCAATAACTTGAAATACCACTGGGTATTTTTAGTTGTCATTCAAAAAAGACCAATAGCATAATTTCGACAAAATCGGGATGGCACAGCCCATTGCTACACAAAGGTACAACCTTTATGACAATGTTTAATAAGAAATTAAAAGGAAGTGAAGTACTAATATACATAAGGATAATAATTACATGTAGTCTTTGTAAGTGACAGACAGGTCCTGGTATCTATATGCAACATATCATGATTTCAACAAAATCTAGAATGTTTTTTTATTGACTTTTTCACGTTTACCAAATAAATAAAAGCGTTTACATCTCTGTTTGAACTAGATGAGTTTTGAAATTCACCTTTTTTTTTTTACATTACTAAAAAGATTATTTTACAATGTCTGCGTATAATTTAACATTAAACATCAGCAATTTTATATTACACTGAACCCAGCTTGGTCTTAAATGTGATAAAACAAAGATACCTTTCAATTCAATTTCTTAAAGGATAGTTTCTAAATAACAATAAGACATGAAAGGATAGATCTGGTCTTGTCTACACTAAATTACTTTATACTAAAAAGATAGTGAAATTTGTAAACAAGGTTATTTCAAATCGTCTCGTAAAAAATTACACACAAAACTTTAATCACGTCACAATCTTTTGATCATATGAAACCATCATGGTGTGTTCATAAAAACATCAAAGGCTTTAATAATACATTTTTAAAAATATTTTAAGGAGACATCTGAGAAATTGTGAGAAAAAAACAATAGAACTGGAGGTCCATGTCAATAACTTTTTAAATAAGATTATCCAATATATTAAACAAAACTTAAGAAACAAACTAAAAAAACGAATTATTATTACTGACACAATAAGTAGCCCTCCACGCGAAAAACATCTGTGTCACCTTTGTTTGCGTTGTGTTAATGGGTTCGCGACCTGTGCTCATTATAATAACCTGCCCAGTAAAGGTCACGCCATCACTGACTGATGAAAGGCGACAGAAAGCAAAACTACTGTCACAGGTTAATCTTATCAGTTGTCAAGACAGTTATTATTATTAACATCCTTTAATAAAGAACACAATTCCATAAAATAAGTAGAATTTACATACATTTATTGATCTAAATTTGAACCCGTTAAAAATTATAGGGCTCTAAAATGGCGGTTATGAAAATTGGCCAATACGTCATCCAAGAAGCACAGTATGCCATTTGGGGAATTTACAATTAAGACGATCGATGTAAGAATAAAACACTATACAGGTATGCTGTAATTGGGGTTAAAGCAGTGATTAGGACAAAATAAATGCATTGAAATACATCACTAGTTTTATAAATTCAGAGGAAAGAACTGATCAAGGACAAAAAATCACCATGGTGGCTGCTAGCTAACGAAGGTGCAGATTTATCGATCCGTCTGCTACAGAGGAAAGAATGCCCGAATGTTGACTAAAATTTTGACAATATTAAAATTCAAACCCCTCGGTCAATTTTTCGTCGATTTAGCTGAGAAATATATCAAATTAAAGAGAAAACGATATTATTTCACTTACCCAACAATACTGGAACCTTTTTACCCCATGAAAGTAGCTCTTTCCGAAACGATCTTCTGTCCTGAGCACACCTCGGGTTCCCGCAATCAACCATATTTGACCGTGCTTTGCTGTAAACGTCACGGTAAATTGTGCTCTATATTAATGACGTTCTCTGTACAGGTGTGATTATGGGGAAGTATTGTTATTATTCTTAAAACAGGTAGTGATATGATATTTTGAACTTCTCCAAGTTAGGTATAAAATGTGTACGAAGCATACGGATTCGAAATATATTTTCAAGCAGCCTGATGTAATTAATATATCTATATATTATGCAACACTGTATCGATATGAACATTGACACCGTCTGTTATATGGAATTATTAGAGACTTATCGGCAAACGATGAGGGATTATAATGTATACATAGACAACCATGTTATAACTGGTTATTAACTAAAAATCAAAGGCAACGCGTATGACATAATTCCCTGATAAATGTATACGGTACACTGCCGATATCATGATATGATACCAATTTAGTGACAATTTTATAAGTGATTGATGTTTTTTGTCGTCTTGGAAAAATATATAAATGAGAAAAACAAAAAAATGAAATATATAGATAAATTATGGAAAATGTTAAGGGGGTTTTTATTGAGAAAAAAAGGGAACCATGCATATACATGTGTATGTTATGTTAGTATCAAGCTAATTGTTTCGGAAAATCAAAATTAATTAGTCAAAGCAATGTTGAGTGACCCATTAATTCTGGAATAATGCATATCCACCCTGCCAAAAAGATATAGGCACCTATATTCTGTAATAAAATTACATACTACATTGTCATAAATATATAATACATCCATATTGCTCTCAAAAACTGTTTAAAGGGAAAAGCAACTAACAGATACATGTATGAAAAATATCTGGTTTTTCTCAGAATCTGATTTAATTATGATGTGAATTGCCATTATCACGATTTTAGCCACCAGTGTAGTTATTTGCAATTAATTAGGGGCCAAAACATAAAATCCATAATGTTAGTAATGGGAGAAATTGTCAGAAATTAGTGTCAATCAATTCCTTTCCATGTGATAATATTAGTAGGCATGGCATTGACACCAAGCTTAGTGATATAAATTGTGACCATAATGTAGGATGCTATATACTCTCTGAGACTGCATGAGTGTTTGATTTTTTAAATGAGAAACTTGATTGTAATTCAACATTCATTTTCAGTTTTTAAGCACACATTCATAAACATTTCCTAAACATGGGTGATAAAGGCCAACATACTTACCCAGATGGAAGCATATACAATGGCCATTGGAACAGTCAAAATCAAAGACATGGTTATGGACATTTGAAGTTTTCTGATGGTTCTCAGTATTGGGGTAATTTTGAAGATGGTTTGTGTTCAGGGAGTGGAATAATGTTATTCAAAGACGAGTCCAGGTGATCTTTTAAAGGGATTTATTTTCAAAAATATTCATATTGTGAATATTAAAGCGACAGTAGGTACCAAAACACCTGCTGTAATAGTAAATAGTGGGTGTATGTCACTTGACAAGCTATATATTAACAGAATCATAGCTCTTGCATGTTGATCACAAACTATAACTGTGATACCTTTAACCACCACCCTTAAAGATACTTTTCCACATACAAACTGTGTGATTTGATGATATTTTTGGACTAAAAACATATTCAAACTAATTAAAGCTACGTTCCCAGAAAAGTAGTTATCGTGTGGTTAATACCAATAAAAGTATGGCAAGTTTGGTATATATAGAAAGTAAAAATATCCAATCTTACTTGAGAAATATTCATGGATTCCCTGAAAAACACTCATGGAACGTTTACAGGACAGCCCAGGGATAAAGAATGTCGGCTCGCATGATATCAAAGGTTGCGCGCAGATATTGAGCGCTTGATGTACTGGGTACATACATGTTGATAAACTTTATGAAGAGTTAGACATACAACACTTTCTGAGAAAAGAGAGAGAAAAATGCGGTTTAACATCCACTCAGTTGACACAATGACAGGCTTTATGATACAGCACGCACGTGCTAACCATTCAGCCATCCAACCCCCCTTTCTGAGAAAAAATTATGGAAATAGATGCAAGCAGTGATTAATCCCAAAATTTAATTAGACTTTTATATTTGTAATAAATATTCAGCGATTAAAGACAAAATCACCTTGTGTGCGCAATTTATTCCCCTCTGACTTCGCACCAGTCGCTATAGGTACCGAGAGGTAAGTCACGTGACACAACCATTTTTTTTTATAGCAGGGATATTCCCTGACAATTACAATGTTTTGGGTAGAATTTTAAGCAAAATTATGATTAATTAGTTTGAATCTGTTTTAGTCCAAATATATCATCAAGTCAGTCAGTTTGCACACAGGAATGCATCTTAAATATAAAAAAAATTGCTATAAATTCCCCTCAAAAGTTTGTATTCGCGAGGAGGCCCCATACAAATTTTTTGAAGCCATGTTTGTCACGTCACTTGATTGAGGAAGATTTTTCAGAATGTATTTGTCATTACTTACTGTTCATTTACTGTCCATATTGAGGTCTATGTAAATTCTTGAATTATTTTCTGCTAGATTCCCTTTATGATACGGCAGCTACTATGGTGATAGTTTGGTCTTTCTTCAGTTCTTGCAGGGCAATCTTTTGGGACTTAGTAAGATTGTCGGTTTGTCGCTGCATTTTGGATTTGGAAATTAGATCAGCTATTTGATGTCGAAGGAAGTCAATTTTGCCACCGGGTGCTAATTGTCTCATACCTCTCTCTGTGTTGGCAATGAGCAGGTCTTGCTTGGTTAGCGGGCGGTTGGTAGTTGTGAACTTCAAACCTCGGGACAACAGAGTGATTTGGTCATCGGTCATGATACAGTTACTGAGGTTTATAACTGTTTTGGTGAGGTAATCATCTTTGGTTTTTTTGGTAGAACAAGCGACTGTGGCGGTTTTAAGATTTTCAAACTTTTTAAGTTGGTTAGTACGAGTGTTCTGCCAGAGAATGTCAAGGGACTTCAGCTGCTTCGTTCGGAGCTGTTGGTAATCTGATGGTGATAGACGACTTTTTAGTTGAGAAAGGATTTCATCATGCTGGATACTTAGTCGATGTTTCGTGTTTCGTTGGTGTTGTATACGCTCTCTAAGGAGACCTCTACTAGCTTTTTCCACTATCTTATTAGCTGCTGCTGACTGAACGGGGGACTTGAGTCGTAGGCCCTTGGGGATGAAGTTGTTGTTTCTGCATCGCATCAAAAATGTGAGGTTGCACTTGGTCTTAACACATAGATCATCAACACTCAGTGGCTTTAAAAAAGTTAATTAGTACCTTTTATCTTGTTAGTGTATATCATAACCCCTTTGTGTCATAGCCCTTTGATCTTGTTGTTTCTATGTATGGTTTCAAACTTTTTGTTGTAATTTTGTCTATATATGTTGCTTCAGATTTTGTTACTTTGTATTAGTTTGAAAACGTTGAGAGAATACTCTTCGAAATGTCGCCTAAATAATCAGTAGCTGTTTTTCCATAAGTATGTTTATAGTTATTTATCTGCCCAGTTACTAAATGCCACATAAAGAACACTAATTGATACTCAAGGATTTTTTGATTATTTAACATTTAATTAAGAAAGCAATATCCAAATATCAACTCTAGATGATCTTCCAACCTGGGTTAAATCGGATTAAGCAAAGGTCCATCAATACATTTCAATGAAAACCACTGGCATGCTGGCCTAGGTTAGTTGACCATGTCCTGTACAGTACATGTAGGCCCTACATATATCTTCTGTCCTGTCTTAAATAATGCATCTTTATAAGGGAACCATGATCAGATTTCATCAGGATATCCTGATCATCACAGGGTGTCAGGGGTCGTGTAGTCTGACACATGCAGTTTAGATCATAGGGTCTGTCACTGGGGGGGGGGGGGGGGGTGTTACATGGCGTGAATTTTTGAAGTAAGATTGCTTAGTCCAGATAATACCTATTTTGTGTTGAGTGCTCGTCAAGCCACATTTTCCCTCACGATTATGGTTCGAAGCAAAACTATTAAATTAACCACATACCAATGAATCTTTCATGAATATAAATATATACATGTAGGTATGAAGGCGAGTTTAAACAAGGTAAATTCAATGGATATGGCATATTTACCAGATGTGATAATATGAAGTTTGAGGGTCAATTTTTGGATGGAAAAATAAAGGGTCTAGGTAAGTGTGAATTAATTAATTGATATTACAAAATGAAATTATGTTAAAATTTCTCTCAAAAATATATATAAAATTAATAAAATATAATATTTAGCAAATATCCTTCATTTATCAATAAAATGTCGGCTCTTGAATATCCTGGTGATGTGCTAATTACTTTACTAATATTTTTTATTAATAGTACTAATTAAATAATTTTCTAGGTCTTATCACTTTTTCCAATAACACCCATGGCTTACCCAGAAATGAAGGATATTTTGATGGCAATATGATAGTAAGAAGAGAAAAGTGTCCGTCTGCCATAGAAAAAGCTAACAATGCTGCTGAAGTTGCTCGATGTTTTTAAAATATGAAGCAATAAAACTGTTCATTCCAAGATCAGAATGTTATACAACATGAAATTACTGTTATGTTAAAAATACTTACTGCACAATGAGGTTAAAAATCCAACGATGATAGGCTTATCTATTTTGCTTTTCATCATTTACATAATGTTCATATTATTTCTAGCATGCAATATTTTCATGTTTTTACTTTAAGATCTTTGTAATAAGATATAAAATCACTTGCCAAATAACTATTAACATTTTATTACAGTGGGAATAGTCTCAGTGAATTTAATATTCAGATATAGTTTCAGTCAAATTGATTAATTCTGGAAATTTCTCTTCATAATTTCTATATTTCAACACAGAGGTATTAGACTTTCGTTTTGAAACACCAAATTTTATGTCACTTTTTTAAACATTTTAATTTTAATGTAAACATTTGAAGGTATATAAATACTGAAGATTATTCAGTTTGTAAATCTTAACCATGGCAAAGTAATTTTATCTTTTTAGTTTAGTATTATTGCAATAAATCAAAATGTAGACATTATTTAGGGCTACTTCAATCTCAAGGTTCACATTGTATTATAATATATAAACACCTTTTAACTGGTGTTGATTTGGTCACTGATAAATGAATCACTCATCTCATCAAAATATTTTTTAATTATTATAAAGAAACTAATGCTGTTAGTGTGTTGAAATTATCACATCAACACTTTTGTGATTTATTGGTACAATGACCACTGTTATCCATTCATCATTGTTTCATTACCATATTATATTTTTTTGTAACTATTATATGTTTATTGAGCTATTTTGTGTAACAGTATAGAACTTCCATACATAAGTGCCCAAGAATTATAAAGACATCATTAAGTCTTCAAATAACGTCTTGATGACACAGCAGAATAAAATAAATGGATATACAGGGTGGTCCGTTTAATGCTATTTCAAAATGTATATGATATTGCAGTTGGAAACAGCAGACACGAAACATTACTGCCTGAATTTCATGTCAGAAATATCTACATGTATGGGAATGGGAAAAGATTTTCAATAAAATATTATCTTACACATTCAAGTTAATAAATAAAATTATAAGAATTATTCATTGTCTTCAGTGTAAAAAATAAATTTATTTTGTCAGTTATAAATTTGTAATATATATTTTTATACTGGTAATAAAAACCAGAAAAGCAACAACTAATTAATATATATTACTAAATGCAAAACATGAAATATATGAAATAGATAAAATATATTATAGAAGTTGTAAATAAAGTGTGCTATAAATTTTTAACAGAATAAAAAAACTTTACAGAGCAAATTGTCATTGTATCTATAAGACACGACAGAAGAAAATTTATGTTAAATGCAACTAATTCAAATTTTATGAAACAAAATGCTACAAGGTTAACATGTTTCTGTGGTGCAAAATATCTAAATATATGGATAAATAATAATGTTTTTTTTAGTGAATTATATTTGAATGTATATGGATAAATAACAATGCAACTATTTATACAATGGAATGAGAGAGAAAAAAAACCTGTGCGATTCCAAATGTTGGGAGCACTTCCCACAAGGCGGCAATTTAAAGAAGCAGTTTGAAAATGATGCCAATAAAAAAAGACTTCATGTGTTCCATTATCACTTTTACAGCAAAGCAACTTTTGGTACAAATTACTAATGAAAAACAAGCATTTGAAATGCAAGATAGCCTCGCGTTTTGCAAGAAATTGAGCCATAATCCAGGAAGTTAGTCAAGTTACAGTCTGTAGTATCAAAAAAAACCCAGAATTTGGGGATATAAACATATATTTTAAGTTTCATCAAAATCAGATAGAAAGTACACAACCTTGGTATTACATCCTTTTACAATATTAAAATTTGCTAACTAGGAGAGACCATTTTGTCAGGCAGTTTTGGTCGGATTTTCACAAATATAAACCGTTATGGTGCAAAGGTTACATATTCAAATGGTTTTTAACCCTTGTCGGTGCACGTGGGGTCTCCATGGACCCCATGCACATGTTTTATGACGTTTTGTAATAACTACTGGGCACTGCTTTCCGAATTTCAGTGACTTTGTCTCCTATATATTTTTACACGTAGCGAAGAGTTTGGTAGTTACCTGGTTCCCATATGCAGACTTCTGTTACATGCAAATCCGGCCCAACGCTTGAAGGTAACAAGGGGTCCAATTGGACCCCTAACTTACAACTCACAGTAGGGGTTTTGCTAATGTGTTTGCTGCCTTATACCATATTATGTATGCCAAAGTATTCTCTCTTTAAACATATGCATGTTACACATACCAAAATTTAAATGATGGATTCCAAATATTCAATGGTTATTGTATCAGGCGTGAATTGCCATTTAACCTCTTTATCAAATAGTACACAAAGTAGCAATTTTGTGAGAATTATTAAATCTTTTCCAAATGTCACCAAAATGTTTTTGTATAATAATTTCTTTGTTTTTCATTTGTCAAATATGAATGCAAATAAAAACTAAACCACTGCCTTTTAATTTAAAAAAAATTTGTATGTAAAAACTTTGAATTATTATTGGGGTCCATATGGACCCCTTGTTACCTGCTATGTGATTCTCACAACGTGACCCGACAAGGGTTAAAATAGCATAAAAATTATGACCTCTAGAGGGTCCACAATCAGCCCCCATAATCCATGAACTTGTGGGGTTTAGCCTCTTCTCCATCCATCTCTTGCAAATTGTGGGAGTATCTTATCCTGGCAACTGCTGGTTCATTCTCCAAATGTTATTTGTTTAAATCTATGCAGCAAAGCATTTATCACTATAAGCTGACATAACTGGCATTGTCAGAAATATAATTAAACATTGAATGACATGAAACCAAGCATTATTTCTACATGTCTATATAAACTTTTAACATTATTGGATGTGAAACATCAATTCATTGCCTAAGGAGTCTATATGGTGATTTTTTAAGTATGGTATTCTTCAAAAGTAATTACAATTATTTTCTTGCTGAAAGTGGTTACCTTTGTATTCCCCAGAACACTCATATCTTGTGCACATGGTAATTCAGATTCTGAAGATATTGACAGATAGTGATGTTATTCAAAAACAGTAACAATTAAAGTATATTAGTCAGTGAATGCATTTATGAAATACATGTACATAATATGAAGTTAAATTGTATATTGAATGTTAACATACTAATATTTAAATTGATGACATAGCTTATTGCCCTGTCAAGATCTGTAAATATTATAAGGTCATTTTTTTATCAAGGCTTAGCACTCAAAACAATTTCTATAATATCTTTAAAATAATGAACACATCATATATATGGAACATATACATATGGAGCAGGAACCAAACATGGCATCATCACTGCCATCTTGGAATTGTGAAATCATATAAATAATCAACATTTCTGAATTGATGCACAATTGTCTTAGGAATAAGCATGCCAAGTTTCATGTCGATTATACTGGAATTAGTCGAGCTTTGGGCTTTTTCGAAGAGTGTTGCCTTCAAGAACAATAAGTTCTTGGGAATAATGGTCCAGTTCTTGGTCCAAAAATTAACAATTACAGCAAACTGTTCTTTTACAGCCATACAAATACCCATAACCCCACCCCCTGTATACTCTGTCTTAATTTAACACAGTGTAGTTAGATTGTTGTTAATGGTTAAACTGACATGTTTTATAAATTAAAGATATACTGTCTTTAGAATATTAAAATAAAAAATTGTTACTATTTGATGTTTTAACATGAGCAAAATACTAAATAAATAAGGAAACAAAAATAAATCTAAATTTTCAAAACATAATAAACTATAACAATCAATAAGCTAATAAAAATCCATTTTGTCAAAATTCAAAATAACAATATCATGTATTGAAAGTTGTACAAATGCATATCAAATAACAATTTTGGGTAAATATATGGTTAACAAATTGAAAGATTAATAGCACCATTGTCAATCTGATTAAATCACAGGTCCCATTATACTTTATTATTAACTCAAATTTTATCTAAATAAACAGCACTATTTAAAGAGGCATTATTCAACAGTTAAATCTGTCCATGCAACCCTTTTTGTTTGGCCTCAAATGTTATATAAATCAACCGATTTAAATATGACTGGCAGTTGTTTAATGAATAATCAAGACTACATTGTTCTGCAAATGACGATAACTCTGCTCAGAATGAAGAAATTTGACAAATTTTTAACACATTCTCTTTTTTTTTTTTTAACAATTATAGCGAGTGGTTGTAAGCAAAACTAACTTTTAAATATAAATACAGTAAGGTTCGCATAGGTCGGTTCTTCACTCGGCTCGGATAAAATCGTTTGGACCCTTTGATCCTGCGCTTCAGTTGGATCTTTGCTTAACTCAGATCAAAATGTTCAGTCCATTTGATCTAATTCCGGTTTTATTCCTTTTCTTAAGTAGAATCGGCAGTATGTTCAGAATTTGACCACGTCAGTTTCGTCCTGATGGTTAAAAACGTGGTTAGGTATTCAAAATACTTTCCCCTATCATTTTCACCCAAATCAACCAATTTGACGCAACACAATAAAAGAATTTTCCTGGAAAATTTAAAACTTGCGGTCTGCTGTACAAACCACTTTCCGTGAATATTAAGGACATTTTTCAAAGATGGCGACAAAACAGAAGTTATCTAATCACACATATGAACAAAAGCTTGAAATGTGCCTTTGAATCAATTATGATCCGGCTCATGCAGTTTATTTCTAATTGAGCTAAGATTGAATTTCGACTTTTAGTTACCTCGGATCTTTGCTTAACTTGGATAAAATTGGTCAGTTCACTTACTGTAGTTCACATGACTCGGGACTTAACCTCCCAAGCAAACTAGTCAAATCTATATGGAGTGAAATCCATCTAAAGCAAAGAGAAATGGAACTAAACTTAGATCTGTATTTTAATCAGATTGCACATTAAAGCCAATTTCCTAATAAAAACATTAAGGTTTTGATTATTTTAAAGGTTGTAAAGGACCTTTTACACATAGAAAAATCTATTTTAATATTACACAGTACAATGAAATTAAAATATCTACACAAAACTAAAATTATTAAAAAGTTAGGCAAAAGTTTGAATTTTTCTGAAAAACTCTCTGTAAAATTTGAAGCCACTAAATACCACAAAATTTTTAGTTATTTCTTGACAAACAAATTATAAATTTTGTCTTTCTTGAGTGTAAACAGATTTTTTTTTCATGAAGTACATTTTTACAATGGCTGTTATAAATGGAACTTGTGTGGTTCAGAATTAAATGAGAAACCATATCAATGTTGCCAATAATAATCTTGGAGACGTTTTTTGGCTTTACAGAAAATTGTGCCATTGTCCCAGATTGAAAACAAGTGATAATTAAAATTAAACAGTGGAGAGCCCTGAGTCTGAATTTAGAGCAATCTTTTTTTCATTTTACAGAATTAATCACAGGTTAAGTCATCCCTGTAACACTGTATGTATTAAAATTGTATAAAAATAATTAGAAATCTGATTTATCCTAATAAAACAGTCTTCATGGTTGATAATGATGGTCTTGCAGTGGATGGAGATATACTTGGTGATGGAGTTTTGGGCGATTTACTAGTAAACACCATTTTTGATGAGATCATTGATGCTCGATCTTCATTCAATAATCTTGTCAGCAGGCTTTCTACAATATTGGTCACTGATTGGCCAATTTGATCAGGTGATATATTTTTAGAACTTAGTTTTAACCAATCCTCTTCATTTACACCCTGAGGTAGCTGAAATAATAGAAATGATTGTGCAATGACGACTTTGATAGTTCACAAACATTTATTTAGTAAAGACTTCTTGTATTTTTATCAAAATTTTTTACTTCCAAAAATATTGATAAATGTAATTGAACCCCATTACATAAACTTAATCATTCACCTGAAATATTTTATCTGGGACATTAAATTTCCCACCAGCAGCTCCCCCTGTACATCTAACAGGTATAACTACTCTATCATTCCATACAAACTGTTCTGTTTCATGTGCTGATCCAGGCCCACCTTCATAAAATATAACATATCATTTCATTATTATCTGTTATGTTTTCAATATAACATATCATTTCATATTATCTGTTATGTTTTCTATATAACATATCATTTCATATTATCTGTTATGTTTTCTATATAACATATCATTTCATATTATCTGTTATGTTTTCTATATAACATATCATTTCATATTATCTGTTATGTTTTCAAGTGGAATTAGCTCAAATAGAAGTTACCGGTAAATTGAAAGGTCATACAAATTTATTTTTCTGGCTCTCAGACAATCATTCTCGGAAATCTGAAGGGAAGGTTTTTACATTTCTTTGGTTTTATTTTGTCATATGACAACTGTGATCTGTTTTGAGGAATTGGCTCACATAGTTTCTGCCGTATAAACAAAGACATGTAAATTAAGATGAATATTACTGATGTGAATTTGAAACATGTATTGGGCGTCACACTTTCATTCTATTGCATCACGAAAACAACTAATTTTGTAGGAATATTACTGACATAAATTGAATACCATAGCGAGGTAAACCTATTTTTTGCTCAGAACATGATATGTTACATAACACAATTGTTCATTCATTCCTACAGACATAGATTTTGTGGTTCTAATATGAATACTACTTCTTCCATCTCTCATCCCCATTTCATGTTATTTCAGTTATTTCTTTTTCAATATCCAGTGCCGTTTTTTTAATGCCTTTAACACAGTTACTTCCTTTACCGCTGGAAATATGAACATACAGCCCTTTTATACTGATAAAATTTTTCAAAAGAAATAAAGTATTTTGATTTCACTACACCTGCCAATCTTCAAATTCCTAGAGTTTTTATCGGCATTACATTGTATACCCAGTAATTCAAAATTTCAGACTCATCTAAATCACTTCATGCCAGTCATTGCAGTACTATATGGTTTTATCTTATTTTTCAACTAACCTTCAATCAATATACAAATATCGAAAGATCTGGCTACTAAAGTTTCTCTCTCATGAACATCATCCCCGCAGAATAATGTTTTACCAAATGGTATGATTTCAAATCTACCATCTGTACCTTGTCTTGCTTGAAGACGCCGATCCTAAATATAGGAATAACATAATACTCAGTGAAAAAAATAATGATATTAAATTATTTAATTTCCAAAGCTTCAAGTCACTACTGAGCCACATTCCCCTAACAAGTGCATTTTATATTCATATAATAGAACTAACCTGCATCCATCCATCTAGTCGGAGCAGAAAAGTAAGACATTAAACTCAACTTTGTTCCATTATTTGAATCCCATTTGAAAGACTAGACTCATATGCACAATCTCCTGTCAGTAATATTTTGGTAAAGGAAAGATATTTACTTGTAGATCTTTTTCACATTAGCCTAGTCAGGGCATTAAAACTCATTTTATTTTATTATTTGAATGCCATTTGAAAGACTAGACTCGTATACACAATCCCCTGTAAGTAATATTGCGGTAATATGAAAGATATTTACTTGTGGATCTTTTTCTGGTAATATATGCCATACTTGATGTTTCTTCTTTAATCTTTCATTTTCTTTATAGAATGAATTGCTAACAGTTTCACCTACACCATGAAAACCACCAGTAACAACAGCTATGTTCTTCAGCTGATTTAAATGTAACCCAACAGACCTTAAAACAAATATTACAACAATATTGATTAATAGAAAAAATAATAATTAATTAATGAAATGGTGTTTAACATCTTACTGTTCTGTCCGACTGAGTTAATGAAAATGTAGTGATATACAGGGGCACTTCTTATGGGTTGATCTAATGGCTAACCCTTGAGAGGACATTGAGAGAATTAAATGTCCAGTAGACTCTGCGACTTAACTGCTGAAAAAAGTTATTGCGGCTTCGATTTTTATGGTAATTGGGTAATGATGCAAACAGATTTTCAGCCATTAACTGGAAACTTTCAATTACTTCTATTTCAGGAATAAGCTAGTTTATAATTTTGTCTATTTAAAATCAAAGAATTTCTGTATCACAGGTTTTGATTGGTAGGTAGATTAGGATTGCATTACCCAACACACCTCATAAACAAATGTTTGCGAAATCCCCCTCTTGTCTGCGATATCAGTCAATATCTCCCTGGATGAAAGCAAATGTTAAGCTCAACAAGATGAAGAATATCACCCTCCTAGGAAGCAGACATTAAGCCCCAGAATAAAAAGGCCAAGATGATGTGGAGTAAACAATTTGTGTGATTCTGATTTAATTGGTTAAAATTATTAGTGACATACTTGCATATTTCCTCAGTCTTGGGATTGTAGAATTTCGTGCTACCTGATATATAAATACTGGCTGGATTCTTTATAGCTCTTTTAATATGGCTAATCTGTGAATAGAAAACAAGTTCTTACATTAATTTGATCAGAACATTTAGACTTTTATTAAGACACAGTAACCTTTACTCCTAAAATAAGAAAGTTTGACAATCTTTTCTCATAAACAAATATTAAATGGTACTTACATTCTTACAAAGGAGTTGGTATAAATGAAATGGGGTTTAATGTCCTACTGTTATGCTCCTACCTGGGCTAATAAAGACGGGCATACGCCATACAGTGTGCTATGCCAGGGCAGCTGTGCTACTGCCTACTCTTAAATCAAATTCCAACTGCTAAGGCATCCTTTACATGCACGCCAATGTGTACAAGGATCTCAGCTTTTCGTCCCATCCGAACGATTAATCAGCTGTCCTTGTCAGGCCCTCCATCCTGCATCACTGACAAGGGGAAAACCATGCTGGAAAATCTGTATGAACTTTTTCTGCCAATGCAGGGATCGAACACTTGACCTCCAGCATAGCGAGCCAGCATCTTACCCACTTAGCCACGTGATTCCCCAAGTTGGTATAAGCATTATTTAAATCAAATTAAGTTTTGTCAACTAGGTTATGGAGGTATAATTGACTACTGATTCAATTCAAATGACAAACTTTAATTTTAAGAAATATTTAATACAGTTCTTACAGCAGCATTTGATTTTGCCAGGTTGATTTCTCTCTGTAGACTATCTTTAGCTGTTGGATCTATACATCTTTGAATTTGGGAATGAAGTAATTTCTTATAACCCTTTTGATTGACATGCTAGAAAATTTTAAAAAGTTAGGTTTATAAATCAATTCCCTTTTTAATCTTGCACATAGTTTGAATCATGACACATGATAGAGCTTGTATAAACTTATCGATGACTCCATACCACTATCTTTATTGCATAATTTCATGTACAGAGAACTGAAAACTTTTGTTCTTGAATGTAGTTCTTTCAGGTAAATGAAAATGTAATTTATCAATATTTACTTGTTAACTCTATTGTTATGAGTTACTCTACCTAAAATGTTAGTTATCAATATTTACCGGTACTTGTTAACTCTTGTTGTGTGTTACTCTACCTGAAATGCTTTAGATCCTATTAACATACTCAACCAGCCTGGTAAGCAAACATCTTCTAGCTGCAATGGTATAATCTCTTTTCTATGTTCACAATAATATACCTGTTCATAAAAAAAGCAAACATGTTATTAAAGTAAATATTGTTTCCGAGGTGTTTATAGAATTGATTGAATAATCATGAATAACCAAATGGTGAAAACTAGAAAAATCTTTTTTACATTCCAACTAAAGTATTTGGTTAGTTACTTTTTCCATAAATGGTATATATGGAAAGTTTTCTTAATTGATATATAGTAACCTGTTGCTGACATGTCCGAGATGAAGCAAACTTTTTACACAAAATAACCACAACTACATCTGCTTGATCAGCTTTTTCCTGAAAACACTGGATATACTCATTATCAATTTCTGTTGCACCATTTTTACTATACTCATTGCCTACAATTAAAAATAAATAATAAAAAAAAAAATTAATCACTTTTATTTTAATATGTATACTAGTAATACATGTAGGGATAGAGAACCAAATATGCAGTGCAGTAGTCATTGTGTATATGGTAATTGGCTTATAGGAATTGATATTTCAATCCATCATTTTACAAAGAATTATGCATACTGGTATTTCAAAATACAAAATGGAGATTAATAATTATACTTTCAACCAATGACACCGCCGATGAGAATCTCTGTATGACCTTTGACACTGGACATGTATATAAATTTAGATTCTGGCTATATTTGTTTAACCTACAGCAGAAACAAATAGACTGGAATGATCAAGTCTATACGAAAAATAGTATAATGTCTGGTAAGAAAAATAGTATCTTACTGTCCTGACTTGCTGGTAGAGTATCTGAATCATCTATAGAAATGTCTCTATCAGTAGAACACCAAACATCATAACCTTCATTATTCAACCATTTCTTTATCTCTCCAGCCTACAATTATACAAATATCATTTAAATAAGGGCTAATTTACCATCAAAGTTAAATAAGGACTAGTTTACCATTGCATCTAGTTACATATTGACAGTTCTTACCTAAAGGATAAGCCATACAATCATTGATATAATTTTCTTTCACTTAGAAAACTGCTCAGCAAAAATACAACATGCCAGTGTAACTCCAAATACTCTATCTGTGAGTAATTGTCTAAATATGCTGTTATGGCTTCTGTATCAACTTACATATAAAATCTGACATGGATGAACACATATCACAACAGTTGGTCTTCTACTTTCAGATATTGTACTCTCTTCCGATACTTGAGACATAACACCATTAGGTAACTTTCCACAAAATGTC
Source organism: Patella depressa (assembly GCA_948474765.1). NCBI lineage: Eukaryota > Metazoa > Mollusca > Gastropoda > Patellidae > Patella > Patella depressa. Next base: position 75,280,114 of record OX419717.1, read on the forward strand.
TTCATCAGGGTTTTCTGCAAAAACATTTTTATTAGATTATATCATGCTATCAGTAAGAAAAAGGAAACTATTACCTTTCAAGAACATTATTTATGTATTATTAACAATTTTTATAGAATTAATAACCTACCCTCCTTTTTAGAGATGGCAATCGTTCTAATTCATTATCTACAATTTGATGTAATCTATCAGCTATAGACTCAGCAACTAGGGTAATATATTTCGTATCCCAATAACGGATATCTTTAGCATAACATTCTCCATATATTGCAATGTCTGAAAAATGAAATGGGGAAATGGGGTTTAAAATTCATTCAACAGAAGTCACAAAGGCAAGGAAACATACGCCAATCAACTCTTATTGCAAAAAGAAAGATAATCAATAGGCTTCTTCGTTTCAGTAAGACAGACCAGCAATACAAATTTCAAACAGATATATAGATTATAGTAGGTCCTTTCAGGACTAACATATGGTTTATCTTTATTTAAATAATTCTCTTGCATGCACAGGTCTTTGACAATGACAAAATCAACAAAGCACCCCGACTCAATGTCATGTATTATGGAACTGAAAAATAACACATGCATCAACGACATACTCAGTCAGCCAACACTACAATAATTCACTATATTGCTGACCACATCCACCAATATTAACATTTTTGTCAATGTTAAGTGAAGCTTCAATTTGATATAAAAGCTATTAGGTATACACATAGATATCAATGTAGTATAATTCATTATAACTTATACCTGTAGAAATTTGAGTTGGTGTTTTCCAGCCTATATACTGAGTTGTAGCAAACTGTATAGCTAAACAACGTGGTGGCCAATGTTCCAGGAAATTAATTGGTAAAATATATTTACCCAATACATCAGCTAATTTGATCTTTAAAAAAGAATAAAAAAAAAATGTTTGAAATGTCTATTGTTCTGTAGATTGAGTATCCTGAAGATCGACTATTATAATGGCCGATTGTTTAAGACACCATTTACGGACTAACAACCTGGTCAGTGATCGTTTTCATTCCCCACATGGTTTATTTTCAAAACAGGTAACTTATTGGACTTGTTATGAATAATCAGCAAGCCTGTTAGTTTTTTTTAAAGGATTATCAAAATTACCCATAAATGTGCTAATTACTTGGATTATGACCCACATGGCCGATTCTCACTAAGGTCTGAGTATTCTGGTAGCCGAAAGGTTGATTGACTTCTAATCAAGAAGTAACAATTAACACATTGTTATTTAGCCAAAAGTAGATTCATTTACGATACCATATACATGTATAGTCGCCAGTTCATTGATTTATCTATCAGCTTGTTGAAACATCAAACGGCTGAGGCTGACAATAACAAGCCGATTATGATCCCTGGTCTATCTAGACAGTACAATATCCTATAATATTACAATACTACCTCTCTATTGGTCCACTGTGTTTCACCATATTGTGGTGTTATCAATGGTAGGAATATCTGACAATTACTAACAGCATAATTTAATGAATCTTGCCAATCAACACCAGATTTAATTTCATCAACATCCTAAAATAAAGTAGATTCATCATTCAGGCATATTTGCAAACTAGTACAAGCGAAAAGATCTAACATTTTATCTTTATTTCAATAATTCGCATGAACGTAGGCATGGGACCTGAACTTGTGGATGCTCACCCATATTTTCTTCCCAAGGAACTACAATTTAAATCTATACATTTATATATATATGATGATGACATAACAAAAAGACACAGGATTACCATGCAATATATACCCGTCAACAGCAAGAGAACAAGTTAAAAAAAGGTGCTTTTTCCATACAATCAGGCATCACAATCCATTAAGTTATGGTCTGACTGAAGTATCGACAGGAACTCAAACTTTGGGATATAAACATATAGTTTAAGCTTCTTTAAAACCGGATAAAAGATGTGATTTCTAAGAGGATACACAAGCTAAAAACATGATTTTTCATACAACCAGGGTCCATAATCAATGAATTTATAGTTCGATAAATTAAGGGACAGAGACCATTGGGATATAAGCAAATATTTTAAGTTTCATAGAAATCGGATATAAATTGTGATCTATAGAGGGTCAACAACCTTGATATTCCAAACTTGAACACTACTTGATCATCATTATTGGTGAAACAATGATATATTCAAATGTTTTTTCAATCGGATAAAAATTGCGACCTCTGGAAGGACAACAATCTAAAACAGAGGTTATAATTAGGGCTGGGTATCGATAGTGATTTTTACAATCGATAATCGGCAATGAAATGTCGGTCGATAATCGATAGTATCGAAAACAAACTTATTTTCACGGTCGTCATCAAGACTGGATACAGTGTAAGTTCAAAGTTCAAAACCATACGAAGTTGCGAAAGATTGTTTGCTCCTGTCTAAACCCAAAGTGCTTCCACACAGCACTTTTAGCTTTGCCGGGAAAATCAACAAGCGTTTTGTCGTCCATGTGTGCTATTTATTGTACCGGGTACTCTATTACTGAGGCACACGTACAGAAATAGTGAACTGTACAGACGAATTCTGAAGCTTGAAAAGGGAAATAACTCTAACTTTATTTACACATCCGGGTATCTCCGATTTAGCGATATTCAACAATAATTTCTTCAAAACAAAAGTAACGTTTCAATGAGAGTGAATTTATGAAAACGGCTGTTCGCTAATCAATCACAATATTGTTATGTGTTACATTACATTGATACTTGATAGTAATTAAAGTGATCGGTGTATAATGATTAACTGAAAGAAATAATTGACATTTCAGATGCAAGAAAAATAGACAAAGAGCGATAATCGATAGTAACCCACCGCAATCGATAGTGCTTTTCTGGGCTGTCCAATCGATACTATCGATTTATATCGATATTTTACCCAGCCCTAGTTATAATCCATGAAGTTACATATGTGTGAAACCAAGATCTTTTGGTTATAAACATACACTTCAAGTTTCAAACCTGAAGTTATGGTCTGATATGCATGAATACGACAGGAACCAGGATCTTTGGGATATCAACATATTTTTAAGTTTCATCAAAATCGGATAAAAAGTGTGACCTCTAGAGGGTCCACAAGCTTGATATTCCATACTTTTACACTATTTGACTACAAAGAGCGATCATTTTGTCAAGCAGTTTCAGTCTGATTAACACAAAATTCAAACTTGACTGTCATTATGGTAAACAGTGACATATTCAAACACTTTCTTCAATCATGTAAAAATTTAGACCTCTAGCGGAATCAGACACTAAAAACACAATTCTTACAATCTAATTAAAATATAGATCTATATTTCGTTTCGTTTTTTATACTTTCGATGGCCTACACTCATGTAGATCTAACAAGTTATAGTGGGAGCTCACGATCTATGACATCAGGTATCAAGCACGGGACATATGACCCGATAACGTCAGTCATTCATTCCAATTAGCGACCGCCATGCTTTTTAAAATCTACTTTTGTTTTGTTTTGATTTCTATCCGCTGGCAATATCTACCCACAGTTCCACGCATGAAAAGGTCAAACGGTCGATTCGACAGACCATTTGATTGGCTGACCCCTCATTTCATGCAGAACACAAGTTAAATAACAAGTCTTCCAGATCCAAGAGTAGTAAAGACAAGTAAAAACGAAATTTTGAACTATAAAAAACGAAACGAAATTGAATCTATGTTTTAATCAGATAGCAATTCTTAGAACAATCAGGGGCCATAATCTAGAAAGTTACCATCTTAAATGTGTAAATATCGAAAGAAACTAAGATCTTTTGGTTACAAACATACATTTCAAGTTTCATCAAAACTGGATAAAATTGTGAGCTGTATACACTGTGGGTTTAAAATTCAAAACAAATACATACCAAATATACACTAAATCCAAGGTTAGATAACTCATTCTTCAAATGGAGGGCATGTTCTGCAGCTTCAGCTCGTACATAACTAATTAACAGTTGTTTAGATTGTAAGCTTATATCATTACAGCTAACTTCACTAGAACTTGAGGGTCTATTCATGTCTTTACTTGTACAAAATGTTAACTCACGCATTCTGTAACAAAAATATCATAATAAATTTCCAATACCATTAATGGTATAAATTCAATGCAGAAATATCTAACCTGCACTGGCTCAACTGAATGGTAAATTGATACAAATATTTGAAGAGATCTTGCTACAATCCCTTAAACTCATCTGTTTGCCTGGCAATTAATTACACCCATTTATGGAGTTTCTAGACAATATTGGATTAAGAGGCCAAATCATCGTAGTAGCCAGATTTAATAAGAAAAGATAGGTTGCCAGGCAACGAAACATACGCCCACAACAGCTAAGTCGTCCGGGCAGTCAACAAGGGTTGTCGCATATTGTTTCTTTTATCAGTAAGGAGAACATTTACTATTTACAACACATGATAATCTTATTACGAGTAATAGTCCATTAAATAATTATCAGAAATGATTAGAATAGTTTTGATGGTTTGTCTCAAGGCCTTTGTCCACAAGATATTTCAAAGTGATCAAGTGCCAGAAATTATCAGATATCACTGAAAATCAAATAGGATTCTTCGTCTCATGACCCTAAACACTGTGTACAAATTTAAAGTCAATCGGATATTAACTTTAGCCTCTAGAGCGTTTACAAGATTTTTTCAAAGTGATCAAGGGTCATAACTCTGGTAGTAATTATCGGATATCACCGAAAATCAATAGGCTTCTTCGTCTCATGACCTTAAACACTGTGTATAAATTTAAAGTCAATCGGATATTAACTATAGCCTCTAGAGCGTTCACAAGATTTTTCAAAGTGATCAAGGGTCATAACTCTGGTAGTAATTATCGGATATCGCCGAAAATCAATAGGCTTCTTTGTATCGTGACTTTAAACACCGTGTATAAATTTAAATTCAATCGGATATTAACTTTAGCCTCTGGAGCGTTCACAAGATTTTTCAAAGTGATCAAGGGTCATAACTCGGGCAGGAATTATCGGATATTGCTGAAAATCAACAGGCTTCTTCCTATCATGACCTTACACACTGTGTATAAATTTAAAGTCAATCGGATATTAACTTTAGCCTCTAGAGCGTTCACAAGATTTTTCAAAGTGATCAAGGGTCATAACTCTGGTAGTAATTATCGGATATCACCGAAAATCAATGGGTTTCTTCGTCTCATGCCCTTAAACACTGTGTATAAATTTAAAGTCAATCGGATATTAACTATAGCCTCTAAAGCGTTCACAAGATTTTTCAAAGTGATCAAGGGTCATAACTCTGGCAGTAATTATCAGATATTGCTGAAATTCAATAGGCTTCTTCGTCTCACGACCTTAAACACCGTGTATAAATTTAAAGTCAATCGGATATTAACTTTAGCTTCTAAAGCGTTCACAAGATTTTTCAAAGTGATCAAGGGTCATAACTCTGGCAGTAATTATCAGATATCACCGAAAATCAATAGGCTTCTTCATCTCACGACCTTTAACACCGTGTATAAATTTCAAGTCAATCGGAGATTAACTTTAGCCTCTAGAGCGTTCACAAGAAATTGTGGACGATGGACGGACGGACGGACGGACCGACGGACGGACGGACGGACGGACGGACGGACGTACCGACAGACGGACGGACGGGGGCGACGGCAATATACGACCACATTTCCATGTGGGCGTATAAAAACCCAAAGAATTGTCAGACATTTTGTTTATTTCCAGTTTTTCAAAGACGAAACGAAATATCAAATAAGTACCGATGGGTTTAGTTATTTCGAGTAAATAATGTCTTGAGAAAGGCTTACTATATATCAATGGCAATTATCAATTAACTAATCACTCGATGACACGTTCCAGATTATCAGCTAGTTAATTAATTCATAGTATGCTGCCACATGATTGTGATTAACACTCAACGTATTAGAATTTTGAGATTTCTATCCACCTCTCCTCAAAAAGAATTGCAAGTACCCGAAAACATTATCACCAAAATCAAATTGGCGATCAAAACCGTGAGGCCTGGATGCAGCCATGATACCAAAATCCTGCACATGGGGTGACTGGGCCAATCAGGGAACATGTTGCATTGAATTGATAGCAACAAGCCAAGTTTGTTTAAGTAATGTAAATGAAGTCATCACAAAACTATAAACAAGAGATTTGACGCTTCACAACGCAGCCAAGTATTACAGGCAGAGAAAAATAACTAATTTTGCAGAGAATTTTAAGACAAAAGAAAGATTTATGAATAAGGTACCCTCGCAAAACATCTAGATAAAGGTTATTTAAAATGTTTTATTGCTAATTTGACCTTTTGGGTTGATGGATATTTATAGACTTATTTTTATGAAAAACTCTATTTTGATCAAAATCAATATTTTCACTTGTTTTGTCTGTATTTCATTACAGTATTAGACCTTGCTCATTTCGACACATTTTGCCAGCATGGGTCGCATTTATGATATTGACTAACCATGAAAAGTTTAGCACTTCTACGATGATTAGTTTAAAGTGGATATTAAACAAATATTACTTAAATTACTAACTTTTTGATTTTCTTTTTGGGTGGCGTTTCCAGGGATTTTGATGTCACGGAAGACATTTTATAATTTAAATCAGATGAAATGAGATTTTCTACTTGAATCATATCACTGGCAATAGTTACACAGTAATTGTTTATAACTTCCATTACAACAGTTTTATCTTCTAGTTCTCGTCTAACAGGCCAACCATTGGCATCCAGAAACACATAATTATCATTCAATTCCATTAACATCACTATCTGAAATATAAAAGAGAAAACACATCAAAGTTCTTCTCCAAATATCAGTGACAAATATTCATAAAGATAGGTTGCCAGGCAACAAAACATACGCCCACAGCAGCTAAATCATCCGGGCAGTCAACAAGGGTTGACCATATTTTTACTTTTTTTGTTAATGAAACATTTGTAATACACTAAAATCTGATTTAGAGTAACAACTCATGTAATTATGAGAATAAAGTTTTACCCCACGCTAACAATTAGTATATACATGAAACATTTAATATCATGGATTTAGCTGTTCAGTTATCAAAATCCATTGAAAATCAAAATCCTTGTTCGTTTCAACACCTTAAACTCTGTGTATCAATCTCAGGTTTGGCCTCTATAAGGCCACAAGATTTTTTGAAGTTATCAAGGGAGATAACTCTGGCAGTAATTATTTGAAATCTCTGAAAATCAATAGGCTTCTTCGTCTCATGACCTTAAACACTGTGTGTAAATTTAAAGTCGATCGGATATTAACTTTGGCCTCTAGAGCTTCCACAGGATTTTTTCGAAGTGATCAAGGGCCATAACTCTGGCTCTAATTATCGGAAATTGCTGAAAATCAATAGGCTTCTTTGTCTTATGACTTTCAACACTGTGTATAAATTTAAAGTCAATCGGATATTAACTTTGGCCTCTAGAGTGTCCACAAGATTTGTTTAAGTGATCAAGGGCCATAACTCTGGCACTAATTATCGCAAATCGCTGAAAATCAATAGGATTCTTCGTCTCATGACCTTAAACACTGTGTATAAAATTAAAGTCAATCGGATATTAACTTTGGCCCCTAGAGCGTCCACAAGATTTTTTGAAGTGATCAAGGGCCATAACTCTGGTAGATATTATCGGACATCGCTGAAAAACAATAGGCTTCTTCGTCTCATGACCTTAAACACTATGTATAAATTTAAAGTCAATCGGATATTAACTTTAGCCTCTAGAGCGTCCACAAGCAATTGTGGACGCCAGACCGCCAGACGGACGCGACGACAATATACGACCACATTTCAAAAAGAATATTCATAAATCATTTCTGTTAATGATTCAATACATTTATACTGAGCGCAAATGCAACTTCAAAGGACACCAGTGACCACTGTGACTTGTTCCACAAATAATTGTCGTAGAGAAAGCAGCTATGCGCAGAAATTTGAATGATGAAAATAGCACATTGACGTTTTGACCTTTCACTCTAGTTGGCTAATTTGAAATTGTTCACACCAAACTGTTCCGTAAAAATCAGTCTGCTGTTCGCATTCAGTATAAACAGGCCTTAAATATACATTCACACAATAGTATTTGCTAGGTGGTTATTTCCAATAAAAGTATGGCGATTTTGGTATAGAAAGTAGAGACAATCAGTCTTACTAGCAAAAAAATGAATTCCCTGTAAAACACACAATGCAATTTATTCTCCTTCGGCTTGTACACTGTTTTGAGAGGGATTTGAAGCAAATTTTGATAGATATATGACCAAATCACCCACTTTGTCCGTGGGGAAAGCATCTCTTAAAGGCCAAATAAATATATTCCATACCTCTTCAGAGACTAAAGATCTCATTTGATGAAGTTTTTTGTTTAAATCAATGAAAACAAAACCTAACACAAGGCCTGACCTTGTTTTGAGTCCAATTTTAGGCAGATCTGAAAAAAATTAGAAACAAAATCATTTGTAAATATAGTTTTAGTGTTAATCCAAATAACAAAATGCCAAAGAATTATAAATTGAAAAACATAATTTTGATGGTCAAGAGAAATGGCAGATATTCTACTCTCAAAGAATTTACGAACACAACGGCACAAAATATGTGAAAAAGAATATCAAAATTTGATATACATGCTGTAATGCATAGTGAAGACTCATTATAGTTAAAACTAGAACTAGACCAGTATATTTTATCATTTAATTCTCACCATATTTATGTTTGATGTACACAACGTTATCTTCTGAGGAAACTGTTGATATCTTTATCATTGATTCTTGAGACTCTAATATTGGCCATCTAAAGTATAAATAATGATTAAAATATTAAATTAGTAATAGATGTATATAAGCAGCTGAGTATTGTCAATGATCCCAAAACTACTACCCTTAGTCGTTTTGGACAGGTTCATAAAATATAACAGAACAAGCATTCTAGTACAGCGAGTTGTTTTAAATGTTGTCTTTATCTAATATTGTCTTTATCTGAGATAAATTGCAAAACTAACCTGCAGTTGAAAGAGGGAGAGAAATGGAGTTTAACGTCCACTCGACACAAACTAAGTCATTTTGGGACTAACATATGGTTTCATTTTATTTTAATAATTTGCTTACGCATAGGGGTCTTTAGCAGTAGGAGGAAACCGGAGTGCCGGAGGAAACCCACGAGGTTGAGAAGGCGCCCCTATCTCCATGCCACATACACTCACACCAGGGCTCGAAACCAGAGCCACAAGCCAGAGGTGACCGGCCAGCTAGAGGTTGAAGTGCGGCACTCTAGACCACTAGGCCATCCCAACCCCGACCTGCAGTTGAAAACCTATCTTCCAAACAGATACATGTATATGAAATCTACTTACCTTTGTTTGGTACAAAAAATAAACTTTGATGGCAGACTGGGAATGCAAGAAATCAATTTATTTCTTAAATGTGTCAACGGTAAAGATCTGTCTGATTTCTTTTCAAGAAGAATAACACCTACACTATGGATTGATTCAGCTAAATCAGAAAGATGTTCGACTCCAACCAACAAAGGTTCATCTCCATCATCTGAAAATAGCAAGCACCAAATTCAAAATATTTCTAAGCATTTTTACCCCAATTTTTAGTCTCATTACTCTGTAGATATCTAAGAATGTGTTCAACTGAAAATCCATAAAATGTTTTCAAATCAGTATTTATTAAAATTTTGTGTTTGATATAGAATGTGAGTAAGGATAAGCCACTTGTTCATTCAACTGGCATGGACGTACGAACCCTGGAACCTTTCATTACCAAACCAACATAATAATTACAAACAGTTTACCGTATAAGTGTTATTTCGATGAAAGCTGTATCTACGGGTAATATGATGACAATATGGAAAAACTGACTACCCAAAGATGTTCATTTTACAATCAGGACTGTTCTCTATGCATATCTTGGCGGCATGCTTTGGGTCCTGATCACGAAGGAGGTTATTATGCACCGAAGGCCAGACACCATCAGCTAGTTCAGTCATTTTTGCATCACAGAGTTGCGCAAAGTTAAGTTTTGATACAGCGCAAGGTCCGGAAGGATAGCTCGGGTGAGCAGAACGGGACATTCATGTGGATATAAACCTAAAAAGCTGTCTTGGTGATCCAAATCTATTAACCCATTCTGTCAGTCCCATAGTCGGGTAGGCTACATGCAAATTTTCGCTTGTTCACTTGAAATTAACCAAGGTACGAAACGGCTATAATGTGAGGTATGCATGAACTAAATACGAAATAGCCAGATTACGAAACAGCTTGCATTCAATGAAGATATAGGCCCCTACACCAAATTTCCTCACTCTTGCTTAATTAGATTAATTAAAACCAGTTATTGTAAGCCAAAGCGTCAACCAATCAGATTGCTTTTATCTCTGCTTAGCCTAAGCAAAAATTTTTTAACATGCTAGCTAACTCACAGCTTAGCGCGGAATATTGTAGCCAGCTACAATTCTGAATTCAATGAAGATGTCACTTAGGAAAGTTGTTATTTCATGTCCCTTCTTGCTTTGAAATATGTGGCTGGCCAGGCCTAAAAAAATGTGATGAAGATGAAAAAACGTTATAATTAATATAATCTACTATGGGACAATTACAATCAATTACGACGCATTATAGCTTTGATCATGGACCTTATAATATAATAAGGTCCGTTCTTTGACTATCTATAATTACGATTTCTTTCTTTTTTAAAACTTTTTTTTCGTTTTTCCCACCTTCTTCGGCCATGTTGCTTGAATGACGTATGTTCAGGTATTCTAGAAGTTTCGTACGATTTATTATACTAAATCTATATCTTTGTCAGTTTTATCAATAAAAATAAAAGGAATGCTTCATTCAGAGCAAATGGGAAGTATATAATTGTCAAATACTGTTATGATAAAGATTGAAGTCTGAATTGGTACGAAGTGACTTCAAAACAAATGATGCGATTTGGGGGGTTTGTTGCGAAACATCCCGGATATGTTTTATCCGCATTATATTTTCCTTTTCCGTCAGAGTTGTTTATGATTTCGAAACCTTGGCTTTTACATTGAAAGGGTATCAGTTTGTTTTGGTACGCTATTCTGATTACTTCTTAATCCGCTGTCACTATCATGGCCCCAATTCCAGAACCATTAATAATGATTTATTCTTTGAAAATTTTTTATAGAAATAAGTTCGCAATCAGAGAGGCCTAGTGAGTAGTGTAGGCTATTTTAAAGTGCCAATCCCGATAACTTTTTGGGGAATAAAACTGCTTAATTTTGTGTTAAAATCCTTTAAAATCCACAACCTAAGGCCAACCTACTAACCCGATATTTGTGATATGCTTGTAAATAACTTAAACCTGACAGTCTTCGTATAGAAATGGAGAACGTTTTATTATACAGTATCTGGATAAAACCAGACTTTTTTCTATAAAAATGATATGTAGGTGAAATTTATCTTTTGTTATCAGTACAGTACATGGGTTATTCACTGTATAGACCTCTCAAGAAACGAGAATCGATTATCTGGTCACCCAATCAAAAAATTGACCCGAAATCTTAAAAGGGTTACGTTTCCGGATAAGCAGTGTTGACGTTAACGTCAAAACGACTCAATATTTTGAGCTGAAACATTGAGCCAAGGTATGTATACCATGCCTCTATATTTTGGTCTATAAATTTCATAAATGCTCGGACTTTAATTTTTGAGACTCTGTTCTTATCGGGATTGTCCCTTTAAGTAAGTAGTAACACCCTTGCTGGAACTACAGTCACAAAATTCATTAAAACTACTAATAAAACTAAGGCAGACGTGATTCACGCGGGTGAATCGCATTATTTAATAAGGCAGATTATTATTATTGCTGTACTGTAATCCCCTGGACAGACTTAACTCCTCGCATCCAGATTAGTAAACAGATTTGTGCATGCACTGGTGCTAACATCTGCACACCAATGACTGATGAGTGTCAGTTTCACAGCACTGTCACTTATAAACTCACTAGGCCTGTAGTTGGCTTCTAATACTATACACTCAAATTGACAAATTATAATTAATAATAATAATTAAAGGGACAATCCCGATAAGAACAGAGTCTCAAAAATTAAAGTCCGAGCATTTATGAAATTTATGGACCAAAATATAGAGGCATGGTATATATATATACCTTGGCTCAATGTTTCAGCTCAAAATATTGAGTCGTTTTGACGTTAACGTCAACACTGCTTATCCGGAAACGTAACCCTTTTAAGATTTCGGGTCAATTTTTTGATTGGGTGACCTGATAATCGATTCTCGTTTCTTGAGAGGTCTATACAGTGAATGACCCATGTACTGTACTGATAAAAAAAGATAAATTTCACCTACATATCATTTTTATAGAAAAAAGTCTGGTTTTATCCAGACACTGTATAATACGACGGTCTCCATTTCCAGATGAAAACTGTCAGGTTTAAGTTATTTACAAGCGTATCACAAATATCGGGTTAGTTGGTCGGCCTTAGATAATGGGTTATAAGGCATTTTAACACAAAATTAAGCAGTTTTATTCCCTAAAAAGTTATCGGGATTGGCCCTTTAAGAAAAGTATGATCGTAAAGTTGATTACCTGAATGAAAAAACAATAGCCAGAATTCTAAATGGTTCATTCCTACTCATAATTTTTTAAGCATTTCGAAAAATTTTCTAATTTTATTTTTTTATTGCAAGGCCACTGCCTGAAACAACCATCGATTTAATCAAGATCCTTCAAGGGTATATGTTGCTTATAATAATATAGGCTAATTTAGTGGGAACTGACCCAATTTTTGCTGTGTCACATCCTAACAGCGCTTTGAAAAATTGGAACCACATATGCATACATGTATCTAAGAATTTATGTCCGCTTAAACAGAATTCAGAATCAGGAACATTGCACTTTGATAAAATATTTAAAAATCTGTCAACAGTTTGTTATAAATGTATTTATTTCAATTATCCCAAAATAACACTGATGTTTTCGTAACTATAGCAAATTGTTTTGGACATTCAGTCATGTGATCTTATTCTTAGCACACATGCTAATTATGCAGTGATTTTGAAAATTATTTGAAAAATCATTACAGTACAAAGTTGATAATGCATAGATCCTATATGGGACGTCTGACAAGCTTATTTTAATCTTTAAAAACATGTATCCTATTCATGGAAAAAATTTTAAAACTATTTTATATTATATAGGAGCTGGCTTTATATATAGATGATCGATATCTTAGTTTACAAGATACACAATTTCTAGAATTTGTTGAGGCAGATATCCATGAATTTCTGCAGAGTGCAACAGAAACAAGGTAATTATTGCAGATAAACAAATTTACAGTAAAGCTTACATTACACTATCTGTATTGAAATCCAGTGTAGTTTTCATTCTGTTGATTTAGCTTATCACACCTTTAAATTTTCTACCATTATTTGAGATATCGAGTAATCACTTCCAAATTACAATACAAGAATTGTGAAAGTTGGATCTCTTAAGCGTAAAAGTGATATTGGTCCACAAAAGGTTCTGTTCTGTTCATAAACTGGATATGGTCAAAAGCCAGCTCCACCAGTAATCATTGCCAGAATCTTTTCATAGTCTTCTTTTCATGGTCCTCTTTTCCAACCAATTGAATCCAAGATTATTTTGATTATAAATGTTGAATGATTAATTTGAGTAGGCCTACATTATCTAAAACATGTTTAATGAAGGTCATTCTCGGCTTGAGATAATGGCATGATAATGCCTTTGACCTCTGTTAGATATTCAGATCAAAACCCGTTAAACAATTTCTGGTACATGTAATGTCTTAAGCTCGAGACCATTAAACAAATTAAAATAAACACATTTGCACATGCTTTGCAATGAAATAGGCAGGTGCTTCCAAAATTTCAACGCTTGGCACATTGTCTCTACTATTATTTGAAATAATGGTATGCCAACATCAAAGGATGACGTCACATCCGTATTTTAATACCATTTAATTTCTTCTGATTTTCTAAGTACTGTACTGGTATTATCTGTATAATAAGCTTAATTATGATTGGTATATTTCATATATTTATAGAGTGTTAATTTTTCCACCAGTTGATAGTTATCATCGTTTATTGATTCATAAAGTTATTGAACCAAACAAATTACTTCGTAGTTTTTCCATTGGTGAAGGTGATAATAGACGAACTGTTGTTTGTTTACAACACGCTCTATTAAGGTAATAAGATTTTAAGTTAATGTTTATTGTTTGAGGGAGGGTTGGGATGGCCTAGTGGTCTAGAGTGCCGCGCTTCGACCTCTAGCTGGCCGGTCACCTCTGGCTTGCGGCTGTGGTTTCAAGCATGGAGATAGGGGCGCCTTCTCAACCTCGTGGGTTTCCTCCGGGCACTCCGGTTTCCTCCCACTGCTAAAGACCCCTACGCGCAAGCGAATTATTGAAATAAAATTAAAAACCATATGTTAGTCCCGAAATGACCTAGTTTGTGTTGAGTGGACGTTAAACCCCATTTCTCTCTCTCTCTCTCTCTTATTGTTTGAGTCGTTTTAAGTTATACACCTTGATTTTTTACAAATCTCTTAGTGAACAGTTGATTCTAGTTACAAGTGAACTGTCCACAAAAAGAGATGAAGAAGAAGAGAAACGAACAAAAGCAATCAGACCCTAACAATCACAATGTGTGCCTTTCTCAAGACTTTCAAGGTTCGAGAAAAAAATCCATAGTCATCTGGTTGTTTCATGCAAACCCTAAATTTTATTTACAGGGGGCCTAAAGGTCAAGAATTGATGTCCTCCCCATTTTCTTCTTACCCTACAGGTAAGGGAAGGGGGAGGGGCCAGCACTTAAATAGATCAAGTCCTTCACCATCAGGACGAAGTTCAGAGACAAATGATGCAACTGCCAGAAAAAGCAGAGATGGAGAAAAACCACAGGAAAGTCCCAATGCTTCTGGGAATCGAAGAAGTAAAGGAGGAGCTGGACGGTTTGATATTAATTTGGTTTATTTAAATTATCATAGATTATAAATATCTTTCATGAAAGTCAACATCATTCTGAATTTCAGAAAACTACTGCACAGACTGGGCAATATAAACATTATTCCAAACATGAAATTTGGTATTTGTCCAGCTAATATAACCCTTGCTACTACATTGCTAGTAAACATTATGATGTAATATAGTAAGCCTACCCTCAATCTTGTTAAAACACAGGTCCTATTTTGTTTCGTTTTTTATAGTTCAAAATTTGTTTTATTTGTCTGTACTACAATAGGATCTGTCATAGTTGCTATATATCCTGCGTCTTGGATAGCATGACAGATTAGCCAATAAAAATATGTGCGTGACTTCTTGGAGTGTGATGCATGGAACTGTGGGTAAACCATTAGAAACATCAGTGCTGATTGATTAATCAATGTGTGACGTCATAGGGTCAAAACTCATTCATATGTCCTCTGACGCGACCTTTTCCTACAACTGGTCAGATCTTCATGTAGTGTAGGCTATCCAAAGTATAAAAAAAAGAAACGAAATAAAGATCTCTATTTTAATCCGATTTTAAGCTCTGTGTTGCAGAAGTACTAATATTTCTTAAATAATTTTAGGGGAAGATCTAAAAGACCAGAAATGCAACTGTATGTTCCGCGTGGTCGGCGAAATCCTAATGAAAAATCATCTAGTTCTGATGGACAGCTGACTGGAAAAACAAACGAAAATTTAACAGATAACAATCGGGTTCCATCCCCTGATGTGATAGAGAAACGACAGCCAGATGAAACTGACCAGTCTGAAGAGCAGAAATCGGATGTCAGTCATGGAAAAATTAGTAAAAAAACTCAAAAAGAAATTGAACGTTACGTCCCTAGAGCCAGACGCCAACAATTAGCAGAGAAGCAAGAATGTGACTTGTCAGAAAAAAATGATATTTCTATGGATACAGACACAGTTTTAGGTACTGATACTACGGTACAGTATTGTCAAGACAACCATGATATTAGTCAAATTTCTAAACATGTCTCCAAAAAGATTAAAATGGAAGATCCTAATATGAAGGAAAAAGATGATGCAGGATGCTTGCCTGATCGAAATGACGTGAATGTAGTGGAAGAGAAAACATTAGCGGTTCAAGGAAATATGACTAGAGAACCTGATAGTGACAATATTAATAAATATCCTATTCAGAATCCCTCCACTAATTTACATCAAACAGTTAGCATCGTCCAAACATTAAATACCAATATTTCTGATAATATATCAAGTCAAGTCAGCGCAAGGGAAAATATTGTAAATTCAAACTGTTTAGATCAACATAATAAAGACATGTCAGATAATGTTGAGTCATTTAATCCAAAATCTGAAGAAACTATGAGTCAAACAGAGTCAGAGACTAGTAAAAAGAGTCTGTATGAACTCTTGGATGAAGATCAGTCTACAGAAAATAACTTTGACTTAAATAATCTGTGTACTAATGATATTCCATTACTGCAGGAACATGAAGAAAAAATTGAGATAGAAAAAGAATTAGATATTTCTGATGGTGCTAGCAGTAATATAGTATGTTCAATCGAAAATGATATACAGTCAAACAGTCTTCCGTCTGTTGAAAATTTAAGTGGCGATAATTTATTAGTAGATTTTCGACAAGAAAGTGTGTCAGAATCTCCTTGTTCCGAATGTTTGGAACATCCCCCAATTCTTGATGAACTAGAAAGTGATAAATCTGTTGAAAATAGCCAAGTGAATGATATTCCTTCAATACCAGTAGAGACATCGAGTGATTCGAAAGGTGTTCAAGATGAAGATGACGATGATGATGATGAATCTTGGGATAAAATGTTTGATGATAATGGAGATTGTTTGGAGCCATCTTTAATGGATGAGGTAATAATAAACCAAGTCAAATCATATTAAAATCACCATTGCAACTTTGGTAGCATTAGCAATGTACAAATTTTAATTTATTTTAAATAATTAATCTATGCGGGGATAACTATGCGATCAAAGTATTCATAATGACCCAATGAACGTTCCCTGTGATTTTGAAAAATGACGGTAAAGAAGTTTGACCTGCAGAGTCATCATAAGAAATTGTTGCAGCCCGAATGACAGGTAATGCCAGTATACCTTCAATTTAAATTTAGGTGACTGCAGGTATATAACCAATTCTAAAATAGTAATTTACACATAATATTCCAACATAATTTATATATCTTGTTCAAAATCAAGGACTGCATCGCACATTACAGCAATTTTCGTACTAGAAACCCATAAGTGAGGCTACAAAACACAAATTAAAACTACCAAATTAAGGGACATGGATCGAAAACACTCGAATGAATGAAAGAATGAATGAAATTGGGTTTAACTCCTTCATGTACTTATCTGCTCCAACTGGGATAATGAAGATGTGCATATGCCATGTAGTGTGCGATGAAGGAAATTTTGCATTGACACAGTTGAATTCCAACTGTGTCAAGGTTTCTTTTACGTGCAAGCCAAGGTGTACACAGGACCTCATTTTTTTGGTATCCCCTAGCAACTAGAACTAGATACTGTTCTTTGTCAGGCCCTCCTTCCTGCACCGAAAAATCCAAAGGAATTTCGTGGGTCAACACTGGGATTGAACCCGTGGACCCCTAGATTAATCAGTCAATGCTTTTCTCACAGAGCCACCACGGCTCCCTGATCCAAAAAACACTAAGATGATCCTAAATTATTGTGAAATGAAATAATCTTTATATTTCAGAATAAATCAGAGAACTTAACAAATACGTGTACATAATGTTTTGTTCTTTCAGTTGACAGCTCATGTTGGTGAAGTGCAGATTGAGAAACCCAAGATAAATTATTTAGAATATCAACCAAAAGATGTTGACCTTAGTTCTAGTGGTATACTTTACTTCATTATTTATAACTCTAAATAAACTTAAACACGCATTATGCAAGAGCTTAATCTGCCTATTATTAATTCGACCTTAATTAACTTATAAAGTCCATAATGAAGTCTCAATGTCAACGCTAGCCTTCAATATTGACTGGATTAGAATCTTTTATGCTGCTTAACACTCATTGATAATTAAATCAATAAATGGATAATCAAGACTATGCTTTTCATCATAGTACTTTAGTAATGATGATCGAGGCTAGGCAGATATTTCAATAGCTTAATTATCCTGCAATCTTGGGTGGATTATGATCCAATTGACAGCATAAATTTCCTTCTCGATTTAATTATTAAATTGACTATGCTTTTTACTGTAGTGATTTTAGTTATGATGATAGAGGCTAGGCAGAAATTTCACTTGCTTAATTTTTGGTTCATATTGGATCAATTTGACTGAAATTTTCAGCCAATTCCGTTCACGTTATCTAGTTTTTAACTATTATAGTGAGAACTGCCAACTCGTTATCTAATCTCCCGTAATGTATTTATAATGCACATAATTTTAGCACTTGTATTTGTAACATTATAGTTCCATATATAAAGGAGAAATTACTTAAAATTAGTTAAAACTAGCCTTTTGGTAATCATTACTCATACGTGACCAAGTTGAAACTATGGCTTTAGAACATGAGGCAGGGTATGCATACACCGTTTAACAGATTTCACCCTGTTGCTGCTGTTTCTTTAATCCAAATCATTCCTTCTATATCACCCAGTTCACAAATAATCATTTTATTTTTTTGTATTATTGTTATTTTGTAACTGATCAATTAAACACCTGAATATTTATCAACAAGAGAAGAAACACTTCTGAATAAGATTGAACTTTTGTGCATACTCGTTCATTGTCAGACATAGTTACCAGGATTATTTTAAATATTTGATCTCTTTCAGCTTTTGGACATTTGATAGAAATTTATGATTTTCCTTCCGATTTCCTTACGCGAGATCTCTTAACAACCTTCCAGGGCTACATGTAAGTTTGAGTTTTTATTAGGATTAGATGTTATCAAGAGATACAATCACAACTATCTTAATTAAGTGGTATTTTAACATGGTTACCATGTGGGGGGAACAAGCTGATAATCTGGTGATGTCTGAAAAGTTTTTTGTTTTTAAAAGAATATTAATAAATATTCAGAATGGGTTAGAAACAATACAAATTGTGAATGACTGGTACAAATATTTCCTCACCCCCTGATTTAATTACAAAATTCAATTAAAAGAAAAAGTATAATGGCCATGACTGCACAAATATTTGTTTTTTTTATGAATTTCTTTGAATTTGAAATTGTATTATTAATTCAATTGACAGGAATAAAGGATTTGACATTAAATGGGTTGATGATACACATGCTATTGGTATATTTTCCAGTACTATAGCTGGTGAGTATAACAAGCAGTAACAGAACACCTTTAGCAATAAAATGTTCTAATTTATAAGATAAACATCAGTACATTTTGTTTTTATTTGTTAAGGTATATTTCATGTGGAGAAAACTTTAAAGATTTTTTTTTCTCTCTTAACAGCTCAAGATGCTTTAAAAATGAACCACCCATTACTAAAAGTTCGTCCAATAGAGATTGCTTCGAAACAGTCCAAATTGAAGGCTAAACGTACCACAGGTAAATAAACCGAATAGAGAAATATGAAAACAAAAAGATTCAATACAGCATTTATTATTGTCATTGACATTATAAAGTGCATTGTTCACTTCATATTTGTATGTGTATTAGGATTCTAGCCAATGGATACTTTATGAAATGGCGTTCTGACGGATTAAAGAGCTTTGAGATTCTTTCTGTTTAAGAGAAACTGCTAAACATGAAGAGTAACTTTTGTATTATTACAAGTTTGTGTGGGCCCTAGAAAATGATAATTATTATTGTTAACGTTTCAGAATTTTTGAAACCATATAAAGAAAGGCCAAAAACAACAGCTATGGCTGCCAGAAGACTGGTATCTGGTGCGCTAGGGTTGTCCTCTAAGGTTTCAAAAGAAAAAAGTGATAAAGAAAAGAGTGAGCTAAGAGAAGCAAAAGGTAAGAACCTGCATTATGAACAAAATTATGAAATAATGAAGAAAACCTTAGTATTTTTTTTAATCTGCAAACTTAGTTATCCCATATTTTGATTTCTGTTATTTTGTTTTTCAGAAAAGAAACGAAATGATCGGAAACTAAAACAAGATGCCTGGGATGGTACTGTTGGAAAGTGTGCTATGGATGATAGTTGAATATAACAAAGTCCATGATATATTGTATTTGAATTATTTAAACCCAAATATCTACATCTTGTCTACATTTTTCCAGAATTAATTTTTGCTGGCCAAAATATTTATTAATGGATTTTCTATTGAATATAACAATCTATAACAAGTTGGAATCGACTTGATTATTTATATTTTGATTGGCACTAATTTCATTTTTACATATAAATTTACATGTTCATCAACACTTTTCGTGTATTGGTATAAATATATACGAGGGCTGACTGAAAAGTTTGAAGCCTGTCGGTGAAAGACCTGTACAAAGACGATGGTTTCCATCTATTTTTCTACTACAATGTTGCAAGGCCTGGATGCTGGTCAGAAGAAATTACTTTCAAAATGACAACCAGCTAGATCCTTTTTCATTTTTTGAAACAGGTGGAAGTCTAACAGGGCCAAATCTGGTCAAAACGACACAGATTGTCACAGAATCTACTTCAAAACGACACAGATTGTCACAGGACGTCAGGAATCGGACATGTTTGTGATCCGCAGTCAAGAACTTTGGCACCCATCTTGCAGGAACTTTGTCATTCCTAACAAGTTGGTGAAAGATGCCCACAACACAGTCGTCAATATTTCATCACTATTTCATGCACACAGGTAATGTTGTCTTGAATGGTTGCTGTTGATGGCCTTCCAGGATGCAGATCATTGTCAAGGCTCTCTCTGCCACACTTATATTCAGTAGCCAACTTCTTCACTGTGGAGAAGGGACATCATTCCCCATTCCCTATCATGGAGACCATGTCGGCATGTATTGGGGTTAATCCTTTCAGTTACAGATTTCAGTGACCAGCTTCACAAGGTCTGGTACGATGACAATAATAAAACTACAGTTGCAGTTCATATTTCTATGCTTAGAACTTTGGAGTCAGCCCTTGTATATATATACAGTACGTAAAATATGTGCTTTCTTGTTCCTGTCAGCCTAACCTATTTTGTAGAATTTATGTTTTTGTTTTATTGTGGAAATATATAAATTTATAATTCGACATATAAGTCATTAAGAATTAAATGTTGTTTCAATTGACAATCAGTGGCACAAGAACAAGGTGGTTGTCTTATTCTGGTTATATAAATTCATAAATAATTGTATTGAAAGTACTGCTGTTTCAAAAGGCTGAAGGTTAAAGGATCATTTGGAAACAATTCCTACATTCTTTGGAGGTGACATTAACTTGTTATCTAGACAGACAACAACATGTGGTGAGACTCTATTTTAGACAACTACAAAAGTTGTCCATATCAAAAATAATTTTGTTATCCAGTCACATATTTCTCATAATTATGAAGATTGGGGCCAGGCCAGCCCAGCCAAGCCAGTCTAGTGTGGCATGACTGGGACTATGAAAAAATAACCAAGCTTAAAATTATATTCTGCCATCTCACTATCTTTCGTTTACATATGTGTGTGAATGTGATTAAAACCTTGAACTGTATATTAGTTCATGATCATGTGGGAAGAGATTGTGAGCTTTGTGCATGAAAGATCAACATCTACTTTCATTCAATCTGATTAAAATACAGATCTACTATATTAAATACAAAACAAAATAGGATCTGTGTTTTAATCAGATTGACTATCATTTGTCATTAAATTATTGCCAGCCTTGAGGTCCTATCTATACAAAATATTTTAAGATTTGTTGTTCCTGTGTAATCGTAAAATATATAAAGTGTCATTTTTTTTCTTTCAAGAAATAGATATTGAAAATATGAATGGATGCTGGTCATAATTATTTGTTAACACTTTTTGTAATGTTATTTGAAGCTGATCCTCATTAAAAATTTGTTTTTCATAACGGTAAAAGAAAATAACATGCACTGAATGTTTTTATTAAATAGAGAATCTCCTACAAGTGTTTTTTGATATCAAATAATATCAACACAAGTTATCAATGAGTGTTGATATTTTTTGATATCAAAAAACACAAGTTGAAGATTTTATTTATCACTCAATCCTTTCTTACATACACAAATAAATAAATATGATTCTTTGGTATAGATTTCACTTTTACAGAATCTAATTACATTACAGCGTAGTGATACATCAGTTTTTTGACAGCAGTTTAGCTATTGCAAAGTCCTATATATTGACCCAGTATTTCCTTCAAGGTCAATCAAATAAAAACAGTTTCTTTTTAACAAAAAAGCCACTTTTTATTAAAAATAAGTGGTTTCTTTAAAATAAAAGAAAGGAGTTCCTTTTCGATTGACCAATCAAATTCATGTAAAGCGATAACTCCTAAGGAGATATCGCAGTAGATTATGTAATTATCATACAAGCGATATCTACTGACAAATGTGTTATTGAGTGATAAAGTAATGTAATAACAGTTATCTCAATGCACATCTTTATATTAAGAATGTAGAATGCAATAGAAATAAAATTATCAATTTAATTGTATCATTTAAGCTCCATGTGAGAAAATTAATTTTGTAATTTATTTATTAATGAAATTAAATCCCACTTTCGTCAGAATGCCTTGTGTTTTTCTTGTAGATAACTCTGAATACAAAAAAAAGCCTTTCTGAAAATCTTGAAAAAATATATCCATTAAACTGATATTTTTGAATTGGGTACTAATACAATATGTGTTCTGGAACAAGTAATTATAGCTTGGTCTGGTTACCAATTTTTTAATTGTTTTTGTATGCATGTATATTGTTGATTGTTGAAAACCTGTACATCTTTTCATTATCAAAGATATGCAGCATGCTATGAGGGAAATTCCAATTGCCAAGGTTTCTTTTACGTGCATGCCAGCTGGACCTGTTTTTCATCCAATCTGAACGACTAGAAACTGTTATTTGCCAGACCCTGTCTCGCTCCACCGACAAGGGAGACCTCACTAGAGATTCCCAGGGAACTTTCTCTGCTAATACCAGGATTTAACCCCATTTGGTAAGTGAGCCAGTGCCTTACTCATTGAATCACTGTGGCACCGTTGAAAGTTCGAATGTAGAAAGATATTCTTCTTTCAGAATAAATTAACTTGTTAAATTAACTGTTTCACAACGGTAATGTGAAAGTCTTAAGTCGTTCGGATGGGACTAAAAAGCGCGATCTTGTATGCAGTTCAGCAATGCACATAAAGAACCCAGGACGTTTGAAAATTGCAGAATTTCCCTTATTACACAATGCTTATCTTTCATTATCTTGGAGAGACATGAGTAAAACTCTTCATTAACCTTGATCTTTGACAAATGCACTAAAGGAAGGTAATTGCCAAATGCACTTATTGAGATAGACTATTTTTATTATTGCTGGGGGGACCCCCACCTCTATTTATGGCTTCGTAAATACCTCTTAAATTCTTCTCTCATCACCAACTGTGCCACAAACCCTTGTATTTCTACGCCTAGTTCAGATGCAATCATACATTGGCAAGGTTAATGTGTTTAGTATGTACATTTTGATCATGGGTCCCATATGTGTCTCAAATCACTCTATCTGCCTGAAGTATCTACTGTAAACAAGGATGAAAAATGATCTCAACCAAAACACAAGACAAAAAGTGACTAACTTGATGTAATAAAGAAATGAATGGAACATAATTTCTAAAAGATATTGATAGAAAATGAGACAAGAACTATAAAAGCATAAGCCACAACCAGATATAGACAGTTAAAGAAATGAATTTAAAATATGTTTATTTCATATTTCATACATTCTATACATAAGTAAACAAGAGAAGCTATCCTAGCTAATGTATGTATACACATATTCCCAACTCGAGATAACACAGTAGAAGAGACTAGGTTCACTTTATCTATTATAGGTTTTTATTTTTTTCACTTTAACAAAACAATCAATCATCTACAGAAACAAAACAATCTCATCAAAATATTGTAGGATTTTAATCATCACAACCACTGGTTATTAGATATCCTCACTGGGAACAACATAATTTTGGATTTAAATACCATGCACCAATTAACATAGCTAGTAAAGATTGATAAAGACTTGTCCGACTCAACCTTATAAATATGCCCACCAGTGCTATCTCTAAAATCACGGTCAACAAATCCTGCAAAGAAAAGTAACTCTTTCCCAGCCAAACGACGTCAAAGATTTATTATTTGATAAATTCTGAAAAACCAATAGGGTTGTTCCTTATACTTGTACATCAATGAACAATACCGCCAAATTATTTAAAAAGTTTGATCGATAACGCTTGTCTGTATCACATTTACACGATTTCATAAAATTAAATATGAAAGTAGCAATCGGTGTAAGATTTGGAATCGAAAAATAGGATTCATCCTTAAGTCTAAATGAACAATCTCAAAGTTGTTCTTGAAAACAAATGGAGAACTTTTATATTTTAATCTTGATAGGGGTCTTCCTTATGACTCAACGAATTTGATACAGATCTGTTATGAACACTTACCTGTTGTGTGAACAATATATAGTGTAGTCGAATGACGGACAAAGGTGACGACAATAATCATTCACTTTAAATCTGGATGCATAAAAGATAGTGATGTAATGCCTTATCAAGTTTAGTGCAAAAAACACTTGACTGAAACCAATAACCATGAATAATTAATAAAAAGTTTGATCAAAAGAAGTATTATAAAAAAAATAAAATAGTATTTTACCTCTTGTTGAATATTATTAGTTTTCTGTATCATAATTTTAAGGACCCAAATTTGAAAATTTACAATTTTAAGATTACAAATGTGTTATGTCTTGGTTTTTTTTTGGAATGACACAGTGCCATCATCCGATCCCTTTATTTTCAAAATGTTTGACTGCTCCTAAATACAATACAGGTCAAATAGAAGGATTACAGAATTGTCTCTGTTCCCTTGATTTGTTCTCCCAAAACAAGCTTTGGCAAAATCATAATAAACACCATTTTCTACTATATGAGAAAGTGCACTATTTGACTTCCAATGTAGGTCTGAGGAAACATCTAAATAAAATAGATATCGTATTTCATAAACAACAATGGCAGGATATACAAAAAACTTAACAAAATACTATTTTTAAAAAATAAACTCAAACCAAATATATCTAAATACTAAATTAAGAACAATTATTCTCCTGTTGTAAACAATAGTGTAGTTAT
This sequence comes from Patella depressa, assembly GCA_948474765.1. Classification (NCBI taxonomy): domain Eukaryota; kingdom Metazoa; phylum Mollusca; class Gastropoda; family Patellidae; genus Patella; species Patella depressa. The sequence goes on from OX419717.1 coordinate 75,305,429, forward strand.
AATTTGTAGGCTTTGGATGGATAAATTCATGCATGACTAGGGTTTGCTGATCTTTACAGTTATTAAATGCATTTCAACCATAAAAACAGAAACAAAAGAGTCGTGTTTTGAATCTTAATTATGTGTAGTTCCACAACACATATACAGGGTTTGATCTAGGGCTTGCCTTTCTTCCAGACAGAATATATTCAACTTGCAAGGGTTTAATTTTTTTAAAATGATATCTTAAATTTTGTGAATTCAATAAAAAAAGTTTATCACTATTTGGAAGAGGTTGGACAACCTTTGCAGATAACATGAACACATGTATTATGAATAGATAACATACGGTATCTATGTTTGTGCAATTAATATACACAACAAAATTATGTGTACCACCATTATCCCAATTCTGGAGAATATCAGCCACATATGAAAAATCCTGGATCAAACCCTGAATAGAAATCTAGCAGTCTTATTTGTCAAAAACATAAATTTCTGAAAATTGTTTATTATTTAGTATTAAAGTATTGATTATAGGTTACAATAGATCAGAGATTTAGGTTTTCGTGAAAAAGACTCTTTGCATGAAAATTAACAAACTGTAATTAAACTAAATGTCTTTTCTCCTCAAAATCTTGTAGTAGATTTGTTGGCTGTTAATCAAAAGCTGATACAAAACAACTAAAATTGATAATCAAACCAAAAATTCAAATGGGTAAAGGAATCTGTAATTCACTTTTTGTTGACATTTTAAAAGTTTGTCCCAATCACAATAGTCTCTTTTCCTGAAAAGTTTGATACAGAGTATTCTGATATCACAAGTTATGGAAATGTATAATACTTGTACTTGATGCTCACCCTAGTAGATAAATAAAAACCAATACCTGATTATATGATAACATACACATTTACCGGTTATTTTAAGTAGTAGTAGAAGAGATTTGATCAAGCTATAGATATTTTTAACAAACATTACTAGCTGTTAATAGATGCCAGATCACAGTCACAGTTAATATTACAAGTTCTTCACATTTCCATAGTTATATATAGAAATAAAATAGTCTCAATCAGATCAAATAGAAACAACATATAGTCATCACACATTAACAAATCTTTCTTCATAGTTGCACATAACGGGGTATATGTTTATATATTTGGAGAGATCTTTGGATGTAAATATTGTCACTGAAAAAGAAAAAGAAATATTGGAACCTTGAAATAGACAAAAAGAAGTTGCCAGGCAACAAAACATATGCCCACAGCAGCTAAATCCTCCAGGCAGTCAACAAGAGTTGTCGCATATTTTTACTTTTGTCCGTAATTTATACACAAAAATCTGATTAAAAGTGACAGCACATTAAGTAATTATTAGACAATCATTAGTATTCGTTTGGCCCATGCTAACGTTTAGTATAAAAAAATTTAATACCATGGATTAAGCTGTTCAAATTATTGAAAATCAATGTACTTGTTCGTATCAAGACCTTACACTCTGTGTAACAATCTAAAGTCAATCAAAACGATTATATATAGGAGTAAATACAGTGTTTAAATATGAAATCGATCAGATAATAACTATCGTCTTCAAAGCATCCGCAAGATTTTTCAAAGTGATCAAGGGCCTTAACTCTGGCAGTAATTATTGGAAAATCGTTAAAAATAGGATTCTTCGTATGATGACCTTAAACATAGTGAATAAATTCAATGTCAATCGGATATTAATTTTAGATTCTAGAGTGACAAGATGATTTTTCAAAGTGATCAAGGGCCATAAATCTTGATAGAAAAACAAGGGAGGTAATTGTGTTATTTTTTCCGGCGTCAATAATGTTGAAATGTTAATCATTGAACTCAGTCAAGATATTCTACTAATGAACCTCTAACTCAATTAAAAGCAGAGTTGTAATGTTCCAAAGTCTTGACCAATGGAATTGTTTATCGCTCCTTAGAATAAGCAGGAAATTCTCACTATTATTAAACTTAATCATGTTAATGATATAATGAATCTATATTCTGCGTTTCATCGCTCACACTTCATTATAACGCTAGTTACCGTGCCCCAAAACATCAAGCAGATTGCTTATTTCGAACTCCATCATGGCATTCATGTAATAAACGCCAACACCAAGTTTGAACATTCTAGCTCAGTTAGAAAGAGAGTTATTGTGTTCCAAAGTTTCAGCCAATCAAATTGCTTATCACGCTGCTTACTCCAAGCAGAAAATGTTAATTATCAAACTTAATTAGAACTAAAGTTATCGTGTCCCAAAGCATCAACCAATCAAATTGCTTATCTCCGGTTACCCTAAGCAGAAAATACTCATCTTCGAACTCCCTCAAGGTATTGACCTAATAAACACATACACCAAGTTTGAACATTTAACTCAATTAGAAAGCAAGTTATTGTGTTCTAAAGTTTCGCCCAATCAAATTGCTAATCGCTCTGCTTACCCTGAGCAGAAAATGCTCATTATCAAACTTAGTCAAGGTATTGATGTCATGAACCTATACACCGAGTTTCATCACTCTCACTTAATTAGAACTAATGCTCATCTTCGAACTCCATCAAGGTATCAACCTAATAAACACCTACACCAAGTTTGAACATTCTATCTCAATGAGGAGGAGAGTTATTGTGTCCCAAAGAGTGTGACGGACAGACAGACGGATGGACAGACAGACAAACAGAACGACGAACCCATTTTAATAGTCCGACAAAATGTGAAACAAGGCCCATTATTAACCATAGAAATAATTATTGGAAATTGTTGAAATTCAACAGGCTTCTTCGTTTCACTAATTTAAATGATGCATATAAATTTCATACACATCGGATGATAACTGCTGTTGGGGAGTGTTCATTTCGAATATTATCGAAAATACTGAGTTAGAGACTAAGATTCTTTAAATTGAGCATGACAGTCAATTTTTTGATAATCTGCAGGTAATCAAATTCACCTACCTGTTGCCATGGTTTTTTATCCAACCCTTTATGATCATTTATATGTTTATACCTGCATTTGTCACCATATATACACCCAGTTGTTCTCCAAAAATAACACTCATCCCCATTTACCGGACCGCTTTGTTTGGGTAGGTTCCGTACCCTGAAAACATATCATTGTATACTCCAATATAAACATTTCACTAGCCTTAATGTATAAGATAATTTCAACATTTTTTAGATATAATTAATAAGCCTTATTCTATAAAAGATTTTGGAGGCCAACTACCTTCATTTTTTTTCAGTTTACATCTGCGGTGTACATGATTCTATAAAGAATACTGTACGAAAGGTCTTAATACTCTCATTGTAGACACTTTTTTTTAGACATAAAAATTACATCAATTTACCCTAGTTGTACCCTAAGCTAAAATTGCAATATAGATTATGAGGCATGAGAAATAAGGTTTGTAACATAAATTGTTACCATTTTTGCAAACAATATACCAGAAATTGCTAAATATCGGCATTATTTTTGGGGCAGGAATGTACACAATCAGAGGGTCATATTTCTTCAAGTAGCTCAAAGAATTGTTAAAATTAATAGTCCAGTATTTTTCCCCACTGTTGTCAATGTAACGACAGATAATTGAGATGAAACAACAATATATGATCATATTAAACCAGGGGCGTAAAAGATAATGAAATTTGACAGTAATTAATTGATATAGAATAAAATTAAATTATTGGGTTTTTTTTCAGAATGAAATCAAAGGGAAAAAAAACACTACACGGAAAAACAAAAGATGTCAATAATGATATATTCTGAAAAGAAAATTTGTGTACACCTCTATATATGATAATGTGCTACACTAGATTAAACAACAACAAAACAATAAAGGTATGTACTAGCGCTGCTGCTGGAGATCAAATATAGTTTATCATTGTTTATAACATCTTTGTATATTCTCCATATCTTATTTCTACTTCATTTTGTCGTTTGGTTTATATTACATAGATAACCAGAATGTACATGTATAGCAAATATAAACAGAGGCCTCGTAGTATAATTGCAATTTCATAGATTCTGGAATGATAACAAAAACAGACGACAAGAAATATTTTTTACACAATGGTAAACCATATGGTTGAGCCATTTTAGTTCCTACCTCAGCAAAGACCACCCCAAACAAACTGAATTTCCAACAGACTAAGGAATGTAGTATTTGGTCGACATATTATTGTACCTGACAAACCTCAGTATACCTTACGATTTTTGCTCAGCTCAAAATTCACTTGATTTTAGCAGGCAATTTCTTACTGGGCTTTTTATCAATTAGCCTCATGGTCTAATTGAGACCAATAACAATCTTTTGATGCTGATGAAAAATCAACCAGTCTGTGGTGGCCTAAAAAACAATACACATATACTGTACATAATTCTCTTCACCATCAAGTTAGACCAAAACCTCAATTTATTTATTTCTAACTCAATAAAACCTTAACATACATAGAAATTTGAAAGTACTATCATTCTCTTAACACAGATAAGCAAAATAACACATAATTCATGCCAATTAGAAAAAAAAAGAAGATGTGATCAACATTGAATAATAGAGAAATACATTCATCTAAAGGTTCATAGTAAGAAATAATTCTTATTTTTACTTTAATCACGTACATACAGCAAAAAACAATGCAACAAGCCATTTCGTTCATGTTTTCAAAGCTACTGAATCCCGATGGAAAAGATTTGTTTTAAATGCTCTTTACAATATGCAACAAAGCATTGGAAAAACTTTCAAATTTTCTGTGCAAAAAGAAGAAATTATTGAGAAAGATAAGGTAAATCTTTTTGGTTAAGGATTGGATAAGGTTAAAGGGAATCTCACTGGTTGGTGAAGACTGAACAGCAAGAAAGGGCTGAAAGAGGGGAAAGACAATTCTAATATGTTCACAAACAAGAGATATGAATCCTCAACAGTTTTAATTGCTTCAGTTCAAATTGTCTCTGCTTTGAATATTGATCTGGACATAATTGAATGAATCCTCCATATTGTTCAAGGTCATAGAACAACTAGTGTATACATTCCAAGAAACAATGACTCACAGTCGAGAGGAACCACAATCTTTTTAAGTTAACATATACAAACTTGACACTATATTGTCCATATCAATCAATATTTATTGAAGATGAGGTGGCAACAATATGGCCTGAAGCTATCAATACTAAATTCATTCTTACAATAACCAATCAATTTCTTAATTTCTTAATAGTCAAGATCAATAGTTCTTAATATCAACCAGTTATAATTTATAAAATAATCAACAAGCCATGGATATTAATACACATGTACATGTATTAGCAATATAGTAAATACTTGTACTTTCAAAAAGTATATACTTTTAACACATGAATTACAATAACAGTAATTGGAGGAAAATAAATTTTAAACATCGAAAAAAATCTTATTTTTTTCTTTTCATCGCACTCAATATAACAGAAAATACATATTACTGTGGAAAAAAGGAAATAAGGTTATGTCCCGCACCAACCAATGAGAAAACCTGTCACTGAAAGAAGATAATCAGTAGGCTGAATAGAGTTGGTTTATCATACATACCACTGCCTCTACTTCCCCTGTGGTGGCCAGCGCGACTGTTAATTAAATAGATAAATAAGGAATGGGCCAGGTCAATGATGAAATGAAGAAAATTATTATACAGAATATATAAAGTACTTGTAAATTATTATATTTATAAATAGTATTCAAGCATTCTTATTGTTAGCTTTAATTCTTTTATGTTACTTCCAAATGTCACAAATTCTATAATTATTTATATTAGAAATTTAATACAACTGTATAAAAGGGACAGATTAAGGGATTTTTTTTTTGTAGCTCTAATGACAAATGGTGTACGTAACTCATTCATGCTAGCTCTACAAGCCATGCTAATTAGAGTATATAATACATTCATGCACAGTCAAACACTATTCACTGATAAAATAAATATAACAAACAAAGTCTACCTACGCCTAAATCTATTACATTGAACATATTATTAACGAGACTTTCAAATTTTAATAGATCAAAATATGTTTAATAATACAGTCGAGGAAATGATTCCAAATGCGTTTGAATTTATTTTAAATTGAATAATGTTTGGGGGGCTATGATATTAAGAGATTATAAAGCATAAATTCAAACATACTTGCAGGATATGTAATTGCATGAGGTTATATATGGAAAAACTGTAAATAGGAATAAAAAGTGATTTGATCCTTTACCATAAAGTATAAAGATTAATAAAGAATACTTACCCTTGTTTATTTGGTATTGTTGGCTGTACAGGTTGTTGTTGTTGTTGTTGTTGTTGCTGTTGTTGTATTTGTGGTTGAGATTTACGTAAAGTTGTATGACCATTACTTATAGGATGATCAGGAAATCGTACTAATAATTTTTGTCCTTCACATTCTTCACCCTGTATTATCAAATAGGTTACTATTAAAAGCTAAAGTGTAATAACTATGAAAGTACCATGATTATCAAATATGTTACTGGTCTTAAAATACCTTAATTAATGTATCAAATGTGCACCAAGAGAGCCGAGCCGACACAATGGATTTTGCCATTAGCTGTAAACAAGGGAGCAAGTTCTCAGCTTTGAGGTCCTGTCCCATCATTTGGTTTATGGCAATTAGGTAAACAACACATCTTGAATTCAACCTCACAAGTAAGTTAAATTGACAATAGGCTATATATGTATTAGCGGACATGTCTCATTAGACAGGCGTACTTCATTCATCAAGCATGAATCAAATTTGGTGAATCAGTTTGATGTGTTTTGTTCTACTAACAATAACAGTCTTAGCTTTCCAGTCAATCAGACCGCTTTAAGTTTGACCATTTTCTAAGTAAAATGGCAGCATTGGATGATCAAGTTGTTATTCTGAACCTAATGGTTAGAAACAAGTATGTATATTTCTACCTGGGGAATAATGGTTGTTCAGTAAGTTGTTGGCTCACTGTTGTTCTGCCTAGTCAGTGGTGCAGGACAGAGGGCCTAACAAGAGATAATGTATGGTTGATCAGATGGGACGAAAAACCGAATACTGTGTACACATTGCCATGCACGTAAAAGATCACTACAGTTCCACTGTCTGGGCATGTGCCTGTCTTCATTTGCCAAGTCAGAGCAGAACAGTAGGACGTTAAACCCCAATTCATTTCATGTATCTTCCTGCTAATCTGATTTTTTTTTTTTTGCGATTTTACTCATTAAATTTATAAAATACAGAATTATACATTCAATGTTACCTGCAAGCCATGCATAGCCTTGCCTGCAGCTTCTTTAGTTTTATAATTTACAAATGCACAATATTTTTCGGGTAATAATCGGACACTTGTTACAGGTCCATATCTACAAAAACAGAATAGTAACATCTTTAGAAAGCTAAAATTACCATAGTTTATTTTGAATATAATAAATAATAGGCTAACACAATAACTTATTTGCATATAAGACAGATCAAATTCACACTGTACTTCAATATTAATGCACACTTTTGTATAATATGTTGCACATGATAGTTTGGTCAAGACTACATCACAATTCAGTAATATCACAGTCAAGTTGAATAAAAAACAGGCTTCTATAAACTGTCTTATGAGATTTTGGTGCATATTTTTGGGTCCCATTGCATTCAAAATTGTTTCTTCAAAACAAAAAATACATGAAATGGCAGAGGACAACATATACGACATGTTTTAATATGGTCAACTCACCTTGAAAACATTTGCATTAATTTTTTTTCGGATACCTGAGGCAAAACATTCCCTACCCACAGTGCAGTTAAACCTTCAACATTTCTTGGACTGGAAAATATATTAACAGGAAAATAATTATCTTTAAACTTGTAATATACAAAACAATTATTTGCATGGATAAATTAAGATTTGTCAAGGACCAAGAACCAAACCATATCATATCATATGTTTGCCTTTAGAGAATGACCTCTTGCAGAATGTGAATCATAACCTAAAAGTTCCTTTACTTTTGCAAATGAAAAATAATGTCAAAACAAATTCAAATTTCTAGATGATGATCAGGTAAAATTACCAAATGTAATAAAACTTACTCCATTTTAACATCTGATTGTTGTATTTGTACAGGATAATGTGTTATTAATGGTGGACTAGCCTTTCTTGTCACCGGTTCATCATCATCAGATAAATATACTTCACCAGATAATGCACTCTCAGCTATACACACAAATGTAATATAATAAAGAAATAACCTTTTAATTAAGTGTATTTTTGAAACGAATGAAATGAAATGGGGTTTAACGTCCTACTGTTCTGCTCTGAACTAGGCCACACAGTGTGCAATGAGGGAAATTTTGCCCAGGGCAGTGCCGCTACGGGTTACTCTTATATCAAATTCCAACTGCCAAGGGAACTTTTACGTGCATGTCAATGTATACACAGGACCTCGGTTTTTTGTCCCATCCAAACGACTAGACAGCTGTTATTGTCATGATCTCATTCCTGCATCAAGGACAAGGGGGAATCTATGTCAGAAAATGGGGATGAACTTTCTCTGCCAAAACAGGGATCAAACATCCTACATCCAGGCTAGCGAGCCAGTGTCTTACCCACTTAGCCACCGTGCTCCCCTTTTGAAACAAGATGATATAGAAGTTTTCATTAGCCTAAATAACATAATATAATCTTACCCATTCCTGCTAATAAGGAATCTAAGGCTGTTTGCACAGAACCATATTTTTTTATTGCACCTTCTGCCTGTTGTTTTGTAAAACCCATTTCCTGTAACATAGCAACCAATATAATCAGTCATGTTTCACATACAACCCAAAATTATGACAAACCAGTTATTTTTCCAGGTATTAATTCTTTATTGGTCTGACCAGATGATGTCATCATATAAATTTGACAAAATACTCACAAACCATCAAATCACATTCAAAGATGGTAAAATGAAATGGAATTTAATGTCCTACTGTTCTGCTCCGACTGGGCATACACCATCCAATGTGCTTTGAGGGAAATTTTGCCTGGACAGTGGAACTATGGCCTATTCCAACTGCCAGGGGATCTTTTACCTACACGCTAATGTGTACACAGGACCTCGCTTTTTCATCCCATCTTAAAAGATAAAATAATACACTCACTGTAAGTTGGTATGTCCGCACTCGTAAAAGTTCTTGGACTGCCTCCTCACAATTTTTATCTAATTTTAGCACCTGCATAAAAGCCTTTTCTGCATCAGGATATAACTGAAAGACAAAAGTATTTATTAAAGAAATGTTTACAGATATAAAATTACTGGTACACTTTGGGGATAAACATATCTTTGTTTGATGTGAATAATTACCAAACTTGAAATCCATCAGAGATTACTAAGTTATTTCTTTTAATATTCATATAATATTCATTTAATCATAAGGGAATTTATAAGATAATGAAATAAATGATATACAGCATTATATCAACTCAATTCATATCAGAAATTACAGAGTAAAATCGTCTTACTTTTAAACCAGCTAAAGCTCTTCCTTTTCTAAAATAACCTTTTGGCCAATCTTTACATAAAGAAATAGCTTTTTCTGCATCTTTTAACGCTCTGGAAATTGAACAAAGACTTTTAAAATTGAAATCATTCTGTTTTGAGTATTTGTATGTCTACTGGTACAAATACATTGTATGATATAAAATGTTTAAGAAGTTTATCTTTTGTGTATGATCAAGGATCTCTTTAGATGATTGTTCTTTTTGACTAGAAATTCTGCAAATACATACTTATCATATTGTTGCATTCTGTCGAAGCAATAAGATCTATTACCAAAAAATCTAAAAAAGAAAAACAGAAGTTAAAGGGGTATTATGTTACATTTAGATAAAGAGCTGGCTGTTCTCTCTATAATATTTCAAAAACAGACATTGCAAAATGAATATATTGGAAATTTTATTCAATTACTTTGTTTTGAGCAAATTTATCAATACCCGTAGTTTTGACAAGATGTGTGCATTGATCATAACTACCATACTGGTCATTTGAGTCTTAGTCTTGCATCTCCTTTTTTTTAAATTAAATCATTAAAAAGCCAAACCTCTCTCATTTACTTAAAATCGAAGCCATTTGATGGCATCAAGTTAATTATGATCTGAATAATTTATGTAACATTTAATGCCCAAAGAAAAACCTGCAATTAAGCAGATTTATCTCTTTCATAATGCCTGTTTAATGCTCTGTAATTTTCAACAGTCAATATTGTTTTTAGACTTCTACATTTTATGTGTATAGAAGTTGTTTAAACTAGATTATTTTGTAATTAACGTATCATATACTTTTTTTTTCAATTATTTGCATATATATATAGGTGTCTTTTAAGCAGTGGGAAGAACTGGATACTCAGAGATAAACCCACAAGGTCATACAGGCAACTCTACTCATTGTCACATCCGATCTCTGATAAATCCGAATCTCTTTGACGGCCGACATGATTTCAATGTCCCGATTTATTTCCTTATTACTTCAGCCAAAAAATCTCTGGTAGATCCGGACTCTGTACGTTCCGGATTCCGACATCAATCAGCCGTCCCGTCACATGATTTTTCATTGAATTGACACGGTATAATCCGACTTTCAAACGGTGGGTGTGAAGCATCCAATTATCGGTGAGATTAAAACTCGATCGGTGTAAAGCCAGAAAAGATTAACAAGCAATCATCAATCAATTATCGGTGAGATTAAAACTCGCAAGCGCCGGTCTGTGTTGATTACTTTGATAATGTTATAAATTCTTCGTTGAGCATTACCCGACCGATCCTTATGTGATAAAAAAATAGGTTGCCAGGCAAGGAAACATACGCCCACACAGCAGCCAAATCGTCCTGGCAGTCAACAAGAGTTGTCGCATATTAAGGAATTATCAGAAAATCATTAGAATTTGTTTGGTTTTTATAATCAAACATTTTTTTTATAAATTAGATAATAATTGTGACCTCCAGAGGCACAACAAGCTGAAAAGGGCGATTTTTTCGGACAATCAGGGGCCATAATTCAGGAAGTTACGATCCGATGGGCGCAAATATCGAAAGGAACCAAGATCTTTGGGTTATAAACATACATGTCAAGTTTCATCAAAATTGGTTCAAAATTGTGACCTCTATAAGGTCCACAACCTTGATATAACATATTTTCACACTATTCGCGTACAAATGGCGGCCATTTTGTCCGTCAATTTTGGTCCGATTTTCACGAAATTCGAACTCAACCTTCATAACCATGGAACGGTGATATAATCAAACGTTTTTTTAAATCGGATAACAATTTTGACCTCCAGAGGGACCACAAGCTAAAAAGGGCGATTTTTCGGACAATCAGGGGCCATAATTCAGGAAGTTACGATCCAATTGGCGCAAATATCGAAAGGAACCAAGATCTTTGGTTTATGGACATGCATTTCAAGTTTCATCCAAATCGGTTCAAAATTGTGACCTCTACACTGTTCACAAGCTAAAAAACGTGATTTTTCGTACAATCAGGGGCCATAACCCATGAAGTTACGGTCCGATACATGCCAATATCGAAAGGAACCGAGATCTTAGGATGATAAACCTATATTTTAAGTTTCATTGAAATCGGATAAAAATTGTGACCTGTAGACTGTTCACAAACAATTGTGGACGGACGGACGGACGGACGGACGTCCGGACGGACGAACAGGGGCGACGACAATATACGTCCACATGAAAATGTGGGCGTATAAAAATGGGCGCTAAGGGCGGAAAAATTTCGAAAGAAAGATTAACAATCCTATTTTGTTGTAGCGCCACCGGTGAAAAACTAAAGCCTCTTGTGATCAGTAAAGCAGAGAACTTGCGATGCTTTAGGGGCATGGACAAGATCAACCTGCCAGTCAATTGGTCGGCCAATCGCAAAGCTTGGATGACAGGTGCCATTTTCTCTGATTGGCTTGAAAAACTCAATCGTCAGATGAGGCGTCAACGACGTAACATTCTTTTGTTTATGGACAATGCACCATCCCATATCTGCGACACGTATAGCAATGTAAATATTAAATTTTTGCCACCAAATACTACATCAATATTACAACCATTGGATCAGGGTATTATTAGAGTGTTCAAAGCACACTATAGACACCACATGATGACGCATTTGATGAATGTGATAAAGTCGGGGAGTTAGTGAAGGGTGTGACTGTTCTAAACGCCATCAATTGGACTGCCAAGGCATGGCGTGAGACATCCGATTCGACAATAAGTAAATGTTTTATTAGATGTGGTTTTAGTGTGGACTTAACTGCTGACAACGAAGACGACAATGTGCCACTCGCGAGATTAATCGAGACATTAGTGCCTGAATCCAACGTGACTGAAGACGATTTTGTAAATTTTGACAGTGAGATACCGACAGAATGTGACGACAAATTGGACATAAAACGACATATCATCAATAAACGCGTGACAGCAAAAACAAGTGGACAATCGAGTGAAGACGGGGACGATGAAGAAGACACATTGACGACTGACTTGACCTATGCCAAATGCCTACGCATGCTCGACAACATAAAACAGTTCGCCCAGGTTAAAGGCGAAACGATGATTGCAAAAATTCATTTGTTAGAAGACTGTGTACAAGATTCCGCCTTAAGAAATGCTTCTGACAACCTCAAGCAAGCTACTTTATACGATTACATGCGTTGAATGATGTTATGAAATGAATTATATATCGTACGCATACATTGATATAATGAATACATATATTGTACGCATACATTGTTATTGTTTGTTATTTAATGTAATGTAATAAAATTCTGAAAGTACATAAAGGTTTATCATTTTTAAAGGGAATAATATTATGGTGATTCGAAGCTACATTATAAAAATACAATGTACTTCCGGTTTTCGAAGACAGTATTTCCGGTTTTGGAGAAAACTCGGTATTTCGATCCTCTTTGTGATCCGACATATTGTAACGATCCCGTAGGATGTCGGATGTGACAGAGTTCACTGTACAACCTGGGATGAAAACAATGCTACGGCCGATATTCTAATCTATATTACATGCATTAGACCAATCAGACCACCCAACGTCACAGATAGCAAACACAAGTTATAGATAATATTCCACAATGACAAATTAAATTCATTAACCTGAAATCTTTTGGATCAAGTTTTATAGCTTCGGTAAAAAGTTCTATAGCTGCACTGTAATATTCTAATTGGGCCATTTCATTCCCTCGAACTAAAAAATAATACATAGTAACTTACTTTTCAAATCTTCATTTTTAACATTCAAATATATTTATTCTATTGTCAAATATATTTATTCTATTGTCAAATATATTTATTCTATTGTCAAATATATATATATTTATTATATTGCCATGTTTATTGTACTTACTGGCTAACTGTCTACTTCGAAGAACTATAGGATCTAATCCTTCAACCTATAAAGAGAGGATGATCAAATGATTACTAATTACAATGGCAATAATTTCAAAGATAAACACTGGGGAAATTTTTAAAAAAACTTCTTTATATATGATTGCTTGAACACAATTTCATTGAGTCAACTGGAATGGTTTCGAATCCCCGGTTGTATCTGATAAGGATTAGGGTCGCCTGTCCAACTTTGTGGGTTTTCTCTGGGTCCTCCGTTTTCCTCCTACTGCTAAAGACCCCTACAAGCAAGCGAATTATTGAAATAAAATTAAACCATATGTTAGTCCCAAAATGACTTAGTTTGTGTCAAGTGGACATTAAACCCCATTTCTCTCTCTCCCCCCTAATTAATTTAAAATGTCGTAATTCAATAGCATGCAATAAAATTTTGGCTAAAATTTTTACACAAACATTCACCCAAATAAAGGGCTTGTGGCTGCCTCGAAACAATCAAGGAAGTAACATCGGTTTGACATAATCAAAGAAGAAATCTTGTTGTTTTACCTCTTCTTCACTTTTAGTTGATTGTTGGGAATCTTTTGGTTTTTTATCTTTTTTATTTGTTTGTGTTGTTTCAGGAGCACTACCTTTCTTTTTTTTATTTATAACTTTTGTAAAAAATGCTGGATGGGATTCAAAACCCTGAAAAAAAATAATTAAGATTAAAATATAAGATTTGATAACAAACTGGCAAATGTTTTTAATATTCAAAATTTATTGGAAATGAAATGAAATGGGGTTTAACTTCCTACTGTTCTGCTCCGACTGGGGTAATCCGACAAGCATTTGCCATATGCAAACAGTGTGATATGAGCAAAATGACACTATGACCTACTCTTATATCAAACTTCAACTAGCAAGGGATCTTTTATGTGTACGCCAATGTATACATGGGACTTCAGTTTTTCGTCCCATCCGAAATATTAGACAGCTGTTCTTGTCAGGCCTCCTTCCCGCACCACCGCCAATGCATGGATCAAACACGCGACCTCCAGGCTAGCAAGCCAGCATCTTACGCAAAAATTCATTAGAATATTCTATACAATTAGTATGAACCTGTTCATATACGATGCTAATTTCTAATCTTAATAGATAGTAAAATTAAAAAGACTTACAGTGCCTTCATCTGAAGAAGAATCACTACTGGAACCACTGTAAAAAAAAAATTATAAAGTTTATACAAAATTAAAATGTATATTTTCTATAAATTACCAAACTTTCAGAACTGCCTGTGACAGGGCTTCCACTTCAAAATTTTCACTACCGGTCATTATTAACGCACGAAAACTTTGCAAAATAAATCCATATTTCATGTTTTTAATTCACGGTAAGGTATTGTGAATTCACGTGTCTATACCACTTTGTCAGCATGAGGGTCACAAAAAATTATGTATTAGACTTAAAAATGAAATATTTATTGTAAGGCTTGTGATAATTATTTATAAGTTAAATATTCTCTTTTGGCTACTTAAATAATCGAAATAGCTGAAAAAAAAACCATGTCAGTTGTCGACACGTAATTACCATGTGCTCAATAGTAATGAGTAACTGTCGGATAGCTTGGCATTCATGTTTGCTAACTTCAAGCGACACCAGCGCCGCCTAGAATATCGTCGTGTATAAGATTTACAATGTATTTATGCACGACAATTTTTCTAACACGTGGAATTTTCAATATTACTACACAATAGCACTGGAATACGTAATGTTCTTAATTTGTCGGTAAGCAAGTTAACTAATCTCTAGATATTATTTCTACAATTCCCACAAGGCCGTAATATCACTACACGACAATCATCATCAATTATCAACATAATGCCCAGTATAATCTACTGACAACTATGTATACAACACTATAACACCAATCATGAGATATTGCTCTATCTTTACATACGCATTATTCTGCACTGGCTGTACAATGTTATAGTTACATAGTGGATGTCGATCGTAGCCATGTTTGAAAATTGGGTTTTTGAAAAAAGGCTTAACTTTTATTGTTCTACTACACGACAATCATCATCAATTATCAACATAATGCCCAGTATAATCTACTGACAACTATGTATACAACACTATAACACCAATCATGAGATAATGTGGCTTCTTCTATGTTTACATACGCATTATTCTGCACTGGCTGTAGCCATGTTTGAAAATTGGGTTTTTGAAAAAAGGCTATTTTTCCGGCGTGCAAAATGACCGTTGGGTCACATCTAGTTACAGTCATTTTCCATAGCCCCCGGTCCCATCCGGCATATACGGCCGACATGGAACCCATGGCCTGTGATATGGTTAATGGCATTAATTTTCAGTAAAAAAATTGTAATACATTTTGTTGAGATGATGCATTAACTTTTCCGAGACCAACATGTGAAAACAGTCTTTGATATTATTACAGTTGACTAGTCTGTAACTTATTACCTGAAAGCAGTTTCTGACCAGAAAGTATAATTGACTCTGTCATTGTACAAACAAGTCATAAAAATTGAGAAATTGACTATCTTACTTACGTTCTATCGTTTTTTTTACCATTAGACTTTTTGGATTTTCCTTTATCATCCTACAATATATATTTAATTAATGAAATGAAATGTTGTTCTATGTCATGTCAGCTCCAACCAGGCTATATTGTGCCAAAATTATGGTGTATATATTTAATAAATTTAGTATTTTACCCATCTGAAGATCATCAAGCTATGAATTATAAGGCATGACTGACATAATCAAGAGCTCAAGTGGGCTTTAGCCCATTGGAGTTCAAGCTCTATCAATACATTAACAATCAATATGTTGAAGCTAACCACAAGATTGAGGAAGGATATATAGGCCAAAATATGTCTCTAGGTATTTTTAACAACCCATTTTATTTTCACATTTTTCTTCCATGGCATTCTTCACATAGAAATGGCTCATTAAATTGATAATTCAATGTCTTGAGGAAACTTTGCACCTCAATAAATGAAAAGCAATTTGAGGGGTTTAATGGTGATAATTTATCCATGGTTTTGGGGACAATGTCACCCTTTATTTTGTGCCCAAAGGGCAATTTTAATCAAATTGGTGTCAAATCTCAAGTCCTGAAACTAAAGATATTAAATTACTATCAAAGTGTAGAAGACAGACAGACAGCTTTTACCATCATGCACACAAGAATTGTGCTTTTTAAGATCATCCAAGTATAAAAATTGAACAAAAACGATCGATCATGTGCAAAACAGGAGGCATTGTATTAAAAAAACTAACATATATTATTCTTACTTGTTTTTCTTTTTCTAAACGCTTTCTTTCTTTTCGTCTTTTCTTTTTAGCTTTTTTTCTATCATTTTTCTTTTTCTCTTTATCTTCTTCCGTAACTAATTCCTCTGCATTTTTTTGTATATCCTTGAATTTGATGGAATAAATATATATAAGTATATTGTATCATATCTCAGAGTAATAATTCAAATTTACAGTACATTGCAACATAATCCACAATTCTAAATAATTGATTGGTGAACAGGTACATGAACCTTATCCTACTGATCTTCCATCAAGAGCCAATAGTCATAGGGAATGAAATGAAATGGGGTTTAACGTCCTACTCTTTTGCAGCTAACCTGGGCTAATGGAAGACGGGTATACGCCATACAGTGTTCTATGAGGGAAATTTTGCCCGGGCAGCGGCACTACGGCCTACTCTTATATCGAATTCCAAATGCCAAGGGATCTTTTACGTGCACTCCAATGTGTACACGGGACCTCGGTTTTTTATCCCATCCAAACGACTAAACAGCTGTCCTTGTCAGGCCCTCCTTCTGTATCACTGACAAGGGGAAATCACGCCGGAAAATCGAGATGAACTTTCTCGGCCAATGCAGGGATCAAACACCCGACCTCCAGGCTAGCGAACCAGCGCCTTATCCACTTAGCCACCGTGACCCCCAAATAGTCATAGGAGGTGATAACTGAAATATATAAGTGTTTAGGCAAGCCTTGAAATAACTACATGATGTCAGGCTGAACTGATTTTCGTCCGGACATTTCAGATTTTCGTCCGGACATTTCAGATTTTCAGTCTGACAAATAAATACCATTATTCCATGCAGTAGAAAATTTCCTCATATATTTGATATTTTAGAATACTTTATACAGAGTTCACATTTTAGTGTAGTCACAAAACCATCATCTTCTTCGTATATGTTAACCACACGTCAGCATTGGATTTTGCTAGGTCATTTTTGACCCACGTTTCTACGGTTCTTTTCGAACTAGTGACGGCGATGGTCCCCGTTTAGAAGTGTCATTTTGAGAGACATTAGACACAGTACCAGTCTTAAAATTTTCTGGAACGGTCCCACTAGCCAGGATATCCCATGTCCGAGGGTTGGGAAAAATAAGAAGTTATTTTATTCGACATGTTTTCAAGTCTCTTCTATTTACATTCCCATCGGAAGTGTCCAATAAAGTGAGATATTTTAATTTTCGTATAAAAAGTCTCTCCCTAATTACACCCATAGTCAACTTGAACATTCTCTTGTAACATTTTAAATATTATTACCTTTATTACTAATAATTTGTATAATTACATGTCAGGTTAGGTGTGATTTAGAGCTAATCATATACGAAAGTAACGCAAAGCTAGCTACTACAAGTAGACTCAAATAACCAGCGTAAAAGAGTCGATTCTCAATATTATTCATTATTTTATCTTCACGCGGCCAAGATACATGTAAATAGTGTTATTTTTACCCTGACTCGGTTCGTTGATCTAACCAGCGTGAAAGAGCGGATTCTAAAAAATAATAATATTTTTACTATGTCTCGGTTCGTCGATATAATCAACATAAAAAAAGCTGATTCTAAAGATTATTTAATTTTTACTAGGACCCAGGTTGTTGATACAACCAGCGTAAAAGAAAGCCGATTCTAAAAATTATTGATTATTTTATCTGCACGCAGCCTAGATATAAATAGTAACATTTTCACTATGACTCAGGTCGTTGATATTTTTGTGGCTGGATTTTCGAGTCTAGTAACAATTAGCGATCGACTCGAATTCGCGAATTTTTTGATTACTGTTTTACCCAAACTCGGTTGGACAATTATGTCCGGACGAAAGGCAATTTGGTCTGTCAAAGGGGGTCAATTCGCCTGGACATTGTCCGTGTCCGGTCGCTTATTTCAGTGCTTGTGTTTAGGTGAAATTGGTTTGTTATTTCGAAAGTGGTTATACAACAGCTTTCTAGTCCTTCACGTTTAAGGGGAGCGTTTGCTCCTGCTCCTCTCAACGTACATCGGCTCTCCTAAATCCCTCTCCTAATAAACTACTTTCAGTTTTTGTTTACTTTTAAACTGCATACATTCAAGGTACCCAGAGCTTTTTATGGCTCCCGCACAATTTTATAAACCTGAAGGACTGCTTTTCAAATTTCACTTGATTAATTACAACAGTGTACTTACCTCTGGGGAGAGGTATGTAGTATTTCTAGGACCTGTATATATAAAGTTTCAATTATTAATTTTAAAAGCTATAAATGTTGTATTTTGTTGAACTAGTTCAGAAAGATCAAGGACTAAAAACATAGGCCAAAATTAAATTACTTGTAATTGATTTCTGATTATATGGCCACAAGTTTGTGTTCTCTGCATTTTTTAAATATATAAACTTGCAAATATATTCAGATATAATACATCTGTATACAACTAATACAAGTACTTTTTTTGCTATTTGGTATATCGTGTTTATGTTTACATCTATCATGTGCTACATTACAATACTGGTCTTCATCATCATCACTATCATCGACATCACTGGAATCTTCATCTGTTGAATAGGAATGACGCCCATTCACTGTTTCTATACATAAAAAAATAACAACACCATAGAGATTAATCATCCCCCGGAAACCTCTAAAGAACTTGAACTGTGAATAGTGTTCCTGTTTCAATTCCATCGAAGTAATTTATTTATACATGTCATTTGAATCAGTTTTGCAATGTTATTCATAAGCAATAAAACCAGTGGTTTCTAGGTAAAATACACCCCCATTTTGTAACAGATGGACAGAGAACAAGCTATAAAAAAAGCCATTTTACACAAAATCAGGAGTCATAAACCAATAAGTTACGATCTGATACATGCAACTATTGAAAGGAATCAAGATCTTTAGGAGATAAACTTATATTTCATCAAAATCAGATAAAAAGTGTGACCTGTAGACTGAAAGTATAAAAAACTCTCATAATACTAAGAATAAACTCAGTGGAAATGTAATTGATCATATTAAATCTTAGGAAGATAAACTTATATTTCAAGTTTCATCAAAATTAGATAAAAATATTGATCTGTAGATTGTGAGAGTATAAAAAGATAGGTTGCCATGCAACGAAACATACGCCCACAGCAGCTAAATCTTCCGGGCAGTCAACAAGGGTTGTCGCATATTTTTTTTGGTAATGACACATTTGTAATAAACTAAAATCTGATTAAGAGTAACAACTCATCATGTAATTATCTGAAAATCATTAGAATTTGTTTGCTTTTTATAAAAGTTTTGCCCCACGCTAACAATTAGTATAGTAAACATTTAATATCATGGATTTAGCAGTTTAGTTATCAAAATTCATTAAAAAATCAAAATACTTGTTCGTTTCAACACCTTAAACTCTGTGTATCAATCTGAAGTCAATCGGATGATAAGTTTGGCCTCTATAGCATCACAAGGTTTTTTGAAGTGATCAAGGGAGACAACTCTGGAAGTAATTATTTGAAATCGCTCAAAATCAATAGGATTCTTCGTCTCATGACCTTAAACAGTGTGTGTGTATTTAAAGTCAATCGGGTATTAACTTTGGCCTCTAGAGCGTCCACAGGATTTTTTGATGTGATCAAGGGCCATAACTCTGGCAGTAATAATCAGAAATCGCTGAAAATCAATAGGCTTTTTCGTCTCATGACCTTAAACAATGTATATAAATTTAAAGTCAATCGGATATAAACTTTGGCCTCTAGAGCATTCACAAGATTTTTTGAAGTAATCAAGGGCCACAACTCTGGCACTAATTATTAGAAATCGCTGAAAATCAATAGGCTTCTATTTCTCATGACCTTAAACACTGTGTATAAATTTAAAGTCAATCGGATATTAACTTTGACCTCTAGAGCGTCCACAAGATTTTTTTGAAGTGATCAAGGGAGACAACTCTGTCACTAATTATCGGAATAAGCTGAAAATCAATAGGATTCTTCCTCTCATGACCTTAAACACTGTGTATAAATTTAAAGCCAATCGGATATTAACTTTGGCCTCTCGAGCATCCATAAGATTTTTTGAAGTGATCAAGGGCCATAACTCTGGTAGTTATTATCGGAAATCGCTGAAAAACAATAGGCTTCTTCGTCTCATGACCTTAAACACTGTGTATACATTTAAAGTCAATCAGATATTAACTTTAGCCCCTAGAGCGTCCACAATTGCTTGTGGACGCCGGACTGTCGGATGGGGGCGACGACAATATACGACCACATTTCAATGTGGGCGTATAAAAACTGTCATAAACTAACAAAATCGGTGGAAACGTAATTGATCAAGGTTGGATCAATGAAAGAATAAAATCTTTAAGTTTACCAGTTTTCAACCACAAGTACTAAAGTCCAGCTTGCCATTACTCATAAAGATGTATAACAGAAGCCTTATTATTAATATTAATGACCTAATTTGCAGAAACATAAACATTTTAATTTCAAAAATGACTTGTAAGGAATTTGGTGACTGATTGTACGAAAAATAATCCTCTACTATGTTTGGATAGTGAGTCACCAGCTGTTGGGAGATACTGCAAGCTATAAGTAAACTGTTGTTAGATGACATGTCTGTAAGTTCAATTCGTTATTTACTGTTCATTTATCATGCATATCGGAGCCTAAGTAAATTATTTTCTTACAACTACTTTTCTGTCGTTTAATTGCAGAGTCTTTGTACGCTGAAATCCCTCAATGTTCCCAAAACTGCCAAACCTTTTGAACAAGAAATAACAAACGCTCCCTCAGTCCAGCTAGCACACAATAAGTTGGCATCCTGACATTTTTGCCCATGGGTGATTTTCAGGTAATTTAGTATTTCTTTTTTGCCATAAATTTTATTGGAAATAACCATGCGATAAATGCTTTCCGTAAAATGTATTTTCAAAGTAACTTACTGGTAGGTTTGGTAAAAAACAAATCTTTAAATTGTTTTAACATTTCTTTCTGAAATAAGTAAAAGAACAACTGAATTTAAAAGTTTGATAATCAGTAACAGAATATTCATAATAAAACACATATTAATAAGGCCAAAAAAAATGAGTTCTGTTTCCTGCAACAGATGGAAAATAGGGTAGGGTCGGTAGTTAGGGTTTTTTTTTTCTTTTTTTTTTAATTATTAAATTATATTAGACCTTCTACCACCGTACTATGGGGGTTCAGGTCAAAGTTTCAAATGACAGAAACAATTTTTTTTAAAAATATTTTTTGAAAACATACATAAAAAGCTACCCAATTTTTTTATTTCATCAAAGTATTCAAATTATATCCGAAATCATGGAATTTTAAAATCCGAGATCGACGTCAAAAATGTAATCAAAACTGTCCGTAGTGGCCGTATGCCGGCGTATGTCATATAATATTCTGTGTGAAAATCTTCAATTTTATGTTGGGTTGAGTCGGCGCCGAGACTCGATTACAATTTAAATATTATCTTTGGTGGCAAAATAACTTTTAATCGTTCTATGAAGATAAAAACAATAGTCTCTATAATCCAAAAAAAACAATAGCGTATAGGGAGGCCATTTCGTTCAAGGGAAATAACTCGCGCTGAAAACTTACTGCACGAAATCGGTCCATAATAAATTTATTTATCTTATTTTAAATACCAATCAAGCAGATCCTATCCACCTGTTTGAAATATAGGTTCACTTGTTTTTGCCCCTTTGCGAGCCGTTACTAATTAGAACAAGAGTTGTGAGGTTTATAGCTTTTCGGAATGTGCATTGGTAAATCTATACGAAACCTGTAGTCTCGTTTTTCACGTCAGTTAGCAATCGTGCATCAAAAGTATGGCAGATCTTAATAAACCTTCGCTGTACGCTTATTCCGATCGGTAAAAAATTTGAGTCGGCAGGTTTTGTAATGGGTCGGTCGGGTTACCGGAAACATAACGCTTTTTTTTTTGGCCTAATACTTTAACATTGGCCAATAAATTTCCCAGAGGCTTTTGCAGCATTGTTTCCCATTGTCGGTGGTGATGAAAGGAGGGCCCAGCTGGGAAGTGTCTAGTCATTTGGGAAGTACAAAAAGAGTAGGCTGTACCACAGCTGTTTGGACAAACTTCCCCTCATAGCACACTAAATGACATATGACTGTCTTTATAAGCCAGGTTGGTGCAGAAAAGTAGGATATTAAACCCCCATTCCATTCCATAGACAATTTGGGAGATTTAAAGCAGACATACATCCAATGCATATGTCCAAGAATTTGCATTTTATGGTAAATGACACGTAATCTGAAAGATTATTCTTGAGTTAATTCATACACTGCAAATGCATATTAAAGGATTTACATACAGTGTCCATTTCTGTTTGGCTGTCTGTAATAAGTCTTCTATAGGCATGACTAACTTGTCTAAATTTCTGGAAAAAAAATGAAAAAGAATTTGGCTATCAATCCTCACAGATACTGACAATCCAACATACTGCAAAAAGACAATGAAATAACTTTTATTGTGTCTCTCCTGTCTAGTTTCATTATTTACAGTATGGCAAACAAAATGACACCAGACGAAACAGAAATAGGATTTATCAGCTCATTTCAGTGGCCTCTATTGCAATGTGAAAAGTTAATTTTATGCTGTATGCATGGTTACCATGCACACCAAAGGGCTGTTGTTGGTCTACAATCTAATAAAAGCACACAGGATTCTTAATGGTCTGCAAAATAATTTAAGGTACAGGATTGTTACTGGTCTATAATCTTATTAAAATGAGTATATGTTATTCAATTCGTTTCTGTTGGTTCAATCAAACTCTGTATTTTCTTATTATTGCTTTGTATTCTTAGTCGTGAACTATAAAAATCAAGGAAAAAGCAGTTGTTTCATTCATACCAAGACATCATCCTCTGATCTGTGTATAAACTCGTGAGCAGTTGTTACATAATATGTTACAGTATAGAAAATCAGAATAACAAAAATATCATCACTTCTATTAGACTGATTGGGCTACTGAAAGTTTACTGTGTCAGCTTTTTTCTACACAATGAATTAATTATCTGAACTGTACCTGTAAAGAATCTGGAGAATTATGATGTTTTTCTGGATGCCATTTCTGAGCTAGTCTTTTATAACTTGTTCTTATTGAATCATTATCTGCACCTACAATATATAATATTATCACAGTAGTGCAGCAGCATGCTATTTGAAAAGATAAATAAATATTGTTCTACATAATTTTAGATTCTTAACTAGGAACACAACCATTCTGCATTAAGTGCAGTATAACCATGGTTAAAAATCTGCCCATTGAAACCCATGTACCTACAAAAGCAACTACGCTATACTATTCCCAACATAAAAAACCTGAACAGTAAAATCTCACTGAAAAAGTTCATAACCTCAACCTGTTTACTTCACTCAGTGGCCGATAAAATGTCAAAATGGCCTGTAATCTTCTGATGATACAATGCTTATACATTAGACAATCCAGGGAATGTTATCAAAATTCATTTTGTTTTGGCTAAAAATTGTGGTCCTCAGCTTTAATTGAAATGTATGAATCTATGATGTAATATATTTTGAAAACTTTCCAAAAATGGAATTTACTGACACTTTTCATTTTGTGAATATTTAAGCTGCCAAAATGTCTAGCATAGATGGAGAGCAGGTTTTCTTGATTGGGGAATCTTGTAAAGTTAAGGTATTGTTGAACAATATCTCTAATAAATTAATTTAACTAAAAGTAAAAGAAAGGTGGCTGGAGTGCAGTAATGACAATGTTATTATTACGGTGTAGCCTACACTACACTACCATACCACATAAAATGTTATTTGTTTCTTTTAATGTAGTCATATTTTCGTCACTTATTTATTCATTCTTAAAAATGACAATATTTCCTTTTGACATTGCAAGGCGAATTTACGAAAACCTTGGAAACCTTTATTCCACTGGCTTTACTTTTGGTTTTCGTTTTCATTTCTATCCTATTTGATGTTAATAATAAATAACCCTTTCTGACAGTTCACCGCCGACACCATTTCATTTTCTTACCAATTGGCAATTCTAACACTTCGTATGCATCCCCTCTGGAAAGGCCCATTTCTTAATCAGTCATTTATAGCGGTTATCATCAAATAATATAAGAATTTCTAAAGCGTATTGACAATTTATGAGAATTTCAACAGGCAGTCGCCATTACATTACAATGAGCATGTGCGAAAATTGTCACGTGACTAAAATTGTACCCGATATTCAGCGGGATTACACGAGAGAGAGCTGACTGTGGCAGCTGTCAAACTCCGTTGAATTGGTCAAGTAGATTGCGAAGGATCGACAGAGAAGAACACTTTAATTTATAAACGGGTCTGCTATGTATACAATAATTCGATCTCTGCATTGGCCTAGAAAGTTCAACGAGAATTTCCAGCGTGATTCCTTCGTGCCAGTGATAGGCCTACTGGATGGATGATGGTCTGACAAGGACAGCTGTCACTGTCAGTGTCAGTCGTTCGGATGGGACAAAAACCTGAGGTCCCGTGTACACATTGGAGTGCACGTAAAATATCCCTTGACAGTTGATATGCGCTATAATAGTAGGCCGTAGAGCCGCTGTTCGGGCAAAATTTTCCTCGTAGCACACTGTGTGGCGTTTCACTAGCTCATAGGCTCTATAGCCTAGGCTAGCCTAGTTCGGAGCAGAAGAGAAGTCGTTAAACTCCATTTCATTTCATTTATAAATGTTAAATATTTTCATTTTATTTAAAGCCCCAATAACTCTCTTGTTGTAACTGAAAAATATGTCCCAATCTTCATTCTGGTCAACAAATCGTATTATTTTACAATATTCCAATAAAATGCAGGCGCGGATCCAGAGGGGGGGGGGTTGTCCCCCCCCCCCCCCTGCTCAGCTACATAAAAAAAAAATAATGCCTTGCATCAATGAAATTACATCACAAAGTGATCCTACATCAGTATAAAAATGATTTCTCTGTTTAAAAAGCTCAATTTGTATACGCCTATGTAATTTAGAGACGATGATGGCAGATTTCCGTAACAGAAACCTGGCAAACCCCCTCCTGCAAAAATTCCTGGATCCGCCCCTGAAATGATGATATAAATTTCATCTTAACACACCTAATTTAAAAAATTGGAAAAATTCAACCAATTGATTTGAAAAGTCTAACGTAAACCTTTTCAAATGTGACTTGGATTTTAAAATATTTTCGAACCCTCTGGACAAATAAAATAGGTTGTAATGGATAATTCACACAACAGGTAGGACATTTAAACATCTAGTACTTAGAATAAGGGTATTATTTATTTTCTGGAGCTACCAAGCCAGCAAGAATTTTATTGTCCCTTTAACGGCGTTACTCGCCCACAATATACAACAGAAAGCACCAAATGGATAGCAAAACTTTATGAGGGAAAGACTATAATAGCCTACGCTTTGTTTTTCTCAGTTCAGCCGCCCAGCCCCGCCCCGCCCCAGCCTAGCCTATAGCCTACCGTTAGAGGGGATGGGGGCAGCAGCATTGGACTTATTTTTTGGAAACATTGGTGAATTAAAAACTAAGACATCTGACCCTTCGTCTTCGTTTCTTTAGCGCTAAAAATGGCGACGGTGTTTGTTTACCCACTTCTTTGTTTGCTTAAAATTTCCTGTCAAAATCATACACATCCAGATAGGCTATAAGCCAAAGTAACGTTATACCGACCATAACTTTCAACAATTTTCGAGTCTGGCGGAGAGACCTCGACAAGGTTAATCGGGTCTGGTAAAGTGTTTACCACAGATAAGCATAATTGTGAGATATTCCTAGACATACGCGGCGCGTGTACAGAGGGGCGGGTGGTACCGGTCACCAGAGGCGGATCAAGGTTCTGATGGGCCCTTTAGGCAGCTCGACCAGCTGGGCCCTTTTTGGGACTGTTTTGACGTATAAAACTAAGACCGCTGTAAGAGAAATGAAATTTCCAAGGATATACATCGATACTTTTCTTTTCCAACTACATGTATCTTCAGGCTATAATTTTTGTCACTTGTAGTTAAGTACCTTTTCCTTCATAATGAACAGCTGATACAACCGAATGGGGTTCGCCCTAAGCGTAGTCGAATCTAGTGAATTAAATAATATAAAAAATAAAATTTAAAAAGGTCGTCGAAAATTTTATGGGCCCTATTTTTTTCTTGGACCCTAGGCAACTGTCTACGCCTACACTGCCTATAAGGTAATCCGCCCCTGTCGGTCAAACACATCTTCTCGCGCATCGCACAATGCATATTTTATTTTCCTACATGAAGTTGCCGCCGTTTTGGTCTCACTCCACATAGCCTGATACATAAATGTATGTATCTACACTACATAGTTAGTTCAGACCGAGTGTAAAGAGAGATATACGTTCAGAGCTGATCACTACTAAAAGATCAGAAATTTTCAGGTAATCCACCCGGACCCACGTCTACCTGATTTCCTGGAGGCGCCCCTGTATGAAAAATTTATTTCGATTGAGTGTAAATTTAAGGGAGATATGCTCGCTGTAAGGGTGTTTGGGCAACCATCCTTCCAATCAATTGTCGGCGAAATTAACAGAAAACATTTTAAGTTTAGTTAATTGAATACCATTCCTGAAAATAGCATTACGTGTCAGTATAATAAACATCGACCAGTGTATTGCATAATATTACACTTGAAATACACATGGACCGGTACTATAGCCTTAAGACCAGTATTGTACAACAACATAGACCAGGGTATATACTAAAAGATATACATAATTTATCATTTTCTACACATTTTATCCCAAATTAATCTTCATAAAAGTCCGAAAAATTATAGATAGTTGAAATTTTGACATGCGTATCTAGGAGTGGCTATACATCTTATACATTCGACAAAATGCTTACCGGTATGACCATCAAACTTGGACACGATTTTCTACTGAAACCCGTACTTGAATTTTGCATTTAATTCCAAATGGCAATCCCTAATATTCTAGTCCTATAAATTGACATAAATGGGCCACAGCGCATATAATAATGTTGTGTGAATGTGTATAAACTGATTTACATTCAATCGTTTCGACTTTTACTGTAATTTCTAAGCAGTTACTTTCGGCAAAATAGGCCTACGCCAGAAGTTTCAATCGAGTGGCAATCTCTAACGCCTGGTTATTCATGCAGTCTACATCGATATCATATTGCGCAAGCTCTCCAGATAAAATATGACGGCTCATTTTACATGACTTGAGTAAAATGTCTCGCTTCTATCTTCGAGTTCCTTGATACAAATGGCGCTGAAACGCATTATGGTACACGATTCGTGTACCGATGGTAAAATATGTTTATTTTGTCTTAAATATCAGAAGCCCATCTTTTCCCGGTAAGATCACAACATCAATGTTGATTTAAATTGACAAATAATTCGTGATTTGAATGTCGAGTTGGAGACTTGGCTACTTAGATTTCCATATTATAACCGCGAGCCATAGTTTCCAAAACGGGGCGTGGGGTGAAGGAAATATTATATAATTCCATCGGAGCATTTCGTACGAACTAAATAAATTTATTTTCGCTCAGGCGCGAATCGGGCCCCCACTTATGGCGGTATATTAGTGCCAAAATTCTAACATGCTATCGTCTAATTTCTAACCTCCATTCATGTAACTTCTAACCTCCATTCATGTAACTTCTAACTTCCATTCATGTAATTTCTAATTTAAGACAATGTATAATTCAACTTCTTTATTTGTTCAGTGTAAATATCAATTCTATTTCATCTTATTTCTATTATTGAGGCGAAAAATGTCTACTTCATTGTGGTATTACATGTTAAGCATGAACGGCAAACAAATTTAGAATTTTGATACTTCTACCTAGCAACCATCATTATGACATCGTTTGGTGTCGCCACTGTGTGCTCAATTGGATGATTGCGCACCTGATCGGGACCATAATTGGTATAAACGACCCATTCTTCGTTTGGTTGAAGGCTGGAAGGAGTGCTGAGAGAGAGAGAGAGAGAGAGAGAGATAGGTCACTTAGTATTAAACTCAGTATCTGTGTAGGCCTATCCATAACATTTATATCCTGTGTTAATATAGACCAACTGCATATAGATATTAATTATTGGCTCAACCGTAAAAAAAAAATAAACTAAAATTCTCCAAATCCCGTTTAGCTTATATTTGAAATAGAAAATGAAATGAAATGAAAGAGGGTTTAACGCCCTACTGTTTTGTTCCGAACCGGGCTAATGGAGACGGACATACGCCATACAGTGTGCTTTAGGGAAATATTGCCCAGAGAGCGGATCTACGACGTGGACTTATATCGAAGTCTAACGGTCACGGGATCTTTTACGTGCACGCCAACATGTACATGGAACCTCGGGTTTTCATCCCATCGGAACGACAAGACACTAATAAGGGGGAACCACGCCAGAAAATGTGGATGAACTTTTTTCGACCAATGCAGGGATCGAACTCCCGACCCACAGCCTAGCGAGTCTGCGTCTTACCCACTTAGCCACGGTATTCGAAATAATATTTGCAAACCATACATTTATATCACGTTCAATGTTGTTTAGAGGGTATAGGATGGCCGAATGGTTAGCACGTGCACGCTGTAAATAAAGTCTGTCATTGAATAAACTGGCGTGGTTTCGATTTCCCGTTTTTACGTGACATGGAGCAGAGCCGCCTTTCCAACCTCGTGGGTTTTCTCCGGGTCCTCCGGTTTCCTCCCACTGCTAAACACTCCTACGCGCAAGCGAATTATTGAAATACAATTGAACGGTGTTAATACCGAAATGACCTGGTTCGTGTCGAGTTGATGTTAAACCCCATGTCCCCATCTCTCTCTCCCGATGTTGTTTTCAATTTTAACACTCAGGCAAGCCACTCAATCTGACGAAGAGGTAGTCGTTTGTATCAATAGAATGGTCCCGATCAGGTGCTCAATTCCCAAACTGAGCACACGGTGGCGACACCAAACGATGTCATAATGATGGTTGCTAGGTAGATGTATCAAAATTCTAAATTTGTTAGCCGTTCATGCTTAACATGTAACACCACAATGAAGTAGACATTTTTCGCCCCAATATTAGAAATAAGATGAAATAGATTTGATATTTACACTGAACAAATAAAGAAGTTGAATTATACATTGTCTAAATTTAGAAATTACATGAATAGAAGTTAGAAGTTACATGAATGGAGGTTAGAAATTACATGAATAGAAGTAAGAAATTAGACGAAAGCATGTTAGAATTTTGGCACTAATATACCGCCATACCCACTCAGCCCCAGTGACATTGATTTTCATTTGCTTTGTTTCTGTTGTAGTTAACATATCTGCCCTTTAATAGATGATATAGACATGATTTTCGCATTGTCTCTGCCCAAGAAATCCAAGGTTGCAACATATTACCCAATGTGCCCCCCCCCCTCGACAAAATCCTGGATCCGAGCCTGCCGCTCTCTGAAGCTTGGCAATTACAAATAATCTTTTTTGCTTAAAATCCCCAAATTCCGCAACTAATTCGAGAACCCTTGTAAAGAAAAAAAATAATGGGAACAGTACAATGAAAATTTTATGAATACTGTATTAATGCTAATACCAAAAGAGATTCCCATTGCAGTATCAAGGGCATCTTCAATAGAAGGCTTGATCTCGCCTTAACTACATACATCTTATCAAGCCCTTCACGCAATACCCCGCATATTTCGGCCTTATGTTTGATTGGGTAACAAGTCCAGCTTGGGAGCCTATCGGATTGATTCGTTAAAAATATCGGAGAATTATCGGAACACATTCATAGCAAAGAGACTTGCCACTGCCGGTTTTCGTGCAAATAAACACATATTTAGTTCCTAAAACTGCTTCAATTTCTTTTTGGGGGTTTTCCGTTAGTTTCTCAATTGAAAAAAAAACTGTTTCTTTTTCTAAGGAGGCCGCCATGTTTGTTTACACTGTGTTATGTACCACAACCTCTGATTGGACAATGCTAATTAGTCACGTGTAAACACAACGGGCGTAAATGTTCGGGAATTGCTGAGTATTGAAGCAATGGTTAGATGTTTGTAAAAACGCAGACGTTGCTTAAGGAACATGTGTCCAGCGTGGGAGTGACGCATTGGGGTCATGAGAGTGCCATGAATATCCTCCCTTTGTTGAAAACGTTGTGAACACGACAGAGACGACAGTTATTAACTTTTTTTTTTTTTTTTTTTTGGTCCAAATTGGAAAAGAAGTTGGCCAGT
The DNA here is from genome assembly GCA_948474765.1 of Patella depressa. Classification (NCBI taxonomy): domain Eukaryota; kingdom Metazoa; phylum Mollusca; class Gastropoda; family Patellidae; genus Patella; species Patella depressa. The sequence continues at coordinate 75,336,338 of OX419717.1, forward strand.
CTTCACTGGCTGCGCTAATAAAGACGGACATACGCCTTTCGGTGTGATAAACAGCACTGCACTAGTAACTACGGAAACACTATGCAACCTAGTCAAACGTTACCAGTTGGCCAGTTTAAATAATTGACGCTCAGAGGTGCACAGCCAAATACAGTCAGTTGCTTAAAAGAAGAGAAATATATTCTGTAATTCACTTTCACACATCTGACTGGACTTTTCATACATCTGAATTCACCTTCGGAAACTTTCAAACCCTAACGGCTGCCAGCTTTGGTCGCTCCAGAAACCGAATGAGGTTCGTCGAAATTAAAGCCCCAATAACACTCTTGTTGAAACTGAATAATCTGTCCCAATTTTCATTCTGGTCAACAAATTGTATTATTTTACAATATTCCAATTAATTGATGACATAAATTTCATTTTAAAACACCTAATTTAAAAAATTGGAAAATTTCATCTTATTGATTTGAAAAGTCTAACGTAAACCTTTTCAAATGTGACTTTTAAAATATTTTCGAACCCTCTGGAAAAGTAAAATAGGATGTAATGGATAATTTACACAACAGGTAAGACACTAAAACATCTAGTACTTAGAATGAGGCTATTATTTATTTTCTGGAGCTACCAAGCCACTAAGAGTTTTATTGTCCCTTTAAATAAAGTAACACATAAAATTTTAAAAAGTCGCCAAAAGGTTTATGGGCCCTATTTTATCTTGGGTGCAGTGTGGGATTGGGCCGTCGAGCAATCGCCCAAAGGGCCAGTCGGGCGATCTTCCGAAGGTCCGGTCGAACAAAAAATGAAGAAAAATAATTTTGTCCAATTCGTCTAAAAACCCTTTTTCTTCTAAACATTATATGGGGTGGGGGTGGGGTATTGGACCGGACATGGAGCGATGATGATCATGTTGTTTGTGGCCGGTGGCTTTAACGGACCTCCACGCCATCACTGGAGTCTGTGGTGGGTTTGAGCCGGAATTCGGAATCATTGGGGCTTCCTAATTTCATCCGAAAATTTCATCGGATTCATGGGTCAAAATTTTCTCAACTAGTCTCTTTTTTATCCAGTTAAATTCCCCTGACTCTTGACGGTACAATGATAATACGTTAATTAATAATATGACGATATGATAATTTCACAGGTTGATGATTGTAAATAATTTGCCCGTCGGGATATATATTTGACAGAGATTATAATCAGATATGCCACCAAATCTCATATTTGGGGTTCATTTTTCAAAAATTTCCAGGGGCTGCGCGGTCAGTAAAAGGGGCCACTCCGACACGGGAGCCCGGGCCGGTCCCCGGCCCCAATCCGCCCCTGCTTGGGTGCTAAGCAGCTAACTACACTGCCTGCAGTCCTTTTTGAATAACAAATGACAGGGGTACTTACGTCACACCAATGTGCACACGAGACCGTTGGATCATGAAAGGATCAGGGTTCCGCAATTTTTCGTGGCTGTCTTTCCGACACTAAAAATGTCGTGATGTCGGGTAAAAATGTCGTATTGTCGGGTTGTCGGGTTGTCGTGATGTCGGGTTGTCGGGTTGTCGCGTTATGGAACAAAAATCTGGCAATAAAGAAAATGGTTGATCAAGTGGAAGTAGATTCACGCTCACATTGCAGTTTGAGTTGCATTCGTATCCATTTGTATACGTCCACATTCATAATGTGAACCGTCTTCATTAGCTCAGTCGGATCAGATGCAATGTAGGCACACGGATTCACGCAAATACATAGTATTTGGGATCTATTCTGGCATTGTTTATGCGACCGACTGCAGTGACTGCACTTATTTTGTGACCGACTATTACTCCCTGGGTGCAATTTTGTTGTTAGACCAACATATTGACAACAGAATAAGAGTGACGTATGTAATTTAGGCTCACGGATTCAAGCAAATACATACTATTTGAGATCTATTCTGGCATTGTTTTTTTAGACCGACTGCAGTGACTGCACTTATTTTGAGACCGACTATTTTTCTCCCTTGGTTAAATTTTGTTCCTAGACCAACATAGGAGTGAAACACAACATTTTTACAAACATAAGTTGACAAGGTTATTTATTTTATGCAGAAGTTTTGCGTGAGCGTGACGTATACAGTGAGCACTTATTTTGATTTCGATTGCTCCTATTTTGCGACCGACTGCACTGATTTTGCGACCGACTATTTTTTGGGCTGAGGGGGTGTAAAACAAACCCCACCCCCACATTTACGCCCCTGATCAAGGTTGTGAACCCTGTAGAGGTCACAATTTTAATCCAATTTTGATGAAATTTGAAATCAAGTTTATAACCCAAAGATGCGGTTCCTTTCGATATTCAGGCACATTGGACCATAACTTCCTGAATTATGGCCCCTGATTGTACGAAAATCATGTTTTTTTTACCTTGTGGACCCTCTGGAGGTCACAATTTTATTCCAAATTAAAAAAACGTTTGACTATATCCTCGTTACACCTTAATGATGGTTGAGTGATATTCTTGAAAATCGATAATTAAACAGCTAAATCCATAATATTAAATGTTTCGTATGCTTAACGTTAGCATGGAGCAGAACTTTATAAAAACCAAACAAATTCTAATGATTTTCTGATAATTGCTTAAGATGCGACAACTCTTGTTGCCTGGACGGTTTAGCTGCTGTGTGGGCGTATGTTTCATTGCCTGGCAACCTATTTTTTTAAATTTGTGTCCCCCGCCTTTCGCAGAAAGTAGGAGACTATTAAAATGGTTCGTCTGTCTATCGGTCCGTCCGTCTGTAATTTTTTGGGACAAAATGAAATGAAATAAGGGGTTAACGTCCTACTGTTCTTCCCCGAACTGTGCAAATGAAGGATGACATAGGATATAGACGTGATACAGTGTGCTACGATGAGAGAAATCTTGCCCTGACAGCGGCACTACGGCGTACTCTTGTATCAAATTCCAACTGTCAAGGGATCTTTTACCTGCACGCCAATGTGTACACGGGACCTCGGTTTGTATGTCCCACCGAACGACTATATAGACAGGTGTCCTTGTCAGGCCCTTCGTCCTGCATCACGTTTTTAGCTCGTGCACGTTACAATCTTTATCCGATTTAAAAGGCGTTCGAATATATATCACCGTTATATACCATAATTACGGTTGAATTCACATTTTATAAAAATCATACCGAGCTACCCGACAAAATGGTCGGCCCCCTAACTGCATGTAATACCCAGGTTAGATCTAGATATCAAAGCCACCTACAGATTTTGCCAAGGTCACGAGGTTTAAACCGCGGCGGGATAGCGCAAACCCAAATCAAAAATCTAGCCCTTACCCTAATCCTCGGGAACAATCACATGCCTTCACCATGATTACATCTCGCGACCTTGACGAAATTGCCGTTGGCTTTAATATTTAAATCTGACCGTAATACCCAGGTTGCAGACCATCCAGCGACTCGAATCCTTTATCCTATTTTGATGAAATCTAAAATATATATTAACAATCCAAAGATCTGGGTTCCTTTTGATAATGGTGCGTATTGGGTCGCAATTTTCTGGTTTATGACCCCCTGATTGTACGAATTATTACGTCTTTAGCTTATGGGTCCTACAGGTCACAATTTGTATTTTATTATTTTCAAAAATATACTAATAAATCACCGTTACGCCATAATTATTTCATCAAAATCGGACCAAAATTGTCCCCGTCAAATAGCCACCAGGGGCAGATTGGGGCATGGGGCTCGAAGGGCCGGTCAGAGAAAAAATAAAAAAAATGAATTTTGTCCAATTCATCTAAAACAAACCACCCTTTTTCTGCTGAACATTATATGGGGACGGGGGTATTGGACCGGACATTGAGGGATGATGATCATGATCACTGGAGTCAGGAATGGGCTAGTATAATAGATTTTCTGGGTCGGGTGTGCTTGGTGTAGGTCAGAATTCGGAATCCTGCAATAGGGATTCCGAATTTCATCCGAAAATTTCATCGGATAAACCCGACACTGTCACCCGCAATTTACTAATTATTAAGTCACCTACACCCTGTTTGTGGCGATACGCCAGAGTTATAAAAGCAGCTTTTATGAATTTCACTTTCGTCACTCTGTACCAAACCAATGTGTCTCGTGGCATTCCATCAAGGGGAAATCAACTAGCGTCCCCGGCAACAAAAATGGGACATTTTTCAGTGAAAATATTCCTACTTATTTCAATATTCCTTACTGGTTAATCATATGGTCAAAATTTGGGGTTTGTTTTTTAGATGACTTTGACTTTGGTAGCAACAGACCTTACATTCTAGAGCTATTGCCTCTGCTTTTCACGCAAAATTTGAAATATGTTGGCTACGGATTTTATAGACCCTCCGGGAGCGGGAGCAGGGGGGGGGGGGGGGTGTCATTAGTGTCCCACTCTCATTCTGTTGAAACTTAAATATGTTATGTATCAGAAGATTTTGGATGAGAGGATAAGCCTTATTGACTTTATTTCTTTCCCATCATTTCTTGCACATGTGGTCATAGCTTGCTTGACAACCGCTTTTTTTAACTGACCATAACTGATGGCAGTGAATTATTTGATGGATCAAGGACACGAGGAAAGAGTAAAACTCATTCTCGTCGCTTTTCTAATTACCTAATATGTCATAGATACAAAGGACGTGAGATGGGTTTGAAATATATATCGTAGGTCTTTTTCCCCAGAGAACAGTAAAAGAAGGTATATTTGAAGAATATTTTAGGTCTGCATACATATCATAATGTTCATAATGAATAACAAACAATTGTCGTGTTAAGTTCTATAGTTTTGCGTGGACATGATGCAGAACTTAAATGGGGATGTTGACAAGGAGGGATAAACTGGCTCTTTAATTTATTATGGGCTTATTTGGAGCTGAAATAAAATTGATATTGTCATAATAAACATTTATTGAAGGATTCCAAGTAAATTGGGATTTTTGGCACCCAACACTAAGTGAACACTGTCATGGTCAGAGTTGATAGTACAATATGTATTTAACTAGTGTAAAATAGACCAGGTGTTACTTAAAAAAACGTGCTTTTTTCAATTTTTGTTTAAATCTTCTATCTCTAAGGCGATGGCTTAATTTACTCCAAATAACATCTCTGTGAGATTCTAGTTGGGGAGCTATAGACAAAACAAAATCAAAAAACATCTCTCTAGTATGTGTTGGTATATCTTTTGGGTATGGTACTTGCTCCCATATACCACATTGTATAGATGCTTCTTTAATGATACTGCTAAGTAATGGTTGAATTGAAGGATCTTTAGAATACAAAACTTCTTCAGCAGTATAACCAGATACAGCAAGCATTGTTTGATTTGTAGCAGCCTGAAAGTCTTCGAACTCTGAAAAATATGATAAACGTTGTTCCTAATCTAAGAAGTTTGATAGTACCATCATGTATTTGCGAAGGTTCAAAGTACCATACAGTATTTGTGAAAGTTCAAAAGTACCATAATAATAATAATAATAACCATCTTATATAGCGCTGGAATTCCAACCAAAAGGCTGCTCATTGGTGCAAATTACAATGTCATTAGAGTCATTAACAGAATGACTGTTGGAATAGTTCTGTTTTTAAGTTCCTTTTAAAAGATTCTATATTGTCACTGTTTTTTACACTTTGTGGTAAAGAGTTCCATAATGTATTTGTGAAAGTTGCAGTGTGTAAATACACAATTCAAGCAGTGAACATGACAAACTCTTGTCTAGCTTATGGGGGTTTTTTTTCAAAACCTTATGAAATAAGTGTTTTTAACTACAATTGGAAAAAATATTTTGTTGGCTGTTTTAAATATATTTTGGATACATATTTTGTATATATCTTAGTGAGTACAGTCCATGTTTAAAGACAATTTTCAGGCCCCAGTTTCACAAAACTGTATTTCATAGTTTTTCTTGGGTTTCCATTACATCAATTGTGCACATAAAAATGTTTGTCAACATTATTTAAAGGCCTTTTCAAAGAATTTTTGGACAACAAAAGTGCATTTGTATTGAAAGAAAGGGTAACAGCAGAACCAACTTTTAAAAGATAGGCTGGCACTGCCAGGCAGGATACGCCCACATTTTCGAGAGATGGACAGAGAACAAGCAATACCGAAAGTGATTTTTCCTGCATCTTTAAGTCCTGTATTTCATACTGTATTGGGAGCAGCCATTTAGTTGGTCAGTTCCAGCCTGATATTAATGAAATTCGAAACCGACAATGATTATGGTGTGACGGTACACAACCTAGAAATGTGACTTTTCATCAAAATCGGATAAGAATTGTGACCTGTATTGAGTCCACAACCATGATATACCATATTTTTACATTATTCGCGTACAAACGGCGACCATTTCGTCCGGCAATTTTTGTATGATTTTCACGAAATTAGAACTCAACCTTCCTAATCAAAATCGAATTTAAATTGTGACCTATACAGGGTCCACAACCATGATATACCATTTTTTTAACAGTATTCGCGTACAAACAGCGGCCATTTTGTCTGTCAATTTTGGTCCGATTTTCCCGAAATTCAAACTCAACCTTCCTTACAGTGTAACGGTGATATAATCAAACATTTTTTTAAATTGGATAATAATTGTGACCTCCAGAGGGACCACAAGCTAAAGAAAGGGGGATTTTGCGTATAACCAGGGGCCATAATTCAGGAAGTTACGATCCGATATGCGCAAATATCGAAAAGAACCAAGATCTTTGGGTTATAACCATGAATTTCAAGTTTCATCAAAATCAAATTAAAATTGTGACCTTTACAGGGTCCACAACCTTGATATACCATTTTTTAACAGTATTCGCGTACAAACGGCGGCCATTTTGTATAGCAATTTTGGTCTGATTTTCCCGAAATTCGAACTCAACCTTCCTTACGGTGTAACGGTAATATAATCAAACGTTTTTTTAAATCAGATAATAATTGTGACCTCCAAGCTAAAAAAAAGGCAATTTTGCGTATAATCAGGGGCCATAATTCAGGAAGTTACGATCCGATATGCGCAAATATCGAAAAGAAGCAAGATCTTTGGGTTATAACCATGAATTTCAAGTTTCATCAAAATCGAATCAAAATTGTGACCTCCACAGGGTCAACAACCTTGATATACCATTTTTTAACAGTATTCGCGTACAAACGGCGGCCATTTTGTATGGCAATTTTCGTCCGATTTTCCCGAAATTCGAACTCAACCTTCCTTAGGGTGTAACGGTGATATAATCAAACGGTTTTTTAAATCGAATAATAATTGTGACCTCCAAGCTAAAAAAAAAGGCGATTTTTCGTATAATCAGGGGCCATAATTCAGGAAGTTACGATCCAATATGCGCAAATATCGAAAGGAAGCAAGATCTTTGGGTTATAACCATGAATTTCAAGTTTCATCAAAATCAAATCAAAATTGTGACCTCCACAGGGTCCACAACCTTGATATACCATTTTTTAACAGTATTCGCGTACAAACGGCGGCCATTTTGTATGGCAATTTTCGTCCGATTTTCCCGAAATTCGAACTCAACCTTCCTTAGGGTGTAACGGTGATATAATCAAACGGTTTTTTAAATCGAATAATAATTGTGACCTCCAGAGGGACCACAAGCTAAAAAGGGTGATTTTTCGGACAATCAGGGGCCATAATCCAGGAAATTACATTCCGATCGCCGCAAATATCGAAAGGAACCAAGATCTTTGGGTTACAAACATGCATGTCAAGTTTCATCAAAATCGGTTCAAAATTGTGACCTCTATAGGGTCCACAAGCTAAAAACGTGATTTTTCGTACAATCAGGGGCCATAATCCATGAAGTTTTGATCCGATACATGCCAATATCGAAAGCAGTCGAGATCTTTTGGGGATAAACCTATATTTCAAGTTTCGTCAAAATCGGATAAGATTTGTGACCTGTAGAGAGTCCACAAACAAATTGTGGACGGACGGACGTCCGGACGGACGGACGGACGTCCGGACGGACAGGGGCGACGACATAATACGTCCACATGAATATGTGGGCGTATAAAAATTCATATTTGTACTGATCACATCTACCATGTGGTTCCTTTGACCATAGTTTCATGGCACTGGGATCAGTTGCACACAATCAGTCGACATAAGCCAACCGAGATTCCAGTTGCACGTAGTTGCATTACTTGCAACTAAATGTGCACAGACGACATAAGCGGTCAGATCGGATAAGGGCAACATAAGCTGAGCTTGAACCACATTATGATTTGTCTGGTAAACTAAAACAAAGTCTGTAAAATATCAATGGATGGTTGAGAAGATGCTACAATATAACCAAGGGCAATAACTCTAAATGTAATTACTAAAGATTTTGCCTAGATATTTCATTCAAGTTGATTGTTCATAAAGTTCTAAAATGTGCTCACGTGCAATAACTTTGGAAGTTATTGTCAGTTATGTCCAATTAATTCAGTAGAATTCTTTGTCTCATTAATGTAAATGACATATATAAACAGACAGGGACATGGCAATATATGACCACATTCTATATGTGGGTGCATAAAAACTCACATGTGAGTTATTATCACTTTACTTAACCCTACTAATAAAGATGGCTCCAAATTATCCTAAAGAATTTATTTACTTAAATAAATGTTAGATTAAGATAAACACAAGAGTTCTATGGATAAACAGTTACTGTATTTAATGTGTATTTTTGTTATGAATACATGTAGTTACAAATCATTATACACATGTAGATGGTTACAAATCATTATATATGATTTTTGTTTGGCTTATTGGTCCTTTTAGAGTTCATATTGCAGTAAAGATCCATTTATAACATATTCATGAATTGCAATGAAAAGAAGGGAGTTTAATGTAATGTCTTGCCAACCCAATACTTCATTTTGAGACTAAAAAGTTATAATTTACTATTTCCTAAGGATACATATACATAATGCAGGAAGATAGCCTTTCAATTTACTCTTTATTTTACAAATACTCCCCATCTCTTTAGTCTAATTCTATTGCCTAGATTCACATTCCTTTCAGACAAGAATTTTGAAAGTTTTTCATGGCCCACTGGCTTTCAAGGACTATAATTTATTAACAGAGATTCAACACAGTATCAGGTTATATTATTCAACTGATTAATCCCATGTATTTACAAGAGAAGAATTTGTTGTGTGCACAAACCAAATAAATGAGCACTGGATGTTCTACTATGCACACAACACTACATCAGGTATCATAGAAAGTAAGAAAAGTCAGTTTTTTTTAGATATACATTAACATTTATATCAATAAATAGTTATCCATGATGCTGATCTATATTTACATAATGCAATGTTTTTATGAAAATTTCCAGATATATACATATCTTCTGTCATTTTAAACTTATAATGACACAGTTTTTGAGTAGAATTATTTAAGCATGGATCCAAAAAATAAGACAATCATAATAGTTCTTGAATAAACACCACTGCCAGCTAGTGATTATGAGACAATTCTTGTCGTTTCTGTTGTCTATGTCTGTTAATCATTCTTTTTAAATTACTTTGTTTTGGTAAAATGGACTCATCCTCTGTGCCCTTCACAGACATTGCTCTTTCAACAACTTCGGATATTGGAGTTACAAAATCATTATTTGCTTGAGCTCTTGCCTGAAAAACAAAGAGAATCCTATAAAAAATAAATCTGCATCAGCTGAATAACAATATGCTATATGAACAAAAGAATATTTGGTAAATAATTCTATATTTGGACTACAGGGTTTGTCAGTTTTTGGTAATTTCAGTTTATTGAGTAAATTCTATTGTATTCTAGAAGTAAGATTGCATGTCAAAGGAAG